>CM042417.1:12890555-14323055 GCA_023634145.1 Thymallus thymallus | reverse complement strand
TGTAAGAAAGCTTTTAACCTTCCACCTCATTTATAGGAGACATGAGGGTATTTGGACATTGAATTTGAAATGTTTTCTGGTCCAGGCCAGGAGCAGGTGCAAGTTTCCATTACCTAATGCTGTCGGAATTCCATGAACCAGGAGAAAAATAAATGCTGGGAAGCAGTGATTTTAAAATGCTCCCCCTCTCTCTGTGTGAAAACTATTGGAAGAGAGAGAATTCCAACCAGGTGATAGTTGTGATATCTGGCTTAGAGAGAACATATCATATCTGACGGGTTGGCTGGAGTACTGCAGCATCATGAACACAGTGACAGCTCTGTCTATGAACCATCTGGGTGTGTAATGTATTATGAATTCATTATCGGCATTGATGTATTGGGCTGTTATAGTGCTATGAATGCTTATAGCAAGTCCTATTAAGCACGGGTGAAATCACATTAGGCATCAAAGAAAGTGATACCAAACACCCCCCCCCCCCCACCATACACCTGCGTAAAAGAACAATAATAGATATTCGTGCCAGTATGCGAGGGAAGCTTATCACGAACAAGCCTGCTGATTTCGCTGAGCAGTGCTTGGTTACACTATGCCTGGTTGCTGGGGGAAGGGGAGTGCATTTACTAGGTCAGCAACCTCCCTGACTGTTGCAGGAGTGTGTGTGTGTGTGTGTCAGCAACCCCCCTGACAGTTCCAGGCGTGTGCAGTTTAAACCTGTCAAACACTGTCTTCATCCACAATGCTACACACAAGAGGGGGAAGGGAGCCTCAATCTTTCTATACCCACACTCACACACACACACACACACACACACACACACACACACACACACACACACACACACACACACACATCAGCGCACTCATGCACACACACTTAGAGATCCATGTATGCAAACATGCAAGCACACACACACATCTCAGAGCAGTACCTGTATACATTAGTACATTAGCAGTAAGCGTGCACAATAAACAGGGGATTAAATGGCATGCCAGTGAAGTGAGCTCACCTTATAAGGATTTGGGAGAGGCTCAGTAGTGATAAAGAGAGATGTCATACATCAGTTGGCAGTTACCAGTGTGGAGTTTTTAGTCTCTCCCTGTAATCTATGAACATGGTTTCGTTATTGTTTTATACCTGGGGTGTGGAGGATCAGTAGTGAATTTAATATACTTTATTGGTCATATTTAACCTCTAGAAAATTGTGTCCCGCCCTCGGGGAGGTTGAGCTAACGTGTGCTAATGTGATTAGCAAGTAACAAGAACATTTCCCAAGACATAGACATATTTTATATGGGCAGAAAGCTTAAATTCTTGTTAATCTTACTGCACTGTTCAATTTACAGAAGTTATTACAGTAAAAGAATATCATGCTATTGTTTGAGGAGAGTGCACAGTTTTGTACTTGAAAATGTATCAATAAACCAATAGGCACATTTGGGCAGACTTGATACAACATTTTGAACAGCAATGCAATGGTTCATTGGATCAGACTGAAGCTTTGCACATACACTGCTGCCATCTAGTGGCCAAAATCTAAATAGTTCCTGGACTCCTAAGTAATATTATGTCCTTTTTCTTGCATTTCAAAGATGTGACAAAACAAAATGTGTTTTTCTTTGTATTATCTTTTACCAGATCTAATGTGTTATATTCTCCTACATTAATTTCACATTTGCACAAACTTCAAAGTGTTTCCTTTCAAATGGTATCAATAATATGCATATCCTTACTCCAGGTCCTGAGCTACAGACAGATTTGGGTATGTCATGTTAGGCTAAGTTTTTAAAAAGGGTCTGACTCTGGATACCAGAGTCAGATTAACTAATTGATACCATTTTTATGTCTCTGCATCCAGTATGAATGAAGTTAGAGGTAGTTTCATGAGCCAATGCTAACTAGCATTAGCTCAATTACTGGAAGTCTGTGGTATCTATTAGCATATTAGCAGTTACCATAGACTTCAAGTCATTGTGATAACGCTAGTTAGCAATTTCACTAACGCTGGTTAGCAACTTCCGTTAAACTGCATGCTGAGACAGAAAAATGGTAACCACTACTTCATCTGACTCTGGGGAAGTAGATAAAGGGCTTCATTGCCAAAATCCGGAAGTATCCCTTTAAGTAATTGCAATGGTTTTTGTGGTTTTTGTTTATCTACACACAATCAAACAAACTGTCAAATTGTTGTACCCTCAAATGATAAAATGTTTATATTCACACTGAGGTGTCAATGATGTTTGTTAGTAGTTCATGGTAGTAGCTACATTATTTAAGATTCATTTCTTGCATTTTCTCATTTAACCTTTATTTAACTAGGCAAGTCAGTTAAGAACAATTTCTTATTTACAATGATGTCTTACCTACAGGGTCTGCCCCTGAAGCAAATTAGGGTTAAGTGCCTACAGGTTTTTCACCTTGCCTGGCTCGGGTATTCAAACCAGCGACCATATTCCTCATGCACCATCACAAGGCATCACAACTCATTCACTAAGATAATGTGACAGCCATTTTGAGGTTACACCAGCAGACACACAGCCCTGGAATTAGCTTTTCAATAAAGCGGTTAAATATGCCTGTCAATCAACAAGAGAGAGTACCAGGGAATTAGGACATGAGCCAAGTAATGGGGGGAAAGAAGTTGACAAAGAACAGAAGCCTGTTGAAGTCTGAGGCGTGCTGTTAGTTTGAGGTTGAGGAAACAGAAGCCTGTTGAAGTCAGAGGTGTGTTGTTAGTTTGAGGTTGAGGAAACAGAAGCCTGTTGAAGTCAGAGGTGTGCTGTAAGTTTGAGGTTGAGGAAACAGAAGCCTGTTGAAGTCTGAGGTGTGTTGTTAGTTTGAGGTTGAGGAAACAGAAGCCTGTTGAAGTCTGAGGCGTGTTGTTAGTTTGAGGTTGAGGAAACAGAAGCCTGTTGAAGTCTGAGGCGTGTTGTTAGTTTGAGGTTGAGGAAACAGAAGCCTGTTGAAGTCTGAGGCGTGTTGTTAGTTTGAGGTTGAGGAAACAGAAGCCTGTTGAAGTCTGAGGCGTGTTGTTAGTTTGAGGTTGAGGAAACAGAAGCCTGTTGAAGTCTGAGGCTTGCTGTTAGTTTGAGATTGAGGAAACAGAAAGCCTGTGGCTGTGTATGTTGCTGTGTTGTGCCACTCGCTGTATGAACTGGGCGGCCACAGATTCCAAACATAAACCTCAACCCACAGACAGCTACCACACCAGATCAGGACTGTACACACACGCACACACCCCAAACACACAGCAGCATTGAACATAGATCAATATATAGCCAAACAGCAGCAGTATTAGTCCCAGTGCTAGCCTGTGCTAGCCAGGGCTGGAGCAGTGTAGCAGCCTGGGCTGACCTGGTGTTGCTCACAGTAAACTGGAGGTGACAGGTTCTGGCAGGAGCACAGCGCCAGTCACGCGATCGCCAGGGACTTGGACCCATTACAAACACTGGGAAGTTCATAAATTACAGTTTTGGGAACCGACTTCTCCGCTTCCTTCCACCCTCCCACCTCAGTTGTGGACAGCCTGTTGTGAATGAGCTGTATGAATCCTATTTAATGAATACTTTCAATATGAGGACAGTCGATTGAAAACCTCTGGAATGGCTCTGCTCGGTGTTGTCATCTTTTGGGTGTTCCTTGGAAGGGTTTTTGGAAGACAAACACTGTCAGGAAATGTAAAAACTCACCCTCATATCTGTGATATTAAATTGCCAATAAACCAAACAAGATGAGCCAAGCCCCAAAGTCAAGTGCCACCATCATGATTCATGCAAACTAATGTTTGTCTCTCTTCTTTCCCCTCTAGTCCCTGACTGGCTTTGCGCTGGTGGTGAGCAGCGATGGAATGGTCTTCTATGCCTCCTCCACCATCGTTGACTACTTGGGCTTTCATCAGGTACGTCTCATTATTACGATTTGTTTTATTAATTTGATGTATTTTATATAGTCTTACAGGGTATACTGGTAACAGATAACAGACGTTAATTTAAAAAGGTATTTCTGCTGACATTTACCACAGTCGTGAAGAAGCGATTAAGGGTGACAGCCATGCTAACTAGAGTAGAGGGACTGTGTATGTACTCTGCACATTTAGAGAGCCCCAAGAGAGTCGTGAGTTGAGACAGGAACCATGGCCCACTGCACTCAGTGTCAGCCTGGTAGAAACTGCTGTCCCAATGGGACCTGACCGCAGCAGCAGACACACAAAAGAAGATACAGTCACACCAGTTCACAACGTTGAGGTGTCAGTCAAAGGCTAGGCCTAGTTACCCTGCCAGTTGGCTTTCCATCCCCTGACCTCTCTTAGCCTCTCGCTCCCCTTCTCTTTGCTCCATCTGTCCATCCCTCTCAATGCGGGTCTGTCTGATTATTTGGTTGGGTGTAAAGAACACAGAGAGAGAGACAGAGACAGAGAGACAGAGAGAGAGAGACAGAGAGAGACAGAGAGAGACAGAGAGAGACAGAGACAGACAGACAGACAGACAGACACAGACAGACAGACAGACAGACAGAGAGAGAGAGAGAGAGAGGGGGGGGGGGGGGAGAGAGAGAGAGAGGGGGGGGGGGGAGAGAGAGGGGGAGAGAGGGAGAGAGGTTCTGAGGGGGTCAGGAAGTAGTGACCGGACCGGGCAAGCATAAGACGAGGCGAACTCCGGCTTCTCCAACTTCCTCCGCAACGTTAATTATTGATGTTATCAACTGGGCATGCCTGTCCTCCCCTACTTAAATAATTTCCCCTCACAGTCATGAATAAAGTGCTTTAACACTATTAGCAGTGCCCCCAGCTCCCCAGACAAGGCAGCCGTTTGAGCGCGGGAGATTATTCTGCAAGAGTGCCTGCACTTGCCTTACAAGGAGTCGGGTACAATAACAGAGTCATTAAAATTAAATGAAAACTGAAGTGGTCTGAAAGTGGTGCCTTGCTGCGTGCCAAAGATTTTAGCTGTATGTCACTCAGGAGCTGTGAGTGCTCTGTTCATGACACAGCCGCGTTTACAGCCAAACTCAACCGTGTCCGGTTCAACTGGCTTTGTGTCATCGTCCCTCAATTCTGTAGAGGATTGGTGAGATTAAAATTATATTTCACAAATCAAATTTCACAAGGGGTGTGAAAAATAAGGTTTCTGTGACAGTGTTTAGTCCTGCCATTTAGTTTCAGTTAGAACCACCTACAGAAGGATGTTGCATGGTCTGACACAGAAGTGTTACATTTCACAGTAGCCCATAAGTTGTCCTAACCCCTACCGACAGACACACACACACACACACACACACACACACACACACACACACACACACACACACACTTGTGACTATAGATCACTCAGTATAAATCATTGTTCACCTTAAAAAAAAACATCAAATTAACCCTTTATAATGCGTGTAAGTCTGCTCAATTAAAATATGATGCCAGTCAAGTTCTTCCACACCGATCTCAACAAACCATTTCTGTATGGACCTTGCTTTGTGCACAAGGGCATTGTCATGCTGAAACAGGAAAGGGCCTTCCCCAAACTGTTGCCACAAAGTTGGAAGCACAAAATCCTCTAGAATGTAATTGTATGCTGTAGCGTTAAGATTTCCCTTCACTGGAACTAAGGGGCCTAGCCCGAACATGAAAAACAGCCCCAGACCATTATTCCTCCTCCACCAAACTTTACAGTTGGCATTAGGCATTAAGGCAGGTAGTGTTCTCCTGGCATCCGCCAAACTGAGATTCATCCGTCGGACTGCCAGATGGTGAAGCGTGATTCAACACTCCACAGAACGAGTTGCCACTGCTTCAGAGTCCAATGGCGGCGAGCTTTACACCACTCCAGCCGACGCTTGGCATTGCACATGGTGATCATAGGCTTGTGTGCGGCTGCTTGGCCGTGGAAACCCATTTCATGAAGCTCCCAACAAACAGTTCTCGCAGAGTAGTGAGTGTTGCAACCAAGGACAGACAATTTTTACGCTCTACGCTCTTCCACAAGCTTGTGTTTCCACTTCACAATAACAGCACTTACAGTTGATCGGGGCAGTTCTAGGAGGGCTTGTTGGAACATGACAATGCCATGTTGAAAGTCAGTTCTTCAGTAAGGCCATTTTACTGCCAATATTTGTCTATTTTTAAATTGTTTTTATTTAACCTTTATTTAACTAGGCAAGTCAGTTAAGAACAAATTCTTATTTACAATGACAGCCTATGAGACTCCCAATCACGGCCAGATGTGATACAGCCTGGATTCGAACCAGGGACTGTAGTGACACCTCTTGAACTGAGATGCAGTGTCTTAGACCACTGCGCCACTCGGGAGCCAGAGTCTATGGAGATTTCATGGCTGTGTGCTTGATGTTATACACCTGTCAGCAACGGGTGTGGCTGAAATAGCCGAATCCACTAATTTGAAGGGGTGTCATATGAGTGTATGTCATACATGTACACAATATACATAGTTGACTATTTAATTTCCGTCTTATAACTGTCAAGTTGTGGCATTATGTATACACCATGCAGTTGGGTGTGATTGTGAGAAAGCGTCTGATGATACCACTTAAACCTTAACAAAACATTCCAGTCATCCATAATTAAGAACCCATAAAGAAGACAGACACACTAATAGGCAGCACTGAAGACAAATATAGGACTGTTTTTAGGACGACACCACAAGAAAGCACTGAAATGGTGCAGAAACAGCATTGTTGCTTTGATCCTATTTGTTCCGTTGTAATTACGCTTTTGAAGATCAAGACGCGAGGGCCAGGGAAAATATAACTTATTCTTTTTTTACGAGAGAATCTCTCACAATAGACACCCGATCTGTCTGCCGGTGGCACTTGCCATGTGCTTCGGTGGGAGGAATTGTTTTGCAAGGCAAATGTTCAAAAAACCTTGCGTGCCTCCAATGTGGAAATTATGGGGGGGGGGAAGGTTGAATATTTCAGTGGGGATCTGTCATTACCCTGACAGAAAGCACAGCTATTGCTGGAAAGAAAGAGGCATTACAAATGTGGGCTGGGTTGGGTTGTGAGGGGGGTTTTCAGCGGGGCTGGGCTGCTCTTCAGGAGCTGGTGTCACGCGATGTTTGACAAACAAGACTTGCCCTCGCTGGCCCCGTGGCTCAGTGACATTGGAGAGCCACTGTAGTGTAGTTTAGTGGAAGCATTCCTTGTGGAATTTCAGCAGCAGCACAAAAAAGGTTTAACATGTTGGCAACAACAACCAGCTGATCTCAGAGAATCTTCCAGTAAATATGCCACTTTTTCAGAGCTGCTGTGGATATTGCTCTGAACGCACAATTTAACCAAAGTTATGTGAAGTCATTCACTGCAATGTCATACTTTAGTCATTCAAACAGTCACATTCTTTAAACAAAGTGTAATATATTTATTAATATTCATATTAATATTTATACAGTAAGTTATTCCAACCAGAAAATGTCCTATGGCCGACCCAGTTAACCACGGTGGAAGTTAAGTGGCGAGTGCGCCGCTGTTTGCCAACACAATAGACCAGACCCTGGATCCCATCAATACTTCAAGCGGAGGGGGGCCTGGTAATGGGCTCTGGGTTATGGGTGGGGGTAATGGATAATGGTTCCGGGACCATGATGTGTTATTGTCTCGGTCTCTCCCTCCATGCAGACGGATGTGATGCACCAGAACGTCTTTGATTATATCCATGTGGATGACCGGCAGGAATTCAGAAGACAGCTCCACTGGGCCATGAACCCCAGCCAGCATGACTTGTCCCAGGACAAGCATTCAGCTGCAGAAACTGGTGTGTATATAATTACCAGCAACAGTCAAGGTGGGGACGGTCAGGGTGGTTTTAGTGGAGGGAGGCCCTCTGCCTAGCAACAGCGGGAGTGAGCGAGTAGAAATGAGGAGCACTGATTCAGCAAAAAAGTAAGACTAGACTGTTTGTTTTGAATAAGGAGAACTGTAATCAAAAACTTTATTCACAACCACTAACCAGACTGTGATTAATGGTCAATGTATGAGCGTAAAGTCCCCACCAGATGAACCAGACTGTGATTAATGGTCAATGTATGAGCGTAAAGTCCCCACCAGACGAACCAGACTGTGATTAATGGTCAATGTATGAGCGTAAAGTCCCCACCAGATGAACCAGACTGTGATTAATGGTCAATGTATGAGCGTAAAGTCCCCACCAGACGAACCAGACTGTGATTAATGGTCAATGTATGAGCGTAAAGTCCCCACCAGACGAACCAGACTGTGATTAATGGTCAATGTATGAGCGTGAAGTCCCCACCAGACGAACCAGACTGTGATTAATGGTCAATGTATGAGCGTGAAGTCCCCACCAGACTATGCTCGCTTATGTTAGAGATAGACCTTCGTATTCCAATGCCACCTCTCCACCACAGGGAAGAGAAATATGAAGGCCTATCTCTAACATAATCGACTCTGAAATTGTTTACTTATACTGTAAGTCCTTTAAGGCTTGTCTACAGTAAGAAACTGGAAATCGGCAATATAGTGAATATTAATTTATTTATTTTTATAGGAGAGGACTTTGTGGTGAGCAGCCTGTTTCATTCTCAGGAGGCGGGGGGAGTTGCTCCTGAGTTTTCCTCCTTCCTCAACCGATGTTTTATCTCTCGTGTACGCTGCCTGCTGGACAGCACCTCTGGCTTTCTGGTGAGTGGACTAACCCATCCAGAGACCTCACCCAGCCATGACGCCTCTAATGAGAACTGACTGGGATGTACTTACATAAGAAAAATCTCCCATTTGGTGTCATGTTTGCTGAAATTCTAGCTTGAGTGTATGTATACATAGAATGTCCCCATACCCCAGACATTGCAGGCCAGGAGATTTGGTGCTTGGAGACAGATGTATTTACTATTTACAGCCACTGGCCCACCTTCCATAGTTCTGACCAGAGTGGTTTGGAGGTTTGGATCCGTCAATGGAAACGGATGGGGTTTGAAGTTGGCCTTGGTTTGAACACTGTAGGGAAGGTCAACAGAGATCCTCCAGTCAATGGATCCATTTCGATGGCAGGCAAAGACAGCTTTGGCGGTTCTGTTATTTCTCTAGGCTGTTGTGACTGAATAAATTTGGCTTGAAATTAGATTATATATTTTTTTCTTCATTACCAAAAGTGCTGAGATCAGACAAGTTGTAAGCCATAATTCATGAATAGTATAGTAGTGCTTCAAATTATAGTGTTATAAACAGCATCTGGAAAAAAAAAGTTGTCGACATGAACATGTTCTTTATACCTATTTTGGGTGCTAAACACTCCACCTCCAAGTTGTAACCTCTAACCTTGTCTCCCTCTGTTAGACCATGCAGTTCCAGGGGCGGCTCAAGTTCCTCCAGGGCCAGAAGAAGAAGTCGGGTTCGGGGTCCCTGCTACCCCCCCAGCTGGCACTGTTCTGTGTGGCCGTGCCTCTTCTGCTGCCCTCCATCACAGAGATGAAGATGAAGGGCATGATGATGAGGGGCAAGCAGAAGAGCGGAGGGGGCATCATCACTGCACTAGATCATGGGTAAGGACGGAAGGACCCAGCTAGACTCTGACGTCATCATATAGGCTTACACTGACTAAACTTCTAAAAGTACTCACTTTCTAGGCTTCAATTGAGAGTGGTATTATTTTAAACTCCCATTTTTCATTGAAGATGGGGGCGATGTCATTCCTTATAAGGTTACTACTAACTTAAATGTTTACGAAAACATTTGAGGCGGATGGGAGGTGGAAATCCTTGGAGCATGGCTCAGTCTATCTAGTTTTGCCTTATCTGTTGACCAACCATTCTCAGACCATTCTTTTATTTATTTGAACAGCGACTTCAGTGTGGTTCTAATAGTTAGATTTGGGATAGAGTTGGCACAGTCCAAGTGTTTGGAGTGAGAAAGGGGCAAGGTCAGCCAAGGGGCCAGACTAAGCTAGGCCCGGCGCATTAACTGGACAGATCTGGGTCACCAAGGGCAAAGGCTGCCTCGCTGACCAAGTATTGGGCTCACCCCCTGCTCGCCTAGACCAATCAGAAACGACCTGTAACATCAAGAACAATCACGTCACACAGAAGCTGGCTTCTTCCTCTTTCCACCCCCTCAAAACACAGACACCACACAAACAAGCACGCACACACACTAAAATGAGTTTTGGACAGCTCACAATACTCAATTAGGACAACAAAATGATTTTCTGTTTTTGGATGCGGGCCTGTGCTTCATGGATCATTGGAGAGTAAAGCAGGCGTTGAGTGTAAAAGTTGAGTTGGAGGGCACACTCAGTAGTAGGCAACTAGGGCCCTACCACCCCCTCTTGTGTTCGCTATGAATAATGTATAATATCTGACAAATAGTATCATTTTCATGATACTGCAACTGAGGTGGTTCCATAGTTGATATGAAGGAGAAAAACAAAATGGCATCTTTTCTATTCTAAACCAACCCTTTGTAACTTTAGGGTGATAGTGATGAAACCCTAAAACAGCCACAGATATCTTCAGGTTATACATACATGGACCATAGACTTGCACCTGCACAACATATGATTCAAACATTGTAAAAGTCATACAAAGCTACTATGAGATGACTGTTTAACGGACTGTTTTTTCATGAGGCGGTACAGATATCCAAAATAAAATTCTTTTCACCAGACTTTGATATTATTCCAGGTATATTTAATCGATTACTATTGTTCTACCATGGGATCATGATGTTTCATGACATAACGCTTGTTCAGAGTCCAATACACATTACTTAAGCGTTAGGGATTTGACAGACTCTGGTACTAAGTTATTCTGATGTAAGACATAGGTCTACACACTTTATAAACCCTTGCTTTTGAGGTGAATCGACGATCATACGTCAAAAGAGCTTCCCGCTAATTCCAGTTAAAGCTGTTATAAAGTGACCTCAGTGTCTCCTCCACGACCTCAGTGTCTCCTCCACGACCTCAGTGTCTCCTCCACGACCTCAGTGTCTCCTCCACGACCTCAGTGTCTCCACAGTCCATGGTTCTTTTCCCTCTGCCAAAACCAGCTAAATGACAGAACTGAATTATGAACAGAGGGAGAGAGACAGAGAAGGAGAGATATTGTTTGTGATGATGCTGAATGACAGAATGGGTCATGCTCTCACCAGCAGAGGTCACTAAAGAGACATTCAATAGGTTTTGGTCTCTGTAGGCCTACCCTCGACATGGTGCACAGACTTTAGCCCAGAATGTGTCAGTGAACCACAATCTGGATCTTAAGAACTAAACATGTATCTATTTATCACTGAGGGCATTGAAATACAATTTGAAGGGAAGGAAGAGAACACTGTTCTCTAGGCTAACTGATCCCCAGCTTTGGCAGGGAGTTATATAATCTGCCTGGCTGTGTTTAGATCCTGGGAAAGATTAAATAATTCCCAGAAATAAATAGGGCTTCGTTTTTGTCATTCTGAGAATTCAATGTCAATGTTGTTGTTGACTTGATTATTTGAACGGACAAAATGGATAGCTGAAAGGACATGAGAAATATATGATTATTATAATCCACACACACTGTTCTGATGAGACAGGATAAAGCAGGAGAATTGTATTCCTCTCTTGTTGACGTAGCAAAAAAGTGTCTTGTTCCCTATACGATCATCTCTCTCATATTGATGTGTATAGTGATGTGTAGGCATGACTCCCTGTCGAAATAAAGCTTGCATTAAAATAAATACAATTATTTGTACTGTAATGAACAGGAGGGATAATCTGTTGAAGTAATCAGATGTCATTACAACATTGACTTATACAAACATTTTTTTTAAATAATAATAATAAATCACCATAATCTTCCTACCCCTCTTCCTCCATGTTGCAGTGAGAGAGAGGAGCACTTCAGGAGGCACGCTGGCAGCGTAGCGATGGTGGATGGCGGGGACCCGCTGCTCCTCAACTGCACCAACCCCGAGGGGTCCCAGCAGCGCCTCAAGTACAAGTCGGAGGGGGGCTACTACGGCCAGGACGAGCCCCTCAACTACTGCAAGACCTCTATGGGCGGCGGCCCCCACCACAAAGGCCCAGGCCCGGACTCCCCGTGGCCCATGCGGCCTGCCTCAGGGACCGTCCGGGCTGGGCAGAGTGGCGGCTACATCCCCTTGAATCGACTTGGGAAGGCGGGCCACTATGGCAAGCCCTACCGCATGTCCCCCAGCATGTGTCATGGAGGAGGGCGAGGTGGTGAGGTTTACGTGCCCAAGATGTACGGGAGCCTCCAGAACCCCGACGGCTCGAACCCCTACTGCTTGGGAGAGGCGGTGAAGAGTGAGAACGGCTACGGTGAGTGCTACGATGGCCGCCTGCTTCCCGAGATGCCCATCAAGGTAGAGCAGGACTCTGACTCGGAGAACGGCTGTGACGCCTACGGTCGTCCATGGACGTGCCGGGAGCCCGTGGACCGCCGCTACGGCAATGGCTACGGTGACAACAACAGTCTTCAGATGAAATCGGAGGCGGACTACTATGAGCAGTACTCGCCGTGCGAGCGGGGCAAGGCAGGTATCAGCCCGCCCTACAACAACGGCCACTTCCAGAACTATAATAACGTGGGGGGCGGCAGGCCCTTGAAGAGTGTGATCAACAAGGACCAGTCCCAGTTCAGTCCCCAGAGGCTGTCCCACTCAGACCCCCTCTGTAGCAGCCAGAGCATCAACTGCATGGACGTGTATGCAAGCGGCCCCGTGGACCACAACAAGGGCTACATGCAGCAGGACTACAAGCTGGGCTACGAGTTCAAAGGTCACGGACTGCTCCACGCCATAAAGCGGGAGCCCATGGACTCACCCCCGTGGTCGGACGGCAGCAGCAACGACATGGGTCATGCCATGGGGCACTCTCAGAGGAACATTATGCCCCACTGTGTGATGAACGCTGGGCAGCACAAAGCCAACCCTTATGTTTATATGCAATAGACGTCCATGCATCCTCATTCACCAGCATAACACATTGGCATAAGACATTCAGGATATGGCTCAGGTTTAAAGACTAAGTGTTGAGATAATCAATTAAAAGGAATGGGGAGATTTTGTTTTGATGAATGGAAGAAATTGTAGTTATTATCCAAAGCACTTTTGATATAGTGATGCAAATATTTTCTAGTCACATTTCTGTTTTGTGTTGTCTATACCTGACTTCTCTGGTAGGCTGTGTAAAAATGTGATGGTATACTGTATAAAATGTACACATTCATAATGGGTGATACAGGATTGTGTTACAGTGAGTGTATGTGAGTGAATTTGCTATTATGTAAATATTTGACCTCAAGAAATTATTTTCTGTCTAAAAGGTTTACCCAAAGAGGGTCGTGCATGCTCTTTTTAGTCAGGTTTTGTAAATCAATTGAAGGATCATTTGAACATGGTACGCATCAGTCTGATTACACTATATATACAAAAGTATGTGGACACCCCTTCAAATTTACCATGCAATCTCCATAGACAAACATTGGCAGTAGAGTGGCCCATACTGAAGAGCTCAGTGACTTTCAATGTGGCACCGTCATAGGATGCCACCTTTCCAACAAGTCAGTTCGTCAAATTTCTGTCCTGTAAGAGCTGTTATTGTGAAGTTGAAACATCTAGCGAAATGGTGGGCCACACAAGCTCACAGAACTGGACCACCGAGTGCGTAGAGCGTAAAAATCATCTGTCCTCGGTTGCAACACTCACTACCGAGTTCCAAACTGCCTCTGGTAGCAACATCAGCACAATAACTGTTTGTTGGGAGCTTCATGAAATGGGTTTCCATGGCCGAGCAGCCGCAAACAAGCCTAATATCACCATGCGCAATGCCAAGCATTGGTTGGAGTGGTGTAAAGCTCGCCGCCATTGGACTCTGGAGCAGTGGAAACGCCTTATCTGGATTGATGAATCATGATGCCAGGAGAACGCTACTTGCCCCAATGTATAGTGCCAACTGTAAAATTTGGTGGAGTAATAATGGTCTGGGGCTGTTTTTCATGGTTTGAGCTAGGCCCCTTAGTTCCAGTGAAGGAAAATCTTAACGCTACAGCATACAATGACATCCTAGACGATTCTGTGCTTCCAACTTTGTGGCAACAGTTTGAGGCAGGCCCTTTCCTGTTTCAGCATGACAAGGCCCCCCGTGCACAAAGCGAGGTCCATACAGAAATGGTTTGTTGAGATCGGTGTGGAAGAACTTGACTTGCCTGCACAGAGCCTTGACCTCAACCCCATCAAACACTTTTGGGATGAATTGTAATGCTGACTGTGAGCCAGGCCTAAATCACCCAACATCAGTGCCTGACTTCACTAATGCTCGAGGCTGAATGGAATCAAGTCCCCGCAGCAACATCAACTCCATATTAATGACCATGATTTTGGAATGAGATGTTCGATGAGCAGGTGTCCACATACTTTTGGTCATGTATTGTGTGTGTGTGTGTGTGTGTGTGTGTGTGTGTGTGTGTGTGTGTGTGTGTGTGTTCAGTTTTGCGAGAAAGGATTTTTTTGCATGGTTTTAAAATCTTTGATTTAATCCTATTCTTATAAAGTCTATGCGCACAACTCAATCAGCTCTAGTCACTATTGTAGAGAAAGATGCTGTATTGGTCTCTATTGCCTATTTTATTGTTCTTACTACAAAATACTGACATCATTCTCCTCCAGTTATCCTTTGTGTACATTGGCAGTTCATTGTCATATCATTCAAACTACTAAACAGAGGTTAAAGCACGGTCACCCTCATGTAAAGTAATCCCAGAAGGAACTGTGTTCAAAACTGTTTAAGTTGCTTTCCATGCATGCTCTTATGAATTGTGAACAAAATCATGTTGCTCTGCTCTACACAAAACTAAAAAAAAAAAAAAAACCCGGCAACTTCAGTCTCCACAGTACAAAATTGTCTTTGATGTTTTCTTTCAATATTTCACACATGAAGCTACTGTTAAGATTTTGTTGCACTACTGGGACTGACTCATCATCCATTCAATACCTACCTAGACATGATGTCGAGTTGACATGCACATTGTAAATGGCTTCACCTTTGAGATTTAAAATAACTTTTATTTTTGTGTTAAATTCTGTAAATGTCCAATGATTCGTATTTATTGTCTAGCCAGAATTGTATATTTAAATCCAGACATCTGGGGGCTTTGCGCTGTTTCACGAAGGACAATAAATTGCATTTTTTGATAAAACATTAACAAGTAAATACTACACAATTAAGGTCTCTGGCAAACATTGTAGCTGCAAGGCAGCAAGTATGTATTAGCGGCAACTTGTTCTTTTTCAGTGTTTTTCAAAAACAATAATGACCTAATAAAAGACTATTCTTAAAGTGACGCTCCAGAACTTTTGTATAATTTCAGCCATTCGTTTTGAAGCTAGCTAAATTGGGTCCCAGTTGTTTGTGTACTAGTTCATCCAATTGTGTACTACATCATCCATTTCGTATGACATGTTACATCCTGAAAACAAAACAGAATATATACTGTGTATATATATAATATATATATATATATATATATATATATATATACACACACACATTTGAATCCAATTTGTACAATATGTTCCAAATTTGATGTACTTGAGATCCCAGACTGCATCTTTATGGAAGACAGAGAACCGGTTTCTCTTTTCCTGCTGTCAGATCAAAATATATTGGGTATTATGGTAATATATTGTATATTGTGCACCATGAATAATAACAAAAAAAATATGTAATCATGGTAACAAGGTCTGCAAAGGCTCTCTTTAGATTACATTGTCTTTTAACTAAAAAAGGACATTACAACCTTTTGCCAATAGTTTATTATCCTGCTATAGATTATTGACATTAATAGCTAGCTCTTTAGTGCTATATTTCAAACTTCAGTCTTATTGTCTTTCTCCATTAGAAATGGATGAGAGGAAAAACAGATATGCAGGAGCACTGCCGACATTATGATGAATGCAGTGTAAATGCTACGTGACAGTTCCTTCGCACGACTAGGGGAATGGAACACGGACCACTTACCACAGTCTGGGAAGAGCTGGAAACAGACGAAATTCTGTACCTTCCTATATTAAGTCAAAACAGTTAACGTCATGGCACATCATAGTAAATTATATGAAAGGGAGCCAGGCAAGTGGAGGAGGGCTCTCACTGCTTGGAATGAGGCAAGAACCTTGACTAACCTTATGATTCAAAAGACCAAAAAGATAACAAAACTTGACATGTACTCTATATTTCAATACCACACCTTTGAGCAGATACAAGTAACATCATCATAATGGATAGATGGGATGACTCCCTGTGAGTTTCCAAAGCAGGCTAGCAATCTGTCACTCTTGATTTACTGTATCTTAATCAGTGTTGTCAATTAACAACTATTAGCTTAATCATTCTCATTGACAATTTGCAGTGCAATCTCACTAGTGAAAAGATCACAAGGCCCTCCAATAAAATAAGTTTCACGCGTAGTTCAGGACGGGTCAGAGCTCAGCAGCTTTATCGAGCTTCAGATCAATGCTAAAAACAAACCAGATGTATAACGCTGACTCAGTGCCATGTGGTAGAGCTAATGAGCTTGGATAGGACAGTGATGACCCTTGGTCTCATCGCCTGTACACAAGTAACTTACCTACTTTGTAACTGTGCAATACAACTAATATATACTTGTCACTGTATGAAATACAGGACAAAGACTGAATTGGAGATCCAACGAAAAGCTGGATATGACAGCACCAGACATACAGTAGACTGGGTACTTTACAAAATGGTCATGTGACCCTAAGCCGACCAGCCAGCTGGAGGGCTGTCCTCCTCATTGGTTTAGGAGGAAAACCAATCCTCGGAAGAGGATTACCTTCTTCCTTCCATCTTGCTATATCTGCACCCTAATTCCTCCATAACAACCTTGTGTGTCCTAAAACGGACATAACATTCCATGTCAAAAGTCAAAGAGGGATAGAAGGATAAGAGATTGTGCAGGTCTGTCACCAGCAGTCACATAAGTGTTATTTTAGCAAAACATAATTAGCAACCGTTTGTTTACTCTTGGTATGTTATTCATTTGACAAATGTGTGTAGTTAGACTGAGGATCTCCCCTCACGTTACAAAAAGGCATAGTTAAGGTTAGCTAAGGTAGAAGGGGCAGTAGCCAATGGTTCAGGTGACCTATTTAATTCAGGGTGTATGTTGGTGTAGTGGAAGAATGAGAGGAGGTGATACTCGCGTGTAGCGACTTGCAGGCGCCGATGCCCAGCGTAATGATTCATTCACGATTCATTGTATGAATGGCTGACCATAGGTTGACTCAAACACACATTTTGCGTGGCAATCTTCGGGGCGGGACGTTCCCATAAAACCCTTGGAGGTGTGAAGACATGAAAACTTGAATCAACAAACTTTATGTGAATTAAATTGTGGTGTTTGGTTTGTTTTCAAGAGCTTATAAAGAGCTATTTTTACTCTGTAAAAAAATGAATTGCCTGCCCTACACACATAAACAAACAGCATTAAGATATCGTAAATATGATACAACAGATGGAAAAATCAACTATTTATGAATGTTAACAGAACTTTTTGCTAGCTGTTCAATAGACAACTTTCCAAGTCAAATTTGTATGGTCCCACCTAACAAAAATGCATACAGTTATACATGTTGCGTCAAAGGCAAGTGGGCTCAGACACTGAAAACTTTATTTTTTTTTCCAGTCAAAGGTTCCTCTATGGATTTTATGTGTTTAGCTCCAACTCTTGCTAAAATGTTAGGATTAGATTTGACTATAAATCCAAAATGGAGTCCAAAATCCAATTTGGCTGCCACATGACCAATACATCGTGGTTTAACCACCTGTATATGTAAATGTTTCAGATTTGTGTACTGTACTCATGACCTGTACTCAAGACTATTTTTGTGTACTTCAACTGTGTTAGGAATTCAATATGCTTGCGATATACACTCAAACACCTTTGACTGGATATACTGTATAAACAGGCAGCAGACTGTTTGGCATGACAAGACCAAGTATTTCAAGTCACAAGCCTCTTTGAGGATCACTGAGGCAACTGGGAGGCTCCGACGAAAGGAAAGAGAATCCAACCCTGGACTTTGGCACCCTCTCCCTAGCTTTTCAACTTGCCCCCATTGTGCCCCTCAAGTCACCTCCTTATCATTTAGAAGTGAGCTTTGCTTTATTGCTAGTCCAATATGGCTGACAGTTATGGTGTATGGGGAGGAGTGCATAACCACACATGAGAAGTGCATAAGGCAGGTGTTCACTACAATGAACCAACACAACCTGACACTCACTGACAAGAAATGCCATCAACGTAGTGGGCTTTCACATGTCATAGGAATTACATCTCCAATGTCAATGCCATCCTGAATCTACCAGAACTGTCCTTGATAGGCCCACTGCACCATCAGTCCTCCCCTTCAGGCAGTTACTAGAGACAGAGACACCACGGAACTAGACTGCCACATGTCAGGAGGCCATTCAACAGCCAAAATGCAGTCTGGAAATTGTTGGCGTGCATTGTCCTCATATGTACCAATTTTGCTACCAACCATGGCTGGCCAGCCAACCTGAACTGGACTTGCATGTGAAGATTGAACTTTCATTCTGGGGTGACACATCCCTATAAGGACATATGCCATTTATGGCAAACAAGAGGCACCTTAGGGCGAACAGTTTGTCATGAACAGTGCTTGTGCCTAAAGAAATAGACATTGGGGTGGGTGGGGGCGGGGGTGGGGCGGGGTGGGGGGTGTGCGAGTGAATAACTAACCTCTAAGTAACCCGAGGTTCACATCACAGATTCTGTCACTCTTCACACCTCCTGCTGGGCGTGCTCCAGTCCGTAATCAAAGCCACCCCATTATCATCCTACCTGACTTCCAAAGGAATTTAAATAAATATTTAGGATGTGACCTGAAAGACTTTTTGCCATATTCAACATTAAAAACTGGCCAATTAGGCGTTGGAAATATCTAAAGGTAAGTCTGCTTGTGACAGCCCTTTCACAGACTCTCTTTCACAACCAGACAACCTTCCATTCCACTACTGGAGTATCCCCAGCATCATTCAGACTGGGATAACATTTCAGTTAGTCAATGGGTCTCTTTGGTAGGCAAGCAGCATCTGCTGACTGCCTATAGCGAACTGTAGAAATGGAAACTGATCACCCCACAATACCCCAACCAGTCATATAGGAAGGATACTACCCTTGTCACTGCAAGTCCTGGTCACCTCAAAGACTTTGAATCAACCATGCACACTTAGTTTTAGTGCACACTTAGTTTTAGTGGGGAAAAGAGGGGCTGAACATATACACTACTAGACTGTTATAAATATCTGTGATTGCCACTTTGACTTAATTGCAAGACTAGGGGCTAAATATTTAAAATCTAAGGAACTTGGACTGTTAAAAAAAAAAAACATATTCCGATGTCTGAGCCCACTTGTTTTCCTTAAGAGACATTTACAACATCCACAACATCAAGACAACGTGTAGCTGTATGCATTTTTGTCAGGCAGGATTATAGAGCACTGAGTGAGTGCACATTTGACTTGTAAAGTTGTCTATTGAACAGCTACCAAAAAGCATAGTTGATATTTCAGACTATTGTATCTTGTTTGTTTCTGTAAATAGAGCAGACAATTGATTACTTGTCATCCAAATTTTAGCAATATCAGAGCTTGATATTGGGTTACATGAGCTTATGTGCCCAACAACTAAGATTTTGAATCCAAACAACTCAGATGTTATAAAGGGCTCTTAGATTCATTGTCTCTTTCTCTTGGTTCCTTTCTATCTCTTCTCCTGGGGAATGGCCTTTCAGGCTATAACTTCTCTCTCCATCTCCCCCAAGAACTATGGGTCATGGCACAAGCCATGGTTTCTTTGTCTCTCTCGCTCGCTCTCTGATCCTGCCTAGATACTAGATACTGTTTATGTCAGTGTTGCCTTGTAACCTAAATTTATGCCTTGTATAATATTATCATTCATTTATATTAAACATCTGCCTTTGATATAGACAATTTCAGAACGTTCTTGATTGCCTATTACTTCAACTCAACTATAGTCTCTTGCATATTGCTAAATCATCTTTACGGAGTCAGATATTCAGTTGAAAGGACTTTGTTATCATACAAATGGCATAGTCTTATTATGGATCGCATGTGAGATACTGAATATGATACATATTTGATAAATATTACCCCACTACATTGACCTCATCAAACATCTGGAAAATATATAAGTCTACCTAAGATCCTATAAGGTAATCATCTAAAAATGCTGGGCCACCGACGAGAAGTAATTTGGTTTCATCATACTATGTTATTGAGGAAACATGCAGCTCAAAACTTTATAACTTCTAGAATATTGGTTATTTTATTAGTCCTAGCTAGTGTTGCACATTTTGGGGAATATTCATAGTTGGAATTAGCTTCATAGGTGGAATTAGCTAGTGTTGCACATTTTGGGGAATATTCATAGGTGGAATTCCTGTTAATTCCGTGGGAATTAACAGGAATATATAGGAATCAACAGGGATATATGGGAATTAACAGAAATATATGCAAATTAATATTAATACCATTTAAATGTAGATGTTTTTTTAATTGGATATATTTACCATATCATAAACATTTTACCTTATCATAACTAGACATAATTGCAAATGATTCAATCCCTCCAATAGAAAAAAATAAATAAAAATAGTTACAAACTGAACTTTAATTAAATGAGTTGACTCGTCCCATGGGACGATTTCACTGAACAACAAAAGAAAGGGGATAGTGGATGATCCCCAATGA
The DNA here is from genome assembly GCA_023634145.1 of Thymallus thymallus. Lineage (NCBI taxonomy): Eukaryota > Metazoa > Chordata > Actinopteri > Salmoniformes > Salmonidae > Thymallus > Thymallus thymallus. The sequence continues at coordinate 14,302,275 of CM042417.1, read as the reverse complement.
TCCATTGCATCTCCCAAAAACCGTTTCAACATACATCTGTAAAATGATAGAAACTATAGCTTTGGTTGTCTTCCTCTCAGGCTTCCATGTCTTCTCCCTGGACCTCCTCAATGTCCACCTCTTGAACATCAGACTCTGAGACCTCATCTTGACTGTCACTTTCCAACCTTGTTGAGGATGGCTCGTTGTCAGGTTCAAAAAGCCTCATATTTCAGAACTGCAGTTTCCTCTGCTTGCAGCAACAGTGAAGTGGGCAGGGCAGTACGGATTTCTTCACTTACATCTGCAAGCAGAGTCTGAACATCAGACAGGATGTAATTGTCACCCTCAATCCGTGCATTGGCTACTGCTATAGGTTTCAGGAGTTTCAGGCTGCTTACCACTCTCTCCCAAAATACATCATCCAGGAGGATCCTCTTCATGGGGCTGTCCATATCGGCAGACTGTCATATGGCCATTTCTTGGAGAGACACCTTCCCCTCCAGGAGACTGTCAAACATGAAGAAGCTTCCCAGCAACACCACCCCAACAGGTGTTGCTGGGAAGCTTCTATGTGGTGCTTGTATTTTTCTCACTTTGCTTGATGAGGTAGATTGCTGCTATAACTTGATGACCCTTCACATACCTAACCATTTCCTTGGCTCTCTTGTATAGTGTATCCATTGTTTTCAGTGCCATGATGTCCTTCAGGAGCAGATTCAATGCATGAGCAGCCAAGCCAATAGGTGTAGGACAGCTCCACTTTAGACCAAGCATCCTTCATGTTCGCAGCATTGTCTGTCACCTGTGTAAATACCTTCTGTGGTCCAAGGTCATTGATGACTGTATTCAGCTCATCTGCAATGTAGAGACCGTAGTGTCTGTTGTCCCTTGTGTCTGTGCTAGTGTATAATACTGGTTGAGGGGTGGAGATGATGTAGTTAATTATTCCTTGCCCACTAACATTCGACCACACATCAGAGATGATTGTAATAGTCTGCATTCTCTATGATTTGCTTAACTTTCACTTGAATTCTGTTGAACTCTGCATCCAGCAAATGAGTAGATAAAGCATGTCTGGTTGGAGGGGTGTGTGCTGGGCGAAGAACATTCAGAAATCTCTTCCAATACACGTTCCTCCATTGAGTCAAAAAAACTTCTGATTCCAGGAGGACCATGAGCTGTTGCTATCGATAAGGTGTCTGATTAATAGAATAGAATAGAATATTCTGATGAATAGAAGTAGAGGTTCTTTTGTCAGAGGTTGCTTGTTGTGAGCGCTAAGGGAAATGTATGCACTTGGCCAGATGATTCTGCATCTTTGTTGCATACTTCATATATGATTTGGCACAGTATTTGCAAATGTACACAGCTTTTACTTCTACATTAGCAGCAGTGAAATGTCTCCACACATCAGATAATGCCAATAGCATTTTCCTGTAAAAAAAAAAAGAAATACAATTACATGTACAGATAAATAGTTAAGCAGTTAGATTAAATAACACCTTTGTAAGATAAATGTTTTAAAATGAAACGTATGGAAACAGGTGAATTAACACTCCTCAGTCAGCAGGCACAAGCAAGCTAAAACCCACATGGTAGCAAAAACTAACTAGCAGAAATGTTTAACAAGTTAGAAATAATTTAAACATACTTTGCTGTAGGCTACTATTTACTAGTTAACAAAAAATCATGTATGTCATATAAAATATATTCACCCCACCCAGTATTGTAATCAAAACTTACCAGAAATCATGGAGTCCTTGGCTCAGACAGTGTAGTAGTGTGGGCTCAATAGCATCTCATTAGTGTGCAAGACCTTGAGAATGAGTATCCTAAATCCCTCTGCCCTTTGACCCATGTCAATTCTACTGTCTGGGATAGTGAAAAGGTTATGATATCTCCTTGCCTTACAATTCTCTACCTTTCACAGGAAGTGCACTCCTCTTCAAAAGTATTGAATTGCTTACACCACTCCTTTGCACTTGAATCCATGAAGGGAAGTGAACTAGTACACACATAGAACATAAGGGTAGAAAATGAAGAGCTGTTCCAGGCAGTAGAGTATGGCGTGGCTTACTGGCTTTATACATTCCATTCTCTTGATGATCCATGATCCTCCCGAATTAGAACTAGCTTCCAAAGGGGAACCAGGATTCATTCACCATGTAGGGCTTGAATGACACACTAGTAGACACGGTGGTCTCAGAAGAATAGGTTTATCCTTCAGAGCCTGGGACAGACTGGCCAAGTCATTAGGCACGGCTTTAGCTCGGCAGGCTATATCACTGTTCCAGGACAGGTGTTGTCTGTATCCGTGGCAATGTGACGGTAGCGGATTAAAGTGTGGTTGTGCGTGTGTGTGTGTGTGTGTGTGTGCGTGTTTAAACCATAGTCTTTTCCCACAGCAGCTTTGTGGAGCACCACCAGTCTGAAAAGCACTAAATGTTCCATGGCACTGGATGCAGGAGGCTCATAATAATGTCTGGAAGGGAGCTAATTAAAAAGGCATCAAACACCTGGAAACCATGTGTTTGATGCATTTAATACCAGTCCATTTACTCCGCTCCAGCATTTACCACAAGCCTGTTCTCCCCAATTAAGGTGCCACCAACCTCCTGTGACTGGATGTACAAGTTCCCGTGCATGGGGAGCCTCACTCTCCAAGGCCCAGCCAGAGTGCCTTGGCATGGCATACGCACCACTGTGCCTTCCATCTCAGTGCTATGCCAATAGCTTCTGCCTCCCCATCTCTGTGTGACTCGCACAGAAGGTCTGTGATCTGCTCAGCAAGCCCATCCAGACCTTCACAGTGAGTCCCATGCCCCTCTCAGGTAAATCCCCCCCACACACCAGGGATAAGTGGCTCCTGCCCACTGTGCCTAAAGGGAGGTAGCCAGGACCAAGCTGGGACAGCGGGGGATGCTGAATGGGGGGTAAATGTAGGTAGCGTAGCAGTTCAGCGTGTCTTAAATTTTTTTATTTAACCTTTATTTAACTAGGCAAGTCAGTTAAGAACAAACTCTTATTTACAATGACGGCCTACCTACAGGCCATAGTAGTACGGCGCCCCTGGAGCAAGTTAGGGTTAAGTGTCTTGCTCAAGGACACATCGACAGGTTTTTCCACCTTGTCGGCTCGGGTAATCGAACCAGCGACCTTTTGGTTACTGGCCCAACGCTCTAACCGCTAGGCTACCTGCCGCCCTAACCGAAAGTAACTGATAGGTCGCTGGTTTGAATCCCCAAGCCAACTATGTGAAAAATCTGACGATGTGTCCTTGAGCAAGATACTTAACCCTAATTGCTCCTGTAAGTTGCTCTGGATAAGAGCGTCTGCTAAATGACCATAATGTTAAAGTAAAAACAGTGATAACTGCATCCAGGCTTTTAAGGGTTGGTGGTGTCAGATGCTGGGTTGGGCTAACTACCTGACTTAACTAGAGATTCATGTAAAACTTCAAAAATGTTCTGATGAACCGAGAAGGAATATTCTAGCTAAGCAGTGCTTTAGTTTTTATACAAAGACATTACATAAACATCACTATGTGAAGAGGCGACTCTGGGATGTTGGCCTTCTAGGCAGATTTGCAAAGAAAAAGCCATATCTTCCTCTGTCCAGTGTATGTGTTCTTTTGCCCATCTTAATCTTTTATTTTTATTGGCCAGTCTGAGATATGGCTTTTTCTTTGCAACTCTGCCTAAAAGGCCCGAATCCCGGAGACGCCTCTTCCCTGTTGACGTTAAGACTGGTGTTTTGCGGGTACTATTTAATGAAGCTGCCAGTTGAGGACTTTTGAGGCATCCGTTTCTCAAACTAGACACTCTAATGTACTTGTCCTCTTGCTCAGTTGTGCACCGGGGCCTCCCACTCCTCTTTCTATTCTGGTTAGAGCCAGTTTGCGCTGTTCTGTGAAGGGAGTAGTACACAGCGTTGTATGAGATCTTCAGTTTCTTGGCAATTTCTCGCATGGAATAGCCTTCATTTCTCAGAACAAGAATAGACTGATGAGTTTCAGAAGAAAGTTCTTTGTTTCTGGCCATTTTGAACCTGTAATCGAACCCACAATTGCTGATGCTCCAGATACTCAACTAGTCTAAAGGCCAGATTTATTGCTTCTTTAATCAGCACAACAGTTTTCAGCTGTGCTAACATAATTGCAAAAGGGTTTTTTAATGATCAATTAGCCTTTTAAAATGATAAACTTGGAATAGCTAACACAACATGCCATTGAAACACAGGAATGATGGTTGCTGATAATGGACCTCTGTATGGACAAAAAAAATTGCTTTTCTTTCAAAAACAAGGGCATTTCTAAGTGACCCCAAACTCTTGAACGGTAGTGTAGTTGAGGTAAAAGCATCTCCTTCTTACATGACACACAGAGGGCGAAGGCAGGATTATCAATGAGTTCAATATGCTCAACGAATAACAACATAGACTCCCAGCCCAACATCACAAGTGACAGATTGTCATCATCAAAACAAAAATAGAACACTAAAAAGGATGCATGGAGTAAATAAGTCAAAGGTAAGAGTGGAAAAAAGAACACCCTAACATACTAGATGCCTAGACTGCTCAACCTCAACCTGATCTCAGAGCATTTTATATTATTCTGTACACAAATCCGAGACGCTCCATTTAGTATGATGTTACGTTTCGTATGGTGTGTAATTCTATTTCGTATGTAATGTTACGAATTACAATTCTAATGATATTTATGAATTGCAATTCGTACATTATGAATTTGCAAAACATATGATGTTACGAATTCCAACGTTAGCTAGATGGCTAACACTAATGTTAGCTAGGCTAAGGGTTAGGGTTAAGAGTTAGGTTAAAGGGTTAAGGTTAGTTTTATGGGAAGGGTTAGCTAACATGCTAAGTAGTTGCAAAGGATTTAAAAAGTAGTAAGTAGTTAATACTAAACACACAACACACAACTTTCGGCTGCAAGACGTTCCCATTATGCGCCCACCCACCCATCCACCCCAACCAACCACGTTCCTTTCATTTTAGCCTTAAGTAACCTTCTGTCTTATGTAACCATACCAAACTTAACATATCATATTATACTGAACAAAAATATAAACGCAACATGTAAATTGTTGGTCCCATGTTTCATGAGCTGAAATAAAAGATCCCAGAAATGTTACATACGCACAAAAAGCTTATTTCTCTAAAATATTGTTCACAAATTTGTTTGCATCCCTGTTAGTGAGCATTTCTCCTTTGCCAATATAATCCATCCACATGACAGGTGTGGCATATCAAGAAGCTGATTAAACGGCATGATCATTACACAGGTATACCTTGTGATTGGGACAATGAAAGGCCATTCTAAAATGTGCAGTTTTGTAACAACACACTGCCACAGATGTCTCAAGTTGAGGGAGCGTGCAATTGGCATGCTGACTGCAGGAATGTTCACCAGAGCTGTTGCCAGATAAGACCAGGCTGTTCTCCTAGGTACAGATCTAGGATCAGCTTCCCCTTCCCTTAATCCTAACTTGAACCATTAGTGGAAAATGCAAAACTGACCCAAGATTAATGTCTGGGGGCAACTTCACCCTTCTCTGTATGCCTACATGAGAAACAAGGGCATATTTAGCAGCTGCGGAGCTACCATGATATTAATTAGAATGTAATGGTGGCACATACAGTAAGTAGTATGTAGGAGCTCCATTAGCTAGCTGTCGCTGAGAAACTAAGGGACTATATGAGAGAATGAGTTAGGCCTCATCACTCCAGCTACAATAGTACATCACTCTCTGTGTGACAATAGCATCTGAGTCACTTAGCACTCAAGGATATAAAAGATCCAAGTCCATCTCTCAAACACACACACACACATTCCCTTTTGTGGTGATGGGAGTGTAAATGCACTGTATAGAAGTTAACATGTTTAATCCTAATCCTTGTCAGCACACAGGCGACCTTGTGGCACGCCATCTGACTGACTGTGCAGAGGAGGCTGTGCAATTCGGTAGAGCTGAGTGAGAGAGAAAGGGATGGGGCTCGTGGCAACAATGACGCAAAGGATAACCTTTGATGTGCATTGACAGCTGTATAGAGGGGGAGGAGGTTGATCCATGGAGACCAATGAGACCTTAATCCCTTTCCAGCGAGGGTTGCGTGACCGGTTTGCACCCACTAGTCATTACTTCCTACACCATTGGCTCTAATTGGTCATACCCACCACCCCTCCCGTCTTGTCATTGGTCTTGATGAGCAGGGACCTTGGGGATGATGTCACAACCCCAGACTCCAGCAGATGGAGGCTAGTCACGCAACCAACCCAGGGCATGGAGTAAATGTGTCAGTGCTTAAAGAGAGCCCTCATTACCAGGTAAACACTGTAGATTAAAGGAACCGGACTCAGTGTTTCCCTATTGAGCAGGATGTTTTGTGCGTTGTTGAGGAAGTTCAACTAGGCGAGGCAGCTATATGAAACAGCATTGGAGATGTATTAGGTGTGGGATAGGTTTGGCTGGTGGGTGTGGACCTGTAGAGAGGGCACCGAGCGCAATAGTGTGACTCACGACCTGAGAATGCAACCTCACAGCTGAGTCACGCACAAGCATGAACACACACGCACACACAACGCTGCCAGGGATCACTAAAGTCAGTGGTCATAACACAAGGGGCGGAGTGTAAACACACCCTTGCTTGTGCCTCATTCATGTCCTTTTTCAAAGTAAAGTCAGGGGCATACTTTTAAGTTGAGGTCACAAACACGTTTGTTCTTTAACTGCGAGATTCTGGCATTTAGGCCCTTGTTCTACTTACTGAGAGTAAGATGAACTTGTGGATACCATTTTTATGCATCTCTGTGCGGTATGAAGGAAGTTAGCTGTAGTTTCACAAGCCAATGCTAATGACCGGAAGTCCACAGGTACGGTAGCATTGCTTGTGAAACTACCGCTAACTTCCTTCATACCGCAAGCACAGATATATATGAGTTGATTTGACTCTGGGTAAGTAGAACTGAAATGGGCTGAAATTACAGAACCTCGCAGTCTCTCTTTAAACAAAATGTAGATAACAAAAAGAGCGGAATTATGAAGTAATAATCTCCATAATATAAGTAACAAACACAGTATACAATATTGTTTGTTTTCAGTTGTGTTCATGGCTGAATGCCTTGATTATGATGGGGGCATTTGAGGAGACTTTTAGTGCTGTTATTAGCTAAATGCTGCCACCTTCTGATACAGTTTTTAAAAAGCACCCTGTTCTATTTCTTAGTCAACATTCACTTGTTTCACTACTGGGTAGAAAAAGCCTGCTGTGAAAAGTCTACATTATAAATTATGCAAGCTTGGATTGTGTACATAGTTTCAAATAGCTTTTGAAAATAACAATATATAAAATGTTTTACCAAATTGAAACATCAACGACCATCCATTGATGCCAGTTTTATTTTGTTTTTAAATATACAAAATTTCCATATAGACCAAATAACAAATGCATTGCAATTATCAGCAACTAAGTTGGCTACTAGTGAAGTCTTCATTTGATCCCTTATATCCAAGGAATGTAAAATTAGGTGTTAAAATAGTCCGGATATCACTCTGCTTTCAGTCTCTGCATAGTGTCTGATGGTTTGTAATGGGTTATAATCTGTACCATAATGAATGAGTTAATGATCAAAAACATCAGTCCAGCCAGCCAAATGAGCAGAAAGGTGTTGTATCCCTCAAACTCCAGGAAGTACGCAGGGGCCAACCATATACCCTGAGACAAAAGAAGAAGATAAGTATTTGCTACTTCAATGACAATGAATTGTATATGATGCAAGCCATAGTCTGGCACCACTTTGAGAGGACACAAGCTATGTATTGATTTATAAATATTATAAATGACCAACTTTGGGGGAATATTTGAGCTACTGTTTCATTTGATAATATTGGAGCCATGTTGGTTAGTCTGGTAATAGTGTATATGGTAAGTTAGGTTGGGTCTATTTTTGAAGCCCTTTATGTTCGTATAATGGGACTAAAGTAGGTTTCCATCCAACCGTTTTATGAAAGTAAAGTACGTCGGATAAGAAATGTCACTGCAGGCCTGATGGAAAAAAGCTAATTTGTTGGTAATGTTTCCAAATGTCGACAAAACAAAATACGCTACAGAAGGTGTCACCTTTTTGTGTCTGTAAAATTCAGTGGTATTAAGTACTTAAGTAAAAATACTTTAAAGTACTACTTAAGTCGTTTTGGGGGGGTATCAGTACTTTAATATTTATATTTTTGACTACTTCAATTTTTACTTCACTACATTACTTATGAAAATATTGTACTTTTTACTCCATACATTTTCCCTGACACCCAAAGGTACTCGTTACATTTTGAATGCTTAGCAGGACAGGAAAATTGTCTAATTCACACAATTATCAACAGAACATCCCTGGTCATCTGTAATGACTCTGATCTGGAGGACTCACTAAACACACTCTTCGTTTTTTAAATGATGTCTGAATATTGGAGTGTACCCCTGGCTATCCGTAAATTTAAAAAACAAGAAAATTGTGCCGTCTGGTTTGGTTAATATAAGGAATTTGAATCAATTTATACTTTACTTTTGTTATTTAAGTATATTTTATCAATTACATTTACTTTTGATACTTAAAATGTATTTAAAACCAAATACTTTTAGGCTTTAACGCAATTAACTTTTACTTGAGAAATGTTCTATTAAGGTACACTCAAGGGTTCTTCTAAGATCCTCAAAGTTCTTGGAAGAACCTTAGGCCTCTTGGCACTGAAAATGGCCCCTAAAAAGGTTATTCCAAGAACCCCATAGAAGGTGGGGTTTGTCGAGGAACCTCCTTAGTTGGTGGGGGTTCTTGCAGGAACCTCACTGCCCAACTGAAACATTTCAATTTGAAAGGACAGCAGGTGCAAGCACTTAACTGAAAAATGTAAAGATCTCCTTAGTTTAAGGTAAGGTTTGTCCCTTATATAATCTACATGTATATTGTTTTATGATGATACCATCTATCTTTCTAAAACAGAAAATGGACACAATCCAATGGATATCAAGAGGTAAGAATATGTAGGCTATAAGAATATGTTGAAGTGCCTGAATATGCCTGAACTGCTCACTTTTGTGTCTGTGTCTGCAGGTATACAGACGAGGAGGCACACAAAGGTATGTCAATTGGTATTGGTATGTTATGCAGATCACATTTACCATCCTCCTCCCTTACCTCTTCAATGAATATACCATAGGCCTCTACATTATTGACAAGGTATGTGAATGAAAACCATTATCAAAACATTATTCATACACATTCACCACAAAAACCAAGGTATGAATTATGTTGTGTGCATATTTTGTTAATCATCTGTAAATTTAACAGACTTCACCCTCCCTACACCTCTGATGAATATAACAGGAAACCTGTTTTGAGTATATAACGCAACATTTTTAGTGACAAACCCCTCAGAGTTGAAAACTTGATACAAAACGTGTATTTTTTTATTCTTTACATGGGAATTTAACTACAAATAAATGCTTTATGTGCATTACGTCATTACGCACAGCCTTTTATCAGCAACAAGTCAATTTGATGGAAACATCTCTGGTGGGAAAATGTGCATAGTTTCTTAATTTGGATTTTAGAATATTCACATGAAAATCTGTCGATGATTGGACGGAAATATAGCTACAATCAACCAATAATGCTGCACCTACCTGTCCAGCGAACCAGAGAGCCAGGAGTTGTACTCCTTGTTTTGGTGACAGGGTCAGTCGAGGCAGGGTGAGAGGAAACAGACAGAGATACCACAGGAAGTACTGCAAAAAAACACAAAACTTACCATCAGCATCATTTGGGGCGGCAGGTAGCCTAGAGGTTAGAGCGTTGGGCCAGTAACCGAAAGGTCGCTGGTTTGAATACCCGAGCTGACAAGGTGGAAAAAACCTGTCGATGTGTCCTTGAGCAAGGCACTTAACCCTAATTTGCTCCAGAGGCTGACCCTGTAGGTAGGCCGTCATTGTAAATAAGAATTTGTTCTTAACTGACTTGCCTAGTTAAATAAAGGTTAAATAAAAAAAATGCCATGGGTTTGATGTTACAGTATGCACACCCTTGGTTTTCTACCAATATAATGCAACAACAAAAAACACTGCTATCATGATTCAACACCAGCATGATACAGATTGGGGAAAGGTCATAACATTTAACCTAACATATCCTACCATCTATGTCATATCAGTGTCACAATGTCCATAATTATGGATTTAATGTTACTTAACACCTAGCAACACTTTCAAACATGATACAGATGGAGGATCGTCACATTCACCTGGGAGGTGCAGACTTTGTTGAAAGAGACAAATATTGCGGTGTGGAGGAAGCAGCAGAGGGCCAGGTCTGTGTGGAAGGCCAGGGAGACCAGGAGCAGCAGCAGGGCCTGGGGCAGGAAAGCAGCCAGGCCCAGGGCCAGGCTCCAGGGGCTGTCTGCAGTCAGGTACAGCATGTAGAAGTAAGGGGAGAAGTTGTGGCGGATATCCCTCCGCGTCAGGTGGTACAGGTAGGTCTCGTGGAGGAAGTCCCAGCCGTACCTGATTAGAGAACAGATATGAGGACAATTGTATTGGTAACATGATTTACCATTAGAAAACAAGCATCAAACACATGAAATAACAGATTTCACAACTGATAATTAAAAGCTTTTCATGGTCAATGGCCAATCCATCTTTACTAGGAGCATCAACAACAACTCAAGTTTGCATTAGCCCACTGAGCTAGCCCAAACTTACATGTTATAAAACAGGACAGTCAATCCACAGAACACCACTCCGGCCACACCGGCAAACAGAAACAGCTCCTTATTCAGAAGCCTGAGGAGAAACCCAAGAGCTCTCCTCCACCACCCCGCTCTTCTCTCTTCCCCATCCTCCCTTCTCTGTAGGGATAGGGCGATAGGCAGGGCATAGGTCACCGGGTATATTTTAATGTGGACGGCCAGGCCGTACAAGATGGCTGCCACGGGGAGCCGCCTCAGCTCCAGGCAGAGCAGCGTGGCCAGAACCAGGGCCGTTATGACCGACTCGGCGTTGCCTCGGCTGGACACACCAGCCGGTAACGGGTTGAGGAGCCACAGGGAGCAGACACGGCAGGCTGCCTTGCAACTAAGTCCCCGCTGCCGAAGGATGAGGTAGATCAGTTGGCCTGAGAGCACGTCACATGTGATGAAGAGAAGCTTCCCGAAGACATGGCTGAGGTAGACGTTCGGGGTCAGGATCCATGCTAGTAGAGGGGTGTAGCGGTATGTGGATCTGTGGTATGGAGACTGGCCCTGCAATGACATGAGGACAGAATGATGCAAGTTAGGTACACTACACATGTAAAAAGCTCTGTGTAGCTTTGCAGGAACGCAGACTCATCACCAGCAGTGATTCACAGCAGGGAGTTTCTCCCAAATAAAGATTTGGGGATGAGTAATGGAACAGATTGTTATCCCATTGATTCTCAAGCCAGTGGCTTTCAGCGGTCCAGGTCCCTGAAAAAATCTAGGATAAAACTTTACACAAGATACCGACCCTATCGTGACGGTTCTTTACACTGCGCTGCATTGTGCTCGGAACGCAATCCTGGTTACATTTAGACAATGTGGAGCCGGCGCGAGATGTGGGTCAGAAAACGTATATCAATGCAGAGATGGGATATGCAACTGTACTCCAAATTTGACCTTTATCCACACTGCTCCATCAAGAATATTGAAATACTGCTTGTACGGAACACTGCTCTTTTTCATCCTCATGCTAGCTAGCCATAGCCACATTAGCCATAATGGAAACGTCGTGTTGAACAACAAAGGACCTGAATTGTTGACACATCCATTCCAAAATGGCTGCGGTGGCTACTGCTAGCTAGCTTGAGGAAGAAAAGGGTCATTTTCCAGGAAAACTAGCAGTATTTCAATCTTCTCAATGGAGCAGTGTGGATAAAGGTAACATTTGTACAGTGGATGGCGCGACTTCAGTGCCAAAATAAATTGTATCTGAATTACATAATTTTTAATTTGAATTAGGATATTGAATTTGAATGTAATAGTTTGGAATTTGTAATGAACACAATTAATTCATACATTGAAATTGTATTTCATGATTTGAAACTGAATTGAGTAAATATTGAATTCAGTTTCAAAATTATATTTCAATTTATTTATACAAATTGTAGATATTGCACGCATTGTCTGTGTATTAAGTTTAGAAACATTTATTTCAAGTTTATCAAAGTTTCATATATTCAACTTCTCAGATCAAATTCAGCTCTCTAAATTCAGATTCAAAACCATAGACAACATCCTGGTACTTTGCCAGCCAGGAAACATAGAGAACAGATGGAATGAAACGCTCAGTTGTTAAAAAAAAGCTTCTGGCGGTTTCTGAAGCCAATGTGGCATGTTACATTTATTTTCCTCCTTTGAATTTTGTTCTAACGTTTGAACCGTTTTGGCTATAAACTATTATGAAAGCTAGGACTCTCTGGAATATGGATGTCACAAAAACCAGTTTGGGACTATGATTGCGTTCAGACCCCAGTGCATCTCAGTGTAAACAAGCCTAACGGTAGGTTCGGGATCTGTATAATTTTTAATATTTAAGAAAAGTGTGAACTTACCTGCGTTATGAACTTCGATGCATCTGTAAACACGTGATAATCAATATCAGTGTATTTGACCGCCATAGTTCTGTCCTGATAGACACCTAAACTGACCAAAACAAGTCGTACGAAAAACGAAACAGTGAAAAGCACATTTTTATTCATAAGCTTGGACAGAACACTTTCCATGATACAAGCCATAGCGTTAGTTGTCCAACTTGTTCGACAACAAGTTAGTTAGCAGTTAAGCTAGCTACTGTAGCTAACGTTAATGTATATTCCTAATCCTAGCTAGGTAATGCAAGGGATAAAGCCATGCTGTGTCATTTTCTTATCGTGTAGCTAGCAATGAAACATTAGATAGCCTGTCCGTTATATCAATTGTATAATAATAATAAAAAATACAAGTTGCTGCAGCTCCTGTTGTTAACTAGGAAGTGTTTTCTTCTTCGTGTGACTTTCCGGCAGACTAGACGCTGTGTGCTGCCATTGGCAGCTTGGAGTGCGGATTGCACGTTGGTCACAAAAAAAAGGAATGGGGGATGGGAAACTCTTAAATTGCACCACCATCTAACCCGGCACCTATACACTATCCCCAAAAACCCAACACCGCATCCCACTACGTTGGCCCTAAACGATCCTACACTAGGCTCTCAAAACATCCTGTACATTTTCTACACTAAAATATCTCACCCCAAAATATGTCTTTGCTGCTGCAACTACCACATCTATCTTCTGTGATTCCCGCTGCATCAGCGCATGGCAGGTGATCACCATGGCTATAAACGCAAGAAATCCAACCTTAATTAAACTCATCCTCTCTGGATATGTCTCTTCAGGCCTACTCACTGGGGGGTTCCCGGTCAATCACTCACCCTTGGGCTATCCTCTACTCTCTTCACTGCCTCAGCATAGGAAACCTTCTGCCCCACTCAAACTCGAATTCAAATTGTCTTTCTCTCACAAGGCACTTCAGATCCCCAGCTGCAAGTCCACAGACACAATGTTTTCTCTATCCCAACTGTATACTCCCTCTAACTATGCCCTCCTTTACATTTCTCACATCATCGGATCTCCATTCTACACACTGCTGCAACATGTCCAAATCCTTGGCACCTAAAGCAGTGTAGCGGGTTTGGAACATAGGCCCTTACAGAATAGCAAATATAACCTAATGACTTTATCAGGTAGAAACTCTGTGTCAAAGCTTAACAAGACAGACAGGGTATTCTCATTCTTATCATTGCCACCGGGTCTACGTCTCACCAAACGGCGGGTGTCACAAACACCAGGAATATAATTTTTCATTTCATGTACCTCTACACTCAATGCTACCCCACTGATCACCGCTTTGAGCGGCGCCCTGTTCCGGAGAGCAAAGCACACCACAGGTTGAGCCGCGTGATGCGAAGAGCCAGATTCCGGAGGATGCACAAAAAATCTAAACAGTTTTCACAGATGTAACCATTTTCAGTTTGTCCTTTACCAAGCTTGACACAATGTATGGGTCAGCTAAAAAGCAGGAATCCACTCTCACAGGGCAGGAAGGGTCATCTTTGAAACCAATCAATATCCAGTACAGGACAACAACTTCCGCCCTGGTCAGGTGGGGTGGAGCTTCACTTTAAAACCTCTAAAAGACTAAGCCTTATGTGTGTGTGTGTATGGGGGGATCCTAATGGTCTGTTCTCAATTTCGTACATTTTATGTGGACCCCAGGAAGAGTAGCTGCTGCATGATCAGTAGCTAATGGGGATCCTAATAAACTAAACTAAATACCCATAACACGATGCAGCCACCACTATGCTTGAAAATATGCAGTGGTATTCAGTATTGTGTTGTATTGGATTTGCCCCAAACATAACACTTTGTATTCAGGACAAAACGTGTATTGCTTTGCCACATTTTTTTTTGCAGTATTACTTTAGCACCTTGTTGCAAACAGATGCATGTTTTGAAATATTTGTATTCTGTACAGGCTTCCTTTTCACTCTGTCAGTTAGGTTAGTATTGTGGAGTAACTTCAATGTAATTGATCATTCCTGTTTTCCCCTATCACAGCCATTAAACTAACTGTTTCACCATTGGCCTTATGGTGAAATCCCTGAACGGTTTCCTTTCTCTCCGGCAATTGAGTTAGGAAGGACACCTGTATCTTTGTAGTGGCTGGGTGTATTGATACACCATCCAAAGGGTAATTAATAACTTCACCATGCTCAAAGGGATATTCAATGTTTGCTTTTTACCCATCTACCTTCTTTGAGGCGTGGAAAACGTCCCTGGTCTTTGTGGTTAAATCTATGTTTGAAATTCACTGCTCGACTGAGGGACCTTACAGATAATTGCATGGTTGGGGTACAGAGATGAGGTAGTCATAAAAAAATTATGTTAAACACTATTATTGCACAAAGAGTGAGTCCATGCAATTTATGTATCTTATGAAGCAAATGTTTTATACCTGAAATTATTTGGGCTTGCCATAACAAAGGGGTTGAATACTTTTCAGCATTTTAAATTAATTAGTAAAAAATAAAAAATAAACATAATTCCACTTTGACCTCATAGGGCATTGTGTGAAGGCCAGTGACAAAAAAAAAATCTCAATTTAATCCAATGTAAATGTAGGCTGTAACACAACAAATGTGGAAAACGTCAAGGGGTGTGAATACTTTGTGAAGGCAATGTGTGTATATATACACTAGATGCGCTATTTTGAAGCCCAGGCACTTTCATCTTGGCACTCCCCCACAGTTGTAAAACATATTTTGGAAGATATAAAAAAGCATTTATGCATGTATACATTTGTTTTTGCCACATTTATTCTATTACAGACACCATAATTCTTACTTTTAAATTATATTGTTAGCTAAACATTAAGTATCATTTTTAGAAAGTACAGTTACTGTACCCACTACAACAAAAATATACTTAAAATACATGTAATTTTGTCCTCAAAACATTTAATTGAAATACTTTAGAATTCTACTCAGAGGACTGCTTCTTCTGGGGAGTGTCAATATGGCCTACGAGTGGCTTCAAAGCCTCTCATTGGTCAACGCATAGCATCAGCAATCCAAGGTTTATATACATCATTGGTTAAGACACCCGTGCATGTGCACACACACACACTTAAGTTCATATATCATCTTTATTTCCAGTAAACTTTCATATAGTTGCTTAATTGGAAAAAATGCCAGTAATGCATCTGAAGACTAGGAGAGTAAAAATACGTTTGAGTATAATTGCACTTCAGTGTGTTGAAGTGGGTGGAAAGTAGAGAAACATCGATCATGATAAGGCTAAATGTGTTGGATGCTTCATAACATCAAGCCAGTAAGAAATTCTCATATTTCACCACAAATACACTCAACTCTTAAATTCTTTGGTAAGGCATTGACATCAATGCATATAATCAAGCACACAGATGGGATATTGATGTAGCTGCTGCAGTACATACTATTAATACCCCTTCCTCCCTCCACGTGGAATGTCCCATTTCCTATATAGCACTTAAGGGGAGCAGTAGCGACCGTAGAACAGAACACTCTGGGTGGGGTTATGGCGGATGAAGAAGAGGAAGGGGTGGTCGGCGACAAATGTGGGCGTCCTCATGACACAGCGATTCCTCATCAAGGCGGCTGTGGCGCCCACTGCCTCTGTTCCCTCCTCGTTGACCTCCACGAAGGCCTTGTGAACCACCTTGGACAGCACCAGGTCGTTGTTGGGTGACATGCCCGAGAAGTCGCTTTTGGAGACGTCGAAGGCGTCCGTCATGCCCATGCTGGCCAGCAAGTCCTTCAGGTCCAGGCTCTCCTCCAGCTTGAACTTGGGCAGGCCCACCTGAACCTCTACTGTGTCCATCATGTCAGGCCTGGTCCACTCCACAAGGTTCTTGTAAGTCAGCTCCTTCTCCAGCTGCATTGTGGAGGGGGGCAGGAGACAAAGTCAAGACATTGACACGTCTAAAGTATGACAATGACTTATTTTGGTATGAGCTAACCCTATAACTAGCTTTGTAATTAAAGTAAACTTTATACTCCACAACATCATTATGCAAATATTTCAATTGAATGCTGTGCAGTTGCATGTGTATTGTGTTGGCCACAAAACCATCTTGTTGAATGTAATGTGAGTCCTACCTTCTTCAGACCAGTGGTGTCGTCCTCCATCTCATTAGGTAGCATGATGAGCATGCTCAGTTCGTTCCCTACGTAGGGCAGCTCCAGAATCTGGCAGTTGGCCTCTGGGATGAAGGTCAGGGGGAACTTGGCCTTCTGATGCATCATTTTCACTGGCTTACTCTCATTCTGCACTCAATGAAAGGAAAGGTAGGGGGTCGCACACTATTTTGTTAACAGTTGCCTTCTTGTGTGTAATTTGTGACTAAAGTATTTTCACCATTGTAGCAAGGTTACTCATCATTACTCATGAAAGTGAAGCAAGCTCGAAAGTTACTCTCACAATACTCAGAGAACTGACTACTGTTACAGTTCAGTGGAAGTCCGCTCTTTTCTTTAGAAGAGCTACTCTAAAGACTCATGATGAACGGACACCAGTGGTGTAACTAAACAGTTGTGTAACTACACAAACAGACATATCAGAAAAATACATGAAAAGGCACTCCTCAGATTGTGTCGGGACTTCGTTCTGTATGTCAAGCAGGTTGGGGAAACACTACCTTGTTTAGTTTGAACAGGGCATCGCTGGTGCTGGTCTCTTTGAACTTCTTCTCCCAGTTGCCCTTGAAGTAGATGGCATTCACCAACACTAGTCTGGTCAGGTGGTTGACAACCCTCTCCGCCAATAGGTTCTTGATTTTCTCTACAAAATACAGAGACCATAGAAATTACAGCGGTGATGGTAACATTGTAATAAGGTATAGTTACATAACAAATCAAACAGATACATCATGAACACCTAATGGATTTTAAAATCCATATGAACAAAATGTTTGTAATGAATAAATTCTCAATACAGTCCCTTTGATTTTTACACAGAATTTGAGAATATTTAGCATTCAAAATGTTGGTGAATAATATCATCAATAGATAGGCTGTTTATAAATAGAGTTAAAACTATTGTGCACATGGACAGCTTGCGGCATCTAAACACCTGCGGTCTGGTTCTCCACCCAGGCGTTAATTTTCTGTCTGGCAGTCTCCGCATTGGACATGAAGTCCACAGCCTCCAGCTCGGCATTGTAGTGCTTCTTGGTGTCACTGAGGAAAGTCTGTCACATTTATCAGACACACAAAGATCAACACACTCAATATCCTAGCTTTATCAACCCTAAGTACCTAAAATAATAGTGTCTAGTCTACAATGATGTACAGTATAATTGTATGTATAGTATAATGATATAATATTCTGGAGAATTATCTTTTTGCTGACAACTCTCTTTGTCATAAGGCGATGTAATGAAATGCATAATGACCTTTAAGCTAACACACTGTGATTCATTAGTCAATTCAGATTGAGCAAAAATATCCAATCTTAGACACCAATTTACTCCACCCACTGTGTAAACAATAGGGCTTTACCTCAACAAACTTGTAAGATTGCTCTCCATACAGGCGATTGGCCAGGCTCAGTGTGTACGGGGCTCCCTTCTTGTTCAGTTCACCCATGAGTTTGCTGAAGCCGACATGGACGCTATCTGTAGCTTTGTGGAGGTGCAGGGACTGCAGACAGGAGTAGAAAAATTAAATTGACCAAATGTGACATTGTGGTAGCATCTTCCTGTGGCATCCATGACATGCAAACCCCTAGCTGAAACACCACATATCACCATATAAAGAAATGTTTTAAGGAAAAACAAAGTGTCAACATTAAAATGCATCCAAACAGCATAACCTCTGTTGTTTTGACATTTGGTGGTTGGGCATGCCCAGCATAGATTACGTTCATGTTGCTCTCAAAGTGGATAAGGAATTCTTGGTATGTGTGGTATGTATCCTGTTTATATTTCCGTTTTCACACAGCAGCTTATCAAGAGTTATGAAAAATTGAGATAATGGCAAGTTGAAACAGAGAAGAAACTTTATAAAAAATATATGCTAGTGTTCCCTCAAGTCCCATACGTGACTACTACATGTTGTACATAAACTATAAGATGATTTGTGTATTAATTTGTATGGAGCTTATATCCCCTCACACACGTACTGTAAATAAACCACAAAGAACACAGAAAACACAGACCCCACACCAAGGCTATCCAATCCTTTTCCTGGAGAGCTACGTCCTGTAGGTGTTCGCTTCAACTAAAGATTAGATTAATCAAGTTAGATACATCTCGGGATGGAGCGAAAACCTACCAGAGGGTAGCGTTCCAGGAACAGGGTTGAAGAGCCCTGCCCCACACCGATAGTAGTACCTTGTTCCCACCAGTTGGCTACCTCACCAACAGCCCAATGTTATCTGGCAGCAAGCTCTCTTTGAACCCCCTGGGTTACCCATTCCTTACTATATACTTATATTAGCACCTTTTTTAGAGCCAGTGGAAGCTGGGGCTTTTGTACTTGCTGGAGTAGTCCTGGGTCAGCCTTTTTAGATGTGTCTGCTTTGACAAAGCAGAGGACCTAGTGGAGGTCAGTATGACAATTGGTTATCATTTTTGAACAGCATAGATGTGGGGAGTGGGTGGAATACGATACTGTGTGTGTGCAAGTGTGGCTGGTGAGCTGCGTTGGTTCCAGAAATAATCCTTCAAAACGTAATGTAGGGCGGTAAATTATGGCCGTTGAGTCCTTGACAGGTAAAGAAATTGAGACCAACCCGACCATATTTTTCTGTGAAGATTGCTGAATAGGAAGGTACCCATTCATGTCCCACCCTTGTGTATTCTAGACTCACCCTTTTTAGGACCTCAACTCTACACTGCTGCCATTTAAATCACTACCTACATGTTCAGTATCAGTATCATGCAGAAAGGCTTTTGTCTCATTGGAAAACACATTCCATGGTTATTATAATTCTGCTGGTTGACAGCTAAATGGAGGTTGTACAAATTAGACTTAGTCTACTCTTATGTATTTTATTAACTGTCAGAGTGTCACCCCCTGATCCCACAAGAGTTTCTGGCACCTCCATGTCTACTAGCTGTACACAGACAGGGGGAACAGAGAGACTGATAAGAGGGATTAATTTATTGCTCTCCATGTTGCCACAGTAACAAGCAGTGTGTATGGTTGTACTCAAAAATTTGGTGACTAAAAGGCAGCCTTCTGTGAATCATCATGGATAGGCTACCCATTTGTCAGTCACACCCTTTCCTATTCATCTCAGAAAACCCCTGTGAAAAACCTTTCCAGTGTAAGGGAGAAGCTATAGTTAATGTATTACTCTGTGCATGTGACTAAATAAAAAAAATCGAATCTAATCTAGCCTTGATGCAGGTTTATATTAGACCGGATAATGCCAAAAAGTAAAGGCTACATTATCCAATCTTTGTCGATAGTGACCTGTCCATCACAAACTATTTAATCAAATATATCAGTATTCATTCCAGTACCATGGTGCTGACTGTATACTGTGCATATTATGTGCATATTAAACAGGTAATCAACATAAACATTGTTGCATAAGAAGTCACTTGTGAGAGTAAGATGAGTATGTTTGAGTGTATGCGTTTTTGGATGGACGGGATCCCCGAAAATGGGTCACAATGACTCACCTCTGACATCTGGGTAGCAGTGTTACCTCTGGCTCCCAGGGACACCATGGCCAGGGCAGAGGAGATGCTGAGAGGGGAGTAGAAGATATTGCCTGTTTTGTTGCTCTCTGTGATCTTCTTGAACAGCTCCAGAGAGAAGTTGGTGTTGGCCACAGACACTGATGCCATTGTAACAGATGGAAGAGGCAGGCAGGCAGAGCTTTGGAAGAAAGGTTAAGAAGTTAGTCGCAATGGGCACTGGGTCTAAATCTTCATTGTAACAGAGCAGTCATATACAGTAGTTTATTCGCATTCTCTCAAGATGCTGAATGAAATAAATAATATTTATCCACTCCTGTTCCGGAGCTATAGAGGCCACCACATTGTTACAACATTTGGGTGGGGCACAACGATCCTGTACAGTGCTCAATTTCGCCTCCGCGTGCATCTGGAGGCCCGAAAATGCAACACCCTCCGAAATTGCGTCACACCCTCCATACAGAGTCTCCGATCAAGCATACGTGTGCTCTTACTCTTTAATGCCGGATAGATTTTTCTTTCATTATTTTTGGCTAAATGGGGGGCTCCCAATTGGCGCAATGGTCTAAGACACTGCATCTCAGTGCTAGAGGGGTCACAACAGACAACCTGGTTCGAATCCAGACTATCACCCAGCTGTGATTGACTTGCCTTGTTAAATAAAGGTAACACACATATATATATACACACACGAATTTCACAATAACATTATTTATGAATTTTATAAGGTTGGCTAATGTTTTGTCATTAGTACTGTCTTTGATGTTACATGTATGGTGATGTCTAGATAGCCAAGCGAACAATAAATAATTATGCTAAATAAAGTAATACACCTATAAAAAAAATAATAATACGTAATCAACCTGAAAATCCGTTTATCAGGACGGCAAATGGCAACAGGCTTAACGTTAAAAAAAATAAGTTAGTCAATGCAGCTACTCACTTATGAATGGTTACCTTTGTCAATGTCAGGTAGTTGACTTCAGGTGACTTCAGTAGACGGTTTGCTAGACGAGTTTCAGCTAACGATCGGAAAAATGTAATTTACAAGACAGACACGCCCTGTGGGGTGGGGTGGGGTGTCAGGAGCTACCATAGCCAAAGTCATAAACCCCGCCTATTTTGTACCATTTATCTTCTTAAAATCTGATTTTAAATCGAACCCTAACTTTAAATTAAGACCAAAAAGCAAATGTTTGTTTTTACAATATAGCTTACAATATAGCACACTTTATGGGTGTTACTAGTGTAAACCCCCGGTGGGCTGTCAAAGTGCTTTTCCCCATTCTCATCAGCTGACTACTACGGCCAGTCAAGTGGATAAAACTGTACTGTACTGTAACGACCTGATATGGGGTTCTATTTGTTTGGGGTTACGTGTTACATTTGTGTGTGTGTTATAGTTGTTCTTCCGTTCTGTGGGTAATCTCGCGGGGGTTTAAGGGGATAAATTGGGGCTAGTGTCTTTTCAGTGTTCTCTTTTGTTCTTGCCGTGCACCTGTGCGCAGAGCTGTTCATCCTGTGTACCTTACCTTCCCATGTTTTAGTGGCGTGGGCTGTGGCCTTAACAGCAGCCTAGAGTAGGTGATTAAACCTGTGTTGCCCTCAAGTTCGTGTGTCTGACTCGCCTTATTTGTCCCAGCTCGGGACATTACAGTACTATGAAGTTCAAGATACAAACTACACACAAGCAGTGTAGGACATAATTACAACAGACTGAAATAAACAAGAACGTTGGGGCATTTTGTATTTATTGCTGTTAATTCCAGGAAAACAGATAAACAATTTGCATAAAATCCAAATTAGTTCTAGAAATATATTTGACCTTTCCAGTACAATAACATTTAGATATCAAAGAATACAGTAAACATACACCTTAAGGTAACAGTGAGTGTACCCTCTACATTACAGCATTTTTAACCATAAATGTTCAACATGTACAACTGGCTGGTTCATATGTACAATTGTCCTCCATGCTCACATGGTTCTTCAATCATCCAGACAAATTTGTAAAGATGTCCACACATTTTCCTTCCCTGTGTTCATGTGCACTGTTCAAAGTTTGCCTCAATAGTTTAAGTAATTGCGAGAAATCTCTGCTTCCGTCAAATCAAGCAGAAGAGATTTGGAGTACTTCACCGATTGGTGGAGAGCTTTCACAAAAATGTTTGGAGACAAACAGTACTAAGTTTGGCTATTCATGAAAATGGACTTAACTTCTCATATCAACAAACAAGTGTGTACTGTATGTGTAAGTGTAATATGCCTATACGTAATTTATAATGTGTAGACCCCAAAGCTTAAACAGACACGAAAGAGCTCTAAATGATTGACAATTATCTCAAGGGATATGATGTCTGAGAAGGCCAGGGATTGACCTTGAAGCCTGAAAGGCACTTGCCTCGAAAATGTAAATGATCTATTTACAGGCAGTAAGTAAGTGCCATATCTGCCTTTCACCTACACATTGGAATCAGAACGATTGATTGAATTCTTAGTATTTCTTCCAGTTAAAAAAGTTATCAGAGAAGGCTCAACTTGCCCGACAGAAATAAACGGTCTGTCTTTCACTTATTAAACAATGGGGAGGAAATGGAAAGATCAGATTTAGGCGACTGGAATTATTTACAATTTGGTTGTTTTCACAAAAAAATACAAAATAAACCCTGCCCAATGGTGCAAACTCAGAACAGGCTCAACTTGCTCGACTGCTCAGTTCACTTGCCCCAGGCAGTATGGCAACCCTTAATGTCAATCCCTGGAAGGCTAACCAATCCTGAAATCCAAAAAGACACCTCCATTAGTGTTCACACTTTTAATTTTCATACTCCACATGAAAAAAATAAACAATTTATAGCATGTATGTGCATTGATTTGAGTACATTTACCAATGTACAAACATATGCCATACAGTTAGATCTCACTGCTGCATTGAAGGAAGAAGAAACCTATTGAGTGTCTAGGAAGGCTACATGACATCTGCCTTTGCCACCACAGTCCTGTAGAAATGGCTAAAGAAAATAGTTATTTTCAGAGGAGAATGTGTTATCAATGATAGTATTATCCCTCCTAACCACTGATGCTCCACCTTGTGGCCCGACTATGCAGTGCAGTGCAACATTTAAATTGGATGGAGGGACAGCAGGGTATTTGTTTATTTTATTGAACCTTTATTAAACTACGCAAGTCAGTTAAGAACAAATTCTTATTTACAATGACGGCCTACACCCGCCAAACTCGGACGACGCTGGGCCAATTGTGCGCCGCCCTATGGGACTCCCAATCACGGCCGGTTGTGACACCTCTAGCACTGAGATGCAGTGTCTTAGACCACTGCGCCACTTGGGAGCCCAGTAGCACAGTAGAGCGTCACTGCTGCAATAACATCTGTCTCTAGGTTTGATTTAGGACTGTTTCAGTGCACTTGAGACTTCAGAATTCCTGGTAGCTATAGTGCGTTACCAAAAATAAAAACACAGCAGCATTTAACTTCTACATGACAGACATGATGATTAAGAAGGTTCTACTATGCGTTTCACATTATATCAAGTGGCAAATGATTTAAGATTTCCCCCTCCCTGACACTGCCAGATTCCTTAACATTAAGAAATGAAACATGTTATACATTCAAAAACACCGCAGCGAAAAATAATTAAAAGAAAATGTGTACATCTACTTTTTTGTTGGTTTGCATTCATCTTTCGTAGCTGTACAGTTAAACAATAAACATCCTAGTCGAAAAACAACAGTAAGGATGTATAAATATACCGTTATAAAAAAAACGAAGTATATGAAACTCTTATCATGGAGATCACGCAGGATCCAAAAGTATTCGGAGAACAAAATAATTTTGCAAAGCTCCCATACACATGGTGTCTTAAAAAAAAAAAAATCTAATAATATAACAAATAAGTTAGTAAACATGAGCTGCTGTCTTGTGCCAGTCTTCCTCTCCGGCAACTGAGTTAGGAAGGACGCCTTTATCTTTGTAGTGGATGGTGTACTGATACACCATCCAAAGGGTAATTAATAACTTCACCATAATCAAAGGGATATTCAATGTTTGCTTTTTACCCATCTACCTTCTTTGAGGCATTGGAAAACTTCCCTGGTCTTTGTGGTTAAATCTATGTTTGAAATTCACTGCTCGACTGAGGGACCTTACAGATAATTGCATGGTTGGGGTACAGAGATGAGGTAGTCATAAAAAAATGGTGTTAAATGTATGTATCTTATGATGAAGCAAATGTTTTATACCTGAAATTATTTGGGCTTGCCATAACAAAGGGGTTGAATACTTTTCAGGATTTTTAATTAATTAGTAAAAATAAAAAATAAACATAATTCCACTTTGACCTTATAGGGCATTGTGTGAAGGCCAGTGACAAAAAAAATCTCAATTTAATCCAATGTAAATGTAGGCTGTAACACAACAAATGTGGAAAAAGTCAAGGGGTGTGAATACTTTGTGAAGGCAATGTGTGTATATATACACTAGATGCGCTGTTTTGAAGCCCAGGCACTTTCATCTTGGCACTCCCCCACAGTTGTAAAACATATTTTGTAAGATATAAAAAAGCATTTATGCATGTATACATTTGTTTTTGCCACATGCATTCTATTACAGACACCATAATTCTTACTTTTAAATTATATTGTTAGCTAAACATAAAAAATAATAAGTATAACTTTTAGAAAGTACAGTTACTGTCCCCACTACAACAAAAATATACTTAAAATACATGTAATTTTGTCCTCAAAACATTTAATTGAAATACTTTAGAATTCTACTCAGAGGACTGCTTCTTCTGGGGAGTGTCAATATGGCCGACCAGTGGCTTCAAAGCCCCTCATTGGTCAATGCATAGCATCAGCAATCCAAGGTTTATATACATCATTGGTTAAGACACCCGTGCATGTGCACACACACACACTTAAGTTCATATATCATCTTTATTTCCAGTAAACTTTCATATAGTTGCTTAATTGGAAAAAATGCCAGTAATGCATCTGAAGACTAGGAGAGTAAAAATACGTTTGAGTATAATTGCACTTCAGTGTGTTGAAGTGGGTGGAAAGTAGAGAAACATCGATCATGATAAGGCTAAATGTGTTGGATGCTTCATAACATCAAGCCAGTAAGAATTTCTCATATTTCACCACAAATACACTCAACTCTTAAATTCTTTGGTAAGGCATTGACATCAATGCATATAGTCAAGCACACAGATGGGATATTGATGTAGCTGCTGCAGTACATACTATTAATACCCCTTCCTCCCTCCACGTGGAATGTCCCATTTCCTATATAGCACTTAAGGGGAGCAGTAGCGACCGTAGAACAGAACACTCTGGGTGGGGTTATGGCGGATGAAGAAGAGGAAGGGGTGGTCGGCGACAAATGTGGGCGTCCTTATTAAACACTGTCTCATCATGAAGGAGGCTGTGGCGCCCGCTGCCTCTGTTCCCTCCTCGTTGACCTCCACGAAGGCCTTGTGAACCACCTTGGACAGCACCAGGTCATTGTTGGGTGACATGCCCGAGAAGTCGCTTTTGGAGAGGTCGAAGGCGTCCGTCATGCCCATGCTGGCCAGCAAGTCCTTCAGGTCCAGGCTCTCCTCCAGCTTGAACTTGGGCAGGCCCACCTGAACCTCTACTGTGTCCATCATGTCAGGCCTGGTCCACTCCACAAGGTTCTTGTAAGTCAGCTCCTTCTCCAGCTGCATTGTGGAGGGGGGCAGGAGACAAAATCAAGACATTGACACGTCTAAAGTATGACAATGACTTATTTTGGTATGAGCTAACCCTATAACTAGCTTTGTAATTAAAGTAAACTTTATACTCCACAACATCATTATGCAAATATTTAAATTGAATGCTGTGCAGTTGCATGTGTATTGTGTTGGCCACAAAACCATCTTGTTGAATGTAATGTGAGTCCTACCTTCTTCAGACCAGTGGTGTCGTCCTCCATCTCATTAGGTAGCATGATGAGCATGCTCAGTTCGTTCCCTACGTAGGGCAGCTCCAGAATCTGGCAGTTGGCCTCTGGGATGAAGGTCAGGGGGAACTTGGCCTTCTGATGCATCATTTTCACTGGCTTACTCTCATTCTGCACTCAATGAAAGGAAAGGTAGGGGGTCGCACACTATTTTGTTAACAGTTGCCTTCTTGTGTGTAATTTGTGACTAAAGTATTTTCACCATTGTAGCAAGGTTACTCATCATTACTCATGAAAGTGAAGCAAGCTCGAAAGTTACTCTCACAATACTCAGAGAAGGGATGACTCAAACTGACTACTGTTACAGTTCAGTGGAAGTCAGCTCTTTTCTTTAGAAGAGCTACTCTAAAGACTCATGATGAACGGTCACCAGTGGTGTAACTAAACAGTTGTGTAACTACACAAACAGACATATCAGAAAAATACATGAAAAGGCACTCCTCAGATTGTGTCGGGACTTCGTTCTGTATGTCAAGCAGGTTGGGGAAACACTACCTTGTTCAGTTTGAACAGGGCATCGCTGGTGCTGGTCTCTTTGAACGTCTTCTCCCAGTTGCCCTTGAAGTAGATGGCATTCACCAACACTAGTCTGGTCAGGTGGTTGACAACCCTCTCCGCCAATAGGTTCTTGATTTTCTCTACAAAATACAGAGACCATAGAAATTACAGCGGTGATGGTAACATTGTAATAAGGTATAGTTACATAACAAATCAAACAGATACATCATGAACACCTAATGGATTTTAAAATCCATATGAACAAAATGTTTGTAATGAATACATTCTCAATACAGTCCCTTTGATTTTTACACAGAATTTGAGAATATTTAGCATTCAAAATGTTGGTGAATAATATCATCAATAGATAGGCTGTTTATAAATAGAGTTAAAACTATTGTGCACATGGACAGCTTGCGGCATCTAAACACCTGCGGTCTGGTTCTCCACCCAGGCGTTAATTTTCTGTCTGGCAGTCTCCGCATTGGACATGAAGTCCACAGCCTCCAGCTCGGCATTGTAGTGCTTCTTGGTGTCACTGAGGAAAGTCTGTCACATTTATCAGAGACACAAAGATCAACACACTCAATATCCTAGCTTTATCAACCCTAAGTACCTAAAATAATAGTGTCTAGTCTACAATGATGTACAGTATAATTGTATGTATAGTATAATGATATAATATTCTGGAGAATTATCTTTTTGCTGACAACTCTCTTTGTCATAAGGCTATGTAATGAAATGCATAATGACCTTTAACCTAACACACTGTGATTCATTAGTCAATTCAGATTGAGCAAAAATATCCAATCTTAGACACCAATTTACTCCACCCACTGTGTAAACAATAGGGCTTTACCTCAACAAACTTGTAAGACTGCTCTCCATACAGGCGATTGGCCAGGCTCAGTGTGTACGGGGCTCCCTTCTTGTTCAGTTCACCCATGAGTTTGCTGAAGCCGACATGGACGTTATCTGTAGCTTTGTGGAGGTGGAGGGACTGCAGACAGGAATAGAAAAATTAAATTGACCAAATGTGACATTGTGGTAGCATCTTCCTGTGGCATCCATGACATGCAAACCCCTAGCTGAAACACCACATATCACCATATAAAGAAATGTTTTAAGGAAAAACAAAGTGTCAACATTAAAATGCATCCAAACAGCATAACTTCTGTTGTTTTGACACTTGGTGCGTTTTTGGATGGACGGGATCCCCGAAAATGGGTCACAATGACTCACCTCTGACATCTGGGTAGCAGTGTTACCTCTGGCTCCCAGCGACACCATGGCCAGGGCAGAGGAGATGCTGAGAGGGGAGTAGAAGATATTGCCTGTTTTGTTGCTCTCTGTGATCTTCTTGAACAGCTCCAGAGAGAAGTTGGTGTTGGCCACAGACACTGATGCCATTGTAACAGATGGAAGAGGCAGGCAGGCAGAGCTTTGGAAGAAAGGTTAAGAAGTTAGTCGCAATGGTCACTGGGTCTAAATCTTCATTGTAACCGAGCAGTCATATACAGTAGCTTATTCGCATTCTCTCAAGATGCTGAATGAAATAAATAATATTTATCCACTCCTGTTCCGGAGCTATAGAGGCCACCACATTGTTACAACATTTGGGTGGGGCACAACGATCCTGTACAGTGCTCAATTTCGCCTGCGCGTGCATCTGGAGGCCCGAAAATGCAACACCCTCCGAAATTGCGTCACACCCTCCATACAGAGTCTCCGATCAAGCATACGTGTGCTCTTACTCTTTAATGCCGGATAGATTTTTCTTTCATAATCTTTGGCTAAATGGGGGGCTCCCAATTGGCGCAATGGTCTAAGACACTGCATCTCAGTGCTAGAGGGGTCACAACAGACAACCTGGTTCGAATCCAGACTATCACCCAGCTGTGATTGACTTGCCTTGTTAAATAAATGTAAAACAAATAGAACACACACACACACACACACACACACACACATATATATATACACACACACACGAATTTCACAATAACATTATTTATGAATTTTATAAGGTTGGCTAATGTTTTGTCATTAGTACTGTCTTTGATGTTACATGTATGGTGATGTCTAGATAGCCAAGCGAACAATAAATAATTATGCTAAATAAAGTATTTCACCTATAAAAAAATAAATAATACGTAATCAACCTGAAAATCCGTTTATCAGGACGACAAATGGCAACAGGCTTAACGTTAAAAAAAATAAGTTAGTCAATGCAGCTACTCACTTATGAATGGTTACCTTTGTCAATGTCAGGTAGTTGACTTCAGGTGACTTCAGTAGACGGTTTGCTAGACGAGTTTCAACTAGTGATCGGAAAAATGTAATTTACAAGACAGACACGCCCTGTGGGGTGGGGTGTCAGGAGCTACCATAGCCAAAGTCATAAACCCCGCCTATTTTGTACCATTTATCTTCTTAAAATCTGATTTTAAATCTAACCCTAACCTTAAATTAAGACCAAAAAGCAAATGTTTGTTTTTACAATATAGCTTACAATATAGCACACTTTATGGGTGTTACTAGTGTAAACCCCCGGTGGGCTGTCAAAGTGCTTTTCCGCATTCTCCTCAGCTGACTACTACGGCCAGTCAAGTGGATAAAACTGTACTGTACTGTAACGACCTGATATGGGGTTCTATTTGTTTGGGGTTATGTGTTACATTTGTGTGTGTGTTATAGTTGTTCTTCCGTTCTGTGGGTAATCTCGCGGGGGTTTAAGGGGATAAATTGGGGCTAGTGTCTTTTCAGTGTTCTCTTTTGTTCTTGCCGTGCACCTGTGCGCAGAGCTGTTCATCCTGTGTACCTTAACTTCCCATGTTTTAGTGGCGTGGGCTGTGGCCTTAACAGCAGCCTAGAGTAGGTGATTAAACCTGTGTTGCCCTCAAGTTCGTGTGTCTGAGTCGCCTTATTTGTCCCAGCTCGGGACATTACAGTACTATGAAGTTCAAGATACAAACAAACTACACACAAGCAGTGTAGGACATAATTACAACAGACTGAAATAAACAAGAACATTGGGGCATTTTGTATTTATTGCTGTTAATTCCAGGAAAACAGATAAACAATTTGCATAAAATCCAAATTAGTTCTAGAAATATATTTGACCTTTCCAGTACAATAACATTTAGATATCAAAGAATACAGTAAACATACACCTTAAGGTAACAGTGAGTGTACCCTCTACAGTACAGCATTTTTAACCATAAATGTTCAACATGTACAACTGGCTGGTTCATATGTACAATTGTCCTCCATGCTCACATGGTTCTTCAATCATCCAGACAAATTTGTAAAGAGGTCCACACATTTTCCTTCCCTGTGTTCATGTGCACTGTTCAAAGTTTGCCTCAATAGTTTAAGTAATTGCGAGAAATCTCTGCTTCCGTCAAATCAAGCAGAAGAGATTTGGAGTACTTCACCGGTTGGTGGAGAGCTTTCACAAAAATGTTTGGAGACAAACAGTACTAAGTTTGGCTATTCATGAAAATGGACTTAACTTCTCATATCAACAAACAAGTGTGTACTGTATGTGTAAGTGTAATATGCCTATACGTAATTTATAATGTGTAGACCCCAAAGCTTAAACAGACACGAAAGAGCTCTAAATGATTGACAATTATCTCAAGGGATATGTCTGAGAAGGCCAGGGATTGACATTGAAGCCTGAAAGGCACTTGCCCCGAAAATGTAAATGATCTATTTACAGGCAGTAAGTAAGTGCCATATCTGCCTTTCACCTACACATTGGAATCAGAACGATTGATTGAATTCTTAGTATTTCTTCCAGTTAAAAAAGTTATCAGAGAAGGCTCAACTTGCCCGACAGAAATAAACAGTCTGTCTTTCATTTATTAAACAATGGGGAGGAAATGGAAAGATCAGATTTAGGCGACTGGAATTATTAACAGGCTCAACTTGCTCGACTGCTCAGTTCACTTGCCCCAGGCAGTATGGCAACCCTTAATGTCAATCCCTGGAAGGCTAACCAATCCTGAAATCCAAAAAGACACCTCCATTAGTGTTCACACTTTTAAATTTTCATACTCCACATGAAAAAAATAAACAATTTATAGCATGTATGTGCATTGATTTGAGTACATTTACCAATGTACAAACATATGCCATACAGTTAGATCTCACTGCTGCATTGAAGGAAGAAGAAACCTATTGAGTGTCTAGGAAGGCTACATGACATCTGCCTTTGCCACCACAGTCCTGTAGAAATGGCTAAAGAAAATAGTTATTTTCAGAGGAGAATGTGTTATCAATGATAGTATTATCCCTCCTAACCACTGATGCTCCACACGCACCACCTTGTGGCCCGACTCTGCAGTGCAGTGCAACATTTAAATTGGATGGAGGGACAGCAGTGTATTTTTTTAATTTTATTGAACCTTTATTAAACTACGCAAGTCAGTTAAGAACAAATTCTTATTTACAATGACGGCCTACACCCACCAAACTCGGACGACGCTGGGCCAATTGTGCGCCACCCTATGGGACTCCCAATCACGGCCGGTTGTGACACCTCTAGCACTGAGATGCAGTGTCTTAGACCACTGCGCCACTTGGGAGCCCAGTAGCACAGTAGAGCGTCACTGCTGCAATAACATCTGTCTCTAGGTTTGATTTAGGACTGTTTCAGTGCACTTGAGACTTCAGAATTCCTGGTAGCTATAGTGCATGTTACCAAAAATAAAAACACAGCAGCATTTAACTTCTACATGACAGACATGATGATTAAGAAGGTTCTACTATGCGTTTCACATTATATCAAGTGGCAAATGCTTTAAGATTTCCCCCTCCCTGACACTGCCAGATTCCTTAACATTAAGAAATGAAACATGTTATACATTCAAAAACACCGCAGCGAAAAATAATTAAAAGGAAATGTGTACATCTACTTTTTTGTTGGTTTGCATTCATCTTTCGTAGCTGTACAGTTAAACAATAAAAATCCTAGTCGAAAAACAATAGTAAGGAGGTATAAATATACCGTTATAAAAAAAAACGATCATGGAGATCACGCAGGATCCAAAAGTATTCGGAGAACAAAATAATTTTGCAAAGCTCCCATACACATGGTGTCTTAAAAAAAAAAAAAATCTAATAACATAACAAATAAGTTAGTAAACATGAGCTGCTGTCTTGTGCCAGTCTTCAGTGCAAAATACCAAAAGCCACTGGGGGATTGGTGGGTGGGTGGGTGGGTGGGGGGGGGGGGGGTATGCGTCTCTATGGAAACGAGACAGCTTCACCCTCAGCTGTGATGGGGACGTTGGGAATGTCTCAGGCACAAGTACTCAGGACCCTCCTCGCACATGCTCTTTAAAACGGTAAAACCAAAAAAACGAATATATATTCTAAAATCTGCATAAAGAAAATAATTTGCATTCTTCCACCAGAAGTACGTTTCCACCAAACAGACTTGTGGCTAAAAATCAGTGCAGTGATGACGTAGTGCACACAAAATGTACTTTCACTTAAGTTTTCATGTACCAAATAAAAATCTAAAGGTCAATGTGTTTCCATCGCATTTTCAACTCTACCGCTAGTTTTGTCACAAACTATTGCTTTAAATAGCAAATGTGCTCCGGTCTTGGCACATGCGCTCTAACAGCTCGCAGGGTAGGCAGTCTGCATGATGAGATTATTATGGATAAGAGCAATAATATTTTGTATTTGTTCAACGGCAGTCAAGCATCGATCATCATGTCACAAGAATCTGACCCTCAACATTTAATGGAAAGGAGCAATAAGATCACTGTGCTCTTTCACCACCCTGTGAAGTTCAACATAAATGATGCAATATGTAGCCTAATAAACTGCATGGTTTCCCCGAGTCGTAGTGGGAGGACCACACACCATATCATCGCGAGACTCCCAAGTTTACTTCAATGTGATGGTTATTATATCAATATTTGCACATGAAGGCGTTTCCATCGCATTTTACCGACACAAAAAGATCCCACATTGTCTAGCATATTTTGTTTTGTCGACATTTGGAAAGTTTACCGACACATTTTCTGTTTCCATCAGGCCTGTCAAGACATGTCTTATCCGACATGTCCTTTACTCGCGTAAAAAAGTTGATTGGAAACCTGGTTAATGACAGGGAAACGTTGAGTGATGCTCTCTTGAAGTGGAAGGGTATCTTTGACCGCTCGTGACAAGAAACAAGATGGCGGAACGAGAATACTTCTTCAGTCGGCGTTGTCTAGTGCTTCGGATAAGTGGGAGGCGGCGTACTTCAGCCGAAAGCCACCTGAAAAATAGAGAGGGGGGTGTCAGTTGAACAAATAAGAAATGGGAAACGATAAAAATAAACTCAGAGAAAGTAAGCAAAAAGACAAGGTTCCACTGAGATGTCTACAAATTCCCAACCTGCACCTAATCGTTTCCTCTGCGTGACATGTGTGTCATGTCATTTGGTCTGTGTTTTTCATTTTTAACTGTTCTGCTGTGTTTTGTCTTTGCCCTGCTAACAGAGTTTGAGAGAAATGTCCACAGGTCTCCTGAGATGAGGGAGCCCTTTACAGCAGCTCCTGGCTCTAAATGAGTCCTGCAAATGGAAATGGAAGTGGGTAATAGGCTGGTTTTGGGGGGGTAGGGGATGGGGAGGGTTACTGCAAAGGTGTGACTTCTCAAGCTTGATCAAGGGTGCCTTCTGTGTGGGTGGGTGTAGGGTACTGGTGTGTAAGAGAGAGATCGAGAGCGGGGTCAGTCCTGAGGGCTGACCTCTACTTGGGGGGGAAGTGCTGCAGGGGGGGCGGAGGGGGCCGTCCGAAGAGGCCAGCAGCCGCCCCTCCCCGCTCCACCCTGCCCCTGACGGTGGCGCTATTACCTTGCTGTGTCGAGTCAATGGAAGGCTGTTTGCAGTCCTGTGCGTAGTGGCCACTGACCCCACAGTTGTAGCACGAGACGTTGGCGTTCTTCTTGTTGACGCCGACTGCTACCCCCAGGGCACCTCCGCCTCCTGCCCCGGGCACCATGCCAACACTGGAGGGGTACATGTGTGGGTAGAAGCGGTTGTAGGGTGCCATCTGCTGGAGGCTGTAGCCTTGCTGTGTGCCCAGTAGGTGGTCAGAGTGGGAGTGGGAGTGGGGGTGGGGGTGCGTGTGCAGCAGGGTCTGGCCGGCGTAGGGGGCTGGGGCGGATGGGAAGAAGGGCAGCTGGGCCTGACCGTTGCTCTGGGGGGGCGGCTGGCTGAGGTAGCTGCTGTTGCACAGGGACGTAAGCTGGAAGATGGGCGGCACACCGAACACCTGCCGCGGCGGCATCTGGTGGGGGAAGAAGAAAGAAGGTGCCGTGTGGCTGTTGTTGCTGGTGCCGCAGCCTCCCCGGCAACCGCATGCCCCGCAGCACATGGGCTGTTGCTGTTGTTGCTGCTGTTGCTGTTGTGCTTGCGCTTGCGCTTGTTGCTGGGCGATGAGGTTACTGGCACAGCTGGTGCTGTTAATGTAGGAGGTCGAGTCGCTCTGTGCCGTGCTGTGGGTGAGGGCAGGGCTGGGGCTGGGCGCAGGACCGGGCTTGTGGGTGGGCACAGACGGGGGCACCACCGCCTGAACCTGTCCAGCTGTGGGCACTACCCCTACTCCGGCTAAACCTGCCCCCAGTGTGGCCATGACGGAGGTGGGGATGGGGGGCATGGTGTATGGAGAGGGCAGGCCTGAGGGAAGAGCCATGCCCGGGTGCTTGGTGTGAGGGAGGCTAGGCTCCCCTAGGGGTGCAGAGGGGGGTAGGGGGGTTGCGGCAGGGTCGGAGTAGGCCGGCTGCAGGGGTGAGGCGTAGGGTGGGCCGGGGGTGATGACGCTGATGGCTCCAACCGGGGGCTGGTGGGCAGGGGGTGCAGTGACACCCTCGGAGGTGGCAGTGGCCTTAGGAGGGGCAGTCTTGAAGCGCTGGACCAGGGGCTGCAGGGCAGGACTGCCAGACGGCTGTAAGCCAAGGGTGGGGGAGCCAAACCCTGGAAGCACCACGGGCACTGCAGCAAGGGCATCCCTCTTCTCTGTGTCCCCTGGCACGGGCACCTGCATGATCAATCCTCCCACAACCTTGTTGTCTACCAGGGCCGCTGCCACCTGAGTAGGGGGCAGGACTGGTAGAGAGGCATCGGCGGGCAGTGCTCCGTTGGGCAGCATGTAGGGCAGGGGGTGCATAAAGGTGATGGTGGGAAATTTCACGATGGTCTTGGGGCAGATGGGCTCCACAGCAGGCTTGGGCAAGCACCCACCCGCAACCTCCTGGCAGGGGAAGAAGGCGTCCGCTCTGCCTTGGCTGCTGGAGTCGTCTGAGTGACTATCTGTATCTGCGTGAGAGAGAGAGAGAGAGAGAGAGAGAGAGAGAGAGAGAGAGAGAGAGAGAGAGAGAGAGAGAGAGAGGGGGAGACAGAGAGTGAGGGGAACATGTCTTAGTGCTCCTGTCCAAAAACCTTTTTTATTTATGTTTATTTTTTATTTAACTAAGCAAGTCAGTAAGGAACAAATTCTTATTTACAATGACGGCCTACACCGGCAAAACTCGGACGACGCTGGGCCAATTGTGCGCCGCCCTATTGGACTCCCAATCACAGCCAGTTGTGATATGTCTGAATTCGAACCAGGTTGTCTGTAGTGACGCCTCTAGCACTGAGATGCAGTGTCTTAGACCAACGTGACACTTGGGAGCCTAAACAAGCACAAACTCTAATAATGGTGTGTGAGTGCGCGTGCGTGTATGTGTGTGAGAGTGTGTGAGAGTGTGAGTGTCACCTTTGTCCTTCTCGTCCTCACTGTCCAGGCTCTCTGGTCCGTCGGGCTGGGGGCTGGAGGGGGAGCTGTAGCTCTCAGACGAGGTGTCTCCGTACACGTCCTGACTGGAACCTCCGTCTAGACGGCAGTCTGGACACAAACAACCTGAACATTAATGACACTAGATTTAATTAAATATGATTGCAAAGCTTTGAGTTAGATCAAATCAAACATTTGAAGGCATATGAATGTGCTAAGGCATACAAATAAGTAGCTCAAAAGACAAAAAAACTATGCCCTATAAACTTGTACAACACTGCTCTCTGTTGGTAGAATTAAGTTATTACAAGCTGTAAGCCTCCATTTCATCCAGACAACAAAAACACAATCATGTTTTTTCTCCACAGAGCATTTGATAGCGTTTCACAGTTGACTGAGATAGGAAGAATCTCCATCGATTCCCACCTTTCCCTGTCGATTGTCGCGTACGCTGAGAAGCTGGAGGCACCATGCTCCCGTTCGTCAAGTAGGCAGCTCTTCCCTCTCCTTTCTTCCCCTTTTCCCTGGAGGAGAGAGAGAGGAGAGAGGAGAGAGAGAGGGACGAGGGGTTAGTCACAAAAGATAAAGAATAAAGGAGGGAGGATAAGAGAAATTGAGATCTGTGGCTTGTCAGATTAGTTGGTAGCAGGAGGAGACAGCTCTGTTTTTAGCAAGCTAGCTAGCGCAATGCTAAACCCTCTAGCCCAATACTAAACCCTCTAGCCCAATGCTAAACCCTCTAGCCCAATGCTAAACCCTCTAGCCCAATGCTAAACCCTCTAGCCCAATGCTAAACCCTCTAGACCAATGCTAAACCCTCTAGCCCAAATAGAAATGTTTCTAATAAGTAGATAGGGAGGAAAAACTACTTTATTTGAAGTCTCTGATAGTTCTAAAGGGCCTGTAGCAGTTGTCTGCATGGTCGGGAAGTCTTAACTGTCAGTCAATGTTAGGAACCTTTTAGAAGGCGAGTGATTATGACTGTACTCACTGGGTGGTTGACTGACTGTCTTCTCACCATGATAAATTATAAACAGATTCAACCGTAAGTCAGGGTTGAATATTGATATAGGACGGGTCCCAAATGGCACCCTTTTCCCTATATGGAGCACTACTTTTGACCAGAGTCATATGGGACCCGGGCAAGAATAATGTACTATATAGGGAATAGTGATCACCTGTCTGGTCCCAGTGGTCGTGGCTTGCTCTTGGTGGCAGGGTGGCTGCTCCTAGTCTCACTGTCCTGATGCTGCAGACAGAGGAAAAAGATATATTCAGACAATGGAACATTCAATTATACAAGCTAGAGCAGGTGTGTTAAGATTTGGTATGGAGAAAAAGCCTGCACACTCAGTTAGCTCTCCAGGAGGAGGGTTGGTTTATCATGTAATAATTCTCATACAACCACAGGAGAAAGGAAATCTACAGACTGTGTCTTTAAAACCTATAGCTCCAAGGGGACTATGCCATGTGCCAGAGCAGGAACGCCATAGTGCTGCTGCCTGTTACACAACTCCTGTCACAAGATGAGGGCCACATGAATGAGGCGGTGCTGGACTCTCACCCAGAGCTATAGCGGTGGTGGGGGGGGGGGGGGTCAAAGGGCACAGCGCTTCACCCTGGCTATCGCTGATAGCAATCCTATTGCTGCTGAGCTAGACATGTTATTACTGCTGCTGAGGGCTGTGACCTTGGAGCACGCACACACACACACACACACACACACAGACAGACAGACAGACAGACAGACGATCTTATAAATAATCAATGTGATTTGTGATGCCGCTGCGAGATTGTGGCCTACAGTTCAAGATAGAGGGAAACTTCGTCCCACATAGGTAGTAAAAAACGTTTTAACAAAACAAAACTTTTTGGGAGCATAAATCCGAATGCGGGCAGGCATTCTCCCTACAGAGAGAATGTAACGTCTGCCATTCAATGAAAAACATCAATGCTTGGGCAGTGAGCAAAGTAATCCTATCTATACTATGTCAATAACTATGTGAAGGGGAAGATTATTTTTACTCTTTGGGGCCCTGTGTGCAATGATTCCTGAATGGACAAGCCCCCATTGTATAGGTTCCTTTGAGAAGCGCTGTGGAAAGAATGTGC
Organism: Thymallus thymallus; assembly: GCA_023634145.1. Taxonomy (NCBI): domain Eukaryota; kingdom Metazoa; phylum Chordata; class Actinopteri; order Salmoniformes; family Salmonidae; genus Thymallus; species Thymallus thymallus. The sequence continues at coordinate 14,264,593 of CM042417.1, read as the reverse complement.
TGGGTCAGTTGATTGCAAACATACTCTTGATTGATGTCACTAAGCCAAGAGAATAGTCCCCTGGCCCCTGTCACATGGTTGGGGTGTCTGAAGAGTTGACTGTGTGTGTTACACACGCAAAGACGCTCTCACACACGCTTATGTTGTTTGTACGGAGCATCAGCCCTAATTTGGTTACTGACACCACAGACTAAAGTGGAGAAGTGTAACAATGTGTCAGCCATCTTAAAATGTAACATGTCTGCCTGGTCTAAATGAACTCCTTCTTAGTCTGTCAATGTTCCCGAGGGGCCATTTTCAAAGTCAACAACAAAATCAGAACGTACTGTATGTTGATACATTGTACACGATGATACAAAACTATCTGAATAGCAATGGCTCAATTGCTTTGCGTTAACTGTAAATTAATTGTCATTTGTGAATGCTGGAGCTGCATCTCATATGACACCATATTCCCTATATAATGCACTATGGGCCCTGGTCAAAAGTAGTGCACTATAAAGAGAATAGGGTGCCATTTGGGATGTACACTTGTTTTCTGTCTGTCTCACCTGCTCTGGGCACAGCCTCTCAGAGGCGTCCTGGTTGGGTTTGAGCGTGCAGCTCTTCCTCCTCCAGTCTAGCAGGCCGTTGTGCTCCGAGCCGTGGGGCCCCCGCCGACTGCTCTCCCCCTGGGAACTTTTGGCATTGGGAATGCTGGGAAAAGGAGAGGCGGAATGAGAATAGTTCTGGGTATTTGTGTAGATCTGCATTGGGGAGGTAGGGGCTACACACGAATAACCACAGATCTAGGATTAGATTACTCTCCCGTCATTCCAAACCATTTACATTAGGTGGGACGTTAAAGACATCTGACTCTCGACCAGTGGTTAGGAGCAACTTCTACCTACTATGGTGTTAATGTAGCACATGGGGATGTGTGAAACTCACTCCTCAGCCTGAAGTGTCCCCACTTGCGCTACCGAATAGCTAGCTTGTCGGTAGCGCGACTGGTAAGACGCTTCAGGAGGGCAGTCACGTGTGTTTGCCAAGGCGGAGGTCTTGGGTTCGAGCCTTGGTATGAGCCAAGTGAGGAAAGCGGTACTCGTCTGTTACATTAAGGCAATAGGGTGCTTACTTAAGGCTGGGGCTCTTGCTGCCATGTTTCTTCCGGTGCCCCTGAACGTACGGCTCCAAATCTGAAGGGTAGAGACATTTATTTATTTTTAGTTGACAGGAACAATACGCTTTAAAATCAACATTTCAGTTCACATCAAAACTCATCTCCATCCTTATTTATCAGTTAGTAGCAACCAGCTTTTCTATGCTGTCCTCAGTGAGGAACGTTGTAATGCATTATGACAGAAGTTATTATACTAATAGGACATTAATTGGTTTAGCTAAGCCTGCAGTGAGAGTGTATGCTGCACATCTGAATACCACAGCACTGTGGCCTGTGATCCCAGACGACGGGCAAAATATAGCCTCGACATGCAAGGGAGGGAATAGAGACGAGAGAGAGAGAGAAAGAGAAAGAGAGTGAGAGAGAGAGGCTTTCCGAGCGCCCGCCCAAAATAAACAGAAGTTAGCGACATAGCGCTACTTGTTAGTCCTGGAGTACAGGACCTCCTCTGCTGCCCTGCCGAGCCACAGAAAGAATCCATTCCTCCCTTCCCCTCCCTCTGCTCAGTGTAAACTAAATGAATAGACATCTAAAACAGAGATGCGACGGAGTATAAGTGCCCCATAATTTCTGGTTCACACATGGTTAGCGGGCGAGCTACGTGACTTAACATCAGCCTTTTCATTGGAGTTTAGGCAAACCCTCGCCAGGAATAGTCTAGGCCAAAGGTATCTGCAACAGCCCTTCTTCAAAGCAACAACTCTCACTTATCTTCCCACCAGTTAAAGTTTTGGCTCCAGTCTCCCAGATTCCGCCTCTGAACTAGGGAGTAAATAGGGTTTGGGTGAGGGGAGTGGGGTGACCTGGGTTAGGGTGCAATGGAGCCCAATGGTGTTAGGGAGTTAACCATGTTGGAATGAGTAGGGTGAATAGGGTGTAGGGTGACGCAGGTTGGGGATGGGGGGTACTCACACACACCTTCCTCCTGGCTGGATGCCTCTGAGCAGTCCTCTTTGTATGGCTTCCCCAGGGCCACAGGGTTAACTGGAGAGAGAGGCGCACACACACACACACACACACACACACACACACACACACACACACACACACACACACACACAAACACAAATAAAGTCTAATTCCACGTATAATAAAAATGTTATGACTTAGCCAGTGGAAAACTGCTATTAGTTTAATGTGAACTAGTACAATGACACATCAAGTCAGTCTTTTAGACAACATAGACAGGCTGCCCGCCGTCACAAGTAGGGTAAATTGAGCTAGGGGAAACACTGCTGTTAATCTGAGCTGTGTCTATTGGTGCAATCTGGGCCTTGTTGATCACTCAGCCCCTGTGTGTGGATCACTCTGCGGTGACATGGACACTCGATCGGGTCCCCGACACCTGCCTCTCCCACCTAGGTTGTCAGCACTCTGCTGTCATCCACCACCGGTCTCTTAGGTAGGGCAGGGTAACCCTATTCCCTATATAGGGCACTACTTTTGACCAGAGCCCATAAGGAAAATGGTGTCATTTGGGACGCAGCCTCTGATGCCAGATGGCTTCAGTAGGAGACACAGTAGAGAGTGTAGGTATTGGCAAGAAAGCAGCATTGACAAGTCAGTCTGATCTCTGATATTAAAGGGGAAGTATGGGGAGATATGCTTGTTTCCAATGTAGCTACATGATGAATAATACTTCACATTTCCTATCCTTCATAAACAGTAATTCCATTGCAGTAAGTCACTAAGACATCTAGGCAACGCTTGACTTTAAGCAAACTGTTTAATGCATTATGAGGCCAAGCTCTTGAAGTCATTCACACCTTTTATTAGCAGTAACTGGTGCTGTTGGCCAATGGCCTATCAACACCTCCACATCTCCTTTCCTCCCCCTCTCCCTTCATCCATCAATTTAGCGCTAGCTGGAGAGACTGACTGTAACCCTCTGCTACTTCTCCCTCTAATACAATTTCCAGAAGTCACTGAGGCGTTTTGTTAGCACAAATCAAATGATCCCTTCTTGTTTTCCACATATCCTGCTCTGAGGGTACAAAATGGAAGGATATTTAATTTAGGTTGTGGAACATTTGCTCCTAATCCATTTTACCAGTGCTGTTAAAGATTCGGCAGCTCAAAGGACTTTCCAAAAACAGCAGGGTTTATAAGTGGAGGGAATACAGGTTGGAGAGGGGTAAAGGGACTGACATTTACAGGATTAACCAAAAGGGGAAAATATTTCACAATTTTTATTCATTTTGCGTCCAACTCAGCTACATTAAAAACTTTGAGTGCCTCCTTTGACCTAATGCTTCCTGTTATGGCAAGAATAGTGAATAGTGCACAATTCCACCAATTTCCTCCAACTGAGAATATGACAAATACTGAGTCAGAAATGGCAGCCTATTCCCCATATAAAGCACTACTCTGGTCCAAAGTAGTGCACTATATAGGGAATAGGGTGCCATTTGAGATGAATCCATAGAGTAGGGCCCAGAGAGATAGAGAGGATGTGTAAAAAGAGGTGGATTGCTAGCCATTGCGTTGAGAATCAGTGGTATTCCTCTGTAGTGCCAGTACAGTAGTCCTGAGGCTGACTTATGGGCTGCTTCCCAAATGGCACCCTATTCCCTGTATAGTGTACTACTTTTAACCAGAGCCCAAATGGTATGATAAGAGTGTGCACGTACACACACACAGCCGTCCTCCTCCTGCTCTGTGTCCACAGGGCTTTCTCAACCCCCCCCTTCCACTACATAGCAGCCCCAGTCTGTTGATTTTGGATGATTTAGGGGCCTTCCGGGAGCACTTCTCCCCGAACAGGTGCCTGGGGGTCCTATTCATCAACCTGCTGCCCATTCACAGCTATAGAGAGAGGGATGGAGCAACGCGTGGGTGAGCTGAGCTTGAGGGGGACAGCTAATGTGCCGTGATGTATCGTGATCCATGACATGAGTTAGAAGCATGATGACATGGCTATGGATGGTACTGTGTCATCTGCATGACTTATGATCATGTGATTTTGGGTGAGGGGGTTGTACTTGAATGGCGGATGGAGGATTTACTCTATCACAAGATTATTCTGGACGATATTGTATCGCTACTTTGACTCCAAGTTAGGGATGGGCATGGTTATTTGAATATCTGAACGGATGTTAGTATTCGATTACTTGCAAGAGCGTTAATACAAATAAATAAAAAAATAGGCCTAATTTAAAAGGCTTTATCTAAAATTAGCTAAATACAAGGATAAACCACGACATTCTAAATGTTAATAAAACAACTGTTTTATGACTGTTTTTATGAGTGTGCCCCATAAAAAACAAATACAGGTAGCCTACACACTTTTTTTTGTGGCGGCGGCCAGACGTAGGGGAAACACTGATTGTTGTTCTAAGCAGCACCAGAGGCTCCAGTCAAGTGGAAGATTTCTAATCTTTAGCTACATCAATTTGATGCAGTCCAGATAGACACTACCAGATGAGATGATAGCTAGATTAGCTATCGCAGCAACAAGTTTAATAAATAAAATAATACAAATATATATATATATATATATATATATATATATATATATATATATATATATACACACAAATATATATATATATACACAAATATATATATACACACAAATATATATATATATATATATATATATATATATATATATATACACACACACAAATATATATATATATATATATATATATATATATATATATATATATATATATATATAAAAAACACAACAAATACAAAGATTTTACTGCGTTACAGTTCATATGAGCCTATAGGGCATAGGCCCACCCACATGGCAACCAAGCCCACCCACTGAGAAGCCAGGCCCAGCCAAATCAGTGAGTTTTTCCACACAAAAGGGATTAATTACTGACAGAAATACTCCTCAGAACCCCCACCCCCCCCCCTCCGACGATTCCGCAGGTGAAGAAGCCGGATGTGGAGGTCCTGGGCTGACGTGGTTACACATGGTCTGCGGTTGTGAGGCGGTTGAACGTACTACCGTACTACCAACAATTCTATATGCAACCACGTGTTAAAACAATTGCCACGATTTTTTTGGGGATTTGTTTCCTCAACTGGTAATTGAAGCTCGCTTCCCATTCGCCATTCAAGTGCATAGGCAACTAGGCAGGCTGCAGAACGTCACACACCACTTTGCAATGAGCTGGAGGCAATATGCATTTCAAAAACAAATACTTCATTGTTTGAAACCTGTTTTACTTCATATGAGGCTTGTCTTACCTTGCTTCAAAGTAGCCAAGCCAAAATCCAACCAAATGTGCAGGCCAATATTTTAGAATTATTATGTAATTAAAACCTTGAAACCAGTAGCCTATTTCTCTTATGTTCTATTTGCTTTTGAAATCAACTTTCTATTATTGTCCAGTAGCAAAAGGCACAATCTTAGTCATATAAGCAACCCATGCTAGCATCTTTAGATCTCCCCTCTTTCTAGATTTCTGATATATCAACCTCGCATGTGCGGTGCGCTTTTGACAAAGGTGTTTTCTCGCATTATGGAACGAGCATTCGCGCTTAGCCTACTGCCTTGTGCGCATGTCTGCGCTTATAATGTGAAAAAATTATATTTTATCAACATTTTAAGATAAACGTTCTGATCTGTTGCATGAGCCTCATTTGCTTTATAACGTTTATTTTGGGGGATGTAGCCTAGGCCTACTGGTTGTATGAATTTGGGATCTATCGTCCTACAACTGTCCGAGAGTTTGTTCAGAATATGATATTTCTTTCTCGCACAGATCAACAAGCTGACCAATAGAATAGGTTGACTTTTCTACTATGGGAGATAGTAGATTGACATAGGCTAGTGATTTTGCTGTTTGTTACTCGTCTTGCTGGCTGAGGAAAAGTAAATGTGGATCTTCAAATTGCGCATCAAATTGGACACACGCCATTGCATCCTCGAGCTGCATGTTCTGTTAAGATGAATAACCATACACTAAATGTGATTTCTGTCATTCTGAGCACCGAGGGTGGACATCCTAATCAGGTTACGCACCCAATGCATATGGGTCCGGTAGATGTCTTAAAAATGCTGCCGTTCAAATGTGCTGACATACGCACACATACACAGACGCATGCACACACACTGCTTACATCTGCTGCAGCTGGGGCTGGAGGAGGACTCACACAGGAAGAAGCCACAGACCTTGCTTGTCTGCCGGAAAGCTTGTGGAGCCGACAGAAACTTCTCCCTGGCAAGAGAGAAAGAAATATTTTTTTTTGTAATTTTACTTCTTTTGAAAAAGAGACCTTTGTAAAGGGGTGAAAAATATAAGCTGAACTCACTGTGTGGGGTAAAACGTTGAACCAATACACTGGATGAATCTGATGCGTTGACTAGTAATAATTTGACTGTACTGTCAGTGTTGACCCACATTTTAAAGCTGGATGGAGTTCTACTTTAACAGGAAACGCTGGGCCCGTACTCATAAAGTGTTGATCTAGGATCAGTTTGACCTTTTAGATCATAATAAGATTATATGGACAGGGAGGATCTGATCCTAGACCAGCACTCCTACTCTGAGACTTTATGAATCTGGGCTCTTTTCAACAGGATCTATTCCATTCCTCAGGATCCGCTCCTCAGTTTACCTCATAACTTGGCATAAAGCTTGTTGCCACGTAACTTCTCTGAAGGTAATATTGCCAGCCAGATTGTGAGATCCGTGCCGTCGCTACACAGCGGGATCCAAATGTCAAGCGGAAATAGTCTAATTTCTATCTTCTTTCAAGTGGAAACGCATCGGAATACAAATTCCGCCCACTTTGCAATATCAGTGCAATAAGGACATTTGATGAAAGAAAAGCTGCATTAATTCCACTGTTTGTTAGCGCCTGAGAGTGGGCCAGGTAGATAGTGATCAGTAATGTGGCCAGATATTAGACACAAAGGGTGTGAATGGATGATCTGGAAGGAACAATGGCCTTACCCAGCTGACTGACGAGAAGTGGCCCTGCCCTTTGTATATGAAACCGAACCTGTGTGTGTGTGTGTGTGTGTGTGTGTGTGTCAACGCTTCACTGACCAGGCCAACATACATTTATTTAGGCCAATCATCACTTAGGTCCTACACATCAAATTACTCTTGAATAGGCTTACATTGCAAAGGATAAATGCTTCAAACTTGTATTGTTTGTTCATTGTTATCTATCAGTTGAGTTAATGACCCTCTAAGCTTTCAGTTTCCAGAAAAACGAAACTTACTAGAAGAAGTTTCCAGGAGGGGGCATTGTTGTCTTCACAACAAGACACCGCACCTCAAAGTAACCTAGATGGTGTGTCATGTACACACACACACACACACACACACACACACACACACACACACACACACACACACACACACACACACACACACACACACACACACACACACACACACACACACACACACACACACACACACACACACACACACACACACACACACACGCACGCGTCTCTAACAAACACGCACACGTCTCTAACAAACACGCACACACGGAAACTGTCAGTCAATGGATACTGTAAGCCAGTCTGCTTATTACTAAGGGTTTTAGTCTAGAAAGGGCATTAGTCTGTTTGCATTCCTACGACTGAGAACACAGAGGAGGACATTTTGTTCAAGTATTCATGCAGTCATGTTGTTACAGAAGAGCGGAGGGGATAAAAGTCTAATTAGATCAACGTCAGTGAGAGGGAACAATTGAGACACTCTCCTTGGGGACTGTGGGAGACTTCACAAATGAGAAACTGACGAATGGTTCAAAGAAACTGACGAGAAATTGCCAAGGAGAATCCCTTGGGTGCAGGCATAGCCTAGGCTGAGTACATGGCATCACTGCAGTAGCTACAGCACACCCTATTCTATATTATTAGCCATTTAGCAGACGCATTTATTCCAAATGACTTACAGTCATGCGTGCATTCATTGTTTACGTATGGGTGATCCCAGGGATCGATCCCACCATCCTGGCGTTGCAAGCACCATGCTCTACCAACTGCGATACAGAGGACCACAAGCCTGTTATTTTTAAATACTGATACTGAACTTCTGGTGCGTTAGTGTAGGGCTCCACTACGTCCAACAACGGTTTTAATTCACAATCGGAGTCGTCTGTCATGCAGAAATCGGGACAACTTGGTGTACCTTCTAGTAGTTGCCACACTTTTCTTTGAGTGCTGACGTGAAATGTAGCCTACAATCTAACGATGGTGAAAAGCAAAACCCCCCAAAACAACGCAATGCAAGACAGGCAGGCAGGCAGGTAAGCAGAACTCACTTGAGGTTCCCCTCCACCTCCCTGATCTCGTACTGGTCTCCCTGGTTAAGTAGCCGGAGGATGCCCTTTTCAAACGACTCAGTGGACTGCTCCTTCGGAAGCTGCTTGACAGGGGAGGACAAGTGAGTCAAAGTTGAACAAGTACTGTTTAAACAAATACCTTCAAAAACGAGTGAGAGTTCATTAAGAGTTAATTAACATTAAGAGTTAATTCAGTTAATTCATTATTCAATTAACTATGTAAGTAAATTAAGCAACTCATTAATTATCCCTGCTCGTTATAAGTGAGTGGGTGAAAATCCAGTCTATGCTACGCAGGGAACTTGGGGTCAAATCCATTTCAACTTAGTCAATTTAGGATGTGAATAGGGATAGCTAACAGTACAGATTGCAATGTTGATCATAGCTTTATTGGATTTCTAAAACATAAGTTAGTGATTTATACCTTCAACAAGAAGCTTTCCAATTCAAGATGTGTTTTCGTGACATTACTGGATGAGGAGTCGGACCACTTTACCTGAATGAGAAGAGAAAGTATTGTTACATCATAGGAATGATTTCCTCAAACAAACAAAATCTACAAATCTACCATCTTGGCTTTGCTTCTGACACACCATTGGTGGTAATAGAGATGATCAAGATAACAGCTAGAAGACAATAATAAACAGTGTCACCCGGAGCGCTACAACATGACGTTTGGAAAAACTGCTGTAAAAAAAAAAAATGTTTGTTTTGATCAAATCTTCAGAGAAGTATTGTTTGTGTTTGTACAGCCCTGCTTTTGTGCTTTGCTGCTTTCCGAACATAATGACTTGGACAATGGTATTCTTGGTCGAGTTTCAGGGACTTTTCCTCAACAGTAAAGTCAGTTCAACAGTTATTTGGCCTACAACAGGATGTGACTAGGTCATAAAGGGTAAGGCCTGTATAATAATAATATTTAGGGTATCTGCCAGTAAAGAGTGCAAAATCACCTCTGTCAATTACAAGTGAGTATGAGAGAGACAGAGAGACAGACAGAGACCGAGAGACAGACAGAGACCGAGAGACAGACAGACCTATAACAAGAGAAACCACTAGCGCTCCTGCACTAAACAAGAGGACTAACTCGGGTCCAGGACAAACAGATGGAGAATGACTCACAATGGCAGTCTGGCAATCCTCACTGTGTAGCACAAGTCTAGTTCCTCTCTCCTCCTCTCTCTTAAGCCTTCTCTCCATTCCCTCTCCCTCCAAAACCACATCTGTGGTCATTTAGTAACCGCTCACAGTCCTGTGCCCGGTGGCAGCTACAGTGAAAGCGAAGTGCCGGTGGAACTTTCTCCAGATACAACAATAAGCACCTCGTAAAGCACAAGACATTAGCTATGCTCCGGCACCGTAACCAGACTGGCTCTGATGAGGACATAAAGAGGGTGACAGGCGGCCATGGAAGTGACTTTTCGGGCCATAACTGTGCTGCTGGTGCTACTACTATTATTATAAATGGGCTCTGGACTCTCCCATACAGCCTCAGGTTCTCGGTTCAATTAACTACTGATATTTCTTAACATGGAATATGAATTATTATTATAAAAAAATGTTTTACCCCTTTTTCTCCCCAATTGGTAGTTACAGTCTTGTCCCATCGCTGCAACTCCCGTACGAACCTCGGGAGAGGCGAAGGTCGAGAGCCATGCGTCCTCTGAAAAACGACCCTGCCAAGCCGCAATGCTTTGTGACACACTGCTTGCTTAACCCGGAAGCCAGCTGCACCAATGTGTCGGAGGAAACGGAGCGCGATGGGACAAGGACTGCGCCACTTTAGCACATTATCAGTCTCTGGAGAGTGGTGATATTACCATCATTTGCAATGGTTGTTTTGAACTTCAAGTAGGGGAAGACTTTGGTTGACGTTTGGAAATTCTAAGCCTATATTTTTAATGACCACCACGGTTCCCCTTAATAGGATTGACTCACTATTACTGTAACCATCAACAATGACAGGATTACAACCAGATCAAGACATAGCCTAAAAGCCCCCACCACTTTCCCAATTAAAATATTTTAATCAACTTTGTCATTAAAAGCTATGTTCTCACCGCCATTAGACTACATCGAATTAGATGCTAGTAATGACATGTTGTAAACTAGATTGAGATGATACAGATCTCCATCTAACGTCGCGACAAGCCATAGCACGCTACACGGTTAGTTAGACTAAACTTGATTTATAGGGCAGTTTATAGCCCAAAAATGTAATTGCCATTTGTATACTTTCTGAATTGTTGGACATTTTCTGACCAATTTTGGTCTTTTAAAAACTTCCAGTGCAAACCAAAGTGGTTTGTCTAACCAACCTTATTGAGTGAACTACCACCCAACTGCAAGCAGATGTTCACTTCACAATGGGCATATTCCAACAAAACAAAGTCAAGTGCAACCAGACAGATATGCCAAGAAGGCCAAATGTGGCATGGTTTGCTTTTCCAGTGTGGAAAGAGTTGACATGGTCACCATACTTGTTGTCCACTTCCCCCCTGCTGAGTTACACTGAAATAAAATAGCAATTTAAAGAAAGTGCCAAGAGCAGTAACAATGCCAAGTCATTTTAGCTCTCTTGCACTGCTAGCTGCATCTTCTATGAACAATTGAAGAGGACTACAATGGTTCAAAGCACTATGGGGAGTTTGGCCATTATGGTTTAAATAGCAGTTAGTATCACATGTATAGATTCCTTGGCGGCTATGCTAGCACATAAATTGTAACAATAAAAAAATTGGCTAGCTCGAACGCTAGCCAATGTATGAATCTGCTTTTTGGGCACCTCTAGAACCACACTGCTGACAGACATGCCTGCTACGATAAACATACCTAAATACACACACACACTCTCTGGACTGTTCTAACCGTTAGGCTAAATCACCAGCACTACAACAACTGAGCTGCTAGAGCAAACCCCCAAGGTGACACAACAAGCGGAAAGGAGCGTGAGAGAACAAAGTAGCAAGGGCTGAGGGGAGAGGAGAGAGAGAGAGCGAGAGTGAGAGTGAGGGAGCAGGCCTCTTTACAAATCACTTCTAATTGATGTTGTCTGGCGAAATTATTATGTTGTCGTAGGGGCTATTTTAGTCATTCATTTCAGAAGCTGTGTATTGTTTCTGAAATAAAATATCTGAAATAGTAGGCTATACTTTTCTTCTATCACGAGTCACGACTAGATCTAGGTTTTTGTATATAGTCGGCTATTTGTTTTGCAACAAGGATAATAAAGTTCTCTAATCTCATCTGGGAACCATTTGTTCTTTTGACAGATTGATCTGGTCAAATAGGAAACGTATTCATGCTCTGAAACATATTCATGCTCTAAACAGACGACACACAGCTTCTGCCCTCAAGACATTTATGGGAACGCAAAATAAAACATAACACATATCGGATTACTAGTTTGCAAAAACAAACGAGAGAGTAATGGTTTGATTTGAAACGCTTTTTCCAACCTGGATCATGTTCATTAGGTACGAAACAGAAGAAAACAGATTGAAACATGGACGGAGGGACTACCTGGATTTGTCCAATAAGAAAAAATACTGTATATATATATATATAACATGTAGCAAAACATTTCTAAGCGTTTTCCATTGCGCGTCCAAATGAATAGGACCCTTGGAATTTCCTGACTTTTCAGAATGATTCCCATGACCTAATGAGGTGGAGATTAACAGACCGACAGGGCCCATCGGGAGACAATGACAGACTCAGTCAGCATAGCTTAAAAGGTTACTACAAGCTTCACTCTGTTGATCTATGTGCGTGCGTGCGTGGGTGTGTGTGTTACCTTTTGGTGGCAATAGCAGTTTTTTTTTATTTTTGTCATTTCATTTTGTGAAAGCCAGTAAGAGTCGCCTTCCCTTGTTAGTAGTATTCAGCCTTTTTAGATTTCCAAATCTCCATGTGAAATAATCAGATTTATAATAAAAAAATATGCCCTGACAAATACTATTGTACTTATTATTGTACTTACTAAAAATAGAACGTCATGTTTTGGTCACACAAAAAAAAGCACATGGCTAGCTAGTTGGCTACAGGTTTTACCATTTCAAAATATCATGGAATCACTACAGTGCAAGTATTTGATACACTGCCAATTTTGCATGTTTTCCTACTTACAAAGCATGTAGAGGTCTGTAATTTTTATCATAGGTACTCTTCGACTGTGAGAGACGGAATCTAAAACAAAAATCCAGAAAATCACATTGTATGATTTTTAAATAATTAATTTTCATTTTATTGCATGACTTAAGTATTTGATCACCTACCAACCAGTAAGAATTCCGGCTCTCACAGACCTGTTAGTTTTTCTTTAAGAAGCCCTCATGTTCTCCACTCATTAGCTGTATTAACTGCACCTGTTTGAACTCGTTACCTGTATAAAAGACACCTGTCCACACACTCAATCAAACAGACTCCAACCTCTCCACAATGGCCAAGACCAGAGAGCTGTGTAAGGACATCAGGGATAACATTGTAGACCTGCACAAGGCTGGGATGGGCTACAGGACAATAGGCAAGCAGCTTAGTGAGAAGGCAACAACTGTTGGCACAATTATTAGAAAATGGAAGAAGTTCAAGATGACGGTCAATCTCCCTCGGTCTGGGGCACCATGCAAGATCTCACCTCGTGGGGCATCAATGATCATGAGGAAGGTGAGGGATCAGCCCAGAACAGTTCAATGACCTGAAGAGAGCTGGGACCACAGTCTCAAAGAAAACCATTAGTAACACACTACGCCGTCATGGATTAAAATCCTGCAGCGCACGCAAGGTCCCCCTGCTCAAGCCAGCGCATGTCCAGGCCCGTCTGAAGTTTGCCAATGACCATCTGGATGATCCAGAGGAGGAATGGGAGAAGGTCATGTGGTCTGATGAGACAAAAATAGAGCTTTTTGGTCTAAACTCCACTCGCCGTGTTTGGAGGAAGAAGAAGGATAAGTACAACCCCAAGAACACCATCCCAACCGTGAAGCATGGAGGTGGAAACATCATTCTTTGGGGATGCTTTTGTGCAAAGGGGACAGGACGACTGCACCATATTGAGGGGAGGATGGATGGGGCCATGTATCGCGAGATCTTGGCCAACAACCTCCTTCCCTCAGTAAGAGCATTGAAGATGGGTCGTGGCTGGGTCTTCCAGCATGACAACGACCCGAAACACACAGCCAGGGCAACTAAGGAGTGGCTCCGTAAGAAGCATCTCAAGGTCCTGGAGTGGCCTAGCCAGTCTCCAGACCTGAACCCAATAGAAAATCTTTGGAGGGAGCTGAAAATCCGTATTGCCCAGCGACAGCCCCGAAACCTGAAGGATCTGTAGGGAGGAGTGGGCCAAAATCTGCAGTGTGTGCAAACCTGGTCAAGAACTACAGGAAACGTATGATCTCTGTAATTGCAAACAAAGGTTTCTGTACCAAATATTAAGTTCTGCTTTTCTGATGTATCAAATACTTATGTCATGCAATAAAATGCAAATTAATTTCTTAAAAATCATACAATGTGATTTTCTGGAATTTTGTTTTAGATTCCGTCACTCACAGTTGAAGAGTACCTATGATAAAAATTACAGACTTCTACATGCTTTGTAAGTGGGAAACTCTGCAATATCGGCAGTGTATCAAATACTTGTTCTCCCCACTGTAGGTATTACTTTAAACCAAACACCTTTTAGGGTGTATTCTTGTCGTTTGGTTTACTGTTTGAACAGTCGCTTTGATTATATTTGGTTAACAATGCAAAATAGGCTTCTTTGATTAATAGCCTATAAATCACATCAAGGAACCAAGCGACAACACTGCCCCCAAGGCTGCGTAAAGTGTGATAGGGCTCAATTTTCAGGTAGAACAAAAGTGCATAGAATGCCGGAGCGTATTTCAAGGAGCTGCCCCTTTTGTGACGAAAAATGACATTACAACACTGCGCTACGCTCCGTATTTTCCGTCTCAGTAGTGTGTGAATTTACCTTAAGGGCTAATTACTCAAGTGGTGCTTCTACATTTACATTTTAGTAATTTAGCAAACACTCTTATCCAGAGTGACTTACAGTAGTGAGTGCATTCGTTTTTGTACTTCTCCGTCTCATAAGTAAGCATTAAAGGGATACTTTGGGATTTAGGCAATTAAGCCTTTTTTCTACTTACCCAGAGTCAGACGACTTTATGGAAACCATTTTTATTTCTCTGTATGCAATTTGAAGTTGAAGTTGAAGGTAGCATATCGTTAGCTTAGCGCAATTGCTGGAAGTCTCCAGGAACTACTAGCCAGCTCCTCTCAAAAGCAGGGAAATGTGTGTCAGCCCTGCCACAAAAGGACCAGCTGCCATCATGTCAGTGATTGTCTCATTTACACAGGTGAGAGTGTTGACGAGGACAAGGCTGGAGATCACTCTGTCATGCTGATTGAGTCAGAATGACAGACTGGAAGCTTTAAAAGGAGGGTGGTGCTTGAAATCATTGTTCTTCCTCTGTCAATCCATGGTTACCTGCAAGGAAACACGTGCCGTCATCATTGCTTTGCACAAAAAGGGCTTCACAGGCAAGGATTTTGCTGCTAGTAAGATTGCACCTAAATCAACCATTTATCGGATCATCAAGAACTTCAAGGAAAGAGGTTAAATTGTTGTGAAGAAGGCGTCAGGGCGCCCAAGATAGTCCAGCAAGCGCCAGGACCGTCTCATAAAGTTGATTCAACTGCGGGATCGGGGCACCACCAGTGCAGAGTTTGCTCGGGAATGGCAGCAGGCAGGTGTGAGTGCATCTGCACGCACAGTGAGGTGAAGACTTTTGGAGGATGGCCTGGTGTCAAGAAGGGCAGCAAAGAAGCCACTTCTCTCCAGGAAAATCAGGGACAGACTGATATTCTGCAAAAGGTACAGGGAGTGGACTGCTGAGGACTGGGGTAGAGTCATTTTCTCTGATAAATCCCCTTTCCGATTGTTTGGGCCATCCGGAAAACACCCTGTCCGGAGAAGACAAGGTGAGCGCTACCATCAGTCCTGTGTCATGCCAACAGTAAAGCATCCTGAGACCATTCATGTGAGGGGTTGCTTCTCAGCCAAGGGAGTGGGTTCACTCACAATTTAGCCTAAGAACACAGCCATGAATAAAGAATGGTACCAACACATCCTCCGAGAGCAACTTCTCCCAACCATCCAAGAACAGTTTGGTGACGACCAATGCCTTTTCCAGCATGATGGAGCACCTTGCCATACTCTTTGCATAAACTGAATGTCATTGTCAATGAAAGCCTTTGACACTTGTATTTGGAATACTTGTATTTATACTTCAGTGTACCATAATAACTACTGACATAAAGATCTAAGAACACTGTTCCATCACATGTACAGCTGATTCTCAAGATCTTGCACACTAATGAGATGCTATTGAGCCCACACTACTACACTGTCTGAGCCAAGGACTACATGCTTTCTGGTAAGTTTTGATTACAATACTGGGTGGGGTGAATATATTTTATGACATATATTATTTTTTGTTAACTAGTAAATAGTCGCCTACAGCAAAGTGTGTTTAAATCATTTCTAACTTGTTAGAATTTAGCTGTATAACACATCTTAAATAACTCAGACCCATTCAAACTCCTGTAGTGACTTACTCAAAGTGGGGGCCTTCAAAACATTGAGCCCTAGGTTCTGGCTAAGCTGGGGCAGGAAAGAGCACATCCCCCTGACTTGGAACCAAGCCAGGACATCCCGTTTCGCACACAGGCCCGGGAGTGGGAGGGTTACAGAGAGGGGGGTAGGGGGTCCCGGCAGGCCCTGTAATCTGCTCCACTGAAGGATTGGAGGAGTGTGGGGGGAGGGTCAAACAAGCACCTCTTTCATAGCCCCAATGATTAAATCATGTCATTAGGGAGAAGGGCTGTGGCTATGGCTGTACAGGAGGGCATACGGGAAGAGAGAAGGCAAGCCAGAGCGAACACACAGAGAGTTCTGGTGTTGAGCCCTTTAGGCCTAGAAAGACCCAGAGAGAGAAGAGAGAGGAGAGAGAGAAGAGATAGAGAAGAGAGAGAGGAGAGAGAGAAGAGAGAGAAGAGAGAGAGAAGAGAGCGAAGAGAGAGAGGAGAGAGAGAAGAGAGAGATATATAGCTGCTTAGCCTATGAGCAGGCAGAGGCCGGCTAAAGATAAGTGCACACAATACCTCTGAGTCAGACCTATTTCTCCACAGCTATTTATTTAGAGGGAGTCCCCCTGCTTCTCTGCTCCTCTTTCCTCTCACTCCCCATTTCATGATCTACACGTGATGAAAAGGTGCTGGCCAGGTCAACCCAAGTGGTAGTGCATAAAAAAAAAAGGTTTGGGGGAGGAAAAAAAGGCTTCCATTTATTTTAGCCTTTTGTCGGTTGAGAATTAACACACCTCTAATGTGGGAGGCAAATAACAGCCCTTGGCGGCTAAACCCATTGAATATGCCTATAGAGAAACCATGGAGTTATGTTGACAAACAAGTTGTTGTTGTGGCCAAGAACATGACCCTCATTCCAAGTCTAAAGAAGACTATGCTTCCTGCTTTAACCTCCCCCGTTACAGATGAGTCATGTGATAGCAATGGACACATTCTATCGCTATTGATAACCACTCTGTATCCTCAGTGGTTACCACAGAACCAATATCAACACAAAGACTAAAGACTAGTGGCTTGTGCATGTGCCTGATGTTATGTTTGTGAATGTGGTGTGTGTGTGTGTGTGTGTGTGTGTGTGTGTGTGTGTGTGTGTGTGTTTGTTGCTCTATGGCTGAGAAGATGAACGCCCTGTCAGATTCTATCACTTCACTCTGAGGCGACACAATGGAATCTGTGCCGATGCATGCATTCCATGCTCATTCGTTCAGCCTTATCTGGAGGGCACTACCAGGGAGGCAGGCTGCATTCTCCTGCCACTGCCAGGCAACAGTAGCCATACCAAACAGCCAAACACCCATACCCTGGCCCTACATTGCCTAGACCAGAGCCCTATATAGACAGAAACCAGCTCTGTCCCAGTCCATCAACAATAGGCCTATGCAATCACAATCATTAGGGCAAGTTTGATTTGTAATAAATTGCCACATCACTTTTTGGAGAACGGAGGGAGACCAAATCAAAAACGAGGAAGAGTGAGGTGCCCTAATATTCAGAAATCCTTTTTTGTTTTGTTTCAGGTGAAATGATGTGTTTGTCTCAATAACTACAGGGGAGTAGTAAGAACGTATAGCTTTTACATAAGATCATACTTTACATTATGTCTGACCCCATTTAGTCGACTAGTCGATTGTTTAGTCGATAGGATGAGGCTCGACCGAGATTTCTTTAGTCAAGCAGTCACATTATTATTTATTTTTTTACGGCGCACAAGACCCCTGTCTGATTCGTGCCTTGCGGAGGCCACGGGGATGGCACAGTCCATCACTCCAAGACATGTGATACCCTATGTTGCTATGTGCATAATAGCAAAGTTAACCAGCATAATGGGATTGAGAACAATGCAGCGGAGGCTTTATAAATCATCCATATACTGTGTATCTAGATAAAAAAGACAGATATTGCTTCGGAGTGTTTGTTTAATAGCCTACTGTTTCCGTGAGCACCAAGCCTCATGCAACGGCAAAATGTCGGATAAAGCAATTTCACAGATTTGGCTGTAATAAAAGCTTAACAATTTTTTTTGTTAGAACAGACTGGTAATACTTATAATTTATTTAGTGTTGTTTACACTGTTCCAAACAGGTAGAACAATAATATTGTAAATCTAACAGCACCTTTTTGTCACATAATTTGCATGCAGCTCTTGCTCTTATACTCTTTTTCTTGATCTCCTTCTTATTGTTATTATTACTATTATTATTATTGTTATTATAATAATAAGTAATGTCATTATCATTAGTAGGCTTTGTATAGCAGCCTTGTATAACCACCATCGAGCTGTAGGTCCTGTTTAGTCTTAATACTGTAACTTACTTAGGCCTATATTTCCATATATAGGTTACTGTATTAAATCAATCATTCACACAGCATACGAGACATTCATGCTTTGAAATTCAATCAAGCATTTTAGTTTTAAATTAAATAACAAAGAACACAGTCGGCTAAAATATATATTATTTTTTTACTGACTCTCTGGTGTACTTATTTGTTTAGTGTTGTTTACACTCTTCCAAATGGTCAGATTGTTTTGTGTGTAAATTTACCAGCAAATTAACTTTTTGGCACACATAACGCTCATGCGACGCTTGCTCCTATACCCTCCTTTTTCTTGATCTCCAGGAGTTTCCACAGATAAGTCAAATGTCTTCCATAGATCTTTCCCTCCTGAGCAAACAGTAAACATTCACCCATTTCGAGTTTCTTTTTCATGTCCTCCACATCCATTTTGCTGTCGACATTACTGTGTTCGGTGTTTGTTATAAACAATTTATTGATGTGATTATGATAGATTATAGGTCAGACCCTATTGGTCACATGCAGGCAATGCTTACATGTTTCACGTAAAGAGAGCAAGCGTTGAGGGAATAGGGAATGTTTTTCCTAAACAAACTAGGGATTTCGGTAACAGAACTTTTCAGTCAGATAAAAGTAAGAAACTAAATGGCTGAAATGTCTCGGTCAACCAAGATTATTTTTTTGTCGGGGACAGCCCTACTTTACATGAACCCAATAAATATTAATGAGATATGTTAGGCAATTATTATAACAATATTATCTGGGCCTTATGATAGAGGGCTCAGTGTTATTGTTTGGCTTGGCGGTTCATCTTGCATTGTTATTTCACAGCGGTGTGTCTGACTGTAGACAAACAAGCCTGGGTCACACAGGGGTTGACATTAAGCTCTCAAAGTCACTTGCCCATCGGGCAAGTACAGGTAAGTTGTTACCCAAAGGTCATGGCCATTTGCTGCCAAAATAAAACGGTCTGTTACACACACAAATGGTTTAACTTTCAAGTATCTTTCATTTTAACAACGTTCAAACAATACTCAAACCCCTTTTTTTACATAACTTCAGATGTTATCACAGATGTTGATCACAGATGTAAAACACTTCAACATAGGGGCATTAACTGTTGGTGAACCAGCCATAGTGTTTGCTGAATTCAAAAATCAAGTGGATTATTTATACACTCCTTACTTTCTACAGTATCCTTATAGTAGCCAAGTGACAAAATATAACATTACATTTTTGGCAAACTATCCCTTTAATGATGAGGCAAAGTTTATTTTTCCACAAGCCTTTTCCTCATGGCAAATTAATGACACCGTAAACACACTGGCTAGCTAGCACACTACTAGGCAGCAAAATCTAATATTTAGGCTTATATTCTCGTTTAAACTGGCCCGGGGGGTAAAGTCTACCGCTCTCTGAGCCACAGAGGGATAATCAATTGTTTTTCCTACCTTTCATAACGCAGTTTCACTAAAAACACACAAAACCCCACTTACTGACCCAAGCGTTGTGTGACACACATGAGAAAAACCTTTGTTTTATGATAATAATTACATTTTCTTTTAATTATTTTATTTTAATTAAAGGTTAGATTTTTGTCAATATTTTGAATGAAAGACTAAGGGGATAAAACAGCCCGTTTAGCTCATTTACCAAGGGTAGCAATATAAGTGGGGCACTGTATATACAGTGGGCAGACGGAGGGGACCCAGGACAGAGCCAATGAGCTGAATCAATTTTTTAACAGGTTTGATACTGGCCCTGTCCACCTCCCTTCCAGCTCCCCACACCCTCACGGCTGTCCCACCCCCCACTTTGCTCACAACACCTCTGCTGAGACAATCAGTGACCCCTCCTCCACCCCTGCTCCCCCTGGACTGATCCTTAACACCCCCCCCCTTCCTCCCACCGGGGCTGGCTTTCACCACCAACCAAGTGAAGAGAGAGCTGGAGAGACTACATCAGTGGAAAGCGGCGGGCCCTGATAGCATCAGCCCAAGGGTGCTTAGGGTCTGTGCTGACTGTGTGGAATACTCCAGCGTTTCTTCAACCTTAGCCTGAGCCTAGAAAGGGTCCTTGTGCTGTGGAAAACATCCTGCCTTGTCCCAGTGCCCAAGAAGGCACACCCCACTGTCCTGAATGATTTCAGACCTGTAGCGCTAACATCCCACATCATGAAGACCCTGGAAAGGTTAGTCCTCGCTCACCTCAGACCCCTGGTGTGTACATCACTGGATCCCCTGCAGTTTGCATACCAGCGCAACATCGGGGTGGATGATCTACCTTCTGCAGAGGGCCTACTCTCACCTGGACAACGCAGGTTGCACTGTGAGGGTTATGTTTTTTGACTTCTCCAGTGCCTTCAATACCATTCAGCCCCTGCTACTGGGTGAGAAGATGAGGAGGATGAAAGTGGAAGCACCCTTAGTCTCCTGGGTCACGGACTACCTGACCGGTAGGCCACAATTTGTGCGACTACAGAGCTGTGTGTCAGAACGGGCAGTGACCCCCCGGGAACGTTCCTGTCCCCCTTTCTGTTCACCCTCTACACAACTCTGAAACATGCCACCTACAGAAGTTCTCGGATGACTCCGCAATTGTAGGGTGCATCAGGGGTGGGCAGGAGGAGGAGTAAAGGAGCACAATCAGTGACTTTGTGTTGTGGTGTGAGCAGAACCACCTTCAGCTCAACATCAGCAAAACAAAGGAGATGGTGGTGGTCTTCAGGAGAACCAAGGCACAACTGACTGCAGCCCCTATACAGGGGATGGATGTGGAAATGGTTGGGTCATACAAGTTCCTGGGAGTCCATATGGACAGCAGGCTGGAATGGGCTGGTAACACCGGGGCCCTGTACAAAAAGGTCCAGAGACGACTGTACTTTCTGAGGAGGCTCAGGTCCTTCAACGTGTGCAGTAAACTACTGCATACCTTCAACCAGTCTGTGGTGGCCAGTGCCATCTTTTTTGCAGTGGTGTGCTGGGGAGCCAACATTAAAGCCGGTGATGCTTCTCGGGTAAATAAGCTGATCAGGAAGTCTAGCTCTGTCCTGGGGATGAGCCTTGACACTCTAGAGGAGATGGCAGAGAGACGGATCCTGGCCAAACTGCTGGCCATCATGGACAACGTCACCCACCCTCTGCACGCCATGGTTATGACGCAGAGGAGCACCTTCAGTCACAGACTGATCCCACCACGGTGTGCCAGAGAGTGCTACAGGAGGTCCTTCCTGCCGGCGGCTATTAGACTATATAATGCCTCACCGGGGTGCGGTGCCGTCGGCAACATAGATCTGGAACTGTTGGGGTGCTAGGACCTAGTTTAACAATTATGCATCCATCCGTGAGTAACTCTGGTCCGTCATCACCTATTCATTCATGCAGGTCTGTATATACATACTCATGTACAGTTGTTATATCATATCACATGCAATATTGCTAGTAATTCTTGGACCTTACTTACGTAGTCATTCACTCAGGAATGCATATTAGTATCCTGTCAGTTGCACCTTTTCTCATTGCTTTTAGTATATCAAATGTGCAATACGTGCAGTTGTCTGTAATTAAATCCTGCGCACTAACAACTGTATTTTAAGGGAATTACTATTATTACCCCAAACTATATCATACACACATTTAGCTATTTAAGTATCTCTTCCTGTCATTTACCTGTACAGTTTATGTAACCATGCAAGTATTCACTTATCTGTAAATATAACTGTATATTTACCTGTACAGCTAATTTAATTTAACCATGCAAAATATTCACTTACCTGTTCATTTAGCCAGTCTGTCTATTAAGTAAACTATTATTACCCTCGCTCATATCATATGCATTTTTAGCTACTGAAGTATTTCTCTGCCATTGACCTGTATAGTATAGTTAACCATCCAACATCCACCAATGTATAGTTTACATATTCAGCCAACCACCCCATACTATGTCTTTTTATAGCTTTTTTTGATATACTTTTTCATACTGCCGCTCTATGTATCATGTACCGTGTATCACACACCATAATAACAAGGCAAAAACAGGTTAAGACATTTTTCCTAATTTATCGAAAATAAACTGAAGAACATTTACTTCAGTTGCAAAGTGATGTGCTAAATGAAGGACTACAAGCACCATTTGAGCAGCGACGCACGACCGAAACAGGTGCATCTTTCTCATCAATATCACTGTTCACCGTTTACTTACATTTTAACAGGGTGTAATTCACTTGATATTGGTAGTTGAGACATACAGTTAACAGCATTAGAAAGCTAAAATTCTTCCCTTTTTTTAACCATTAGACAGCCTACCCCAGTAGTTCCCCATATGCATTTAGTAGTGCAAACTTAAAATAACTAAAACCAGATATAAAGTATTTAGAAAAGATAATGGAGCAATATATTTTTTAATAAGATAATCTTTGAGAACTAACAATCACCAAAATAAAAACTAAACAGTCAGGGAGAATAGAATTCCCAAAATGTGGGAACCCCATTGATTTTGTTATAACGTTTGAGTCACTCAGAGAGCTTAAGAACAAGGTATAAGTCATGACAAAATGTGTAGAATTGCCATCTTTAAAAACTAAAATGTTCTCTACCAAATGGCAAAATGTGTAGAATTGCAGGAGATTTGCTTTAAAACAGCAAAATGTCGTAGGGGAAACACCATTACCCGCATTTGGCGGGTGTTCTCTTTTGCCTTGTCATGGATTTGTGAGTAAACTTGTTGGCCAGGCTTTTGTTAGAAATAAAACAAAATAGACTAATGAATAGGCTATTTTCCTTAATCAAAACAATGCTTTTGTTGCATAATTCAGTCTGGGGTTGAAACCTATTCTAAATGGCATACTAGGAGTTTTTAAAATAGACGGAATGCATCGATTACTCCAAAAGCAGCCATTTACACTATACAAGCGGCACTCGCCTAGCCACGCTAGCCTCGCCCTCATGTCGGTGCTAACGAGCTAGTTAGTACTACGTATTGGAAGCTATGGTGAGCTTTGATTGGTTGCTCACATCGCGATATCGCAGAGGAGTTCAGCTTTCTCCAACTTTAGTCCCGAGCATGTTCAGTACCCATGCTCGTATCGCTCAGCGGTCCCTCTCCGCCCACTCCACTTCTCTCGCTTTCCTTCCATTGAAAGTGAATGGCTTCCAATGTTTCCCCGCGCGATGCTGCTTCCTAGTAATGGGAACTTGTGTGTGCAGATTACACCTGCCCGACTGTTTAGATTACCTGCTCCGGGAAATCGTCGTGCAACCGTTAATGTCAATATAGGACTGTAAAAGTGACTGGTTTCTCTAGAAGTGACCCTAGCTCACATGGCTGTCCTGTGCTGTCCCAGACCCGGGGGGTAAAGTCTACCGCTCTCTGAGTCACAGAGGGATAATCAATTGTTTTTCCTACCTTTCACAACACAGTTTCACTAAAAACACACAAAACCCCACTTACTGACCCAAGCGTTGTGTGACACACATGAGAAAAACATTTGTTTTATGATAATAATTAATTTTCTTTTAATTATTTTATTTTAATTAAAGGTTTGATTTCACAGCCCGTTTTGCTCATTTACCAATGGTAGCAATAAGTGCCCTGAAAGTATTCAGACCCATTGGTAAACATTGGAAGCCATTCACTTTCAATGGAAGGAAAGCGAAAAAAGTGGAGTGGGCGGGGGGGGGGACCGTTGAGCGATATGAGCATGGGTACAGAACATGCTCGGGACTAAAGTTGGAGAAAGCTGAACTTTATTAAAATCCTCAGCGATATCGCGATGTGAGCAACATTTTGTTAATTTACAGCTTTTTTTTTTTTTTTTGACACACAATACCCCATAATGACAAAGCAAAAACAGCAAAGACATTTTTTCTAATTTATAAAAAATAAAAAACAGAAATATCACATTTACATAAGTATTTAGACCCTTTACTCAGTAATTTGTTGAAGCACATTTGGCAGCGATTACAGCATTGAGTCTTCTTGGGTATGATGCTACAAGCTTGGCACACCTGTATTTGGGGAGTTTCTCCCATTCTTCTCTGCAGATCCTCTCAAGCTCTGTCAGGTTGGACTGGGAGCGTTGCTGCACAGCTATTTGCAGGTCTCTCCAGAGATGTTTGATCGGGTTCAAGTCCAGGCTCTGGCTGGGCCACTCAAGGACATTCAGAGACTTGTCGTGAAGCCATTCCTGCGTTGTCTTGGCTGTGTGCTTAGGGTTGTTGTCCTGTTGGAAGTTGAACCTTCGCCCCAGTCTGAGGTCCTGAGCAGGTTTTCATCAATGATCTCGCTATACTTTGCTCTGTTCATCTTTCCTTCGATCCTGACTAGTCTCCCAGTCCCTGCCGCTGAAAAACATCCCTACAGCATGATACTGCCACCACCAAGCTTCACCGTAGGGATGGTGCCAGGTTACTTCCAAAACATGACACTTGGCATTCAGCCCAAAGAGTTCAATCATTTCATCAAACCAGAGAATCTTGTTACTGAGGAGTGGCTTCCGTCTGGCCACTCTACTATAAAATGCCTGATTGGTGGAGTGCTGCAGAGATGGCTGTCCTTCTGTAAGATTCTCTCATCTCCACAGATAAACTCTATAGCTCTGACAGAGTGACCATTGGGTTCTTGGTCACCTCCCTGACCAAGGCCCTTCTCCCCCGATTGCTCAGTTTGGCCAGGCGGCCAGCTCTAGGACGAGTCTTGGTGGTGCCAAACCTATTCCATTTAAGAAGGATGGAGGCCACTGTGTTCTTGGCTTAAGTGTCCACTGTATGATATTCATATTTTAATAAATATATACAGTGCATGCGAAAAGTATTCAGACCCCTTGTATTCCATTTTTGGTACCCTTCCCCAGATCTGTGCCTCGACACAATCCTGTCTCGGACCTCTACGGACAATTCCTTCGACATCATGACTTCGTTTTTGCTCTGACATGGACTGTCAACTGTGGGACCTTATATAGACAGGTGTGTGCCTTTCCAAATCATGTCCAATCAATTTAATTTACCAAAGGAAACATCAAGGATGATCAATGGAAACTTACGTAAATAAGTTATCCGTTTTTTTCATTTATAATGTATTTGCACAAATTTCTAAAAACCTGTTTTCACTTTGTCGTTATGGGGTCTTGTGTGTAGATTGCTGAAGATGTATTTTTATTTAATCCATTTTAGAATAAGGTTGTAATGTAACAAAATGTGGAAAAGTCATACTTTCCGAAGGCACTGTATATAAATATTTTATAGCGTGGCAACAATTTATCAGCGGTGATACACTGGGAGCCTATATAGGCCCTGGGCTGTGCAGTCTTGCAGAGGCCTGTTGTCCCCCTTTCTCTCATTCGGTCTGGCTTGGCTGTTAATGCAGTCAGTGGATGCCCTGTGCTCTCTATGCTACTCTTTGCCCAGGGGAACAGACGGCTACGTCCGTACTGTCACATCACTCTGCCTCTCACTCTCAGACGAAGAAGCCTGCCAGCCAGTAGGATGATAGTGAGAGCGAGAGGGACAAAGCAAGGGTAAGCGAGGGTGGTTGGTGTGTGTGCGTCTCTGCCCGTGTCTTTCCCTGCGTGAGCGAGTGTGTAAGTGTGCCTGTGTGTGTCAGTCTCTTGGTATGTGTCTGCACAAGCTTACAGGGTGCCAGGTTTTGCTAGCCAGACATGAGTTTTTACTGCCTTGATACACGGCCCGTTCTGGTTATTCTGACTGAGTCGGCTCAGTTTACCAGCCATGTCCATGGGCCAAGTCCAGAACCAGACCCATAATTTCACTCCAAATTTACTTCTGGGGAGAAATGGCAGGAGAGTGAGTCTGTCTGTTATAGAGCACGGGGAAAGGATGGGTTCACACTTGAACGCACAGGTGCTTGGCAGCGCAGAGCAGAGCTGGCTGGTTTAGAAAATTAGGAGGGCTAAAACCGCCGTGGCCATCTCTCTCACACGGCCTGGCACAGACGGTCTGGCCGGGTTACATCCAAACACACTTAAAACGGCTTCCTTGCTTCCTTTGTCACCTGAAAGGACGTTAACCATAGATTGTATAAAACACTTGGACATTCCCTTATCGGTTGCAATGAAGGACTACTCAATTTCATTGATGGGACATGCCATGACTGTTTCTCCTGCACATGGCTGTGTACTGGAGCGACGCAGGTTGATGATGCAAGCAAACTCTGGTGCCAGGCCGGCGGTAGCAACAGCAGGCAGGCAGGTCTGGCTAGCTAGTACCATGTCAAGCCACGTTCGGGGTGAACAGACGCCTTCACTACCACACCGCTAGGCAATACATTAAAAAATAATAATAATTAAATCAGACAGAAAAACATATTTTGTAATTTTCACATTAGGAAATTGTGGGGATGAATACAGGCTACTGAAGTCCATGCGAAATAGCTTTGTTTGGATACCTGAAAGTAAGGGCGTGAGCTGACTAGGTAAAAAAATATTGAGCAAGGCACTTAATCCTAATTGCTCCCGTAAATCGCTCTGGATAAGAACGTCTACTAAAATCTATTCGTTTTTTTATGTAAAGTATTCCAAAACAGGCGTCAACCCCATGTTCTTTCTACTTAGCTACTGTACAGCTTAGCATTGCCATTAGCATGTACAAAAGAATGGGAGTGGCAGGCTTAACTTGTTCTAGGTTCTGCTAGTATGCTCCAGAGAGTAAGCCTAAACCATCTCACACAGCAACATTACACAGTGGGCATTCTAGCCTTTTGATAGTTCAGGAGGCCAGGCTACATTTAAATTACACCAGGTTAGGGTCTATTTCAAAACATTCATCCATTTTAGTTTCCCCTAGTTTTGGTTAGCTAGGATTTAGACGACCGACATCACAATTGATTTCCCGCTAATGTAAGTAATCATCCAGATTCACATTATAACTCTCAAAATGTACCCAGACAATTCAATTCAGCAACAGAATTAAAACTCCTAATTTTCAGTTCACTTTGGCAGGCAGACATGTTGGCGGAGAACGAGACAGGATACGTGTGGTGGAGGCGTTTAGGCACAAGAGCAATGACACATTTGCTCGCTCAGGCAAAAAGAGGCAAAGGAAAAAAAATACAAATATCTGGGGAACATTAACAATAAAAGCCGGGCAAAATCCTAACGCCTGGCTGGGAGTCTCCATCCGTCCGTCAGCCACTCAACCCTGCAACAACCCATCACTCTGCCCGTAAGGCGAGGACACAGGCTGGGGAGCTATGACACAGAGAGAACAGAGTGAGTGAGAGAGACTGTGTGTGTGTGCGTGTGGCACAGCAGCCGTGTTCCCTCACCCCTCATTAGAGAGTAAAACACATGATCAGAGCGGTGAGAGAGGTGTGGTGGGGGGACGGGTCTTGGCACGGGGCCTGGCTTGTTTAGGCTCAGGCAGGCCGGCTAGACAAAGGGAATCCCCCAGCGGAACACCTCTCTCCTGCTGCTCCCCTCCCCTCTCTCAGGCAAATCCTGCCCTGTCTGTCCCTGCCACTGCCCTACCATGGCACCACCTGCTGAAGTAAGGGAGTCAATATACTGGCAACTAAGACTAAAGTGACATACTGTATTATGAGGGTCAGTATGACCTGGCTTTAAGGGTCCTAACCTCTGCTGTGCCAGGAGAAATCCTTAGTGGACCTAAAGCAGGCCATATGACAGGGAGACTGGCAAGAGAGCTGACAAGCACCAGGGGCAGTACACTCAACCATATCAACTGTGAGGACAAGGTTGCTGGAAAATGCAAGTCATCCCCGTCCATACATAACACGTACGGAGGGAAGGGACTTTCAATGTTTCCTCCCTAAGTTTGAGCAGCCGCTGTGCGTTTTTACGAGGCCACCTGAGGGATGTCATCGAGACAAATACCCACCAAGGAGGGCGGGGCGGGGGTAGCCTAACTAGCTACAACGCATCACAAACAACACAAATTGACAAAGACAAGGCCAGTATGAACCCTAGCGGGTTTCCCTGTTTGGTAGGAACATGTGACAGTACTGGCACGAGGAGGCGGGTCACACACACTATGAACAAACAGAGGAATTTGTCGAATTCCAGACAGCTCCAAGGTCGTTGCCCTTGTTGACTGTTTACACACGAGGCCATGGCAATAAATCAGGGGGATACGCACTGGTGTTTTCAACGCTAGCCTGGCCCATCGCCCCTGCTGACAAGTCGACAAATCGTCCATCATCAAAAGCAGTTGAGCTGTAGCTCTCATGTAAAAATAAAACCAAGGCAAAAGCAGAACAGTCACTGCCCTCGAATAAAATCTTCACATGTATCCACATAGTAAACCAACATGCCCCCGCACTAACAAACACACGTATACAAACACACACACAATGAATTCCTCCTCTACAGGTATTATATGGTTTACACAGTGTCAGCTTCAAACAGGTTCAGGACTACAGTGGCCATGCAAGTGTTTAGTAAAACCAGCCCATAAAGAATCTGAGAAGGAAACTGGCAGGAGAGCTCAACACTTTCTGTCGTCTTCCTGAGGTCAGGCTGTGGTGTCTGTTTTAAAAGCTGCTAAATCATTCCTACCGGACCATGAAGGAAGGTTGTGACCAAGACGAGAGGTCCGCCAGGAGATCGAATACAGACCCACTCTATGGGACTACACAATCACCAATTCATCTGGGTTTTGATAGGCTAGCAGTGTCTTAAATCATTTCGTTTTTCTAGATTGTATAAGAAACAGATGTCCTCACACATAAAATAAATACTATAGTGTATACTATGGTAGGAATACTAAAGCACTGTAGTGTTTTTGCAGAGTGAAGTCTTTACTGTACTATTTACAGTTTACTATAGTATAAATACTGTAGTACATCTTTTTTTGTATATACTATGGTAATGGTAATTACTGTAGTGATTTTGCAGATTGTAGTATACTTTAGTATTCACTGTAGTGTTTTTGGGGACATTACTGTGGTATTTACTAAACTGTTTTAGTTGTATTGTTATTACATAGAAGTGGAGTCTTTCTCCTTGGGTTGTGGTTGAGGACTGGGTTGTAAATGGAGAGTTATTTTCTATAACCTGTAGAGCACACAACATATGGTCTATAGGTTTTTCCACTTATAGGTGGTACAAATTGGGATATGGGGGAGGGAAATGGGCACGGTATAAGCAAATTAAATACTGTAGTATTTACTATAGTTTAAAAAAATGCTGTTTTTGCAGTCTATAGTGTTTTTGCAGACATTTCTATAGTATTTACTAGTGTTTTTTTTGGTTTAGTATTCTACAACATTCTATACTAAGTACAACACATGATCGAGGGATACTACAGTTTACTACATAATTATATAGTAAGTACTGTACTATTCTATAGTAAACTGTAGTATTTTGTCTATGTGTGCTGATACAAGCAATGGCTTAAAACGTTATTTCCAATAAGCTGAAAGATAAACAGGCTCTCCAAACAGGTCTACATTAGTGGCCTGCTACTAGTGCTAACAGATAGAAAGGGACGTGGCAGCTCGGTTTAATTTAGAGCCCGGCCTGGTGTAATCACACCCAGCACCAGAGCCAACTGGCTGGCCCGCTCCCCTCGGTGAGCAGCATAGTGAACGGCCCACCGTGTCAGAGCAGAGCTGAAGGCAGACAAGCCGTGGGCCCAGACACAGCTGTTGAGCCTGCCATTGACACAGGGCTGTGTTCTCACTCTCCCTTTCTCTCATTACCTCCCTCTCCCTCTTGCGCTCCTTAAGGCACACTACCGGATGTTTACCCCAAGAGAACGCACCACTTTTTTTATCCACACGGAGGAGGGTGTGAGAGAGTCAGAGAGGGAAAAGAGAGGAAAGTAAATACAATTGAAGTCGGAAGTTTACATACACCTTAGCCAAATACATTTAAACTCAGTTTTTCACAATTCCTGACATTTAATCCTAGTAAAAACATCCCTGTCTTAGGTCAGTTAGGATCACCACGTTATTGTAAGAATGTGAAATGGCAGAATAATAGTAGAGAGAATTATTTATTTCAGCTTTTATTTCTTTCATCACATTCCCAGTGGGTCAGAAGTTTACATACACTCAGAACTCCCGACAGAACTTGTGTAACTGAGTCAGGTTTGTAGGCCTCCTTGCACACACACGCTTTTTCAGTTCTGCCCACAAATGTTCTATAGGACTGAGGTCAGGGCTTTGTGATGGCCACTCCAATACCTTGACTTTGTTGTCCTTAAGCCATTTTGCCACAACTTTGGAAGTATGCTTGGGGTCATTGTCCATTTGGAAGACCCATTTGCGACCAAGCTTTAACTTCCTGACTGATGTCTTGAGATGTTGCTTCAATATATCCACATAATTTTCCTTCCTCATGATGCCATCTATTTTGTGAAGTGCACCAGTCCCTCCTGCAGCAAAGCACCCCCACAACATGTGGCTGCCGCCCCTGTGGTTGGGATGGTATTCTTCGGCTTGCAAGCATCCCCCTTTTTCCTCCAAACATAACGATGGTCATTATGGCCAAACAGTTCTATTTTTGTTTCATCAGAACAGAGGACATTTCTCCAAAAAGTACAATCTTTGTCCCGATATGCAGTTGCAAAATGTAGTCTATCTTTTTAATGGCGGTTTTGGAGCAGTGGCTTCTTCCTTGCTGAGCGGCCTTTCAGGTTATGTCGATATAGGATTTGTTTTACTGTGGATATAGATACTTTTGTACCTGTTTCATCCAGCATCTTCACAAGGTCCTTTGCTGTTGTTCTGGGATTGATTTGCACTTTTCGCACCAAAGTACGTTCATCTTTAGGAGACAGAATGCGTCTCCTTCCTGAGCCGTATGACGGCTACGTGGTCCCATGGTGTTTATACTTGCGCGCTATTGTTTGTACAGATGAACGTGGTACCTTCAGGCGTTTGGAAATTGATCCCAACGATGAACCAAACTTGTGGAGGTCTACTATATTTTTCTGAGGTCTTGGCTGATTTCTTTAGATTTTCCCATGATGTCGAGCAAAGAGGCACTGAGCTTGATGGTAGGCCTTGAAATACATCCACAGGTACACCTCCAATTGACTCAAATGATGTCAATTAGCCTATCAGAAGCTTCTAAAGCCATGACATCATTTTCTAGAATCTTCCAAGCTGTTTAAAGGCACAGTCAACTTAGTGTATGTAAACTTCTGACCCACTGGAATTGTGATATGGTGAATTATAAGTGAAATAATCTGTCTGTAAACAATTGTTGGATTAATTACTTGTGTCATGCACAAAGTAGATGTCCTAACTAAATCTGTGGAGTGGTTGAAAAATGAGTTTTATTGACTTCAACCTAAGTGTATGTAAACTTCCGACTTCAACTGTATGTAAATAAAAAAGGAATTTCTTTCAATATTTCAGGATGCGAAGGGAGAAAGTATTTCCTGTAACACCCCCTTCCCCTCCCCTCTCCTCTCCTCTCCTTCCTCAGTTCTTATTTTTCCTGGAATAGTGACCTCTATGGCCTGTGCTTCTCAACTCATGCTGCAAAAATGCCACAGGCACAGGATACGCTCACAGGAAACTGAACTGCACTGTTCCTCGAGCAATGCAGGGTTTGATACTGTGACCAAAACAGTCGTATTTGTGACCGTTTGACTTGGCAGTGTGACACATTTTTAATTGGTCACAAGTAAATAAACCAACTTTCTGAAGAGGAAACAGCACGGGAATGCCCGTCTGTGTGTCGATGGAAATGAAATTGCCTACCTGGCAGAATCACAGTGGTGGAAAAAGTAAGCAATTGTCATACTTCAGTAAAAGTAAAGATACCTTAATAGAAAATTACTAGTAAAATACTACTTGAGTAAAAGTAAAAAAGTATTTGGTTTTAAATATACTTAAGTATCAAAAGTAAATGTAATTGTATAAATTATTTAAAAATTACTTATATTAAGCAAACTAGACGGCACTATTTACTTGTATTTTTATTTACGGATAGCCAGGGGCACACTCAGACATAATTAAAAAAACTAAGCATTTGTGTTTAGTGAGTGCGCCAGATTGAAGGCAGTAGAAATGACCAGGGATGTTTACCCAAAAGTGCGTGAATTTGACTATTTTCCTGTCCTGCTAAGCATTCAAAATGTAACGAGTACTTTTGGGTGTCAAGGAAAATGTATGGAGTAAAAAGTAAATAATTTTCTTTAGGAATGTAGTGAAGTAAAAGTAGTCAAATATAAATAGTAAAGTAAAGTAAAGTACAGATACTCCAAAAAACTACTTAAGTATTACTTTAAAGTATTTTTACTTAAGTACTTCACACCACTGCAGAATCATGATTATATGCATTAATCCAGTGGCCATTTGTTTTGAAAACTCTATCACAAATGCACTACAGACATAGGTGGTGAGTCCAAAAGCTAAGCTTCCCTAAAGTAAAGTATTGTAAAGATGGCACCGGTTTGCAAGCTCCGACCCAACTGTGCTATTTTGTGATTATTTTGTTGTTTAACTTTACTCTATTTTCAAGAACTCTTGCACATC
The DNA here is from genome assembly GCA_023634145.1 of Thymallus thymallus. Classification (NCBI taxonomy): domain Eukaryota; kingdom Metazoa; phylum Chordata; class Actinopteri; order Salmoniformes; family Salmonidae; genus Thymallus; species Thymallus thymallus. Next base: position 14,231,751 of record CM042417.1, on the reverse strand, counting down.
AGATCGGCAGTTACTTAACCCAATTCGGGCTTCGACTCATCTGCTCTGGGCTCTCTCTAATTCCAACTACATTTCAGGCTACCCAAGAGGAAACGCCGGCGTTAGAGGCAAGAGATGGGGGGATCCTGGTGCGATTAAGGCTAAGGGAAAACCGGCCACCTTTTCCCTCCATTCTACTGGCTAATGTACAGTCACTTGATGATAAGATGGATGACCTCCGATCGCAGATTCGCTACCAACGGGACTGCAATATTCTTTGCTTTTCAGAAACATGGCTCTCGAACAAGATACCTCCCACAGCTATCCGCCATTCACCGGGCGGACAAGACAGTGGAGTCAGGGAAATGAAGGGGCAGAGGGGTTTGTCTCTTCATCAACTGGTGTGCTAATTCCAGCGTGGTGGAAGTGTCGACCCACTGTTCACCCATCTTGGAATACCTGATGTTCAAATGCAGGAATTACCCGAGATTCTCAGAATCAGAGGTTATGCTACAGGACTGCTTTGCTAGCGCTGATTGGAATATGTCTCCATATTGAGCTAACTACCTCAGTCACCCATGGTGAGGGTTCGCTGCTTCCCCAATCAAAAGCCCTGGATTAACACGGAGGTTGGTGTTAAACTAAAGAACAGGGCTACCACACACAGAGCTATCGTACACAACCCTGATGCTATGGCCAAAGACAGGAATAAGTACAAGAAGGTCCACTATGACCTCCACAGAGTCCTCAAACGAGCAAAAGGACAATATAGGAAGAAGGTGGAATCACATTACACAGGCTCCGGCGCCCGCCTCATGTGGCAGGGGCTACAGTCCATTACTGATTACAAAGGAAGACCCAACCACATAGATGATTGTTGAGTTGCAACTGTCAGTGATCGAAAATTCTCAACTGAATTGATTTAACAGTATAGCCTTTCTTATTGGCACCAGCAGAGAACATCGACCATATCCCAGGGGAGAAAGCGCCATGTGTTCTTTTCTGCTAAATCCTCTCTAGAGGGCAGAATTTTAGAAAACGATACTTGATACCACGGCTCAAAAACATACAGCGGGGAGAAGGACTGATTTCACCCTTTTTGGGGGGTTTCGCTCTCAAAAATCACACTTTTTAAAAATAGAATATCCAATGTTGTTTTTCTATGTTCACAACAACGCTTAAACCACATCAGGGAACAATGTGAGGACTGGAAAAAAGGCGTCACTACAGACAACCTGGTTCGAATCCAGGCTGTATCACAACCGGACGTGATTGGGAGTCCCATAGGGTGGAGCACAATTGGCCCAGTGTCATCCGAGTTTGGCCGGTGTAGGCCGTCATTGTAAATAAGAATTTGTTCTTAACTGACTTGCCTAGTTGAATAATGGTCAAATACAAAAAAATTAAATAAAATAAAAAAATTATATATATATATATATATATATTTTTTAAGTTGTGTTTGGCTAGCTGTGTTTGGCTAGCTGTGTTTCTGTAGGAGGTGCGCGAGTTTCAAGTTTGGGGAAGCAACTTTTCACCATAAAAACCTTTATATTAAAGCATATCATGCATCATCGCAGACTTATGTAAGGCTTCCTAATGTGATGAGTAAATTGGAAAGTCAAACGGCTAATAATATAACTCAATCACTGTTTGCATAAAAGACTCCAATGCCTGGCTGAGTGTGTAGAGTAGGCTATAGGCTATATCAGATGTGTTTCTTGGCCTTTTTATAAACACATTTCATGCAACTCTACTACACTTTACACGACTGGAGACATTAGCAGAAACTTTAATACAAAAATGTCAGGGTAGTCTACTCTGCTGACGCTGACAAACAGATCAAAACAAAACAACGTTGTCTGATCAATATAATAGGCCTATGAGAAGGGGAGACACAAATAGCCCGCAATACGACATCTAATTAACTTGGAGGAAATTGTCCAAAAACAAACTTTCAAATGGCACTGACCCAACAATGATAAAGTTAATATGCGCACAATAAATACATGTTGCACGTAAATCTATCCAAATGAATGTAAGAACACAAAAAAATGGCTAGCCATTATTAGCCTGATTCCATATGGGACACACGCCAGGTCATTATACATTATGTTTTTTATAAGAAACTTGGTGGGACCAAATCACTGACAAAGTTGGTAGCACCAGTGGGACCAGTGGAAAAGGTAAGTGTAGAACCCGTCAATGACCGACTCAACTATACTATCATTGCTGGTTATTAAAATGTAATTAAAATCAAGTGAAGCTGTGTGGAAATTGTATTCAGACTGAGAACATACCACAAAATTGTATTCCCTGTCTGTCCTCCTCCGTGATATCCCCTTCAACACAATCTTCTCTATATGCACGGCTGTGAGGAGAGAGGGAAGAGGATTAGTACAAACTGTACAGTCTTATTGGAACTACATCACAGTAATAATAGTGTGTTTAAATATATGGGTATGTGCATACAATTGTAATTTTCTTCCCAATTGACTGTGGGATTTGTAATACTGTGGGTGTGTGTGTTTATACTTGTGTGTGTGTGTGTGTGTGTGTGTGTGTGTGTATTTCACTGGCTTACCTTCCCTCTGGGCCCTCCTGCTGGGGGGTGTCTGGCTGGCATGGCGACCCTGTCCCTGCGCCTGCGTCCTCTCACCCAGACTGGCCTCGGTGGTGACTGCTGCTGGGCCCTGGTCCTCTGCTTTCTGGGCCTTGTTGTGCTGTCGGAAAACAAAGGGACTAGTGAGTAGAAAGCCTTCAACACCACAGCTGCACTCGGGCAATTAAAGAGATGATGACATCCCGCACAGCAAGGTCACCAAGATTAATCGAACTATCAAGCTCCCAGAACATCTGTCAGGTGTGAGCGAACGGCCAACTGGTCTAATATTAAACATTGCCGCCGGTGCTATCGTTGCGGTGGCACTTTTGTCCTTCAGGGACCCATGCTGTTGTTCATAAGGTGGTCTTTGAACACTTGTGTAGGGGAAGAGACATACAGCAGCCAGCCCTCTCACATACACACAAACACAGCATTAATATAGTTAATTACATCCTTGATAGAATCAATTAGCATTTACGTATTCACAATTGACAATAGGTTTTGCTGCATCAATTCCCAGAGATCTCTTTAGGCACACAAACACACACGCACGCCCTGTTTGCAGCCCATGAGAAGGGGTCAGGGCTTTGGTCCCTGGCTATCAGCTAGAAGGAGGCAGAGCTGACAAACATAGACTGACAGTTATGCCTCCGCTGAAGGTCAAGGCCCCGGAGTATCAGCGCAACACAAGCCCTCCAGAGCCAGAGGAGAGAGAGAGGGGACAGATACAGTAGTGCTATTGGAGAACTGGTACTAGGGCTTATATGAAAATAGCAAAAGCCTAGTCCTATATGCTTCAAATATATCAGGGGAAAAACAACCATAGCATTCAATAGAAGGATAGCCTTATTCCTATTTCAGTGACACTTGATTGATGCCAAACACAACACAGCGACCACATCAGCTACTGCTGGTTTGAAGCGTCTCCTCCCTCTTTACATTTGGTCCAGGAACAACAACTGGCCTTACAAATGGGAGCTCGGATTTAATTTGGCATTAACTTGACATCTGCTGCTGCTGCGGTGGAGAGAGGCGATTCACCATGAGGTCATCAAGGGATATTTCTGGAACGAGTCAGTCAGTGGACATCATGACTATTTTTCATCCGGCATGGTTCAGTGGAGATTGTAGAGTGATGTAATGAACTGCATGTTGAACTGCAGAGGGAGTCTCTCTATGAGCCTGTTTACAGTTGGGTGAATCCATTTGAATTCAATCACTTTTTGACAGCGCCCCTTTTGATTTGAACAACACTTTGAATAAATATTTGCCCATTGTAGAAGTACTCAAGTGACTTTTTGGAACTAGATGCCAAAACATTGAAGAGATAAAGGTGGTCAAAGTTGACATATTTTGCATACCCCAACATAACATGAGATATACATGTCTTCATCACTAGAAATGGTTGAGATTGATAACATTTAAAAGCTTACAAACAGGGTTGTCAAACTATTTCATAATTTCTTTAAAAAACGTTCAATACAAATGTCATTTTCTACCTTAAACGTGAATGATCTAAAAACGCGTAAATATTCACAAATGTTGTAGCTTAGACCTTATTTTAGGTCTTTGTGGTGTGCCAGCCATCGATTGAGACACAACACGCTCTTGAATACAGAGTGGGTGTCATGTTTTCGCTAATAAAATGTACTAAAAATGGTGCCGCAAAGATGGTTGGAGGTCCACACCAGTGGAGGCTGGCGGGAGGGGCTATAGGAGGACCGGTTCATTGTAAATGTCTGGCATGGAATCAATGGAACGGTATCAAACATATATGGAAACCATGTCTGATGCCGTTCCAATAATTCCATTCCAGCCAATGAGCCAGTCCTCCTATAGCTCCTCCAACCAGCCTTCTCTGGACCAAACATCAGAGAATGTTGAATTGAATGGGAGTATCTGTTGTTTTTAAATTATACTGTCAATGCTCCATAGGAAACCTATTGAAATCATGTAAGGTTAGATCATAGAATAGACATTACCTTTTAAGTTGACATTCAACAGTGGGTGGACCGGCCGCCATCTTTGTGGTAGTAATTAGAAGTAAACATGTAAATTCAAGTTAAATGTCACTGGTGTACCAGCTATATTACAGTGGTCTGAAGGGATAGGTCCATTCTATTTCTATTATTGAAATGACTCCCACCCTGTATTCAAGAGCATGTTGTGTCTCAACAGAGGGCAGGCACACCACAAAAACCTCAGATGATGTAAAGTAGGGTCTAAGCGACAACATATGTGAATACAATTATTCTTTTTACGTTAAAGGTAAAATAAATAGTTTGACAACCCTGTTTGTAGGCTTTTAAATTATATAAAACTCAACCTTTTATCTTTTCCAATGATGAAGACATGGCTGTCTTCTGGTATGGTAGGGTATGTAAAATGGGTCAACTTGGAGCACCTTCATCTCCTAAATGTATTGACATTCTGATCCAAAAAGTCACTTACTTTCAGACCACTTCTTCCCTGGGCAAACATGTATGGAAAGTTTTGTTTAAATCAAAAGGGACGCTGTCAAAAAAGTGATTGAATTCCAATGGATTTACTCAGTTAAAAAATAGCCCAAGTATGTGAAGTAAGATCTTTGTCTCTTCAATATCAGATTTGCAACTTTTCTGTTTACACTATCCTATCTATACTGTACATTGGACACAGGAGCACATGTCTGAGGTCGACCCACTTACCCAAGCAATTCCACCTGGTGTAGCCTAGGCAAAACAATTGTCCAGCACTCGAGCAATTACCCCATTAGTAAACTCCTAGGAATTGAGAGGTCCAATTGTGGTCACTCTAGGCTCAGAGTGACTGAACTCTTTTCTTTGCCGGTAAACTGCGGGGGTGGAGATGGGGACAGTGTTTGCTGTAACAACACACTTAAACCTCACGCCATTTCACTTGAGTGGTAAAAGCGGTTCTTCAGATCATAATTGCTGGCTATGAGAATAAGTAAATCTGAGTTGTGAGGTTGCGTGCTGCTGGCTTCAAACTCTCTTTCTCCAAGTGTTTAAATATGACATCAGGCACACAGAGATGCAGCCATTTCGATGGACAAGTGGGTCAACTAGTTACGTTGGGCAACAACACCACAGTCAACATGGATAATTGCCCACCACAGCACTGTATCAAAACTGTACTAGAAACTAAAACCTCTCATTTTCCATTTTCTAAATAAATAAAGAAGTGGAAATAGGATGTGACCGTGACCACAGGTTGTCACACAAATGTATGGAGCAAATAAAAATCATGGATGTGTCTGTTATTGGTCCTTTTTTAATAGCCTACACGGTGACAAGTACCACTCCAATATAAAGATAGGACTCTCAGTATAAAGTCATAAGGAATTTGCTTTCAACTGGCCAAATAGTTTGCTTAAATCAGTAATGGTGAGTAGACAAGGAGAAGAGAGGACATCCTGTTAAGATGCAGCACCCCAAGAAGGAAATCCCTCTCTGTCAACAAACAGACCTTGGCTGGCCTCCCTGTGTCTTATTTTCTGCAGTCAGTCACCTAATGCTCAGTTGGTTTCAAGCCCTTGGCGCCCAGCATGGTTTTGAGCCCCACACTCTGGCATAACTTCCTTCTCCCTGTAGTTGCCAGGCCTGCAGTAGGGCCACATGGCCGAAATGCCTCGCACCAGCACATAACTCTTTGTGAAATGCCCCGTAAAAACGAGCAAGTGCATTTTTCATCTCTTCCTATACACGGTGGCCTTTTGTATAGGAAGAGATGACAGCCAGTCCCCTGTGACTCTATTAAATGCCTAGAGTAGGTTATAGCAGCCTATATGGTTAGGTTAGAGCACTCTTTAGTGGGGATTTTCCACATCTAGCGAGAATTCTAGTTATTTCTATGAAGATGACACACTCTAAAAGACAACATGAGACGCACAGCCTTACTTAGGGCCATCAATGGATAGATCAATTCATAAGCCACAAACAAATACTGTACTGTATCTGATGCAGTGTTGTTTCAAACAGTGGCATGGGGATTGAGACAGGTATGTCCATTTCAATACAGTGAATCACATGACTAATAAACTCATAGGCCTTAAAAAAAAACAAAAAACTGTGTCTTCACAGTCACATGTGGAATGTTCTATGGCTGTACTGTGACTTTCTCCAAAACAATTCTACTTGATTACCGACAGCGGTAGGCAACTCCACATCCAGGTAATCTAACCTACAGGAGGGGTGGGGTTACGGCTGATGATGTAATGCCTTCCAGTTGTGGAACCTCAGTCTGGGGGAGGTAATTTGAGAACGCACTGAAAGTTTAAAAAAGTACAATTTGGCAAAAATTGGGCACTTTGGTGTGTGTACTTCAGTGTATTTATACTTTGGAATGTTCAAGCATCGCTGGAGTCTGTCTTTAATAGCCACCTGAGCGCAGAGCATGATTTCAAAGGAAGAGTGCGTGTTGTTAATCGTTGGTGCAAAAGCTGATTTAATTTGAACAAATGCTGCATCTTCCCCCATCTGTCAAATGTCAACCAGTTGGATGAGAGCTACAAGCAAAGGAAGCTAGCTATACTTTGATTACACTTGCGTGTAATCAAAGCACAAACAAGACAGTGAACGTTAGCTACAAGACAACAAGGCTGTAACATTAGCTGCGTGGACAGATCGTGCACTGGCACAACTCAATGATGACAATATCGCCCACATCCTTCCACAAAGCACAGCTAGCTAGCTAAGTAAAGTTCATAATCCACATCAAACTTTGGGAAACTACTCAAGTATAATACATGCAATGGGCATTGCTCATCTAACAATAACGTTAGCTAACGTTACTTCATACGTACACTAGTCATGTTGATTATTTGTGTATTCTCCAAGAGCGAGCTTGCTCGATTGTCTTGTTAAAAGTGATCAGTGATTTGTTTTTACAGTTTTCTCCATATTGGCTTAAATGGGTTTTTGGTTTTTCGCTTCCCCTCTGGATAATTAGATGTTAATATTAAATAAATACTAATAACTACATTATTTCTGTTGCCATTTGAAATCATTGTGTATTTTTACTTTACTTGTATTGCTGTATTATAATAGTGTATAATAAAGTTGCATAATCACCTTCCAGTGTAAAAAACATTACAAACATAATAATTAATAATAAAAAAAATATATATATATATATATATATATATATATATATATATTATAAGTGAGATGTATACATTGGCCTGAAACCTAAAATTAAAGGAAAATGAGCACCACAATGCAAACTCCACCCATGCATTTTCCAGCCCACAGCTTTAACCTACTACAGTAGCTATGTTGGTCTATTAAAACAATGAGTATGCAGGTTGCTAAGGATTCAAACCTTCTCAAACAGCCCAATTCTTACTCTTCAGTGGAATAATGGACTTTACAGTATCCTGTTCTTAAAATAATGTATGTATATCATTAGGCTGTATATATGTTTAGATATAGGCTTATTGTAAATGTGTATTATTGTGGCGTCACCATCTTTATTACAAAAATAACTACAAATACACACATAACTTTAAACTACATATTCATTTGACAGAGGTAATAAACTGCCCATTGATCAGCACAGCAATTGATAAAACAGGACCAGTTTTTCTGAGCTTATGTCAATATTACACAGGTAAGCTCCCAAGTGGCGCAGTCCCTGGTTCGAATCCAGGCTCCATCACATCCGGCCATGATTGGGAGTCCCATAGGGCGGTGCACAATTGCCCAGCATCGTCCAGGTTTGGCTGGGGTAGGCTGTCATTGTAAATAAGAATTTGTTCTTAATTGACTTGCCTAGTTAAAAAAACATTTTTTTTTAAGCTAACGGTTACAGAAATTAGGAATGCAGACAGGCGCTATAGTCCTCTATGAGTGATCGTGTCCAACACACCACCACCTGATGTTATGTTGGGCACCTACTGACCAAAAAACGTTTATGAAATATACCTATTCTTTTACTTTTTTTTTTTTTTTTTTTTTTTTTTTTAAATCAGGAAATACAGGCAGGCACCACATTACTACAAGACAAAACAGCTTGCTCAATCAAACATAATGGTCTTGTAAATATAAAAGCAAAGCTTGTTTTCATATAATTAAAAAAAAGCTTAAAAGGTAGTGCAATGGGATTAGTGTGGTGTGTGAACAATCACATTATTGTGAGAGGCTGTTTGAATCCTAAGCAACCTGCATATATACATTGATTGAAGTTAAATAGACCAACATAGCTACTGTAGTAGGTCAAAGCTGTGAGCTGGAAAACTTTGGTAGTGCATGGGTGGAGTAGGCTTTGTGGTGCATATGAGAATTTCCTTCTTTTTTGGGGGGGCTTCAGACCAATACTTTTCAGTTAAAACTTAGTTTTAGTTTTTAATTGTCATAAGGAGCCAGTGGAATTTTCAAGGACTCATGATCAAATTCAAGAAAATAACTTTCCCAGTTGTGTAAATTCTCCCTTAGTCTCTCCAAACACATGGTTCTCATGCAAATCCTTTTTTTTTGCTGATTACAACACTTTTCTTTCCCTGAGGTTGTGGCAGATGAGTTTATTGCAGGAGAATGGAAAAGCTGAATCCCTCTTAAAGCCAATACAGATAGCAACTAAAACTCATCCAAGATTGTAAGCAACAAGTTCAATTTGAAAGGCAAGCATATACTGGCGTGTGTTGGTCTAATACAATTTATGAGTCTCTCGTGCTTTCTCTCCTTGACTTAATGAAAAAGATATGTACATCTCATGGAGTTGTGAAAAACTTGCTTATGACGGAATTGTGATCGTTGCCCTTGCTAGTTTGATTGTACTGACATTTCCAGGCTTGGTTACATTTGTCTGTTTTTGTCCAAAATACTGAGCCATTGAATGGCTAGCGGGAGCAAACAATGTGACAGTCCAGCTGTGATTTACAGCCTGATAGCAATATTTGTTGGACTACCAAGAAATGTATTGGTGAATTACATTAATCATCATTGAACTGCATCCATCTATTCTGACAACAATCCCTTACTGTACATCATGGAATGTTTTGTCAAATAGAACCTATTTTGAAAACCTCTTATAAAGTTTGTTTTGTAGCATAAACTGGGAATTTTATATTTTTTACTGATACAATTGTCTGTTTGTTCTATATCTGCAAAAGTAGTTAAAACTATATCAGTTCCAGTTTAACCTCATTCTCCTTACCTGCCATGTTAATTCTCCTAACCTGCTGCGTAAATTCTCCTAACCTGCTACGAAAAGTAACTTCTGCTAGTCAAAAATCGGCAGACCTGCCTTTGGTTTCCTCTAATGTGATACAGCACTGAGTTAAAGCCAATTTATGCTTGATCTGGCAATGCAGACCAGAGGCTCCGTATGGAGGGTGTGACGCAATTGCGGAGCCTCCGGAGGTCAAATCGAGCACCGTACGGCAATGCCGCGCGCTTCCCAAATGTTTTCATCCCGAATCTCCCCATTGCCCCACAGCAAAATTAGCCTAGATTACGGCTATTGTTTAATGTTTATATGTGTATTTCACATTATTTTGAGGTACAAATCGTAGTATAATTCTTGTATGGATTTCAACCCCAATACATGCTCATGTCATCGTCATCAAATCAACTTGATTTCTGTATGCTAGCTATGCTACCAATTTATACAAATGGAAGTTAGCATTTAGCAGTCCATTTTTCTAAACCTGAAAAGTGACAACTTATAAATGTTATGCAGCAAAACAGCCAAATATATCCATATCATATTTTAGTAACCACATTGTGGGCCTGTTACAATACATCAATCATGACGGATTTGACAAACATCCACTTTGTTAGATCAGATTTGTTGAATGTGTGCCAATCCAGCATTATTCTATCCCCCACGGTCTGCATTCCATTGACCTCTTTACCGCATCTATCCCCATTAGCTCCCCGATCTCTTTTCAAGAGTTCAAACTCATTTTTGTGCCTTTGAAATTCCTACACAAGGTATCTATTGGATTTACTAATATTTTCATCATGAACTACATGCAAAGTGTAGCTACAGCCAGCGTTCAGTATCAGTGTTGACCCGACTACAGCTGCTGGTATCGACACAGCTCTGTCTTCTGTGGCTAAAGCAGTCTGGACTGGTTGAAGCCAAGTGGGAAGGATTATTTTGTGAATTACCATAATCCATACACAGGTAAGAGTCTGCAGCTCAAATACCAAGATAGCTACAGTGGGGAGAACAAGTATTTGATACACTGCCGATTTTGCAGGTTTTCCCACTTACGAAGCATGTAGAAGTCTGTAATTTTTATCATAGGTACTCTTCAACTGTGAGTGACGGAATCTAAAACAAAAATCCAGAAAATCACATTGTATGATTTTTAAGTAATTAATTTGCATTTTATTGCATGACATAAGTATTTGATACATCAGAAAAGCAGAACTTTATATTTGGTACAGAAACCTTTGTTTGCCTATTACAGATCATACGTTTCCTGTAGTTCTTGACCAGGTTTGCACACACTGCAGCAGGGATTTTAGCCCACTCCTCCATACAGATCCTTCAGGTTTCGGGGCTGTCGCTGGGCAATACGGACTTTCAGCTCCCTCCAAAGATTTTCTATTGGGTTCAGGTCTGGAGACTGGTTAGGCCACTCCAGGACCTTGAGATGCTTCTTACGGAGCCACTCCTTAGTTGCCCTGGCTGTGTGTTTCGGGTCGTTGTCATGCTGGAAGACCCAGCCACGACCCATCTTCAATGCTCTTACTGAGGGAAGGAGGTTGTTGGCCAAGATCTCGCGATACATGGCCCCATCCATCCTCCCCTCAATACGGTGCAGTCGTCCTGTCCCCTTTGCAGAAAAGTATCCCCAAAGAATGATGTTTCCACCTCCATGCTTCACGGTTGGGATGGTGTTCTTGGGGTTGTACTCATCCTTCTTCTTCCTCCAAACACGGCGAGTGGAGTTTAGACCAAAAAGCTTGATTTTTGGCTCATCAGACCACATGACCTTCTCCCATTCCTCCTCTGGATCATCCAGATGGTTATTGGCAAACTTCAGACGGGCCTGGACATGCGCTGGCTTGAGCAGGGGGACCTTGCGTGCGCTGCAGGATTTTAATCCATGACGGCGTAGTGTGTTACTAATGGTTTTCTTTGAGACTGTGGTCCCAGCTCTCTTCAGGTCATTGACCAGGTCCTGCCGTGTAGTTCTGGGCTGATCCCTCACCTTCCTCATGATCATTGATGCCCCACGAGGTGAGATCTTGCATGGTGTCCCAGACCGAGGGAGATTGACCGTCATCTTGAACTTCTTCCATTTTCTAATAATTGCGCCAACAGTTGTTGCCTTCTCACCAAGCTGCTTGCCTATTGTCCTGTAGCCCATCCCAGCCTTGTGCAGGTCTACAATTTTATCCCTGATGTCCTTACACAGCTCTCTGGCCTTGGCCATTGTGGAGAGGTTGGAGTCTGTTTGATTGAGTGTGTGGACAGGTGTCTTTTATACAGGTAACGAGTTCAAACAGGTGCAGTTAATACAGGTAATGAGTGGAGAACAGGAGGGCTTCTTAAAGAAAAACTAACAGGTCTGTCAGAGCCGGAATTCTTACTGGTTGGTAGGTGATCAAATACTTATGTCATGCAATAAAATACAAATTAATTATTTAAAAATCATACAATGTGATTTTCTGGATTTTTGTTTTAGATTCCGTCTCTCACAGTTGAAGTGTACCTATGATAAAAATTACAGACCTCTACATGCTTTGTAAGTAGGAAAACCTGCAAAATCGGCAGTGTATCAAATACTTGTTCTCCCCACTGTACATGTACATAAATGATTGTCTAAACTGTATCAAAAAGTTGTTTTCATTGCTAGCTATTGTTAACTATATAGCTAGCTAGACAGTTGCATAGAGGTACCATTATAGCTTACTTCGTCCCGCAACGAGACATTGTTTACAGATGGCTTGTTGCGAGATGAAGAAACGTTAAGACAGCTAGCTGAGCTGGACTGTTGCATTCTGCTGTTAATGTTGATTGCTGATGTGCTAAGGCATGCATGACGATAATATTCTTCATGTTTGCCAGTTTGTCATGTTGAACTAGTTAGCTACCGAAAACAGCCACTGTGGTGTGGATGCTAATCGATTAGCAAGCTAGCCAAACCCCATGTTATGTTTTAGGGACAGCTGCTAAATTGAGAAGATCAGGAATTTTGCAATGAAAAGGCCATGGACATTGCAAGTCACTCAAAGGATTTTATGATATCGACATAGGTCTAGAAATTGTTTTTACCTAAGCCTGTGTTTGTGTGTTTAACTTTTTTCCTAATTGTAGACTACTACCTTTAGCATACAGATAATAAAGTATTTTATTGTTGGAATCTTAACCACTACCTCACTGTTTTAGCACATGGCCACATTTGCATGTGTTCCAGTGTGAATTCTTTAAGAGATGGGTGGGTCTAAGGCTTTTCAGGTTGTGAACGATGCTAAATTGGCGTAAACAAAGAACATGCCCTGAGTGGCAAAGCGGTCTAAGGCACTGCATCTTAGTGCAAGAGGCGTCACTACAGTACCTGGTTCGAATCCAGGCTGTATCACATCCGGCAGTGATTGGGAGTCCCATAGGGCGGTGCACAATTGGCCCAGCGTCGTCCAGGTTTGGCCATCATTGCAAATAAGAATTTGTTCTTAACTGACTTGCCTAGTTAAATAAAGGTTTTTAAAAAAAGAAATGAAAAACAGCACTGTAGCCGTTCAATGTGAAAGGTTATCTTTATTAAAAAACAACAGGCAATTTAATACTGTAAATGGTTTGCCTAATGGGGTAACTTGGTGAGATAATGTTCAGAGAATCCATTTTGGCAATTTGGTTAAAGTATTCCTTTTCTAAATGTATGTTTCCCACGGATTCATGTAGAACAATTATCACATTTTAAAGCAGCATTACATGCCCATACAATGTATGATATGCCATTTGGCACTCTGAGTCTGTACTTTTATCCAATCTAAAAATAAAAAAAACAATTTCAAAATGTGGAACATAAGACTAAAAAGAGACAGTGGGTCACAAATTGGCTTATGCTTGATCTGGCCATGCTGTCCGGATGCTCCTATGGAGGGTGTGAGGCTTGTGGAGGTCAAATCGAGCTCCATTCCGCATGGCTGTGCACCTCCCACATTTCGTAACAATGCAGAGGGCTCCCTTTAGATTTGAGTTCATTTATTAGGATACCCATTGGCCGACGCCAATAGCTCCACATTGACATAATTGGTTGAGGGTAGGTGGGGGCGGGAGGTCCTGTATAAACACAAACTCACTTCCTTGACAACTTCCTTCACAACAGCTATACAAAGTGCAAGAAGTATGAATGCCCCGACTTCTACAGAGGCTGCATAGCAGTAAATGCTCTACTGCCACTGCAGAGCTGTGTTCATACTAGCTCTTCGCCTGTTTACCGGAAGCCTCTTGCTAGCATAACAAATGACTAGTTAGACATTTTACATCTTCGGGTGATTTATTAAATTCCATCTGGAGTGCCAGAGTGCGCTCGAGGCATTCGTAAATTCAGAGTGTTGTCAGATTGTCCAGTAAATTCAGAGCGTTTCGCTCTCTGTGCGTTCAGAGCGCACACTGCCAGGCAGTTGTCACTGGACGCTCTGGCCGAGGAGTAGGGTTTATCTGAGCGTTCTGACCTCACAACGGCACCCAATCGAACTGGCTAATTTGCTAGCTACTTCCAGACAAAGATGAGAGAACACCTCACTCTGACCATTTTACTCGCCCTAGCAGAGGTGGTTAGGCTATTTTCATGTTATCCAGAGCGTCGGTGACTGTATAAAAAAAAACACATATTACACTGTATTAGATACTGTATTCGAACACAGCTCAGGAACCTGACTGAACATGTAAAGCCTTTAACGAAGCAGGCGTAAAAGAAACGGAACCCCTGGTCTGATAGATTCAACCTGATTGGCTGAACGTGATACACAACATCCGGGATTACCGGTTAGCTACTCTAACATGGTGGTGGAAAATGGTGTTTCATAACTGGAAAGTACTCATATTTTCCCAATTGCCAGCCTTCTCGCCATTAAATAAAGTTAAGGAGGAAATTGAAGCATATGCAGCCTGAATGGACAATGTTTTAGATACGAACCGGTCGAAGCTGTACTCCCTAGTCAGAACCGTAGATATCACGACGTTATCTAGCTCAAGGGTTTCCCAAACTCGGTCCTACGCTACTACTAGTACACATCTGATTCAAATATCCAACTCATAATCGTGCTTTGATTATTTGAATCTGTGCTGGGGCAAATCAAAACGTGTATCCAGGTGGACCCCATGACCGATTTTGGGAAACCCTGATCTAGCTAGCGGCGTCAGTACAGAGGCCCAAAACTCTTTAGAGAGAAAGTTAGCTAGTTAATGTTAGCTTGCCACTAATTTTACAGCCAGCTAACGGTCGTCACTAGTTACTACAGCCACAGTCATACTTTTGGCTAAACCCCGCCTATTTCTAACGTTTCTTTTTAAAATCTGAATTTAAACCTAACCTTACCACACGGCTAACCTTAAATTAAGACTAAAAAGCAATTTTCTTTTATTTTGTTTATATTTATGATAGCCCTTAGTTTGTGGCTGTGTGGTAACTAGTGACAATCCCAGTTAACGTTAGCTAAGACATTAGTCAATCAAAGTGATAATCAATGTTACCTGCTGGGCGTTTATTCTGCGATTCTGATGTCTCTCGTCCTCCATAGCAAGTTCAATTTTGTCCAGATGCTCTAGAACGGTTTCTCTTTGATGAAAAGGGAACGCTGGATGCAGGGAGGCCATAGTAAAAAGCAGCGCCAACTGCTCCAAGGGTCCGATCGCTGCCTCCAATGGAAGCCCGCAATGCTGTTCCGTTCTCCCGAACGCTTTCCCGTCCACACACGGAGAATGGAACTGGTGATGTTGTGAGTCCTTGAAGGGCGAAACAGAGTAGCCATAGCTTTTGTAGAACAAGGAGGGATCCACATGGCTCAATATCCGAAATAGTATTCCCGCACACTCCCTGCTGTCAGATCCCAAAAGAGACAAGTAGACTAGCAGTTTGGAGCGCACAACAGGGTCGATAACGTTCGATAAAATGGCCAAATCATTCGGACTGTTGGCCCTTATCTCGACATCCCGTAGAACGTGGTTATCTTTCCGTGCCAGGTCCTCCAGACAGGAGCCCAAAAACCGGAGCTCGAGTGGCTGGCACATATGCAGCAGTCCGCACATAAACTCGATCCGCTTGGCAGGATTTAGATGCAAACCAAACCACTCGAAAACGGCCTCTTTATCCAATTGAGATGGATATTCTGGCTGTCTGGAGGAACCTTCGAGCCTGTCGGAGACCGATCTTGGAATATGGAGATCGGGCTGTTCCTCGGCCGTATCGTCTCCTCCTGCCTCCGCCGTTCTCATGGGCAGCTTCATTTTAAGCATTATCAGCTCGACTGGAAAGGCTTCAAGGCGTAAATTACGGGTAAATATACATCCTTTGTTCGTCTAATCGTTTTTTTAAAGCAGAATCAACGGAAACAAATAAAGGTGTCTGTGTTTTGTAATAATCACAGTGACTCGGCGACAAGCTGTAGTTTTCTCCACTGTAGACGGCACTCTAGTGACCTGTCAATCATTCACAAACCCCTCCCCTTTCCATAGAAGCGTCTAGGTCCTGAACGTTTGTTGTTATACAAGTGTCATAACAACTTGAGTTTATAGTTTTAGTTTATTTATCTACAATCTAGGTAGAACTCGAATTTGTAGATAAAGCTACATTTTAGATCTATGTCATTTTGAATCTGTAGGATCTTATGAAATGGCAGGCCTATATTATGTGATAGGCTTCTATATGTGCAACTCATCATGAGTAATGTTGTTTACGAAACTACAAAGGTAGCCTGAAAATGTATCCCTGAAAAAAAAAAAAATCAGTAACCCATGTTTTCAGTACTCAAATTAGTACAGTATACACTACAGTTTCATGTATCCACTCAAATGCTTGGGCCTAAAGCAAAGGTAAAAATTATATATGTGTATTAAAATATGGCCTTCTCTTGATGTAGCTATTTAAGCATGTAAAGCATGTTTTGGTACCACTTTACATTACAGTATGTTCTTGTTATTATTCTTATGGGCCTATCCTGCGATAAGCCTTCCTCTCTAGACAATACTGACCCTTAGTGGCTCAAAAATAACATTGCATAAGTAGTGCACATTGCATAGTACCAATGCCTGAATTATTTTCAGTCCTTTACAGCAGTGTGTGTAAATCCTGGACCTGGGGTCCCAAAGGGGTGCATATTTTGTATTTTTGACCTAGCACTACACAGCTAATTCAAATGACCAACTCATCATCAAGCCTTGATTATTAGGTGTAGTGCTAAGGCCCCCCCAAAAAATGCACCCCTTTGTGTCCCCAGGGCCAGGATAAAAATAAAAAAAACACTGCTTTACAGTACCCCACTTTATGTGAATATACTGAACAAAGATATGAACGTAAACATGCAACAATTTCAATGATTTAACTGAGTTACAGTTCATATGAGGAAATCAGTCAATTTAAATAATTTAATTAGGCCCTAATCTACTGGGCAGGGGCACAACCATGGGTAGGCCTGGGAGGGCATAGGCCCACCCACTTGGGAGCCAGGCCCAGTTAGAATTAGTTTTTCCCCACAAAAGGGCTTTATTACAGACAGAAATACTCCTCAGTTTCATCAGTTGTCTGGGTGGCTGGTCTCAGATGATCCTGCACGTGAAGAAGCCCGATGTGGAGATCCTGGTCTGGTGTGGTTGCACGTGGCCTGCGGTTGTGAGGCCGATTGAACGTACTGCCACATTCTCTAAAACGATGTTGGAGGGGGCTTATGGTAGAGCAATAAACATGAAATTATCTTGCAACAGCTCTGATGGACATTCCTGCAGTCATCATGTCAATTGCACGCTCCCCCACAAAACTGCACATTTTAATGGCCTTTTATTGTCCCCAGCACAAGTGCACCTGTGTAATGAACATGCTGTTTAATCAGATTCTTGATATGCCACACCTTTCAGGTGGATAGATTATGTCGACAAAGGAGAAATGCTCACCAACAGGGATGTAAACAACAATATGTGCACACATTGAGAGAAATAAGCTTTTTGTGCGTATGGAACAATTCTAAGATCTCTTATTTCAGCTCATGAAACATGGGACCAACACTTTACATGTTGCTTTTATATTTTTGTTCAGTATATGTCAGATTAATCATATATCCTTCATAATCCCTGTATACTTCAACATGTTGATGGTATTTTGACATGGCATTTTGACCATCCACATAGCATTTGTAGCTTTTTTCAAAACAGCTTGAAGCCTTGAATTATGTTGAGCAGTAATCGAAGGCAAGCAACAGGGGGCAACATTTGATCAGGGTTCATCATCTATCCCTTTTGGTAGTCATAAAGTTTAAATTTCTGACGTGCATGGCATGTGCGATGTAGAAGTGTCATGCAGCTATGTAATGTCTCTTGAAAATACTGTAAATGTTGTGGTATCATATGCACAGGATTTCAAATATCAGCTTTTATTTTTTCTATAGTGTTCATATAAAGTGGAACATCTACATTCAATTTACTTCATTACAGTAATAGCCTATTGTACTAATATGTTCTCACTGAGAATGGATCCAGTGACATTTATTTTGGTTTGTTTATTGATAACATGAGCTGGTTAAGTATGCCCTTTCAACTGACATTTAAAAAGGTTAGACAACCAACACAACCCAAATCCCCAAGGATATATGCAGAGTAACATTTAACTTAATCAAAGTAAAAGAAAAAGTGTGGGTGGGCCCAAATGCTTGATATTTTGTTTTTAGAAACTCAAAAAGTAAACTATGAGAGGACACAGCATTTATGCATGGAACATTCTCCAGTTGCTAGAAACATTGAAATACATTTTTGAATTCTCAAATGCACTACAATTACTACGACACCTCCCACCCAATGACCAATGCCAACTCATCCAGTGACCTCTGACATAGATCATTTGCTCTTCATCACCTTCCACTTAGTCAAAGTCTCTAAACATTAGTCTGAAGGGTTAAACATTTCTTGTGGTTGTTTTGAACGAAAATAGGGGTCTGAGTGTAGGGTGGAGTCTATGGAATTTCAACAACATGGCTCTGGATCTATGGATTTGGTCTGCTTCGGACACTTCAATGGGTATATGTTTGGTAAAGAATAACCTACAGTAAAACTCTAAAAAGGTTTTTCATGCACAGTGTAGTTGGTAGAATTTAAGTGTCAACCTGATTTCCACTTTCTCTCATGAAACTATGCAGGGGACAAATATATTTTAACTACTGTTACATTTTTCATACACATTGGGGCAGTACAAGTACATGTGTGCTTGTTCTATATCTAACCATTTATGTAACAACAAAAAACAAGTTAAAATAGGCTACTACTGAAGATAGTAGCCTGCACAGACATGTTATAAAGTAGCCTCAATCAAACATGTTATAAAGTGAGGCTATATGCACTCCAGATATCTTGTATTTTTATACTTTTTCATACTTCTGCTCTATGTATCATGTATTGTGTATCTGTCTTTTGTGTATTTTCGTTCTGGCATTTTGCACCTGCCCTATGTTTGGTTGTAGCTGCTTGACAAAGAAATTTCCCCCTCGGGGATCAATAAAGTATCTATCTATCTATCTATCTATCTATCTATCTATCTATCTATCTATCTATCTATCTATCTATCTATCTATCTATCTATCTATCTATCTATCTATCTATCTATCTATCTATCTATCTATCTATCTATCTATATAAAAATCAATCAATGAAGACCTATGTGTGTGTGTGTGTGTCAGTCTGTCTGTCTAATGGATGAATTTAAAGGTTATCCCTCTCATTTCACTAAGTCTGGAATTGGGAGTGACAGCAACAACATGTGGAGGGTTCGATGAGACGTCACAGGCTCCCTGGGTATAAAGACCTGCGAGTGAGACACTTTCACTTGTGGACCACTGGCAAAGTCTTCCTCTAGTGACGATAGGGAGAATTTATATTTCTACAATAAATCATTTTGTCCCAAGTTTGTCTCTGGAGAGGGACAGTTTTTACTATACTGGTCTCTTGAAATTGAAAAGGTAAGCTTTTATCTTCAGATCTTTTTCCTTCTAAACTTATTAATGGCTATTCCCAAAACGACTTTGATTACTTTACTTTATTAGTAATTAACTGTCATGTTATGAACTATTGTCTTGATTTATTATTATTTGTAATTGAGTTGGAGTATTGATATTTTGAAGCCTGCCACCACTTGCATAGACAGTGCAGATAACAGGGAATTGTCAATGGCTTGGAACCCCATTTCAGCCAATCAGATTGCAGATTTCTCTGAACCCATTTTATAGATCTCTATAGTTGCGTTTTCAGATATTCTAGCTGATGTAAAGATAGGCTACATGCTTTTGAGGAATGTGGTGATGGGGAATGTAGCCTGATATCCCACAGGTACGTTTTCATTTTGTTTCATGTCTTATCTGATGCAAGGTGCATGCGGCCTATTATGTATCATCTGACTCAGGTGACAGGTTGAATTGAAATGGTAGGCTACTGTTGTAGTAGGCTAAATGAGTAGCTGATGACTAGAGCAATGTTTCTTTTCATTGTTCCTATTCTGGAGCAATTATAGTCTACATAGGCTACATTTAATGGGGAAAACAGTGAAGTATTTAATCCCCTGTTGGGTGCTGGAAATGATAGGCTATGTATCATTAGCCTATTCTTGACTTTGAGTTAGCCTGATACTGACTTGCTTGCTACTCATTATTACATCATGGCTTGCCTCAAGGTGATTTGTGGCTCCTCACTGAGAGGGAAACCTTTTCTTGCCCAGTGGCAATGATGACCTGACCTCATATCAGAGCAAAGAGGAGACACCTGAGAAAGTTAAAGAACATAAAAGTTACGTTTTCTGGTGTATTGCTCATCACGTACAATACTTCGGCCTTCATGGTCATCTCTCCTGGACAGATTCTGTAGTTTACCAAATTACGTGAGATTTTATTTCTGGGTTAACCGATGTCGTCCTTAAAGTGGGCCTTTCTAAATACACGTCTTGTACGCCCAGACTCTGTATTCTGTAACTGTTGGTGAGGCAGAAAATAAATGTTACAAATTCATCTGTCGCTGAGCAGAAAAGGACAGACATGCTACAAATATAAATGCCATATATCTGATTATGCCTGTGTGGCTGTGTATCCAAACAGTGGTTTTGTTTAAGAAGCACATTACAAATTGGTTAGATAGATGATAGATAGATTTGCATGGTTAACTATACTATACAGGTCGATGGCAGAGAAATACTTAAATAGCTAAATGTGCGTATGATATAACTGAGGGTAATAATAGTTTACTTAATATACAGTCTGGTTAAATGAACATGTAAGTGACTATTTTGCATGGTTAAATTAACTGTACAGGTAAATGACAGGGAGAGATACTTAAATAGATAAATGTGTGTATGATATAATTTAGGGTAATAATAATTCCACAGTCCTTCGTGCAGGGTGTAATTGCAGATAAATGCACGTATTGCACATTCGATATACTAAATGCAATGAAAAAAGATACAACTGACAGGATACTAATATGCATTCCTGAGTGAATGACTACGTAAGTTCAGTCCTAGAATGACTTACAATATTGCACATGATATGATATAACAACTGTACATGAATATGTATATACAGTCCTGAATGAATAAGTCCTGAGTGAATGAGTGAAACTAGGTCCTAAAACCCCAACAGTTCCAGGTCTATGTTGCCGACGGCACGGCACCCTGGTGAGGCATTAAATAGTCTAATAGCCGCCGGCAGGAAGGACCTACTGTAGCGCTCTTTTGCACACCGTGGTGGGATCAGTCTGTGACTGAAAGTGCTTCTCTGCATCATAACCATGGCATGCAGAGAGTGGGTGACGTTGTCCATGATGGCCAGCAGTTTGGCCAGGATCCGTCTCTCCGCCAGTAGTATGCCTTCCTCCAACCATGGCCAATGTGTCTTGCAGCTGAAATGATTATATATCTGAAATCTAAAGAATGCTCTTCGGTAAACTGAAGAAGCCACAATTTCTGGCAGTGTAGGGACTAAATATGACTTTAGGAGTCGAGTGGATACAGATGGACAAATATAGGACCTAAAATGCAAGATATCCCTGCATGATATTTCAGGGACCAACTGAACATGGAGGACTGATGGATTTGTTCTTCAAAACCTATTTGATTTCATAAAGTGTATTGTCATTCCTAGTGAATCCATTCAACAACAATGAAGAGTGCCTCACGGGAATATGTATGAAGTCATGGGGAAAATCGGTTTGATTTATAAGCACTGCATTCTCGGTTTATCAGTGTTTTTAATGTAGGTCCTCCATGTAGCCTATTGTACTGTGCCAATTCCCAGAGGAATTGCAGCAATCTGTAATCATTTTAGAAGGACTAAAAGCCAGCTCTTCCCTAGAATGCCCCTGTTCAATTGACAATGGGTTTGCTGCATCAATTCCCAGAGATCTCTTTATGCACTCAGTCACTCAGTCTCACACACACACACACACACACACACACAACATGAATGTAGTTCATTACATCCTTGATAGAATCAATTAGCATTTACGTATTCACATAATGCCCCAGTGCGGCTTAGCCACCTTCATGTTTATCCATAAACATTGAGATGAGTGAAAGGAGAACGCTGAATAAAGACATAAGTGTTAATAAGATGATGTGATTGATTGTAATGGGAGTGGTTGCACTGACTGCACCAGTGATTCCCAAATGTTCCGTGAGGCTCCAAGGAATTCAGGTTCAAGGCTTGACGCTATGCCATGCATGTGTAAATCATCTGTGTAATGACTGATGCTATCAGACGTTACAGATAAGATGCAGGCGCAGACAACATCAGAGTTTATTAAACCAACAGGGGTAGGCAAAAGACAGGTCAGGGGCAGGCAGGGGTCAGTAATCCAGATAGAAGGGGCAAAGGTACAGGACGGCAGGCAGCCTCAGGGTCGAGGCAGGCAGGATGGTCAAAACCGGGAAAACTAGAAAAAAGGAACTATAGAGAGGTAGGAGCAAAGGGGAAAAACACTGGTAGGCTTGACGAAACAAAACAACCTGGCAACAGACAAACAGAGAACACAGGTATAAATACACAGGAGATAATGAGGAAGATGGGCGACACCTGGAGGGGGGGTGGAGACAATCCGAAAGACAGGTGAAACAGATCAGGGTGTGACAGATGCGTTTCACTAGGAGAGGCCCCTGGGGAATTTATAGCTGATGTTGTTGTGCCCGCCTGGATGGACACAACAGGGAAAGAAAAACTGTCTGCTCTACCCTTAGGCCTGTCTCAGAGGGAAGTTTCTAATGCATAGCTCATTAGGCATTATAAACACGCTTTTAATGTATTATGAAGGTATTCATAGGAAATGTTAGTTAGTTCTCATTGAATGGTGAGCATCTCAGCTTATTCTCCTAATTTCCTCTCCATATTGATAGATAGATAGATAGATAGATAGGTACTTTATTGATCCCCCGGGGGGGAAATTTCATGTGGGTGCCTACTAGGAATGCAATTTCACCAGTTAATTTATTTCACATCAGTGTAAATGAAGGGAAGAAGACAAGGAGAGTGGTTACAACATCACTCAAACACAACATTATTTCTTAAGCCATAATGGAGGCCAATGCATAACTGGGACCATCTTAAGGCCATCTTGACACATTCAATGTTATGGATTGTGTCACTCCATGACAATGTTATGGAGTGTGTCACATTCAATGTTATGGGGCCTGAACAAAATGCATCTTTGTTCACAACAGATGAATGCTGAGATGTTAACGTTTTTTACCATTGACCTGTCTAGCTTGCTTTTACTGATGGCTTTTGGCACAAGATGTGTAAAGCTCAGAGAAAACAGGAAGCCTCAGTCGATGGATAAATTTTTACAATTCCATGTGTGTTGAGGAATTTCCACAACCAATTGTAGGGAACTTGTGGATTTGGTACATAGGAGAACACACAGATGGCCTTCGGTTGAAAAGCACCATTATACCACAACCACTACACATCTGGAGGGAAATCTCAGGGTTCCCCACTATTTAGCCAGCCAACTACCCAACACCCACACACTCAATGGAGAAACCTATCAACTGCTCCCACCATTGGAACGGGATGGCTATTTGGAGCGTATTACATCATGCAATGAAAGCAAACAGACACATGTGGCTGTGGAGAGAGAGAAGTGGCATGGCGGTATGTCATGTATACTGTGTCAGTGAAGTGAGGTTTGATCAACAGTGAGTGTGCATAATCACTAGCATTGTTCATTATCCTTGCAAAACAGGACTAAGTGTAAAGCTAGGATGTCAGTTAGAAGATAATTTTCATAAACATTTATTTAACTAGGCAAGTCAGTTAAGAACAGATTCCTATTTACAATGACGGCCTACACCGGCCAAACTCAAACACTGGGCCAATTGTGCACCACCCTATGAGACTCCCAATCACGGCCGGTTGTGATACAGTCTGTATTCGAACCAGGTTGTATACTTATCATAAGCCATTTAGTTATGGCCTATTCCCCCCTCCCCCAACATTGTGGGAAAGATGATAAGGAGGCCTCTCCCACATGAATTAACTCAACACAGTTGAGTAACAACAACACCATGCGGTGTTGATTCCACTGTGAAACACTTAATTTTTTCACTGCAGGTGGCGTCAATTTCAATCCCACTGGTGTTAACCCCACTAGAATCAACACTCAGATATAACACTCACAACATTTTTTAAGATTTTAACACCCACAAATTTGCTGTGTAGGACATAAAGCCAGGGAGATGATTAAGTGTTCTTGGTGACGGATGTGACGTCGCTTGTCAGTGATTCATTCATAAACAGGCCACAATGTATTGATGTTTTGTTTTAATGCCTGATTTATAGTTATGGTGCTCTGTTTATCACTGATGGATGATTTGCAGGTTTAGTGGAACCATCACTGTAGTAAGATGGAGGGAAACACTGCACACGGAGGATTTACGAGGGAATTTAGTTCCCATGTCCCTGGGAATGTCCTGAGTGCCCTCTCCTAGGACTTGCAGTTACAGCCAGACTGTAACATTTTTACTACCTGCACTACCGTTTTACAAGACTGCTTGGAGAAGTAGTGAATGGAGGCCAGCATTAGACATATTTTCTCCTATACTAGGTTTTACCCCTCTGTCTGATACTTGAACTCAGGCCAATCCTTCACCTCAAAAGAACTTACCGTCTTGACAGCCTGAGAGCTTCATATCCCTGTGACTCAGAACCCCCAGGTTCACAAACACGTTATTCACTTGTTCTCAAGGCTGTTTGCTGAAATACATGGCTGAATACCATGACTTGAAGCAGAACAACTCAATGCTTGTTTGATCAGACTTGAAAAAAGAAGAGAATATCTATTGACATTCAAATGACATCGTAGTGGAGAGTGATTTGAAGTGGCGGGTGTGATAAAGCAGTCTGGCCACGACTGACATCCGTCGTATAGAGAGACGTGTGTCTGTGTGCCGTCCCACCCCCTGTCCTCAAACCGCCTGCCAACACGCTGCAGCATGCCATGTTTATTTTCGTGTTGTGTTCTCTAGCTTTCTGCCTACATTGTTATTTTCTTTGGCCGAGGCCTGTGGTCAGTGGGGGAATGTTTTTAGGCTAAATGAAAGTGGGCTGGCCCCCCATAAAAAAACAAACCACACGTCTTATGGCATAACGCAAAACGTCTCCCTTTCCAATAACATTTTTTAAGGGTCGGGGAAGAAAAAAGCGGAGATTTTAGGGGGAGAGGGAGAGAGGTTCTTGTTTTCAGCCCATGGGCGTACAAGTACAATTTTCCTGACACATGCTGTTTTATTCATGTCCTTTTTATGTACATTATTTAGAGTTTGCCTGGTTGCTCATCTGACGCATGTGTCCCACATGTTGCATGAAACAAAACGAAGCTGAGAAGCATAACATGCTCTCTTGTAAAAAGAGACAGCAGACTCTCGGATGAACAGGCATATGTATGAGTGGGTGTACCGCAGGCCCATTTGAGACACTAATGGTGTTCAGCATTTCAGTGGCGGTCCAATTAAATTCACAGGCTACTGTTTGTGGTAAATGTTGTTTTGTGTTTTGACAGCGTTTAGGCTAGTGTTTTTTTTTTACATATGATTTCCGTTGGAAAAAGTGACATATTTAGGTCTGAAATGAGAGAGACTTGACATGAAATCTCAAAACAGCTTACTTCAACACCTGCGTATTTCAAACTGGTGTTCGTTCTTGACGTTTCACATCCCCCTGACATTCTCTGATCCGAAATCCAATCTGTTGATTTACATACTATAAATTATAAACATGAAGTTTCTTAACTGTGAAAGTATTAATTTCAGACTGTGAAGACTGGACTGGGACAACTCTTAAAGAACAATGGTGTGGACGTTAAGGCCACTGACTATGCTGCTGTTCCTGGCATATTTACAGGCAATAGAGGAGGAGGATATACGAGCTGGTATGTACAGTATGTCTACATATGGTATGGTATGTCTAATCTGTTCTGTAGAAAACCCTGCATCTCAGATTACGAAATTACGAAGGACAACGGTTAGAGCGTTGGGCCGGTAATCGAAAGGTCGCTGGTTCGAGTAACCGAGCCGACAAGGTGAAAAAAAACTGTCGGTGTCCTTGAGCAAGGCACTTAACCCTAATATGCTCCAGGGGCTGATCCTGTAGGTAAACTGTCATTGTAAATAAGAATTTGTTCTTAACTGACTTGCCTAGTTAAATAAAGGTAAACACATTTTTTTAATTGTATCGTGTGTGCGTGTGTGCGTGTGTGCTGTGTGTGTGTGTGTGTGTGTGTGTGCACCTGTGACCACCCTTCCCAGGCTGCAGCACGGCAGTGAATGACCTAGTCTACATCATAGATGGCTCGTGGAGCGTGGGTCAAAGCGACTTCAAAAAGGCCAAGAGCTGGCTTGTCAACATCACCAGCGGCTTTGACATCAGCTCCCACTACTCACAGGTCAGACTTATAACCAATATGGGTAACACTGCACCTTAAGTTGCCTGGTACAGTGTTACCGTAATATGTCACCGAAAGTAACATACAGTGGCAAGAAGAAGTATGTGAACCCTTTGGAATTACCTGGATTTCTGCATAAATAGGTCATACAATTTTATCTGCTCTTCATCTAAGTCACAACAATAGACAAACACAGTCTGCTTAAACTAATAACACAAACAATTATATGTTTTCATGTCTTTATTGAACACACCATGTAAACATTCACATTGCGGGGTGTAAAATGTATGTGAATCCTTGGATTAAATCTGGTTGACCTTCCTTTGGCAGCAATAACCTCAACCAAACGTTTTCTGTAGTTGCGGATCTGACCTGCACAACGGTCAGGATGAATTTTGGACCATTCCTCTTTACAAAACCGTTTCAGGTCAGCAATATTCTTGGGATGTCTGGTGTGAACCGCTCTCTTGAGGTCATGCCACAGCATCTCAATTGGGTTGAGGTCAGGACTCTGACTGGACCACTCCAGAACGGGTATTTTCTTTGGTTGAAGCCATTCTGTTGTTGATTTACTTCTGTGTTTTGGGTCGTTGTCCTGTTGCATCACACAACTTCTGTTGAGCTTCAATTGGCGGACAGATAGCCTTACATTCTCTTGCAAAATGTCTTGATAAACTTGGGAATTAATTTTTCCGTCGATGATAGCAAGCTGTCCAGGCCCTGTGGCAGCAAAGCAGTCCCAAACCATGATGCTCCCTCCACCATACTTTACAGTTGGGATGTTGGTGTGCTGTGCTTTTTTTCTCCACACATAGTTTTGTGTGTTCCTTCCAAACAACTCAACTTTAGTTTAATCTATCCACAGAATATTTTGCCAGTAGCGCAGTGGAACATCCAGGTGCTCTTTTGCGAACTTCAGACGTGCAGCAATGTTTTATTTGAACAGCAGTAGCCTCTTCCGTGGTGTCCTCCCATGAACACCATTCTTGTTTAGTGTTTAGCGTATCATAGACTCGTCAACAGAGATGTTAGTAAGCCTTTAGCTGACACTCTAGGGTTCTTCTTAACCTCAATGAGCATTCTGCGCAGTCATCTTTGCAGGACGGCCACTCCTAGGGAGAGTAGCAACAGTGCTGAACTTTCTCCATTTATAGACAATTTGTCTTACCTTGGACTGATGAACTTACTACTTTTTTTAACCCTTTCCAGAGTTATGTAAATCAACAATTCTTAATCTTAGGTCTTCTGAGATCTCTTTTGTTCGAGGCATGGTTCACATCAGGCAGTGCATCTTGTGAATAGCAAACAACATTTTTTGAGTGTTTTTTATAGGGCAGGGCAGCTCTAACTAACATCTCCAATCTCGTCTAATTGATTGGACTCCAGCTTAGCTGATTCCTGACTCCAATTAGCTTTTGGAGAAGTCATTAGCTTAGGGGTTCACATACTTTGTTTAAATTATGTATTCAATATATACAAGAAAAATACAATAATTTGTGTTTTATTAGTTTTAGCACACTGTGTTTGTCTATTTTTGTGACTTATATGAAGATCAGATCAAATTGTATGACCAATTTAGGGTTCACATACTCTTTCTTGCCACTGTATGCCAGCATAGTTGCTACAATGGTTAAATGTAACTTTTCTGACATATTCTAATGAGACCATGTTGAACTAGGTGGCCGTGGTGCAGTACAGCGACACCCCTCGTCTGGAGATCCCCCTGGGGAAGTACCACGGTGGCCCGGACCTTATCCAGGCCATCGAGGGCATCAGCTATCTGGGCGGGAACACCCAGACGGGCCGAGCCATCAAGTTCGCCGTAGATCACGTGTTCCCGTCCTCGCAGCGCCCCAGCACTGTCAAGAACCGCATTGCAGTGGTGGTGACGGACGGGAAATCCCAGGACGACGTGGTGGACGCTAGCGTGGAGGCGCGGGCGCAAGGTGTCATTGTGTTCGCCGTGGGAGTGGGCACCGAGATCACCACCTCAGAGCTGATGTCCATCGCCAACAAGCCAGTGGGGTCCTACGTGCTATATGCCGAGGACTACGCCAACATAGACCGAATCCGAGACTCCATGGAGCAGAGGCTGTGTGAGGGTGAGTGAGTGTACGGTAAGAGGTGTACTGCTACCTGGAGGTGTGCTAGGATAGAGTGCACCAAACAGTGCGTTTAGGACCCATGGGTGGGCTGCTGCTATTCCTTTTCCTTGATTTTGTTAACTTTTTATTTCACTTTGACTTCGTTCACTTTTTGGGTTGCAAGAGTACAGAAAGCATTAATTGGGTCACAGCTCAAAGAGAAAGTTAACACAGATACGTGCGGTGCCCCCAGCTCCTATGCCTATTTATGAGGCAGGAGGGTTGCCCTGAAAGCCGGCCGCACTCCACTCATGCCCTGTGAAGGGTGAAGCCGCAGGCACTGGAGCCAAACCAGGGACATGTGGTGGTGGCAAGAAAGGGCATAAAAAAATATGGCGACAGGAAACAGATGTGATATGCTCACTGTTGCCAACCACACTGCAGCTGGAGGCATTGTTTGACCATAAATTGCAGGGAAATTTGTCAACAACAGTTAGGAAGCCATAGGAGCCCATTCAATACGTGCAAAGAAAAGCTAGTCAATGTGTTAATTCTAGTGTTTGGCATGCATGTTGAAATACGACAATAAAGATACATTAAATCTAGATTGTATCTACGGTAGATATGCTACAACACACTGAAATGTATGTGATGTAATTTCCTGTCCAAAGAGTCTGTGTGTCCTACGCGTATCCCGGTGGCCTCTAGGGATGAGAAGGGATTTGAGTTGATGCTGGGCATGAAGATCCATCAAAAGGCCAAGAAGATCCAAGGCTCTCTGGTTTCTGAGGCAGCCTTCTCCCTTACCACCTCAACGGACATCACAGAAAACACAAGGTGGGTCTCCCCTTCAACCTCCAACCACCAACCATGGTCCTCAATTCCTTTGCTGAGCTATTGTGAACTCATACTTATCTCATATTATTGTTATCGATCAATAATGACAAACCTGACAACTTAGATGGAAGGCTATTGAGGATGGTAGATACATTTATAGCCACTCCTATATGCCATATCTTTAATCTAAACCTAGAGCAAAGTGTTTGTCCTCAGGCCTGGTGGGAAGCCAAAGTCATTCCGCTACCCAAGAATGGTAAAGCGGCCTTTACTAGTTCTAACAGCCAATCTATCAGCTAGCTACCAGCTCTTAGCAAACTGTTGGAAAAAATGGTGTTTGACCACATACAATGCTATTTCTCTGTAAACAAATTAACAGACTTTCAGCATGCTTATAGAGAAGGGCACTCAACATGTACTCCACTGACACAAATTACTGATGAGTGGATTGTAATCAGAGGGTTAATTTGTTTATTTAACCTTTATTTTACTAGGCAAGTCAGTCTTTTCACAGTCCCCAGGTCAAGAACAAATGAAAGGAAATGTACAGTATTATACTGTCAGGCTCTGGCCATAGAGAAACCTATTTGCTTCTCTATGTAGCCATGGTCAGAGTCTGACAGTTCTTTTCTTTCTGTTTCTGGTGGTGGTTTGTGTTGGATCCCTAATTAGAGGCAGCTGTAGTGCATCGTCTCTAATTAGGGATCCTACATAGGTTTGTATGTTCCACACGGGGATGTGGGTCGTTATCGTGTATATTTCGCAAGTCACGGTGACAGTAAGTGTGCTATATTACGTTGGAATATCGTGTTTCATTTCGTGAACGTTACGGTTGTACATCGTGTGCTTGTTTTGTGTGGTAGTTCGCATTTTGAGTTATGTTATACATAGTATGATATATAAAAGTTATACATAGTACAATAATAAATATGTCATACTACAATCCCTGCGCTGCGCCTTGGTCTGTGTATGCACCCTCTCGTGACAGAACGACCCACCAGTACGAGACCAAGCAGCGTAACTGGGGAGAGACGGAGAGAGAGGAAGTGCCGCGGAGAAGAGACCGAAAGCAATCCCAGTCCGGTACCTCCCATGCCAGAGCAGTCCGCTTCACCGATGTCCAGTCCGGGTCTGGACCTCTGCTCTACTCCCCACACCCGACCTCCAGTGCGTGTGCCCAGCCAGGTGCTTCCAGTGCCGGCTCCACGCATCCGACCTCCGGTGCACCTCCCCAGTCTGGTACGACCCGTGCCGGCTCCCCGCACCCGACCTCCAGTGCGTGCGCCTACACAGGTGCTTCCTGTGCCGGCTCCACACACCCGACATCTGGTGCACCTCCCCAGTCCGGTACATCCCGTGCCGGCCCTCCGTAGGTCCGCAGCCCGAAGCCTCCAGCAAAGGTCCGTAGCCCGGAACCTCCAGCGAAGGTCCGCAGCCCGGAACCTCCAGCGAAGGTCCGCAGCCCGGAACCTCCAGCGAAGGTCCGCAGCCCGGAACCTCCAGCGAAGGTCCGCAGCCCGAAACCCCCAGCGAAGGTCCGTAGCCCAAAGCCTATAGCGAAGGTCCGCAGCCCGGAACCTCCAGCGAAGGTCCGCAGCCCGGAACCTCCAGCGAAGGTCCGCAGCCCGGAACCTCCAGCGAAGGTCCGCAGCCCGGAACCTCCAGCGAAGGTCCGCAGCCCGGAACCTCCAGCGAAGGTCCGCAGCCCGGAACCTCCAGCAAAGGTCCGCAGCCCGGAACCTCCAGCGAAGGTCCACAGCCCAAAACCTCCCGAAGTCAACACCGCTCTGTGGTTGGAACATACCGCTCCACCGGTTCCCAATCCGGGTCCAGCTGTCTGCTCCGCTCCAGTGCCAGAGCAGTCCGCTCCACCGGTGCCCAATCCGGGTCCAGCCATCTGCTCCGCTCCAGTGCCTGAGCAGTTCGCTCCACCGATGCCCAATCCGGGTCCAGCCGTCTGCTCCGCTCCAGTGCCTGAGCAGTCCGCTCCACCGGTGCTCATTCCGGGTCCAGCTGTCTGCTCCGCTCCAGTGCCAGAGCAGTCTGCTCCACCGGTGCCCAATCCGGGTCCAGCCGTCTGCTCCGCTCCAGTGCCAGAGCAGTCCGCTCCACCGGTGCCTAGTCCTGACCTGGTTGTTTTCCCCACTCCATGGCCGGAGCCGTTTGCCCCACCGGTGCCCAGTCCGGGCCCGGTTAATGGTCCCTCTCCATGGCCAGAGCCGTTTACCCCACCGGTGCCCAGTCCGGGTCCGGTTAATTGCCCAGCTCCATGGCCGGAGCCGTTTACTCCACCGGTACCCAGTCCGGGCCCGGTCATAAGGAGGGGGCACGGGAGAAAACTGTCCACTTCGCCGGAGCCAGAGCCGCCCCCGACGGACTAGTCTTCCCTCCCTATTAACCCCCCCCTTGTATTTGTGTTTTTTTTGTTGGCGTCCGGGAGTCCGTGCCTTGGGGGGGGGGGGTACTGTCAGAAACCTATTTGCTTCTCTATGTAGCCATGGTCAGAGTCTGACAGTTATTTTCTTTCTGTTTCTGGTGGTGGTTTGTGTTGGATCCATAATTAGAGGCAGCTGTAGTGCATCGTCTCTAATTAGGGATCCTACATAGGTTTGTATGTTCCACACCGGGGATGTGGGTCGTTATCGTGAATATTTTGCAAGTCACGGTGACAGTAAGTGTGCTATATTACGTTGGTATATCGTGTTTCATTTCATGAACGTTACGGTTGTACATCATGTGTTTGTTTTGTGTGGTAGTTCGCATTTTGAGTTATGTTATACATAGTATGATATATAAAAGTTATACATAGTACAATAATAAATATGTCGAACTACAATCCCTGCGCTGCGCCTTGGTCTGTGTATGCACCCTCTCGTGACATATACAGAGCCATGATTGCATGGAACTCCCTTCCATCTCATATACTGTAGCGCAAGTGAACAGCAAAACTTCTTTCAAAAAACAAATAAAGCAACACTTCACGGCACAACACCTCTCCACATGTGACCTACTTGTTGTGTGTATGTACTGACATGTATGTGTAACTGTTAGATACAAACACACACACACTACATGTTAATGTTTTAGAAAGTATGTCAATTGTAAAGTATTTTATTTGTAATGTCTTTTTCGTAATTTCAGACCCCAGTAAGACTAGTTGTTGCCATTGGCTAATGGGGATATGAATAAAAAAAATATAAAATAATATCAACTCAGTTCTGTGGTATTGTTTTTTCTGCTAAAGAGGCAACTGACTGTGACAAGTGGAAGGTATTCACAAGCTTGAATTCAAATTCCGGTTAACGTCTACACCTGGGTCAGTCACTTCGACTACCTTCAGCCTCAGACACCAGATGCCTGGGAGAGTTTGAAAACATTGAAATTATTTTCCAGCCAGTGGCACTTCAAACCTCTTTGACACATGTTTGTGGGTTGTAAAAACCACACAACATCATTGGCAATAGTGGAATATTCTAAATACTTTCTTGGCAGCCTGAAGGAAAATTACTGGATGGGTAACAAGCATTCATAACACCTAAAATAAACCTTAAATTGTAGGGGCTTTATGTGTGAGCAATTACAGTACATTCCGGTAGCTATATATTTTCAAAATGTCAACAGTGAAGTAACACATCTTAGAAAAAATGTGCAAAGCATCAACGTATTTGTTTTTGCTTGTTACTCATAACTAGGGCCAATAAATGTTCTCGTTGGTGGAATTGACCAGGAAAATCTCTGAACTCTTTTCCTAGACGGGTCACATGACAAACTTTCTGTACTCATCATACCTTGCAGACTTATGATTTCCTCTCATTTTTAAAAGGTTACTTACAAGTCGCCATAGAGATGTTTACAAGAACTGTAATCATAATTCCGTTTTCTATTCGTTATTTGACTCTTTTCTCAGGGAGATCTTCCCCGAGGGTCTGCCTCCGTCCTATGTGTTTGTGGCCACGGTCCGCCTCAAGGGTTCGGCCAAACGGGACAAGTATGACCTGTTAAGGATCCTTTCTAAAGATGGCGTCACCCAGGCAGCAGTGACACTGAACGGAGCGGACAAGTCTGTCACCTTCACGACCACCAGCACCACCAACGAGGAGCAGCTGGTCACCTTTAATGTGCAGGGCATTGGGGTTGGTATCTTTGTGTACTTGTGTACATTTTTGTTTATTTGTATACATATTTGCACATGAACAATGCAGACCTCTACTACTGTCATAGCCAGAATGGAATATGTAAAAGAAAGAAGAATGCTATATACCACACACAGGAGGTTGGTGGCACCTTAATTGGGGAGAAGGGGTTTGTGGTAATGACTGGAGCGGAATCAGTGGAATGGTATCAAATACATCCAACACATGGTTTCCAAGTGTTTGATGCCATTCCATTTGCGCCGTTCAGACCATTATTATCAGCCTCCACTGATACCACAGTATACTGAAAACACTATATCAGACTTTTCAAAGCCAGGACTTATTCCTGGTCAGGTGACTATCAGGAAACATACCTGATCCTAACTGTGATCTTATACTGAGGTGATGGTAGGCATATGTTCTACTGGTGTCAGAATGTAGTCTGTCAATGATCATGAATATCACCATTCCATTTCTGATACTTTCAATGGACTGGATTGCAGTGTAGACTCCAATGCGTTCTCCATTCAGAACAACATGCAACCTCTCTCAACATTAATTCATGTGGTTACCATGGCTAAAGGCCACAGAACAGTTTATTTTCTGTTTTCCTTTTGGCAGCTTTGTGTTCAAAGAGAGCGTGCCATGGAAAAGCGTGATGGTGCCATAAGTATCTCCATGGCACTGCTCACCACTCTGATTGGTAGCATTGGCAACCTGTCTGGAAGCCTGGGTGCCACAAGTACTCCCACTCCTAGATTTAGCTGAATGGTCATTATAACTAAGAGTACACTTTGACATTTACACTGGCATTGTGGACACAGATATGTTCAGTTTCATGGCCACTAGTGAGAAACGTGATTTAGTCCCACAATTTGTGGAATGAATGCAACCGCAAGTTAATTAGAGCCCTATGGTATTATGGATGTCACATCCACTCTGTGTCCCTACCGTTTTGATTGATCCTTTTGTACCATCATCCATTACAGAGCCTCTTTGATGAAGGCTGGCACCAGCTGAAGCTGCTCGTGAGGCCCCGGCAAGTAACCGGTTTCCTGGACGACGAGCAGATCCAGGAAGTGGCGCTACTGGAGCCGGTGGAGCCAATCTACATCAATGGCAAGACGCAGGTCGCCAAGAAGTTTGGGGCGGAGACCACAGTCCCTGTGAGTAGAAGGAACAGTGTTTGTTCTAGGACAAGTTGGCAAGGCATGTGACTATAGGCTTACTACTGCTCCAGTATAATTACTTAGGTTGGCCATGTATATTTACTGGGGCCTTACGTGGGGCGTGTACAGCTCTCACAAAGCATTTGACGAAAGCATTTGGCAGATGTGGTTTTCGACATTGGACTAAAGTGAAACAGGGTCGTAGCCTTTGGATGAACAATTGGTGAAATTGTAGTCTCTTTCATGATTTCAGTGTTGTCTGACTTTGGTTTTCCTTTTTTTTTTAAACCCCTTTTTAGGTGGAGATACAGAAACTGCGTCT
This sequence comes from Thymallus thymallus, assembly GCA_023634145.1. Taxonomy (NCBI): domain Eukaryota; kingdom Metazoa; phylum Chordata; class Actinopteri; order Salmoniformes; family Salmonidae; genus Thymallus; species Thymallus thymallus. The sequence goes on along the minus strand of CM042417.1, from coordinate 14,196,547 downwards.
TTATTGTGACCCTCATCAAAGTGAGAGAGAGACAGCCTGTGAAATCTACTCTGTGGTGAGGCATACATTCCACTATGGGGAAAATCTGTTAATTTCCCCAACCACTCTCAGCCCTTTACACATTTAATGTTATTATGACCTATGGAGAAAATGTGATAGCATCACAACAAAGAAGTTGTACATTACAGTTTGAAGTGTAGTTTACATAAACTGGGTATATGGGTATAGTGAAATACATTTTTTTTCCATTTTTTTCGTTCACAGGATGATGAGAGGGTAAGTGAGTACTTGCTTTCTTTGCTCTTTTTAACCATTTATTGTCTGCATTAGAGTGTCTATGACTTCAGTGTGTATCTGACCCAGTGTCCCCTGGATCGTGAGCCCACAGTGGAGGAAGTGGAGTGTGACTGTGCTAATGGCAGCCCAGGACTACCTGGCCCTCCTGGACCTTTGGTACAGTACAACATCCCCCACTCCGGTGTCTGTCTGTCTGTCTGTCTGTCTGCTTGCTTCCTGGGCTTCGTTGTAAAAGAAATGGACATCTGATAGATTGGTTAGTCTCCTCCCCTCAGGTAGCTTTGACACAGGAGCTTAAAACGTTTCAATTATCAGCGACAGGCCCTGCAACCGCATCCTGTGTGATTTATTACATTGAGTCCATTCTAGAAGTGTGTGTCAGCAGGAATTACTGTAGATCATCAATCATTAGACGGACCATCCATTATTACTGCAGTATTTATTTGGACAATCTTTCATTCAAAACAATACAAGTTAGAAAAGAAAGGGAGAAATCAATGTTTTTTTTCTGGTCCTCCTGAGTATAGGCCACTTGTGTAGCATGATCAATCACACATTCACGTTTGTTGTAGAGCCCGTCAAGTTTTTAATGCCATTGTGACTGGCTGTACAGGGTCTCCAAGGCGAGATAGGAAGAGCTGGACCACCAGGCCCTGACGGTAAGCCTGTGAGTACACGTCAATGTCTCATATCATCTCCATATTGCATGATAACAACAGTACCCATCTCCAATCACACCTACAGGTGTTGGGAGAAGTTTTGGGGGACTTTTTGACATATCATTTGACATGCCTTCCCACTTAGGCAACACATAGAATATATTATACTGACCCAATGATTGCTTGTTTTCCTCCATGCCTGCCTTTTGTTTTTGACTAGGGTGAGCCTGGTGGGTCTGGAGAACCTGGGTTTCCTGGTGAGAGGGTGAGCTTTCTAGACACTCTAACACTCTGCTTACTGTAACACTTTTAACACTCAGGAATAATGTATTATTAAAATAGTAATAGTACAGTTTCTTAAAGCAAACCGTTATGCTAATGGTTCCGTTCAGTTTAATGTGGTCTGTGCAGGAATCAAACCCACCACAACAGTAGCCAGTATTACCAACACCATGGCAGCAGCCACTGCTCTGAAAGCTCTGAGGCCGATACCTAAATGTACATTTAAAAAGAATATTCTAGCAAGAGCAGTGTGAGGCTCTTTTTTTTTTAAGCAACAACTGCAGTGCCATTGATAAATGTTTAATAGCATGATACATATATTACATCTGAGATACATACAATAGAAGCGTTTGTTTCTTCTGTCTTCCTGACCCCCACAGGGTGAATTGGGCCCACTAGGACCCAGCGGGGCTCCGGGTCTGATGGGTGGCAAAGTAAGCTCCACTCCTCTGTATAGATGTGCTTGGTTTGAATCAATATAATAGGGTTTGAGTTTTGCATAACACTCTAACATACTCCAACTCTGTGTCCATGAAGGGCGAGAGAGGGGATCCAGGACTGCCGGGAAAACCGGGCCCGCCAGGACCAAAGGTTAGACTCCCAACCCGACTTCCACCCACTGTGCCAGGGGACGAGAGGAGCCAACCGGCCCACACCACCACCACCACAGCCCCGTCTGAAGCACCACAATGGGGCTCTGTATACCAGTCATGTTCTGTCTGTCTGGACCAGTGTTTTAAGAGGGTTTAAACAGATGGTCAGGTTCAATGGAAACAACACAGTCTAACTGCGTTGAAGTGCAGGCCCTTTGAGACCAGATGGGAAGGAAATGGCTGGATTTATTTTCACATGTAGCATATCAAAACCTTTAGAAAATGGACAGAGAAAAAGAGTCAACACTGTAAAACACTACAGAGGCCAAGAGTAGTCTCGATTTTTCGTCAATGCCTCACTGCGAGTTGTTAAAAATTTGTATTTTGTATTCAAGGGTCCTGCCACCTCACAATTAAACCTTGGCTCTGTTGGAATGCCAGGGAAAAGGGTAAGAGAGGAAGATTTTGGGCCTGGGTCTCCAGACCGTTTCCTAACAATAGATCTATGATATTTGATGACGTGCCTTCAACAACATTTCTTCTCCATTGTCCATATAGGGACTTCCAGGTGAGAGGGGAGAAACCGGATCTCCGGGAGAGATTGGACCAATGGTACGATCTGGTTTTGGTTCTTTGTTTATTTATGATCATCATCTGACCAATATGATCGTTTGTCATAATCTTTGGCTGTCTGTCAGTTTCGGAATCTGGGTTCTTAGTTTGATCTTGTTAAAAGCTCCATTGTCTACAGAGCTGCTGATAAAATAGTACGTGTTGCCAGCTTCTACACCCTAGATGACTACAATGATTCTTATTTAAGTCCTTCATAAACAACTGCAAACCTTCAACTCAATGCCCATTACTAACAGGTGAGGGTTACCAGTGTACGTCTCGTTTCAAAAGATGCTCAAACTAACAGATCTAATAACTACCAGGCATGAGTAGATACAAGTTTAAGGGGGCTATCAAACTGTCATCCAAGTCTCAGTACTTCTAATGCTCTCTCACTGCAGTGGTTCTGAGATATAAATGACTACATAACCCACAACTTTGACTTGAATCCTCATTTGGGCTTTCATTTAGCCTGTGAATCCAAACTAAATCCACGCTACATTTGTGAAACAGTTTAGATTCCCAGGCTAGCCGTTCTTACCTTCATGGTAGAGACACCACGGTTCATTTTTAATTCTCTCAGGTATGGGAAAAAGTGTAAGCTACAGCGGAGTGGGTTTGCTGCTTCCTCAGTCCTCTCTGTATGTCTATACACCAGACAGCCTGGTTGAAGTGGGAGTGGAGGGGCTAATTTCTGTAATTTTGTTTGATTTGGGACATGAAGAGGAGGAATTTGGCATTGACCTGTTCTGCTCCGTTTTGTTCTAAAGAGGTCTTTATTTCCCTTACAGGGGGGACTGGGAGTGCAGGGCAAAGATGGACCGATTGGGCCAGTGGGACCAAAGGTGAGTCATATCCTCTAATTCCTGCTCCATTAACAATGAGAGAATCTTAACTCGATTTTTTGTTTATAGAGGCATAGGCAGTAATGAAGGGAAGCTAGACTCATTCTGTTTCTAATTAGTTAACCATGTAGTTACTGTGACATTACATGAAACAACATGCTATCCAAGCAACTACATTGACTACAGTGTGCGTTCTCTATGATGTACAGTGTGAAAATACGAGGTACAGTAGGATAATATAGGAACATAATGTGCTCCGCACCAGCTGCCAAATGAATCATATTCTAATGCCTTCTTTGGCCTTCTTCAAGTGAATCATATTCTAATGCCTTCTTTGGCCTTGGATGGCTGGGCATGCTGCTACTTTGATTGAAGTTCAATCCCATCAATCCTCTCTTGGCATCTTTTGATTCAATTAAGCACAGGACACAGGATTGACCACATCTGAAGTTGTGAAATAAGTTAAATACAACACTGGGAATTCGCAAACAAGAAAGCAGGAAGGCTAGCTCTGCAGATTCGGTTTCGACCCTTCTAAGAAATAAAGTTATGTGAATGTTATACCAATTGAATTCCAGCCACAAAGCAATTTGGCAGTTTTCCTGTTATTATAATGCAATTGCGACCCAAGAAACACTTGAACTGTAATTCCAACAGGCCCATCAGTCTCTGTGTGTGGGTTGAGCACTGCCTGAGTAAAACCAGGAGGTTGTGTTCACACGTTGAGTTTCTAATGTGAACCACATGCAGGGTGCTACTGCACAGTTCCATTGACACAAAACAGAATTTCAGTCCAGTCATATACAATAGTTAAACACATCCTATTAGACCCAAATGAGGCCTTTCATCAGAACTAAAGGTCCAAAACACAGTGGTTAAAGACCATGTCATGGATGCGTTTCATCCTGAAAAGCACCTTGAAAAGAAGTGTCTGATAGGGTCCTGTCACCTGAATCGGCTTCATCTGTTCAAGTGCTCATCATACTATTTAGGGATTCATTATACTGTACATTCATCTGGACTGGTACATGTGGGGACCAGTTGTAAACCATGTAAACCACAACATGATCCTATATCCATAATCTCTTAGTTAGTAGAGTCAAATAGTGAAGGATTTATGACCAACAAGCTGGAAGCCTGTGATTGCACTGGTCCTGGGACCCAGCGAACATTCACATGTGGTATTTTCTCAGATACCGCAAGGAAAATAAATAAAGTGCATTTCCCTTGATACTGTTGCAGGGTACATTGCACAGCCTAATGATTTACAGTAATCAATCCATCTGTATATACAGACGGACAGACAGGGCTATTCTCATACAGTAGTCTTAAACATGGAAATTCAACCGGCCATGTTTATTGGATTAGTGAGTCCTAACAAAGATGGAAAAGTCAGAAAGAGTGTTTTCCCCTCTATCTTTCAGCCTGATTTGAATGTTTAGGAAATTAATGATCCACAAGGCAGTGCAGATTCAGTGAGACAAATCTATTTAATGTTAGTTGTGCTATCGGATCTTATACGGTCCGCTTTTCTAATGAGAGAGAGAGCCATTGTTGAACTGGGTTGTATGGATTGATTCATTCACTTGTTATACAGATTAATTCACTTCAACCCGTCTGGACACAATCAGTGCACAACCTTGACTTGCAGTAAGTCATCACATTGAAATTATGATTTAGTGATCCAGGAAGTTATTTATGTATAAATGTGTGTGTGATTTGGATAACTATAACTAACAAACCAATGGCGTGATTCAAGCAGATCCACTGGTGAATTTGAAACACTGATGGTGCATATAGAATAGCGTGTGTGTGTGCGCACGTGCGTGTTTTTCCAGTCTCAGGCAGTTTGAATGAGACATGCGCTCACCCCCGTTGACAGTTCAGGTGGCTATGTACTTGGTCCCGTCATGGGGGTGTTTCACATTACTGGCAGAGGGCAACCCCCCACTCAGTGCCCAATCCATGCCAAGCCATGGGGCCTGTGCCTATACTCACAACTTCCTGTTAACAATATGTCTAACTGCTGCACTGTAACACACTGCATGCCTGTGAGGTCATGGCTTCACCATTAGCTTGGCTTTTACCCAAAGATCTGCTCGCTCACTGACAGAGAGCACGCATGCCTTCTAAATTAATGTATAAAGTCAATATCGATGTATATACATTAAGTACAAATCAAGTATAAATGCAACCATTATTAGACATTTATTAGAGAGTTTAGGTTTTTAAGAACCTACATGGGCTAGTTTTTATTTGACTATTAGCCCAAATCTATATTCCACAACACATCCAGATGGCAGGCAATTGTTGTAGGGTACAATCTTAGAAGTAAAGGTGCTATCTATAACCTAAAAGGGTTCTTCGGCTGTCCCCATAAGAGAACCCTTTGAATAACCCATTTTGGTTCCAGGCAGAAACTTTTTGAGTTCCATGTCGAACCCTTTACACAGAGGGTTCTACATGGAACCCAAAATAGTTCTGCCTGGAACCAAAAAGGGTTCTTCAAAGGGTTCTCCTATGGGGACAGGTGAATAACCCTTTTTTTCTAAGAGTGTACCTAGGCGTTGGCAAAGGATGTGTTAGTCTTCACCTGATAGCAAAACTAAACCTATGCCAATGTGACAACTTGGTTTTGAACCCGGGTTGTCTTTGTGCTTTAACAGCGTGTTAACCCTCTGAGCTAATGCCCCTGCATCCCCTCTGGGAGTTAAAAGAAGCCCTCAGGCAAGGTTACTAACTGGACAATCATGGTTCACTGAACTACCTCTGCTACTTCAACATACCTCAGGAGGACTACAGTAGAAGACATTCATGATATTGGCTTAGTTTAATCTTCTCCTTTTTATTGGATGTTTTCGCTAGACCAATGTTTACAGAGGGCACCTCTAAACTTAGCTTCAGTGGACAGTCTCATAACTTCCCCTTATCGACCAGGATGGCAGATTTACTCCATCCTTTCTCAGGTCAGGGTCTCTGAATTCCAGTGAACACTTTAGCCTGCTACATGGAAGGGCCCTAGCCTGCGTACCAGTATGTTTAGTTAACATTCCACTCCTTGTAGGCCATGTCACAAGGGCGTCATGAACCCCCAATATCTGAGGGGGCACAAAATACGTGAGGATGGCTTGGGGGTGGAGAATTTTGTATTTTTCAAACACCTGAAACAGCCTTTTCCTTATCATTATGCTTAATTCTATGTAAAAAATATGTTTATTTTTCTGCATATCTAAGCATACCTGTCTGTATCCTCCTGACTGGTGGTTATAAAAAAAAAAAACTAAATATGCATCTCTGCTAAAATCTGGGTAAAATATGGAAAGGAATGTGAGTCTTATTCACTACCTTTAGTAATTGCTTGCTTTTCTACTTTACCAACCTTGCAAGCAGACATGCAAGCTAAGATAGTTAGACAAGCTAGCTACTCTAACTTGATTGATAGCCTGAAATGGCTTCTTGGTAGCTAGTTATGAGGTTGGGCGATTGGGAACCTATCTGAGCTAGCTATAGGGGGCTAGTACTATTACAGAGAATCAACAACAAAAAAGGACTGTACCCAGACTAGATGAGCCCTGCATCTCAGACTCAAAGTATCTTAGGTTTCTAAAAGTGCTATATAAATGCTATGTATTATCATTATCATTAGTACAAGTAGTTTCTCTGTCTGGTTTACTGGTTTAGAATCCTCCAGGAAAGTTGGTCTGAGATTAAAACAAATTATATTAATAGAAAGGAAAAGGGGGGATACTAGTCAGTTGTACAACTGAATGCAAATGGTTCAGAAGGTCTTTTAAAGTGTTTAAATATAATGCAAATAGGAAAAATATATGCCATTAAGCAGATACTTTAGCTAGGGGTAAATGTGGGGTTGACCCAGATCTCAAATCCATGAGCACTGGATCATCAGGAGGGGGATGACCCTCAGCTCTCCCTTACCAGTTACCCACCCTAATACCCACAGCGCCCACATTTATCTCTCCATCTAGTCACAACAGAAATTGACTCTTCTCTCTCTCCCCTCTTTGTCTTCTTCTTTACATTTTTTTGGACAGTGTATCACAATATACCTCAAATTTAAGAAATGTCCCCTCGGGGATCAATAAAGTACCTACCTACCTACCTACCTACCTACCTACCTACCTACCTACCTACCTACCTACCTACCTACCTACCTACCTACCTACCTACCTACCTACCTACCTACCTACCTACCTACCTACCTACCTACCTACCTACCTACCTACCTACCTTTTGCCCTAGGAAAACATGCACGCACACACACAATTAGACAAGTACATTTAAAACTCAACACTATCCACACTTTCACAGACATATAAAACTCACATTTGCTGTAAAGATTGTTGATATACACAGAGTTGTCCTTTAAACAATACTGAAACCTGGGCTGCCTATTCCAATTAATGTCAATGAGGCCTATACCGTAGACATATAATACTTTACAGAAGTATAGAACAGGGCAATTCCTCCCACATAAATAATTTCATAGTTAGGGATAAAATGTCCCTGGTCTAATTTCAACAATGTCTTATGGAGACCCTCATGTCGAAGCCATTGAGCATGTTTTTCTGTACTTGTATGCATCCTCAATGCCTACATGATTCAAAAGGCAGACTTGAGTACTTCATGAAGGATTGTCTGTCTGTGTACACATATTGGATGAATCTGTTAGGGTCCTTAAAGGGATACTTCAGGATTTTGGCAATGAAGCCTTTTATCTACTTCCCCAGAGTCGGATGAACTCGTGGTTACCATTTTTGTCTCTGCATGCAGTTTGAAGGAAGTTGCTAACTAGCTTTAGCCCAATTGCTAACTAGCGTTACCACAATGACTGGAAGTCAATGGTAACTGCTAGCATGCTAGTTAGCATTGGCTCGCAAAACTACAGTACCTCTAACTTCCTTTATACTGGATGCAGTGACATAAAAATGGCATCCATAAGTTCATCTCACTCTGAGGAAGTAGATAAAGGGCTTCGTAACCCAAAATCCTGATGTATCCTTTTAACCAGGGGATGAATCTGTTAGGGTCTTTAACCAGGGGATGAATCTGTTACGGTCTTTAACCAGGGGATGAATCTGTTAGGGTCTTAACCTGGGGATTAATCTGTTAGGGTCTTTAACCAGGGGTTGTGTAGTTCAGTAGATGGGTAATACATGTGTGTATGTCTACTCTCAGCACAACACACACACACACACACACACACACACACACACACACACACACACAAACAACATCACTGGCTAAAGCCCCATCATCAAGATTCCTACCTCCGCTGCTTCAGTAGCCCACACGTACAATAACAAATATGACCCTTGAATTAAACCAGTTAGCAGAATGTAAGCCAAGCTATAGCCCACTCTGTTTTAGGCTAAGCCTCCCTACAGGACTAGTGCAAATTAGATTAGCACTCAAGGAAGCTCAGTAGCACTACAATGGGATTCTGACGTCATTCAGGGAAAAGGTGCCTCTCAAATGAAACTCTCTTGTTCATTGTTGATAATGGAGGACATTCTATGATCATTGCTTTGAATGCATTTACAGATGTTTATGTATCTATGAGGTTGTGGAACCATGAGCTCTTACTAATGCTCTTGACAGGCAGTGGAGGGCCTTATAACTATACATGGATGGCCTATATACAGTATAATGGCTTAGGTGGCTGTCTAACCTAGCTACCTTCAGATGACTGCACTAACTGTATGGAGCGCTGGATAAGTGTCTGCTAAATTATTAAAATGTAAATGTTATAGAAAAACAGGCTTGTAATTTGGTAACTCCCTATGTAAGTGTTGAGATCCCAGTTGCAGATCGCAATACATATCTGCTGAATGTAATTTGTCTTTTTAATTCTAGGGTATTATCCCTAAGCATGATCTCTTTACATGATTTTGATGATTTGCTAGTTTTATTGCCATAGAATTGCATATGGAACACGTGAATTATAGGATGGTTGTGGTTGTGTCCCTATTCACATAGAATACTTGTGGAAGAGGTTCTGGAAGAAAGGAAATGCTGTTTTTAAATCAGGAAATGTTTGTCTAATAACTATTGGCATACATACACAGCACTTTTCTAAAACGGAATACTCATCTCCCATTCTTGTTATCCACCTGCTTACTCAAACCTGTTTACCATTCCACAAATGGGCAACTAGCCTCAGTTTCCTGACCCTCTGGCAATTAGGAAAAAGGCCTGTAATGTGTGTAGCCGCGTGCTCCAGGGAGTGGTGCTGTCACTGCTAGTCCCAGCTTTGGTTGGTTTGTGTTGAGTGAAGTCCTCACACACCTACACTGGGATATAAAGGGCTTTTTGTGTTATTGCTCGGTGGTTGAGGGTCGAGACAACACATGCAGTTTCAGCTCTTACGATGTCTGTCCAGTCTCCTTACCGCGCATTCAGGTGACAGTAGGAGGCAGTCATTTTGGACAAATTGCCCATATAAACCACGTTCCAGGTCCAGTACGTCAAAAACCCCATGAAGAGGCTAGCTAGTCGCTGCACAGAGAAACCTTTCTAATGCCTTGTTTTGTAATGCCACCCTAATATGATTGTGATGCAGCATTTAGCTGCCAAAATCAATGTTTGATCTCTCATAATTAAAAGGCACTGACAAGCAGAAGCCTAATAATGGGAAACTGGCTTCCCGCCGTAGCCACCGTTGAACACACTGTGCAGTCAAACAGTGTAGCTGCTTGGGATTAGGTAAACAAACAGCAGGCTTCACGAGACAGACTTTCTGCAGGAACTTCTGGAATAATACCTTACATCAATAATTGCAGTGCAAAACAGTGTTTTACATCAGAGAGCTCAGTGAAATCACAAACACAACTAGCCACATTTCGTTGTGATTTAATTGTAAATCAAGGCCCTCTGTGTGGGTTTTATTTTCCAGCTTAGCCATTTAAGTGCTGTGCTGTTTGATTGGAGAGGAGAATGGGGAGGGTATTCAAGGTTATCACTTCAATGTTTTTCACCCTTGCTTATGTATGCGATTTCTTAATGAGTACAGTCATTCTGGTTCCCTTCATTACTTTGGAGAGGATGCAGAACATGTCTATGCAGTTTTCGCTGAAGGGAAAAACGACTTCAATTGAAAAGTACATATCAGTTACATTTATAGCTCTATATTTAGGCTTACTTTCTATGGAACTCACTTTCCCAATTCATATTTTCCCATTTCCAGTGACTACTGTATATCTTTCAACCAATTTGGACCTTTCTTTTCTGTTCTCTTGCTTCCAATTCCTTGATATTTTTATGCCCTCTGCCTATGGTAAGTTTAGAATAGACTACATATAGGATACTACTGTATGTTTGACATATGTCTCTGTAATTTGCGTCACATTGCTTTTTTCCCAAGTGGCGCTTGTTGACAAATGACTGGTTTGGAATGTTCTCTAATATTTTACAACTGGTTGCTATCAGATAATATTCAGAAAACAACAATAACAAGTACTATGGCCTCCAAGAAGGATACAACAATGGATACAACAAACCTATTCCAGATGCCTATTGTGCCAAAACAGGTTGCATTCATTTTCAATTGTTTCATTTGTAAAACAGGAAGAACAGTAAGCGTTGTTGTTCGGAGCGACTGTATCCTCATTTGAACTGGATGTCAGTAAAACATTAGTTCTTTACAATTCTAAATTCACAAAACCTAGCCACTATTTATGTTACATGTACATTCTGGTTACTAGAGGTCTACATGGGGTCCTCCTTGTCTTTTGAACCAGAAACTCTGCACTATTTTCTAACAGTTATAGCATACAAAGAGTTATGTCTCTAACCCCGTTTATTGGTACATCAGGGCGTCTTCTTGTTGTAATTACAGGGTTTGGTGGCATGTATGTTTTTATGTGCGCAGCGTGGCAGGACACTTCAAAAGAAAAGATTTACAGAGGCAAAGCTTATTCACCACTTCCCTCACCCTCACCACCCTACCAGTATTGTTTAAATACATGTTCCATCAGCCTGTATGCTTAGTGTGCAGTCATATTTCTGAGAGACATTGTATGTCTACAATACTACTGTAACAATGTACACACCAGTATTTCTATAAGCAACCACCTGGCTAGCTCTCTTTGAGCGAGAGCGAAAGATAAATATAGTACCACAAGGACTGCTCTTCCACTTAGACGACTAAGGGCTCTTCTCTTTCTTTCGAGGTAAAATAAAGATAGCTAAGATAGAAGTATGAGCTGTGGTCAGCACACCGGTTGTCTGGGACATGCACTTGGGATGCCCACTGCATTTGTACAGTGGAACCATATTGAGAATAGAACAAGAATAGAAGGTCTCCACCACAACCGCTAACATTTGTAACTTACCAAGATTCGTGGTTCATGTATTCCAGTCTCACCTTACCACCTACAGTCTAAACCAGATCCCCATCAGGCTCAGAAATAAGAAATAATAAGGAAGGACTACTTATATTATTCTTTATATATGTTTTAAGGTTTGTTTTAAGGTTTTTAGTTTTTACTGAGATAGGACAGTAAAGAGGAGACAGGAAAGGTAGAAGAGTTTGCGAGTCAGAAGGGCTTGGGTCTGACTCGAAGTAGGCTGTACGTGTGTCCAGGTCTGTGGCTTTAACTGCCGGACAGCAGAGGCCACAGGAATACTAATATTTTTCTAATGATTGACCTCACCTCCCACTGCCTTAGTCAATGCGACTCACTAACTCCCATTCCTTTTGAGCTGCATGAGGGATCCAAATAAATTGGCAACATGTCACTATTTTACACTGATGTTTACGTGCTTTGACTGTATAAGCATTCTGATTACTAGGTGGGTATGTGAGCTGTATACAAAGGTGCCGGACAATGAAGGTGATCTAAAGTTGTTTCAATCTTTCTTTCTTTCATTCTCTCTCTTCCTTTCTTTCACAGGGAGACATTGGAGTGTCTGGTGCTGATGGACAACAGGGGGTACCGGTGAGTCAGTCAGCACTTTAGTAGCTGTAGTGTGTGTGTGCGTGCGTGCGTGCGTGCGTGCGTGCGTGCGTGCGTGCGTGCGTGCGCTGCACCGTAACCTTCTCTCTACAGGAGACCAAAGAGATCAGGGGTTGTGCCTTTGCTGCTTACAGATGCACTTCTCTAACTCTCACTGAGTAGAAGTCCCTACATTATTAATTACATCTGCTGGACACTACTTTCATCAATAGGTGCAGAATACATTGTTTCGAAGTTAAAAAGAAATCTGTTGTAAAGAAAAATGTGTAATGCACACATTACCATTGGTGATGTTGAATGCATACATACAGTATATACTATAACTATTGGCTATTCACACATTTTTTGTCACATACAGTATAGATACAGGTACATAACTGCCAAAATAAAAGGAAACACCAACATAAAGTGTCTTAATAGGGCGTTGAGCCTCCAAGAGCCAGAACGGCTTCAATGCACCTTGGCAAGTGACTGGAATTCTATTGGAAGGATGAGAGACCATTCTTTCACAAGAAATTCCATAAGTTGGTGTTTTGTTGATGGTGGTGGAAAACACTGCCTCAGGCGCCGCTCCAGCATGACCCTAAGCCTGATGGAATGTTAATTGCTTTACTCAGGAACCACACCTGTGTGGAAGCACCTGCTTTCAATATACTTTGTATTCCTCATTCACTCAAGTGTTTCCATTATTGTACCTGTATATCCTACCTTGGCCTACATGTGAGGTCAGGAAGGAAGAAGCCTCTGCTCTCCAAAAAGAATATCACCTGGGTAAAGTCAGTTGTGTCTTAATATTCTTCCTTCCTGACATCCCATGTAGGCCAAGTTTGTGCAGTCTCTTTCTGACAGTGTACCCATGCAATTCGACATTGATTGTGGCAAGAGAGGCCTGTAGATCCCTTGATGTTACCCTGGGGTTCTTAGAGACTTCTATGAGCATCTTTCGGTCAGCTCTTGGGCTGACTTGTCCTTCGTAGTTTGCCAGTGGTCTGGAATTTTCGTCGGACAGTGGAATTATGTACTTTAAATTGCTTGGAAATGGAATGATGTACTTCGAATTACTTAGAAATGGATTTGTAACCCCTCCCAGACTCATGGGCATCAATAATCTTTCTACTGAGGGCCTTGGGTAGGTCTTTTGATCTTTGAATGATGTTACCACACACCCATATGGTTAAGACCAAACCAGACCAATGTTCTTATCTTTATGGAAGTTTCTCTCTAATGTTTTCTAATCATTTACATATGTAAAAAAAAAGAAAATAACTTTCCAGGGGGTGTACTTACTTTTTCACATGACTGTAGCTCCGCCCACCACACCACAGAGTTCTCCAACTAGTGTACCTCTTGAGAGGAGTTGCCATAACAACACAGTGGAATATAACAGCCTAACAGGCTTCTTTTTTGCATGTAATGAGTTTTGTTGATGCTGGAGCTGGATTGCAGTATCAAAATCATCCTGGGGGATACACTGCAGTCTTACCACTGGCACCCAGACTTGTTTTATCACTGCTTCCAAGAAAGAAAGTCAACAACATTGTAGTGTTTATGCTTTCTGAGCACAATTGAATCCTAAGTCAAATACTTCGAATCCTCGCTTACATCGTGCATTGATATCAAGTGCAGATTCAAGTGATGAGCATCATGGATCTCAAATTCAAATTCGGCCTTTAGAGAGTGAAGCTAATCTCAAATGAGAGAGAATGGCTTTGAACGGCTCTACCAGATGTTGTATTGGGCCACTCAGGGGTTTGGGCCATCTCCAGGCTTGGTAACGGCCATCGTAAGTAATTCCACAGTGGTCTTGAAGTGGGATCCCGACCATCTGTCTCCATTAAGCTTCATCCTTGTTTGCCAAAAAGAACAGAACCTGGGATTGACTAATCTGAAGTGCAGCAGTTGATTGGATGAGGTAGCTAATATGAGTGACATGAATGCATGTTGGGAGATTTGATAAGAGTTTTGATAATAGTTTTGAGAAATTGAAATAGGATAGCATGTGGTTGATGAGTTAGTTTGTCTACGCTAGGGCTGGCCCGCCCCGCCTCGCCCATCAGGAAGGATTAGGCGGCCACATTGACCAGGTTAGCATTTTCCGAGCTAAACTGAGCAAGACGCACCTCCAACAACACATAACATCTCACATAATTCTGCCCAAAAACAATGAAAACTTCTATCACCCAGTGGCATATGGGCTTTTTAGGCTAGCGCTGAGTGCCGCCCCATGATAAACAGTGATCACAAGACAGGAGTGCAGAATGTATCTTGTCCATGCCCAGCGCGCCTCTCCAGGATGCTGGTGGAGAGACGCAGCGCTGCGGCACTCCACCAACACTCAAGTCATCTAACATAAATCATGTAGCCTATAGTAGAAAGAGTAGTAACCTATGTGGTTTTCTGGTTGCCTACAGACTGGAGACCATAGTTATGACAATGGTATGAGACAGATACTTTTTTTTATTACATCCAAATATGTCGCCGATCAAATGGCCTAAATGGCGTCCTATCAAATAAAAATGTGCTCCGATTTGAATATGTTAACAAACACCATATCCTAAAAACAGGACAGGTCAAAATTAAATGGACAATATAGAATGAAATGAGTCTACTCTGAGTTTCACTCTGAGCTAAATTGTAATGAATCAGTGATTTCAATTGTAGGCCTATTTGTACATTTTTGACGAGCTGATCATAGCGAAGAAGAAATACCCACTGAAATACCCATAGTGTTTCATAAAGAAAGTATGTATATTTTCCACACCTTCTCATCATTAAATCTAGTTAAGGGGGAAATCGATGCCTTTGCAGCCTGAATGGAGAATGTTTTAGGAACGAACTGGTCCAAGGGGTATACAAGTGTATTGCCGTCTGCATACAATGCGTTTGGATGGTAAGATGAAATGACTCAATATCGCCATCTGCCAGCCTACACTTTTCTAGTTTTGCGGGGATAAGAGGAGGCCTGTACGCTACCCTAAAATGTTAAGTCAAACTGCTGCTGTGGTCTCCATTTATTTGGTGCGAATGCTTCCAGCCATAGGCCTACATTCAATAAACCAGGATAAAAAAGTGTCAGTCTGGTTTGGCCATCATTGTCACCCACACACTTTATGGACTGTGTACTCATAGAAAAAAAGTTATTTGTCTGTCTCCATAGGAGAACCCTTCTTGGTTCCAGGTAGAACCCTTTTGGCTTCCATGTAGAACCCTCTCACAGTGGGTTCTAGATATAACCCAAAAGGGTTCTACCTGGAACCAAACAGGGTTTTATCTGGAACCAAAAAGGGTTATCCTATGGGGACAGCCGAAGAACACTTTTGGAACTCATTCTTATAAAAGTGTAGTTTGTTCTGCTTGTCTGGCTAAATTAGCCTGCTAGCTCCCCAGACTTGCTAAAACATACAGCAGTTGGTCTAGAATGCCTATTTGGAAGGAAGATTGGCCCCATTGACTTTACATCCGTTGAAGCATACGCCCTCGCGTGCCGAGGCTCTCTCCGCACCTCGAAAACAAAGTAGTCAGCGCATCCCAAGCTTTTCTCATCAAGCTTTCTCTTTGCTTGCCAGGGCATAAAAAATAACAAACGGAAGCACTTTTTCAACCATCATAAAAGTCCTCCGCTGCTGGTTTTGAGCCGAGCGAGTCTGCTCCAACAATCCTCGCTTCAGATCCAAAGTGACACCTCATAGAGAATGAATGGCCTTTTCCACCGGCATCAATGTGGGCCTCTTCTGATCAAATTTGTAATTAATGCCAAACAGCGTGCAGAAGTGGGGTATGTCAAAGGGACCAGCATGTTCCCGTTTCCTCTCTTCTCCTTTTCACCTTTCTCCACCCTCTCTCCCGCCCCTCTCCTCCTCTCCACCACCTTCTCCCGAGTGTGGGCATCCTCCAGCAGATAAAGCCAACCACCTTGATGATCTGGATGCATTCCACTGTGGGTGGAAGTGGTTGTGCTCTAGCAGGTTAATTACAATGGAGATAGACAGAAGACACTAGGGGCAGGGAGAGGTCCAGCAGGATCAGATGGTGTTTTTTTCAACACCTTTCACTGGGATTTTGTTTACTGTGCTGCGGAAGCAGGCTATTTAAACTTTGGAGGCTGTGTGTGTGTGTGTGTGTGTGTGTGTGTGTGTGTGCGTGCGTGCGCGCGCAGGTGCTGAGAGATTGCAGAGTAATAGAGCCGCTCAATGCAGGACCCGCTTCAAAATACAACAACACACCTTCAGTTGGGACAGGGCCATATCTTATGGATGTTTTCTTAGGGTTGTTTTGGGAAATTCTATCATAACAGATTGGTTTCCTTTCAGAATGATATTGCTCATTTACCCAGGTATGTTTTGATTAATAAAAACAACGGCTTGTGTTTGCTATGAAAGCTTTTTAAACTCTGCAAACTGTTGGTTTTACCTGTTTGATGCTAGAGTACTTTAGAATGTGGTCAGAGCTCAGCTTTTTATCTTTCCATGTGGTATGATTGAAAATCCTCCAGGGAAACGGTATAAGTATTTTCAGCAGGTCTGTAAAAACATTACCCATCATAGACAGCTCCCTGGTTTGCTGTAGAACTCTTTATCTAAAGTGGTACCAGTATATGTATCTGCCTTGTAAATGCATTATTAATCTATCAATGTCACACCTCAGACACAGGAAGCAGTCACTGAGGTTTTCTGTTGTCATTCACTTCTAGCCTCAGCCCCTGTACATTGGTTACCACTTTTGCGTTGTGGCTTTGTAGTACTAAGAACATTACTTATTTCCAGGGGTGATAGTAGAATAGATTTCGGTATGGGACCTACCAAAAAATGGTATGGGTCTAATCACAGTATTACATATAGAATCCCTATTAATTCAATAGGATCTCTGTGGACCTAGTCGTAAAGATTTCTCATTTAACTGTTTAAATGTATTACCTTTTATTGTGGCATAAACGCAACCATGATTGTTTTCATCTGATTGTCAAACAATCACTTCAAAGGGCTCCATTACTAGGCTACCTAAGCACGTTTGTCCACTCGCAACATACACAGAGTATACCAAACATTAGGAACACCTTAATATTGAGTTGCACTTCCCCCCGTTTTTCCATTGGACAGGGCGTGCACTCTACAAGGTGTCGAAAACATTCCACAAAGATGCTGGCCCATGTTGACTCCAATGCTTCCCACAGTTGTGTCAAGTTGGCTGGCTGTCTTTTGGGTGGTGGACCATTCTTGATACACATGGGAAACTGTTGAACATGAAAAACCCAGCAGCATTACAGTTCTTGACACAAACCGGTGCGCCTGGCACCTACTACCATACCCCGTTCAAAGGAACTTAAATATTTTGTCTCGTCCATTCACCGTCTGAATCCATGTCTCAAAAATCCTTCTTTAACAGGTCTCCTCCCCTTCAGGTGACATCAATAAGGGATCATAGCTTTCACCTGGATTCACCTGGTCAATCTATGTTATGGAAAGATGTTATGTATACTCAGTGTATTTCCAGGAAAGAGACATCTGTTACACAAAACAGCAAAAAGTGTACTGACAATTGACGATTGTCATTAGGCCATCATTTCTGCGTCTACTGCTGTCCGTGCGCATCTCAGTGTCGGCCACTCATCTCTGCCTTGGCCAAACTTCTGTGTTCTCGTCAAACCACATCGCATTTTGAAGCGTAGGTTATACCACCCGTTTTCAAGTCCATTCGCACATTTTTCCTTACTTTCACATCTGCTTATTTATTTTAGCAGTATTAGAATAGAGTTGAACACCATATGACTATTTAAAATACAGTCTACCACCTCTACTACTGCAGTGGTTAGGTTGATTCCATCTATGCCAGGAGGTGGCGATTACATTTCTTTACAATGGCCCTCTCTGAAATTCTAAGCACGTGGTATATTGGCACTCTGTTCTCCTCTCCTGTGTGTAATTACTTAGCAAAGTGCAGGAGGGCCCCGCTGGCTGTAAATGATGTGAATACAGCGTATCGGACCCCCAGCGGAAACCAGGGGGAAGGGACACGGGATCCATTAAACCAATTTAGAATGCAAGGGAAAACAATCATCTCAGCGCATCTGGGCATGTGTTCCAAAGGTCTCCCAATGCCCTCCACTGTGGCTCATCATGGCCTCCTTGGAATGGATGACTGGCATGTACTGTATGCAAGGCAAGCACTCCACACTGCAACAAGTGGTTTGCCATGCCACTGTGCCATTGTAGAAATGCCTTAATGGCGGTACTGTAACTGGAGGAAATTATGAATTGACTACTATGCAATTAAACTGGGGCCCATTATCGGTTCTGTGGTAGATGGGAAGACCTACTGCGCCCACTTAACTTGTCACTCACTGTGCCTCTGCTGTGTCAGCTGACCTGCTGTGTGTGTCATCTCCAGGGTATCCGGGGGCTTCCTGGAGAGGCGGGGCCAACAGGACCTCAGGTATGACTCTCCTATTTGCATGCAAGTAAATAGGAAAGCATTTAAAGGCAAAAATCATTTTCTGCCTAGCACTGTCACTTTGTTTGATGAGCTGATGGATGGAGAAATGTAAACACTTAAATTCATAGACAGAGCTATGGATCTTTAAGCCACATGTAAGAACAGAATAGAAAATAACTCTGCTACTAATATCCAGTCAATAACTGTAATAACAGGGGATCAGAGATAGATTGAAACCTGAGATCATGTTAGTGTAAGAAAAGTCCCCGGTCTCAAGTCAATACAAGGAGGATTTCGGAGGAACAGAAGTAATTAGATTGACTACCTTGCAGTGGGAGGCAGTGCATTCATCTCTTCTCATCCAACAGGGAGAGAGAGGAGCACTCGGGCAGAAGGGATCAACAGGTCCAAAAGGTCCACAGGTGGGTGTCAACATCTCCACAATGACAAGCAACCCCAGTTCAATGATTTAACTGACTGCACACATACTAGTGCGGCAAGTAACCCGGTGGTTAAGAGCTTTGGGCCAGTAGCCGAAAGGTCTCCGCTTTCGAATCCCCGAGCTGACTGTAAGTCACTCTGGATAAGAGCGTCGGATAAATGACTCAAATGTAAATGTAGTAATGAACGAGTTTCAAGCCATGTTTATGACTTTATTTCAATAGCAGTCATTTTCTCCACTGGAGGAATTACAATACACGTCACGTACTGTAGCAGGTCTGTTTAATTGTCTCTGAAATGTCATTCTTTCTTAATGAATGATCCATTATGCATTAAGAGAGCTCTGACAGTGTTCCATAAAGGGACTATGATTAGACAAGGTGATTGGGCACCCTCCACTGGTGTGTAAGTGACAGCTAGTCCCTATTCAGGCAGAGCCATCAAGCTATGCATCATATGGTGTTCCATTGCTGCCCTCCTCTGGTTCAGTGAAGCTGCAGAACTAAGCTTGGTACTAAGTTAGAGCAATTTGAATTGAAACCTTTCTTCACTCACATTTTAATGAATAGTACTGTTTAGTAAAGACATGGTATCTACACTGAGCAAAAATCTAAATGCAACATACAACAATTTTTAACATTTGCTGAGTTACAGTTCATATGAGGAAATCTAATAAATAAACAAATTAGGCCCTAATCTATGACTGGGAATACAGATATGCATTTGTTGGTCACAGATAAACCCCCCACACCAAAAAATGGTAGGGGTGTGGATCAGAAAAAATGTCAATATCTGGTCTGACCACCATTGGCCTCATGCAGCGCAACACATCTCCTTCGCATAGAATTTATCATGATGTTGATTGTGGCCTGTGGAATGTTGTCCCACTCCTCTTCAATGGCTGTGAGAAGTTGCTGGATATTGGCGGGAACTGGAACACGCTGTCATACACGTCAATCCAGAGCATCCCAAACATGCTCAATGGGTGACATGTCTGGTGAGTATGCAGGCCATGGAAGAACTGTGACAATTTCAGCTTGCAGGAATTGTGTACAGATCCTTGCGACATGGGGCTGTGCATTATCATGCTGAAACATGAGTTGATGGCAGCGGATGAATGGCACGATACGGTATCTCTGTGCATTCAAATTGCCTTATGCCTGCCCATACCGTAACCCCGCTGCCACCATGGGGAACTCTGTTCACAACGTTGACATCAGCAAACCGCTCACCCACACGATGCCATACATGCTGTCTGCCATCTGCCTGGCACAGTTGAAACTGGGATTCATCCGTGAAGAGCACACTTCTCCAACGTGCCAGTGGCCATCGAAGGTGAGCATTTGCCCACTGAGGTTGGTTACGACGCCGAACTGCAGGCAGGTCAAGACCCTGGTGAGGATGACGAGCACGCAGATGAGCTTCCCTGAGACGGTTTCTGTCAGTTTGTGCAGAAATTCTTCTGTTGTGCAAACACACAGTATTAACAGCTGTATGGGTGGCTGGTCTCAGACCATCCCGTAGGTAAAGAAGCTGGATGTGAAGGTCCTGGGCTGACGTTGCACGGGGTGTGCGGTTGTGAGGCCGGTTGGACCTACTGCCAAATTCTCTAAAACAACATTTGGAGGCTGCTTATGGCAGAGAAATTAACATTCAATTATCTGGAAACAATTACACACCCCCTCAAAACTTGAGACATTTGTGGCGTTGTGTTGTTTGACAAAATGTCACATTTTAGTGGCCTTTTATTTTCCTCAGCACAAGGTGCACCTGTGTAATGATCATGCTGTTTAATCAGCTTCTTGATATGCCACACCTGTCAGGTGGATGGATTATCTTGGCAAAGGAGAAATGCTCACTAACAGGGATGCAAACACATTTGTGCACAACATTTGCGAGAAATACGCTTTTAGTGCATATGGAACATTTCAGAAATCTTTTATTTCAGCTCATGGAACACGGGACCAACACTTTACATGTCGTGTTTATATTTTTGTTCAGTGTAGTTTCTAACTTCACATGAATTACCCTCGTACAATTACTATTTAAAAGGCTCTGCTTGTGATCACATTACAGTACGTGACCTCCAAATAGACCGGTTGCAGTGACTAATAACAGTAGTCATCCTAACATGAACAAAGAGGAACAGTAGTTTAGTGTATTTTCAGATGTTAAAGCCTCATTCCACATCCTCTTTTTAAAATGAACCAGAATGGGGAATCTACTATATAATTCCCTCTCAGTGGTTGGTGACTAAGCTGTCACGCATCCTGTCACACTGCCTGCAGGCCAACTGTCTGTTTTTTTTCTATGCCCAGGGGATTCAAGGCCTCCAGGGAGACCCCGGAGCCAGCGGACGCGATGGCCCAAAGGTTTGTCCATCACACATTTGAATTAGCCATTATGTTAATACTGCAGCTTTTTATCCTTTGTGGGCTCTTCTCCACTGATAATAATATAATTATCTCTCCCAATGTGATATCTTTACAAGTGCATTTGGGGTGTAAAAGTAATTCTAGTCTTTCTTTGTTGAGTAAATGGACTATTGTCTTGTTTTACAAAGGAGGCTTCATCAGCTCTGTGTTTGTTGGCGATGCTGTGTGTGTGTGTGTGTGTGTGCATGCCTGCATGAGTGTGTGCATGTGTTTGTGTGTGTTTGTGTGAATGTGTGCGTGCGAACGTGTGTGTGTGTGTGTGTCAGTGTTTTGCATGCTAATTCCTATGTGTCTGTATTCAGGGAAGCGAGGGGGAGCGAGGTGCCGATGGCTCTCCAGGACTGCCAGGCCAAAAGGTGAGAAAGGCACCGGGGACACACTCCATGATCGATTTAGACTATGGACAGACAACATACATCCCTGGTTCAGTAAACAGCTGAGGGATGGGGCTGGAGAAATGTAACCACTCTCAAATTCATAGACAGAGCTATGGATGCAAGGACTGACCATCCATGACATCAACGTTATAGTTTTAACCATGATTGTTTACATTTACTTTGTTTACAAACATTGGAGTTTGGAGTGTATATTTTGGGTTCTGATGTGGTACGACAGTTGAACTAAGCTCATGAGGCATTTATACGTTTTATTCTTCGAGAATCAATAGGTACATATCATTAAGTTATAAGTACAAATATGTATGTAGCAATTACAGATTGCCCCTTTAACGGTTAAAGTTGGTATTGGGGCAGAGTAAGCTGACCCTAGCTCTCTGCCTACAGACTACTTCCACACAGAGAATGCACTAAGAAGACTTACCCCAGCTTTTTATCATGCTATTTTCACTCTTTAGGGCACACCAGGAGAGGCAGGCTTCCTTGGGTCCCCGGGTACTAATGGCCTACCTGGGTTCAAAGGTCACAAGGTAAGGACATCAGCATGCACCACCATAAAATGTTGGTCTAAATGAATCTTTCCTTGATTTCTCACATCCTATTTCCTTGCCTCTTTCTTAAAAACCATTAGACATGAAGGTCTGAGGGGAGGGGCCTTTGACCTTCTCCAATACGGTTGAGAAGAAGACAAGGAGATAGGATGCAAAGAATCACGGAAAGACGAATTGAGATAGAGCCCAAATCTCAGATAACATAACTGTGTTATTGCCTGTAGGGGGGCCTTTTGGCTTAATGAGGCAGTGTGCCGCTCTAAAGACATGATTTATGAATGATTTATGGTTCTCGGTATCAGGGAGCTTGTTCATTTGCCTGTTTTGCAGTAAGTGCTGATGTCTTTTTGCATAATGCATATTTCATTCCTCTTACGTGTTGTCATTCACACGTACTGAGAGCTTGTCCTTCAGACTGTATGCAGGCACGCCTGCTCGTTGGTTATTACAGCCATACGTTATACACTGTTTTTCAGGGGGAAACTGGAGAGGCGGGTCCCAGAGGAAGTCAGGTATTGTCATCTTCTGTCTCGTCTGTCTCAGAAGCAAGGGATGGTTCAGTTCATTGTCATTGTCATTTATTCTTGTCACAGTGACATTTAGTTATTGGGTTGGTGGACGGTTGTTTGGAGTGACCTGTAGAGCTTGCATGACACAGCACATAAAACAAGGACTAGTGAATGGCTTATTATCCAAACAATCAAGTTCATACTTAGAACCATGTACTCTACTGTACTTAGAACCCTGTACTCTACTTAGAACCCTATACGGCACTTACAACACTCCTTAGTGGCCTTGTAGTTAGACTGTCCACCCTGAGATTGGAAGGTTGGGAGTTCAATCGAGTCATACCAAAGACTAAAAATGGTACTCAACCCAATGCGTCTCTGCTTGGCACTCAGCATTAAGGACAATTAGTAGATTGGGGGCAAAGCTCTGCGATAAACTAGCATCCTGTCCTGGTGGTGTAGCACATCAAGCTGCCGCTACAGAAACAGGAGATAGGCTCCTGCTCCTATGAGCTATTAGGCAAGGCTACCTACTTTACCCTGTAGGCTCCTTAGAACCCTATACTGCACGTAGAGTCCTGCACTATATTTAGAACACTGTACTGTACATACTCATATCTCCCCAGGACACTGGCAAGAAAATAACGAGTGTTAGTCATGTCTTAATCACAATGAATAAAGCTTTTCTCGCACCGCAGTCAGTCAGTCCTCCCATAAGAGCCATGTGCTGTGACTACAGAGCGTAGTGTCTTTGGCTCTGTGCTTTGATTTGTGCTTCCTATTGCCTTACGATCACAGCGGGGCGATCGTGATAGAGGCAGACAGCAGAGCAGATTGGAGGAAAGGGAGGGAAGAGAGGGGAGGTAGGGGAAACTCAGGTGATGTGTTTTTTAAAGGTCAATGAGACCCTTGCGTCTCTCCTTGCCTGTGAATGCTAATGATGACCTTTAAGTAGCGAGTGCTCTCCTATACCCTCCGCTGATGCCTCCCATCTTCCTCCCCTCGCCGATCATCCATCCCACAACCCTGTATCTTGTTCCAGGGCGAACGAGGCACCGATGGAGCCCCTGGGAACCCCGGCATACCGGTGAGTGCAGTTACATGACCAGGCCACTGGGTGGCAGTGGATATCATATCTACTTCAACCACAATACGTTTTTTTGGGGGGCCTTGATCTTCACAGAGCCCCCCCCCTCCCAAAGAAAAAGATGGCGCCATGGCCAATATCAGGCACAGTGGATTAGCCTGTCACTTTTACATAACACTATTTATGGGTAAACAATTTGTAGTCATAACTTTCTCTGTGGCCATTGCACTGGCTGTGACTTGTATTTGATATACAACAGCATTAGACCGACAGTATGTCGATTTTTTTATATTTATTTTTACCTCTGCAACAACTGTAGTAAGTAAGACTGCAGCAAGGGAAAAATATGTCTACTTTTATCAGAGCAGAGTGAATGAAGAGCTTCTGAAAGAGAGTGTTTCTTTGATATTCAAGCAGAACTTTTTTAACAGGCATTTTCCTCCTCCTCCTCCTCTGCCAGGGTGAAGCTGGGCCCAGGGGAGGCAAAGGACAGGTTTGTAGAATTACACTGCTGCATTAGATGTAATCCATTCTGCCTCATTCTACACCAGAGACCAGATCCTCTCAAGCCATCTGAGCTGAGGAACACTACTGAGCATGCCATACCATGACATCACACCCGCAAGGTCTAGATAGATAGACATGACAGTAGTCTTACTGTGAAATCCATATCACAAAAGGTCCTTGAACACCAAGTTCAACATTCACACTTTAAAACATTAATGTCGGCGTATTTCCACTATGATTTCTTTGAACACTTATTCTAGAACAGTTATTCATTTTCTACTCTCAAGGCAAATATATTGTAGGTTATAAATGCAACCGAGCTCTGTATGCAAAGGTGTTTAGTTATATACAGTTTGTGACCATGTTTCTCCTCACGATTATTAGAAAGGCATCACGGGGGACTTCGGTGTAAGAGGCATCGATGGGAAGAAAGGGGACATGGGACAAGTGGGGGCCGCCGGCCCACGAGGATCTCCCGGCGAGGATGGGTTGCCTGGGCAACCGGGAACACCGGGCTACCCTGGGAAGCCTGTGAGTTTTCCTGAATTCTCTAAAATCACCCTGTCCATTTCTCTATACCTTCGCCATCCAGACGCCACCCATTTGGCCTTATCTGTGTCTTACAGGGGAAGCCTCCCTCCGACGACCACTTGATGAAGCTCTGCGGCGATGTGTTGCGGAGTAAGTACCTGTCACTGCCCGCCCAGCGGTAGCTCTGCAGTGTCAATAACTAAAGTGCAAATTGAAGTAAGCTGGAAAGCGTGCGTCTCGTTGTTGACTCAGCAGTTTAAGACTGTAGGGATTAAACAATACACATATTGAAATGTAAATTGAGTGTAGGGATCTGACTACGCCTTAGAATTCATGTTCAATATGAATATGTATTGGTTAGGGCAGGAAGGTAAAACGCTAACATCCTTACAGCTAATAGTAATATGTTTATCAAATTTACATTTTAGCAGACGCTCTTATCCACGGCGACTTACACTAGTGAGTGCATACATTTTCTGGTCCCCCCTGGGAATCGAACCCACAACCCCTGGCGTTTCAAGCGCCATGCTCTACCAACTGGGCCACCCCTGGCGTAACAGAATTCGGTGCTATTAATATTTTTGCCCCAGTAATACGTGGGCTATTTTTCCAGGTGTACTCAAATAAAGAAGTTTAAATCATTTGACATATTAATGACTGTAAACAATGGTTCCCTTAGTAACTTGATTGATTGACTGATTAACATTGATTTGATTAACCAAATTGTTCTTGGGCCCTCCCAGATCAGCTCCCCCAGCTGCTGCAGACACTAGCCCCTCTTAGCAGATGTGAACCGTGTGAGACGGTGAAGGGACCCCCGGGACAGCCTGGAGCACCAGGACTCAAAGGTTCCTCAGGAACCCCGGGCTATCCCGGTAGAATCGGCTCACTGGGATACCCAGGACCCCCCGGCATGCAGGGGCCCCAGGGAGTCAAAGGTAAGTATTTGGTAGCTATGAACCACGTATGTGTACGGAATTATAGAGATGACTGCATTTATATAATTGGTTATAAGGAGCAATGAGCTGAACACCATAGTCTTGTAAAGCACTTTGCTGGTCATACAATACACTACTGTATTGCTCCAATGTGGCGCAGTGGTCTAAGACACTGCATCTCAGACAACCTGGTTCGAATCCAGACTGTATCACAACCAGCCGTGATGTGTAGTCCCATAGGGTGGTGCACAATTGGCCCAGCATCGTCCACGTTTGGCGGGGTAGGCCGTCATTGTAAATAAGAATTTGTTCTTCAGTGACTTGCCTAGTTAAAGGTAAAAAAAATAATAAAAGTTAATACATTGCAGTTCAACAGGGGTTTCATAGAAAGTGTTATCCACTTGAAGTACTGTAACAGCGGAGTATGTTCTGTTAGCAGGTGAGCTAGAGCCATGTTGGTTCTATACACAGTATAATGATTATAAATCATCCTTAGGTGACACTGGCCCAAGAGGACTCAAAGGCACCAAAGGAGAGGGTCGTCCAGGGTCGTCAGGCCCTACTGGACAGTCAGGTAAGCTAACACAACTGTGAATCAACCGTTGGGCGCTAATGACATGATAGCTGTTGATTAGCCATACATCATGCTCTAGCACCTAGGGATTCAGAGCTTGAACAGGCTAAAGTGGCTAGTTAGCGGTTAATAGCGACTAATTTCCCCCTTCTATCAGGGATTGGAGCCTTTTTAAATAGGTATCCTCAAGAGACCATAACATGCTAGCTAGCTTGCTATACTGACACAAATGTTCTTCTAGAGCCTCATATCCCATAGCTCCATATGAAACCATCACCATTGATTCTTTGGAAACATGAAAACACACTGCTCGTTCTATGTAGTCATATCCACTTACCGTATTTCTCCTTAATGACGGGCAGGAGTTCAGGGGCCTCGCGGATCGGATGGCATCGGACGCCCGGGCACTCAGGGGATGCCTGGGAAGTCAGGAAGTCCCGGAATGCCAGGGAAACAAGGGTCCTCAGGACTACCAGGAGTGTGTGACATGTCTTCTTGCTACCAGGCCTACAACCTCAGGAACGACCCCTACAGCAAAGGGCCCAACTTCTGAGAGGAAGGGGCACCTAGAGGGGAGGAGGGGCTTCAATGTGGGGATCAAGATGCAACGCCATACTTTAAGACAGTGATGTCCAATCTTATCGGAAAAGGGGAGTGTTTAGCTGCATGCTTTTTCTCCCAGCCATACACTAACACACCTGAATATGGAATAAAGGTCTGCACCCACACTGGCTCTTTGCATAGTAATATTGGACACCCATGCCACCAGATGTTTCACATATTTGTTCTAGCCCAGAACTGGCACACCTGATTCCATTAGTCAAGGAATTGGTAATAGTTGACTTATTGAATCAGGTGTGTCAGTTTAGGGCTACAACAAATATGTGAAAAGACTGGTGGTCCCCAAGGAGAGGGTTGGGAAACACTGTTTTAAGGCATATGGGAGTCGGCATATGGGAGTCCACTCTGCTGTTCAGTGGAAGTATTTGTCCTGATTAACTGAAACTAGGTCTATATTGAGACTTATGTGTGGTTTCATATACTGTATGTTCATATGTTTTGGACTTGTACTTAGTCCTTGGTACTGTAACGCTACCTCCTTGCTGGACACAAGGCATTACATATAAGTACACCAGTGAAAAATATTTTGTAAAACCAGGGTGTGAGACATATTTAAAAAAATATATGTTATTGTCAAGCCCTCCATATGTAAATATTTTACAGCATGCCAAAATGTAAATATGTTGTGGGCTGAGGTAGACACAGTAAATGCTAATTAGTACAATAACAGGCTACATGGATTCATCCACAGAATATGCTAATACAGTAAGTGCCTTATGCATTTTCCCGTCTTACAAGACAACATTGTGAGTATTTTGGGTTAAAATGTATCCCAACTATGAAAACTGTACTGTAGATAATATGTTAATTTGCTTTGTGCCTTTAAAAACCTATACCATAAATTAAATTAAACCTCAGGAACAACTCAAATGTGTTTGGCATATCTTTGTTAAAACATGTTATTTGATACAGCATTGTCCATACTTTATGTACATTTTTTATTTTACTTTAAAAATCATACTGTACCATAATATACCTCCTGATTTAACTACAGGGGCTACATGATGTGTTAGACCTCCTGATTTAACTACAGGGGCTACATTATGTTTTAGACCTCCTGATTTAACTACAGGGGCTACATGATGTTTTAGAACTCCTGATTTAACTACAGGGGTTACATGATGTGTTAGACCTCCTGATTTAACTACAGGGGCTACATGATGTGTTAGACCTCCTGATTTAACTACAGGGGCTACATGGTGTGTTAGACCTCCGGATTTAACTACGGGGGCTACATGATGTGTTAGACCTCCTGATTTAACTACAGGGGCTACATGATGTGTTAGACCTCCTGATTTAACTACAGGGGCTACATGGTGTGTTAGACCTCCTGATTTAACTACAGGGGCTACATGATGTGCCATGGAAGATGACAGACGCTGACATGTGTATGAACAGTTATGCTGTTTTGGTGTTGTTGTTTTTTGACATTTAAGATATTGTAATATATTTTCATATGCTTTTATGTATTTTATGATATCCAAGTTTCCATCTTTTTCATAAACTGTTATATGATTGTACTGTACAGTATATGGATGATTATGCAAAAGTGGTGGAAAAAACAGACAACTTAGGACATTTATTTACTTCATGATATGTTCTCATTCAATCCAAGGCAATACCAAACATATAGTTAAATGAATATAGCATAAAGTAATTGTTTATACAGCTATGTATATCGAGAGGTGGCTGTCCCAAACCCTGACTCCTAAACTTCATGTTTGAAAATAAAGCAATTCCATTTTGTAAACACCTTGAATTTTCTATGATTACATTGAAAGATACTATTTTAAAAAATATCTTCCAAAAAAGAAATGCTGTCCCACCTTTTGATGTCAGTACTGAAACACTCACATTAAAGGATTGTAGAATGTGTCTTAAGCCAGGGTTTCCCAAACTCTGGACTTTGGCTCCTCCCCCCTGGGTGCTCATTTAGTTGTTTGCCCTCGCACTACATAGCTGATTCAAATAATCAAAGCTTGATGATGAATTGGTTATTTGAATCAGCTGTGTAGTGCTAGGGCAAATAACGTTTGGTCTCCACACCATGTTATTGGATTTTCAACATTGCAGAACCACATTTATTTTTGTAAACTTAAGTTTACAATTTTAATTTAGAAAATATAGACAAATGGCATGGACAACATTCTTTGGCACCCCAGAGCTAGTACTTGGTTGCACAGCCTTTGGCCACGATAACTGCTGACCAATGCTTTGTGTAGCATTAATGAGCTTGCTGCACCTTTTTACTGGCAATTTGGCCCACTCTTCAGCAACAAACTCTTTGAGGGGTGGATGTGATTAAGATCTGGACTCCAGAACAGCTCAGTGTTTCTTCTTTAACCATTCCTGGGTACTTTTTGTTTTGTGTTTGGGGTCATTTTCCTGTGGGAAGACCAATATCCTTTAATGGAGACCAGTGGCGGCTGCTGAGGGGCTAAGTGGTGGTCTTAGTGAGGCAGATGTTTCCGGTTTGTCTCTGAGCTGTCATTCCATAGATAAGATGTAGTGGGTGTAACAGCGATAGGGATTGCCTGGGGGAATAGAACATGATCCTTCATTGTCTCAATCATCCTTGATATTAAATAAAGATGATTGTTTGAAGAAATGACAGTCTCTCACTTCAATATAATATTCCCCCACACTATCTAGAAAGGTGCATCAAGCTCATTGATGGCTAAAATAAGCATTTGTCGTGAGTTATCTTGCCCAAAGGGTACCAATTTGTCCATGCCATTTATCTTTATTTTCTAAATACTTACGGTTTGTAAATTGTAAGTTTACAAAAATGAAATTGGTTCTGCAATGTGAAGAACCAAAGGTTTTCTTCCATTTCAACTTATTTTTTGAAGAAATAGAGAATTACTTTAGTAAAGTGCAATGATGCCAATATATAGCGGGTGAAATAAGTATTGAACACATCACCATTTTTCTCAGTAAATATATTTCCAAAGGTGCTATTGACATGACATTTTCACCAGATGTTGGTAACAACCCAAGTAATCCATACATACAAAGAAACCAAAACAAATAAGTTCAGAAATTAAGTTGTGTAATAATGTGAAATGACACAGGGAAAAAGTATTGAACACACTTATATTTATTTAATACTTTGTACAAAAGCCTTTGTTGGTAATGACAGCTTCAAGACGCCTCCTGTTTGGAGAAACTAGTCACATGCATTGCTCTGGTGTGATTTTGGCCCATTCTTCCACACAAACAGTCTTCAAATCTTGAAGGTTCCGTGGGCCTCTTCTATGAATCTTGATCTTCAGTTCTTTCCATACATTTTCAATGGGATTTAAGTCAGGTGATTGGCTGGGCCATTCTAGCAGCTTTATTTTCTTTCTTTGAAACCAATTGAGAGTTTCCTTGGCTGTGTGTATGGGATCATTGTCTTGCTGAAATGTCCACCCTCGTTTCATCTTCATCATCCTGGTAGATGGCAGCAGATTTTTGTCAAGAATGTCTCTGTAAATTTGCCCATTCATCCTTCCTTCAATTATGTGAAGTTTGCCAGTACCGTTTGCTGAAAAGCAGCCCCACACCATGATGTTCCCACCTCCAAACTTCACTGTTGGTATGGTGTTTTTAGGGTGATGTGCAGTGCCATTTCTCCTCCAAACATGGTGTGTATTATGACATCCAAACAGAACAATTTTGCTCTCATCTGACCACACTATATTCTCCCAGTATTTCACTGGCTTTTCCAAATGTTGTGCAGTAAACTTTAAACGAGCTTCAACATGCTTTTTTTTCAGCAATGGAGTCTTGCGTGGTGAGCATGCATACAGGCCATGGCAGTGGAGTGCATTACTGACTGTTTTCTTTGAGACAACAGTACCTGCTAATTGCAGGTCTTTTTGAAGCTCTCCACAAGTGGTCCTTGGCTCTTGGACAACTCTTCTGATTATTCTTTTCACTCTGTCAGAAATCTTGCGAGGAGCACCTGGTCGAGGCAAATTTATGGTGAAATGATTGTCTTTCCACTTCCGTATTATGGCCCCAACAGTGCTCACTGGAACATTTAGAAGCTTAGAAATGTGCCTATAACCAATGCCATCATTATGTTTTACAACAATTAGGTTGCGAAGGTCTTGAGACAGCTCTTTGCTCTTACCCATCATGAGATGTGTCTTGTGTGACATCTTGGCAATGAGACCTTTTTGTAGGCCATCAGTTGGGACTGAACCAGCTGATATTAATTTGCACTGACAGGGGGCTGGATTGCTTTTGAATTACTGATAGTTTTCAGCTGTTGTCTTGGCTTTCCATGCCTTTTTGCCCCTCCCTTTCTTCATGTGTTCAATACTTTTTCCCTGTGTCATTTCACATTATTACACATAACTTAATTTCTGAACTTATTTGTTTTGGTTTCTTTGTATGTATTGATTACTTGGGTTGTTACCAACATCTGGTGAAAAATGTAATGTCAATAGCACCTTTGGAAATATATTTACTGAGAAAAATTGTGACGTGTTCAATACTTATTTCACCCGCTGTATATATCTACCTGACATATGTTGGAAGACGTGTGCTGAAAGTAGGATCCATAGGACACATACAATGTGTTTTTTTGTTTTCAACCCCCAATTTGCGCCACTTCTGTAGAATAACTCATTATGATCATTTGGATTGCTCTACCAGCGTTTGATTACTGTACAACGTTGCTGTTTGGAAATAAACATTACTCCTGACTGAAATATGCAGCGTGTGTAACTAACTTCCTTCTTCCATTCACACCTACATGTTTGTAAAATGGAGAGAGCATACCATGTTTCACTAATTATATAATAATATATGGTAGTTAACAGACACTTTTATCCAAAGCGACTTAGTCATGCGTGCATACGTGTTTGACGTATGGGTTGTCCCGGGAACCTAACTCCCCATCTTGGCATTGCAAGCGCCTTGCTCGACCAACTGAGCTAGAGAGGACCTCTACACTGTAGGTTTAATTTATCTGATCCTACAGTTAGTTAGCTGTTGGGGGAGATTAGGCCAGAATAGAAAGATATACTCTAAAGTCTAGATGACAAAGCTCTGATTCAGAGGATGTTATGCATCACACCCGGCTGACACACACACACACACACACACACACACACACACACACACACACACACACACCTCCCCCCTGTGCATTTCCTAACTTAGGCTGAGTCTCACTCGAAGACAAAGCAACCTTTCCCTTTACTTGCTGCAAGTAAGCAAACACTCCAGCCAACACTCTACTGTTTTAAATAAGTTGTTTACAGCCAACACACCAAGCAATGGAAATGAACTCCTCAGCTGGGGAAACAACAGCAGGCTACTTGGACTACAGCTCAGAGACGGACGCTCCGTTCTGCAACAGAGAAACAAATCATGACTTTGGGGTAAAACTCTCCACCTTCTACCTGCTGATCTTCACACTGAGCATGGTGGGAAACAGCTTGGTCCTCTACATCATCTGCAAGTTTGAGAAACTCAACACTGTGGGGAACATCTTCCTTCTCAACCTGGTGGTGTCGGACCTGGTCTTAATGTCCAGTCTGCCCTTCTGGGCCGTATACCACCACAAGTCCAGCTGGGTCTTCGGCCGGGCCTGGTGTAAGATCGTGGGCGGCGCCTACTTCCTGGGTTTCTACAGCTCGATCCTGTTCCTCACCCTCATGACCTTTGACCGGTACCTGGCGGTGGTCTATGCCGTGCCGTCCACCAGGCTACGTCGGAGGAGCTACGCCCTCGCCTCGTCCGCCGCAGTGTGGGGCATCAGCCTCCTGGCGTGCATCAAGCCGTTTCTACTCTACGACCAGGCCATTCATTACTCCCAGGGGTTGATGTGTGAAGAGGTTGTTACCTCTGAATATATTGACTTTGAGGCATTTGAACAGTCGGGGCGATACCTCCAGTTAGGTTTGTTTTTCCTGTTTCCTCTCATTGTTGTTTTTTACTGCAACGTTAGGATTGCCATGACGGTCATCTCCTCCAGGATGACCAACAAGTACAGGACAGTGAGACTCATATTTGTCATAGTACTGCTGTTCTTTGCATGCTGGACTCCTTATAATGTGGTGTTGATGCTTCAAGTGGATGAAGTCGACTGTGTGAAAGTCCGTAACTTTGACTATGCGCTGCATGTTACTCGTATGGTCACATATCTGTACTTCTGTATCAATCCTGCCTTCTACACCTTTGTGGGGAGAAAATTCCAGAACCACTTCTGGATTATACTGCAGAAACATATACCGTGTCTAAAGAACCACATCTCAATCAATGGTAGCCGGACACTGTCACATATTAGAACCCCTCAAGTGGGCATGATTAGTCAAACAGGTGTTCAGATATGATATAGTGGCCCTGTGGCACAGGAATGTACATGAATGAATGTCTAGGAGTCTCATATTAGTTCATGAACCTTAAATCAATCAAATGTATTTATAAAGCCCTTTTCACATCAGCCGATATCAGAAAGTGTTCTACAAGCAATGCAGATGTAGAAGCACGGTGGCTAGGAAAAACTCCATAGAAAGGCAAACAACTAGGAAGAAACCTAGAGAGGAACCAGGCTCTGAGGGGTGGCCAGTCCTCTTCTGGCTGTGCCGGGTGGAGATTATAACAATTCATGGCCATTAAGGCCAGTCTTTTCTCCAAGATGATGTGTGTAGCTATTCACCACTGTGCCTCTGTCTCAGCATTGCTTGCTCTTTGGGATTTTAGGCTGGATATCTGTAAAGCACTTTGTGACAACTGTTGATGTAAAAAAGGCTTTATAAAATACATTTGATTGATTTGATTGAACATAAATGTGTTTATACAATGTTAATTGTAGAGGTATCCCCTTACTATGTAGAGTGTTTGAGTACCTCTGTTGGTAGAAAGGCTCTGTATAAATCCAATCTATCATTAATGCTCCATTTACTGTAGAATTTAAATAACGTTTTATCAAGAACTGGGAGAAAAGTTGTAACAGTACAACAAGTTAAGACATAACTTAATTGGTCATAACAATGTGCAACTAATTATTTTTCTCTATTTACTTTGTTTAATTTTTACATTTTACCTCTGGCTAACATTAGCTAGCAATGGGACCAAACATTGCATCCTTTGAAAAGGTCTCTTCCATGAATGCCAAAGCAACATACATTATTTCCAGTACATTATGTTGTTGGTCACTTTTTAACACCAAAAATAATTGCCCCTTGGAGGATAAATAAAGTGTATTGACTTGAATTTTAACTTTGTTTCAAATTGTATGTCCTCCATTGTGATTCCTTTAGAATTCTATGGTACTGTAGAATTATTTAAAGAGATATTATTATTTTTGTTGTGTCATTCTGATTGATCTAGCTAGCAATTGCTAGTTAATTACTTTGCTCTATTCCGTTTGATTAGATGTTGGGAGAGAACAGGAAGTAGTTGAGTTGCATTGCTGTAGATGTGATCAGTTCGTCATTAAATCTGCAAAAGAGTAATTGGTCTCCATCCATGTTTGTCTACACAAATAAAGTTTCCATCCAACCGAGTAAAGTACATGTTGGACAAACAAATGTCATGACAGGCCTGATGAAAACAGCCAATTTGTCGGTAACCTTTCCAAATGTCAACAAAATAAAGAATTCTGACAAAACCATCAGTAGAGTTGAAAATGTGATGGAAACTCATTTAACTTTTTTATATGCACTACGTCATCACGCACAGCCTTCTAACAAGTCAATTTGATGGAATCACATCTCTGGTGGGAAAATGCGCATCTTGTTTTTGTGTACATTTTAGAATGTTCACATGATCTGTCACCATTTGGATGGAAACCTAGCTACAGAGGGTCTTAAATTGACTATATAAAGAACCCTCAAACTACAGTCCAAAATCCCTCTACAACCAGGGAGGAAGTTGAGCAAAGAGGAGGCTAGAGAATAATAATTATTTGTAAACTCTGCATTGTTGAGAAGGGCTTGTAAGCAAGCATTTCACAGTAAAGTCTATACCAGTTGTATTCGGTGCATGTGACAAATAAAATTGTATTTGATTTGAATTAGCTGCCCACTAGACAGACGTCAAATCAAGATATATTCCACGTTGCTTCAAAATATTTTCATTGAAATTACATGGAAACAACGTTGATTCAACCAGTTGTTTGCCCAGTGGGTGGAGACAAGTCAGAGGAGAATATAGACTGAACATTTGTCATGAGAATTGTACAAGTAAAAAGAGCATTTCTGCACATTCTATATTATCAGGTAGTCCTTTCCTGTAGTCAACTGACCAAATCGCACATTAGTGGCCTCGTGGGTGGAATGTTATTAATACTGTCATAATTAATAAACATTTTTTCTGTCAAATGGTTTTGTTATATTTCAGTCTTCTGTGATGTGCAATATTGGGATGCAAACTGAATACATTTCAACTTTATCTGCCATTGTACAGTTCTTTTTTTTTTTTTTTTTGCCTACAACCATGTGTGTGAGGTATGTATATTGTTTAAGACTACCAAGAAACACTGTGAATAAAAGCCACATACTTTTGTTCCTCATGATAATACTCCCATACACAAGTTTACTGTAGATACCATTTATTTGGTCAATGTGGTCATTTATTTTGCAACTCTGTCTAGATGGCCAGCATCCCGGAGTCGTCTCTTCACGGTTGACGTTAAGACTGGTGTTTTGTGGGTACTATTTAATGAAGCTGCCAGTTGAGGACTTGTGAGGCATCTGTTTCTCAAACTAGACACTAATGTACTTGTCCTCTTTCGCCGTTGTGCACCGGGGCCTCCCACTCCTCTTTCTATTCTGGTTAGAGCCCGTTTGCGCTGTTCTGTGAAGGGAGTAGTACACAGCGTTGTACGAGATCTTAAATTTCTTGGCAGTTTCTCACATGGAATAGCCTTCGTTTCTCAGAACAAGAATAGACTGACGAGTTTCAGAAGAAAGTTCTTTGTTTCTGGCCATTTTGAGCCTGTAATCGTACCCACAAATGCTGATGCTCCAGATACTCAACTAATCTAAAGAAGGCCAGTTTTCAGCTGTGTTAACATAATTGCAAAAGGGTTTTCTAATGATCAATTAGCCTTTTAAAATGACAAACTTTGATTATCTAACACAATGTGCCATTGGAACACAGGAGTGATGGTTGCTGATAATGGGCCTATGTACACCTTTGTATATATTCCATAAAAAATCAACCATTTCCAGCTACAATAGTCATTTACAACATTAACAATGTCTACACTGATTTCTGATCAATTTGATGTTATTTTAATGGACAAAAAAATTAGCTTTTCTTTAAAAAACAAGGACTTTTCTAAGTGACCCCAAACTTCTGAACGGTAGTGTACCTTTCGGAACACATCTACCGTTCAACCACACTTCCCACAGAATATAAGTTAACAAGTGGAGGTGTAAGCAACAACAGATGCAAACACAAGGCCCATCCATCGAGTTTGATTAAAACCCATTCCTCTTGCCCATGAATATAATATTTTCCTACAAGGTCATAACTTTTCTCACCGGTGAAAACGCAGAAGGAGATCTCGGTTCACATTCATGTGGTATTTCATCCTTACTTTTTAATAGAACTGTCAAGCGACTCTCTCGTTTGCTTCACTTGTGGGGAATGTGACTTAATTATGTGGTTAGGGGTGCGTGTACAATGCCCTGACTTATGATACTCTGGGGGTCTCTAATATCCATTTTTTAGACAGTGCATATCCAGGTTGACTGCAGATGTTGATGTGTCTCTCCTCTAAGCTGTTTGGGGTCTGAGGCTTTAGATTGGGCTTGGCTTTTTAAGCAAGGCGACTGAGAAGTAAGCGTGCACCTAAGGGGTGTTAAAGCAATTTTCTAACTGCTACCTCTCACTGACGGAACAGTATAGTATGTTGACTTTTATAAGACACTATTTTGCCACTGTTTAGTCCCCCAACCAAATTCAAACTACACCATCACTGGATGATGTGTCAGACTGCACCAGCACACGCCCAAAACTATGCAAAAAAAACATGCAAAACCCATTTCCCCGTTTCTACCACGACAACTAAGTTGACTGCTGCCATGGTTTACTTTTCTGCTCCAGTAATATGGCAGACAGCAAAATCAAAGCAAAAGTTATTTGCATAAGATGTGCTGCATTGCTGCATATTCCTGAGTGTTTGTATTTCCTAGTGTTTACGGTCTGTGGGGGGTTTGCACAGTCTGGAATACTTTTCTTTGTTCTTTCCTATTCGGACATCTCTTCCACTGTATGTAGTATGTATCAAAATTCAAGTGAAATTACACACACACACACAGTCTCTCTCTCTCTCTCTCTCTCTCTCTCTCTCTCTCTCTCTCTCTCTCTCTCTCTCTCTCTCTCTCTCTCTCTCTCTCTCTCTCCTCTTCTCTTCATATTGATGGTGCCTGCTATAATACAAAGGCACAGAGAACAAGACATACACTCCCAACAGGCCCCCTCTGGGCACTCTACACAATATTCAGACACATGGGGCTTCACATTATTCTGTATGTTCATGCTTTACATGAAGATGCTCAAATAGTTTTGAAGCTTTGGAAAGTGCATTACCTCACCTGTTTGACTACTACCACGTTGACTGCTATTCCTTTTTTTGTCAAGCAGCCTCTTCCCTCCCTAAACATATGAAGACTGCAGGCAGCCAATGCTAGGCACCACTGGGGGGTAGGAGACGCGCCGGCTCCTCAGGCATTGTAATTATCTGTCTGTTTTGCTGCTGACTGGGGCCTAAGTTTCTTTGGAAATGTCTTACCAGCTGTTCTGACTCTGTCCAGGACCGCCTTTGCTAAAACGATGAGAAGATATTCTGAGACTGAAGTTAATGATCATTTCGTTTCGCCTTTCGTTGTGGATTTGCTGACCATTGGACTGAGTTGTTAGACAGATAATTTAGCTCGTATTCATTGTAGACTACGCAAGGAATTCATTCGCTGCGTGAAACCTGCACTGTGGAAAAAACACACATAGTAAAGCAAATTCAAGTTATGTGGATAGCCAGAGTTTACTATGTGAAACAAGATATTGTTGAATCGATGCATTTGGCAGCACATTCACTTTTCTGACTGAATCTGGGCGAGAAGTGTGACATGTTGAGTGTCCCACAGTAAATATTCCCTTGTTCATTTAGACTTTGCAGGAATACAGATGGCACTTGCTCTCATTGTGGCTTTTGCTCTGGTGACAGTCTGGGCTGACTTTGTTTGCAGCCACCC
The DNA here is from genome assembly GCA_023634145.1 of Thymallus thymallus. Lineage (NCBI taxonomy): Eukaryota > Metazoa > Chordata > Actinopteri > Salmoniformes > Salmonidae > Thymallus > Thymallus thymallus. The sequence continues at coordinate 14,158,062 of CM042417.1, read as the reverse complement.
AACCCCTCCACCACAACCAGTCCTACCGGTCAAAGCTCACTGAGCATAGTGCCGTACCACAGGAGGCTGCTGAGCAAAAGACGGCTCATAATAACGGCTGTAATGGAGTAAATCCATTTATTCCATTCCAGCCGTCCTCCCAAATTAAGGCGCCACCAGCCGCTTGTGTGTCGTACATAGGGAGTATTGGTGCCAGGCCACACTTACTATAAAACTCTGTCCTCTGAAATTTACTAGAGGGACAGAGGGAGAACCCACATTTTCTCAGCTCCTCTCTGCATTTCCTTTTAAATGACTCTTGCACAACACAACTAGCTGATTCATTACTTTGCTATTTACAGGCATACATTTTCATATCATTTCAGTTACTGACTATCAGATATGAAATTATGTTACATGTTTTCTCAAATGTTAGAGTGAAAACCTTTGGATGATAAAATGTAACTTTTTCACCTTGCAAGTCGATTGATAACTGCTGCCCCTCAGCTTTTTGACTGGAAGGGAACTGTCAATTATGTATTATTGTTATGTACTATTAAGCCTATATAAATTAGGTCCTCTTTCTCTCACTACTCAAGATACATTTTAATGCCGATTTAGGTCAAAACTGTAACTAGGCCACTCAGGAACATTCAATGTCATCTTGATAAGCAACTCCAGTGTATATTTAGCCTTGTGTTTTAGGTTAATGCCCTGCTGAAAGGTGAATTTGTCTCCCAGTGTCTGTTGGAAAGCAGACTGAACCAGGTTTTTTATGCCTGTGCTTAGCACTATTCCATTTCTTTGTATACAAAAATCTCCCTAGTCCTTGCCAATGTCAAGCATACACATAACATGATGCAGCCACCATCGTGCTTGAAAATATGGAGTTTAACTTTAGTGCCTTATTGCAAACAGAATGCATGTTTTGGAATATTTGTTATTCTGTACAGGCTTCCTTCTTTTCACTCTGTCATTTAGGTTAGTATTGTGGAGTAACTACAATGCTGTTGATCCATCCTCAGTTTTCTCCTATCACAGGCATTCAACTCTGTAACTGTTTTAAAGTCACTATTGGCCCCATGGTGAAATCCCTGAGTGGTTTCCTTCCTCTCCGGCAACTGAGTTAGGAAGGACGCCTATATCTTTGTAGTGACTGGATATATTGATACACCATCAAGTGTAATTAATAACTTCACCATGCTTAAAGGGATATTCAACCCATCTACCAATACGTGCCCTACTTTGCGAGGCATTGGAAATCTGTGTTTGAAATTCATTCCTCGACTGAGGAACCTTACAATTATCTTTGTGTTATTGCACATGAAACTTCATGTGACTTTTTAAGCACATTTTTACTCCTGAACTTATTTAGGCTGGCCATAACAAAGGGGTTCAATACTTATTGACTACAGGCATTTCAGCTTTTCATTTTTAAGTAATTTGTAAAAAAAACAACAAAAAAAACAATACAAAATCCATTTTGACATTATGGGGTATTGTGTGTAGGCCAGTGAAACAAAATCTAAATGTAATCAATTTCAAATAGAGGGCTGTAACACAACACAATTTGAAATAGGTCAAGGGGTGTGAATACTTTCTGAAGGCACTGTACATACCATATATAGGTACTAGTAAAGGGACTCCTAGTCTTCACCCAGTAGCTCAGATTGTCACAGGTCATTTCCCCTTTTCTTAATTTCAAATCATTTGTCACGAGCGCCGAATACAACAGGTGTAGACCTTACAGTGAAATGCTTACTTACAAGCCCTAACCAAGAGTGCAGTTTTAAAGTAAAAAATAGGTATTAGGTAAACAATAGATAAGGAAATAAATAAAAAAAACAGTAAAATGACAGTAAAAATAAATATATATATATATATATATATATATAATATACAGGTGGTACCGGTACAGAGTCAATGTGCGGGGGCACCGGTTAGTCGGGCTAATTGAGGTAATATGTACATGTAGGTAAAAGAGTGGTTGGGGGCGTGGGACACAATGCAAATAGTCCGGGTAGCATTTGATTACCTGTTCAGGAGTCTTATGGCTTGGGGGTAGAAGCTGTTGAGAAGCCTTTTGGTCCTAGACTTGGCTCTCTGGTACCGCTTGCCATGTGGTAGCAGAGAGAACAGTCTATCACTGGGGTGGCTGGGGTCTTTGACAATTTTTAGGGCCTTCCTGCAGCTGTAGAACCTTTTGAGGATCTGAGGACCCATGCCAAATCTTTTCAGTCTGAGGGGGAATAGGCTTTGTCATGCCCTCTTCACGAATGTCTTGGTGTGTTTGGATCATGATAGTTTGACAGCCCCGCCGATGAGAATGGGAGCATGCTCGGTTCTCCCATTCCTGTAGTCCACAATCATCTCCTTTGTCTTGATTACATTGAGGAAGAGGTGGTTATCCTGGCACCACCTGGCCAGATCTCTGACCTCCTCCCTATAGGCTGTCTTGTCGATGTCGGTGATCAGGCCTACCACTGTTGTGTCGTCTGCAAACTTAATGATGGCGTTGGAATCGTGCCTGGCCATGCAGTCATGGGTAAACAGGGAGTACAGGAGGGGACTGATTACGCACCCCTGAGGGGCTCCAGTGTTGAGGATCAGCGTGGAGGATGTATTGTTACCTACCCTTACCACATGGAGCGGCCCGTCAGGAAGTCCAGGATTCAGTTGCAGAGGGAGGTGTTTAGTCCCAGGATCCTTTAGCTTAGTGATGAGCTTTGTGGGCACTATGGTGTTGAACGCTGAGCTGTAGTCAATGAATAGCATTCTCACTTAGGTGTTCCTTTACTTGCGTGATCTGTTGGGACAGTATGTAAATTGGAGTGGGTCTAGGGTTTCTGGGATTATGTGAGCCATGACGACGTCATCGATGCACTTATTGATGAAGCCAGTGACTGATGTGATGTACTCATCAATGCCATCGGAAGAATCCCAGAACATATTCCAGTCTGTGCTAGCAAAACAGTCCTGTAGCTTAGCATCTGCATCATCTGACCACTTCTTTATTGACGAGTCACTGGTGCTTCCTGCTTTAGTTTTTGTTTGTAAGCAGGAATCAGGAGGATGGATTTATGGTAAGATTTTAACATGCTGGTAGAAATGAGGTAAACCTGATTTCAGTTTTCCTGCATTAAAGTCCCCGGCCACTAGGAGCGCCGCCTCTGGATGGGCGTTTTCCTGTTTGCTTATTTCCTTATATAGCTGACTGAGTGTGGTCTTCGTGCCAGCATCCGTCTGTGGTAGTAAATAAACAGCCACGAAAAGATATGGATGAAAACTCCCTTGGCAAGTAGTGTGGTCTACAGCTTATCATGAGATACTCTACTTCAGGCGAGCAAAATCTAGACTTCCTTTGATTTCGTGCACCAGCTGTTGTTTACAAATATACACAGACTGCCCCCTTCGTCTTACCGGAGTCTGCTGATCTAGCCGGTGCAGCGTATATCCCACCAGCTGAATGTTATCCATGTTGTCGTTCAGCCACGACTCGGTGAAACATAATATATTACAATTTTTGATGTACCGTTGATAGAATATTCGTGATCGTACCTCGTGTAATTTATTGTCCAATGATTGTACATTGGCTAGTAAAACTGTTGGTAAAGGCAGATTTCCCACTCGCCATGGGCGGATCCTTACAAGGCACCCCGACCTGTGTCCTCTATACCTGCCTCTCCTTTTCCTGCCAATGACCTGGATTTGGGCCTTGTCCGGTGTCTGAAGAACATCCTGTGCATCCTGCTTGTTGAAGAAAAATCTTTGTCTAATCTGAGATGAGTGGTCGCTGTCCTGATATCTAGAAGCTCTTTTTTTGCCGTAAAATACGGTGGCAGAAACATTATGTACAAAATAAGTTACAAATAACTGAAAAAACCCCACATAATAGCACAATTGGTTAGGCGCCCATAAAACGGATGCCATCTCTTCCGGCACCATTAGATTGTTCAGATTCTTTGTGTATTACGTTATAGGCCTAGTGGAATGTACAGTGCATTTCGGAAAGTATTCAGACCCCTTGACTTTTTCCACATTTTGTTACGTTACAGCCTTATTCTAAAATGGATGAAATAAAAACAAATCATCAGCAATCTACACACAATACCCCATAATGAAAGTGAAAACAGGTTTTTAGATTTTTTTGCAAAAAATAAAAAAACACACTGATATATTTATGTATTCAGACCCTTTGCTATGAGACTCAACATTTGAGCTCAGGTGCATCCTGTTTCCATTGATCATCCTTGGTATGACCTGTGGTAAATTCAATTGATTGAACATGATTTGAAAAGGCACACACCTGTCTATATAAGGTCCAATTCAATTTTTTTTTTCTCTCATCAAACTACCCACAATACCTCATAATGACAAAACAAAAACTGCGTTTTAGAAATGTTTGCAAATGTATAAAAAAAAAAAAAGAAATATAACATTTACATAAGTATTCACACCTTTTCCTTACTACTTTGTTGAAGCACCTTTGGCAGCAATAACAGCCATAAAGTCTTCTTGGGTATGACGCTACAAGTTTGGCCCACCTGTATTTGGGGAGTTTCTCCCATTATTTTCTGCAGATCTTCTCAAGCTCTGTCAGGTAGGATGTGGAGCGTTGCTGCACAGCTATTTTCAGGTCTCTGCAGAGTTCAAGTCTGGGCTCTGGCTCGGCCACTTAAGGACATTCAGAGACTCCTGCGTTGTCTTGGCTGTATGCTTAGGGTCGTTGTCCTGTTGGAAGGTGAACCTTCACCCCAGTCTAAGGACATGAGCGCTCTGGAGCAGGTTTTCATGTAGGATCTCTCTGTACTTTGCTCTGTTCATCTTATACCTACAATGTTTTCATATATGGTTTGGTCATGGTCTCCGTAACTTCAGGAATTCCAAAACTCTCCTACCGATTAATGCAACAATGCCAATATGCTGATTTACAGTTACAGTTAGCTGGTGTTCTAAAGCCTAGTGTTCGTATTCCTCTTTTAATCAATCAACTAGTGATGGGGGGGGGACGCCATCACCCAACTCTGTACAAAATGACACAAAATGACACAGATGCCTCGTGGTGCGGCACACTATGTGAGCCACCGAGTGATACGCATTCGGAACTCATCAGTAAATGTCATAAAACACGAGTCATTACCGCCCATGTCCATATAATCCCCTTATGAAATAATTGCTTCGTTAAACATCGGTCTTAACAGGAAGTGGCAACTCGGGCCTGACTGCATTTGAGGAAGTCAGAGCTTGACAGATTCGACTGGAGTCAGTGGGAGACTCTAAATGTTGGATCAACATAGAACTATAATACTGTTGTGTATGGATAGAACACAGCAAGGGGACTGTGAGCGTATAATTACGTATGAAAATATGTCGGCCACAAAATAAAATGTATTTGCACAGATACAACAAATATATAATAAAAAAATATATATGTTTCCTTTTGTTTGTTTAACCAAAGGCACGAACGATACACCATATTAGTTGATCTGTTGCGTAACTTGTCACTCCTGCTCCCGCTTTCCCATTATGTTATCTGGTTCTGATGGTGTTCCGGTCCTGTCCTGTCCTGTTCCATGTCTGTGTTTATTAAATGTTACTCCCTGTACCTGCTTCTCATCTCCAGCGTTGGTCCTTTCAGAATGCAGCAGCCATCTAATGAAGCATCGGGGAGTGCTGGTTGGTGGTGACGTCGGGTCCGGGGGCTGCCGCCGATGGAACCGGGGGTGCCTAAGAGAGGCTTCTGTTGGCTTGGCAGGCGCCCAATACCTCGACTTGATATTTCACAATGAAGTGAGATGGCTTTCGCGTGGCAGAGTTTTAGAAAGATTTATCTCTCTCCTCCCTCAAATCCGTGAATTTGTTTAAAGCAAAGGAAAAGAGGAGCCAGGGCTGGATGATCCACAGTGGATATTAAAGCTGGCTTTTTTAACGGACATCACCTGCCACCTGAACACAGTTAATCTCCAGCTCCAAGGGAAGGCTAAAACTCTGGGCAAAATGCTACGTGTGGTCACAGCATTTCAAGACAAAATCACCACGCTGTTCATACCTGACAGAGATTTTGTTCATTTCCCAAAGCTCAGAGCAGTCACCACATCCAACACAGACCTACTGCAACATTTTAGCTATGATGGATTTGTGCATGTGTTGGAACAGTTGAAGTTGGAGTTTGAATCAAGATTCAATGACATCATGGAGTACAAGGACTTTTTCAACTTCCTTGAGAACCCCTTTCATGTGCCAGTGTCCTGACTGTGCTGGAATAGAGAGCGAGATAGTAGAGCTGCAGGCAAATGACACATTGCAAGGTGAACTAAGATCAGGTGCTGCTGATTTCTGGAACCTTGTGTCAGAGTATCCACTTCTGAAGCAGTGCGTGCAAAAGGTGACAATTTTTTGTCAGCACTTATTCATGTGAAGCAACATTTTCAACAATGAACATTGTGAAACAAAAACAGAGAAACAGACTGACCAATGGACACCTGGATTGCCTAACAAGGATTGCAACAACAGTCTACAAATTTAGAATAAATTCAGTCAAAAAGCAGAAGGGACATTTTCGCTGTTCCAACTACTGAGGTAGCCTAACCCTTAATATGGGTCCTACATGTGATGTAGCCTACTTGTTGTGTTCATGTATATATTTGTGATGTACATTAAATTGTACATCAAATTGTACATGTACATGTTCTATTGCTTTGAATTTGCTTTCTATTGATCATTTTGAAAGCTGAAGTACAACAAATGTAAGATCTGTGTGGCCCTCGAAAAGATTGTCTCAACCCAAAGCGGCCCACTTAAAAAATAATGTGAGTAACACTGCACTATAACATAATTGAGGGCTGATCCGGGATCTGTACTTTTTTATAACTCTGTTTACTTCTGTACCTTGTGATTTTGGTGTCTGTGTTGTCGGACTGTAACTTATTGTGAAATAACAAAACAGTTTGTCTCTTAGAAAACATCAATCATATCAAAGATTTCTTAAAATACCAATACAATTCGGCGTTCTCGCGCTCACCTCGCGTTCAAACTGAAATTGAAAGCCATTGTGTCCAATTAACCTTTGAAACATTCTGGAAATGTATTTCAAATTCTGCAATTAGTCTCCACAGCTCCAGGCAGCTTCCCTCTGTCATTCTCACTACGTCAATAACTGAATGGCTAAACATGCTGAGTAAAAAATCTATGCAAACTGCCACAGTGAAAAATAAACTGAATATACTCCCTTTTCTCTCCGGATGTTTAATGACATATTGATTTAGCAGTATGTCCGGGTAAAATTTACCCCGATGTCATACTGTATTTCTTATTGTTCACCATTAGCTTTTGTGGGTTTAGTTGGTATTTTATCTCGTTGCACATTTATGAATTAAATTCCGACAGTGTCATTGCTTTAATGATGTGACAACTGTTGTACAGTAGGATTCATAGAGGTCAAAGGTCAATCACCGGCACTAACATTAGCTCTGTGATTTAATATGTGACTTTTTCCTGAGCATTCATCACTTCAGCATACTGTAAATTCATGCTAATAACCATTGGTAAACCGTAGAAAAATGTATATACTGATAAAGTCTCTGCTGATGAACGTTTCAGCATTTAACACCTGCGCTATCACGAAGATGATTTCTGGCCAAGAACATGAGACATTAAATACTATACTAAGTTTGGTCTGATTTAAGTGGGCAGAGACTTCTTTCTACAGTTTGTATACATTATAAGCCTCATCATTCTCTTGCACCTTCTAGTCTACCTGTCTTTCATTGTCTCATCCTCTACCTGTCATGAATTACCTCCCCACTATGGCAACTCTTCATTGTGGAGGCTATCTGGTGCTTTCAAGACATGGTCAATTCGTGGCGTCAGTGATCTTCAGGTCAGAAGGATAATGACAGAGTTTCCAACTTGGAAATCCGAGTTGGATGACCGTTCAAAACTATTTTTCCCGGTTGGAGCTTGTTTTGTTCAGAGTTACCAGATGCACTGAAGTTGGATGTCTGCGATTTCCAGGTTCCCAGTTGACTTGAATGCGGCAATAGTCCTGTCAACTGCTTTGGTAGATACCTTAGACAAGAATTACGTCTGTGTACAAAAATAGAAGCCAATCCAACAGAAATACATATAAATCAGGTGGAGTGTTTAAAGTGCTAACTTCTCAAGGTCAGTTAAGAGCAGTGCAGCAGTGCACCGTGGGGCTGTGGGGAGCACATTTCTCCACTACCCCTTTCCTCTGCCAGACAGCACCTTTCTGATGGATAGATCAGTCACGCTGCAATGCGCTATACTGCACCCTCCTGCTGGCACCATACCTCCCTTCCAGACCCACACACACACACACACACACACACACTCTGTAGCCAGTCCAACTCCCAGAGAAAGGGAGGATGGTGTGGGACTCAGAGGAGAGGTGCAGAGTCTGTCACAGGAAGCCGTGTAGAGCCCACAGCTTTATGATGCACTACCAATTACACCGCCCCCTTTTTACTTTTATGGCCGAAGACATTGGTTGCATCTGTTTTCACGCCCTGATTAGTATTATGATTCAAGGAAATGGATGGATCGCAGTCTCCAAACGGGTGCTAGATGTAGCCGCGCAGTGATTCCTCATAAGTCTCGCGCATTATGATGCTAGCCCATCACTCTCTAACAGGAGGGAGTGCATTTATCTTGGCTGTGACATATTCGTTCTCAGCAAGTACCGAGACATCACTCAGGCTTCTCCTATACAGCCCTCTCTCTGCCTCTATCTGTGAGGTTGTGACAGACATGTTTGATGGGCCATGTGTATATATATGCATTCGTGAAATGGTAGGTGCTTCGTGTTTGTTTTGCATGGCCACTGATGTGATTGATTTGCGGTATAATTTCATCGGAGTGGAAGGTGGCGAGATGATATGTCCTTTTTACAAATTGACGGCTGGTTTCACACTTAGTTATTGTCATCCATTGTATATTTGTAAAAAAAAACAATAGCTACTGTAACCATGTGGTCAGACTTGCTTTGAACTTTGCCTGCTTTGACAGTCATAACAGCAAAGATTAACCACCACACCGAAACAGGAAGTTCTTTAAAGGCTTATTGCTAGAGGCTGACATGTGAAGGATGCTGTGAACCCCATTTCTTACTCAGTAAAGGTACAGTAAAACTTTTATGCTTATCTGAACTGAATTACATTTAGCTTTTTGCAATTCGTTTTATTATGAGCACTTGCATTGCACCGCTGTGATCATTCCAATGAAAATAAAGGGTAATTGAATGAATAAATCAAGTGTGAGCACATTGAAGCAGTTTGCACTCAGCGTTCATGACACAGGCACACATACGCACACGCACACACATACATACAGAGACACACACACACACACTTGATTTGTGTGTGTGGTTGTGTGTGTCTGTGCTGTGAGCTGTTCTAGGAGCTGGGCAAGCACCCTGACATTGATTTATTAATTTGTTTCTTGCAATAACTGAGGATATTGTTAATGGCCCCACCCATAAATCTAAGTTATTACACTAAATTCATAGAGGGAGTGATGCACGATCTTGACTTTTCCATTGGCGACCTGAGCTGAAGAGAGTGTTGTGGAAGTCTCTTTGCTTTGTGAAACCGCCGTAACCAAGTAAGCCGAGTTCAGTCCATCTCCTCACGCTCGTGAGTGTACCGAGCACAAAATCTAATAGAGCCTGGTAAGCCCTGTCTCTTCGACAACATACATCCCGACGATGAAAAATGTAAATGTCACTTCGCGGCAAGTTCCACTTTCCAAAAGGTTACTGCTGAATCTCAATGAATTTAAATGCAAACTGAAATCAAATAAAAAAAATATTATAGTATTTGTCACATGAGCCAAATACAACTGGTGTAGACTTTATCGTGAAATTCTTGCTTACGAGCCACTCTCAACGATGTAGTTTAAAAATTATAATAAAAATAGTAACACGAGGAATAAAATAAAATACACAAGAATGGAGCTATATAAAGGGAGTACCAGTATCAGATCAATGTGGAGCCATATACAGGGAGTACCAGTACCGGATCAATGTGGAGCTATATACAGGAAGTAACAGAACCAGATCAATGTGGAGCTTTATACAGGAAGTATCAGTACCAGATCAATGTGGGGATATATACAGGAAGTATCAGTACCAGATCAATGTGGAGCTATATACAGGAAGTACCAGTACCAGATCAATGTGGAACTTTATACAGGAAGTACCAGTACCAGATCAATGTGGAGCTTTACACAGGAACTACCAGTACCAGATCAATGTGGAGCTTTATACAGGAACTACCAGTACCAGATCAATGTGGAGCTTTATACAGGAAGTACCAGTACCAGATCAATGTGGAGCTTTATACAGTAAGTACCAGTACCAGATCAATGTGGAGCTTTATACAGAAAGTACCAGTACCAGATCAATGTGGAGCTTTATACAGGAAATACCAGTACCAGATCAATGTAGAGCTAAATACAGGAAGTACCAGTACCAGATCAATGTGCAGAGGTTCGAGGTATTATAAGACGGGTAAAGTGACTAGGCAGAGACAGAGGCAGAGAAAACAAAACAAAAACCAACACTCTTTGGCAGTTCCCTTGTATTTCTAGTATGAGACATATTATCCCCACATTACCCAATACTACAAATCAAGGTCATAATTAGTGTGCTAAGAAAGGCTAGAATCACCCAATTGATCATCTTTTTACTTTTGCTTGGCTTAGCGATCGGCTATCGCCGTCCCCTTTAACTGAAATTTTGACTGGCCGTTCTCTCTGTCACCATGATGAAGTACACAGCTTTGAATTAAAGTCGAGATTGATCTCCTTCAGGTACTGTTTCTTTCCCTAGGTAATGTATCAAACGTGTGACACACCTCTTTGTCTTGTCTTTGGGGGTAACTGGGCCATGCTTTGCTCCCCTGTTGCGTTTCAGGATGCTTATCTACAGCGGCAGCTCTGCAGTCATTGTTGTTTGCTCATTCCATTCAGTGTGAGTGGCATATGGGGAAATGGGTCCAGAGAGCATCAGATGCTCTCAAGTCCTCCTGAAATGACAGCATTGTTTCAATTGTGCGTTAGTGCTTTTTGAAGTCATGAATGGATGACTGTTGTCTACCCTTTAGCTGAGTTCCCTCTAGGCCAGGGGTTCCCCAAAAATGTTTTCACTCAGGCCTCCCTTCCAGCATCGGGGAACATTCCACGCCCCCTCTGCGTGCGTTCACGTGCCCCACGTCTAAGCACTGTTCATGACACAAACTTTTCACACATCTCTTGTTGGTGGAGAGAACAAATGTATGGGCTACGAAACCTAGCTAAAAAACATTAGCTGACAAGGGCTAGTTGATCTGGACATTTCTGACAAGTTATGAATCGCTCTCTAAGGTATGCAATGACTGACATGACAAGAGGAACTGATGATGCACTACCCAATTTCGAAACTCCACCTTGTGCAACTTTCAAGAGTAATACAAAAATCATAAAAAAAGAACAGTGTGGGAACCCCTGGTCTAGGCCCTTAAAGGCCTAATATGTAATTTCAGCAGTCCAAACCTGCCACTTGGTTTGTTGAGCTAAGGACTGGGTTTGGTGAGTGTATATCATTAAAGACCACCGAACAGCAGGAAATCATACCGATTTTGCCTGGGCATTGCCACTACGTGAATAATTGCATCAACAACTCGTAACAACTTTTAACCTTGATTAACAATGGTTTAGTCGTGGACAGCCGAACAACAACCTTTGTGCGTATTAGTGACTCAACACACAGCACAGTCACCACTCCACAATGTTTAAGTCAGCACCTCTCTGATTCAGAGGGGTTGGGTTAAATGCGGAAGACACATTTCAGTTGAATGCATTCAGTTGTACAACTGACTAGTATCCCCCCTTTCCATTTTTTAAAAACACAATTATTCTGAAAAACCCGAAAAGACAGATGGTTAGCGTGAAACAAAACTCTCCACCAACCAAGGTTCAAAATCTCCGCCTGAGGGCCATAGGTAGTGTGTCCAATATCATTACCGGATTTCAGGGGAAGCATTTCCAAATCGCAGGCCATGATGTATTCAATACTGCAGGGCACAGCAGATGGATAAAAAAAACTGAATCAAGAAAGCCTGGGGTTGTTTGTTCAGTTTCAGTTCAGTTTCAGCATTGTATACAACCCTTGTCATTCCAGGAATAATTGAGAAATGCTATTTTCAAAGTTAGGGTAAGAGATCAAGGCATGGGGATTGTGTTGCTTGTATTTCCAATGATCTATTATCATTTTGAACATTGTCGAGAACTCAAAGATAAATCACCACATTGTTAATGATGCCAACACAATTCCCTCACTGCTCAAATCGTTATCTCTCATAACACAATGAGAAGTGCTCCCAATGCATCATCACAGGGTGGAATCAGCAAGCAATTCTAGATCACACAATGTTTTCAATTGTCCTCAATAAGCCTAACACTCAAATTCACAAAGTTGTTTTCTACTAAATTGTACTTCCTGCACACCATTTGGAGAGAACATGTTTAAAGGAGTCAGAGTCAAGCAATGAACATCTAGCCTGAAATCAATTTAACAATATTATCATAGAGGTAAGAAGGCAATGAGTAGTGTAAGCAATGATTCAGGAGCATTAAAATGAGTTAAGTGCATAGCAAACCTCAGATTCATGTTCCGTAATTCATAATGCAATTACAGTATTAGTTCCACTTTAAAAACTTTGTCACACTACCCAGATTGTGCCGCAACATTATCTTACGCTAAAGGCGACCTGCAACTGCTAAAATATTATCTGTCGAGAGAGTTTATAGAGTTATCAACCTCAATGTTATCATTATTCTCTCAATGTCTGAGTAGGAAATAGAGTACTTCTTCAGTGGGATCTTTTGATGTAAATTCCTTCCTCACATAACCAGGTTTTTATGGTAAAGTGGAATATATACATACGGTGCATGTCATCCAAGTCTGGCCTCACCTCAAAGAGATCTCTGTGGGTTATATCAATTACTCAGTTTAATATTATCTATTATCGAGTCTACTGCAAAAACAGTATATAATTGAGTTTAAAGGCCTAAATTAAACCACTGGTGATTACTCATCACTTGCATTATTAGTAAAAGTGATGGTGGTGGTGAAGGCAGTCCAAATACTATTATTCAGGGACAAAACATACAAATACATGTTGAATATTTTTCTGAAAAAATCACTTGGAGTTATTGACATCAGCCTGAGCGGAAAAGGAACAGGGCACATTGAGTTACTGATCTATTGGCAGAGCAAAGTGCTTATCTGTTCAGCTGTAATTGAAGATACAAGCTTCACATTCCCCAAAAGACAGAAAAGTCGAATACAATACCCAAAAAGTGGATTGAAGGGTGTAACCTTTCAAAACCCTTGAGCTAGAAGCTCCCAGGACCACAGCTATAATCGTTTGAGATTAAAGCTGCTCTGAGATAAATAGATACAAAAACAGACAAATGCATACTCAGAAAATTGCACTGGAAAAATACAAAGACAACAAAGGTATGTACATAGGTATTTATTTTTTCTATCTCTCTCTGAGTAAAACCACTTGAGGGACACGTAGGCCTTGGCTAACCTAGAGAGGTGGAGTTGAAGGTGAATGTGGGTTGAGACCAATGATTTATATTTACACTTTCTTTTTTATTTAACCTTTATTTAACTAGGCAAGTCAATGACAGCTTACCCCGGCCAAACCCGAGCGACGCTGGGCCAATTGCGCGCCTCCCAATCACGGCCAGATGTGATACGAACCAGTGACTGTAGTAACGCCTCTAGAACTGAGATGCAGTGCATTAGAACTCTGTGCCACTCTGGAGATGACTAACAGGCGGCAGGTAACCGAGTGGTTAGAGCGTTGGGTCCATAACTGAAAGGTTGTTGGATCGAATCCCCCGATCTGACCAGGTAAAAATCTGTTGTTCTGCCCCTGAACAAGGCAGTTAACCCACTGTTCCTAGGCCATCATTGTAAATAAGAATTTGTTCTTAAATGACTTGCCCAGTTAAATAAAGATAAAACAAGGGAGTACTGCTTTAAAGCCACTGCGCCTCCATCTTGGCACCCTCACTAAATGCATTTATTAATGTCTACATTTGTTTTTGCCATGTTTAATCTATTACAGGCACCTTAATGCATACTGTAAATGTTTATGTGGGGTAAACATCTTTTTTTTTTTTATGTTTAAAGTATAATTTTTTTGAAAGTACTAATGGTATTGTCCCTACTACAACAAAAATACTTAAGTACATGTAAGTTTATCCTTGAAATATTTAAATGAAATACTGTAGAAAACCTATGGAGGACTGCTACTTCTGGGGAGTGTCAATATGTCCGACCGGTGGCTTCAAAGCCTCTCATTGGCCAATACATAGCATCAGCAATCCAGGGTTTATGTACATCATTGTCCGAAACCCGTCGTGTTTTTTCAGGTTCTGGGCTATTGCTCAGAAAAAGAAAAAATCCTGTTGAAAAAAACCTCATAACACTCTGTTGAAAAGATTTAAATGACAAAACCTGTCTTTTATCATTTCCTGCTCAAAAGCTTTTCGCTGTCAGACCTGGCCTTGTTTGTCACATAAAAAGTGGCTTTAACTTTTTTGGCACTTTAAAAAAGATGAATACACAAAGGACCATGGCTAGTAGAAGGTAAAAGTTGCTGCAGTGGACCACTGCTGCGATGGTAATGTATTTATTCAGCCCTGCCGTGCCGCCATTTCCCTAATGTGCAAGGTAGAGCCCAAAATGTCTAAGTAAACCTTTGGGCTTAAGTGAACGTTGGCGAAGGGGACTCCTACTCTGTGGGAAACACCATTAGAGCCAGTGATGCATAAGAGGAGCTGGAGAGTGTCTTAGAAAAACCACTCAACAAATACTAAGAGTGCATGATGCTACTCCCTGTATGTGGCTGCTGCATCTATGCCACATCTACACACCAGTACAGGAGTATTGGGTTAAGAGAAGGTCAACGAGGTGTACTGAAAACAGTGTGGATTTCTTGTGAGTTAATGAAGCAGACCAGATACATTGGCTTGAGCCTGATTATCATATTGGGGTACAATACAAACATGGGGATGATTGAGTTATAAAATATGTTGAAAATGTACTGAAAATCCCCACCCTTGTGCATATGGAGCAGCATTAAAAGAACCGACGGAGAAAGCTTGTCATGGCCTCTGTTCTCTTAGCTCTGATACAACTTTAATTACATTGAAACTGACCCTTTGCCTTTGTGTAATGAACTGGAGCATAGCTCGAAGCGCCCAATTAACCATGATCAATACATCATTAATGTTGGAACATGGTAAAATATGGGGTATTTGCCAAGTTAGAGGCTGGGTTTGTGTGGCATCCACAGCCATTTGAAGGCTATAGTATCCTTGAGATAAAGCTGGTGGGAGAAATATTCTCTGACACCTCTGTGTCTGAGGCAGTCCTAGATACTAGAACACACTGTGTATATGAGTTCATTAAAATTGGCAATGCTATCCTATCCCTGATGCCAGGCAAAAGGTTGAATTAATCTCAGCAGTGAGAGACCTGGAGTTGTCAAGAAGCATATCTTAAGATCTGGAGATCAATTTTTGACCCTTCGGTCTCATAAATACAGTTATACGTGTCCCATCTATGCTACAAGAGACCCTTGTACAATTTGATAGTAAATAAAAGGCCATATTTGGGTGTCATATATTGCAATCCTTTTCATATGCCCTCTTCAATTCTAGTCATGTGAGTGCTCACTCAGATGAGGTAGTACAACTCATTTAATCAACGCACACAAGGCTTGATGGTGCCATCTTCCCCTTTGCGGAAAAAGAGCTGAAATTCATGTCTTTCAGTAGGCCTTGTTTGTCGGCTCCACTGGGCTTTTATCCCACAGCGATAGACATGATGAAACATTGGGTCTGAACTATGGCATGAAGCTGTAATTATTAGTGGATATATACTCTGCATTTGGGAAGGTGTTAGGCAAAGCAAACATTAGAAAAAAGACTTCCGACAGCCATGATGGGGAGGATATAGAGAATATTAGATTCTGTTTTAGTTGCGCACCAGGAGGGGAAGTCATTAGCATTAAGACAAATGGTTCTTTAGCCTGATTTTCATTGTAGGAACGCTTGGAGCGGCTTTATACGCTGCCCCTAATGAAGCAGTGCATCAATGCGTTTCCAAGTCCAGGCTCCTACATAGAAGTGAAGGGAGACCCAAACATCACAAGCTCTGCTGTGACTAGTGCCAGCATGCGCTGTCAGTCACTGGTAGAACCCATTTCTAAGTGTTAAATCATTGAATACATATATAATAGTCCTGTCGGTGCACATGACACTTGAGGACACATGTTCCTCTGTTGATAAAGCATCTGTTTCGTTATCTTTTCAGGCGTCCATTGTGGTGATTGAGGGAATCACAGAGAAAAGGGGGAAGAAGGTTAACCAGGTGGGAAGATTAAACATACAATGTATGTTGGTGGTCACATTTTGATGAGGGCTGCAACCCCTGCAGAAAAAGCGAACACAGGTTACAAATAACATGAATAGACACTGCCATAGATAACATTGACTAATAACACGTGCTGCCGGAGGGGGATGAACTAGCGTGCTCTATGATCAAACATTTATCGACTTTTCTCTCTCACCGGGGAATAGCTTCTCTTGCTCACCCATTACTCCAAAACCCAGACCTTGGGCTTACCGCCGTGGCATATTTCAACAGACCTGATCATATTTTACTACTTAACGCCATAGCCCGATTTCCATAGCATAATTGCCTCAGTGGGTAACCTCATCAGTCGCCCGTTCTGCCCCTGTGAGCCCCAGCAACATGGCATGGATCATTCCTGCCAGAGTGAGCACCGGGCCCAGCATCAGTATGCGCCACACGTCCTCCCGGGCGGGCCTTTTAAGGTGACAGTCTTAGCATATCTCCTGGCTCCTTCTCTTCCTCACTTCCATAATTTATGCCCTGCTCTGGCGTTTACTCAGCAGGAGTCTCAATATGTCCTTTTACCGCTCAGAGTAAACACAGGAAAATGGATGCGTTTATCCTTGTGCACACATTATCTAACCCTCCTCATAAATGAATTTGAAATGCCTGGGCTAAACTAGAGAGAGAAATGTAATAAAAAAACAAGGTGTGAATCCCAAAAAAAGGCATGACCCAGAGATATGAATCAATTGCAGCAAGACGTATTCTGGGACATATCATCATATTTGGAATGTTGCAAGAGCATAAATTCCACTGTAACATGAAATAAATGTATGCTTCTCATCCCCTGATAACCGCACCATCATTCCATGCCTCGCTGCAGATATGATCTTCAAACAACTACATATACAGCTTACCTGTCAGCGCTACCTCCCTCAACTTGACTTCAGCTTGAATTATTATAGCTCCGGAGCCATTCGAGGCTCAAAGGAATACATTTGATAAATTGGTCTGAACTCAGACCCTGATTAATAGATGTAATCTGGAATGAAAGAGTACAGGGTTGGTTGAGTTGAACATATCTCACAATGGATGCTACATAAAATAGTTTAAAAGACACAAAAATACATACTGTGACACTGAAACCTTTGGAACTATTGATGTAAGGATAAGTGTGGTGGAACGGAACTGTGCTTTGAATTCTGGTAAAAGGACTTTACCAAAGCCTATAGCTGTGCTGCTATTGTAGTTATGTGTATGAAATGTCACAATTGGACAAAATCAGCCTTCAAGTAGTTCATACAAATGCCATAAAATACTTTCTGTTTTTGTATTTTGTTCTTCACCATGGAGAACCACTGTGATGAAATTATAAATGTTCAAAGCTTTGACAAGATAGAATACAGCGAGGACATTTCAAAAGTGTGGGTAAATAATTTCAGCAATTTGTAATTGCCAATATTGCATTTATCTGTACGTTTTATTGAGGCAAAGGTACTCGGCTCAATCAAGGGGGTTAATTCATGATTTCAACAGTTTTTTTTGTTGCTTTTATGCATGTTTTTATGTATTTATTTTTAAACATTTGCTATTTGCATTTGATATCTTATTCGAATGTAATATAGGGCAAGGAGCTATGTCTGGTCAGGTCTAAGATAGATCTACTAGTATCAAGGGGCAGGCAAAAAGGTAAGTCAAGGAAGGCAAAAAGTCGTAATCCAAATCAGAGTCAGGCAGGATCAGGACGGCAGAAAGGTCAGAACTGGGAAGACTAGGAAAAATCTAGATCACTGGAAACACAGGAACACGCTGGTAGGACAAGACGAACAGGCAACAGACAAACAGAAAACGCAGGTATAAATACACAGGGGATAATGGGGGAAGATGGGAGACACCTGATGGGGGGGTGGAGACAAGCACAAAGACAGGTGAAACAGATCAGGGAATGACAGCTACATTAAGTCTACATTAATGGACAAGAGTTCATGTTCCTTCTACACTCAGTACGTTTCACATCTATTTGAGTTTAGCATCAGATGCACGGTCACTCATTAGCAGAAGTCTTCTGGATATTAAGAGGGTGGATTTCATGGCTTCATAAGATTTATGAATTGCCTCGTAACCGATAAGTATGGATACCAGACAGCCCTCTGCTCTTTCTTCTGTCTTTGATGTATAGGATCAAATACTTTCAATTTTAGAGGGTAAAAAGTTATGCATCTATAAAACTTCCGCTTTGATGAGCTTAATTTAACTCAGAGAGGAGGACATTAAAAGAGTTTGAATGTCTTATAGTACTTTAACCTTCCACTTGACAATCCCTAGGCCTATCTGGGCATTTCTCCTGCATTCTGGGCATTAACTGATAGCGAAATTACCCTGTT
Organism: Thymallus thymallus; assembly: GCA_023634145.1. Classification (NCBI taxonomy): domain Eukaryota; kingdom Metazoa; phylum Chordata; class Actinopteri; order Salmoniformes; family Salmonidae; genus Thymallus; species Thymallus thymallus. Next base: position 14,139,258 of record CM042417.1, on the reverse strand, counting down.
TTTGCTCGTCACCGAGTGCCTTAAATCACAAATGAGTCTCGATGACTGAAATTCCATTAAAGTTTGATCTTTATTGCTGTATTATTTAATGCGGCGAGTGCATTCACCTTCAATGTAGCACCCCTTTGATGTCCTACGTTCAATATCCCCCCGGATCTAACATTTTTTCAAGGATCTTCCTATGAATTGCATAATCATTATCCTCATAATTTTAGGCTTTTGACATAAAAGTGTCTGGTGAACATCCCTAAATAAAAGTGACGAGCTAGCTAAACATTTTAGTTGAATAATTGAATACCTCTTTGTGAAGTTACGGCTCTAAGGGGACCACATCTACTGTAAGTAAGTAGTCCCTAGTAACACACTGTAATAGCAATACATAAGGTAATCCTCATACTCGTGTGAGGTCTAAGACAGTGGTTTTCAAACCTCTCCTTGGGGACCCCCAGCTGTTCAATGTATTTGATCTATTTAGAGCTAGCACTCCAGGTGAATGAGGTTAAATTAGCTCAGGGCTACAACAACAATTGTGGAACGTCTGGTGTCCCTGAGGAGAGGTTTGAAAACAACTGGCCCAAGATATCCACTGTACTGTAGTGGGTGTCTACAAAATTGCACTGTACATTGTCAGCTCTAACAGTCTCTCATTATCGGCGGCAGGTAGCCTAGTGGTTAAAGCATTGTGCCAGTAACCAAATCAAATCAAAGTTTATTTGTCACGTGTGCCGGATACAGTAGGTGTAGACCTTACAGTGAAATGCTTACTTACAAGCACTAACCAACAGTGTAGTTTAATTAGAAAATAAGTATTATGTAAACAAGACAGGTAAAGAAATAAAAAACAGTAAAGTGACAGTAAAAAAAATATATATATACAGGTGGTATATGCAGGTTGTACCGGTACAAAGTCAATGTGCAGGGGCACCGGTTAGTCAGGCTAATTTAGGTAATATGTACATGCAGGTATTGTTAAAGTGACTACGCATAGATGATTAACAGAGAGTAGCAGCAGTGTGAAGAAAAGGGGTTGGGGGAGGGAGGGGAAGGACAGTGCAAATAGTTTGGGTAGCCATTTGATTAGCTGTTCAGGAGTCTTATGGCTTGGGGGTAAAAGCTGTTGAGAAGCCTTTTGGACCTAGACTTGACGCTCCGGTACCACTTGCCATGCGGTAGCAGAGAGAACAGTCTATGACTGGGGTGGCTGGAGTCTTTGACAATTTTTAGGGCCTTCCTCTGCCTGATATAGAGGTCCTGGATGGCACTGGGCCATACGCACTACCCTCTGTAGTGCCTTGCGGTCGGAGGCCGAGCAGTTGCCGTACCAGGCAGTAATGCAGCCAGTCAGTCTCCTGAGGGAGTATAGGCTTTGTCGTGCCCTCTTCAGGACTGTCTTGGTGTGTTTGGACCATTCTAGTTTGTTGGTGATGTGGACACCAAGGAACTTTAAGCTCTCAACCTGCTCCACTGCAGCCCTGTCGATGAGAATGTGGGCGTGCTCGGTCCTCCTCCTTTTACTGTAGTCCACAATCATCTCCTTTGTCTTGATTACGTCAAGGGAGAGGTTGTTATCCTGGCACCACACGGCCAGGTCTCTGATCTCCTCCCTATCGGCTGTCTCGTCGTTGTCGGTGATCAGGCCTACCACTGTTGTGTCATCTGCAAACTTGGTGTTGGAGTCGTGCCTGGTTGTGCAGTCGTGGGTGAACAGGGAGTACAGGAGGGGACTGAGCACGCAACCCTGAGGGGCACCAGTGTTGAGGATCAACGTGGCAGATGTGTTGTGACCTACCCTTACCACCTGGGGGCGACCTGTCAGGAAGTCCAGGATCCAGTTGCAGAGGGAGGGGTTCAGTCCTAGGATCCTTAGCTTGGTGATGAGCTTTGAGGGCACTATGGTGTTGAACGCTGAGCTGTAGTCAATGAATAGCATTCTCACATAGGTGTTCCTTTTGTCCAAGTGGGAAAGGGAAGTGTGGAGTGCAAATAGAGATTGCATCATCTGTGGATCTGTTTGAGCGGTATGCAAATTGGAGTGGGTCTATGGTTTCTGGGATAATGGTGTTAATGTGAGCCATGACCAGCCTTTCAAAGAACTTCATGGCTACACACGTGAGTGCTACGGGTCTGTAGTCATTTAGGCAGGTTACCTTAGTGTTCTTGGGCACAGGGACTATGGCGGTCTGCTTGAAACATGTTGGTATTACAGACTCAATCAGGGACTTGTTGAAAATGTCAGTGAAGACACTTGCCAGTTGGTCAGTGCATGCCCGGAGTACACGTCTTGGAAATCCGTCTGGCCTGTTTAAAGCTCTTACTCACATTGGCTATGGAGAGCGTGATCACACAGTCATCCACATCAGCTGGTGCTCTCATGTATGCATCAGTGTTGCTTGCCTTGAAGCGAGCATAGAAGTAGTTTAGCTCGTCTGGTAGGCTCGTGTCACTGGGCAGCTCTCGGCTGTGATCTCTTTGTGGCCTGTAATGGTTTGCAAGCCCTGCCACATCCGACGAGTGTCAGAGCCGGTGTAGTACGATTCGATCTTAGTACTGTATTGACACTTTGCCTGTTTGATGGTTCGTCGGAGGGCATAGCAGGATTTCTTATAAGCTTCCGGGTTAGAGTCCCGCTCCTTGAAGGCGGCAGCTCTATCCTTTAGCTCAGTGCGGATGTTGCCTGTAATCCATGGCTTCTGGTTGGGGTATGTACGTACAGTCACTGTGGGGACGACATCGTCGATGCACTTATTGATGAAGCCAATGACTGATGTGGTGTACTCCTCAATGCCATCGGAAGAATCCCGGAACATATTCCAGTCTGTGCTAGCAAAACAGTCCTGTAGCTTAGCATCTGCTTCATCTGACCACTTTTTTATTGATCGAGTCAATGGTTCTTCCTGCTTTAGTTTTTGCTTATAAGCAGGAATTTGGAGTATAGAATTAACATGCTGGTAGAGGTGAGGTAAAATGGATTTAAGTTAACCTGCAATAAAGTCCCCGGCCACTAGGAGCACTGCCTCTGGATGAGCGTTTTCCTGTTTGCTTATGGTGGAATACAGCTCATTGAGTGCGGTCTTAGTGCCAGCATCGGTCGGTGATAGATAGATAGATAGATAGATAGATAGATAGATAGATAGATAGATAGATAGATAGATAGATAGATACTTTATTGATCCCCGAGGGGAAATTTCTTCATCACTCAGCTGCAAAAAAACACAGGGCAGGTGCAAAATGCCAGAGCGAAAGACAGATACACGATACACGATACATAGTGAGGCAGTATGAAAAAGTATAAAAATACAAGAAGTCTGGAGTGCAAAAAGCTATAAAAAGCATTGCATAGTATGGGTGAATGGTTGAATATGTACACTATACATTGTTACAGAGTGTTAGGTAAAATAAATGATACAAATATTGCAAGTTGATATAGATAAATAAGGAATATTTGCATGGTTAACTATACTATACAGGTCGATGGCAGAGAAATACTTAAATAGCTAAATGTGCGTTTGATATAAGTGAGGGTAATAATAGTTTACTTAATATACAGTCTGATTAAACAGGTAAGTGAATATTTTCATGGTTACATTAACTGTACAGGTAAATGACAGGAAGAGATACTGAAATAGCTAAATGTGCGTATGATATAATTTAGGGTACTAACAATAATTCCCTTAAAATACAGTCCTTAGTGCAGGGTTTAATTACAGATAAATGCACGTATTGCACATTCGATATACTGAAAGCAATGAAAAAAGATACAACTGACAGGATACTAATATACAGTCCTGAGTGAATGGCTATGTAAGTTCAGTAAAATAATTACTTACAATATTGCACGTGATATGATATAACAACTGTACATGAATATGTATATACAGTCCTGAATGAATGAGTGCTGAATGAATAAGTCCTGAGTGAATGAGTGATTACAGACCAGAATTACTCACGTTTGGATGCCTAATTATAAAACTAGGTCCTAACACCCCAACAGTTCCAGGTCTATGTTGCCGATGGCACGGCACCCCAGTGAGGCATTAAGTAGTCTAATAGCCGCCGGCAGGAAGGACCTCCTGTAGCGCTCTCTGGCACACCGTGGTGGGATCAGTCTGTGACTGAAAGTGCTCCTCTGCATCATAACCATGGCATGCAGAGGGTGGGTGACGTTGTCCATGATGGCCAGCAGTTTGGCCAGGATCTGTCCCTACGAAACCTACTCTAGAGTGTCAAGGCTAATCCTCAGAACAGCACTAGCCTTCCTGATCAGCTTATTTATCCGAGAAGCATCACCGGCCTTTATGTTGGCACCCCAGCACACCACTGCAAAAAAGATGGCACTGGCCACCACAGACTGGTAGAAAGTATGCAGTAGTTTACTGCACACGTTGAAGGACCTGAGCCTCCTCAGAAAGTAGAGTCTGCACTGGCCCTTTTTGTACAGAGCCCCGGTGTTACCAGCCCATTCCAGCCTGTTGTCTATATGGACTCCCAGGAACTTGTATGACCCAACCATTTCCACATCCATCCCCTGTATAGTGACTGCAGTAGGTTGGGCCTTGGTTCTCCTGAAGTCCACCACCATCTCCTTTGTTTTGCTGATGTTGAGCTGAAGGTGGTTCTGCTCACAAAACACTACAAAGTCATTGATTGTGCTCCTGTACTCCTTCTCCTGCCCACCCCTGATGCACCCTACAATTGCAGTCATCCGAGAACTTCTGTAGGTGGCGTGTTTCAGAGTTATATCTGAAGTCTGAGGTGTAGAGAGTGAACAGGAAGGGGGACAGGACCGTTCCCTGTGGGGCCGTTCTGACACACAGCTCTGTAGACGCACAAATTGTGGCCTACCGGTTAGGTAGTCCAGTACCCAGGAGACTAAGGGTGCTTCCACTTCCATCCTCTTCATCTTCTGCTGAATGGTATTGAAGGCACTGGAGAAGCCAAAAAACATAACCCTCACAGTGCAACGTGCGTTGTCCAGGTGAGAGTAGGCCCTCTGCAGAAGTTAGATGATTGCATCATCATGGTATGCGAACTAAAGGGGGTTCAGTGATGTACACACCAGGGGTTTGAGGTGAGCGAGGATGAACCTTTCCAGGGTCTTCATGATGTGGGATGTTAATGCTACAGGTCTGAAGTAATTCAGGACAGTGGGGTGTGCCTTCTTGGGCACTGGGACCAGGCAGGATGTTTTCCACAGCACAGGGACCCTTTCCAGGCTCAGGCTAAGGTTTAAGGGTCGCTGGAGTATTCCACACAATTGGTCAGCTCAGTCCCTAAGCACCCTTGGGCTGATGCCATCAGGGCCCGCCGCTTTCCACTGATGTAGTCTCTCCAGACCAGGTGTGGAGGTAGGGGAAAGGGGGGTGTTGAGGATCAGTCCAGAGGTGGGGGGGAAGGGAGGTGTTGCAGATCAGTCCAGAGGTAGCGGGGGCGGATGAGGGGAGGGGGTCGCTAATTGTCTCAACGGAGATGTTGTGTGCAAAGTGGGGGTGGGACAGCCGTGAGGGTGTGTGGCCTGGGGAGCTGGAAGGGGAAGTGGACAGGGCCAGTATCGAACCTGTTAAAAAATTGGTTCAGCTCACTGGCTCTGTCCTGGGTCCCCTCCGTCTGCCCACTGTTTGACTTTTTTGAAGTAAGTGATATTTCTCATACCATTCCCTTCAGCAATCCGCAACTTCAGCTCCCTCTGGACGCATTTCAATTTGTCCCTGTCCCCCTCCTTGAAGGCCATCTTCTTCTCATTCAGCAGGGCCTTCAGGTCGCTGGTGACCCAGGGTTTATTATTTGGTAAACAGCGTACCTTCCTGTTGGGTACAGTGTTGTCTACTCAAAAATGTATATAGTCCGTTATGCAGTATGTAAGTCAATCAATGTCCTCCCCATAAGCCTCACAGAGCACATCCCAGTCTGTTGTTTCAAAGCAGTCCTGTAGGGCCTCATTCGCCTACGGAGACCATCTCCTAATGGTCCTAGTGGTCGCAGGCTGCTGTTGGACCATAGGCCTGTAGAGTGGGATGAGGTGGACAAGGTTGTGATCTACCGAGGGGAGGGAGTGCAGTGGAGTTGTTTGCATCCTTCACATTAGCATATAACAAGTCCAGAGTTGTATTATTCCTGGTTGGGCAATTCACGAACTGTTTGAACGTGGGCAGCGTTGAAGAGAGAGATGCATGGTTAAAATCCCCTGAAATGGCAAAGAATGCATTGGGATGCGCTGTCTGTAACTTTGCGATAACAGAGTGGATGGCTCACACGCTGTGTTTGCGTCAGCGGAGGGCGGGATGTAAACAATAACAGCAATGGCCGCCATGAATTCCCTCTGCAAATAGGGTCTCAGGCTAACGGCTAACAGCTCAATGTCCGGGCGACAAAACTGTTCCTTAACAGTAACATGGCTCGGATTACACCATCTGTTATTAACTAATAAAGCCAGCCCCCCTCCCTTACTCTTACCGGAAGAAGCGCTATCCCTGTCCGCTCTGATGGTCTGGAAACCGCCGATAGTGACGTTCTCTATGGGGATGTTATCATTCAGCCATGTCTCTGTAAAGCACAGTAGACTAGCTTCCCAGTAGTCTCTTTGTCCAGGGACCAGACCCTCAAGCTCATCCACCTTGTTATGTAGCGATCTCACGTTGCCCATAATGATAGATGGAATAGCCGGCTTGTACTTACTCAGCTTTGCCTTACAATTCCGACCTGCCCTGCATCCACGCCGTCGCCTTTTCAACTCGTCCGGAATATCAAACTTTTCCCTGGGGTGCAATGGCATGATTGTGCTAAATCCAGGATCTGGGCTCGGTTGTAAATAATTGAGGACTCACGTGAAGAAAAAAGTGCCTCAGTGATAAAAAGGGCCGCTAAAACCTTTGTAAAACAGTAGCACTCCATAATCCTGAACTATTATAGTTCAACTGTTGCAAAAAAACCTCACGAAAAACATACTAAAACAACAATTAACGCACAAACAATGGGAGCTGCTTAACAGGCGCCACACAGGGAGGCGCCAATCTCTAGTAACAGGGCGGCGCCAATCTCTAGTAACTGGTGATATGTAGACAGCTACGAAAAATACAGATGAAATCTCTCTGGGTAGATAGTGTGGTCTACAGCTTATCATGAGATACTCTACCTCAGACGCACAAAACTTTGAGACTTCCTTAGATATTGTGCACCAGCTGTTGTTTACAAAAATGCATAGCCCGCCATCCCTTGTCTTACCAGACGCCGCTGTTCTATCCTGCCGATACATTGTGTAGCCAGTCAGCTGTATGTTGATTGTGTTGTCGTTTAGCCACGACTACGTGAAGCATAGAATGTTACAGTTTTTAAAGTCCCGTTGGTAGTTTAATCTTCCTCGTAGGTCATCAATTTTATTTTCCAATGATTGCACGTTAGCTAGCAGAACGGAGGGATCGCCTACGAATCCTCAGAAGAAGGCCCGCCCTGCGCCCCCTCTTTTGGCGTCTTCTCTTCACTCAAATTACGGGGATCTGGGCATGTTCCTGGGAAAGCAATATGTCCTTCACGTCGGGGTCGTCGGACTCGTTGAATGAAAAACAAGCTTCCAGCTCGTGGTCGTGAGTAATAAATGTTCTGATGTCCAGAAGTTGTTTTCGGTCATAAGAGACGGTAGCAGCAACATTATGTACAAAATAAGTAAAAAAATAAGTTACAAACAACGCAAAAAAGCACAATTGGTCAGGAGCACGTAAAACCGTCAGCCATCTTCTTCTGCGCCGCTGCAGACAGCCGAAAGGTCACTGGTTCGAATACTCGAGCCGGCAAGGTGAAAAAACCTTGAGCAAGGCACTTAACCCTAATTTGCTCCAGGGGCTGACCCTGTAAGTAGGCCGTCATTGTAAATAAGAATTTGATCTTAACTGTCTTGCGTAGTTAAATAAAGGTTAAATAAAACATTTAAAAAATATGGCTACTGGTAAAGAACAAAGCATTGTTCCTCAGATGACGTCGTGAAGTTGACCCTAGAGGAGGATGATGTTGTCCCTGTACGCCCCCTTTGGATTTGGATCATGTAAGCTGATCCTAGATCTGTTCTGTGCCTAAGGGGGAAATTTCTACCCAGACCTGCTTGAATGAACTTAGGCAGAAGGTATAGGGGGAGTACTGGTGTCTATTCAAAAGACAGGCAGGTTAGTGTGTCTGACCTTTATGGTTGTCTCTTTGGCATTTATGACAGAGCTGTAAAGGTTATCCACCCTGCCAGTGTTCTACAGACAACAAGCAAGAGGTTTCCTGCGACCCGAGCAAGAAGGAGGTTTTGAGGAAAGACCAGAACTAGCATACCATTTATCTAGGATTCCAAGAATGAGAATGAGAGATAGGGAAGGATAAGTGTGTATTGCTAACAGATCAATTATAGACTGTCATTGTCTGTGTTATGAGAAGGAGAGAGCAAAACACCATAAGTTAATTATTAGCACTTTCTGTGCTGTAAGGTAGAATTTCACTCCTGTAAGTCATGCTTGTAATAATATCTCATGGACAAATTCACGTGTAAATGATGACTTGTAATAGTTCATTCACAAAAAACATTTTTATTCTCACAATCAGTGTTAACATCCTCAAAATGGAGAGCATAAAATCATGTGTAACAGTTCCGTATGTGCTAATGTGATGAAGACAAATGTATCTGCATGTCTTAACTGTGAGGTCAATGACAGGCATTAATCAACAAAGCATTGGTGACAGTGTGTCGCGTGGCATCTGTTGTGCCCTTTAATCACTGTCACATGACTCTATTTACTGCACAATATCACTTTTATCCTTTTATCCAATAATTGATCTTTTCAGAAGAAGTAAGAACTCTGCACCTTCAAAGTGAGTATACACAAAACAACTCAAAGAAATAAAAAAACAAGCAGATAGATCTGTAGTTTCGAAGAGGGTTCATCTGATTGGTGATGGCTGGAGAAAAATAAAACCCCTTCTCGCGCTAGAGGCACCAATCCTGGCTTTATCTTGCCTTTGGCACTGCGAGATGAAAAGTCCCAAAATGCTTTCATCATAGGGGGCGGCTTTTTTTTAGGAAGGGAACTCTTACTATTTAAACTTAGGAGGGTATTTTTGGTTCTGGCTGCAGAGAAAGAGCATTGAACCCCTGTAGCATCAGAGAGAGGATGTCTTTGTAGTAAGCCATCAGGTAAGCTGAATAATGACAGGTCAGGCTTTTCTGTGGAGGGATGTCAGGCCTTCCTGTGGAGGGATAGAGGGAGCTCCCTGAAGAGCAGACTGCTCATCCTGAACTTGGGGATGAACTAGAGAAGGGCACTAAAAGGCCTGACAGGTGAATCATACTTTGGGAACTCACATAGAGAATACGGCATTCATTGACAGTACATGGATGAGGTAGGTGCAATTGTTTTTGACCACATGGCTAGGACATAAATTCTTGCTGCTGTAGACACACTGCAGTTTACCTAGCCAGTTACGCTAAAACAGGGAAAATATGTCATGTGAAAATGCTTCACTCAATACGATGCCCTTGTGTTGAAGATGACCAAGACAGCTTTGCTAACATGATATGGAAAAATATTAATATTCATTTTACTTGAATGAACTGAAGACCATGTTTTATCGAAATGTTCTGTATTTATTTTACCATAATAGGAAATGTCTACAGAAGGTGCAATGTCTGAAGAGCTGTTTTCACTGTGTGAAATGGCCTAGGCTGAAGTTTAGCAGCGACAGAGTTGACAGAGTGAATATTGATAGCTGGTAGACAGAGAGCTGAGGGCAGCATGCATAATAATTTATCCTCCAGTGCCACTACACAGACTTCTAAGCATAAGCAATACAAAACACACAGCTGTTTAGTGTTGTAGTGATTTCTTTCGGGGATTCTCGGGCGATGTTTCTTTTCATGTACTCGAAACAGCTGATAAAATATTTTACATGTTTCGTTTAGCTTTTCCCCATGTCAATTGTTTACATAAAAGTGTACAGTGTTCATTGTTAGTAACACTATGAAGACAGTTGTTTTGAAATGGAGACACCCACATCAGACTTACATGGAAGAGAGCAACTTTGCATTGGGGGAGAACTATGGCGCTGGTTCAAAACAATGAATTATACATGAAATGTTTAAAGAAACGCTTTTAAGTGTTTCGAGAGTATTGGTAATAGTCTCAGTGACTGTGCCCTTGTTGCAGATTTTTCTTTGAACCATGAGATGCCACAAACACTTTGGGATAAACATGCCTGAAGGAGCCTCACAACACAGTTGGAACCACTTTTAACATCCTGTATGCGATGCCTCTATTTAGTTGTAAGGTGCAGAGTGTATAAGGTGCTGACTGCAGAACAACCAGGGGCTCAACTGTGCGCACTGTACTTATTCATCCAGCTTATCAGATTTTGGTGCCGAAATCACTCTCACGTCTTGTTGGGAGCAACATGAAGTTCTAGTATCATTAATGTTAATGTCAAAGTCTACTTCTTAGTGCTTCACCACAAACTGTTGTTGTCTTTGAATCTCAGCTACATATCCCCTTTGCACAAGTCAAAGCTTAGACAAATAGATCAAACAGGATTCTAAACCAGAATCAGCAGATATAAAATTCAAAGTTCTTCCAGAAAGAAAATCAATTGTAACCTATCGCAAACTTCATTTAGGAAAACAAAAAAGTATCTTGCGAGAAGCTACATACCATAAAAAACAAAGACTTTCACAGCCTTTCTTCAAATCCTACAACACATACTTTCATATGCCGACTTGAGATAGATCACACAGAATCAGAATCTCATTCCGTCTCCTCTTTCATCCGAAGTACAATATCAACTACAAGGAGAACATGAGAAAAGAACAAGCACAGATGTTCCAGAACATCAAATGTGGACACAAAACAACACATTCACAGAGCTGAAGTTTCATGTCTCAGATGTGCGGCCACCTGTGATCTCTACTTACTGTTCCATACATCACAGTCAGCATTCAAAATAATCTCTTAATTAATTTATTTCCGAGCCTTAGCGGAACAGCAAATGTGATGAATCTAATGGAAAGAAACACATCAAAATGCACCCACAAACAAAAACACACCCGCTACCTTATTTTACTTTTATTTAACCTTTATTTAGACAGGGCTTTCAAGAAACAATTCCGTGACTATGTCTTAGTCCTCATTTGAAGTGATTGCAAAACTGTCAACAGATATTATGATAAACCCTGACCTTGGTAATACTTTATTTTACATAGAATATTTTATCAGAAGTAGTTGCCGGTTCAAATAGATACCATGAGACAAGACAGTTTTAGAACAAAGTTTGATTAAGCTGAACTCCCTAGCTTTAGAACTCAGCCAGCCAGCTCCAAGATTAAAAATGTAAATTCTTAAAGAAAGACTGAAAGAAGAGACAGTTTCATCTAACCAATTCCATTAGCTTGCTAGCTAGCCGGATAACCTTAACTGACAATGTTTGCAAGCAGTAAATGAGGTGATCTGGTTTGTTAGAGAACTGGTTATGGCTAGCTCACTTTAGCTAGGTTGTGAGTTCACCATGTTACTCTGAGCTGCACAATTCAAAATAGAACACAATTCTGTTCTTTCTAAATGTTCTGTCTCATTTCATGGTGATCGTTTGATCAGGTCAGGCTTTAAGATGTCTGCAACTTGCAGACATAATTCTCACATTGCCCAGTACCCTTTAGACCAATAGACTAGAATCCACTTGATTTGAACTAGACCATTGAGCTCACATCTTCAGTTTGAGAAGTTTGTTCCGTCTCTTGAAAACAACAAGTGGGTACATGAGGGACTGCTATTGATTATGCCTCAAATCAGAAGATAGTATAGCATTAATCAATAGAGCTGATCTTTCTGTTGAACGCTTAAAGATTTCATTAGGGCCTTTCCTGGTTTATGCTAGCAGACTGTTGCTAGAATACATCATAATATGTCTCTGGAAGTTGGTAATAATTACATAGGCCTATTCTAACAAGAAAATCATTGAAAATAGACTATTTCTCAGTGGAGAGATATAAACAAAAACCAATGCAGTAAGAAAAGCTGAATGCTGCAAATATTCATACTAAAAACCGATATTAATCTCAAAATAGACATCAAATGTGTCAGTTGTCCTCACTCAATATTTGCATGTTGGCACATCTGGATAATTCAATCCCTTGAGGCCTTGTGGCAATATCCGTATTTCTGCACATAATTAAAACCCTCATTGGTTTAATTTACTCTGAGTTGTTTGTGTTTATTTGGGCATAATGACCGGAGAGGGCTCTAGGAAGCATCCGCAAACATAAATGTTGAGTGGAACTTGTTGTTGGAAGCTGCTGTTGATTTGTTCCACCTGTGAATTTCCCGTGGGTCAGAAACTAATGAGACAGCTAGCTCATCAGTATCGTTTCCCTGGGTCTGGCCACACGTACTGTCTGTGGCGGTGGAACCTCGATGGGGGCAACGAAGCTGTCTTAGATTCCTTCAAAGTTAAATGTGCGTCCTGCTGCACTGAGAGATGAGAGCCGGAGTGGTACTGACTCAAGGCATGCGTTGTGATGTTGTGAACAGAGATGGACTTCAAGAGGGTTTCAGGCCCCCAATACGGCTGCTGTGGTCTACAGCAGGGTGTTTACTCTGAAGGGGGAAAAATATCTAGCTAGTGATGCTCTTATCCTGGACAATGTGCTGCAGCAAGAAATAGATTAAGAGGAATATCGAACTGAAGACTTGCTCATTGCATAATGATGCCAAGACAACCAATGAATGACCCACTTGTGTTATAGACAATTACAGGATACAGTAAACCAACATACAGTAGGTAATAACCACAAATGTCTACAGTGTCTTCATAAAGTATTCACACCCCTTGACTTTTTCCACATTTTATTGTGTTAAGCCTGAGAATGGAATAAATTTAGATTTTGTGTCACTGGCCTACACACAATATCCCATAATGCCAAAGTCAAATGATGTTTTTAGAAATGTAGACAAATTAATAAAACATGAAAAGCTGAAATGTCTTGAGTCAATAAGTATTCAACCCCTTTGTTATGGCAAGCCAAAATAATTTCAGGAGTAAAACAAGTCACATAATAAGTGAAATAAACTGTGTGAAATAAACCGTGTTCGGTCTGCTTTCGAACAGACACTGGGAGACACAGACACCTTTTAGCAGGACAATAACATGGAGTTGTTTACCAAGACGACATTGAATGTTCCTGAGTGGCCTTGTTACAGTTTTGACTTAAATCGGCATGAAAATCTATTGCAAGACTTGGAAATGGCTGTCTAGCAATGATCAACAACTAACTTGACAGAGCTTGAAGAATTTTAAAAATAATAATCTTTCTGTGCAAAGCTCTTAGAGACTTACCCAGAAAGACTCACAGCTGTAATCACTGCCAAAGGTGATTCTAACATGTATTGACTCAGGGGTGTGAATACTTTTGAAAAAAAGTTATATAAACATGTTTTCACTTTGTCATAATAGGGTATTGTGTGTAGATGGGTGAGAGTTAAATTTTTTGTATTCATTTTGAATTCATTTTGAATTCAGGCTGTGTCACAACAAAATGTGGAAAAGGTCAAGGGCTATGAATACTTTCTGAAGGACACTATAGCCTCTAAAAAAATCTAATAACTTACTATAATATTAAACCAAACGGAAAACCAACTTTATGAAGCCTTTATAAGCTCAATGTTATTTAAAGCGGGACTGAAAACACCATGTTAAAAGCTCATGAAGACTAATGTTTTTTTTCTCACAAAACCACTTTTTCACATTTGAAATGTCAAATTTGAAGTGTCCCAAAAACATTGTGAAATCATTTGAAAATGTGTTTTTGGAACACTTCACATTTGACATTTCACATGTGAAAGCATTTGTTTTTGGAGCACTTCACATGTGACATTTCACATGTGAAAACATGGACACATATTAGTCTTCATGATACACACAGAGCTTTTAACATGGGGTTTTTGGACCCGCTTTAAATGACGTGTAGCTTATAAAGGTTTCATAAAGCTTTCATAAACACTACATCTATAAGCATATGTCATGATTTATAAAGGGTTCATAAATGTGACATAACTGTGTGACATTACCACCAATGTCAGATGTGACATAACCCATTAGGTCAAATATCATATAAACCTGTGCTTTATAAAGGGTGGCATAAGCACCCCTTAATTTTTAAATTTGCACATTTTTCATTCCTGTGTTAATAATGATAATTCTGTAATTTATGTCACCACTATAGTCTATTTATTGTTCTACCTCTTAACCTTACTGCATTTTTGCACTACATTTTGCACTCTGTATATAGATTTTTCTATTGTGTTTTTGACTGTTTGTTTAATGTGTAACTCTGTGTTGTTATTTGTCACACTGCTTTGCTTTGTCTTGGCCAGGTCGCAGTTGCAAATGAGAACTTGTTCTCAACTGACCTACCTGGTTAAATAAAGGTGAAATAAAATAAAAATAAAAAAATAATAAAGGCCGTATAAATCATATTCAATTGAGGCTTCACAAAGCATTTATAACCCTGTCATGCATCTTGGTAGAGCATTGCAATGCCAGGATATTGGGTCGATTCCCGGGACCACCGATACGTGAAAATATATTCATGGCTTGTTGTTTGGTTAGGTTTTTTTTTCTTTCTGTAGTGCCGTAAGCGCACATGTGATGTGATTCGACCGCCATTGGAATGGGTGGAGTAAAAGGTTAGCAACACGACAGTTGTGTTCGAATACTCATACTAACCGCACTAACCGCACTAGTTGTGATGTAAATTGAGTATGTAGTATGCTTATTGGTCATAGTGTGGATATAGTTAGTATGCCAAAAGTTCCCAGATATCGTACTACATTCGCCAAAATATAAAGTATACAAGCAATGGACACTATTTCCGTGCTTTAAGGGCCCATAATCCAATTCTTACGAAAATGGACGTGACTTCAGATTTGAAGAAAATGGCGGAAAATATGCAGCTGAAGAGCGGATACAAATTCATTGCTTTAATGAATCATGACAAATGTTTAAAAAAACTGGAACAATGTAATAAAGTAATGACTTTTCAAATAAGTTACGTCACACATTATGTTGGCTGACAATTTGTTAGGAACCGCATAGCATATCATTACATAAGTTGCTTGTATGTACCGGTATGTTAGCTAGCTACCTAACGTTAGTTGGCTACTAATACATTGAACTTGCCAGTATATTAACTATATCCTATCTAACTAACTACCCAAAGTTTATTGACTTGATTATTCACGTTATTCTTAGCTTAGCTAAGTGGTATAGTCGTTGTGCGTTTTCAATGGACATTGTTAAGGAAGTCATAAGACGTTTAGCTAGTAATTTATTAGCTATGCTAACAAGCTAGAAAGAAGTTGCATAGCAACAGCATCAACTTTCGGTAGACAGGCGAAGCGTTAGTACACTATGCTGAAAGGATACCGTCTGTTTACAGTATACAAAAATGAACTACTAATATATACTCATTAAGTATGTAGTATACAGTATGTAAGTATGGGTATTCGAAGATAGCTTACATAATATTCAGAAGCCCATGAAATGACACCATAAAGTATTCAGACCCCTCAGACATTTTGTTAGGTTACATCCTTATTCTAAAATAAGTAAATTGAATCCGATCTACTATCTCTGGAGAGATCTGAAAATAGCTGTTAGCAGGTTTTTAGAAATATTTGTTAATTTATAAAAAATCCAAAACTGAAATATCTAATTTACATATGTAAGTATTCAGACCCTTTGTTATGAGACTCGAAACGGAGCTCAGGTGCATCCTGTTTCCATTGATCATCCTTAAGCTGTTTCTACATCTTGATGGAGTCCACCTGTGGTTCATTAAATTGATTGGGCATGATTTGGAAAGTCACACACCTGTCTATATAAGGCCCCACAGTTGACAATGCATGTCAGAGCAAAAACCAAGCCATGAGGTTGAAGGAATTGTCCATAGAGCTCCAAGACAGAATTGTGTTGAGGTACCAAAAAATGTCTGCAGCATTGAAGGTCGCCAAGAACACCTTTGGCAGCGATTACAGCCTTGAATCTTGGGTATGACACTACAAGCTTTAAAAAAAAAAGCTTTATTTAACTAGGCTAGTAAGTTAAGAACAAATTCTTATTTACAATGACAGCCTACCCCGGCCAAACATGGATGAATTGTGCGCCGCTCTATTGGACTCCCAATAACAGAATCAAACCAGGGACAGTAGTGACGCCTCTTGCACTGAGATACAGTGCCTTAGAGCACTGCGCCACTCGGGAGCCCACCTGTATTTGGGGAGTTTCTCCCATTCTTCTCTGCAGATCCTCTCAAACTCTGTCAGGATGGATGGGGAGTGTCGCTGCACAGCTATTTTCAGGTCTCTCCAGAGATAGTAGATCAGATTCAAGTCCGAGCTCTGGCTGGGCCACTCAAGGACATTCAGAGATTTGTCCCGCGTTGTCACTCCTGCGTTGTCTTGGCTGTCTGCTTAGGGTCGTTGTCCTGTTGGAAGGTGAACCTTCGCCCCAGTCTGAGGTCCTGAGCACTCTGGAGCAGGTTTTTATCAAGGATCTCTCTATACTTGGCTCCATTCATCTTCCACTCGATCCTGACTAGCCTCCCATTCCCTGCCTCTGAAAATTATCCCCACAGCATGCCACCCCCATGATTCACCGTAGTGTTGGTGCCAGGTTTCCTCCAGACGTGACGCTTGGCATTCAGGCCAAAGAGTTCAATCTTGGTTTCATCAGAAAAGAGAATCTTGTTTCTCGTGGTCTAAGAGTCTTTAGGTGCCTTTTGGCAAACTCCAAGAGTGGGCTGTCATGTGCCTTTTACTGAGGAGTGTCTTACGTCTGGCCACTCTACAATAAAGGCCTGATTGGTGGAGTGCTGGAGAGATGGTTGACCTTCTGGAAGGTTCTCCCATATCCGCAGATGAACTCTAGAGCTCTGTCAGAGTAACCATTGGGTTCTTGGTCACCTCCCTGACCAAGGCGCTTCTCCCCTGATTGCTCAGTTTGGCTGGGTGGCCAGCTCTAGGAAGAGTCTTGGTGGTTCAAAACTTCTTCCATTTCAGAATGATGGATTCCACTGTGTTCTTGGGGACCTTTAATGCTTCTGACATTTTATTTTTGGTACCCTTCCCCAGATCTGTGCCTCGACACAATCCTGTCTCTGAGCTCTACGGACAGTTCCTTCAACCTCATGGCTTGGTCTTTGCTCTGACATGCATTGTCAACTGTGGGACCTTATATAGACAGGTGTGTGCCTTTCCAAATCATGTCCAATCAATTGAATTTACCACAGGTGGACTCCAATCAAGTTGTAGAAACATCTCAAGAATGATCAATGGAAACAGGATGCACATGAGCTCAATTTCGAGTCTCATAGCAAGGGGTCTGAAGAAGGCATTTCTGTTTTTTTATTTTTTATAAATTTGCAAACAATTCTATAAACCTGTTTTTGCTTTGTGATTATGGGGTATTGTGTGTAGATTGCTGAGGAATAGTTTTTATTTAACACATTTTAGAATAAGTCTGTAACGTAACAAATTGTAGAAACAGTCAAGGGGTCTGAATACTTTCCGAAGGCACTGTACATTCTACAGATCCCACTGAGTATTCCCTACACTACATTGAGGGCATTTATTTGACCTTGGACCATGTTTTAAAACCCCAATTTAATGCAAATGTCACTTAAATATGAACAAATTTGAGCCATAGTACATTTTTAGACAATAATTTGTCATATATCATGAATGGTTATTGACACTTTTCTACTATTACGTGAGAAACGTTTATTTAGAAAATATCTGAAATTCCGTGAGACGTGATGAGTTTGCAAATCAAATACCCACTGGAGTAAGTTAACCTTTTATTTATTGTAATTTAAATTTGTTTGTAGTAGTTACGTGTTGAGTTAGATACATACTGTGGCTGCCTCAATCGTTATTAAATATAATTTCAGTGACTTCACAGCAATTGCTAGCTAGCCAATATCTTGCTAGCTAGCAGGCTCAGCTAAATACAAATCCCCCTAGATATAGCCACGTCTTATAGTCACGTCATGAGATTCGTAAATGAAAGAGGAATATACTAATATGAATTGAATGGAGTTTCCTATCTTCCCATTTAGAGTTTCTCACAGAAATGCCCTTATCCAGATGGCATTTCCTAACATACCTGCTAACTTTCTTTGTTCTTACTTTTAAGGTTGGAACCAACATGCTGCACCTCCAGCAGGAAGAGGGGCAAGAACCATTAATCTGCCAGTTGAGGGATAAGCCACACTATTCATAGCTCGGTGTAATGTTCAATGTAATTTAATTGCTGGACTATTTGAAACTTAATGTATTTGTGTTAATACATTTGTGTTTACATCATTAAGCCTGTATTTATGTGTTCAGTGGCAATCCGTCATTCAGGGTAAGTAGGGCAAAAAAACAACTTTTTTTTTTATACGTGTCTCATATCAGTTTGCAAACAATGTAAAAAATAAATAATATAATTGAGTTAATAAAGCCGCATACAAACATGGTCTTTTTTTTGTTTTCTTGAGTAAGGCAGCTCCAAAATGCAGATGTTTCAGCCTAGCTCAGTGCTTTCTGTGGTGGTGGGGCAAAGCCAGCAGAAAATACGGAGCGTTGGGCCGTGATTGGCTCAGTGTTCTGTCACTCATGAGGAAACTCTGTCACCGTCAACTCTAGGTTATATCTCGAAAATCCAAGCCCCTTGGGTGCTGCATTAGTTACATTAGAAGTGCCCATCCAAGAAGCTAAATGTCAATGGCCACAGATAAAATGACATCAAATCACATTATATCTTCAGTCGCTTTGATTGGACTTATCATGTCAACATCATACTTTCAAAATCTTAGCTAGCAGTCATCATGAATCAAGTCGACAATCTACTGGCAAATCCTTTTAAATCCTTGTCATATGAAGAGAAATAATGAAGAGAAATTATAGATAAAACATACAGTATCTGTGCTCATCGGCAATTGGACATAAACATTACACAATCGCAAATTTAACCAATGAGTGGTTTGTAAGGAATCAGTGACAGTGGCTAACTGCAAGCATTGCAACGCAATCACTATGATGACAAAATTTACCCACGAAGAACCGCTGCGTTCAAGTGAATACAGCACAACAAAAATGTATTGTATGCTGCTTCATAAATGATGTAATATGCCACTGAGATATGTATACTGTAGCTAAGAAAGTAACACTAAGTGTATGTTGTGTAGTAAGCTGTTAGTAGCCCATGTGCCTCACCCTAATAATTTGGTCTATTTACCCCTCTTAATTTCGCCTACTGTTCTGACATGGTGGTGCACATGTAGCCTATAACCTGTTTTAGAGAAATGTAATCATTGAATATTATAAGAGCTTTCACTATCTGCTTATATGCTTCTTACTTGATGTACAGGGAGAACACTGTGAGAACGGCCCATATTCTGAATTCTGTCGCTCTACATTTCAAAAGTGCTAAACAAATAGTTATATTGACTACATCCATCCTAGCTCCCTCATTGTCTTAATCAAAATTACGGATTACCTCTTCTCCACTTGTCGTCCCCTTATGCCCTAGTTTGTACATCTCAATTGTCAGTAGAAACCACATTTTGTTTAAGCAAGTCAGCCATATCAGATATGTTTTTTAAAATGCAGTAAATGAGGCTGAGTTTCGCTGCCAGACAAGGCTCCGCTGATAGCCAGGTGTAGCAGTGGTAAGGTGTTGGGACTGCTTTATGTAGGCCCTAAGAGTTTGTGGGCACCGTTTGTCACCGTTATAGTGCAATTCATGTATTGTTTAGTGTTGTGTTGTGGCTTTGCTAGCATGTATCCCACTTTTCCTTTTTTGCCCCACCAAGATTGACTTGCTTAAATCGCCAATGTATGTGTTAATAATGACCAAAGGTGTCAGACATTATAGTAAGTACAGTGTTATATGATATACATTACTTTAAATTAAGAACAGCCTCATGCGATATAGAGTCTTTATGGATGTGTTATAAATGACCGATGGTGTCTCACTTCAAACTAAGTATTACAGGACACTACATAAAGTGTCAATAAATAGGTTATTAACGTTCTACTGATTTATGAAGGTTCTCTCATGATCCACAGGTTACTGTAGGGTGTGAGAGGTATTTAAATGGGTTGATTGACCTGCAAAGCTTGTGTTTGTGTGTGTGTGTGTGTGTGTGTGTGTGTGTGTGTGTGTGTGTCAGAACCAAGATGATTTTGAGTAGTCTAACCTGAGACTACCACACCAGGTATTCCTCTTCTGTTCCCATGCTGGAGACCAGGGCTTGATTACAACCTGTTACAATGGTGCCAACATTTTTTGGCTGATCTTTCAGCTGGGTAGTGGGTGAATGTGTCAAAGACCTGACTGGGCCGAGCACTGCAAGGTATGGCTAGTTTTTTTTGTGTGAATGTTTGATTAATGAGGAACATGTAACTTGGTTCCAGAATAAATACTTTCAATTTTTTTAGGTTAGGGGCCTTTCATCAAGGTAAGTGTTTCTTGGTATAACATCATCCCCAGGCTATTGCACACACAGCTTATAAGCCTGGGATATCAACCATTCAAAGTTGGCCTTAGTGGGAGTGACAATAGAATTCTATAGGAGCGACCTTACTGAGTAAAGTATTTGTCATCGTCACTACTTAAGACTGCCAAAATTCATAATTATGGCTAAACCCTGCCCATTTCCACAAATGTAAATCTACTTAAAATGTGATTTTAAACCTAACCATAACTAATGAAGGCTAGGTTTGATGTGTGGGTCCACCGATCTTCTACGTATTTGGGCTGAAGTGTCTGGGAATGAGATTAGGTGAACATGACATCACTAGAGCTTATGCTATCCTATTTTGTATTTGTATTTATTATGGATCCTGGGGTCTGGGAAAATTAAGGCAGTTATACAATTTTTAAAACATTACAATATTCATAACATATTTCACAACACACTAAGTGTTGTGGCCCCTACTCCGGGCCCCTACTCAGGCCCCTACTCCGCTACCACATATCTACAAGACAAAATCCATGTGTATGTGTGTGTATAGTGCTTATGCTATCATGCGTGCATATGCATGCGTCTGTGCCTATGTTTGTGTTGCTTCACAGTCCCCGCTGTTCCATAAGGTCTTTTTTTATCTGTTTTTTTTTATCTGATTCTACTGCTTGAAGTCATGGCTCTATGTAGTACTGTACGCCTCCCATAGTCTGTTCTGGACTTTGACTGTGAAGAGACCTCTGGTGGCATGTCTTGTGGGGTATGCATGGCTGTGTTCTAGTCATTTAAACAGACAGCTCGGTGCTAGTCAATACCTCTCAAAAATACAAGTAGTGATAAAGTCAACCTTTCCTCCACTTTGAGCCAGGAGAGATTGACATCCATATTATTAATGTTGGCGCTCTCTGTGTACATCCAAGGGTCAGCCATGCTGCCCTGTTCTGAGCCAATTGCAATTTTCCTAAGTCCCTCTTTGTGGCACCTGACCACACGACTGAACAGTAGTCCAGGTCCAGAGCCTGTAGGACCTGCCTTGTTGATAGTGTTGTTAAGAAGGTACATTTATTATTATTATTATTATTATTATTATTATTATTACTACCACTTTATTATGGACAGACTTCTCCCCATCTTAGCTACTGTTGTATCAATATGTTTTGACCATGACAGTTTACAATCCAGGGTAACTTTAAGCAGTTTAGTGGAGTCATCCGCATACATAGACACACTGGCTTTACTCAAAGCCAAGTGGCATGTCATTAGTAAAGATTTTAAAAAGTAAGGGGCCTAAACAGCTACCCTGGGGAATTCCTGATTCTACTAGTCTAATAAGACAGCCCCCACATTCATTTTATCATCAATTTCTCTCAGCCGATCATCAGTCATTTGTGTAAGTGCTGTGATTTTTGAGTGTCCTTCCCTATAAGTGTGCTGAAAGTCTGCTGTCAATTTTTTTTTACTGTGAAATAGCATTGTATCTGGTCAAACACCATTTTTTCCAGAAGTTTACTAAGCGTTGGTAACAGGCTGATTGCTCGGCTATTTGAGCCAATAAGGGGGGCTTTGCTACTCTTGGGTAGCGGAATGACTTTAGCTTCCCTCCAAGCCTGATGACACACACTTTCTAGCAGGCTTAAATTGAAGATGTGCAAATAGGAGTGGCAATATCGTCTGCTATTATCCTCAGTAATTTTCCATCCAGATTGTCAGACCCCGGTGGCTTGTCATTGTTGATAGACAACAATAGTTTTTTCACCTCTTCCACACTGACTTTACTGACTTCATGTCACCCTTTATAAAGCACATGCTTATATCATATATGACATAGTGGGTTATGTCACATTTGACATTGGTAATTATGTTACACAGTTATGCCACATTTATGAAACCTTTATAAAGCATGACATATGGTTATAGAGGCTTTGTAACACATTTCTGTAGCGCTTATGAAGGTATTATGAAGGCTTTATGAAGCCTATATAAGCTGAATGGCATTTAATAGGGGGACCGTGTTTTCAACGTACATATTTGACACATTTTGACCAACATGACTACATTGTGTATAATTATTTATACAGTTATCATTATTCAACGTGTCCTCACCTGAGCTTTGAACTCACTTGGTTCACATCATTCTGATCTTTCTGCTAAGGCCAACACGCATGTGTTAATAATTGATTTAATCTGTACTTCAAAGTGAATCTCAGCTTCGTTAAAAATAAACTCAAGACAAACTATTATATTTATCACAGTGATTCAGGAGTAACATTGAAACAGCATTATGTGCCCCACCAACATTAGACAACAATACAAAAAACCCTCAAATTGCTGAAATAAGTCAATTAAATCAATAATGGAGACAATATTCAGATGATAACTAAAATAGCAGTGCAGATGGCACTCTTTTGCATAGATGTATTGTACCGAATGAATGTGTATGGGCATGCTACAGACTTTGTGACATTGCAGAAAGATTAGTGCACCTCATATCCAGAGGTTGTGAGTTCAAATCCCAGGTGGAGTCATATTTTAGATGAACATAGGCCCGTTTCAAAGATGGTAAAACCATGCCGCTCATGAGTACAGCAACATGTCGTGATATTGCACAATACTCTTGGATCAAATTCGACTCACGTAATCAATGAAGCAATGCAAGTCTACCATAAACACCTTTCCATTTACAACCATGAAACCTGCCAAAGGGGCATCAACAAAGTTCTGAGTAAAGGTTCTGAATACTTATGTAAATGTGATAAAAACGTTTTTTTTTGCTTTGTCATTATGGGGTATTTTGTGTAGATTGATAAGGGGGAAAAAACTATTTAATCCATTTTAGAATTAGGCTGTTACACAACACAATGTGGAAAAAGTCAAGGGGTCTGAATACTTTCCGAATCCACTGTATGCTGGCTAAGGAAGTCATTTTGCCATTCCATACCCTAGATATTTGCTGAAATTATGAAAACAATTTTGATGAAAACCAACCTCCTAGATTGTTTCTCACCTTTTCAAATGCTCTGTGGAACTTCCTCCTTGATGCTCAGTGGATTTTCCATTCTCCCCTAAATCTTCTTGTAAGATCCCCTTCAAACGCCAGTTGTATTAGTTGAGCTTTCCTCAGGTGTAGCATGCTACTTCTGTGGTGGCTGAACTCGTTTGTCAAAGTGGAAATTAGTTCTGGCATGTAGCTGTGGACGCCGCACTCATTAGTCATATTATTTCATTTTTTTTAAAGTCCACTGCCCTCCTCCCCTCTCAACTCTACCGCATACAATGTCCCCCACAGTGGTTACTGGTTTGAAACAAGGAACCCAATGATGTCCACAATCGGCGATAAATACATGTGATTTCTTGCCAGCTGCCCATCATCAACAAGTGTTGACACCGATGTTCCCATAGCACTTCGAACTTGTTTTTCTTCCCACAGTGCAATGCATTTCAAATGCTCTTTGCTTGATGCGTGCCTAGCGAATCCTTTGGTACTATCAATAGCATTCTTCCAGTTAGAATACCCAGCTTGGGTGAAGGCCTTGTCTGCGTGAGGGAAGCAGCTTCAACGGTAAACTTGACCCCGCCCTAAAACTGAGGGGGCACAAGTTTCAACTGAGGGGGCTAAGTCCCCTTTTGCCCCTTCGTGGAGCTGGGACCGGTTTACATTTAGCATTTATTTCACATGAGATCATTTTTTCACATTAACTTCACATAAAATCACGTGATCACATGTGAAATCCATGTTTAGTTTCCATAAGGGAAAGCTCAGTATGCTTCGTTTCTGCTTCTTTAACTTGTTTTGGGCTTGAATATTATTTTTGTGCTTTTTTAATAAAATACTCAATCTCATTACCGTTATGTTTCCGGGTCAATTTTGTAGGACTTTACATGCATTTAATTTATAAAAATAACTAAGATGCTGTACTTAATTAAAACCAATGAAATGTTTGTTTAAAGTGGTACATATTATGTTTAAATTGAATAATTGTCCTCAATTACCGTAACTGTGTAATAATATGGGAACTGATTAACATTAAAATATACTTAATCTAAATGTGAATATTTTTTTATGAAATATTGTTGAAAGGAGACTTGTTGTATGTCTCCTGTATCTTAGGTAATTAAACAAATTAGCAACATTTTAAGATATGTTTTTTCTAACTTTACAAGTGTTGTAATGAATTGTTTTGGTGCATGATTTTAGGAACATGTTTGTTTTTTTAATTATTGCATCTGAACAGTTGAGATGTTTAATTTAACATAGACAATGATTTGAGAGAGTATTTTATCCATTACAATATATATATATATTTTTTTTTTTTTCAAATGTTTACAATTTACCAAGAGTAATAGCATGTTCGTGAGAATCTCCCAGCTGATGAAATGCTCTACGAAGACATCAACAAAAAGATTTGAGAAAAAGGTGCCAATATAAAAATGGTGAATGGTAATTTCAAGTAATATATTCAGCAGTAGACTACAGTATATGAAATAATAATTACAATTACAATAAACATACATTACTGTACATAAATTATGTGAGAGCCGGTTGAAAGATAAAGCCTGTTTGTGTTGGTTTCTCGGTCCCCCACTCTACCTCACTTTCATGAGAAGCCCAGAGAGGAGGAGAAATCTGAGGAGAAAACGAAAGACTGTACGCAGTATATTTGATCAAATCAGACAGCTTTTACTCAGCTTAGTAATATTCAAAGGATTCTACCGCTGCTGGAATAAGCATTTGCAATGTATTCATAAGTAACAAAACAAATACACCAAGGGATATCACAAGCACCAGGAAAGGAGATGGAGTGACAACAACCATGGAAAATAAAACAGCTATGGGTCAGCTTCATGGTTCAGCTGCCATGCATATCTGAATATGGAATACTTCCGGATTATTGCATGCCATCTTTTCCATTCACAGCTTTATAATGGAGGACATGGAACCCAAGGTCTCCTCAACAAACTTGGAGTAATTTCCAAATCTTCGAAGGCAAGGTGTAGAGACCTTCCTTACCAGTGTGTTGCATTCCCCTGCTGCAAACCCCCATGTTTCTTTGCCCATCTGTTTGTTTCTCTGAAAAATGAGAAGGAAATTCAAATGCTTCTCTGTTAGTTACGTGCACATTTGCTGTAATGCGCTAAACAAGTTAGAAATGTATTTTAATTTTTATTCCAATGACAGCCAGGCACTTATTAAATGTCATAAATGTTTAATGTCACATAAGGATATCATTTTTTTGTTATTGTAAATTAAAGTTATGTGTTAATGGAAAGTGTTCCCGTAATTTGATTCAGAGTTAGGTGGAAAGTCATAATTTGCTTAAGATAATTAGGGGGCTCCACATAAAAGACATATAAAACATAACCCACTTAGTTTTAATTGCTTCCCAAGGCTAGTCTTTTGTGACATTTTCTAGTTCCTTCATCTCAGAGCAATACCTTACCAGTAGTGAAGGATTTCCTTGTTTCACAGCCACAGCACAGTATCCTTGGAGCTCCACTTTACAAAACAGATTCATGTTAATAGCATTTGGATGGCAATGGTGGAATGAAACAAAACATCTTGCAGTGTTTGTAAAGCTGAAAGTATTCATTTATTTACGCAGAACCTTTATGCCCGGCTTCAACACTGTCACATGGATAAAGGGCCATGAATAGCTTGTGGGTGAATTGTTTATGAGTTTAAAAGGTCCTTTATTTCATTCAGCAATGCTAATGCTAGACGTAGGTGGCTGTTTCTAAGTAAACAAACCCAAATCATAGGTTGTTCACTCTCTGGGCTAATCAATACTAATGCTAGCCGTAGGTGGCTGTTTTTAAGTAAACAAACCCAAATCATAGGTTGTTCACTCTCTAGGCTAATCAATGCTAATGCTAGCTGTAGGTGGCTGTTTCTAAGTAAACAAACCCAAATCATAGGTTGTTCACTCTCTGGGCTAATCAATGCTAATGCTAGCCGTAGGTGGCTGTTTCTAAGTAAACAAACCCAAATCATAGGTTGTTCACTCTCTGGGCTAATCAATGTTAATGCTAGCCATAGGTGGCTATTTCTAAGTAAACAAACCCAAATCATAGGTTGTTCACTCTCTGGGCTAATCAACCACTCTCAAGGTAACTGAATACGGATGGAAATGTATCACTATTCCCTGGAGGCTTGGTTTGGCGTAGCGTATAGACTTATGTAGTTTTAAGGTTGATATAAGTTTTCTCAATATACATGGTATTATTATATTTGATTCATTCACTCTCTATTTGTAGCCAATCAAAGCAATGATATTACAGCCACATAGATATCACAACACTCAATGTAAAAGGCACAGCAATATATTGATATATTTATCCCTCTACCCCTCTCTTGCTATCCTTTGTGCTGAATCCCATTCTGAGAAGGCTCCTCTACTGAAGAGGTTCATGCTTCCGGGGCCGTGACTCCTGTGTTGGGATGTCCCCATCGGTGACTAGGTTAGCCCAGGGATGTGTTGGATCAGCAGCTTCCTCACAGACACCATTGGCAGCCTCTCATATAGCTCTCCTAGCTGTCAGGATGAGTTATTGTTGTGCCAGATCAACCTGAGCAGCACGGCTGCCCTAGGATGCTCCCCCCGGGCCGTCCCCACTGAACTCTCTGCACTTACACAATAAAAGGTTGTCATGTCAATCCTACCTGCCTTGAATGATTATGGCTATTCCATCAGTGCATACAAATACAATACAATACAATAATATGGTCCTTATATAAAATATATATCTTAAAAATCTTAAAAAGATACAACTTTATAATAACTCTATGTAAAAAAGCATTTATAATAGATTAGTAAATTGTTTATTCATCATTTATTAATCATTACTCCCACATTTTTAAAGGTTAGTAACCTAGTTATTCACATATTTATAAACAAGTTTTAAAGTATTTAATAATGAGTCATAAGATAATTCATAATATGTTTAATATAGGTCCTTATAAACCATTTACTAATCTGCTTTTTGCATGGGCTATTTATACTTTATAAATACTTTAAAAAAAATTGGATCAGCGTTGGGGGTAACGCCTTACAAAAGCAATATTGTTGGTTATGGAAAATATATTTAAAAGTTTAGATGGTACAATGATTATCTACACTATAGTTGCTTTTTTCACATAAACTGAAATTAGGGAAACTATTTGAATTTTAGCAACCTGGAAATGGCGGAGCGATTTCTGAAAAATGTATTTTTTAAGGTCTCAAAATGGCCCCTAGAACATACCAATGGTAAACAATAAACAGAGGATGTTTAAGAACATATATTGAACATTTTGTTCCAAAACAGTCACACTGTTGTAATAGTGTGATATGTAACCAGAGTGATATACAACATCAGAGTAAAATAAAGTTAAAAATTAAGTTTTTAGTCAAAAAAACGTTAACAAAAGCATTTATTGGCAGTGACTTTTCTACCAAAACTAAAGTGTGAATAGAGGTCTCTTCTTAGTCTCCACCCTCCAAAAAGGACTAAACATACTTTTCTGTATTTTCACTCCCCCAATAAGAGATCAGCGGAGAAATGATTATGCAATGATTTCAAGTTAAACTGTCTTTGATTTGTGGAATTAAAATGAACTGTAATGAAGGCTGTATCCGGTCGCGCCCCTTACCGGGATGCTGGATTTGAGTGAGTGCACTGTGTGAACCCCAAAAGACTTCATTTTCATTTCTAATCAAACGCTATTGATTCACTTAAGGTTTGCATTGATTTATGTGACACCCGCAGCTGAAATATTCAGAGTGTGAGGGCAAGCGTAGGCTTTATTGAGCAGGAGGAACCATTCTTTTTTTCCGCTGACAGCAAGGTAAACCTCTATAGCCTTTGCAGTGGATCAGGGCAATTGATATGCAGCACAAATTATTCCCATATATTAAATGAAGCCTTGGCATAGAATGCTGGTGGCAAGGTTATCTACCTCCCTGGGATATTCTCCAGTTTCTACTTCCTGCAGACATGACTTGGATATGTGCTCGGTGTCGCTCTCACAGAAGAGTATCAAGCCATGCCTTGCTTCCCTTGATTCAATGGCTATTAGATTATTTTTGTATCAAGTTATTGGGCCAACAATGAGAACATTGTGGATTCATCGTAGATTTGATATTATCTTGATTATTGTTCATTGCATGGAACTCCCTTCCTTATCATATAGAGCAAGTAAACAGCAAACCTGGTTTCCAAAAACTAATTAAGCAACACCTCTCCCACGTGACCTACTTGTGTGTATGTACTGACATGTACAGTATGTGTAACTGATAAACACACACACACACACTACATGTTAATGTTTTTAAATGTATGTCATTTGTAAAGTATTTTGTCTGTAATGTCATTTTCATTATATGCCAGACCCCAGTAAGACTAGCTGTTGCTATCGGCACACAAGTATTATTGTTAAAAACTATATATTATGAGAAGTACAATTGTACAATTCACAATGATTATTGTAAAGGCATGTGCAGTGCAGCCCTATTCTGATGGAAGGTTGAAAACCCTCAATGTCAGAGTAGTGTTTTCATGTCGAAGAGATGAATAATAAGCACCCTTGAAAATACTCTGAAAATCAGATGTCTCTCTCTACCTTCCGGATCCTCCGATGACAAGGCAAGATGAGTTCAGTAGTCACCTGGCCTCTCAAAGCAAATCCTTTAGATTATTTTTTAATGAAGGCCCTAATCTTCAATGGATGGAGCGAGTCTGTAGGACACCAGGTCCACAAGAATGTGATTGGCACATTCAAAGGGAAAGAGTAATATCTTAGCCAGACTTCAGTGGGAGGAGAGAACAAACGTGTGGCTGGGAGAATGCAAGGAGTGTGTAGATGGACACAGAGCTCAAACAGACAGATAGCCTTCCTACAAACAACTGACAGAACCTGGAACTTTACACAAATGTTCTCGAGTTGAGATCAGTGCCGTGGAGGTCCTCTTGTTCATTGCTCGCTTTGCCACATCCTTTCGATATCAAGACAAAAGGGAACCACCTTGTCTCATCAAGTATTTTCATAAACCAAGCATTTCAAACAATAGTAGCTAAGATTTTACAGTTGAAAACCGAACATTGTTGTGTAAAAAAAAAAAAAGACAGATTTACAATTTACAAGAAAACAAGACTGGAAAATGCAGGCTTTGAAGGTTAATGCATCCACAGTATAATTGCTATAACACCTCATGGGAGACTATGGGAGTAAACTTTCCTAAATCGATGGGAGATTGCCTGGCCTCATGAAGCCAATAATCAGTGGGTCTGCCATGTGTTCTCCCATGCTTAGCCTTCCCCGTCTCTTTTAATCAACACTTCACCGCCGAAGAGATTTACAAGGTCTTTCATCAGTAAATAGTGGATAATTTTTCTCTACTTTACCTATTGGAAATAACACAAAAACAATTACAGGATAGTGACGGCCAAGGATTGCCTTGTGTTGGAGGATGTCAATAATGAAAATACATCTACTGCTTTAGCACAGCTTTTGTTCATATTTGCATTTATTCCATTATACCGCATACTGATTTATAAGAATAACTTGATCGCTTTGACCTTATTGAGCAAACAGCCAGATGACTTTGGTGACAAATAAAAATCCTAATAAATCTCCATAGTGTAAAAGTAGTAGACCTTAAATAAAAGGTGACATCCTACCTCCTGGAATTTTAATGAATTGAATTCATACTCTACCGTGCTGGGCGGCACATAATAACCATTGTCATATATCATCGATATCGAAACAAAATGTCACCATGTACATGGAACATTCGCTTGGCCTTACAAAATGAGACTTCCCACTGGGCAAAAACTGGTTGAATCAACATTGTTTCCACATCATCTCAACCCAGAAAATCAATGTGATGATGTTGAATGTTTAGTGTAAGTACAATGTAACTAGTAGACCTTCTTGCCTTTCTTCAAGAATCAGTGGGTAGTCCAAAAATGTATGTAAAAACTGCAGATTGCCCCTTTAAATGTTTTTGCCCCTTTCTTTTCTTTTGATTTTCATTCATTATTGTTATTTATATTATTATTATTACTACTAATATTAATATTATTATTATTTATCCTGCTACCAGTCACTTGTTCCTAATCCCCTGCCTACATGTACATATCTACTTCAAATTACTCTAGTATCCCTGCAATTGTACATTTGGTTTTGGCACTGACCCTTTATATAGCTTCCTCTTTCAGTTATTATTTATTGTATTTTTGTTCATGATATACAGTACCAGTCAAAAGTTTGGACACTGTCACGACTCCATCCGAAGTTGCCTCATTCCATCGTCACCACCCAGATCGCCCGGCACCTCGCCGTCCGGGTCGGTGTCAGAACGCAGCTGGAGCTGCGCGTCAAGGGGGGGGTACTTTCACGACTCCATCCGAAGTTGCCTCATCCCCTTGTTCGAGCAAGCTTCGGCAATCGTCGTCACCGGCTTTCTAGCCACTGCCGCTCCCTCCTTCATTATCCATTTGTCTTCCATGTCAGTTAACGTGAGTGTTTGTAAGTACCTGTTCTTATTGTTTGTTAATTCATTATATTACTTTATTAAATGTATATGACGAACAATCACTGCGTTGCACCTTGGTCTATTTACGATCCCCGTTGTGACAGAATGACCCACCTTGGCTAAGGATGTAAGGGTGTATGTCTCCTCCTGCTCGGTGTGTGCCCAGTGTAAGGCACCTAGACACCTTCACAGGGGAAAGTTGCTTCCTTTACCCATTCCACAACGGCCATGGTCACATTTATCGATAGATTTCCAAGTCCTGCCGCCTCTTGCCCTTACCCGGTCTCCCCACGGCCCTACAGACTGCGGAAGCTCTGTTCACCCATGTCTTCTGGCACTACGGGGTACCAGAGCCTCTAACGGGCAGGTGGAGAGGGTTAATAAGGATGTAGGTAGGTTCCTAAGGTCTTACTGTCAGGACCGTC
The DNA here is from genome assembly GCA_023634145.1 of Thymallus thymallus. Lineage (NCBI taxonomy): Eukaryota > Metazoa > Chordata > Actinopteri > Salmoniformes > Salmonidae > Thymallus > Thymallus thymallus. The sequence continues at coordinate 14,107,804 of CM042417.1, read as the reverse complement.
TGGGGGAGTGGTCGGAGTTCCTGCCATGGGCTGAGATGGCTCAAAATTCTCTCCGTCACTCCTTCACTAACCTAACCCCCTTCCAGTGTGTGTTGGGTTATCAGCCGGTTCTGGCACCGTGGCATCAGAGCCAGACCGAAGCTCTTGCGGTGGTAGAGTGGTTCCGGCACGCATAGGCGAAGGCACGTCGGCAGAAGGCAGGCGCAGACCATCACCGCAGTGATGCCCCGGTGTTCACACCGGGTGATCGGGTCTGGCTCTCGACCCGTAACCTGCCCCTCCGCCTGCCATGTCGGAAACTGGGCTTGCGGTTTGTAGGGCCATTTAAAGTCCTGAGGAGAATTGACGAGGTTACCTACAGATTACAACTCCCTCCCGATTACCGTATTAACCCCTCGTTTCATGTGTCTCTCCTCAGGCCGGTGGTGGCTGGTCCACTCCAGGAGTCTGAGGTGCGGGAGGTCCCTCCGCCCCCATTGGACATCGAGGGGGTCCCGGCGTACTCCGTCCGTTCCATCTTGGATTCGAGACGTCGGGCGGGGGGCCTTCAGTACCTCGTGGAGTGGGAGGGGTACGGTCCGGAGGAGAGGTGCTGGGTGCCGAGGGGGGATGTTCTCGACCACTCCCTATTACGAGACTTCCATCGTCACCACCCAGATCGCCCGGCACCTCGCCGTCCGGGTCGTCCCCGAGGTCGGTGTCAGAACGCAGCTGGAGCTGCGCGTCAAGGGGGGGTACTTTCACGACTCCATCCGAAGTTGCCTCATCCCCTTGTTTGGGCAAGCTTCGGCGATCGTCGTCACCGGCTTTCTAGCCACTGCCACTCCTGTTTAAGTCACCTAACAGTACAAACTCTGAAGATAGATGGGGGGCAATCAATTCACATATGGAGTCCAGGGCACAGCTGGGGGCAGAGGGGGGTCTGTAACATGCGGCAACAGTGAGAGACTTATTTCTGGAAAGGTGGATTTTTAAGAGTAGAAGCTCAAACTGTTTAGGCACAGACCTGGACAGTATGACAGAACTCTGCAGGTTATCTCTGCAGTAGATTGCAACTCCGCCACCTTTGGCAGTTCTATCTTGAAGGGAAATATTGTAGTTGGGGATGGAAATTTCAGAATTTTTGGTGGTCTTCCTGAACTCACGGCTAGCTCAAGGTATCGTATGGACAATGGTGATTAGCCAAAACAACAACAGCCACTCGATTGCAGCTAGCTAGCTGCGATGATCCGGTGTGATGGTCCTGTGATTTCAGTAGAAATCCGGTGAGGTGGAAGGGAACGCAGTCCGATATGCGCTGGGTTGGTAGCGCGCTGTGCAGACTGGCCGATATTGTCCGAACTAAAGCTGGCTGATGCAGGCAGAGCAGTGGTGAGGACCGCTAGCAGTGGTTAGCAATGGCTAGTAGCTAGTTAGCAAGCTAGCTAGCAGGCTAGCTTCTGACTGCGATTCAGTTAATGAAAAGTAAAGAAATAAAGATATTAGGTCCGTTTCACGTTGGGTGAGGTGGGTTGCAGGAGACGTATATGGGGAATAATAAATAAATAAATGGAAAGAACGACTAATTACAAACTATTTACACGGGACATGAGACGGGAGAAACAAAAACACGTCTGCACTGCTTACGCCATCTTGGAAATAGTAACCAAAAATAGTACCCAAAAAAGTGTTAAACAAATCAAAATATATTTTATATTTGAGATTCTTCAAATAGCCACCCTTTGCCTTGATGACAGCTTTGCACACTCATGGCATTCTCTCAACCAGCTTCATGAGGACCGCCACAGGAATGGAAGACCCAGAAATACCTCTGCTGCAGAGGATAAGTTCATTAGAGTTACCAGCCTCAGATTGCAGCCCAAACAAATGCTTCACAGAGTTCAAGTAACAGACACATCTCAACATCAACTGTTCAGAGGAGACTGTGTGAATCAGGCCTTCATGGTCGAATTGTTGCAAAGAAACCACTACTAAAGGACACCAATAAGAAGAAGAGACTTGCTTGGGTCAAGAAACACAAGCAATGGACATTAGACCGGTAGACATTTGTCCTGTGAGATTTTTGGTTCCAACCTCCACCAAATTTAGATGGTTTGGGATGAGTCAGACCGCAGTGAAGGAAAAGCAGCCAACAAGTGCTCAGCATATGTGAAACTGATGGAAAAGCATTCCAGGTGAAGCTGGTTGAGATAATGCCAAGAGTGTGCAAAGCTGTCATCAAGGCAAAGGGTGGCTATTTGAAGAATCTCAAATATAAAATATATTTTGATTTTTTTTAACACTTTTTTGGTTACTACATGATTCCATATGTGTAATGTCACAGTTGTGATGTCTTCACTTTTATTCTACAATGTAAAAAATTGTGCAAATAAAGAAAAACCCTTGAATGAGTAATATTCCAAACTTTTGACCCGGTGTGTATATATATAATATTTTTTTAAATTAGTTATAGTACTTTAATATTGATCACTGCACTGTTGGGTAGAATTTGCAAATAAAGCATTTCACTGTGCACGTGACAATAAAACATGAACTGTCATGTGACTCAAAAGTGTTTTTGCTGCACTGAAATCAGCTTTAAGTAAGTCTTGTTCCCCAAAGAACACTATCAACCTCATGGGGAAACATAGCTCGGCCCAAGGACTCTCCATTCTAGAGACATGCAGTGCCACATCCCACAGCAGTGATTACATTTTAGCTCTGATACGGCATCAGGTTCTGTTTAATATATCTGATAATGGGAGCACAATATGCTATTATCTCTCATTGGAAATGGCCTGTGGTTCCGTATTGTGTCTTTGCTGCAATAGCAAAGGGCCAGGAGTTATGGCTTGACGCCACAACTAAATTGATTGTTATTGCTTGAGACTTCTTTATTCTAGACTCCGTTCAAGGTATTGGATACAACGCTTGTCTGGCGAATGGAAATTATCTGGCGGCTTACAGAATTTGTATTCGCCGAGGGAGAGAGGGGAAAAAGCAAGCAGATAGAATCCACCCAGCAGTGAGTTTCAAGGTTAGAAGGCAGCATTCTAAACACAGTATCATTTGGAAACTTAATGTCTGCATGTGAAGCTGACTTACACTCTAAAATATAAAAAAAATAGATAGGAGATGTGTTACTGGTTATATAACCAGCGCACATTTGCATTCAAAGAACACCTCTATGTGTCAGAGGTACTCTATAACAAAAATGGAAAATATTAAATCCCTCTGTACAGTTTGCGAGATTTCTTTTTTTCCCCCTGCAGCCAATTTAAAATGAGGAAATGTCATCCTATCAGTGTAGTTAGTCTCGGTGTATCTGTCTGTGCATGTTAACAATTTGTTTGACATTTACTTTTATTTGTAGCCGAGAGACAGGTCGGGGGTGTGCTCTCCCCAGGTGCAGCCGAGGCATCCACTCAACCAGCAAACATTGATCCCTGTGCAGTCAAGCCTTTCAGAGAGAAGTCATTCCTGCAGGTGAGAAGGCTCCAAGCAGTTTGTGAATGCCTCCTGACAGACTGCAACCAATACTCCACACAATGAGTTTCACTATTGCTCCAGAGCAGTGTTTCCCAACTCCAGTCCTCCAGTACCGCAAACAGTACACATTTTTGTCGTAGCCCAGGACAAACATACCTCATTCAACTCATTTAGGGCTTGATGATTAGTTTACAAGTTGAATCAGGTGTGCTTGTCCAGGAATACAATACAAACATGTACTGTTGGGGTTGTTGAGGAGTTAGGAAGCTCAACAGCATGAGGATAACAGTCTACCATTCACCTGAGAGCTAATCAGAAATGTTAGGCCCTACACTAACCAGATTGGTATTGGTTCAGAATGTAGTATACACAGAGCCATCTGTGGCAGTCCTAAGAGTACTGTGTTCCTTCATAGCGATCATTTCAGTTTGTTTATGCTGAAGTCTTTCTACTTATATTTTTAACTTTGCTCTCAGAATGAAAGAAATGCAACCAGGTCATTTAAATTCCAGCCTCATTATAGGCTGAAACATTTAGATAGAGAGGTCCAATTTGCATTTAGATTGTTTCAGGAGAAGTAAATTAATCAACACTTTTGCACACAGACACACTAACACTCTATCTCTCCTTCCCTTGCTCTCTCACTCAGACACACAGACTGGCACACAAGAGTTGTTTTTCGTTAGTAATTTAAAAAATATGTGGATATGTAATTCACACCTAAAGAAAAATGGTCTCAAGTCTCTGAAATACTGTATACAAGCCCCCCCCATCCCCCCCCTGGCCAATTAGTGACAATAAATGTTCTGCTCAAAACCACATTTTGTTAATTAAATACCAAATATAAACTTCCTCTACATACACTAACTCTATCAAAATACGCCAAACACGACTCAATATCTAATCTAAACACTAGCACACGTTTACTATCCAAGAGGAACTTATAATCAATCATAGCACAACGACTTTCAAAATACTAACAGTTGATGGCTTTACAAAAACTGCATTACTTTTCATGTTTCAGTTCTACCTAAATACAATAGACGAGATGACATTTTTAGTTTTTTATAATTCTTTTACTGTAAACCACTCTACATTTTTTGGTTGAGTGTCTAATGTGTGCATTTTTGGCAACATACTGTCTAAAAGTGAATGAGTCATCTTTACTTTATATATGTACAGTATAATTTTTTGGGGACAGAATTGCTGCAGAAAAAGCTTTATTAGCAACATGAAATTGCTGCCAGTGATCAACATACAAAAATCCAACAAACATGGCCTTTGGTTCCAAATGTGTAAAAATAAAACACAATTACAGTAAAAAAGGCACAGCTACTCCTCTCCCTGGTCCTCTTCCTCTCCCTCGTCCAATTATCCCTCGTCCAGACATGATTTTTTCTCTCTCTGCTCCTCTGTGCTGTTCCGTATCCACATTGAAAAAATCAATCCAAAGAGTCCCCTTTTTACTGTGTATGTCCATGTAATTAAAATAACTTAAACACCGGGCTGTCTCCGATTGAGATTGGAATCAGCTGTGGTTGGTCTATTTTACCCAACTTACAGTAAATCAGCTATTTCTCAATGTTTCAATGACCTGTTCATTCAAAAATGCTTATCAGCTGTTTCAATATAGCTTTTGAGCTGCTGTTTTTGCAGAAGTAGAGGCTTTATACTATATTTAATGTTTTGAACATTAGGTATTCATTTCTGTAATGCTGTGTGCAAGCATTTGTAAATAAGACAAGAAAGATCCATCATTTTGGTATATATAAAAAACACTCACAAAACGTGAGTTTGCTATTCACAAGATGCTTTGCCTGATGTGAACCATTCCTCGAACAAAAGAGATTTCAGAAGACCTAAGATTAAGAATTGTTGACTTGCAAAAAGCTGGAAAGGGTTACAAAAGTATCAGTCCACGATAAGACAAATAATGGATATAAATGGAGAAAGTTCAGCACTGTTGCTACTCTCCCTAGGAGTGGCCGTCCTGCAAAGATGACTGCAAGAGCACTGCACAGAATGGTCATTGAGGTTAAGAAGAACCCTAGTTTCAGCTAAAGACTTACAGAAATCTCTGGAACATGCTAACATCTCTGTTGACGAGTCTACGATACATAAAACACTAAACAAGAATGGTGTTCATGGGAGGACACCACGGAAGAAGCCACTGCTGTCCAAAAAAAAATGTCTGAAGTTCGCAAAAGAGCACTTGGATGTTCCACAGCGCTACTGGCAAAATATTCTGTGGACAGAAAAAATGTGTGTAGAGAAAAAAAGGCACAGCACACCAACATCAAAACCTCATCCCAACTGTAAAATATGGTGGAGGGAGCATCATGGTTTGGGGCTGCTTTGCTGCTTCAGGGCCTGGACAGCTTGCTGTCATCGACGGAAAAATGAAATCCCAAGTTTATCAAGACATTTGCAGGAGAATGTAAGGCTATCTGTCCGTCAATTGAAGCTCAACAGAAGTTGGGTGATGCAACAGGACAACTAACCAAAACACAGAAGTAAATCAACAACAGAATGGCTTCAACAGAAGAAAATACCCATTCTGGAGTGGCCCAATCAGAGTCCTGGCTTCAACCTGATTGAGATGCTGTGGCATGACCTCAAGCTCACACCAGACATCCCAAGAATATTGCTGAACTGAAACAGTTTTGTAAAGAGGAATGGTCCAAAATTCCTCCTGACCGTTGTGCAGGTCTGATCCGCAACTACAGAAAATGTTTGGTTGAGGTTATTGCTGCCAAAGGAGGGTCAACCAGTTATTAAATCCAAGGGTTCACATACTTTCCCACCATGCACTGTGAATGTTTACACGGTGTGTTCAATAAAGACATGAAAATGTGTAATTGTTTGTGTGTTATTGTTGTTTTATGACCTATTTTTGCAGAAATCCAGGTAATTCCACAGGGTTCACATACTTTTTCTTGCCACTGTATAGGTCCTTAAGGGAAAGTTGTTGCTCATGGGGTGCTGCATATATGTACAAGATTTCATGACTGTAGCTCAAACAGGACAGGAGATATGCTTGTTGAATTTCTGTTGATTACTATAGCGGTCATTTAATTTTTTTAATGACGGATCTCAATGGCAAGACACATCATTCACCCAAGTTTCATCAAAACTGGGCCAAAAGAGAATGAGAAACCGGGAGAGAGGAGGGGAGTGTCTCATTCCAGCTAGCCACACATTCAGGAGGATCCATTTGGAGAAAGGCTCCATGTGTGTGTCAGGGACTGATTGAGAAGCTGCTCAGCGGAGGCACTAAGGTTCCACTGTTGTTATTGCCGCACTGCCGAGACCAGAAGATGCTCTAAACAAAGCCTGTCGCCGTACGACTACATATCGTGCTTCTGGATGTAAACTGTCATCTAAATATTACGGTCACAGAAGCCTGTAGCTTGTAGCTAGACTGTTTTTTGTTTGAGTGACTCAGGATTTACCTTGGTACCTTTTCTGTATTATATCCAGTAAGATGTTGGTTTATTGACCTGGGCTGCAGTAAATCTGCCCCTCAAACAAGCTCCGGGTGCCATATTTCTCTTTTTATGTGTGTAAACATAACTTGATTTGCAGCAGTTGGCACAATTTCCTATGGCTGGTAAAGGTAGGCTGTCTTTTCATCCATCATACTTTTAGTGTCTTAATAAGTAGTTGTGACTCACAAATGGCCTAATCCCAATTTTAAATGCCTGCCTGTAAATCTAAACTTTTTGGGGTAAACTATAAATCAATGTCAATAAAACGTTTAGTTATGCGCTTATATCCCAAGCTAAGCTTCTGCCTCGATTGAATACCTTTTTGAGATTTATGGTTTCATGCCTGGCTTTACCAGAGTCTCGTGGATCAATTAGATTTCTGTTCAAGTGCGCTTTTGCAAATTCATAGGGGGTTGCAGGGTGCCTTTGCTTTTCTGTCACAGGTGGTTGCCCTAAATCAAAAGAGATGAGAGGGCAGCAGCTCTGGCATGTTAGGAGAATCCCTTGGCACCGGAAGAGTTGGTAGAAAATATATCCAAGTAGATTACTGAGTAGATTACTGAGTTATCTTCCTCAGTATCTCCCTCCTACCCTCGCTCCAAATGTATAGTATCCGTTACATGTAAGGGATTACAAAGAAAACGGTAACTGTAATTCATTACGTTAACAGCAAAAGTATTGTAATCAAATTACAGATACTTTTGAAAAACTAGATGATTACTTTGAGGATTGCTTTTAAATTCAGAAAGGATGTTTGCGTGAATATTTGTTTTGACCCTTCTCTTTTTTCTCAATGACAATCAAATGAGCATTGAAAAAAAGGCACAAGTTTATGTTTTTCCACCAGAGCAAGTCTGACCACAAGTCAGAGGCCACTATGATGACACACCAAATGTGTTTGATGGATCGCGGGAAAAGAGCAGGAATAGGCTTTTTGTAGGCTACACTCCAAGCTATGTCTTCCAATGGTGTGACTGCGGTCGGCATCCAAAGATTATCCAACTTGAATAAACGCTTCGAGGTAAGGATAACAGCGATACAGATATCACTTATTATTGATCTACATAGCGCATTGATGTGTATCACACTGCTGCAATCTCATTTAGCTATTTGCGCCTTACAGATTGTGGTTGTTGTGGGTGGCTGTTCACAAATATAAATGTGTATTTGAACCCAATAATGGTTGAATTCAAGAAGTTTAAGTTGCCTATTAATAATTGTTTTTGAAACAAGTGGACAGCCAGTGAAACATTGTCAGGCTCTGGCCATAGAGAAGCCTATTTGCTTCTCTATGTAGCTATGGTCAGAGTCTGACAGTGTCGTTCTTTTCTGTTTCTATGTGGGGTTTGGGTTGGATCCCTAATTAGAGGCAGCTGCACCGCATTGTCTCTAATTAGGGATCCTATATATGTTGAGTCTGTCCTTCACTCTGGTGTGGGTCGTTGTCGATATATGTCGCAAATCACGGTGAAAGTAAGTGTGCTCTGTTTACGTCTGTTCATTCGTGTTTTGTTTCGAGAACGTGACGTTTTGTTCATCGTTTGTTTGTTTTGTAGTTCGTCAGTTGTTTTGTGCATATACATAGTAATTCATTAAAATGTCGAACTACTATCCCTGCGCTGCGCTTTGGTCATTCCCACACCCACATCGTGACAAACATGCGCTCTTGCAACAGTTGCATAGTGCGGATTCAAACATAAGGAATCATGTAGTAATCAAAAAAGTTTTAAACAAATCAAATATATTTTAGATTTTAGATTCTTCAAAGTAGCCACCCTTTGCCTTGATGACAGCTTTGCACACTCTTGGCAAAGCATTCCATTCCATGAGCGCAGCATTTATTTTTCAACTTGAATCAATGAGCCCAATCAGTCCTCCATGATAAGAAAATCATAAACAACAGAGTAGGACTGGCTAATATGTCCTTAGTTTTGTAGTAGAAAGTGATGGGTTAGAAGAAGCCGACATACAGAACCCATAAAGTAAAATGTAACATCCATATATGGCCAGCTATGTAAACTTGAACAATGATTTATCCTGCAATAGATGTTGTTCAATTGGTAATCAGATTACGTGATTGAGTTTGGGTAATCCAAAAGTTACGTTACTGATTACAATTTTGGACAGTTAACTTGTAACTGTAATGGATTACATTTAGAGTAACCTACCCAACCCTAACGGTATCTGATAATTTACTGATACTGTACCCTTAGCAATAGGGTGGCAGGTAGCCCAGTGGTTAGAGTGTTGGGCCTGTAACTGAAAGGTTGCTGGATTGAATCCCCAAACTGACAAGGTAAAATCTGTCGTTCTGCCCATGAACAAGGCAGTTAACCCACTGTTCCTAGGCCGTCATTGAAAATAAGAATTTGTTCTTAACTGATTTGCCTAGTAAAATAAAGGTAAAAAAAAAAAATAAGGACCTAATTATTTCCTCCTCTCACCTGGTGAAACTCACAGCGCGAGCAGTATAAAGCATATGTTATTTCCTTAGGTAGGGATGTTTTAATGCATCTCTTTATTTATTGAGGGAAATTGATCTATTTATATACAGTATAATGCTCTGACACATCTCTCAACTTCTACCTTACTAATCAGCTATATCAGCTGTATAGGAACCGGAAGCCTCACATGCATTCACATTGACATTTTAGTCATTTAGCAGACTCTTATCCAGAGCAATTTAGAGGAGCAATTAGGCTTAAGTGCCTTGTTCAAGGGCACATCCACAGAATTTTCACCTAGTCGGCTCTGGGATTCAAACCAGCGACCTTTCGGTTACTGGCCTAACGCTCTAACCGCTAGTGCTTCATCTTACTGGATTCTAGAGGTTGGCCTTGTCGGAAAAGTCACGATTTTTGTTTCTAATAAAAATGGACAAAATCCTCCAGGTAATTCAAGACAACGATCCTAGATTTTAGAAGTAAAAGTAGAAGTACAATTATGCACAGGTAGCTCCATAAAAATACAGCAAAACATAAGACGTACGCTCATGCCACTAAGATGAGGGAGGGAAAAGCTGTATTTCGTCAAGGCTAACTGTTGAGACCCTATTATGTGAAACAACAACAAATAAGTCACTTTGTGTTAAGGGTGTGGCGAGACAAGTGTCCAGGACCTGGAATGGAAATGATGAACTCCCTCTTAGCATATCTACCTGTTTGATCATCTTTACTGCAACGCCAAGGGACATCTGCTCGATTTCTGCTGGTGCCACCCATACGTAAAATGTATACACGGATAACTGTAAGTCACTTTGGATAAAAGCAGACAATAGCATACATGCTACATTTTTGTTGTGCTAAACATGCTACATGATAAAGCACTTGTGCTATTTTACAAGCAGTAGGATCTCAATGGGTCTCCTATAAAGGTTTCCCACTCTCATGCCGACCAATAAAACATGTCTGTGGCTTTTCATTGCACTGTGCTCCTTCCTCCCCAATTCTATTAATTTCATCTGGTCATATACAAGCAAGAGAGAGTGGGTAATATATTATTGTGAAAGGAAAACATTAGCAAATTATATTAATTCTGGCAAGAGGGACTGGTAGTAACATGAATCTTTTGGTCTATTTCAAGAGGTCATCATGCGTCCACTCCACTAATCCAGTTAATGAGCCTCAAACATAGTATGAACTAAATTATAGGCTTGGCTCAGGTTCTTTACACACACCATAACACAGCAGTAAAAAAAAAAAACTCCTCCACACACACACACACATGCACGCAAATGTGCACATGCACACGTGTAGTTGCACACACACACACACACACACACACACACACACACACACACACACTGATACACACAATATTGTCCAATTATAATTTCAATTTCCTCTCCGTGGAGGATTGGTTGATACCATTTCAAATGCATGCACCCAAATTTGATATACAAACAACTCCAGTTAACTACAATATATAAAGTTATCATTTGAGCCACAAAGTCATACAATTTGAAACCTAACCCTAACCTTAACCACACTGCTAGACCTAATGCCTAACCCCAATGCCTAACCCCAACCTTAAATTAAGACCAAAAAGAAAAACATTTTGTTTTCATTCATCTTTACAATATAGCCAATTTTGACATTGCAGCTGGCCTATTTAAGGGAAATCTCTCAGTTCTGATTCATGACAATAAATGTCAACCTGGATGCAATAACGGAGATCAAGTTGCTTTTGGTACAATAGTGAGAGTGGAATCTGGTACAGTTGGTCCCTTGAGTGTGTCTCTTTAAAAGGAACAGCACACATAGAATATTGATATCCATGAATGTAAAAATGACAGGGGATCTGTAAATATCAGGCCTTTTCACAGTAAATGTGTCTTTTGAATCATGCTTGAGAATAAAACCCATAGCTCTTTGAGGTTTTCTTAGAGAGCATGGCATGTTCTTTTCATCTCCCTGGCCTGTCACTGTATTTATCCAACAGCCCTTTGTGAACAACCTTGCACTACAGTCATAAGTAGCCTCTAATGTGCTCGAGCTCACCGGAACTTCAGACAGTAATGTTAATCATTACTCTGACCAAATGCTTTGTTCCTGGCATTGATAGAGAGTTATTAATAAAACAGACATGAGAAAAAGATCTGTGCAGAAAAAATGTACCAGTGCTTCGCATATTGTCTCAAACGAAAACAACTTGCAAAAGAACATATGGTTTAACAGATGTAGGTCCCAAGGTACTCTGAGCATTTCTAATTACCCCATGAACGCAGCCTTGGCCTGCACTGTGTGTGACATTAAGTTTCAAATAAAGAACTGCCGTTCACCCTCCACAGAGCCTGCAGAAGCTTCTCAGCACGTTTTGATGAAACACATCTGGTTAGGTGACTGTAAATGTAACAAAAGTAATTTAAAATTCATAATATTTTGCCACAATGAAAGCTCAAATGCATCATTAAGTCATTTATTGCACGCTTTCCAGCCGTCACTGTCTTCAGGGGAAGCCATGGATGTTTAACTTCTGAAAGCGAAAACAAAGCAGTATGGGATTGGATAAATGTGACAAAACAACAAAAATTATAGAGAGACGTCGGCGGGATGCTATTTTAGTTGAAAGTGAGTCAATTTGTTGAGAAACTGTTTGAAAATAAAAAAAATTATGCATGAAAAACAACCAGCACTGCTGCATGGTTTTCATGCGCTTCTTTCATGATTGAATTATCACGGGATGGCTTTGAGTCAAACAGCATTACGGACTCCCACAGAAGCTACAGTGGAGGGGAACATCCCATAAGGCCCGCACTCTCTCCTTTTGACAGGACATCTTTGGCTTCTGCTGTGTGGTTTGGAGCGCTGACAATAGGAACACTTTTAAAGCGTTTTGACTGGTGCTGCACATCTGTGCATGTGGGCACTGCTGTTCCCCCCCCCCCCAGAGTCAAACGATGCTGCAAAGTTCTGTCATGTCGATCAAAGTCATTTGCACCCTGTGGCCTTGGCTACCTACTGCATGCCCTCTATAAGAGAGGTAGCAATAGCAACTTGTTCCTTCAAGTGGTACATTGTTTTAACTTTCTCTATCTCCTGTAATCTTGTGCCAATAAAAGGTTTGTATCAATAATGTGTTTTAATCAACAATATCATGCCAATAATGTGTTTTAATGAACAATATCATCCCAATAATGTGTTATCTTAACACATACCTGTGCAAACATCCTGTTTGGACTACTTCCCAGTTTGTGCACACTGGTTGAAATCAACATTCTTTCCACATTCCACATTTCAATGAAATTACATTGAACCATCATGGAATAGACGTTGAATTGTTATCCATGCCCAGTGGGTTGTGCCAATAATGTGTTTTAAACCCAAAGGATGGTTCTACTTCTAACTCGGTAGGACACCTGCTCAGTCAAGGTTTTTAGAGGCCTCAGAATGACTATCCTGACAGTTTTGTCATTGTTTCAGTTAGAGGCTAATTTAGAATTTGGTTGTGCAAAGATTAATCGCTCATCTCTCCACCAGAGGAGGCGAGAAACGACAGGTAGTCACTCTAATTATCTGCCGCCCTGTCAAATATGTTAACCACGGTGGGAAAACAATGCCAGTTCAATGTCAGTCGTGAGAAATATGGGCAATGATTTATTCTTTGCAACCACAACTCCTGCACATTCAAAGTGATTATCGCGAATGAGTCACCGGACAAAAAAAAACCTGAATGGCATCAAAATGAATGTCTCCTCCCCGTGTTTCACTCCAAAGCTTGACAAAACTATTGAGCTGCCCCTGAATGCAACAATACCTTCTGCAGTACAGTTGAGGTGAAGACCTACACACACTACATCAAGGGAAGAAGATTTGGGTAAATCCGCAATTGAATCCTGAATGAAGCTTTCTTCTGACACGTGGTTTTAGATCCTCACCACATCCAGGGTTCTTATACCAGAAACTAGACAGAAAGGAAGCTAACTTAACTGAGACAAATATCATCACTGGTTAGACAGCAACTCTATTTACAGATAATCTGGAATTTCAGTTTTTCAACAATTTTTCATTTAGTTTCATTTTGATCTACTTTGCATGTGCAGGGTGACCCTTCAAAACATGTTTTGCCTCAGGCAATAACAGTCCCAGACACCCTATCATATCACCAAAGTTTGCACATCTGCAGTTCAGAATTGCTTATTGGGTCTTATGGACTGTGTCTAGCTTTTTTTATGTGATACATTTTTGATTCCAAGCACCCTTTTTATTTGTTTATACAACAGGATTTAGAGTTGAGCACGTTGTATTCCTTTAGCATGTCTAGAACTGACAGCTAACACAGCTCTTGTATTCAGATCATGGAGTTCCTCTCATGGAGTTTCAGAACACAGTGTGTCTACACTTGGATTTAAAATGTGTCTACTGTCCACTTTGTGTATGGATTTCCTTTTCCTGACGCGTGCTATATTCAAATGCCAGTAAGGATTAAGCAAACGGTTGGAAAAGGAAAAGATGACGATGCCACATAGATAGCTAGCAAAGCTAAAAGAATAGCAAACGGGTTAGCATAAACAGCATAAATAAGCGACCTTGAGCTCGCATTTGACTGTCAAATGTAGAAAGGGTCATGTTAGCCATTTACCCTGAGCAGAATGTAAATCTCTATAATTACGCATTTCCAAAGATGCTATATCCACTATGTCAGGCATCTGCCTCCACAATGGTTCCACAATGGTCTCCCAGCTCTACACGATTAAGGCCAGAGCTTATGAGACAGCCTATAGTAACTGGCTATGACAGATCTTCATGGGCGATGTGTGTATGTGTTGGACAGCGTTGACCTTAATCGCCAGTGCAATGTCTAAGCTGACTTCACTGCCATAGCTTTGCCTGGCTGCCGTGTTCAGAACCGTAAGGCTGGGTGACAGTGTGGGTTAGTGTGCCAGTGTTGAGCGATTCCTACCAACATGTGCCCACTGACCTGCCCCAGCTCAGCTCACAGCTTCAGGGAGAGACCGACACAAACAAATTAGGCCTGATAGAGGGAATTTACTGTAGCTGTAGCATAGGCATGTGCATGACATTCTTCATGAACTATTTCTCTTGCACACACCAACCTTATCTCTATTTGGCTGGCTTCAGATAACTGATTAGAATATGTCAGTATGGCAATGATTGAAGACTCTCCCCTGCTAAAGGTCGGTGATCAGCACAATCTATCATTCTGTCCTGCACCCTAATGGTAAATGTGGGGCTGTAGTATGTAGTTTGGGTTAAAAAAGACAAATGAAGTATCAGAAGTACATTTATGTTACATTTGACATTTAGCAGACTACAGACAGGAGCAATTAAGGTTAAGTGCCTTGCTCAAGGACACATTGACCAGTGACCTTTCGGTTACTGGCCCAGCGCTCTTAACCGCTAGGCTACCTGCCACTCTACTTGCACATACATTCACAGTTCCCAGTTCTCCATCATAGGACGAGATTAGGAAGCGTTGGATTCTCAGAAATAACAGGAAATGCTCCAATCCACTACAACATGGTTCTTTAAGGGATAGCTGCCAAGTCTCAAATTATGTGCTGTTTCGACAACACAGATGTTATTTCCTTTTCTGAGACCGTATTGTTCGTAACTGTCTTTTCCTCACAAAATGCTTTTTTCTTCCAAACCACTGCTTTTTCGATAGGTCAGTCTGCCCTAGCCCTGAGTTATAGTGGTTTGATGATTAACAGTACATGCTAACAAAATCAACCAGTAGGAGAAGTTGAAGGACAGAGTGTTGCCACCAGTAGAAGCAAATCAGTGGAGGCTTTACATGGCCTAAACATGCCCGAACTGTCACTAAACTAGGGTTGATTTTTCAGGCTGCCAAAGTCAGGCAGATTGTTCGGGCTCTCACCGTCACAGCCAGGAGGTTATTCTAGGGTCTCACTACTTTCCAGCAGACTGACTGGATTCTTATTAAAGTCCAATAACGCTGTGCCAAAGTAAGCAACCTTACAGAGGAGCTCATGCCAGTTATACAATCCCATTTACCTCAGCGGGAGCCACATCCACTTAATCAGCCAGCACTCCTTTCAATCTAGGCCAAACAAAGAGTCCCAGTAATGCCTCATCCCAATGTGTTAGGATTTCATTCCTAAGGGAAAGTGAAGACAATATAAAGTCATGAGGGTTAATGACACTCCTGAACAGTGAGAGTGGGCAATTTGATACAATGTTTTCCAAGAGAGGATTCAGAGCCTGATTCATTATGAATATAATCAGGCAGCATCGCTTTGGCTATTAAAAAAGACTTAAGCCAAACACAATTAGAGGGCATTGTCATGCAAATGCTGGGAAATGTATTGTTCTCTTTGGGAACACATGTTTAATCTAATTAAAGTGAACTCTAGGTTGTTGGTCCATTGTATTTCAAAGAAAAAGAAACGGAGAGAAGCACATGAGCTATGTTGGGGAGGACATACTCCAGTTTCTCAACATCAGTTATCAACTTGAGTCTTTAGGAACTGTTTGCTTGATAATGGATATAGTTGTGTGTCACTGCCAAGAAAGCTCCAAGTGTTTAGCTATAGGAGGTGTAATTGGACCAAAGTAGGCCTCCATTAGCAATGACCTCTATCAACGTTGCTACACTACATGACTAAAAATATGTGGACACCTGCTCGTCGAACATCTCATTCCAAAAGCATGGGCATTAATAGGGAGTTGGACTCCCAATCACGGCCGGCTGTGATACAGCATGGAATCGAACCAGGGTGTTTGTATTGTTGGAAGCACAGAATTGTCTAGAATGTCATTGTATGGTGTAGCGTTAAGATTTCCCCTTTCCCCTGGAACTAAGGGGCCTAGCCCGAACCATGAAAAACAGCCCCAGACCATTATTCCTCCTCCACCAAACTTTACAATAGCCACTATGCATTGGGGCAGGTAGCGTACTCCTGGCATCCGCCAAACGCAGATGTGTCCGTCGGGCTGCCAGATTGTAAAGTGTGATTCATCACTCCAGAAAACGTATTTCCAGTTTGGAACTCTATAGTGAGTTTTTCGACCGAGAATAAACCATTTTTACTCCCTACTAGCTTCAGCACATTCTGTGAGCTTGTGTTGCCTAACACTTCGTGGCTGAGTCGTTTTTGCTCCTAGACGTTTCCACTTCACAATAACAGCACTTACAGTTGACCGGGGCAGCTCTAGCAGGGCAGAAATGGGACGAACTGACTTGTTGGAAAGGTGGCATCCTATCACGGTGCCACGTTAAAAGGCACAAAAATTTTCAGTAAGGCAATTCTACTGCCAATGTTTGTCTATGGAGATTACAAGGCTGCTCGATTTTATACACCTGTCAGCAACGGGTGTGGCTGAAGTAGCCGAATACACACATTTTAAGGGGTGTCCACATACTTTGTATATATAGTGTATCTATCAATCTCTGGAATTAAGAAACTTCATGGTACCAGAGTAAATTATTATTATACACCCTGAATGATTGTCATTAGATCTTTAAAGAAAATAACCAGATTACCACAACAGGGTACCAAAAACGCCCAAAATGTTTTCAGTTGAAATAAGTGAATGATTTTCCAAAGTACATGCCCAGCTCTATTTCCTTTCTGCATGGAGGCTTACATGCAAGTCGCATTAACATCAAAGAAGTCGCCCGTGTGAATTACACTGGGATTTAGAGTGTTTGTCAAACAGCGTCTCCTTTTTGTATGCTCTGTGTGCTGGGGATAAAATTTTTCAAAGTGTGGGCTCATCAGTACTAAAGCAGGGACATTAGGCCTCGGTAACTGATGCAATATATTTGCTCTGGTAAATAATTGGATTTTTGAAGTAGCCATTGTTTACCCAAGTGGCCGTAATGCATTCTTACTAACTGCGGTGTTATCAGATAATCCCCGCTTGGTCGTCACATGTAGAGACTATACGTGTCTCAACAAAACAAGTGTGATCGATAAACATCAATGGCCTGAATCACACAGTAAAGATAATGTTGATATCCAGTCTTGGGGAGTAGTGAAAAACATGAGTAGTTAATGTAGTGTTTAAGCTGTCACACTCACATCTCATGATTTATGAGGGGGGGGGGGGTGGCAGGAGGTAATACAATTAGATAATTAGATTACCACGTGTTGTATTTAAACACCTTTGATCTGATTACTTTGATATGGAGGGCTTTGATGTAAGTTTCGCTGCAGTGTGTGTGTGTGTGTGTTTGTTTGTTTGTTTGTTTGTTTGTTTGTTTGTGTGTGTGTGTGTGTGTGTGTGTGTGTGTGTGTGTGTGTGTGTGTGTGTGTGTGTGTGTGTGTGTGTGTGTGAACCCAGGTGTGAGGGGCTTGTAGTGATCTTTATTTTATTTTGCTATATGAGAGACAAAATACACTTGGTGCTTTTGATCAAGTAGAGTCCTTGGTCAATTGTGGGACACAGATGTGTTATGCCCTTGATCAGTGGTAGTGTATTATGTTATTTGTTGAGCCAAAGGTCTATTGTGACTTTTGAAGCCTGGTTGTTCTTTAAAAGTGCTTTCCTCACCATCTTAAATAAGCATGCCCCATTCAAAAAATGTAGAACTAAGAACAGATATAGCCCTTGGTTCACTCCAGACTTGACTGCCCTTGACCAGCACAAAAACATCCTGTGGCGTACTGCATTAGCATCGAACAGCCCCCGCGATTTACAACTTTCAGGAAATTCAGGAACCAATATACACAGTCAGTTAGAAAAGCAAAGGCTAGCTTTTTCAAACAGAAATTTGCATCCTGTAGTACTAATTCCAAAAAGTTCTGGGACACTGTAAAGTGCATGGAGAATAAGAGCACCTCCTCCCAGTTGCCCACTGCACTGAGGCTAAGAAACACTGTCACCACCGATAAATTTAAGATAATCGAAAATGTCAATAAGCATTTTGCTACGGCTGACCATGCTTTCCACCTGGCTACCCCTACCCCGGCCAACAGCTCTGCACCCCCTGAAGCAACTTGCCCAAGCACCCCACCGCTTCTCCTTCACCCAAATCCAGATAGCTGATGTTCTGAAACCCAGAACATCAAACCCACCACAGCGACCTGTACGCTCTCATTGACTGGCACTACATATTCGTCGCCAAACCCACTGGCTCCAGGTCATCTATAAGTCTTTGCTAGGTAAATCCCCGCCTTATCTCAGCTCGCTGGTCACCATAGCAACACCCACCCGTAGCATGCGCTCCAGCAGGTATATTTCACTGGTCATCCCCAAAGCTAACACCTCCTTTGGCCACTATTCCTTCCAGTTCTCTGCTGCCAATGACTGGAACGAATTGCAAAAATCATTGAAGCTGGAGACTACCATCTCCCTCAATAACTTTAAGCATCAGCTGTCAGAGCAGCTTGTCTGATCACTGCACCTGTATACAGCCCATCTGTAAATAGCCTACCCTACTACCTCATTCCCATAATTTTTTTTTGTGCTAATTTGCACATTTGTAATTATTTCGCCACTATGGCCTATTTATTGCCCAACCTTCCTAATCTTACATTTGCACACACTGTACATAGATTTTATATTGTGTTATTGACTTTACATTTGTTTATCCCATGTGTAACTCTGTGTTGTTGTTTTTGTCGCCCTGCTTTGCTTTGTCTTGAAGATCTCGTACAACGCTGTGTACTACTCCCTTCACAGAACAGTGCAAACGGTCTCTAACCAGAATAGAAAGAGGAGTGCACAACTGAGCAAGAGGACAAGTTCAATTGTGTCTAGTTTGAGAATCAGACGCCTCACAAGTCCTCAACTGGCACCCGTAAAACACCAGTCTCAATGTCAACAGTGAAGAGGCGACTTCGGAATGCTGGCCTTCTAGGCAGAGTTGCAAAGAAAAAGCCATATCTCAGACTGGCCAATAAAAATAAAAGATTAAGAAGGGCAAAAGAACACAAACACTGGACAGAGGAAGAAATTGCTTTTTCTTTCCAACTCTGCCTAATTGCAAAGGGTTCACATACTTTTTCTTGCCACTATACAGTATATAACGATACACTGTTGTGTAGATATGGATAGATATGGATTTTGTTTGTAGCATTTGTTACAGTTAAATATTTTGTCGATGAAGGATTTGTTTTGAACATGCTTTCATTTATACATTTTCATTCACAGGTTGAATGCCAAGTTTGAAGGTGTCAATCCACTTCAATCAGTGTAGATGAATGGGAGGTTAAAAAATATATTTTTAAACCTTGAGACAATTGAGACATGGATTGTGTGTGTGTTATTCAGAGGGTGAATGGTCAAGACAAAAGATTTAAGAACGGGGTATGGTAGTAGGTGCCAGGCGTACCGGTTTGTGTGGGTATTTCACACTCAACAGTTTCCCGTGTGTATTGGGAATGGTCCACCACCCAAAGTACATCCATTAAACTTGACACAACTGTGGGAAGAATTGGATTCAACATGGGCCAGCATCCCTGTGGACCACTTTTCACACCTCAAGGCTCACTACCTTGACTAGATCCTCCAGAGACGTTCAGGGCCTGTTGTATGTTAGGTTTACTCAGTGTAGACATTGCTTGCTAGGAATATGGGACCAAATACTAAACTTTTGACTAGATGTAATACACTAGAATTGAATTTATCCAAATACTTTTAAATTCGGGGTCTAGATACATAACGTGCATTCATTTCTAAACCATAAAGGAGATATGTATGAAAATGCCCTCAGATAAAAGGTGACATGATGCACAATTGAGAGCATCCTGTCGGGCTGTATCACCGCCTGGTACGGCAACTGCACAACGCATTACCCGGGGCAAACTACCCGTCCTCCAGGACACCTACAGCACACAATGTCATAGGAAAGCCAAAAAGATCATCAAGGACATCAACCACCCGAGCCACTGCCTGTTCACCCCACTAACATCCAGAAGGCAAGGTCAGTACAGATGCATCAAAGCTGGGCCGGAGAGAGTGAAATACAGCTTCTATCTCAAGGCCATCAGACTGTTAAACAGCCATCACTAGCACATTAGTGGCTGCTGCCTATAGACAGACTAGACATTACTGGCCACTTTAAGAAATGGAACACTGGTCACTTTAATGTTTACATATATTGCATTACTCATCTCATATGTATATACTGTTTTCTATACTATTCTACTGTATCTCAGTCCATGCCACTGACATACCTCGTCCATATACAGTGGGGAGAACAAGTATTTGATACACTGCCGATTTTGCAGGTTTTCCCACTTACAAAGCATATAGAAATCCAGAAAATTACATTGTATGATTTTTAAGTAATTAATTTGCATTTTATTGCATGACATAAGTATTTGATACATCAGAAAAGCAGAACTTAATATTTGGTACAGAAACCTTTGTTTGCAATTACAGATATCATACGTTTTCTGTAGTTCTTGACCAGGTTTGCACACACTGCAGCAGGGATTTTGGCCCACTCCTCCATCCAGATCCTTCAGGTTTCGGGGCTGTCGCTGGGCAATACGGACTTTCAGCTCCCTCCAAAGATTTTCTATTGGGTTCAGGTCTGGAGACTGGCTAGGCCACTCCAGGACCTTGATATGCTTCTTACGGAGCCACTCCTTAGTTGCCCTGGCTGTGTGTTTCGGGTCGTTGTCATGCTGGAAGACCCAGCCACGACCCATCTTCAATGCTCTTACAGAGGGAAGGAGGTTGTTGGCCAAGATCTCGCGATACATGGCCCCATCCATCCTCCCCTCAATACGGTGCAGTCGTCCTGTCCCCTTTGCAGAAATGATGTTTCCACCTCCATGCTTCACGGTTGGGATGGTGTTCTCGGGGTTGTACTCATCCTTCTTCTTCCTCCAAACACGGCGAGTGGAGTTTAGACCAAAAATACATTACCTTCTTCCATTCCTCCTCTGGATCATCCAGATGGTCATTGGCATACTTCAGACGGGCCTGGATATGCGCTGGCTTGAGTAGGGGGACCTTGCGTGCGCTGCAGGATTTTAATCCATGACGGCGTAGTGTGTTACTAATGGTTTTCTTTGAGACTGTGGTCCCAGCTCTCTTCAGGTCATTGACCAGGTCCTGCCGTGTAGTTCTGGGCTGAACCCTCACCTTCCTCATGATCATTGATGCCCCATGAGGTGAGATCTTGAATGGTGCCCCAGACTCACCAAGCTGCTTGCCTATTGTCCTATAGCCCATCCCAGCCTTGTGCAGGTCTACAATTTTATCCCTGATGTCCTTACACAGCTCTCTGGTCTTGGCCATTGTGGAGAGGTTGGAGTCTGTTTGATTGAGTGTGTGGACAGGTGTCTTTTATACAGGTAACGAGTTCAAACAGGTGCAGTTAATACAGGTAATGAGTGGAGAACAGGAGGGTTTCTTAAAGAAAAACTAACAGGTCTGTGAGAACCGGAATTCTTACTGGTTGGTAGGTGATCAAATACTTATGTCATGCAATAAAATGCAAATTAATTATTTAAAAATCATACAATGTGATTTTCTGGATTTTTGTTTTAGATTCCGTCTCTCACAGTTGAAGTGTACCTATGATAAAAATTACAGACCTCTACATGCTTTGTAAGTAGGAAAACCTGCAAAATCGGCAGTGTATCAAATACTTGTTCTCCCCACTGTATGTATATATTCTTAATTCATTCCTTACTTAGATTTGTGTGTATTGGGTATATGCTGTGTAATTTGTTAGATATTACTGCACTGTCAGAACTAGAAGCACAAGCATTTCACTACACTTGCAATAACATCCGCTAAACATGTGTATGTGACCAATACAATTTGATTTGACATGATTTTGTCTCATATCAAACATTTCATCTCAAAGTATAGAAAATGTTTGCTTCATTGTCCAAATAAATAAAAAAACCGAGGGTGGGTCAAAATTATTCGCAAGATGTTGTATGGAAAACCTAGTACTAAGACACTGGAGGTAAGGTATAATGTTTAAATAAAACTAGTTGGCCATGAAGTGTGACATGGTGAGGTTGGACCCAGGTGCAGAGAAGAGACCAGACGAGGAATCAGTGGTTAAGGATAAACATAGTACTTTACTGAGAAACGGTAAACGAAGGATCACAGTAACACTGGAAAAACAAGTCTCGAAACCTCACTCATGAAACAACCGCACACGGTAAACAATTCAAGCTTTTGCAAAGGACAACAGAAAACACCTCTTTTAACAGGGAAATCATAATGAGTAAATAGGACACACCTTAAAGTCGTTAATGTCTCTAGGGTGGTCTCTGCCGCCCTCTGGTGACAGGTGGAACCATGACATGAAGAAGTTTCAGTAGATTATGAACTGATGCCTATAAAGCTATGTGGTGTATAATGTAGCTGCACTTTGTAAAGTCATACCAAAAAATATATATAAATTAGAGCATGTTCAAAATAAATCCCTCCAAAAACAATGTACTGTAACACATGCTACAAACAAAATCCATATCTACACAACACCCTAAGACTAACCGATTAAGAAAGTGATCATGATGTAATTTTTACCAGTGTAGTTTGTGAAAGTGAAGTGGTAGTGAGCGAATATAAGCTGTTTTGGACTTACCCCATTCTACTTTAGTATTATATTAATATGCTTTTATAATCAGCTTAGATAACGTTTGAAAACATGTCTATAACTCACCAGTATTCACTGCATGAAAAGGTACATTTGCGGGTCAAACGCACAATTCTGAAAACCTACCGTTTCTGGAAATTTGCGTGCACATGTACAGTAATGTTCAGCCCTGCACACGCAACATAAATCGCATCACTTTTGTGTGCGGATGTCATGGTTTGTAGGCAGGACCCGAGGCGCAGAGCTGTAGTATAAAGACATTCCTTTATTTGGTTTTGCAAAAACAACAAAATGAGAGGAAGCAACCATGAACTGACATGCACTTAGCACAAACAATAAACGCACACACAGGTTGCAAACTCACCAACTTAAATAGGATACCCAATTAGAGGCAACGCAGGGCAAGTGCCTCCAATTGGGGACAACCACAAAAACCAACATAAAGTTGCCTAGAAGCCTCCCCTCTGTCAAGCCCTGACAGTCTCCTCCAGACCAACATAAAGATGCCTAGAGGCCTCCCTATAGTCAGACCCTGACTGCAGACTTGCACGGACCTGTATATGTCCGGAAACGGTTCGGTAAATACCCAGAAACAACCACGTCTGCCCACTTACCAGGACACATCTTGAAATTCCAGTGCACACCTTTGACGTCAGTTGTAATACATCTCCATCCATGTTTGCCCACGTCTCGCCCATAAATGTCAGTAAATGGCTGTGCACTTTCTCAAGGTTGTGCATCTTTATTCGCCCCACTGAATGCTAATGCTAGTCATTGCTAGCTTGCCTTAGTGACCGTCACTGGTATATTAATAACAAAATTAATTACTACATTAATTAATGAATTACAGTGAATTAGGAATGTATGAATGAATAAATTACTTTTAATAATTTTTTATCACAGATCAGGGTTCCTACAGATTTTCAGAAATACAATTCAAGCACCACTATCAAGGTTTTTCCAGCACTTCACGACATCATCATACTAAAACAACTCGTAGTTCCTTGAATAAAACACACAAATACACTTCTTGAAGGATGACAATTAATTTCAGTAGAGCAGGAGAAAGCGGGTAATTGCTACTAACAGCTTACTACACAACATACACTTAGTATTACTTTCTTAGCTACAGTATACATATCTCCCTGGCATATTACATAATTTATTCAGCAGCATACAAGACATTTTTGGACTCATCTTGTTGAGCTGTGCTCACTTGAACAGGAAGGTGGCGCGGTGGTCCTTCGTGAGCAAATCTTGTCATCAAACTTTGTCATCAAAGTCTGGCATTCTCTGGATGTATGGTGCTTTCAACACAACTGGGAACTCGAATAATATATATATTTTTTATCACAATGACATCAGTGATTTTCAGGTCGTAGCTCCAAAAAGAGATCCGAATTTCGGATTTAAAATTCCGAGTTGGATGAAAGTTCAAAACGTATTTTCCCAGTCATAGCTCGTTTTTCCCAAGTTCCCAGTTGTCTTGAACTCAATAAAGATTGAGTTGCAGTTCCGAGTTAACAGTTGTTTTGAGCGCAACACAAATCATGCTACATTGACAGCATAGACCCTTAATCTTAAGACTTGGGACCACACAGCCACTCCACTGAATAGCAGGCTAATGATTGCTTTGCAAAGCTTGCAGTTAGCCACTGATTCCTTTCAAACCACTCATTGTTGAATTTGCGATTTCCAACTTGTTGTGTAATGTATATGTCCAATGGCAGATGAGCACAGATACGTTATATCTATATTTTCTCTTCATTATTTTTCTTCATATGACAAGGATTTAAAAGGATTTGCCAGTAGATTGTCGACTTGATTCATGATGACTGCTAGCTAAGATTTTGAAAGTATGATGTTGACATGATCAGTCCAATCAAAGCTACTGTAGATATAACGTGAATTGACGTAATTTAATCTGTGGCCAATGACCTTGAGCCTTCTTGGATGGGCACTTCTACCCTTAGACTTGGCAGTGACGTAGTGTCCCCTTGAGTGACAGAACACTTATGGCTTGCCCGACCACCACAGAAAGCACTGAGCTAGGCTGAAACACCTGCATTTTATAGCTGCCTTACTCAAGAAAACAACAAATAGACCATGCTCTGCCCAACCTGCCCTGAATGACGGGTCACCACTGGAAATGCATATGCATAAGCATGGGGGGGTCATAAAAAAAACATACACCACCCTCCCCAACATAAACATATTTTCACATGAACCTCCCCTTGTACAGTAAGATACATTGAACCCCCTCTCCCCTCATAGAATGAACTAAAAATAATGTTTACGTCCACAAATAACAATAACTGTAGTGACCCTGCGTTTATAAACGTGGATATCTACTTTGCTGTTGTGACACAGTCGATACCATGCAGGGCTACGGACTAGAAGGTTGAGGGTTCGCCGACCACCACAGAGGAGCTCACTCTCTCTGCCTGTTTCATTACTTCACGATCAGAGCTGGTTGCAGACAATGATCAGCTAGGGGGAAATCAGATTTTCAACATTTTGATGCCATATTTATAATTATATAAAATATATGCAAAGAATTTTCCACCAACAGGCTTTTGTGCCAATGCACCACACAATAAAAAAAAAAAAACATAACGACATGGTTTTTATTTAACACCACACTAAATATGTCAATCTCGACCAGGAGTGCAACTTTGGTTTTAGAAGTGGGGGGGGGGACATAATTATTAATATCATTGTTTTGTTTATCCAGTCGAAAAACACTCCAAACAGCCTACCCGATCGCTCAGAGATGTTCGCATGGTCCTAAAGCACGTCGTTTCCTCTATTTCACATTCCAATTATAAAATGTATTTTCAGAATGTGGGGGGAACATGTCCCCAGTGAAAGTTGCGCCCCTGATCTCGACAAACAGGAAACACATCCCTCGCTAACTTGTAGGTTTACCTAGTATCGAAAGCTTGGCTTGACAATCTCTGAATGTCATTATACGTTTTGGTGTTTTGTAACAGATGTCTCTTTCCATTCATCAAATTACCTCTGCAGAGTTTAGATTGATTAATTGGTTTTACTTGTCAGTGAAAAAAAAAATATCCACAAAAATCAGTCAGGGACTTCTTTACAAAAGTGATGCCTACATTTGCTGCAGCATATGCTACAGTCATATAAGGACTGAATGCATGTCTAATTTACACATCTCCATCTGGCTTTTGGGGTCAACTTATTTTTGAACATAGCAACATCTATAAGCTTTTATGTTTTTCTGTCTTGCATAATGTGCAGTAGCCTATATCATAGGCAATGTATTAGATAACAGCACAATCATTTGGGCTTTTTAGGGCTTGGATTCATAAAATGTATTTAATGTGTAGCTTATTAGGCTCAGTTAGCATCAGACTTGAATTTTCATGCCGATCAAAGCTCTAATCAAATCCAGACATATTAATATGCTTTATATGCTTTAGAATGTCACTTCCGGTTTATGCAGGACATACCGGGCTACCCGGGAGAAAAGTGATTATTCTCGGGATGGAACATTTGTAAAATACTTGGATTGGAGAGGAGGCAGAGTATGTGTTAACCCCCTAGAGTCGATTGACTCATCAGTGCATAAATCTAAATTACATAAAAAAAACATCCCCATCAAATCTGTCAGTTTAAGCTAGAGATCCACCACATTATTAAAAGTATGTGGACATCTGCTCATATCAAAACATTCATATTGAGTTGGTCCTCCCTTTGTTGCCATACCAGCCTCCACTGTTGGCAAAGGCTTTTCCCTAGATGGTAGAACATTGCTGCAGGCTTCCATTCAGCCACAAGATTATTAGTGAGGCTGTGCACTGATGTTGGGCGATTAGGCCTGGCTCGCAGTGGTGTTCCAATTCATCGTAAAGGTGTACGATGGGGTTGAGTTCAGGGCTCTGTGCAGGCCAGTTC
Source organism: Thymallus thymallus (assembly GCA_023634145.1). NCBI lineage: Eukaryota > Metazoa > Chordata > Actinopteri > Salmoniformes > Salmonidae > Thymallus > Thymallus thymallus. Next base: position 14,080,925 of record CM042417.1, on the reverse strand, counting down.
TTCCACACCAATCTCAACAAACCATTTCTGTATGGACCTGGCTTTGTGCAAGGGGGCAGTGTCATGCTGAAACAGGAAAGAGCCTTGCCCAAACTGTTGCCACAAAGTCAGAAGCACAGAATCGTCTATCACTGGAATCACTGGAACTAAGGGGCCTAGCTCAAACCATGAAAAACAGCTGCAGGCCATTATTCCACCTCCACCAAACTTTACAGTTGGAACTATGCATTGGGGCAGTTAGCGTTCTCATGGCACCTGGCAAACCCAGATTCGTCCATCGGACTGCCAGATGGTGAAGCTGGATTCATCACTCCAGAGAACGTTTTTCCACTGCTCCAGAGTCCAATGGTGGCGAGGTTTACACCACTCCAGTCAACACTTGCCACTGCCCATGGTGATCTTAGGCTTGTTCGGCTGCAAACCCATTTCATGAAGCTCACGACAAACAGTTATTGTGCTGACGTTGCTTCCAGCAGCAGTTTGTAACTCAGTAGTGAGTGTTGCAACCGAGGAGAGACGATTTTTACGCGCTACGCTCTTCAGCATCCTGTCCTGTACTTTTGTACCTGTTTCCTCCAGCATCTTCACAAGGTCCTTTGTTGTTGTTCTGGGATTGATTTGTACTTTTCACATCAAAGTACGTTCATCTATAGGAGACAGAACGTGTCTACTTCCTGAGCAGTATGACGGCTGCGTGGTCCCATGGAGTTTATACTTTTGTACTATTGTTTGTAAAGATGAACGTGGTACATTTAGACGTTTGGAAATTGCTCCCAAGGATGAACCAGACTTGTGGAGGTCCACAATTTATTTTCTGAAGTCGTGGCTGATTTCTTTAGATTTTCCCATGATGTCGAGCTAAGAGGCACTGAGTTTGAAGGTAGGCCTTGAAATACATCCACAGTTACCCCTCCAATTGACTCAAATTAAGCAGCCTATCACATGCCTCTAAAGCCATGACATCATTTTCTGGAATTTTCCAAGCTGTTTAAAGGCACAGTCAACATAGTGTATGTAAACTTCTGACACACTGGAATTGTGATATAGTGAATTAAGTGATCTGTCTGTAAACAATTGTTGGAAAAATTACTTTTGTCATGCACAAAGTAGACATCCTAACCGACAAACTATAGTTTGTTAACATGAAATCTGTGGAATGGTTGAAAAATGAGTGTTAATGACTTCAACCTAAGGGTATGTAAACTTCCGACTTCAACTGTATATACAGTCCTGAATGAATAAGTCCTGAGTGAATGAGTGATTACAGACCAGAGTTACACACGGATGGATGCCTAATTGTTAAACTAGGTCCTAACACCCCAACAGTTCCAGTTCTATGTTGCCGACGGCACCCCGGTGAGGCATTAAATAGTCTAATAGCTGCCGGCAGGAAGGACCTCCTGTAGTGCTCTCTGGCACACCGTGTTGGGGTCAGTCTGTGACTGAAAGTGCTCCACTGCATCATAACCATGGCATGCAGAGGGTGGGTGACATTGTCCATGATGTCCAGCAGTTTGGCCAGGATCCGTAACTCCGACACCTCCTCTAGAGTGTCAAGGCTAATCCCCAGAACAGAGCTAGTCTTCCTGATCAGCTTATTTACCCGAGAAGCATTACCGGCTTTGATGTTTGCTCCCCAGCACACCACTGCAAAAAAGATGGCACTGGCCACCACAGACTGGTAGAAAGTATGCAGTAGTTTGCTGCACACGTTGAAGGACCTGAGCCTCCTCAGAAAGTAGAGTCGCCTCTGGCCCTTTCTGTACAGAGCCCCGGTGTTACCAGCCCATTCCAGCCTGTTGTCCATAAGGACTCCCAGGAACTTGTATGACCCAACCATTTCCACATCCATCCCCTGTATAGGGACTGCCGTCAGTTGGGCCTTGGTTCTCCTGAAGTCCACCAAAATCTCCTTTGTTTTGCTGAGGTTGAGCTGAAGGTGGTTATGCTCACACCACACCACAAAGTCAGGAAGGGGGACAGGACCAGGGAGTCCCTTTGTTGCTCACTGCCCGTTCTGACACACAGCTCTGTAGCCGCACAAATTGTGACCCACCAGTCAGGTAGTCCGTAACCCAGAGACTAAGGGAGCTTCCACTTCCATCCTCTTCTTCTCACCCAGTAGCAGGGGCTGAATGGTGTTGAAGGCACTGGAGAAGTCAAAAAACATAACCCTCACAGTGCAATGTGTGTTGTCCAGGTGAGAGTAGGCCCTCTACAGAAGGTAGATGACAGCATCATCCACCCCGATGTTGCCCTGGTATGCGAACTGCAGGGGGTCCAGTGATGTACAAACCAGGGGTCTGAGGTGAGCAAGGACTAACCTTTCCAGGGTCTTCATGATGTGGGATGTTAGCGCTACAGGTCTGGCAGGATGTTTTCCACAGCACAGCCTTTTCCAGGCTCAGGCTAAGGATGTAGAGCTGCTGGAATATTCCACACAATTGGTCAGCACAGACCCTAAGCACCATTGGGCTGATGCCATCAGGGCCCGCCACTTTCCACTGATGTAGTCTCTCCAGCTCTCTCTTCACTTGGTTGGTGGTGAAAGCCAGCCCAGGTGGGGAGGTGTTGAGGATCAGTCCAGAGGTGGGGGGATGGGAGGTGTTGCAAATCAGTCCAGAGGGAGCGGGAGCAGAGGTGGGGAGGGGGTCGCTGATTGTCTCAGAGGTGTTGTGAGCAAAGTGGTGGTGGGAGCTGGAGGGGAGGTGGACAGGGCCAGTATCGAACCTGTTAAAAAATTGGTTCAGCCCATTGGCTCTGTCCTGGGTCCCCTCCGTCTGCCCACTGTTTGACATTTTGAAGCCAGTGATATTTCTCATACCATTCCACACCTCTCTCACCTGGCTCTGCCTCAGCTTGTCCTCCATCTTCTCCTTATACCCTCTCTTCCCCTTAGTAATCCGCAACTTCAGCTCCCTCTGGACGCATTTCAATTTGTCCCTGTCCCCTCCTTGAAGGCCCTCTTCTTTTCATTCAGCAGGGTCACTGGTGACCCAGGTTTTATTATTTGGAAAACAGCAGACCTTCCTGGTGGGTACAGTGTTGTCCACACAAAAATTTATATAGTCCGTTATGCAGTCTTTAAGTCCATCAATGTCCTCCCCATGAGCCTCACAGAGCACATCCCAGTCTGTTGTTTCAAAGCAGTCCTTTAGGGCCTCATTACCCTCCGGGGACTCCTAATGGTCCTATAATGCTATGTGGTGTATAATGGTGTATAATGTAACTGCACTTTGTAAAGTCATACCACACAATTATATTACTTCTTGTTGACATTCAACCTGTGCATTATTTTATTTTTTATACAACTGTAACACAAACAAAATCCATATCTACACAACACCCTGAGACTAAGCAATTATGAAAAACACAAATAAATATAATCACATCAGTAACAGCAAAATCTTTCAGAAACGTGTATATGCCTGTTCTCAGTACAGAATAACTTGAACACAGATTGTGATACAACTTTTGTGTTTTGTCTGAAGGATTGTTCAATAGTATATAGGAAATGCAGCAGTATGGTAAACAGCTTAAAAAACATCAAATAGATAGTTTTATTATGTTTGAACGAACATTGAAATTGACTAGTGATGGGGATGGTTATGGAAACATACCAATTAGTATTTTTAACTACCATTTAATCCAATAGCAAAAATGTTAGATACACATTTCAAAACTGTTCTTTTTGAAGTGCTCAATAGAAAGAATAGTAGGATAAATATAATTTTCCAGATAGTATTTTTATATAACTTGCCATGCACACTTTTTCTTATCTAATGGCAGGTTTTGAACATGTTGAGAAATGCTGTATGTCAGTCTTACAGTTTAATTATCCTTATACAGTACATACGTTGGACAAATCACCAGAAATAGGGTTTTGTAAAACATCTGGCTACTGTAAAATCGTAGCAAGGTGTTGTATGCCATTTCTCTCCCATGCAACATTGGGTTACACTTTATTTGAAGTGTAACCCAATGTCATAATTTGGTATAATAATAACCATGTCATAATTTGGTATAATAGTTGACCCATATATTTACACCTGTTGTGACATATATTGGGTTATTTTATGGCTGGTTATGACACCCATATAAGAGTGTCAAAACACAATTTTTTTCCATGGCAAGAAGTTCCCTTTCGTTTGAAAGTAGCACAACTGAAAACTGTTAAAAACTGGCCTTCTTTAGACTAGTTGATTATCTGGAGCATCAGCATTTTGTGGGTTCGATTACAAACTTTTGAACGATAGTGTATGATTTGTTTTTACCTTCCAACATAAATTGATGTCAAATTGTTACATTTATGAGTTTAAAAAAATTGACATTTACACTGTTCAGCAGCTATCAAACTATATACGTTAACTAGGCACTACATAATTTTGGTTCATTAGTTACCAGTTTTGAGCTGTTTGATTAAGTGATAATTAATTGTATTGTTAACAAATGACAAGAAAATAATGTGTATAAATGAAATTCAAATAATGAGTGTAATATATTGTTATATCTAACCAAGCAATTTCAGCAGTGCATTGTACATTACACTACAATTCCAAATAGTAGCATAGTGACTCATTCCACTTTGTGCTATTGAAGGACACTGGCTGAAGGATAATTATGATGTAGTGCAGCCACGTCCATATATGATTTGGTTTTACATTCAAACATAAATTGATCTCAATTTGATACATTTATAAATACTTAAAAAATATAGAAATGTACAGTGTTCAGCAGTTATATACGTTAACTAGGCACTACATCATTTTGGTTCAGCAGTTATCAGTTTTGAGCAGTTTGATTAAGTGATAGATAATTGTATTGTTAACATGACAAGAAAATCATGTCATAAGTAAAGTGAATATTGCATTTTGAAAATCAGATACTTAAAAGTGAATATGTATCCAAATTGAAAGAGTGATTTGGTGCAGTGAACGAGTACTCAGTCAATTGAGTTGGACATTTTAGTCATTTAGCAAACGCTCATATCCAGAGCAACTTACAGTGCATATGTATATGTTAATACTTTTTTTATACTGGTCCCCCGTGGGAATCGGACCCACAACCCCTGCCATGCTCTACCATCTGAGCTACACCGGACTACATTAACAGTTTTTGCATTTTTGAAACATTAACAATTTTGATCTGTTTACATTTTTGGCCATAGAGTTGTGAACATGTACCACATACTGTACCTGTGAAAATTGCACCAAAGTGACAATTTCTTTTGATGTTTACTTCCAAGGCTCTGTGATGTCCAGACAACTGCTTGTTGATTCCCCACTGGAATGCTCTGGGGGCCTAAGCCTTTCCCCTAACCAGTTTGAATACAAGTATGCTAAGTTGAGAGCCTTTGAGGTCTGTGAAAGAGATTTGTGCTTACAGGAACAGTCATATAGTACATAGTGTAGGTTAACAGCAAGGATAAACTGATATCACAATATGCCTTGTTGATATCGATATCAAAAGATATAATCATCATATTGAAATAGCGATAATGGAGCCCACCTCTAAAATGTACACATTGAGAAGTAATTATATTGACCGTAACATGCTTGTACACGTAGCTTTGTGTTTTGCTCGAGTGCTAGTTTTTGAAACCACAGTATTGAATGGGGAACTGTATCAAATAAATATAATTTTATGTTTGAATGACCAACGCCGCATAGAGCTCAGAGAAATTTGATATCACGATATGCTTTGCTCATATCAAAAGATATCAATATCATATTGAAATAGCAAAATTTGTGCCCACCACTAATATCGAGGATGTAAAATGCAATTCTTAATTCTAGAAAACTGATGTCTGCAGCATCAGTGACTATAATTATGTTTGTGTGTGTGTGTTTCTCAGCAACTTCTCAGTCCTGCCAACAGTTTTGGTGGCATCCATCACTTCGGATTTGGAAGGAATATTATGTACCAACCTTTCATTAAACCTTTGCACAAACCAAAACTATCATCGAAGGCCAGTCTGAAATCTCAAATTAATGGTTAAGATCTTATAATAACTCTATGCCTTCTCTTAACAGGTGATATCCATCAATGCCCTGGACCTCAGTTTATCACGAACACCATCAAACAGCCTATGCACCAATGCGCTTGCTGTGAACATTGGGTTAAGAATGGGCGGCAGGTAGCCTAGTGGTCAGAGTGTTTGGGCAGTAACCGAAAGGTTGCTGGATTGAATCCCTGAGCTGACCAGGTGAAAACCTGTCAATTTGTCCTTAAGCAAGGCACTTAACCCTAATTTGCTCCAGGGGCACCATACTACTATGGCTGTCCCTGTAGGTAGGCTGTCATTGTAAATAAGAATGTATTCTTTAACTGACTTGCCTAGTTAAATAAAGGTAAACCAAAGAATAACAGGAAAGCTCTGGTCTGTTTGGAATGCATGCAGTAGAATAATCTAAAATGCTGCGATCCTGGCATGGGGTCAATGAAACTTACGTGTGCTGTACCTGTGGGGTGGGTGAGCATTGAAGGTGGAGTGGGACCAGAGGACTTACCTAGGATGGAGAACACACCAGAGGAGGGGGTCCTGATAAATCAAAAATATTGCACAATTAATTAATAGTCTATGGAATCAGTGATCATTTTATTACATTTTGCACAAGGAGGGGTTTTAAAGATATATTTAAGTGTCACAAAACTGTTAGAATCAGAGGACTCAAAACATACTGTGTTGAAATGTTTAGGGAGCAAGTGGGTAAAATTGACTGGTCACCTGTGCTGGATAGTGTAAGGGTAGACAGCGCCTGAGAAGCCTTTAAATGTAGATTACTTGATGTGGTGAATGTGATGGCTCCCATTAGACAAAGTAAAGCAGAGATCTAGCCCTTGGTTAAATCATGAGATTCTAGAATCTATCCAAGCAAGGAATAAGGCCTTTAAGAAATGTAAGATGGATGAAGCTAAGAGGGGTTACTTTGCTGATAAAAGCATTGGGAACAAAAATAACCCTAAAAAGCTTTGGAAATAATTTAAGGAACTAGGCTGTAGTAGTACTACCAAAAACAAACTAAACAGTATTGGATTTAACATCAGGGGGGAGATGGTATATGAAAAAGCAGAGGTTGCCAATTAATTCAACTATTTGTTTATTTATGTTGCCAGCAAGCTGGATTGCAAGCTGCCCACCAGTTCTGGTTTGTATGAAAACGACCAAGTCAAGAAGTATTATTGCCAAGTTAGGGGTTCAGCCAAACTCTTTTTTTTTTTGCAAAGGTAGCAACAGCCCAAATAGCCAGTATGCTAGCATAGCTTAAATGGTCCTATGCTACAGACCTGCATAACCTTCCTGCAAGGTTTCTTATAGATTCTGCTGAGCAAATTGCCCCTTGTATTACGCATATCGTTAATCTCTCTCTTGAACAAGGCATCTTTCCCAGGGACATGAAACAAGCTAACGTTATACCTCTGTATAATAAGGGGATAAAGTCTGACCCTGGGAATTATAGGCCTGTATCTATCCTCAGTATAACATCAAAGATCCTGGAGAGAGTTGTATATGATCACATGTATGAATATGTCAAAGAAACAAAGTCTAATGTATGATTTTCAGTTGGGTTTTAGAAAAACATACTCCACTGATTAATGCCTACTTTACTTGACTGACCTGAGATTGATGAGGGACATCTCTGTGGAATGGTACTGCTTGACCTACAGGAGGCCTTTGATACAGCTAACAACTGTATCACCAAACTGGAGGCACTGGGGTTAAGCAGTATCTCTCTAGGCTGGGTAAAGTCCTATTTAATCATGTAGGGAGCAAGTAGTAGAGGTTAATGGTTCACTGTCTCAGGCAAAACCAATGAGTTGATTGCCGTCTTTTCCTTTATGCAGATGACTCTACACATCTGGTGTCTCACAAAAGCAAATGGCTTGGAGATAATAAACTATCTCTGCACTTAGGTAAAACTGAGGCATTATTTTTGCATCCAGACCTAAATTGTGTAGGTCCTCTAAAATCAGAGTGGAGTTAGGAGGTGAGGTGCTAGCTACTAACTCGACTGGCTGCCTGCTGAGGCTAGGGTGTCTTAGATTAGACTGGGTTTGGTTTGCAGGAGTATTTATGGTTCTGCGCCAAGATATCTGACTACTTTCCCCATGTTAGGGATGCACACAACCACAGCACAAGATCAGGTGTTGCTAATATGTGCTTATACAGGTTCAGAAGTTATGCTGGGAAAGGTACTTTCTTGTATACCGGAGCCTCGGAGTGGAAGGAGTTGCCTCTGCCTAGGGCTGTGGCGGTCACAACATGTAGTCAGCCAGTGATTGTCAAGCAACTAACTGTTGGTCTCACGGTAATTGACCATTAATGAACATAAACACATTTAGCATCTCCTGGCTTCCACACAGTCTACAAGCCATTTTAAAAAGTCAATGTAATATAGCCTACACCTTCACAATAAATCCATTATCTATTTAAGACAGTTCTAAAGAAGCATGATATGACAAATGTAGTCTATTTCAGAAGAAAAGAAGAGCATACTCTGAGTTGTCCTTATGTTAGGTCCTGATGTGGCTGTGCCAAATGGCTGTGGGCTACACTAGTTCATTTAGCAGACAAGATTTGCTTTTAATTCCATGGAATTATTAAAAACCATACCTTTTGCAGCCCGGAGTGCTGCATTGTACCCTTCTCCCTGAGTGTGCTGTGCAATCCGAAGCGCCTCTTACTCACATGGCTCTCAGTCACATGATCGGGTCTTTCTCACAGGTTACAAGTGAAGACAGACACATCGGGGACCCAACTGCACATATCCTTATCCAATTCCAGGCGCATATTGAAGATATTAGAAGAACTGTCAACATTTACTTTTCGACAGCCAATAAGATGAGTAGCAAAAGCATCAGCCTACTATCCCCCATAGTACAAAAGTCGACCTATTCTCTTCTGTGCAAGAAATAAATATTCCAATATTCTGGGACAGTTGCAGGATGCGATAGATCACAAATGAATACAACCACTAGCATCAAAAAAATATATGACTGACGCAACAGATCAGAACGTTTAGTTTAAAATGTTGATAAACTATTAGGCCATTTCTTCACATTATAAGCGCAGCAATGCGCACATAGTAGTAGGCTATAAACGCAAATGTTCCATGAGCGGAAAACACTATTATCAAAAGTGACCTCAAATGCAATTATGAATGTAATGCTTTTATTATAAAGGTGCATTTTTATGGTGAAAATTATCTTCCCCTAACTTGAAAATCACACGCTGCTTATGTATGCCAGTTAGGCTCTACACCCCTTGTAAAGCGGATTAATGTGCTTAATTTTAAGAAATTATTTGGCCACTTAAGTTGTGATACAAACCTTATTAAAACATTTAGGGCAGCAGGTAGCCTAGCGGTTAGAGTGTTGGGCCAGTAACCAAAAGGTTGCTGGTTTGAATACCTGAGCTGACAAGGTGAAAAACCTGTTGTTGTGTCCTAAACCTTAAACTGCTCCAGGGGTTGACACTGTTGGTAGGCCGTCACTGTAAATAAGAATTTGTTCTTAACTGACTTTCTTAGTTAAATAGTTTAAATAAAGGCCTATGGGCTAGGCTACATGAGGTGTGCAACTATGATTTGAAAGAGGCCTTGTTTCTTATGCTGGGCATCATTCACAAGTGATGATATATAATTCACAAGCGATAATATTATCACTCATCAGACTATTCTTGCTTTACATGAAAATTCTGGCTTTACATATACTAAATAATATATGTGTGACATATTGTTTTGAATGGACCATTATCATGCAGCTGTATCGAAACAGGGGCAGCGGGAAAAAAATACTTACAGTAAATAGCGAATGGAGGACGCTTTCCCCATGGTTTATGTTCATGCCAGCCAGGAAGGCTGTACTCCTGTTGTAAATATAAGCAATGTGCTTAATATTAGGAAAGTTGAGAAATAAATATAGTAGGCCTAGCCTATAGAAAACTGATGGGATCCTCCTCTGTTTTATTAACAGCAGCAGCATCAGAGCTTGGAGAAGCCCAATTAGCATGACTAAACGGTAATGTGGAATTTGACTGCCTTCATGACTCGTGGCCGCCGGTGTGGCGGTAATACGGTCACCGCAACAGACCTACCTCTGCCCATGAAAATGACGCCCTCTCTGGGCAGCTTTAAAAATAAAGTTTAAAACTGTTTGATGTCTTCAGTGCTTCACCCTATATAGTCTTCGCTATGAAAATAATCAGATGAAAGGTGTTTACATACAATATGTGACGACCACGTGGTTATCTAATTTAATGACCAAATTTAATGTACCTCCTGCATTTTATTCCGAATTCTATTAACATCTTACTCCAGAGTGATCTGTTTTTGAAATTTGTAGTCTATGACATTTCAGATTTAGATATGATCAGTTTTCACAAAGTAACCTTAGTTAAGTAAACTATATTTTTTCTTTAGTGTAGCCTATTAATTGGTAGCTTTGTAAACTGTATTTTCAGAGTAGCTTCCCAAACACTGATGATATCTCACTAATCCTATTACCTCTGTGTGGCACACCTTGACTCTCGTTAAAGCCTGGAGCTATCATTTGCTTTTACTCCTTCGTTACCCGATTCAACATAATCCCACTAATTATCATCAGCTCATTACAAAGGTTTCTTAGCCTCCTGTTCATGAGAATCACTCCTGGGACGTTGTTCCTTTAAACTTTTAAAGACGGCAGAGTCTTTGATTTCCACAATGCAAGAATTATGCTAATCATTCTGAAAACAGAAGGTTCTCTGAACTTTCATGTTGAATGCCAATTACCTCTTCTTGGTATGATTGCATAGCTCAGATGAGGGCTGAAGAATAAGCATTTTTTTCGACTGCAAACAGAGGTATTGTAGGTACAGTAAACTATCCTTGATTGAGTTTTATACCCGTGCACATTTATAGTTTGTATAGAATTGTCACACTGTAAGCAAAAACAATGTAGTTGATCAATATCACATGTTCTTGATTCCACAGAAATATTTTCCACTAAATGTCCATAACTGACGAGGTAATGACAAGGTAGAAAGGTATTATAAAAGACTTGGACCAACAGTAACTCCATCCTGCATATTTACCTCTTGTCTGAAAACGCTTGTGACTGTGCGTCTTAAAGTTAACTATGCAGAATTGTTTTTGGCGCTCAGCCATTTCCTGGTTGCTAAAATTCGAATAGTTGGCTTGGCCCTAATTTATGTGCTCTCTGAAACCTTCCCCCTCCGAAGGGACAAAATGCATCCCTCTGTTACAGTATCCAGAGGACTGACAATTGAATGAGTGATAGATGAATACTATATTGTCCATCTATATGGATGTATGATCGCTGTGGTTACTTGTATCTTTACAGGGTGACCTCAGAATTAGTCTATTATGTCTTATTAACATTGGTCTCAGCCCCCACTTCCACCTCTGAGGAGCGTCCACTGTCTCAGCCCCCACACAAGCGTTTAAATGCTGTGACACCCTGTGGAGATTGGGCCTGTGAGTGTTTAGGTAAATGTAAAGTTGGCATCATTTGATTGGTCAATGGTTGTTGGTTTTGGGTTGAATGGTTACACCATCAGATGTTATAAATGCTATTGTTCTCTCTCTTATCCTGTATCCAGTCCATGAAGGAAGGTTGTATGATCAATTCTGATTTCCTAGGGTTCTAGGCGTAATAGGCATGTCTTTGTTTAGTGCTTTGTTTTCTAAGTTAACCTTAGGATCTATATGCCTAGAAGTATGCTTGGTAATGCTTGTTAATGCTTGTAACTTAAGCTATACGCCTTGTATGTGAATCCATTCATTGTACAATGCTAATTAAATATCTGCCTTTGACAATTCTAAGACCAATTGCTGCTAGTCAACGTCAACTCATTGCCTAATGCTTGCTTGTACATTTTAATTATCTTTATGGAGTCAGATATACATTTTAAAAAGCTAATTGCTAGTAACCAAAAAAATCTATTTTATTTGAGATTCTTCAAAGTAACCACCCTTCTCTCAAGCAGCTTCATGAGGTAGTGTGCCTTGTTAAAAGTTAATTTGTGGAATTGTTTTCCTTCTTAATGAGTTTGAGACAATCAGTTGTGTTGTGACAAGGTAGGGATGGTATACAGAAGATGGCCCTACTTGGTAAAATACCAAGCCCATATTATGGCAAGAGTGGCGCAGCGGACAAAGGCACTGCATCTCAGTGCTAGAGGGGTCACTGCAAAACCCTGGTTCGATCCAGTGCTGTATCACAACCAGCCGTGATCAGGAGTCCCATAGGGCTGTGCACAATTGGCCAAGCGTCGTCCGGGTTAGGGGAGGCCGGGATAGGCGTCATTGTAAATAAGAATTTGTTCTTAACTGACTTGCCTAGTAAAATAAAGGTTAAATAAATAAATAAATAAAAGCAAAGAGAAACAACAGTCCACCATTGCTTTAAGACATGAAATTCAGTCAATCCGGAAAATGTCAAGAACTTTGAATGTTTCTTCAAGTGCAGTGGCAAAAACCATCAAGAGCTATGATGAAACTGGTTCTCATGAGGACCGCCACAGGAAAGGAAGAGTTACCTCTACTGCAGAGGATACGTTCATTAGAGTTCACTGCACCTCAGATTGCAGCCCAAACAAATGCTTCACGAAGTTCATGTAACAGACACATCTCAACATCAACTGTTCAGAGGAGACACCAATAAGAAGAAGAGACTTGCTTGGGCCAAGTTGAGATGTCTTCACTATTATTCTACAATGTAGAAAATAGAGTAGGTGTGTACAAACTTTTGACTGGTGCTGTATATATAATATACTGTATATACACATATCAAATATTACTGCCCACTACAGTAAATGGTGGACCCTAGCGATATATCATTAGGAACTTGTATATGATATTGATAACTTTGGTAGTAAGGTAAATGGCGACTTGAGTATTATTGAATACTTTGAAGGTGCGGTTTGGGTGAGTTTATGTAGAGGATTGTCATATCCTTCAGTGTTGCACCAGCGGGTCCGTAGGAAGTTTTGATGATTTATTCCATTAGATTCCCTGATATACTGTATAACAAATACGTAGCCTATGCAATGGATAAGGTGCAGGCTACAGACCTTTTTGAGTTAAGGGAATCTCGTATTCATTAGTTGGCTCAAAAGCTTATCATAAAAGATAAGAATGGCCTGAAAAATTTGACAAGCGATTAAATAATTGATTACTGCCAAACAATTGGCATGCATAAAAAGGAGGCAGAGAAGAACCAAATGCTAGAGGTTAATGTGCATTTTCGTAGCAAACACCAAAACAGGAAATTGAAGGGAAATGCTTTATATTCATTTTGGAACTCTTCACTGACGAGATCCGTTCAAAAAAACAGTTCTTAGGAAAACAAATGTTGAAAATGTTGCCTCTTTAGAGCGAGAGGCGAAGCCTTTGAAGCAGCAATGTAAAGTGCTAGAAAAAGAGTGTCAAGACACTGGAGCACCGGGCCCACAGCTCTGCTTTGAGGCGATCATTCAGAACCACGCCCACAGCTCTGCTTTGAGGCCGACCATTTAGGCACTGGTGATGTTTCAGACACAGAGAGTGGTGTCGGCTTTTCAGGCGACTGTGAAGAGGGCAGCCACACTCCAAAACGCACGTTTTTTTCCACCCGCATATTTAAACTCCTAGCCGCTGTTGCACTCCTCATAGACTAGTGAGTCCATTTAGCAGCAGCTCATGTTTCAGTCATTAGGACATTGACAAACAATGCAGGTGCAGTCTGTCATTTCGCACAGGTTAACAAGCAGTGCAGCTATCTCTCACTTTTTGACAATTTCCAGTGAAATCTCCATTCACACCATGGTGGGAACGGGTGAAGACCCAGTACAACATGAGTAGTCTTGAAATGCAAAATGCATAGCAAAATATAATGGCGCCGGAGGGGATGGCTGCCGTTTACGGGCTCCTAACCAACTGTGCTATTTTGTTAGATTTTTCGCATTGTTTATAACTTATTTTGTGCATAATGTTACATAATGTTTCTGCTACTGTCTCTTATGACCAAAAATAGCTTCTGGACATCAGAACAGCGATTACTCACCCCAAAATGGATGAAGATTTTTTCTTTAACGAATCCAACTCGAAAGATATACTGCTTTCTCGGGACCAAGGCACAAAAGACGGAAAAAAAGTGGGCGGAGGTCGGGGTGCCTTGTAAACCTAAGAAATATATGGCAAATAGAAATCAAAACTGGATGGTCTTCAGAGATAGATGGGAGGGGTTGAGTGTAGCTGAAGGATGGGATTAGAAACAAACAGAAGCACAAACCAAGACCAAGACTGTTGGAAAAGCATTCCAGGTGAAGCTGGTTGAGAGAATGCCAAGAGTGTGCAAAGCTGTCATCAAGGCAAAGGGTGGCTATTTTGAAGAATCTCAAATATAAAATACATTTATTTGTTTGACACTTTTTTGGTTACTACATGATTCCATTTGTGTTATTTCATAGTTTTGATGTCTTCACTATTATTCTACAAAATCTTGGAATGAGTAGCTGTGTCCAAACTTTTGACTGGATAAAAAATATATATGAGGGACTGGAAATTATGCAGACAATTACATCGATGGTGTCAGGTCCTGACGGTAGGGATGCCTTGTGGTAGCTCTATGTTTGGGTTTGGTTAACTGTCAGGGCCTGACAGTAGGGTTGTCTGGGCAACTCTATGTTTGAGTTTTGTTGGTCCCCAATTAGAGGCAGTTGCCATATGTTGTCTCTAATTGGGGATCCTATTTAAGTTAATTATTGTACCCACCTGTGTGTGGTTCTTTGTATGTACACGTCGCACATCAATTTGTGGTTTCGTTCTCTCCTTTGTTTTGTCACAAATAAAGGAATGTATTCACACTACTGCTCAGCGCCTCGGGTCCAATCTTCAAACCATGACAGATGGAAGCCACAATCTATCTGCAATATTAAAGCTGATCTACCCTGCAAAAAAATAAAAAAGAGAGCATAGTTTTGAAATGAATCTTTGAATGTGATTTTGTCAGGTTTTAAATTAACTTTGTTACATATGACAACGCTGTCTCCAGAGACAGAACAGTGACTTAGTCACATTCCATTTAATCCATGTTTAAAAATGCTGTTAAGTCTTTACTTCCTGATTTGGTCTAAAAGCATTTAAACACATTTACTTTGCAGACTCTTTGGTGGTTGAGAAACCAGTGCTCTTATGATCTGTCAGCGGAGAAAAGATGATATTGCAACTAAATGCATACATTTTTTTAAATGCCGATATTGATTCAACTGTTTTACAGAACAGTTTGCTTTTTGTTTTTGACATGTTTATTTTATTATTATGTTCTGTTTCTATTAATCTAAACTCAAGAATTGATCTTGGGGTGATTTGTTACCATGAATATGTGCGATAGTGTAACTTTAATTATGCATTTAATGGCCTTTCATTCCATTCAATTCCATTCCATACAGTGACTAGTAACTCTTGACTGTATAAATGTTTCATCAAATGTTAAGAACTGATTGAACTGATGTCAATTTTCTGCAGTTAATTAAGAATTATATTTTATTGAGCTTGGTTGAAGGAATTTATACTTGGGGACATTTGCATGTCAAAAGCACATTGTCAACACTCCCATGGAAGACACTCCTGTTGTCATAGGCTAGAAGTTACGTTCCATAAGTTGTACTGAAGACTCAAGGAACTCATGTGGTGCAGGCTGTTTCTTCCTATATTGGACACAGGCTGTCTACGTACAGCTTCTGTCCAGTGGGGGATTTTGTAGGCTCGGCCCTAATTTATGTACTCTCTTACACCTGGAGTTGCATGGCAAATGGTCCAGGAACACAAGGAAAGCACAAAGGACTAGTCAGCCCTTCCCCCTCCAAGGGGCCAAAATATCTTAACTAGGAAAACTCTGGACCCAATAAGGTATGACAGTGATTAATCAGTTGTAAAAAGGTTTCATATTGGCTATGATGTGACCAGTTTTTAAAAAACTCCTGGCCCTGGGGGGGATGAAAACCCTATCAAACTGCAGCTAACTTATATTTGTTCATATAAATTCTATTTACGCTAGATTGGGGGGGGGGGGGATTTTTTCCTCTACCCAGACAACAACTGATAGACAATATAACTCACAGGACTGAGCTTGCTTTGTGCATGTTTGCAAAACATTTACTCACACCTGTCATCACTATTATGTTTTTTTATTTTATTAAAATCGTATAGACAGCCTAGCCAGCCCAATTTTGAATATAAGCTACATTTGATCAGATCCACATTTTCTCTTGGCACACAAATGGACTATAAATACATAACGTTACTGAATAGTTTACACTGACCAGATGGACAGGGCGCATAGGCTGTATGCAGCTGCTCTTATTAGTAGCCTAGTTGATCAGAGTGAAAAATAGTCTCGTTTTCATCCCATACAGCATGTCAGATTTCTAATGTTTAGGTGTAGCCTAGGCTGCTTCAACATTTACAGTATGTCATGTGTTATCATCTTTACTAAATACATACCGGAAGGAAGTGGAAAGCCTACTTGAGTGCATGCAAAAAAAAAAGTGCTGCGTCAACCTCTCTTTAATCTAACTTTTAATGGATGATGCGATGGAGGCTATCAAATAATTCGAAATAATTCGGAAATCTTGAAATGTTCAGCTAGTAAAGCATCGTAACGGGCAATTACCTCTTCAAGATCGTTGTAGTTGTCCTTGTTGGAGGAACTTTTCCTCTCGTCGTGTCCTCTAGCATAAAAGCAAATTCTCGCATGCACAGAAACATAGTGGTGTTGATAAACCGCTTGAGAACATCTCTGATTCGCAGTTTGAAAAATCAGACCATCGTCATTATCATTAGCTTTTTCCCGTAAGCTTGAATCTGATGTGGCATTTATATTCTCCCTGCTTTTGTTTAGCTGAACGATCTATGTTCTTCAGGTCATTGTATCAACTTTTGACCAAGGCTCAGACTTTCCAAAAAGCAGGAAAGGCCAACAATACAGGTGGCTTGATGAAAGGCTCCCTGTTAACCAGCTATACTTTTGATACCAGTTGGTATTGAACTCCCTCACCTTTTCATCCTTCTTCATGAAACTGATCTCAGGCAGAGGTCGACCCTCGCTTTTAATTCACACCTTTTCTGTGCACCCCAGCGAATTAAAAGTTTTTTTTTCGACAAAAAAGCGTTGGCCATTCAAGCAGAGAAAACCGCACACTCGCACTGGTAGCATATTTAAATACATTGTACTAACTGGAGACAAAACTAAAGTTCTAAAACCAAGAAAACTTTATAATATACCTCCTCCTTCTCCTGTAATTGAAAAAAACCCTCATTTGAATTGAATAATATCCCAAAAAATGCTCAACTATAACTCTTAATCTCTATCCAACAATGTCACCAAGCTTCTCAACACATATAAACCCCATAATCCTCTGTGGCACAATCCCAATTCAACACACTAGGTTAATTCTCTGATCCTAATTCTATGATTGGATGGACAACCCGTCAGTTCTGTAAAAGCTTTGATTGGTTGGAGAATGTCCTCCGGAAGTGGTCATAATTACCATGTATGTCTATGGAAGGGAGTGAGGCCTACAAGCCTCCTAGGTTTGCATTAAAGTCAGTGTAGACAGAGGAGGACGGAAGCTAGCTGTCCTACGGCTACACCATGGTGCTACCCCAGACAGGGCTGTTGAAGTTACTGTAGACCTTTATTGCAACAAAAGTGTATTTTAATCAATTATTTGGTGACATATGAATATATTCAGTATATTTTTATCTAAAAAGGATACATTTTTTAATTTTTACTTGTTATTTTTATGAAATTTCACTGACGAGGATGGTCCACAGTCTCAGCCCCTACACAAGTCTTTAAATGCTGTGACACCCTGTGGAGATTGGGCCTGGGAGTGTTTAGGTAACTGTAAACTTGGTATCGTTTTATTGGTCAATGGATGTTGGTTTTGGGTTGAAAGGTTACACCATCAGATGTTATAAATGCTATTGTTCTCTCTCTTATCCTGTATCCAGTCCATGAAGGAAGGTTGTTTTGATCAATTCTCATTTCCCAGGCTTCTAGGCCTCTGGCCTAATAGGCATTTCTTTCATTTCATGCTTTGTCTTATAAGTTAACCTTAGGATCTATTTGTATTTGTATTTATTATGGATCCCCATTGCCAAGGCAGCAGCTACTCTTCCTGGGGTCCAGCAAAATTAAGGAAGTTCATACAATTTGATAAACATAACAATACATTCACAGATTTCATAACACACTGTGTGCCCTCAGGCCCCTACTCCACCACTACAAAATCTATGTGTAAGTGTCTGTATAGTGCGCATGTTATTGTGTGTGTGTGTGTGTATGCATGTGTCTGTGCCTATGTCTATGTTGCTTCACAGTCCCCGCTGTTCTATAGGGTGTATTTTCTATCTGTTTTTTAAATCTAATTTTACTGCTTGCATCAGTTACTTGATGTGGAATAGAGTTCCATGTAGTCATAGCTATATGTAGTACTGTGCACCTCCCATAGTCTGTTCTGGACTTGGGGACTGTGAAGAGACCTCTTGTGGCATGTCTTGTAGGGTATGCATGGGTGTCGGAGCTGTGCACCAGCAGCTCAAACAGACAGCTCTGTGCATTCAACATGTCAACTCCTCTCATAAAAACAAATAGTGATGAAGTCAATCTCTCCTCCACTTTGAGCGAGGAGAGATTGACATGCATATTATTTATATTAGCTCTAGGTGTACATCCAAGGGCCAACCGTGCTGCCCTGTTCTGAGCCAATTGCAATTTTCCTGTCCTTTTTTGTGGCACCTGACCACACGACTGAACAGTAGTCCAGATGTGACAAAACTAGGGCCTGTAGGACCTGCCTTGTTGATAGTGCTGTTAAGAAGGTAGAGCAGCGCTTTATTATGGAAAGACTTTTCCCCATCTTAACTATTGTTGTAGCAATATATTTTGACCATGACAGTTTACAATCCAGGGTTACTCCAAGCAGTTTAGTCACCTCAACTTGCTCAATTTCCAGATTATTTATTACAATATTTAGTTGAGGTTTATGGTTTAGTGAAAGATTTGTCCCAAATACAATGCTTTAGTTTTAGAAATATTTAGAACTAACTTATTCCTTGCCACCCACTCTGAAACTAACTGCAACTCTTTGTTAAGGGTTGCAGTCATTTCAGTCGCTGTAGTAGCTGACATGTACAGTATAGAAGTATGCTTGGTATTGCCTAGAAGTATACTTGGTAATGCTTGTTAATACTTGCAACTTAAGCTCTATGCTTTGTATGTGAATCCATTCATTGTACAATGTTAATTAAATATCTGCCTTTGATATAGACAAGTCTCAGACCAATTCTTGCTAGTCAATGCACATAGAACAGATCTACAGCTTCTTAGACTTGCTTTCAATGAGAATGACAGATCTATATGCTTTCAATAAGAATGACAGATATATAATTCACATTTCTATGTGAATTTGGTCGGGACGGCCAAAAAGTTACATATTGTAGCTTTAATTGCATTATGGAGTGATGATTTCCACTCTTGAAAAACGCTGGAGCGAGACAATTTTAGCAATGTGAGGCCACTACTGGGTGAATCCTTTTTCCTCAGTAGCACGCAACACACATATTTACAATCCTAATTCCTTTCCCTTCAACCCCCCCTGGCCGTCACCAGAGAGCTGTGGGCCTACGAATGAGATTCAATTTTCAAAAGGCTTGAAAGGCCTGGGCCCTACAGACTTTCTCCAGACATTGCAGAGTGAGAGTGAGAATGAATAAAGCAAAAGCAGCAAGGTTTATGGTATAAACTTCCATCCACTCAAAGGCATTTGAAAATGCAGACCAAATGAGGCAACATGGTTGAAATAACATTATGGAAAAGCACTCTTTTCCTTGTTTAACGAACCGTTCAGCCTTATTCATTTCTGAAGTATGGAACACATGTTGCGCCACCATTCCCGTCAACCAAGGGATTTTCTTATGTAACCACGGTCATACGCAGGTTGAAGAACTTTGGTTTGAGAGAAAAACGTATAATTTTACAGAATCACTGATCGTAAAACCTGTCTTATGTGATACCTTCAGAGACATCTAACTAACTAATATTACTGACCTCATCCACTTAGCCTACTTTACTGTGCCATATGGCCAAATAAGACACTTTCAGACCTTTCTGTACAGCAAAGTAGACACAAAGGCACCAAATTTGAGAAATAATTGATCATACATTGGCTTCATTACTTCAAAGTAAATCATAATTCTTTAAAGGTCATTGATTCAAAACAGAAGAGGAACTAAAACATCAAACGCATCAATTATCAGTGGCTCATCTACCCCAACCCTTCCAGAATCAAACCAACGGGGAGGGTAGATAAAAAATTATCTCATTATCTACTCTTGTTCTTTGATGAGTTCACAAGGGATCTTATTAGTCTGATTAGACACGTCAATTACATATTCAGCACCCATTGAAGGTGGGCTTCCTATTATTTTTTACTTATCTAACGATCAAGTGTTGACATTAAATGACTTGGTGGTGGAACACTGAAAAGTATTTATGTGTCTGCTATCGCAGCATCACCGGGGGATCAATAAAGTACCTATCTATCTATCTATCTATCTATCTATCTATCTATCACTGTTCCTAGGAAGCCACCCATGTACAGTCTATAGATATATCCACATGACACATAATGCTGCTCTTATACTCTGAGTCGGTATTCATGTCATAAAAAGGAATTATCCTCGACCACGCCCACAAATTGTTTTTTTGTTATACATAAATATCAAAACATGCAGAAAAGCCGCTGTGTTGTTCAATGTGCATGTAACCTGGTCAAATATATCCCGACCTACGGTTTGCAATGCTCCCACGTCGAGAAATGGGGCCTGCGAGAAAAGCCCCTTGGCTTTAGGCTATTCGGGTTGGAAGAGTGGGAAATTGTGGGGACCCAGTATGTAGCTATATGTGTGAAAAACATTTAATCACAGATAAGACATTTAACTTGTTTAGCTAGTATAGTCTATTTGTAACTCCACTCACTACTTGTAGCTGTACAGTCTGTTTGTTTGTGTTGTTGGTCTTGGCTAGCTTGATGTTCTGGTTGTTATCTAGCTAGCACTCACTCACGTGGCTAACGTTAGTGCACTTGGGAGCAGGTAATGTTGAAAAGTAATCTTTAGTCATGTTTTTTTTATAATTGACTTAAACAAGCAGACAACAAGAAAATTGTGTTGGAAAAAGTTTAAGTTTTTGCAGTGAGCCAATGGGGTAACTAAGGTAACCACATGTTATTTTTATTTTATTTTACATTTTTCCACTGCAGATACAAACATATACATACGAACAAGAACTTGCAGACACACACAAACAACGACTACATCTCATCTGCCCAGACCCGCATGCTCACACCCCCATCCCTAGTGCCTTCATTATTGTTTGCCACTTGGCGTTAAATTGTACCAATTTGTTTTTCTCGGTCACCCGTGCTATTTAAATAATAAATCATAAAATGCTTCCATTGTGTTAATGATGGCGGATTGATTGATTTCGAAGTTTTTTGTACTTTTTTTTTTAAAGATGAGTGATGAGAAGAGAATCGTCCAGCCAATTGGGTATCTCACTACACTCCCATATGCCATGTCTTGAAATATGCAGACAAACGGATTAAAAGTATGTTTACATTGTAATACTTCTGACAGCCAACTTTCTAGCTCCGCCCACAACATTATAGCATTCCCAGAAATCATTGATTATTGAGTCATTATTAGTTTAACACTTAAGATATGACTGCCTTCGTGCTGTAGAATTTGTGAATCTTGTTCTATTTAATATTGACTGGGTCTAGAGCATCTTATAGCCATAGCTAAATCAGGGTTACTTACAGCTACTTCTCATAATGAGCTCTCAGTAATCAACACTGTCTTGGCCGTGACTATTAGCCAGCATGAAATACACATTTCTCACTTACCGACAGGTAACAGTGCGTCTCATTATTCAAGTTTGTGATTAAGTGTATTCTTACATTTATATATTGATGTGCCAACTTTAATCACTTTTGCTCCTGTACAGCCATACAGTTGCTGCAGCCTTGCTTCATAAAATAAATTGCTGCAGACCAAATATTAAGGCAATCTATATTGCAACACTTCAGATTATTGGTGGCATATTCCATTTTGAATATAAATGGCCTGTTCATAGTGTAATTTAATGTGTTATGTATGAATGCTATATCCCTGTGATTAATCTTAACAGTGGCACATTTGTAATAATTACAGTCTCTAGCTGAAACTCTCGTATGTTGTACTGTGCTCCATGTACATTGATATACTGTACAAATAAACAAGCATTAAGCCTGTGTATACAGTTTTCCAATAGTTTAATGTGTAGAGAGAGAGAGAGAGAGAGAGAGAGAGAGAGAGAGAGAGAGAGAGAGAGAGAGAGAGAGAGAGAGAGAGAGAGAGAGAGAGAGAGAGAGAGAGAGAGAGAGAGAGAGAGAGAGAGAGAAAGAAAGAAAGAAAGAAAGAAAGAAAGAAAGAAAGAAAGAAAGAAAGAAAGAAAGAAAGAAAGAAAGAAAGAAAGAAAGAAAGAAAGAAAGAAAGAAAGAAAGAAAGAAAGAAAGAAAGTGCACTTTTTGTAAAACACAAAGGGCCAGTGGTGAAGGGGAGACTATGTGCAAGTATACGCCGTATATCTACTTTTTTTTAGTGGGTATTGCATATACTCACTTCTTAATCCCCACTGATGCGTATCAAAGTAGTGTGGTGGAGGTATGGGACTTGTCAATTATGTAGTACAATAGTAAAACCATGCACAAAGTAGCCTACACAATCGCAAAGCATGTGAAATATATTCACATGCACGCTGTTCACATAGCCTAGTTTCAGTGGAATATCATCTGCAGGCAGCAAGAGCACGCAGCTCTCAACTGTTTTTGGCGTGGAGCAGTTCACAGAAGAATGTCATCGGTAGCCGGTAGGGTAGGTAGTTTTCCAATAGTTTAATGTGTAGAGTGAGAGAGAGAGAGAGAGAGAGAGAGAGAGAGAGAGAGAGAGAGAGAGAGAGAGAGAGAGAGAGAGAGAGAGAGAGAGAGATGCAGAGTTTGGTAAGATTCTCCTACATGTCCAGAGGAAAACTACAAACATTGCAAATTACAACACAAAAACAAATTACAACACAGTCAAAACAAAAATACATGAACTATTGGGAAACACAAGCACAAGCACAAAGCAAAATGCAGTGCTATCTGTCCATAAATCGACATTACACAATTGAAAACTATTTGACTATGGTTACTGATCAAAACCTTAGAAAGTACAGGCTCAGTTAGCACAGCCTTTGTCATTGAGAAGAGTAGACACAGTAAAAAATGTAAAAAAAATAAAACAATTAGAGAGTGTCATTTCCCCAAATTTGAAACCCTCATTCAAAGTTTCAAAAACCTCTCTGATGAGAATAGGCTACCCGTCCTGATGGGGGAAGATGCAGAGAGCTGTGGCTTGGCACCGCACTACATTGCTTCCTGCCATAAGATGAGGGACAGTGTTTGACAGACCAACCAACCTGCACTTGTCCTCTATGCTTATTGTTATTGTTATTGTCCATTGTATGGTTATTGTTACCTTTGATTATTGTTGTTACTGATCATTCCGTTGACAATATTGATTATTATTATTTAAATGATGTTAATATTGTAAATGCATCACTTAATCTCCAAAGTACGCTTTGGCTATATGTACATTGTTACGTCATGGCAATAAAGCAAATTCAATTGAATTGAGAGCGAGAGAGGGAGAGAGAGAGAGAGAGAGAGAGAGAGAGAGAGAGAGAGAGAGCTTATTTACCCCATTCACATAATTGACATTGGATTGTCACTGTAAATTAAATTGGGCTTTTAGGGCTGAGTCCTGACTTGAGATAACGCACAAGTATTTTACTTGTCTTTATCAAATAATCCCCTAGGTAACCATATGCCTGAGATCACTAATGAAAGGCTCCTGAACAGCTTCTACCCCCAAGCCATTAGGCTTCTGAACAGTTAATCAAATGGCTACCAGGACTATTAGCACTGACTCTCTTGCACTGGCTCTATGCACACTCTATGCACACCGAACTCTACACTCTTAGAAAAAAGGGTTCCAAAAGTCTTCTTCGGCTGTCCCCATAGGAGAACACTTTGAAGAAACCTTTTTAGTTCCAGGTAGAACTCTTTTGGGTTCCATGTAGAACCCTCTGTGGAAAGGGTTTTACGTGGAACCCAAAAGGAGGCCATGGCTTCGTTTTTGCTCTGACATGTACTGTCAACTGTGAGACCTTATATAGACAGGTGTGTGCCTTTCCAAATCATGTCCATTCATTTGAATTTACCAGAGGTGGACTCCAATCAATTTGATGAAACATCTCAAGGATGATCAATGGAATGGAAACAGGATGCACCTGAGCTCAATTTTGATTATCATTGCAAAGGGTCTGAATACTTATGTAATAACATTGCACCCATATTGTTCATTGACTGCATGAAAGGGTTGTTTCATATGATCATCGTCTGGGTTGAACTGTATTTTTTGTAATAATAATGTATAATTTTTTTCTGATTGGGTGGGCCTGGCAGTGCCTGGTTCCCCAGTGGGTGGGCCTGTGTCCGCCCAGGCACACTCATGCCTACGCCCCTGACGCAAACAGTGCATGATGACTGAATTGCACATCACAAATAACCTACTAACCAAGACTTTGGACCAATTTTTTTTAAATACCTGGTTTGCATACCCGTTTTTTCCTTAGTTAGCATTTACTGGTAGATATCATGAGTTTAAACGTCTTTCCTACCTACCCCACCGGCTACCGATGACATTCTTCTGTGAACTGCTCCACGCCAAAAACAGTTGAGAGCTGCATGCTCTTGCTGCCTGCAGATGATATTCCACTGAAACTAGGCTATGTGAACAGCGTGCATGTGAATATACTTCACATGCTTTGCGATTGTGTAGGCTACTTTGTGCATGATTTTACTATTGTACTACATAATTGACATACCTCCACTACACTACTTTGATACGCATCAGTGGGGATTAAGAAGTGAGTATATGCAATGCCCACTGAAAAAAAGTAGATATACGGCGTATACTTGCACATAGTCTCCCCTTCACCACTGGCCCTTTGTGTTTTACAAAAAGTACACTCTCCTACATGAGTGCGCTGGTATTACCATTGCTGTCCTTTCAGCATCATTATCCTGTCACACACTGAAGGCCTAGCTCCAATAGATTCGCTACTGCGCAAACATGTCTATAATAGATATAAAGACTGTTCAGGTATTAATGTTTCAAGAAAGGAGTGTATATATTTGGCCTGGCGAAGCAGTTTTATGGCTTACTGAAAGGAAACTGAGTTTTTTACTCAGCTGGTCTCGGCTAGCCTCTGCTAGTCCTCACTTTCCAAGACTGAGTCAAGACCGGGTACAATGTATTGACAATGAGACAAGACCGAGACACTGGAAAATAAGTTAGTATGCCAAAGAATTGAAGAAAATGGCAGAAGATATGCAGACGAGAGCAGATACAAATTCTTTGCTTTAACTAATTATGACAAATGTTAAGAAACTGTTGAGCAATGTAATGAAGTAATGACTTTTCAAACAAGTTATGTTACACGTTATGTTGGCTGCCAATTTGTTAGCTATGCTATCCTTACGAACCGCATAGCATTACAGCAGTATGTACCGGTATGTTAGCTAGTTACCTAACGTTAGTTGGCTACTAATACATCGAACTTGCCAGGAAGTATACTAACTATCTGCTATCTAACTATCTATCCATCGTTTATTGACTTGATTATTCACATCATTCTTAGATAATGGTATTGTCATTGTGCGTTTCAATGCACATTGTTGATTCTGGCTTTCTACTCCAATTTCAGAGCACTCTCACACAGAATAACTGATGAATTTACAAACGCTCAATGCTCTGGATAACATTAAAACAGGCTAACCAGCTCTGCTAGGGTGAGTAAAATGGTCCGAGTGAGGTGTTCTCTCATTTGTGTCTGGAAGTAGCTAGCCAACGTTAGTCAGTTAGTTTGGGTGCCATTGAACACTTGGATCAACACTACTCCTCAGCCAGAGCGTCCAGTGTGTGCTCTGAACGCCCCAAGAGCAAAACGCTCTGAATTTACGAACAGACAATCTGACAATGCTCTGGATTTACAAACACCCAGAGCACACTCTGGCACTCCAGATTGAATTTACGAACACACCCGAAATCGTAAATGTTTAGCTAGTCATTTGTTATGCTAACAAGCTAGCAAGAAGTTGCATAGCAACAGCATCAACTTCTGGTAGACAGGCAAAGTTCTAGTACGCTCAACTGAAACGATACTGTTTGTTTAAAGTATTTTCAAATTAACTAATACTATGTAGTATACAGTATAGTATGCTAGTATGGGTATTTGAACACAGCTGTGGTCTCAAGACCTCTGGAGTAGTACTGTACAAAAGACTGTAAAGTATTTGTAGTTAATCATATCAGTAATGTTAGTTCATTATATCAGAGCTGTAGCTCTGCCCACCGGTGAAGTGGAGCAGAGCATGATGGGCGATCTCCAGCTTAGAGAAGATCAGATCGAGAGAAGTCAAGTTAGAGAAAGTTCCAGCCATCCTTGTGTTTTCCCACCAGTTAGCTTTCATTGTGTCAGCCAAGCCCAGTGTGAGTCCTTTTTGATATGAAAGTACATATTTCATATCTTTTAGGTGTTTATGTCTGAAGATGCACTCTGCGACGATAATGTCATATTTATGGTTATGCTCATTTGTATTTTATACTACGAGCTGGCTAGCTCTGGATTGGTTGTCATATCATTTGGGACATATAACCCAGTATTTGTAAAGGATAATGTTCCCCAGTGCGTTGTTTATATGCCCTGTAGTTGTATAGATAGATAGATAGATAGATAGATAGATAGATAGATAGATAGATAGATAGATAGATAGATAGATAGATAGATAGATAGATAGATAGATAGATAGATAGATAGATAGATAGATAGATAGATACTTTATTGATCCCCGGAGGGACATTTCTTTGTCAAGCAGCTACAACAAAACATAGGGCAGGTGCAAAATGCCAGAATGAAAATACACAAAAGACAGATACACGATACATGATACATAGCGTCAGTATGAAAAAGTATAGGTGTATGGTGCATCATTGTATGGGTATTACATTGTATTTTACCGTTTAGAGGAATTCAAGTTCATTGTGCAGTTGTAGCCTTGTACTGAAGATGATGGTGCTATGCTTTGTAGTACACGTGCAGAGGCACCCCTTTGATCTCAATTAGTGCAGTCACAGTATGGTCCTGTATAGCATTAAGTCATCATAGTCATGTTATAACCATGCATATTGTTTATAAGAGATGTGAATTGGAGATAGTATTCTGTCATTCACTATTGTATCTTTATTTCAGCACCTGATGTCACAGGAAGGCCAAAAAGATCATCAAGGACATCAACCACCCGAGCTACTGCCTGTCCACCCCGCTGTCATCCAGAAGGCGAGGTCAGTACAGGTGCATCAAAGCTTGGACCGAGAGACTGAAAAACAGCTTCTATCTCAAGGCCATCAGACAGCTAAACAGCCATCACTAGCACATGACTTGAAGTCATTAAAACTCATTTTTCAACCACTCCACAGATTTCATGTTAACAAACTAGAGTTACGGCAAGTCGGTTAGAACATCTACTTTGTGCATGACAAAAGTAATTATTCAAACAATTGATTACAGGCAGATTATTTCACTTATAATTCACTATATCACAATTCCAGTGGGTCAAAAGTTGACACACACTAAGTTGACTGTGCCTTTAAACAGCTTGGAAAATTCCAGAAAATGATGTCATGGCTTTAGAAGCTTCTGATAGGCTAATTGAGATAATTTGAGTCAATTGGAGGTGTACCTGTGGATGTATTTCAAGGCCTACCTTTAAACTCAGTGCCTCTTTGCTCGACATCATGGGAAAATCAAAAGAAATCAGCCAAGACCTCAGAAAAAAAAGAGTAGACATCCACAAGTCTGGTTCATCCTTGGGAGCATTTTTCCAAATGCCTGAAGGTACCATGTTCATCTGTACAAATAATAGTACCCAAGTATAAACACCATGGGACCATGCAGCCGTCATACCGCTCAGGAAGGAGACGCGTTCTGTCTCCTCGAGATGAATGTACTTCGATGCGAATAGTGCAAATTAATCCCAGAACAACAGCAAAGGACCTTGTGAAGATGCTGGAGGGTACAGGTACAAAAGTATATATATCCACAGTAAAATGAGTCCTATATCGAGATAACCTGAAAGGCCGCTTAGCAAGGAAGAAGCCACTGCTCCAAAACCGCCATAAAATAGACAGACTACGGTTTGCAACTGCACATGGGGAGGATTACAAGCCTTTTTGGAGAAAAAAGGGGGATGATTACAAGCCGAAGAACACCATCCCAACCGTGAAGCACGGGTGAGGCAGCATCATTTTGTAGGGGTACTTTGCTGCAGGAGGGACTGGTGCACTTCACAAAATAGATGGCATCATGAGGAAGGAAAATTATGTGGATATATTGAAGCAACATCTCAAGACATCAGTCAGGAAGTTAAAGCTTGGTCGCAAATGGGTCTTCCAAATGGACAATGACCCCAAGCATACTTCCAAAGTTGTGGCAAAAAGGCCTAAGTACAACAAAGTCAAGGTATTGGAGTGGCCATCACAAAGCCCTGACCTCAATCCTATAGAACATTTGTGGGCAGAACTGAAAAAGTGTGTGCGAGCAAGGAGCTTGTGGAAGGCTACCCGAAACGTTTAACCCAAGTTAAACAATTTAAAGGCAATGCTACCAAATACTAATTGAGTGTATGTAAACTTCTGACCCACTGGGAATGTGATGAAAGAAATAAAAGCTGAAATAAATCATTCTCTCTACTATTTTACATTATTAAAATAAAGTGGTGATCCTAACTGACCTAAGACAGGGAATTTTTACTAGAATTAAATGTTGGGAATTGTGAAAAACTGAGTTAAAATGTATTTGGCTAAGGTGTATGTAAACTTCCGACTTCAACTGTATATATTCTTAATTCATTCCTTACTTCGATTTGTGTGTATTGGGTATATGTTGTGAAATTGTTAGATATTACTTGTTAGATATTACTGCACAGTCGGAACTAGAAGCACAAGCATTTCGCTACACCCGCATTAACACCCACATTATCTAAACGTGTATGTGACCAATAAAATTGTATTTATTTTTTTTATTAGCAAATTGTACTTACTTTTTAACTCTGCATTGTTGAGAATGGGCTCATAAGTAAGCATTTCACGGTAAAGACTATACCTGTTGTATTTGGTGTTGTTTGTTCCTTGTATAATGACAAACCGGGGCGTAGATTTAACTACTTTTAATAAACAGATACTTCAACTAGCAATCTCCTTGTGTAGCCATGCAAGGCATACTTCAACTCCCCCACCCTCGCATAGCCTGCTGGGTAACGTAGTCTTAATGTAATTAATACATAACAACACATTTGGGCATGTGACAAATATATCAGATTTTTTCTAAGGTTTCTAAAGCTCATTTAGCTAATGCGGGAATTTATTTCATTACATGTTAATCCTTTACGTAATCCTTTACAAGAAATAGCATTAACTGGCCCTTGAAACTAACTGGAAACCCCCACATTCTGAGGTTGAAGAGATGAGTGACACCATTAATATATAGCACTACTCATTACTAGCTCCAGGCCTGTAATAAATGCGGTCATGGGTCAATTGAGGAAGTTTAGCATACGTTTTGCTCACATTAAAAAAACATTGTCATTTTCCAGTTCACTTCCATAGCCACTTCAGCCTAATCTGCAAGAGATTGAACAAGTGTGATATTTCGTGTTTTATGATGAATGGCTTGAAAACTTGGACCAGCACCATGATTGAAATGGATCAAAGAGGCTCACTCCATTTGTGCCTCTTTAATATGGCGAGGAGCTCAGAAATGTAAGTATATTCTTGCCAATGGTATCAGGCAGTAATTGGAATGCACCTTGTGTTCCCCTCTCCTTCCCTACATTAATCCTTTGACATTCTGGCAATTGCCGCTAACCTGAAATCTGAAAAACCATCACAACAGGGCGTGTGCTCAGGACTCCCCAGTCAGCCACGGCCTGTTCACCCCGCTACCATCAAGAAGGCAGAGACAGTACAGGTGCATCTAAAACTGGGACCGTGAGACAGAGCGACTGAAAAAAAGCTTCTATCTCCAGGCCATCAGACTGTTAAACAGTCACCACTAGCCAGCCTCCGCTTAGTACCCTGCTCTGAACTTAGTCACTGTCACTAGCCGGTACTCTACCCTGCACCTAAGAGACTGCTGCCCTATGTACATAGAGACATTGAACACTGGTCACTAATAATGTTTACATGCTGTTTTACCCACTTCATATGTATATACTGTATTCAAGGTTCATCCTATGTAACTACTGCTGTACACACATTTTCCTATTCATATATACTGTCTATACACACCATCATATACGTACACTGAGTATACCAAACATTAGGAACACCTTCCTAATTTTGAGTTGCACAATAGCCTCAATTCATCAGGCTATGGACTCTACAAGGTGTCGAAAGCGTTCCACAGGGATGCTGGCCCATGTAGACTCCAATGCTTCCCACAGTTGTGTCAAGTTGGCTGGATGTCCTTTGGGTGGTGGAATATTCTGGATATACACAGGAAATTGTTGAGCGTGAAAATGCCAGCAGCGTTGCAGTTCTTGACAAAAAACGATTCGCATGTCACCTACTACCATACCCCGTTGAAAGGCACTTAAATATTTTGTCTTGCCCATTCATGTTCTGAATGGCAAACATACACAATCCACGTCTCAATTGTCTCAAGGCTTAGAAATAATTTTTTTACCTGTCTCCTCCCATTCATCTACACTGATTGAAGTGGATTTAACAAGTGACATCAATAAGGGATCATAGCTTTCACCTGGAATCACCTGGTCAGCCTATGTCCCTGAGAGCAGGCGTTCTTAATGTTTTTTATACTCAGTATATATATTTATATTCTGGACACTGCTCATTGTGATATTTCTTAGTTTGTTTGATTGTATTGTGTATTGTTTTGTATTGTTAGGTATTACTGCAGTGTTGGAGCTAGAAACATAAGCATTTCGCAGTATGAAATATTTGTATGTGACCAATAAAATGTGATTTGATTTTGATTTTATGTTTCCGTATACCCAGCCAAAAATTCTTATCGAGCAGAGATCCAGTGAATTAGGAAAATAATAATGCTGAATATGTCTGAGTTTATACATCTAAGATCCATAACTGCTTGAACCAATTTCCTTTTTTATTGCCTCTCTTGAAGTAAACACCCCAAATTGGAAAGTGAGAAAAAAATATAATGTATTGAGCTTTCCAAAATGACTTCCATCACATTTCCAGTGAAAATGACAATATGGTCAAATTGTTTCCTTATGGTCTATTACTGGTATTACATGGTTATTGCAATACCTTTAAAGCTGGAGTCCTTGATGATGAATCTTCCACGCTGTTTTGGATATTACAACAACAAAGAAGTTACAGCAAACATAACCTCCCCCCCCCCCCCCCCCCCCCCCCCCCCAGGAACACCATTGCACGCGAGATAGAACAGCATGTTTTTTTTTACGACACTGCTCAACGCACCTCACCTCCATTTCGTGTACAAAACAAAAACGATAATAAAGGTGCTGTGGCGGACATAATTGGAGTAAAAACATATTCCGTAGTTTAACAAGGCACAAATGAGGCAGAGAAAGATGCCAGATGTGACGCAGTGAAGCGACAATGATCACCAATGACATTTGCAGATATGCATAAATATCAAAGGGGAGTCGTGGGTTATTTTCAGTATCAGAGGTGACATACATTTTCGCCTTGAGGCAAGGATCCAGGAATAGTCAAAGCAACGAGAGTGGACAACCAGGGAACACTGATAAATGAGCTGACAAATGTTGTTTGTGTAAGATCATGATGGCTGTGAGAGAGCTACAGTGGTGAGGCAATGCAGGTGGAAACAGGGAACCACCACACCAGAGCTGTCTGGGGGAGGAGAGAGGGGCCAGCCTGCACCGCCTCAAGATGACAGGAAATCCTGTGAACCATTTCAGACATGTGTCTCGTACCCTCCAAAGACACTGCATTTTTATGTAATGTGTTTGATTTGCTTCCTGAAGCACGTTGACAAACCTACCTTCCTCATCTCCTGAAGCATGGATGATGGGGGAGAAGGCATTTTGCAGGTTCAATTGCTATTACTGTCTGCTGTTATTTCAGATTTTGGATTACACAGATGAGGAGGACAAAACCTTTTGCATTTGCATTTCTTGTTATATCCTTATGGCAATTCCACAGCTGAGCCACGTGCCACAACACATGCTGACCAGCTGATCTTCCCTCTCTTGAGATGTTGGCTCCAACATATGCCAAGTTGTAACATGCATTCAATAGGGTGCAATAAACATACTTAGCGAGCCTGTATCTATTATTGCCCTAAGCAATTAGCATTCACCCACTGAGTATTGACTGTTTAAGACAATCAATAAATAAAATGACTTGCTTTCATGCGACAATCCCAGAGGGCACATATGTCGGGATTCACACATTTCCTTAATCTGCGCCATTAAAAGCGAGGAGCTCGCAGCATATGTTCCCGTGCTCTCTTCGACGGATTACTTTGATCTCTGTGGGTATTTATAAGCCCAGCGAGAGGTCTTTTTGAGCAATAAGTGAAATAAAGAGATATCATCTGTTTCTTCAAAGGGTTGCTACCCAATTAGAATTATTTGCTAAGTGAGTCTTCTCTGGAGCAATATTTCTTAGACGCATAACTAAAAGACATCAAGGGCTTTCAATCAGGACCCTGTTAATCGAATCGCCTTCCTTATTACAGACATCACTCACAGCACTGACATTAACCTTCACACACGCACACACACGCGTGTGCACACACGGGCACGCACAAACTAATATGTTGGAATCTGGTCAAATATAGTGCTCTGGAGTATTATCTCTTTTGCCATAACAGCCACAACAGTTCAAGCCATCAACTTTTTACTCCACATTGTAATCCTTGATAATCCCAAATCCCCTGATCAAAGGTTTGACTCCATAATACTGATATAGATATTTAATCATTCTGACAAGCCACAGGGTTAAAACAGGCTTGATAGCGGTCTAAGCTTATACTGTAAATAACAGAGGACTGTCACGAATCCCTCCGGTACTGTTGCTCATTCCGTGCACCAGTTTCTGAGGTCTACGCCACCGGCCTCTAGGCACTGAACTGTGTCATTACGCACACCTGGTTCCCATTCCCCACTGATTAGAATTGTATAAATGTGCCCTGTGTTCACCATTGTTGGTCGATTATTGTTCCCATGTCCGTTGTTCCAATGTCCGTTGATCATGTGAGTACCTGTGCTTTGTTGTTTTGGCTTTCGTGCCACTTGTATTTAGCGGTCCTTTTTATCTTGTTTTACAAAGGCTTTTGCGGTCCATTTTATCACTGTGGCACTTTTTCTTACATTTAGCAGCGCGAACGTACACGCGAGTCCTCAATTATTTACAACAGAGCCCAGCTATTGGATTTAGCACACTCAACGCTGCTGCACCCCAGGGAAAGGTTTGTTATTCCGGACGAGTTGAAAAGGCGACGGCGTGGATGCAGTGTGGGATTGAAGTGTAAAGCAAAGCTTAGAAAATACAAGCCGGCTATACCGTCTATCATTATGGGCAACGTGAGATCACTGCATAACAAGGTGGATGAGCTCGAGGGTCTTGTCCGTGGACAAAAGGAGTTCTGAGAAGCTAGTCTAGTGTGTTTGACTGAGACATGGCTGAATGATAACATCCCCACAGGGAATGTCACTATCGGGGGTTTCCAGACCATCAGAGCGGAAAGGGATAGCGCTTCTTCCGGTAAGAGTAAAGGAGGGGGGCTGGCTTTATTAGTTAACAACAGATGGTGTAATCAGAGCCATATTAAGGAACAGTTTTGTAGCACGGTCATTGAGCTGTTAGCCGTTAGCCTGAGACCCTACTGCCGAGGGAATTCACAGTGGCCATTACTGTTATTGTTTACATCCCGCCTTCCGCTGACGCAAACACAGCGTGTGACGTCATCCACTGTTATCGCGATGTTACAGACAACGCATCCCAGTGCCTTCTTTACAATTTCTGGGGATTTTAACCATGCCTCTCTCTCTTCAATGCTGCCCACGTTCAAACAGTTTGTGAAGTGCCCAACTAGGAATAATAAAACTCTGGACTTGCTATATGCTAATGTGAAGGATGCATACAACTCCACTGCACTCCCTCCCCTCGGTTGATCGGAACACAACCTTGTCCACCTCACCCCACTCTATGGTCCAACAGCAGCCAGCGACCACTAGGACCATTAGGAGATGGTCCCCGGAGGTGAATGAAGCCCTACAGGACTGCTTTGAGACAACAGACGGGGATATGCTCTGTGAGGCTCATGGGGAGGACATTGATGGACTGCATAACGGAATATATACAGCGGGTGAAATAAGTATTGAACACGTCACCATTTTTCTCAGTAAATATATTTCCAAAGGTGCTATTGACATGATATTTTCACCAGATGTTGGTAACAACCCAAGTAATCCATACATACAAAGAAACCAAAACAAAAAAGTTCAGAAATTAAGCTATATGTAATAATGTGAAATGACACAGGGAAAAAGTATTGAACACACTTACTGATATTTATTTAATACTTTGTACAAAAGCCTTTGTTGGTAATGACAGCTTCAAGACGCCTCTTGTATGGAGAAACTAGTCGCATGCATTGCTCTGGTGTGATTTTGGCCCATTCTTCCACACAAACAGTCTTCAAATCTTGAAGGTTCAGTGGGCATCTTCTATGAATCTTGATCTTCAGTTCTTTCCATAGATTTTCAATGGGATTTAAGTCAGGTGATTGGCTGGGCCATTCTAGCAGCTTTATTTTCTTTCTTTGAAACCAATTGAGAGTTTCCTTGGCTGTGTGTTTGGGATCATTGTCTTGCTGAAATGTCCACCCTCGTTTCATCTTCATCATCCTGGTAGATGGCAGCAGATTTTTGTCAAGAATGTCTCGGTAAATTTGCCCATTCATCCTTCCTTCAATTATGTGAAGTTTGCCAGTACCATTTGCTGAAAAACAGCCCCACACCATGATGTTCCCACCTCCAAACTTCACTGTTGGTATGGTGTTTTTAGGGGGATGTGCAGTGCCATTTCTCCTCCAAACATGTGTGTGTATTATGACATCCAAACAGTTCAATTTTGACCACACTATATTCTCCCAGTATTTCACTGGCTTTTCCAAATGTTGTGCAGCAAACTTTAAACGAGCTTCAACATGCTTTTTTTCAGCAATGGAGTCTTGCGTGGTGAGCGTGCATACAGGCCATGGCGGTGGAGTGCATTACTTACTGTTTTCTTTGAGACAACAGTACCTGCTAATTGCAGGTCTTTTTGAAGCTTTTTGAGGACAACCTTCTGATTATTCTTTTCACTCCTCTGTCAGAAATCTTGCGAGGAGCACCTGGTTTAGGCAAATTTATGGTGAAATTATTGTCTTTCCACTTCTGTATTATGGCCCCAACAGTGCTCACTGGAACATCCAGAAGCTTAGAAATGTGCCTATAACCAATGCCATCATTATGTTTTGCAACAATTAGGTTGCGAAGGTCTTGAGACAGCTCTTTGCTTTTACCCATCATGAGATGTGTCTTGTGTGACACCTTGGCAATGAGACCTTTTTGTAGGCCATCAGTTGGGACTGAACCAGCTGATATTAATTTGCACTGACAGGGGTCAGGATTGCTTTTTAATTACTGATAGTTTTCAGCTGTTGTCTTGGCTTTCCATGCCTTTTTGCACCTCCCTTTCTTCATGTGTTCAATACTTTTTCCCTGTGTCATTTCACATTATTACACATAACTTAATTTCTGAATTTATTTGTTTTGGTTTCTTTATAAGTATGGATTACTTGGGTTGTTACCAACATCTGGTGAAAATTTCATGTCAATAGCACCTTTGGAAATATATTTACTGAGAAAAATGGTGACGTTTTCAATACATATTTCACCTGCTGTACATTTTTGTGTAGAAAACACCGTACCCACCCGGAAGGCCCTGCTGAATTAGAAGAAGAGGGCCTTCGAGGAGGACAGGGACAAATTTAAATGCGTCCAGAGGGAGCTGAAGTTGCGGATTGCTGAGGGGAAGAGAGTGTATAAGGAGAAGATGGAGGACAAGCTGAGGCAGAGCCAGGTGAGAGAGGTGTGGAAGGGTATGAGAAACATCACTGGCTTCAAAAAGTCAAACAGTTGGCAGACGGAGGGGACCCACGACAGAGCCAATGAGCTGAACCAATTTTTTAACAGGTGCGATATTAGCTCTGTCCACCTCCCCTCCAGCTCTCCAGGACACACACCCTCACGGCTGTCCCCCTTCCTGTTCAACCTCTACACCTCAGA
Organism: Thymallus thymallus; assembly: GCA_023634145.1. NCBI lineage: Eukaryota > Metazoa > Chordata > Actinopteri > Salmoniformes > Salmonidae > Thymallus > Thymallus thymallus. The sequence goes on along the minus strand of CM042417.1, from coordinate 14,044,366 downwards.
CTTCAGATATAACTCTGAAACATGCCACATACAGAAGTTCTCAGATGACTCCGCAATTGTAGGGTGCATCAGGGGTGGGCAGGAGGAGGAGTACAGGAGCACAATAAATGACTTTGTGGTGTGGTGTGAGCAGAACCACCTTCAGCTCAACATCAGCAAAACAAAGGAGATGGTGGTGGACTTCAGGAGAACCAAGGCCCAACCGACTGCAGTGCCTATACAGGGGATGGATGTGGAAATGGTTGGGTCATACAAGTTCCTGGGAGTCCATATGGACAACAGGCTGGAATGGGCTGGTAACACCGGGGCTCTGTACAAAAAGGGCCAGAGCCGACTCTACTTTCTGAGGAGGCTCAGGTCCTTCAAGGTGTGCAGTAAACTACTGCATACTTTCTACCAGTCTGTGGTGCTGCTGGGCCGCAAACATAAAGGGTGGTGATGCTTCTCAGGTAAATAAGCTGATCAGGAAGGCTAGCTCTGTTCTGGGGATTAGCCTTGACACTCTAGAGGAGGTGGTGGAGAGAAGGATCCTGGCCAAAACTGTTGGCCATCATGGACAACGTCACCCAACCTCTGCATGCCATGGTCATAATGCAGACCACTTTCAGTCACAGACTGATCCCACCATGGTGTGCCAGAGAGCGCTACAGGAGGTCCTTCCTGCCAGCGGCTATTAGACTATTTAGTGACTCACCTGGGTGTCATGCCGTCGGCAACATAGACCTGGAACTGTTGGGGTGTTTGGACCTAGTTTAACAATTAGGCATCCATCCACGAGTAACTCTTTGGTCTGTAATCACTCATTCACTCAGGACTTATTCATTCAACACTCATTCATTCAGCACTGTATGGACTTATTCGTGTACAGTTGTTATATCATATCACGTGCAATATTGTAATTAATTCTTGGACTGAACTTGCATAGTCATTCATTAATTTATTATATCAAATGTGCAATACTTGCATTTATACAGTGGGGAGAACAAGTATTTGATACACTGCCGATTTTGCAGGTTTTCCCACTTACAAAGCATGTAGAAGTCTGTAATTTTTATCATAGGTACTCTTCAACTGTGAGTGACGGAATCTAAAACAAAAATCCAGAAAATCACATTGTATGATTTTTAAGTAATTAATTTGCATTTTATTGCATGACATAAGTATTTGATACATCAGAAAAGCAGAACTTAATATTTGGTACAGAAAACTTTGTTTTGCAATTACAGAGATCATACGTTTCCTGTAGTTCTTGACCATGTTTGCACACACTGCAGCAGGGATTTTGGCCCACTCCTCCATACAGACCTTCTCCAGATCCTTCAGGTTTCGGGGCTGTCGCTGGGCAATACGGACTTTCAGCTCCCTCCAAAGATTTTCTATTGGGTTCAGGTCTGGAGACTGGCTAGGCCACTCCAGGACCTTGAGATGCTTCTTACGGAGGCGCTCCTTAGTTGCCCTGGCTGTGTGTTTCGGGTCGTTGTCATGCTGGAGGTTGTTGGCCAAGATCTCGCGATACATGGCCCCATCCATTCTCCCCTCAATACGGTGCAGTCGTCCTGTCCCTTTTGCAGAAAAGCATCCCCAAAGAATGATGTTTCCACCTTCATGCTTCACGGTTGGGATGGTGTTCTTGGGGTTGTACTCATCCTTCTTCTTCCTCCAAACACGGCGAGTGGAGTTTAGACTAAAAAGCTCTATTTTTGTCTCATCAGACCACATGACCTTCTCTCATCCCTCTTCTGGATCATCCAGATGGTCATTGGCAAACTTCAGACGGGCCTGGACATGCGCTGGCTTGAGCAGGATTTTAATCCATGACGGCGTAGTGTGTTACTAATGGTTTTCTTTGAGACTGTGGTCCCAGCTCTCTTCAGGTCATTGACCAGGTCCTGCCATGTAGTTCAGGGCTGATCCCTCACCTTCCTCATGATCATTGATGCCCCACGAGGGGAGATCTTGCATGGTGCCCCAGACCGAGGGAGATTGACTGTCATCTTGAACTTCTTCCATTTTCTAATAATTGCGCCAACAGTTGTTGCCTTCTCACCAAGCTGCTTGCCTATTGTCCTGTAGCCCATCCCAGCCTTGTGCAGTTCTACAATTTTATCCTTGATGTCCTTACACAGCTCTCTGGTCTTGACCATTGTTGAGAGGTTGGAGTCTGTTTGATTGAGTGTGTGGACAGGTGTCTTTTATACAGGTAACGAGTTCAAACAGGTGCAGTTAATACAGGTAATGAGTGGAGAACAGGAGGGCTTCTTAAAGAAAAACTAACAGGTCTGTGAGAGCCGGAATTCTTACTGGTTGGTAGGTGATCAAATACTTATGTCATGCAATAAAATGCAAATTAATTATTTAAAAATCATACAATGTGATTTTCTGGATTCTCACAGTTGAAGTGTACCTATGATAAAAATGACAGACCTCTACATGCTTTGTAAGTAGGAAAACCTGCAAAATCGGCAGCGTATCAAATACTTGTTCTCCCCACTGTATGTAATTAAACCCCGTTCTAAGGACTGGATTTTAAGGGAATTAGTATTATTTACTATTATTATTAATTATATTAGCTATTTAAGTATCTCTTCCTGTCATTTACCTGTACAGTTAATTTAACCATGCAAATATAAATGTACCTGTACATTTAACCAGACTGTATATTAGTAAACTATTATTACCCTCACTTATGTCATACGTGCATTTAGCTATTTAAGTAACTTTCTCTGACATCGACCTGTATAGTTAACCATGCAAATATTTTTTTGATTCATATCAACGTGCAATAATTGTATAATTCTTTCACCTAACACTATAACAATGTATAGTGTACATATTTCAGTCATTCACTCATAACATGCAATGCTTTTCTATAGCTTTTTGCACTCCAGACTTTTTCATACTGCCGCTCTATGTATTATGTATTGTGTATCTGTGTTTAGTGTATTTCGTTCTGGCATTTTGCACCTGCCCTGTGTTTTTCGTAGCATCTATCTATCTATCTATCTATCTATCTATCTATCTATCTATCTATCTATCTATCTATCTATCTATCTATCTATCTATCTATCTATCTATCTATCTATCTATCTATCTATCTATCTATCTATCTATCTATCTATCTATCTATCTATCTATCTATCTATCTATCTATCTATCATGTATGATTACACGTCCCGTGTTGTATCATTGTGTACTTGTGTTTTCATGTATTTATTCGAGGTACTCCTCGCTCTTTTGTTTGTGTTTTGTTTACGTGGTTTAATTTGGGTAGAAATAAAAAACCCTATTACACATTCCTGCACCTGTCTCCCGATCCTTTCATACAATGTGAGACACTGGGAAGTATTTGAAAAAATACTTTGATTTATTGAGGATCTGTGGCTGAGGTACTAGCCAAAAACACAAGAGGTCGGATAGAGAACTCTTTTCATGAGTTTATATCACATTTCTAAGAGCCGGTCCTTCCAATGTACTGTAGTGGCCAACTACACCACTCAGTCATGGATGGTGTCCATGCGGAATGGGAGTATAGGACCGAAGGTTGCTATCTGGTTGTCAAGTGGCCAGGAGAGCAGTGTATAATTGAAATGTCATCCGTACAGAAGTGGAGCTTGACTGAGATGGAGCCTTTAGGCATGGCCCAGTGATCTCCAGACAGATGAGGAACAGCCTCCCGTATGGAAAGTGGCATCCTCCAACCCAGAACCCGTTTGCAGCTAACTCCAGATGCCTCCCCTGCCTATCTGCTGGTGACATAGATGAATGGGGCCGCCCCTGTTGTTGCTAAAATATAAAAATAAATGGTTGGTTGAATAAGAGTCTATTTAAGGCTAAACAATTGCATTATTGATGATGGACCTACTCTGCAGTCATGGGAAGCACGGGAAAGTAATTTCTGTTTACCGTAACTACAAACATTGCACAATGTTCAAATGAATTTGGTTGAAAGTTGAAAAGCTATTTAAAGTCAGGTTATTTCAGAAACTTAAAGGCCCGAAAAAGTTATTTAAGGGCCTGAACCGATTGATTGCTGCGAAAGTATGTCAGACAGTTCCTCCATTTGTAACTGTATCACACACAGAATGTTTTTTTTTTGCAATGTATCACCTCATCCACCCTCTGGTGATGGTTTCGCTGTCAATTCCTGACAAGGTGCTTTGCCACCTTTACGACCTTTAAGGCGAGCCCATCAACAGGATCTTCAAAAGCAGGAATTTTACCCCAGTTGTACATTTCTCAGCCTTTGAAATGAAATCCAGTTTCTTTCCTGTTTGGGAGAGAATACATAGCCATCTCTGTGATCGTTGTGAGTCTGAGCTATGAATAAAATAAATAAATAATAAATACCTTATAGGGCTATCCCTTCATAGAAGTTGTGAGTCCATCGCTGCTGTTATAGCCCGATGAGGTAAAAGTAGTACTGATTAAAGTGTCTGAATACTTACAGTACGTAATTGTGATATTTCAGTTGTTTTTTTATTTTTATAAATTTGCAAAAAACAAAGTCAAGGGGTTTGAATACTTTCCGAATGCACTGTATACTTTACTTTCAACAGGGATGTGCATAATTGACCAACATTGCTTTCTGACTGTCATTAAAGTGCTTTTTTTTTTCAAATGACGAAGCAATGAAATAACCTTGCACATATCGCCTCCTCCTCTCTGATTTCCAAAACACTGTTTACAGCATGTGGAACAAATCAGCTAAGCTCCAGCACTGCCATCTCAGAAGTGTTGCCCAAGAAGGATGGAGAGGGTGATATGCAGCCCCTTAAGCTGCTCTCATTAGACCAAGCAGTGCAAATGATACAGATGATGAAAGTATTCTCGTACTGGCCGCGTGAGTATGTTTACATTAAAATTCATGACACACGTTGGGCCAGCTATCAAATGATGGTAGCTTAAATTTGGTCTCCCCTCCATCATTTAAAAGAATTATTAAATAAATTGGCAGAAAGTGAGCAGCGTGTTCTCAGAAATGTCCTTTGAGGGCCATCAAAAGAGCAAATTAAGAGGAGGAGGTTTAACTTTAATGCAGCCCATGATTTAATACAAAAAACCTTCTGGCTTATAAAGAGGGGCTTGAAATGGCAATAAAATAGACGCATAATTTTAAGACTGTTGAAAAGAAAACTATTTTTCTATTGTCAGGCTATTTGGCTTATTAAAACTGAAAGAAATGAGGCAATTAACTAAAGGTATTTTTTTTTAAATTAATTTTCACCCCTATTATATGACAAAACACTGTCTGTTATTCTGGTTGCCTGGCTGGCATGTATTATTTTTCCCCAGGGCGTATAATACTCAATGCAATCAGGGAAGAGCAATTGTCTCATCAGTGGCAACTACAGTACAACCGTAATCAGGACAATAAGTGTCAGTAACATTCTGAGTCTTGATTGTCTTAGTTTTTTTTGTAACTTTTAGTTTTGTTCTTGCTCCTCTTGTCTTGTAGTTAGATAGATTAACCCTGTATTTGTATGCTACATTGTGTAACCGATCTCCTTATAATCACACAAAACATTTGGTTAATTCTTCCATCTTTCACTTCCCGCCAACCTGTCTCTATAGCCACATCATGAAGGATTCTGGGTAAGAGGGGGGGCTGAGCTGGCATCCTGAGGAGACTGATCGAGTATCACTAACGAGGCGTTCCTGCAGCCATGGGGTCTGATTATGACTCATTAATCTCCGTCTTTGTCTCGGCGTAGAAATACGATCAAATGCCTAACACTAATCTGGGATCGGCCCAGAGATTCACTCCACGAGACATGATTGCTCCATTTTCATAAAATCATAAAGAGATCATTGAGAACAGTGGGAATGGAGGAACATGTTCATGTCAATGTCATCACACAAATTAATTCCCTCTTTGTCACGGGTGGGTGGAAGCATAGACCAAGACGCAGCGCAGGGATAGTAGTTCGACATTTCTTTACTGAATATTCAATCAATGTACGAACTAACAAATAAACAAACACGATTTGACACAACGTAATATAGCACACTTACTTTTCACCGTGACTTGCGAAATAATTTCGACAACGACCCACATCCCCGGTGTGGAACATACAAACCTATGTTGGATCCCTAATTAGAGACGATGCACTACAGCTGCCTAGGGATCCAACACAAACCACCACCAGAAACAGAAAGAAAATAACTGTCAGACTCTGACCATGGCTACATAGAGAAGCAAATAGGTTTCTCTATGGCCAGAGCCTGACACTCTTGTAGGCCACATGTTCGTAGCAGCCATGTAACCAAAGGCCATGCCTACATTTGCTGAGGCTTCGTGTAATGATTAGGCTACATTCACTTCTTTCAAAGGGAAATACCCATCTGATGACGTCTTCCAAAAACAAAAATAGGTTCCATTGACGTTTTAATCTAGATGTACTCTGGGCTACTCTTTCACCGCACTCACTTTATCAAAGAGATCACTGTCTTACAAAGACATCCTCAAAGCAAAAAATATCCAATGGCTTCCATATACTGTAAGATAGTCCAAAAGAGAGCAGTGTCTTTCAAATGTAGCACGGCAGCATTCACATCTTTATTCTGATACTGGTCACCGGTCAGGATATCTGAAGACTTCCTAACATGACACTGTATAATGAAGCCATAGTTTGAGATTTTGTCAGTTAAATATGTCTTTGTGTGCAGTTTGAAGGATGTTGAATGTAGTTTCTTGAGCCTTTGCTAACTAGTGTTAACACAATGATTGAAGGTCTACGGGAGCAACTAGCATGATTCTCAAAATATACCTTTAATAACTGTTTTCAAGTTCTTCATAAGCCATAGTTCTGCAGGTTCCATGATGCGTTTGAACAAGTAACAGGACATACAAGGGTAACCTACTAGCTTTGCAGCTGGACGATAATGATTATGGTCTGCCTCAGAAAGTGAGTCAGAGATACAGTGGTTCCTCAATTAAAAGTTTTGAGCTTATGCCGCGACATGTTGTGGTATTTGGTGGCAGATTGTGGTAAATTGCATCATTCTCTCATTGCGCCACACTATCGCAAGGGGGAGTTAGAACGCTGATTATGCTTTTGGTTATGCTTTTGGTTTCTCTCCCTGGAAAAACAGAAATAAATAACTCTAAATAACAAACTGGCTTTATTTACCACACTGTGGAAAGACTGATAGCCCCTCTATATAAAGTGAGTTTCTGAAATACAGATACAAATGACAACATACAGACACAAACATCAACTACATCACACTTGCCCAAACCCACCTGCTCACACCCCCATCTCCAGAGCCACATCACTCTCCACCACATGGCCTTAAAAAGCACCATTTTATTTCTCTCTGTCACCCACGCACTTTCAACATGTGGATAATAAAGCATTTTAAGGCGTTGATTTAAATGCCTGGTTGAAACTTCTGACAGCAACTTTCTAACTCCACCCATAACCTTTGGACTTTATAACATTCCCAGAAGGCATGGATTATTATAACCTAATGAATAATAAACCTGGTAATCTAATTCCAATTAGCCAGAGTTGAGTCCTATTGTAATGTGTAGCCTAATGGCCAAAAAGGGCAAACATGCAATGTATTTGAGTCTTAAGTCCCCTATGCTTCTGTCCCTGATTCTCTTGCCTATTTGAGTGTTTGTTTAATATCCTACTGATTCCAGTGGCCCAATATTTGGGGGATACATGCCAGCAAAGCCACTACACGTCATTAATTGCACTATAACGGTGACAAACGGTGCCCACAAACTGTTAGGGCCAACAGCAGAGCTTTCTTTTCAGCACCATGGAGTGAATCCTTACCACTGCTACACATGGCTATCAGCGGAGCCTTGTCTGGCTGCAAAACAGTTCATTCAGCTTCATTTACTGCCTTAAAAAAAAAAAACATATCTGATATGGCTGACTTGCTTAAACAAAATGTGGTTTCTACTGACAATTGAGATGTACAAACTAGGCATAGCGGACGACGAGCAGATAAGAGGCACTTTTGAAATGTACAGCGACAGAATTCAGAACATGGGCCGTTCTTACAGTGTTCTCCGTAGGATAAATAAAGGGGGTGTATAAGCAGACAATGAAAGCTTACTACACAACATACACTTAGTATTACTTTCTTAGCTACAGTATCGATATCTCCCTGGCATATTACATAATTTATGCCGCAGCATACAATACATTTTTGGACTCACCTTGTTGTGTTGTGCTCACTTGAACAGGAAGGTGGTCCTTCGTGGGCAAATTTTGTCATCAAACTTCGTCATTAAACTCTGGCATTCTCTGGATTTATGGTGCTTTCAAGACAACTGGGAGCTCGGAAAAAACAAGGTTGAATTATGACATCAGTGGTCTTCAGGTTGGAGCTCTAGAAAGAGACCTGAGTTCCTGATTGGAATTCCGAGTTGGATGACCGTTCAAAACGTATTTTCCCATCCTCACTCCACTGAATAGCAGGCTAGTGATTGCTTTGCAATGCTTTGAGTTAGCCACTGATTCCTTCCAAACCACTGATGAATTTGCGATTTCGAACATGTTGTGCAATGTTTATATCCAATGGCCGATGCGCACCGATATGTTTTATCTATAATTTCTCTTCATCATTTTTCTTCATATGACAATGAATGAAAAGTATTTGCCAGTAGAATGTCAACTTGATTCATGAAAGTATGATGTTGACATGATCAGTCCAATCAGGTCAACTTGATTCATGAAAGTATGATGTTGACATGATCAATCCAATCAAAGCTACTGTAGATACATATAATGGGATTTGATGTTATTTTATCTGTGGCCAATGACCTTGAGCCTTCTTGGATGGGCACTTCTAATGTAACTCTATGGCAGCACACAAAGGGCTTGAATTTTCAAGCTCTACCCGTAGATTTTGCGCTGAAGTAGTGTCCCCATGAGTGACAGAACACTGAGCCAATCACAGCGCAACAAGAGAACATTACTAACCCCTATGCTGCTTATTTTCCGCTGGCTGCCCCTCCACCACAATTACCACTGAGCTAGGATGAAACACCTGCATTTTGGAGAGACCATGTTGTGAGGATTTTTTTAACATTGTTTGCAAACTGATATGTGACATGTATTAATTACAAAATAACATGCCAAACAGGCAACAACAAAAAACATTTTTTGCATGGTGTTTCTTCGAGGGCCGGCAAACCTTGTCAATATATCCTCCAAACACTGGCTTCGAGGGAATTATCACTTTTATACAACGGGTTACCAACATATTCAAATGATTGACATTATTTTGATGAATTTATTCTCCTTCCACAAGATATCATCCCGACACAAATGTAGCGTTGCTACCCAAGCCGCCTGGTTGTTCGTTCTTTCGGTTCGCTTGCCAGAGACGCGACCCAGTCGTTCAGTCTTTTTGTTATTTATCTATGGACGAGAAACAGTCGTTCGTTCTGAATGTTCCATTGCAATAATGGCTGGCAACGTTCTTATCCCTTGCTTGCTAGCTATCCAACTACGGCTAACTTACAGTCACGTCAAAAAGCCAGAATAACAGTAAAGTAGCTGCATTTCCGTTAGTTTAAGCGGTTTTCTATTGACATTTATTTGGATACATCCATAACGATGAGTTAATCATGCACCATTACGACTGGCCTAGAAAACGTGTTCTCTCGTCAGGACACTGTTGTTCAGAGGAGCTAGCCAACAACACAGCTAACACAATCACTTCAAACTGAAGATGGAAAGTCAGCAAACTAGCTGCACTTTGTTCCGTTTTACCTGCTTTCTATTGATAGTTCTTTGTATATATCCATAACAATTATGCTGATTCATGATTTCGACTGGCTGAGAAAAGCTGCCTGCCTGTCTGTCTCATCCCTACTCCTGTTTATAACTATGGGACAGCTGAAATTTGAATATTGAAACAATGTTGCAAATGTCGGAGAGACAGACAGCAAGGTTTATACAAATCTCCACTTCGAAAACTAAATGTTAGTCTAAAAGAAATGTGAGATAATGTCTAGATACTTTTAATAGTGGCGATCAAGTTTATAAATTGTCTGGGTGGGCTGATGAGACAGTGGATTGTGCAGTCAGTTGGAACAGAGTAAATACACATTTTAACGGTGGTAAATTGTGGAATGGATACTGGCTGGAGTACACTTGTAGAAATACTAGACTAATAAATAATAAAACGATTAAATTATTTAATGAACCTATATCATGTTATTTCAAGTTATCCATTCGGAGCGCATGCAAAAGCGATTTAGAGTTGTTGAAGTGGAGGGACAAAATGTATTACAATTTAATTTAAATTTGAACTGATTGATGAGGATGAAGAAGAGGATGATTGAATTTAGAACAATAGTGTAAGAATTGCTGTTCCTCTGTCCCCTGCACACACTCAAAAAATATATAATGTTTGTTTCTACTTCCTCATAAGAAGCTGTAACTGGACTGTAGCCTATTACTTACTAAAGCGGTTGTTACACTGTCAGGTTTTTATTCTAAGAGAAACGAAAATGTTCTGTTATATTCAATTCTATTCTTGAAATATATGTGCTGACTGAATATACACAAGTGATGTCTGCTAAATTAACAAGTTGATGGCGCAGCCATATAGCCTTGGCTACTAAGCACAGATAAATAAAAATCCATCTACCAACTCTTTAATGATTCTGTTGATTCATAAAAAGGCTATTTGGACTCCAGAACCTCAGCCACTCCACAATATTGCCTTCTCTCAGCTTCTCTCTCTTTCTCAGCACTCAGCTGTGGTGCTGAGTGACACAAGACCTTTCCAGAATATTGAGAGAGTCAGGACTTCAGTGGGTCTCGTACTGTGATTTTTATGTCCATAGGAATAAGGGAACAATTCTATCTGTGGCTCCTGGCTCAACCAGAGAGCGAATATTTACCGCGGGGAGTAGGCCTCTCACACAGATACGAATGCCAGGGTAATATTAAATGAAAGATAAAACCCTTCCATGGAAGCAGGGAAACGAGCTGCTGTGGCTGTGAGGTCTAAGAAAATGATTGATATCAAACCCCCCCCCCCCCCCCCTCCACTTTTTAAACACACAGTAAACTTTAACCTTTTAGTGTGAAATTGGAAGGTATAAAGATGCAACTGAACTGGCCGATGCATCCAGCTCTCCTGATCTTTATGAAGCATCGAAAATCACAGAACAATACTATATCTGACCTTGATGGAGGATTGGTGACCTTTTAGTTAGCGATTCAAATATGGTTTCCTCCATGACAGACAAGGGGCTATAGAACACCATGACTTCCTTGAAATCATATTAAATATGCATAGATCTCATGGCTGAAATGAGAGTGCAAGCAGCAGCACCATATGTGGAAGATAGGGGTCAAGGCTCAAGGTAACCATGATGTAAAATAGTTCTAAAATATTAATAGCATAGAAAGCATAGTCATGCTCATGCTTCAATCATGCTCATTCTAGACACAGACTATTTGAATATGTCCTTGATAGATTCCCATTCATAATTTAGTTTTAAAATGGGTAGCACTTTATAATAACTCGACGTAATAAAGCATTTATAATAGATTAGTAAATTGTTTATTAATAATGTATTAATCATTACTCCATGCATAGATGCTTAATATAGGTCCTTATAAACCTTTTTGTGTTGCCTCATTTAAAGTGTGGTCCATGTATACTTAATAAATGTTATATGAGTGAACCGTGTAAATTCTCACCAAAAGATTGGACATGCCATTGTTAGACATTCCAGCAGTACCCGATGCTCCTTAAGGTCTCAAAATAGCCTAAAACATATCAATGGTAAACGAATAAGCAGGTGTGCTTAGTAACTTAGTAACTTAGTTGTAGTCACAATCTAGTTACCTATAAGTACAAACATATTTATGTTTTTGGGTTATTACATACTTATCAACTTATTTCCGGATAACTTCTAAACTACCCACAATGCACTAAGTCACATTGAGGATCTACTCTGTGCTACCAAGTTTGTATGCTAGCTCGGTAGCTCAAAACGAAAAATATAATCATACCTTGCTCTAATTGGGTAGTACCTAGTCTGTGCTCCTGTTTGTTTTGTCAACTTTTTGGAATGTTCTCCATGAAGCTAGCTGACATCTGGAATGTATCTATTTTGGATTTCGGCCCGGTGAAGTGCCTGCCATAACCGTGGTGGTTGGCTAGGCTAATAGCTAGTTAGCTAAAAAGCTAACGTTAGCTGGCTGGGTAGCTTCCTGGCTAAGATAACTGCATATAGATAACATTATTTGTTATTATCTGTTTAGACAGTGTTATGTATTTCCAAGACAATGGTTTAATGTAGCTAGGTGTTGATAGCAATTGGCTGACTCACTCAGTGCTAACGTAACCTTAGCAGGCTGAGAGGGCTAACGTTAGCAGGCTAGTAGTTAGCAGGCATACTGACTGTATGTTTGTTTACTGTGTTGTTGTTTTTGTCGCACTGCTTTGCTTTGTCTTGGCCAGGTCGCAGTTGCAAATGAGAACTTGTTCTCAACTGACCTACCTGGTTAAATAAAGGTGAAATAAAATAAAATAAATAAAAGTAGGGCTAACGTGGGCAGACTAGTAAGTTGGCTGAAAATGTAATTGAAACCAGTAGTCATGAGTGCAAATAATTTGATTTAATTTTAAGTTATATCTGAAATTGGCTGGCTTGCACCATATTACATCACATCAAACATTTTCCTATATGACATTTATGTATCAACTCAAAAAATAGAAAAGTGAGGAGTAACTTTGCATTGGGACTTTTGATGCGTGTACTAATACAAATCCATATGTTACATGTGGTTACGTTTCTGCTACCTACCCTTTAAAGGAAATATATTTAACATTTTATTCACAAAAAAAGAAACTACCGGAAAAGTAATGTGAAGATTGAGTCATGCTACACTGGCTCGTCGGATGTGGCAGGGCTTGCAAACTATTACAGACTACAAAGGGAAGCACAGCCGCGAGCTGCCCAGTGACACAAGCCTACCAGACAAGCTAAATTACTTCTATGCTCGCTTCGAGGCAAGCAACACTGAAGCATTCATGAGAGCATCACACTCTCCGTAGCCGATGTGAGTAAGACCTTTAAACAGGTCAACATTCAGACGGATTACCAGGACGTGTACTCTGAGCATGCGCTGCCCAACTGGCAAGTGTCTTCACTGACATTTTCAACCTGTCCCTGACTGAGTCTATAATACCAACATGTTTCAAGCAGACCACCATAGTCCCTGTGCCTAAGAACATTAAGGTAAACTGCCTAAATGACTACCGTCTTTAGCCATGAAGTGCCAATTTGCATACAACCCAACATATCCACAGATGATGCAATCTCTATTACACTCTACACTGCCCTTTCCCACCTGGACAAAAGGAACACCTACGTGAGAATGCTGTTCATTGACTACAGCTCAGCGTTCAACACCATAGCACCCTTAAAGCTCATCACTAAGCTAAGGACCCTGGGACTAAACACCTCCCTCTGCAGCTGGATCCTGAACTTCCTGATGGGCCACCCACAGGTGGTAATGGTAGGTAGCAACACATCTGCCACACTGATCCTCAACACGGGGGCCACTCAGGGGTGCGTGCTCAGTCCCCTCCTGTACACCCTGACTGCATGACCATGCATGACTCCAACACCATCATTAAGTTTGCCGACGACACAACAGTGGTAGGCCTGATGAGAAAGACTATAGGGAGGAGGTCAGAGACCTGTCCGTGTGGTGCCAGGATAACAACCTCTCCCTCAATGTGATCAAGACAAAGGAGATGATTGTGGAAAATATGGAGTGTGGGACTCGTTCATGTGTTGTATAGGATTTGCCCCAAACATAACACTTCATATTCAGGACAAAAAGTTAATTGCTTTGCCACATTTTTTGCAGTATTACTTTAGTGATTTGTTGCCAGGATGCATGTCTGGAATATTCTGTACAGGCTTTCTTCTTTTCACTCGGTCAATGATGTTAGAATTATGGAGTAACTACAATGTTATTCCATCCTCAGTTTTTCCTATCACAGCCATTAAACTCTGTCGCCATTGGCCTCATGGGGAAAATCCTGAGTGGTTTCTTTCCTCTCCGGCAACTGAGTTAGGAAGGATGTCTGTATCTTTGTAGTGACTAGGTGTATTGATACACCCTCCAAAGTGTAATTAATAACTTCACCATGCTCAAAGGGATATTTAATGTCTGTTTTTTGTTTTTTTTACCCATCTACCAATGGGTGCCCTTCTTTGCGAGTCATTGGAAAACATCCCTGGTCTTTGTGGTTGAATCTGTCTTTGAAATTCACTTGTTTGATGTACAGATATGAGGTATTCATTCCAAAATCATGTTAAACACTATTACTGCACACAGAGTGAGTCCATGCTACTTATTATGTGATTTGTTAAGCAAATGTTTAATCCTGAACTCATTTAGGCTTGCCATATCAAATATGTTGAATACTTATTGAATCAAGACATTTCAGATTTTCATTTTTAATTAATTTGTCAAAATTTCGAAAGACACAAATCCACTTTGACATTATTGTGTGTAGGCCAGTGACAAAAAATTCAGGCTGTAACAAAACAAAATGTAGAAGAAGGTCTTCAAGGTTTGACAATTGTTTAATGAAAGGTGATTACTAATTACACAGGGTAATGAGAAATGTAACAGAATGTAGCATGACATATGTTTACTTAATGTTGAAATGAATGGCCATGAGGAAGCAGGAAAAGAAACATCAGAAAACTTCCCCATAATGTGGCACCGAGGTTTGGGCAATTTCCCTCTCTGGGCCCACTTCAAATGTCTGTGACTAACACATTCAGACAACAAATCTCCTACCATGCATATTCACCATCAATCTCAGCAATCCTCTCAGCAGCATAATTTAGTTCCCCCTGCGTAATGGGACTCACAATACCATTAAGAAAAGCACAGCAAACCTCTGGGGTGTCTCCGCCAACTTCAATTGAGCTTTTCTGTGGATTGTTTGAAGACCAACAATGCCAAAGAAGGGCCAAATAGAGCCCATAGTTGAAAATTGCCAATTTCAAACTTGTTAAAATGTATGCAAATTTAAGATCATTATACTGTTATTATCACGTTTCAGGTAAGACCCAGATGCAGACAACGTCAAAGTAACAACAGTTTATTAATCGAACAGGGGCAGGCAAAAGATAGGTCAAGGGCAGGCAGAGGTCAGACAGAGGTCAGTAATCCAGATAGGTGGGGCAGAGGTACAGGACGGCAGGCAGGCAGGCTCAGGGTCAGGGCAGGCAGAGCTCAGTAATCCAGATAGGTGGGGCAAAGGTACAGGACGGCAGGCAGGCTCAGGGTCAGGGCAGGCAGAGGTCAGTAATCCAGATAGGTGGGGCAAAGGTACAGGACGGCAGGCAGGCTCAGGGTCAGGGCAGGAAGAATGGTCAACACCGGGAAAACTAGGAAACAGGAACAATCGAGAGAGAGAGAGGAGCAGAGGGATAAAAACGCTAGTAGGCTTGACGAAACAAAACGAACTGGCAACAAACAAACAGAGAACAAAGGTATAAATGCCCTGGGGATAATGGGGAAGATGGGCGACACCTGGCGGGGGGTGGAGACAATCACAAAGACAGGTGAAACAGATCAGGGTGTGACAGTTATAGAATTATCATTATTGTCAAGACATGACATGTCAAGTTTGTCAATACAGTATTTAAGGTCTTTCTTGTAAAATAGGTATTCTGACCTTAATGGGACTTAAATAAATATAAATAAAAGTTAAATTAATACATTTACTATTCCAGTTGAAAGTTACTAGCACCATACCATCGTTTCTTTATCTGTCATTTTCCAACAGTGAGCGCTAAAATGTGAATAGGACTTGTTAGTCTTTCTTCTGTTCCTTTGTTAGAGAGAAGTAATCTGGAATATGAAGTATTAATAGCTACGGTACTGTCTGTGGGCTTGACATGTTAAAGAGAACGGACTGAATATTTCAACACTTCAAATGTTCTCACCTCACAAACTGACATGCTTTTGCCCTTCGAAGCTCTGGAAACACCTTTGACTTGAAAAAGGGAAAAAGAATGTCATTCTCACATTACTCTACCTTCATAAAACCAATGAAGTATTATTTGTATAGAAAGATAAGCTATAGATAGCTTCTCATAACATGATGCAGCCACCGCTATGTTCAAAAATATGGAGAGTGGTACTCGGCCATGTGTTGTATTGGATTTGCCCCAAACATAACACTTCATATTCAGGACAAAAAGTTAATTGCTTTGCTACATTTTTTGCAGTATTATTTTAGTGACTTGTTGCCAACCGGATGCATGTTGTATTCCGTACAGGCTTCCTTCTTTTCACTCGGTAAATGATGTTAGTATTGTGGAGTAACTACAATGTTAATCCATCCTCAGTTTTTTCCTATCACAGCCATTAAACTCTGTCGCTATTGGCCTCATGGGGAAAATTCTGAGTAGTTTCTTTCCTCTCCGGCAACTGAGTTAGGAAGGATGTCTGAATCTTTGTAGTGACTAGGTGCATTGATACACCCTTCAAAGTGAAATGAATAACTTTTTTACCCATCTACCAATAGGTGCCCTTCTTTGCGAGTCATTGGAAAACCTCCCTGGTCTTTGTGGTTGAATCTGTGTTGGAAATTCCCTTGTGTGGGGTAATAGTGTTAAACACTATTACTGCACACAGAGTGAGTCTATGCTACTTATTATGTGATTTGTTAAGCAAATGTTTACTCCTGAACTCATTTAGGATTGCCATATCAAATGTGTTGAATACCTATTGAATCAAGACATTTCAGCTTTCATTTTTAATTAATTTGTCAAAATTTCGAAGGCACTATTCCACTGACATTATGGGGTATTGTGTGTAGGCCAGTGAGAAAAACGTATCATAATCAACACCTATGACTACCTCTGATTGGTTCTTTCTATCTTTCCCATTCCAGTTTCCATAAAAGTCTTACTTTTATTCTCATTTCTTTGACGGGTGTTGCCCTTTTGTGTATACTTTTCACATTTCCAGTTTCAGTGACCTCTTCAATAATGTGAATTATGTTTATTATCAAACTGTTAGTTCACTGTTTTTTTTTTACTTTAGCAATCCATCAACTCTCGATGCCCCTGAATTTCAATAGATAACCCGGGAACATATTGGTTTTGTTATTTCATGTCAAACTGCTGTATTCACATTCAAGTAGTGAGGTCGGATTCAACGCTTCCGTGGAGATGCCTTATGCAAGGAGTGCAGAAAACAGCGGAGGCACTCTAATCTAAGTGTAATTAATTCTGAGTGGTTAATGCTTACGTCAGATATTCTATGACTTTTAATTGTGAAATCTGCTCATGGGACAAAAACCTATTACTGAACTGGTGAAAGTGATATGGACATTGTACTGCAATTGTATACAGTACCTAATGGCATTAGATTAGAAGCTTATACACATGATATCTCTTGTCTCTTCGCCCTCCCTCCCACGAGGGGCTGGCTCCCACTCATCCTAATCAAAGATCTTCTCTGTCCTGCCACCCCTGTTGTGGCACAAGCTTCCCCCTAATGTCAGGTTGCGGGAACTTTAGGCTGAGTGAGTTACAGAAATAACGATCTGATTACTTTTCTGTATTTTTTAAAGGGCACGATCATATTGTGTGATGGTGTAACTTCACATTTCATTCATTGCCTCGCTAAACATGATCATCTGCTTTTGTTCCTGCCACCACACCATGATCATGAGTGATTAGGTACACAAGGCTTCATACCTTCATCAGCTTATCTTCCTCAGAGGCAGTGCATTTCAAATGGTTTGAATGGCATTAAGATAACGATCAACTGATCTTCTTAAGCAAAATGTTCAAATATGTCTCTAGGTTTCCTTCGAATTGATAAGCAAACATGCTGAAATGGTACCTACCCCTGGTGATCTGTAACAATTATTGTAATGTATACATGTCATTGGATTGCCAATTCTAAGTTGTTTGTACTGTAGAAGTCACAAGGAGTTAATCAAGTAAATTGCAGCAATTTTCCTGATGTGTTCCTCTTATTTGAACTGCACTTGAGTTCTATCGAACTTAATTTGTGTTTGGTCCCCAATTAGAGGCAGATGCTATGTGTTGTCTCTAATTGGGGACTGCTCACTTTCCCACCTACATTGTGGGATATTGTTGTGTTATTGTGCTTGTGTTTGCTCCTTTTCTTGTTTTCATAGTCAAATGAAGTATGACTACCTTCCACAGCGCTGCGCCTTGGCCCATTCATACACACGTTCGTGACAGAATATCCCACCAACACGGGGTCGCTGTGGAAGGTAGTGTTAATGGTGCCCACAGTGTGTATCCCCAGTCCGGGTCGTCCAGTACCAGCCTCCCGCGATGGATCTCCAGTTTGCATCCTCAGTCCTGTACGTCCAGTACCAGCCTCCCTCACCAGGTATCCTGTGCGTGTTCTCAGCCCGGTAAGTGAAGGATGAGTAAGAGGAAGAGTGCCTGTTGAATTATTTTGGCTGCGCCGGATCTTCAGTACGCATCCCCAGTCCGGTACGTCCAGTATCCGCCTCCCGCACCTCTGCGCCGGTGCCCAGTCCAGGTCCGGCTCCACTCCAACTACGTGACAGGCATCCAGTTCAGCTCCAGAGCTGGACCCTCCCTCTGAGCCGGTGCCCAGTCCGGGACCGGCAATCAGTCCAGCCCCGGGGCCGGAGCCTCCACCTGACCTAGAGCCACGTCCTGCGCCAGGGCCAGAGGCGCCACCGACGCCAGTTTCCCTCCCTGACCCTCCCAGTTATGTTCCGGTCCGCACCTTTGAGGGGGGGTACTGTCAGGTCCTGACCCAATTAGAGGCAGCTGCTCTGCGTTGTCTCTAATTGGGGACCCTATTTAAGTTGCCCTCTTTCCCATCTGCATTGTGAAATATTGTTGTGTTATTGTGCTTGTGTGGCTAACAGTATACTGTATATCCAAAAGTATGTGGACACCCCTTCAAATTAGTGTATTCGGCTATTTCAGCCACACCCGTTGCTGACAGGTGTCGAGCACATTGCCATGCAATCTCCATAGACACACATTGGCAGTAGAATGGCCTAACTGAAGAGCTCAGTGACTTTCAAGGTGGAACCATGATAGGATGCCACCTTTCCAAAAAGTCAGTTCGTAAAATTTCTGCCCTGCTAGAGTTGCCCCAATCAACTGTAAGTGCTGTTATTGTGATGTGGAAATGTCTAGGAGCAACAACGGCCCAGCAGTGAAGTATAAGGCCACACTAGTTCACAGATTGGGACCGCCGAGTGCTGAAGTGTGTAGCACTGTAAAATCATATGTCCTCAGTTGCAACAATCACTACCGAGTTCCAAACTGCCTCTGGAAGCAACGCTAGCACAAGAACTGTTCGCTGGGAGCTTCATGAAATTGGTTTCCATGGCCGAGTAGCAGCACAGAAGCTTAAACATCGGCTCTAGAGTGGAAACGCGTTCTCTGTAGTGATGAACAGTGGAAACGCGTTCTCTAGAGTGATGAATCACGCTTCGCCATCTGGCAGTCTGACGGACAAATCTGGGTTTGGTGGACGCCAGGAGAACCCTACCTTCCCGAATGCATAGTGCCAACTGTAAAGTTTGGTGGAGGAGGAATAATGGTCTGGGGCTGTTTTTCAAGGTTGGGCTAGGTCCCTTAGTTCCAGTGAAGGGAAATCTTAACACTACAGCATACAATGACATTCTAGACTATTATGTGCTTCCAACTTTGTGGCAACCGTTTGGGGAAGGCCCTTTCCTGTTTCAGCATGACAATGCCCCCGTGCACAAAGCGAGGTCCATACAAAAATGGTGTGCCGAGATCGGTGTGGAAGAACTTGATTGGCTTGCACAGAGCCCTGACCTCAACCCCATCGAACACCGTTGGGATGAATTGGAACGCCGAATGTGAGCCAGGCCTAATTGTCCGAACATCAATGGAAGCAAGTCTTCGCAGCAATGTTCCAACATCTAGTGGAAAGAATTCCCAGAAGAGTGGAGGCTGAAGGAAGGAAACATAAGGTGCTTTGTAATTGCAACTCTACAAGCCATATGTGATGGCAGTCATTCAACTGTCTATAGGGCCACCATGCAACACAGGTTGTCAAGCGTTCACTCAATCCCTGGATCCACACTTTTTGCACACCTATCCCGACACTAGCAGGACACACACAAGTAAGTAACACGGAAGACAGAAATCATCTGCTGGTAAAAACAAATATCAAAACAGACTTCAGGGATCCAGAAATCCAATTCACTTCAAATACAGTGGGGAGAACAAGTATTTGATACACTGCCAATTTTGCAGGTTTTCCTACTTACAAAGCATGTAAAGGTCTGTAATTTATCATAGGTACACTTCAACTGTGAGAGACGGAATCTAAAACAAAAATCCAGAAAATCACACTGTATGATTTTTAAATAATTAATTTGCATTTTATTGCATGACATAAGTATTTGATCACCTACCAACCAGTAAGAATTCCGGCTCTCACAGACCTGTTTGTTTTTCTTTAAGAAGCCCTCCTGTTCTCCACTCATTACCTGTATTAACTGCACCTGTTTGAACTCGTTACCTGTATAAAAGAGACCTGTCCACACACTCAATCAAACAGACTCCACACACTCAATCAAACAGCTGTGTAAGGACATCAGGGATAAAATTGTAGACCTGCTCAAGGCTGGGATGGGCTACAGGACAATAGGCAAGCAGCTTGGTGAGAAGGCAACAACTGTTGGCGCAATTATTAGAAAATGGAAGAAGTTCAAGATGACGGTCAATCTCCCTCGGTCTGGGGCACCATGCAAGATCTCACCTCGTGGGGCATCAATGATCATGAGGAAGATGTGGGATCAGCCCAGAACTACACGGCAGGACCTGGTCAATGACCTGAAGATTAGTAACACACTACGCCGTCATGGATTAAAATCCTGCAGCGCACGCAAGGTCCCCCTGCTCAAGCCAGCGCATGTCCAGGCCCGTCTGAAGTTTGCCAATGACCATCTGGATGATCCAGAGGAGGAATGGGAGAAGGTCATGTGATCTGATGAGACAAAAATAGAGCTTTTTGGTCTAAACTCCACTCGCCGTGTTTGGAGGAAGAAGAAGGATGAGTACAACCCCAAGAACACCATCCCAACCGTGAAGCATGGAGGTAGAAACATCATTCTTTGGGGATGTTTTTCAGCAAAGGGGACAGGACGACTGCACCATATTGAGGGGAGGATGGATGGGGCCACGTATCGCGAGATCTTGGCCAACAACCTCCTTCCCTCAGTAAGAGCATTAAAGATGGGTCGTGGCTGGGTCTTCCAGCATGACAACGACCCGAAACACACAGCCAGGGCAACTAATCGTGGCTCCGTAAGAAGCATCTCAAGGTCCTGGAGTGGCCTAGCCAGTCTCCAGACCTGAACCCAATAGAAAATCTTTGGAGGGAGCTGAAAGTCCGTATTGCCCAGCGACAGCCCCGAAACCTGAAGGATCTGGATGGAGGAGTGGGCCAAAATCCCTGCTACAGTGTGTGCAAACCTGGTCAAGAACTACAGGAAACGTATGATCTCTGTAATTGCAAACAAAGGTTTCTGTACCAAATATTAAGTTCTGCTTTTCTGATGTATCAAATACTTATGTCATGCAATAAAATGCAAATTAATTACTTAAAAATCATACAATGTGATTTTCTGGATTTTTGTTTTAGATTCCGTCACTCATAGTTGAAGAGTACCTATGATAAAAATTACAGACTTCTACATGCTTTGTAAGTAGGAAAACCTGCAAATTCGGCAGTGTATCAAATACTTGTTCTCCCCACTGTATATATTTTTAAATGTGGCCCTCAGGTTTGTCAGTCATCCAAGGCTGAATGCCTACTGTTATTAATGTTCACATGTTTCTCCGAACGCACTGTCAGGTTGAGGGAAATAGGGAAGTGCATTTACATAAATGTTCATAACTCCTACCAAGACAGTCATGCTGGTACATTTTAAGCACAACAGTACTGTGCAAATTGTCTTCAATGGTCTTTAATCTCTTCTCTGTCACCTTTATATCATCACCTGTCAGGCAAGATCCTATTTCAGCTGATAATCTGCATTGAATCCCCACCTGAAATATCCATACTATGCCCATAGAACGGCACTACAGTAAAGTGACAATTACACTGTGGGAATTGACATTCCCCCCCACCGAAAATCCTCCCGAGATCCGACTGGAAATCATTACATGAATGGGTCACCCTGTTCATTATCGCTTTAATGACCTCATTCAAAATGGCCAGCCTTCCCTTAGCAGAGGGATCATGAAATAATCTTCAGTTTAATTAGATGACCTCCATAGACGGCAGTTATGTTGAGTACAATGACTGGGCTCCTGCTTATTGTTTATTACCAGTTGTAAGGACTCGCCGCAATGGATTCCAGGGAAGCCATTGTGTGAAAGAGAGAGAAAAGCTATTTTCAGGGAGCTTTTGCGTACGCCACCAGTAAAAAAGGCTGAATAACAGTAACACTTTATTTGGATAGTCCATCTGTAGCCTTTCAACTAACTATTCTGAACAAAAACATAAACGCAACATGTAAATTGTTGGTCCCATGTTTTATGAGCTGAAATAAAAGAGCCCAGAAATGTTCAATACGCACAAAAAACGTATTTCTCTCAAATTTTGGGGCACAAATTTGTTTTCATCCCTGTTAGTGAGCATTTCTCCTTTGCCAAGATAATCAATCCACCTGATTAAACAGCATGATCATTACACATGTACACCCTGTACTGGGGACAATAAAAGGCCACTCTAAAATGTGGAGTTTTGTCACACAACACAATGCAACAGATGTTTTGAGGGAGCATGCAATTGACATGCAGACTGCAGGAAGGTCCACCATAGCTGTTGCCAGATAATGTAATGTTCATTTCTCTACTATAAGCCACCTCCAATGTTGTTTTAAAGTATTTGGCAGTACATCCAACCAGCTTCACAACTGCAGACCACGTGTAACTACGCCAGCCCAGGACCTCCACATCATTATTCACCTGCGGGATGGTCTGAAATTAGCCACCCTGGAAAGCTGATGAAACTGTGGGGTTGCACAACCGAAGAATTTCTGCACAAACTGCCAGAAACTTTCTTCTGGAAAATCATCTGCATGTTCGTTGTCTTGACCTGAATGCAGTTCGGCATAACCCACTTCAGTGGGCAAATTCTCACCTTCGATGGTCACTGGTACGCTGGAGAAGTGTGCTCTGAACAGTTTTTTAATGTCAACGTGTGCCCCATGGTGGCGGCGGGGTTATGGTATGGGCAGGCATAAGCTACAGACAACGAACACAATTGCATTTTAGTCAATGGCACATTGAATGCAATTTGATACCGTGACAAGATTCTGAGGCCCATTGTCGTGCCATTCATCCACCACCATCACCTCATGTCTCAGCATGATAATGCACGGCCCCATGTTGCAAGGATCTGTACCCAATTCCTGGAAGCTGAAAATGCCCCAGTTCTTCCATGGCCTGCATACTCACCAGACATGTCACCCATTAAGCATGTTTGGGATGCTCTGGATTGACGTTTACAACAGCGTGTTCCAGTTCCCGCCATTATCCAGCAACTTCGCACATCCATTGAAGAGGGGTGGGACAACATTCCACAGGCTACAATCAACAGCCTGATCAACTCTATGCAAAGGAGATGTGTCGCGCTGCATGAGGCAAATGGTGGCCACACCAGATACTGACTTTTTTTAAAGGTATCTGTGAAATCCATAGATTAGGGCCTAATGAATTTATTTAAATTGACAGATTTCCTTATATAAACTGTAACTCAGTAAAATCTTTGAAATTGTTGCATTTTGCGTATATTTTTGTTCAGTGTATCTACTGACCCTAGCCCTAGCCCTAGCCCTAACCCTAACCTTGACCTTAACCCTTATCCTAACCTTAAACTAAAAGGGAAATTCCACCCAAAATGTTTGTATTTTCCAAATGTAATATCTTGAAAACTTGATTGCTGACAAGCTAAACATTTTGGAACTATGTCAACAATGGACTAATGAAACAAATACCAAAATATAGTTTTTGGGTGGAGTTTTCCTTTAACCCTTACCCTAACCCTAGCCCTAACCTTAAGCCTTACCCTTATTCTAAACCTAAACCTAACCCTAATGTAACCTTAGCAAGCAGTTGCTTATCAACAGATCGTTAGTTGATAGTATGACCATCTGTAAAGCATCTACAGATGGACTTTCCGGACTATCCAAATAAAGTGTGACCTGAATAACAATGTAGCATGCGTAATTGAAATGTACATTATTATTGCACGCAAAATATTTAGTTAAACTCCTGTGTACGCCATTTTTGTGCTTTGCTGAGAGAAAACCTCAAAACTAGCAACAAGAAAACAACAACTGGGAGACATACGGGTGCTGAAAGGGAGCCTCCAAATCCAAAGTGATGTAAAACATACTAGCAGTGGCCACCTGTTTTTCTATGAAAAACCAAGCAACAGTAAACATGTCGTCTCCCACAAATGATGCAAATCTCTGTGACTCCTTGAGCTGACGCTGAGGCCTGTTTCTATTGTTTGGCTTGTGATTATCAAACCCACTCATGTTCTATTCCTGCAACATTAGGCTTTTAAATCATAGCATGTCCCACAGACACACTCACTCAGTGACAACAGCGAGGTATGCTAATGATACACTTGCCCTGCCATTGGGCAATGCCATGGTAATTTGCGTGCCATACCACTAGACTTTCCCAGTCTCGCTTCATGGACTCAGAGTCATCGAGGAGGCTAATTTGTTTTGAAGCTATACTTAGTTAGTCAAATATCCACCTCGCCATGGAGGCTGACCATGCCTGTCCCTCCATTGTCAGTGCACATATGGAACCAGAGAGGAGATGAGATGCGGAGGCAGGGGCTTAGAGTCTCAACAGTATGGGTCTCATTGACGTGCTGCTACTGTAATCCACCCCTCCAGTGTTGAGGCGTAGTGCACAACGTTGACAACCTACAGTATATGAGTGAGGGAGAAAACAATCCCCTTGTGATAGAAGATATGATACCTGAAGACAAAGACATTTATATAGTCATATACACTGAGTGTACAAAACATTAGGAACACCTTCCTAATATTGAGTTGCACCCCATTTTGCCCTCAGAACAGCCTCAATTCATCTGGGCATGGACTCTACAAGGCGTTGAAAGCATTCCACAGGGATGTTAACTAGGCAAGTCAGTTAAGAATACATTCTTATTTACAATGACGGCCTACACTGGCCAAACTCGGACGACGCTGGGCCAATTGTGCGCCGCCCTCTTGTGATACAGTCTGGATTAGAACAAGGTTGTCTGTAGTGACGCCTCTAGCACTGAGATGCAGTGTCTTAGACCACTGCACCACTTGGGAGCCCAAGCTGTTGAAGCCCATGTATCACGATCGTAGTGAGTGGCAGACCAAGAAGCAGAGCTGAAGTAGTGCGACATGATATTTATTAAATCAATAGGAACAAAATAACAAACACGGGCTGACGACTGGTCCCGGGCTAGGCACCGGTGTGACAGGTGGCTCAGGCTCTGGAGCAGGGCTGACGACCGGTCCCGGACTGGGCACCGGTAGAGTGGATGGCTCCGGCTCTGCAGCGAAGCTGACGACCAGTCCCGGACTGGGCACCGGTGGAGTGGACAGCTCCGGCACTGGAGCGGGGCTGACGACCGGTCCCGGACTGGGCACCAGTGTGGTGAACGGCTCCGGCCATGGAGCAGGACAGACGACCGGGCTCGGACTGGGCACCGGTGGAGCGGACTGCTCCGGCACTGGAGCGGGGCTGACGACTGGTCCCGGACTGGGAACGGGTGGTGCGGACTGCTTCGGCACTGGAGCGGGGCTGACGACCGGTCCCGGACTGGGCACCGGTGGAGCGGATGGCTCCGGCACTGGAGCGACTGGGCTAGGAACCGGTACTGGTGTCACCGAGCTGGGGACACACGCACTGGAGCTACCGGGCTAGGAACCGGCACTGGAGCTACCGGGCTCGGAACCGGCACTGGAGCTACAGGGCTAGGAACCTTCACTGGAGCTACCGGGCTAGGAACCGTCACTGGAGCTACCGCGCTGGGGACAGGCACTGGAGCAACCGGGCTATGAACCAGCACAGGCGCCACCAGGCTAAGAACCGGTACTGGCGTGATCGAGCTGAGGAGACGCACTGGAGACCCCGGGAGGCTCCGGGCTGCGGACCGTACCTGGAGGCTCCGGGCTGTGGAGGCGCACCAGAGGTCTGCTGCGTGGAGCCGGCACTGGGGGCACCGGGCTGGGCACACGCACCGTAGATGCGAGGAGCCGGCACATGACGTACCGGGCTAGGGAGGCGTACTGGAGGTCCGGCGCGGGAGGCTGATAATGAACATTCCGGACTGGGGATGCACACCGCGGGCACCCTAAACTCCAACTCTGCTGTCTCTTCATCAGTCTCAAAATACTCCTCCAGGTACTCCTCCTCTTCCTTCGTCCTCGCCCCCCAATGGTACTCCAGCTCCGCCAGATCCCATGTGGATAGTGGTCTCGGTGCGTCCTCATCGGTGCCAGACCACCCCCATAGCCCCCCCAGAAAATGTACTTGGGGTTGCCTCTGGGCTGTTGTTCGTCTCGGACCCCGACGACGTCCTCTCTCCTGCTGAGGCTCCTCTTCCTCCAACCCATGCTGCTTGGTCCTGGTGTGCTTGATCATTCTGTCACAATCGTAGTAAGTGGCAGAACAAGAAGCAGCGCTGAAGTAGTGCGACATGATATTTATTAAATCACAAAATAACAAACACCAACGTAACAATCGGTAGGCTAAACAGCACTAAACCATACAATGATCCACGAAAGACAGATGGAAACACATTAACTAAATATGGCCCCCAATTAGAGACAATGCAAAGCAGCTGCCTCTAATTGGGGACCAACACAAAACCAACATAGAAACATAAAACCTAGATCTGTCAGGCTCTGACCATAGACAACTAGAGGAGCAAAGGCTTCTCTATGATCAGAACCTGACACCATGCTTCCCACAGTTGTGTCGAGTTGGCTGGATGTCCTTTGGGTGGTGGGACATTCTTGATACACATGTAAAACTGTTGAGTGTGAAAAACTCAGCAGCGTTGCAGTTCTTGAAACACTCAAACCGGTGCGCGTTCAAAGGCCCTTGAATGGCACACATACACAATCCATATCTCTATTGTCTCAAGGCTTAAAAATCCTTTTTAAACTATCTACACTGATTGAAGGGGATTTAACAAGTGACATCAATAAGGGATATTTGCTTTCACCTGGATTCACCTGGTCAGTCAATGTCATGGAAAGAGCATGTTCCTAATGATTTGTACACTCAGTGTAAAGAACTGATGTTTCCTTATGGAGCATGTCCATGGATCACGCATGTCATTCACCTTCTTCTCTTGTGTGTGGTCCATATTACTGAATACTTATCATTTGCTATTTAAAAGCTGACCTCAATTTATACATTGAGTAATTTCACCCACGTTTCTCTAGACCAACACTGTGTGTATCATTACCTAAAAAGAGGTGCTTCATTTTCATTCCAGCTTTGTAAACACTCCATGAAAATGAAACGATGAAATGACTTGTGCCGTCTTTCGCAGTGGGTTAAAAGGGTCATTGTGAAGTTATTGCATTTAATTTTTACGGTTCTGAGAATGATTCATTTGAATTCCATCTCTGCATAACGAGGAGCATTTGAAACCGTAATGAGGGTGGTAGGTTGCAAGCCCATTTTGCACATTAGCCTTCATGCTTGCAAAATATATGGAGAGATGAATTCTGTGTGTTAATGAAATGTCGTAGGGCTGCTGATAGACTTATCTATTTGGGCCTCTTATATAAACACAAACATTGGAAGGGAACCATGCCTTTATGACTTGCCTAGTTAAATAAAGGTTAAATAAAAACAAATATATAAACAGTATATATTCTCTATATAAATAAATGATGGATCATGATGATTATTGATTGTTTGATTTGATTTGACAGTTTAAAAAAAATATTTATACACACAGTTACAACTCAGGGATAACACAATAAAGTACATTTATTATTTCCATTGTGGTCCCTTAAAGTGCATGGTGCAATACATTATACAGATACACACATGAAAATGGTTCTATGGTTCAGTCATCAGCCACACATTGCAAAGCATACAGCTTGTACTAGAAGTTTCATTCTCCTTGTATCCATGGAATTTCTTGTCCACCGTTTAAGGTTGTGTAATGTTTACTCAACCATTAAGTTCTGTACACACACATTGTCAATCACAATCCTCTGTTTCCATACTTTCTTATAACAGAGAGTCCTTGAAGAAGACGTTGCAGTAAAAAAAAAATCTATAATGGATGATACACGCTTAACCTCGAATTAAATGAGAAATGGCAAAGCATGTATAACTGGATAAAGTATGTATAACTCTCATTGGCAACTTTCAAGCACAATCAATATGTATTATCTCTATCTGCTCTGACGCCTGATCCTTTGTGTGTACAAAAGGGTTGTTCACATGGCTTAAGGCCTGCTCCTTCTCTGTTGGAAAGAACACACAGTACATGTTCAGTGCACTGTTTTTATGGAATTACTTTCTAAGGAATGTATGAGTCACAAGGTAGTATATACTGTCCATCTGCAAACCATACATTTTTGTATTTGTGTTTTGTATTTATTATGGATCTCCATTAGTTGCTGCCAAGGCAGCGGATACTCTTCCTGGGGTCCAGCAAAATTAAGGGAAGTTTATACAATTTTAAAAACATTACAAAACATTCCCAGATTTCACAACACACTGTGTGCCCTCAGGCCCCTACTCCACCACTACTACATATCTATAGTGCTCATGTTATCGTGTGTGTATTCATGTGTCTGTGCCTATGTCTGTGTTGCTTCACAGTGTATTTTATCTTTTTTTTAAATCTAATTTTACTGCTTGCATCAGTTACTTGATGTGGAATAGAGTTCCATGTAGTCATGGCTCTATGTAGTACTGTGTACCTCCCATAGTCTGTTCTGGACTTGGGGACTGTGAAGAGACCTCTTGTGGTATGTCTTATGGGGTATGCATGGGAGTCCTAGCTGTGCGCCAGTAGTTCAAAGAACATTTCAATACCTCTCATAAATACAAGTAGTGATGAAGTCAATCTCTCCTCCACTTTGAGCCAGGAGAGATTGGCATGCATATTATTAATATTAGCTCTCTGTGTACATCCAAGGGTCAGCCGTGCTGCCCTGTTCAGAGCCAATTGCAATTTTCTTAAGTCCTTTTCTGTGGCACCTGACCACACGAATGAACAGTAGTCCAGGTGCGACAAAACTAGGGCCTGTAGGACCTGCCTTGTTGATAGTGCTGTTAAGAAGGTAGAGCAGCGCTTTATTATGGACATTATCCACATCTTAGCTATTGTTGTATCAATATGTTTTGACCATGACAGTTTACAATCCAGGGTTACTCCAAGCAGTTTAGTCACCTACTTGCTCAATTTCCACATTATTTATTATAGGATTTAGTTGAGGTTTAGGGTTTAGTGAACGATTTGACCCAAATATAATGCTTTTAGTTTTAGAAATATTTAGGACTAACTTATTCCCTGCCACCCACTCTGAAACTAACTGCAGACTTTGATCTATAATGTCAAAAGCCGCACTGAAGTCTAACAAAACACCCCAAACAATCTTTTTATTATCAATTTCTCTCAGCTAATCATCAGTCATTTGTGTAGGTGCTGTGCTTGTCGAATGTCCTTCCCTATAAGCATGCTGAAAGTTTGTTGTCAATTTGTTTGCTGTAAAATAGTATTGTATCTGGTCAAACACAATTTTTTCCAAACGTTTACTAAGGGTTGGTAACAGGCTGATTGGTTGGGTATTTGAGCCAGTAAAGGGGGCTTTACTATTCTTAGGTAGTGGAATGACTTCTGCTTCCCTCCAAGCCTGGGGGCATACACATTCTAGAAGGCTTAAATTGAAAATATGACAAATAGGAGTTGCAATATCGTCCACTATTATCCTCAGTAATTTTCCATCCAAGTTGTCAGACAACAATCATTTTTTCACCTCTTCCCCACTCACTTTACGGAATTAAAAATTACAACGCTTGTCTTTCATAATTTGGTCAGATATACTTGGATGTGTCGTGTCAGCGTTTGTTGCTGGCATGTCATGCCAAAGTTAGCTAATCTTGCCAATTAAAAAATCATTAAAGTAGTTGACAATATCAGTTGATTTTGTGATGAATGAGCCATCTGATTCAATGAGCTGAGTTTGCCTTTTCCCCCAAAATTTCTATTAAGGTGCTCCAAAGCTTTTTACTATCATTCTTTATTTCATTTATCTTTGTTTCATAGTGTAGTTTCGTCTTCTTCTTTTTATTCAGTTTAGTCACATGATTTCTCAATTTGCAATACGTTTCCCAATCGGTTGTGCAGCCAGACGTATTTGCCATTCCTCTTGCCTCAACCCTCTCAACCATTCCTCATCAATCCACAGGGATTTAACAGTTTTTACAGTCATTTTCTTAATGGGTGTATGCTTATTAGTAACTGGAATTAGCAATTTCATAAATGTGTCAAGTGCAGTTTGCCCCCGGTAATGCTTTGGGCAGACCGCACCACCCTCTGGAGAGCCTTGCAGTTGTGGGCGGTGCAATTGCCGTACCCGGCGATGATACAACCCGACAGGATGCTCTCAATTGTTCATCTGTAAAAGTTTGTGAGAGTTTTAGGTGCCAAGCCTAATTTCTTTAGGCTCCTGAGGTTGAAAAGGCGATGTTGCACCTTCTTTATCACACTGTCTGTGTGGGTGGTCCATTTCAGTTTGTCAGTGATGTGCACCCTTGTGGGTCCCCAGTGTTGATGATCAGCGAAGTGGAGGTGTTGTTTCTTACCATCAGCACCTGGGGGGCGGCCCGTCAGGAAGTCCAGGACCCAGTTGCACAGGGCGGGGTTCAGACCCAGGGCCTCAAGCTTAATAATGAGCTTGCAGGGTACTATGGTGTTGAATGCTGAGCTATAGTCAATGAATAACATTCTTACATAGGTATTCCTCTTGTCCAGATGGGATAGGGCAGTGTGCAGTGATGGCGATTGCATCGTCTGTGAATCTATTGGGGCGGTTAGCAAATTGAAGTGGGTCTAGGGTGGCAGGTAAGGTAGAGGTGATATGATCCTTGACTAGTCTCTCAAAGCACTTCATGATGAAAGAGGTTAGTGCTACGGGGCAATAGTAATTTAGTTCAGTTACCTTTGCTTTCTTGGGTACAGGAACAATGGTGACCATCTTGAAGCATGTGGGGACAGCAGACTGGGATAGGGAGAGATTGAATATGCCCATAAACACACCAACCGGCTGGTCTGCGCATGCTTTGAGGACGCGGCTAGGGATGCCATCTGGGCCAGCAGCCTTGCAAGATTTAACATGTTTAAATGTTTTATTCACCTCGGCCACAGAGAAGGAGAACCCACAGTCCTTGGTAGCTGGACCGTCGGTAGCACTGTGTTATCCTCAAAGCGGGCGAAGAAGGTGTTTAGCTTGTCCGGAAGCAAGATCTTGGTGTATGCTATGTGGCTGGTTTTCCTTTTGTAGTCCGTGATTGTCTGTAGACCCTGCCACATACGCCTCGTGTCTGAGCCGTTGAATTGCGACTCCACTTCGACACTATACTGACGTTTTGCTTGTCTGATTGCCTTGCGGAGTGAATAACTACACTGTTTGTATTCTGCCATATTCACAGTCACCTTGCCATGGTTAAATGCAGTGGTTTGCGCTTTCAGTTTCGCACTAATGCTGCCATCTATCCACAGTTTCTGGTTAGGGTAGGTTTTAAAAGTCACAGTGAGTACCACATCTCCTATACACTTCCTGATAAACTCAGTCACCGTATCAGTGTATACGTCTAAATTATTTTCCCAAGCTACCCCGAACATATCCAAGTCCGCGTGATCAAAACAATCCTAAAGCGTGGATTCCGATTGGTCAGAATAGTCCTTAGCACGGGTACTTCCTGTTTGAGTTTCTGCCTATAGCCAGTTCACCTTAGGATAAGAGTGGAAGGGGAAACAAAACATCTTGTAAAATGTAGCCACAGTCCACACCCCCAATCTCCACCCCTATCCCCCGGGGGCCAGGGAGAAGCAACTGCGTTTGATCTCCTGGTTTGTTTGTTTATTTGCTTGTATGTTTGCTTGTATGTGTATGCCGTCATTATAAATAAGAATTTGTGCTTAACTGACTTGCCTAATTAAATAACGGTTAAATACATAAATAATAGTAATACCATTTTTTTTGCTTATTCTATTGGCCATAATACTGTGGTACAATATCTGATGGAAAAAATAAACTGTCAATTGCAAAGCTTTCTTCGTAAACATATACCATCATCAACTATCAGCTTGTAAACCATATACAAACATAAAGCATAAAACATATACTGTACATGCAGAATGCAGATATTTCAACTATAAGATGAAGCTCAACACTGCAGTCAAGGAAAGCCTGTATCTCAAATGCACCTGTGTAAAAATACACATGAGAACAGTGGAATATTTGGGTCTCTACTCTTCCATTCAGACTGAATAATATTGCCGTTACCAGAGACGACAAAGGGTGGGAGGGGGGTCAATTCAATAGTGGGGATTTTAATATCTGACAGAAAATAGCAAAAGCACACCACACCAGATTTCAGAGGCTTCCTGTGCATAATTTCTTGAATGTTATTGGCACTTAAAAGAGCTCCCACTTCAAGAAGCTGAGCCTTTATATGGAATGCACTAACCGCCCAGAAAAAGACAAAAAGAGTGTAACCGATGAGGAGAGCACATGTTAAGCAATGTGAGCAAAATTCAGCACTGGAATGCCGGCGGATGCTGACGATAGAACCTTTGCGGGGTGCCACATCTATGCAGGCCTTTAATATAGTATTTCACAGCGATTACAATATGCACTAACGAGTGTATCACTTCAGATTTTGAGAGAGGTAGTGTATAATAGAGGTAGTGTATGATCAATTCTGTGAAAAACATCTAGGCATACAGCCATACATCAAACGAGTATTCTGACATTTATTAACCTACAGTAAATGTTTAATAATTTCCTATTAACCTAAATGGATCTACTGTACACCATTAGTCATCGCTGCTTGTGGCCAAGCTACAGTAAAGACTATCTATTATATTGACAAGATAGCTGAGTGACCGCTCTAACAATGGAAATGCATGTCCTCAATGAGTGAAGGCAAGTGAGGTCAGGTGGGGCCATTCTATCCAATGAGAGGGCAGATACGCGTTTGAACAACAGGCGCAACTAAATCCTTTGTCACAAAGTTGACAGAATGCCACGTCCATCCACTTACAGTATACTGTATATCAGCACATTTTTAACAGCCTAAACATGACAAAACTTCTACATGTTCAAATGCATCTGCTGGGCTGCTTATATTTGTCAAACTTAACAAGCATCGAAACTTGGCATCGCAGAACATAAGGCTGCTATTCAAAATAAAAACACGGACTATGCTATTGCGCGCCACTGCATTGAAGCCATCCGTGGCTCACCTTCCTCCCTGCACTTTGTAGCCAGAGAACACGTCCAGATTTCACCAAGAGGAGGTGATATTGTATGTAAACTAAAACAAAGAGAGTCATTCTGGCAGTGCTCCTTAGACAAAGAGGCTAAACAATGATTTGTCACTGTCCTCGTTTCTATAACGTTGTTGCCTTGATTTTTTTAAAGTCTCTGTGTCTCCGGATTCAAAGACACCCAAATATCCTGGCCTATTGATTAACGAGACACACTATTTATCGTATTATTTTGTGATATAATTTGCTATTTACCTTGAAACATATTATCATTATACTTATTTTACATCTCAATGGGCCACTAGGCTATAAATAGGAGCTAAGTGCAATGGTCAGGTCACACTGAGGAAGACGTCAGCTTGACGTCCACACGTCAGTCACCTGTTCACATCCTGTACAATTGATTAAAGTGAACAAAAATTTATCAATCTCTGCCTTTTTTTGTTGAACGCTCCAACTCCTTTTTAGCTCGAATTAGTCCTTTTGGAAGTTTTTCTTGGTAAGCCATTCTCATTACGAAACTTCTATTAGATCAAATAAGCCTCTCGCAATTCAACACTCTCTCATAGACCTCCATACAAAAAAGGGCTTATCTCATGCGGACAGATTTTGGGCAACGTAAATCCTATTGCTTTGCCTCTTCCTCTCTGGCTACAGTCCCTACCTTCAGGTTCACGTATAGCGCACTGCATGACTCACTGACTACACCGTGCAAAAACAAATAGACAACAAAGGTTCCACTTCACCTATTTGATTAACAATATATTAAACATTAAAAATAATGTACCTGCCCTGCCATATCTTGGTAGTGGTTGGTATCTATCTAGCGGTAGCTTGGGATGTAAAAAAAAAAGCATAATGTTTCAGCTAGGTCATCTGTAGAGGTTCTGACCTCAGGTTGACAACTCCAGTTCTTACAGTCCTTTAATGAGCATGCAGGTTCAAATAAGTCACTCCTCTCCATATAAAGAAGAATGCTATAATTGATTGGTGTTTGACGTCTCTTTAATGGTGAAGGTGCATAAACATTTTGTTCTTAAACTATGGCATGCAACATGATTCAACATGCCAATAAATCAGCATCAAATCAAATTGCCCACAGCTTAGAGCTAGAATTGGGATCATGTATACTGTGCTAAAGGTTACACAACAAAAGGAGTAAAGGAGAGCAATGTACAATACAGAAAACCTCACAAATTAGTAATTTGTGGTAAGTGGGACTGCCATGTTTATGCACCTCCGTTTTCTTTTATGTGATTGCATGAAGCAGGTCGACGATTATTCCCACCGAGAACAGACTTCAGTTCAATGTCTAGTTTTAATTTCAATTTGGTTGAGTTTTCAACTAACGTGAATTCAACATGAAATCAACAATAAATGTCACCATATCATTGGATTTAGGTAAAATCCCAGAAATGCCCATAAGTTGATGACTTTTTGCAAATCCAATCAATTTTCCACATTTAGTCATCACATAGATTTTGGGGGTTGAAATGACTGGAAACAACATTGATTCCAGAGGCGTCATGCCCATAGGGTGCACAGGGGTGTGCCCCCTCAGATCTGTCCTTTTTAAAAACATATATACATTACATACAGTACCAGTCAAACATTTTGAAACACCAACTCAATCAAGGGTTTTTCTTTATTGTTATTATTTTCTACATTAGATAGATAGATAGGTACTTTATTGATCCCTGGGGGGAAATTTCTTTGTCAAGCAGCTAAAACAAAACATAGGGCAGGTGCAAAATGAAAATAGAACGAAAATACACAAAAGACAGATACACGATACATGATACATAGAGCGTCAGTATGAAAAAGTATAGAAATACATTTCAGTATATTGTGCTTAAAATTGGAGTGCTAAAAAAGCTATAAAGACATTGCATAGTATGGGTGGTTGGCTGAATATGTACACTATACATTGGCAGATGGTGCAAGGTTAACTATTTTTTTACTAGGCAAATCAGTTAAGAACAAATTCTTATTTACAATGATGGCATTGGAACAGTGGGTTAACTGCCTTGTTCAGGGGCAGAATGACAGATTTATACCTTGTCAGCTCAGGGATTTGATCCTGCAACCTTTCAGTTACGGGCCCAACACTCTAATCACTAGGCTACCTGCTGCCCACACTACTATACTATACAGGTCGATGGCAGAGAAATACTTCAAAAGCTAAAAGTGCGTATGATATGAGTGAGGGTAATAATAGTTTACTTAATAGACATACTGGTTATATGAACAGGTAAGTGAATATTTGCATGGTTACATTAACTGTACAGGTAAATGACAGGAAGAGATACTTAAATAGCTAAATGTGTATATGATATAATTTGGGGCAATAATAGTAATTCCCTTAAAATACAGGTCTATGTGTGCAGGGTTTAATTACAGATAACTGCACGTATTGCACATTCGATATACTAAAAGCAATGATTTTTTTTATTTATAATAACACATATCGCATTATGTAGGACCAAAAAGGTGTTATGCAATTCAAAATATATTTTATATTTGAGATACTTCAAAGTAGCCACCCTTTGCCTTGTTGACAGCTTTGCACACTCTTGTCATTCTCTCAGCCTGCTTCACCTGGAATGCTTTTCCAACAGTCTTGAAGGAGTTCCCACATATGGTGAGCACTTGTTGGCTGCTTTTCCCTTCACTCTGCAGTCCCACTCATCCCAAACCATCTCAATTGGGTTGAGGTCGGGTGATTGTCGAGGCCAAGTCATCTGATGCAGCACTCCATCACTCTCCTTCTTGGTCAAATAGCCATTACACAGCCTGGAGGTGTGTCCAAACTTTTGACTGGTACTGTATATAGTTTTTTTTGTTTGTTTGTTTATTTCTCTGTAATACTAATAACCACCTAGTAATTTGAAGTTGGCTTTAGCTAGCCCAGATAGGTTCCCAATCTCCAAACCTAGCTACCAAGAAGTCATTTCAGGCTATCAATCAAGTTAGAGTGGGCTAGCTTGTCTAAGTATTTTAACTGGCATACCTGCTGGCAGTTTTGAAGACTTTCGAAAAGCAAGCAATTATTTTACCCTTATTTTAGCAGAGATGCAGTCAGGAGGATACAGACAGCTCATGGTGTATACTTAGATATGCAGAAAAATAAACATACAGTGGGGAGAACAAGTATTTGATACACTGCTGATTTTGCAGGTTTTCCTACTTACAAAGCATGTAGAGGTCTGTAATTTTTATCATAGGTACAATTCAACTGTGAGAGACGGAATCTAAAACAAAAATCCAGAAAATCACATTGTATGATTTTTAAATAATTAATTTGCATTTTATTGCATGACATAAGTATTTGATCACCTACCAACCAGTAAGAATTCCGGCTCTCACAGACCTGTTAGTTTTTCTTTAAGAAGCCCTCCTGTTCTCCACTCATTACCTGTATTAACTGCACCTGTTTGAACTCGTTACCTGTATAAAAGACACCTGTCCACACACTCAATCAAACAGACTCCAACCTCTCCACAATGGCCAAGACCAGAGAGCTGTGTAAGGACATCAGGGATAAAATTGTAGACCTGCACAAGGCTGGGATGGGCTACAGGACAATAGGCAAGCAGCTTGGTGAGAAGGCAACAATTGTTGGCGCAATTATTAGAAAATGGAAGAAGTTCAAGATGACGGTCAATCTCCCTCGGTCTGGGGCACCATGCAAGATCTCACCTCGTGGGGCATCAATGATCACGAGGAAGGTGAGGGATCAGCCCAGAACTACACGGCAGGACCTGGTCAATGACCTGAAGAGAGCTGGGACCACAGTCTCAAAGAAAACCATTAGTAACACACTACGCCGTCATGGATTAAAATCCTGCAGCGCACACAAGGTCCCCCTGTTCAAGCCAGCGCATGTCCAGGCCCGTCTGAAGTTTGCCAATGACCATCTGGATGATCCAGAGGAGGAATGGGAGAAGGTCATGTGGTCTGATGAGACAAAAATAGAGCTTTTTGGTCTAAACTCCACTCGCCGTGTTTGGAGGAAGAAGAAGGATGAGTACAACCCCAAGAACACCATCCCAACCGTGAAGCATGGAGGTGGAAACACCATTCTTTGGGAATGCTTTTCTGCAAAGGGGACAGGACGACTGCACCGTATTGAGGGGAGGATGGATGGGGCCATGTATCGCGAGATCTTGGCCAACAACCTCCTTCCCTCAGTAAGAGCATTAAAGATGGGTCGTGGCTGGGTCTTCCAGCATGACAACGACCCGCAACACACAGCCAGGGCAACTAAGGAGTGGCTCCGTAAGAAGCATCTCAAGGTCCTGGAGTGGCCTAGCCAGTCTCCAGACCTGAACCCAATAGAAAATCTTTGGAGGGAGCTGAAAGTCCGTATTGCCCAGCGACAGCCCCGAAACCTGAAGGATCTGGATGGAGGAGTGGGCCAAAATCCCTGCTGCAGTGTGTGCAAACCTGGTCAAGAACTACAGGAAACGTATGATCTCTGTAACTGCAAACAAAGGTTTCTGTACCAAGTATTAAGTTCTGCTTTTCTGATGTATCAAATACTTATGTCATGCAATAAAATGCAAATTAATTACTTAAAAATCATACAATGTGATTTTCTGGATTTTTGTTTTAGATTCCATCACTCACAGTTGAAGAGTACCTATGATAAAAATTACAGACTTCTACATGCTTTGTAAGTGGGAAAACCTGAAAAATTGGCGTTTAAAATCAGATTTTTTGACTTCGAGGCTGTGCCAGCTAGTGACAGCTCTAGAACAAAATTAAGGACGAAAAAAGCTAACCTGCTTGGATGAAGGAGTTGAAGCTGAATTCAGAGAGCGCACAATTGTGTGATTCACTGGCTTTTGATTGCAAAGGTGGATGTAGTTTTCTGTTTACTGTGTTGGATTGTGTGTGTTCAGATCTAAAGGTTGATCAGTTTAAGGGAGTGCAAATAGCAATGATAGTGCAGTAGCCAGAATACATAGCAAAGTGTATTGCTTCAGAAAACTACTTAATGAGCCACAAGAGTCACCGCATAGTAATTTGGCTAAGAGCTGAAGTCAAATACCATTGACATATTTTTGGTACAGACCTATTAAAAACGTATTGCAAACATGTTCCACCCTCAAAGTGTCCCTGAGCTGCTCTTGACCCTAATTCAGCCACCACATCCACCTCAACTGAGAGAATAACAAGAGAAGTTAAATTGTCTGATTAGAATTTCAGATTGATAAAATCAACCTTATTTATTTTTCAGCCACAGAGAATCTATCTGCTTGATTAGAAGATAACTCCCATCAAGCGGCACTTGATTAGTGAAGGCTGTGGAGTTTCTTCCTCACTATCCAGGGTGCTATGTTGATTCAGTTGATGAGGCTTAATCATGAGTTCTTTAATCAATGAACAGGGGGGAAAAATTAAACAAAGCACTGATAGATAGTCAGTCTCTGGTATTGGAAGAGGCTACGCTATTGAAGTAATCAGTTATGTATCCATAAGGTGCAGAATTAAATGGAATATAATTCTCATGGGAAATACACATTTTATTGCCATCAAATACAGCAACTACCCAGCAGGCTAAAACGTGACTTAACATCAAATGAACATACATTTTCGGTTTATATTTGATTGGTTGTACACCAAGAGAATTTTACTTGAAATAAACCGACCCTTAAAATTACTGTTGTGATTTGTGGTTGAATTCTTGGTTAAAATTAGTCAGAAACTGTGTACAAGATAGGCCCAAATACCTGTCATTTGCGTGAAGAATAGACGGAAATACGGGGTGGAGTGGGTAACCCGCCTCTACCATCCGTTGTGTTGGCCAACGTGCAATAAACTGGATGATCTCCATTTGAGACAATCCTACAAACAGGACGTTAAAAACTGTGATATCTTATGTTTCACTGAGTCGTGGCTGAACGACGAAACGGATAATATACAGTTTGCTGGGTTTTCCTTGCATCGGCAGGACGGAACAGCTACGGAACAGAAAGGTATTGCTCGCCTGAGGTAGAGTACCTTCTGATAAGCTGTAGACCACACTATCTACCAAGAGTGTTTTCATCTACAGTATATTTTTCGTACCCATTATTTACCACTGCAAACCGTCACTGGGGCCAAGCTTCCTGCCATCCAGGACCTATATACTAAGCGGTGTCAGAGGAAGGACCAACAAATTGTCAAAGACTCCAGTCACCCAAGTCATAGACTTGGCAAGCGGTAGCAGAGCACCAAGTCTAGGTCCAAAAGGCTCCTTAACAACTTCTACCCCCAAGCCATAAGATTGCTGAACAATTAATCAAATGATCACCGGACTATTTACATTGACAAATACTTTTTCCGTGTGTCATTTCACATTATTACACATAACTTAATTTCTGAACTTATTTGTTTTGGTTTCTTGTATGTATGGATTACTTGGGTTGTTACCAACATCTGGTGAAAAATTCATGTCAATAGCACCTTTGGAAATATATTTACTGAGAAAAATGGTGACGTGTTCAATACTTATTTCACCCGCTGTATATGTGAGTGCTACAGGGCGATAGTCATTTAGCCAGGTTACCTAGGCCTTCTTGGACACAGGGACTATGGTTGTCTGCTTGAAACATGTAGGTATTACAGACTGGGTCAGGGAGAGGTTGAAAATGCCAGTTAAGACACTTGCAAGATGGTCAGCGCATGCTCTGAGTACGCGTCCTAGTAATCTGTCTGGCCCTGCGGCCTTGTGAATGTTAGCCTGTTTAAAGGTCTTACTCACATCGGCTACAGAGAGCATGAGCACACAGTCGTCTAGAACAGCTGGTGGTCCCGTGCATGGTTCAGTGTTGCTTGCCTCGAAGCGAACATAGAAGGTATTTAGCTCATCTGGTAGGCTTGTGTCACTGGGCAGCTCGTGGCTGGGTTTCCTTGTAATCTGTGATAGTTTGCAAGCCCTGCCATACCCAACGAGCGTCCGAACCGGTGTAATAGTATTCGATCTTAGTCCTGTATTGATGATTTGCCTATTTGATGGTTCGCCGGAGGGCGTAGCAGGATTTCTTATAAGCGTCCGTATTAGTGTCCGGCTCCTTGAAAGCGGCAGTGCGGATGTTGTCGTTGGAGCCGTTGCTTCTGTTTGGGACATGTACGTATGTTCACTGTGGGGACGACGTCGTCAATGCACTTATTAATGAAGGCGGTGACTGATGGTAAACTCCTCAAGTTCTTGTAAATACAATGTATAGGCAGAGTTCCGAAGTTCAGTCAGGGGATGTAAAAACGTTTCTCCTTTGAAGAAAACATTGAGTCTCAGGGTCAGACACAAAAGACAAGATATCCACATTTGAACAGATCTACTACTCGTCTAAAAGTAGACCAAGAGAACAGCTCTCACAGTTCACAGTTCAAACCCTGAAAGGCATTCTTTCCAGGAAATACAATCATATTCAATGGGGAGAAAACAATGACCTGCGATGCTACATGCAGCAGTGTAAGGGTCTCTCCTCTCCAAACTCATACAGTACAAGTATTGCCATCCATGTGGAACTGTAAAACCGCATTAGTGGAAAGATTAAAATAAGATCCCCTACACAATCACAAAAGCACTAATACAAACGAAGACTGAAAGGCCATAGCCATTTCTCAGATTGACTTGCTGAAAGCATTGACATATACCTTGCTGGAAATTGGCATTTAAATAATGGCCATGTTACATGTAGAAATTCTGTGGAACAATCCAACTGTTTTGAGGCATATGAACCTTGACCTTCTTGTCAGCGGAAATTCCAAGGTAATACAGTGATGCTTAGACTCAGATGTTTCACGTCAAAATGTATGTCAAACAAAACAGAATGACGGTTTGTGCTGTTGGTGCCGTCTTTTTGTTAACAAACTTTGCATCTGCACTCATTGGTTTTTGTTTGACATGCATTTTTAAGTAAAACATCTGAGTCTCAGCATCACTCTGTACTCTTGGAATTGCCCTCAGACATCTCTTAAAACAAGGAGGAATTATTACAAATTCATATTATGAAATGTAATTTCAATCGAGCTAGGGGGTCTATTAATTTCAGCTTAAAAGTGAATCCATGTAGAACTTGTAGAACAGCGCTTTACTTCCACAATCCACTTCCATCCATTTGTAATCGCTTTGTGCTTTGAGTAATTGGATGCTTCGGAGTCAATGCGCAGTGGGCATCGATCAGTGTGGCAAAATCTAAAATTGCCTTTTTTAAATATCCTCTGCCGATGCCAAGTGAGATAATCTTTTAAACAAGTTGCGCCTTATTGCAAATTCATACTACAGCCTCTGTCAAAGGACCGATGCCCAGTTGTATACTGTAGAGTTGTTCATGCTTCAGCTCTGTCAAAACACTGATGTGTGCACACTAACAAGTCAGCTGTTGGGTGCAGGCACAACAACAGCTACATGAAAAAAGATGCCTCTGAGGTATCAACTAAATTACAACACAACTCACAATGAGAAATTGCATGACGGGGAGCATATCACACAGGATGTGTACAGCTACCGGCGCAATAGAAGAGGGTCGTTTATGTTTAGGGGTCAACATACGTACCCCCTGTTGTTTAGAAATGGTTTTGTCTAGATGGCTTTCGTTTGGTTCTTTAGGGTCAAACAGCCATATGTATTGTGTAAGATATTGTATACTCCAGGGGGTCAGTAAATGAAGTGAGACAGATGAAAATGTAACTTGGCATCCAGGACCATGTGAACAACTTATGGTGGTGGGCGAGAAATAAGGACATGCGAGAGAGAGAAAGAGAGATAGAGAGTGAGAGAGATAAAGGAGGAGAAAGAGATCTTCCCTGTAGTGCATTTTCAACCTCTTCCCACGAGAGACACTATCTTCGTCTTTGATGGTATTCCCAATAGATACTTTATACCCTGAATATAGATGGCCATAGAGCAATATGTAGGCTATCTATGCATATTCTTTTGGTAGAGGCACCACCATCATCCATACTAGATCAGTCTGAAATTGCCTCGATGTCCCTTATTATGTCCCTTGCTCTGGCGCCTAGTAACCGCCTCAGAATGCCAGATATTGACATCCTCCTCCTTATTGGTTCTTTCTGCCGTGTCTTCCCAGACTCTGTTGTTTCTCGGCTTAACTTCTCCCAGTGTGGCGCCTTTGGAGGCATGCTCCACTAAAACGCTCCCTCACAGACAATTAGATTGACAACCCTTAGGCAGCCGCAGCTCTCAACAATGGCTTTGTATCCCACATGGAGACGGCACAACACCGGCTATTTCCAGACGATGGGGTAGAAGGAGCTAAAAGTGAACATAGGGAAATTGGTATTCTTGTTCCAAGTTTGTAGGCTGCAGATGAGCATTATATTCATCAAGATTCCAAAGCACGAATCATCGAGGACATTAACAGATAATGAAATATGCCATGGAGATAATGACCGTTATGGTTTGTTATTTCATACATACGTTTACCTTATTTTCGCCTTTACACTCATTTAAATACAATTTTGCAACTTTTCAATCACTCACCTCGGAGAACGTCTTACAAACGCCTAATCTCCGGGTGTGAATCGAGACTCTTGGCCATAATTAAATGATAAGATGTTTATGCAAATACGTCTGATTTTTGTCACTTAAATGACTGCAGCTGCTTGAGTTGGAGCCCTGATAGAACAGTTCTTGATTAAATAGAGGTTTGTAAGGCTCATCCCACTTGCTCTTCCTATGTAAGACTCTATTACACTGAGACTCATCAGTGACTGATTACCTGTGAATGATGCTCCCTGAATGTATTCAGATGCTTCAATAGGAGCTAAGGCTGTCCATGAAGCTAGGAGACAGATTCAATCATGGCAATATTAATGGCACACACAAACAGGCACGCACACGCAGGCATGCACGCACATAGGCAGGAAGGCACACAGACGTGCACGACACAGGAGGCTGCTGAGGGGAGGACGGCTCATAATAATGGCCGGAATGGCGCATTTGGAATGGCATCAAATGCATGGAAGCCATGTCTTTTATGTATTTGACACCATTCCAAGTACTCCGCTCCAGCCATTACAACGAGCCCGTCCTCCCCAATTAAGGTGCCACCAACATCCCGTGGTGCACGCACACACACACACTTACGTACGCACACACACAACTAATTGTCTTATTCTGAAATATATGACTACTTTTCTAGGATTTTTTTGTGTGCAAAAACTTCAGTTTTCATTTTAGTTGACCAAATCTGAAATCCACTCACTCCGAAGTGCACTGAAGATTTTAGATTTTTCCAGAAACCACTCAATAGACTCCTCACCCTTATGTCATTTCATTCAACCATTACGATCAGAATCTGAAGTATTTTGATAGAAATAGGTACATTTTAGAAAAACCACGGAAGTAATGTATCTTTTTACATTTTATTTAACTAGACAAGTCAGTTAACACATTCTTATTTAAAAGGATGGCCTACCTGCAGGGTCAGCCCCTGGAGCAAATTAGGTTTAAGTGCCTTGCTCAAGGACACATCGACATGTTTTTCACCTTGTCAGCTCGGGTATTCAAACCAGAAATCTTTTGTTTACTGGCCCGACGCTCTAACCGCTAGGCTACCTGCCACCCTAAACAACATTCAAATAGAAAATGGTTTATGCTGCTAGGCAGCCAACACAATTTCCCTAAAGTAGCAAGAAAGTATAATTGTGCACATCCATAAGAAGCATAAAAACATTTGTATGTTTTCAAGTAATCATTGTACTCAGAGTAATTGTAATCATGAAGATAACACTCTTCATAGAAAACTGGTTAAAGATGAAAACATTATGCTTGGAATAAATGGTATACTTCTACTTTACTTAATATTTTAATAGAATGGGTAATCAGCTGCTTTCCTCCAGGTTGTTTGTTTTCTTTCTTTCTTTCTTTCTTTCTTTCTTTCTTTCTTTCTTTCTTTCTTTCTTTCTTTCTTTCTTTCTTTCTTTCTTTCTTTCTTTCTTTCTTTCTTTCTT
This sequence comes from Thymallus thymallus, assembly GCA_023634145.1. Classification (NCBI taxonomy): domain Eukaryota; kingdom Metazoa; phylum Chordata; class Actinopteri; order Salmoniformes; family Salmonidae; genus Thymallus; species Thymallus thymallus. Next base: position 13,999,799 of record CM042417.1, on the reverse strand, counting down.
TCTTTCTTTCTTTCTTTCTTTCTTCATTTTTGTGTTCCCTTCCTTGTGAAATTCAGCTATTGTTGTCTCAACCCCACTCATTTAGCAGTGTAGTAAACAGCCTTCGAACAACACCCCAGTAAATGTGACCTTGGGGTGTCTTTGTGAGTGTTTGTTGCCTGGGCTTGTGCAGCATCTGATCATTGAAATGAATGTTGTCTCACAACGTCCACACCTCTTAAAATCTCAGTAAGCACAGGCCAATCCATCCTCTGAATGGTATGTGGCAACTTAGCCATTCATAGATTCACCGATGGAAGCTCATGTCTTGTTTCGCAAATAAACACAATGATATATTGGTATATAAAACAAGGATCACTACAACCAACACGAATCAGCCAACCAAAGAGCACAACCTTTAAGGAAATGGTAATCTGACTGCTGCCATTATAACTGGACTCAGAGAGAGGGGGGAAATAAGTAATGTCGTACGCTTTGATATAGGCAGTCGTCAGTGAACGAAATGCTGCAGAATTAAAGTAGCGAGACAGTCATTACTGAGGGTCTTTGAACAGAAGGGACTCTCGAGAGAGAATGTGTTTTTATGCCATTATGGCTAGGACCAAATGGGTCCAATGCAACTAATGGATGAGAACGTAACCATTAATGTCAGTCCAACCTGTTTGAAAAATCTCAGACTTTTTAACTACACTGAACAAAAATATAAACGCAACATGTCCATCCACCTGACAGGTGTGGCATATCAAGAAGCTGACTAAACAGCATGATCATTACACAGGTGCACCTTGTGCTGGGGACAATAAAAGGCCAATCTAAAATGTGCAGTTTTGTCACACAACACAATGCCACAGATGTCTCAAGTTTTGAGGAAGCGTGCAATTGGCATGCTGACTGCAGGAATGTCCACCAGCGCTGTTAATTTCTCTACCATAAGCTGCCTACAATGTCGTTTAAGAGAATTTGGCAGTACATCCAACCGGCCTCACAACCGCAGACCATTTGCATTTTTGCATTTCATCTGAGATTTACTGTGATGTCACAGTAAACAACGACAACCGTAGTGCAGTGAGTTGTAATTTTTCTGTCAACAATTTCTTTATACTGCCTGAATTTCTACAGAGACATTTTTACTGCTAATTAATTATTTCCATGACTTTCATCCCAATACAATAATGACATTTCTCCAATTAGGGCCCTTATTTGCAGGGCCTCACAAATACACCATTACGAGAGAGACAACACACAGTGCAAGCTCCCACAGGCTGTAAATAACGATGGGGCTGCATCTTCTGCCTCTATAAATATTTTACTGTTTCTTAGAAAAACCTCTGTAACAGAGTTCTGAAATAATCATCCTTCTTTCAGTGTGTTGCCGGGTGTTTAATGATACGCACCCTGCCTCCCCGAACAACTGCTCGTTCCTCATGGTCACTCAAACCTCCTCATTGATAATTCATAGTGATATCTGCAATTTAGGGATCCGCTCATAACGCTGTCAGAGCAACATGTATTATGTATATGTTGCCTGCCGATGCTTTGTTATGTAAGCGGCTGTAGCAGTTCAAAGTTTCACACTTGGAGAAAGTGTGACTTTTTTGAGGTAAAGGACTGGGTAAGCATGAAAGACAAATCAAGAATCATTGTTACAGATAGTGGGGGATGGTGGAGTTACAAGAAAATAAATAACCCCTGTTAGCACTTACTATGTCAACCAGGGCATTCTGAGGGCAAACTTGGGGCTTTGGCCCAAACTTCCTTGCCTAAAAGACTACACTCCTGACAAGCCCCTATTGACCACTTCCTCCTTAAGTCCATCTGAGAGCCCTAATGGTTCACCAAGGCCTGCCGTCTTTCACACAGGGGCAGAGAATTAGGGACTGATTAGTACAGTTATATAGGTAGGGGGGAAAGCACATTTAGTTTGGAGAAGGTTGGAGAAGTAAAGGGACTGTGTCTTTGGCCTCCTGAGTAGCCGGCAATAACTTTTGGTGAATATAATAATTTTTCTGTTATGTTGCAGTTCAGTTGTAAACTCCTACTTTAGCAGGCACTGAATCGATATTATGCCTGAAGACATTTGCTTTTAGCTGGTAAACCCCTGTTATTGACCTGATTTGACTTAAAAGTTCCATATCTAAATGGTTATTACAGAGTGTTAACAACTTTATCATCATCAGCTGCAACAGGACTGTAAAATAAAGCGTTACCAACATTTGTATACCTTGAAGTTGAAAATCTAACTGTTTAGATGAGTCTGTTATTGAACCCCCCAGCCTGCATGCCTTTACATGTCTCTTCCATTTAAATAGCCTGTCTACACCCCGTCTCTGGTGTACATAACCCATTATCTATTAACCAGAAGCTGATACAAACACTCTTTAGTTTCTGTGTGCGCAGCTGAGAATACAATAGTTCACAGTGGCCAATGCGGAGCCTTTCACTCTGCAATTCACTGCTTCGAGTCTATGCCCCCTTTGCCAATCCAATTAGCAACAGTATTAACTCGCCTTCACTTCCATTTAATATGCTTGCTCAACTTTTTCTGAGGGATTAAAGGAGAGACTTTCTAATGTATGAGACCAACAGTGAACAGCTACAGTACAGTAAATGCACTGGGACTGCAGTATAGACCTCTACTACTTGATGTCTCCACGTGAACTGAATGGGTTTGTTCAATTCACCCAGAACTGTTCTAGCCTCTTCCTGACACCGCCTGGTATAGAGGTTCTGGATGGCAGGAAGCTTGACCCCAGTGATGTACTAGGCCTTACGCACTACCCTCTGTAGTGCCTTGAAGGGCGGAGGTCGAGCAGTTGCCATACCAGGCGGTGATGCAACCAGTCAGGATGCTCTCGATGGTGAAGCTTTAGAACTTTTTGAGGATCTGAGTACCCATGCCAAATCCTTTCTCTACATTAACTAAAAGGCAGAAGGGCTCCTGCAGTGATGGGGGCTGGGATTAAAAATATAAATACATTAAATAAAAATATAGGACAAAACACATATCACGACAAGAGAGATAACAATACATAAAGAGAGACCTAAGCAACAACTCAGCGTGGTAGCAACACAACATGCCAAAAACATTGTAGCAACACAACATGGCAGCAACACAATACATGATACATAGTGCATAAAGCACAATAAACTCCCCCCTGCTGTGGTCTGGGGCAATGAAGCCGTGACGCTGGGTACCGACCCAGGGTACTGACGCTGGGTACCAACGCTGGGTACCTGTTGGAGCAGTACGCAAATTGGAGTGGGTCTAGAGTTTCTGGGATAATGGTGTTAATGTGAGCCATGACCAGCCATTTTCAAAGCTTCATGGCTACAGACGTGAGTGCTACGGGTCGGTAGTCATTTAGTCAGGTTAACTTAGTGTTCTTGGGCACAGGGACTATGGTGGTCTGCTTGAAACATGTAGATATTACAGACTCAGTCAGGGACAGGTTGAAAATGTCAGGGAACACACTTGCCAGTTGGTCACGCTCAGAGTACACAACCTGATAATCTGTCTGTGAATGTTGACAAGTTTAAAGGTCTTACTCACATCGGCTATGGAGAGTGTGATAAAACAGTCATCTGGAACAGCTGGTGCCCTCATGCATGCTTCAGTGCTGCTTGCCTCGAAGCACGCATAGAAGTCATTTAGCTTGTCTGGTAGGCTCGTGTCCCTGGGCAGCTTGCGGCTGGGCTTCACTTTGTACAGTAGTTGCTCGACCACTGCAGGGGGGGAGGGGTTTTGTGGGTTAGAGCACTCTTTATGCATTTGGGTCCCAAGATTTTTATATGACCTGGTTCCAATGACGAATTTGATGCTAGCTGGTGACTTTGTAAAGCAAAGATTGCTAACAAAAACATTACGGTGGAAGCAAATATAAGTAATTATAATTTAATTATAATTTAATTTAAGAAAATCTCTATTTAGCAAGTTAGCTGAGCTGGGACACTATGAGTAATTTCCTGGCATCCGATTGGATACTGGCATTTAAAGGCCCTTTCCGGCAACCTGATTGGTTAAAATGCCTCACGTGCCTCGCAGCACTTCCTTATTTGAAAATATCTCCCGCAAAGAATCCACGTAAAGAAAATCTCTGAATATACCTACAGTATGTGAATAAAAATAGGTGATCTCAGTTAGCCAATGCTAGAAAATTAGAGAATGAAAGAAAAAAAAAAAGCTTGATCAACCAACCGAGGCAGTGGCAGTACAGGTAACTTGAGGAGGAAAAGGAGGTAGCCTGCAGCTGTGCGTCGAGATGCAAATTATTTGAGATGAATGACAGCTAACAGCGAGCAACCAGACAGCAGCCAGCCAGCCACATGTCACAAATAAACCATCTTGTACACTGGACAGAAAATCACCATAGACCCCACCAACCAGGGATTCTGTAATTCTGTCATGATAGAATGTGCACAATGTGAAGGTGTGATCGTGATGCATTTAGGAAGAGTGTTTACACTTCCTCCATGCTTGCAGGAGTGCTCCAGGGGAGGTGGCATTTGATAAAAATGTGAGGATGGTTCTTCTAGCCCACAAACTTAGAATTATGTGTAACCGGTGTGAAACGGCTAGCTAATTTAGTTAGCGGTGCACGCTAGTGCCGTTTCAATTGGTGATGTCACTCGCTCTGAGACCTTGAAGTAAACTGAAGTGGCTTTTGTGGAGCGATGGGTAACTATGCTTCGAGGGTGACTGTTGACGATGTGTGCAGAGGGTCCCTGGTTCGAGCCAAGGTAGGGGCTAGGAGAGGGATGGAATCAAAGCTGTTACATATGTAGCTTTAGTCCCCCACTAGGACAATTTTCTTTCAAAATAACAGAAAAGCATGATTTTCTGTGCTATAGTACTGTAGCTGAGGCAATTGTTTTATGCACCCCTTTGAGTCCCCAGAACCAGGAGTGAGAACCGCTGCTCTTCATTGCTATGTTGAATTCTTGACGCACTGTTTGCAGGACAATCGATTAGCAGGTTTAATAGCCCGGCTACTGTAGCCGATCTGTGTATGGAGCCTAAAACATTTGGTATAAATATTAGTTCAGATCCGATCTATGAACCTCAGCTATCATAGTTGTTGTAACGACTTCAAGTCTGAATGGCATTAATGAAGCTTATGGATTGAGTAGCAAGTCCTATATACATGTAGTTATTACCACGCATGAGATCACAACATTGTAGTATGTACATGTAATATATTCACTGATCATGAACTTCAGGTATGAATCTCTGTGAGACATTCTTTTTCAGTCATATCCAATACCAGGTGTATCAAACGCCATTCTTTGAATTATGCTTTGTCTGCATGTATGTATTAAAAGTATACACTTCAACAGTGTTTACCACTCCTGGGACATCAATGATTAGGTTATCTTAAGAGCGGGTGAGGGGATGAATTCTGATGCACAACCTAACAGGCTATTTGCAGGACACTGGATTAGCAGGTTTAATAGCCCAGCTAATGTATGTGTGAAAAACAATCCGCTCAGGCAGCATTGGCAGAGAGTCAGGCGGAGAATAACGCGTTGAAGATGGCGAGGAATGAGATGGAGTCACAGGCAGAGTCAACATACGTGGCGGATTCGTCAGGTCGTCGGTTCACCCTAACATTTCCATTCCTCTTCTGACAACAGAACTTGACGAACTGCTCATCAGGCACAGCAAAGGCCGTCCGGACCGTTATGCTGTTCTGCTATTCCAAGGATGTGTAACCAAAGAGATATACCACGAGTGGACACAGAATACCAACTGGGATGGATTCCGAGGCAAATATGGCTTACCAGTGAACCTCCGGGTGTTCATCATTAATACTGTGTCTCAGAAGTTTTTGTTCATGACTGATGCAACCCGAAAAAGCACAAAATGTCGGTATTTGTTCAACATCTTTATACTTTCATGAATAAAATACCAGATTAGCATTATGTGCATTTTAAAAAATCTAATTAAATGATATAATTGTAAACACTGTTTTTATTTACAGTAGCGATGGACAGCTGGAGGCATTTTGAAAACATGCCGTGACCATAAGCTTAATAAACATATACATTTTCAAACAGTTTTACAACATTAAGGTAAATATTGTAAAGAAGCAGGCAGGGAGCAGGTTTGGAACTTGGGCTATCGACTGTTTCATGAAGGTCTGATGTGCAGCATGCATATTAACAGTAGAATATCCGGGACTCAACGAGTATCTTACCAATAGCCGCCAGTATAATAAATCAATTTAATACACATAATCATAAAAACATCCATAAATATTTTGTTTAGGAAGGTCATAAAAAAACTAAAGTAAGACAATTTTCTTAAAAAATAACAGAAAAGCATGTTTTCAGATGTATTTATCTGTGTTATAGTAGCTGAGGCCATGGTTTTATTTCACCTTTATTTGCTTCATGTAAACAAAATGTATAGTGTATAGCAATCAAAATGTCTGGCCTGCATGGACATCTGGAAAAGAAAGCAAGGTTCAACAAGCTTCATAAAGACGCCCTCAAAGATGCCCTCTGGTGGTTTCAACGAGCATTAACAGCATTAACGGCAAAAATGGGCGACAGTAAAATACTATGCTGTTCCATACCGCAGTATCTTGCAAGCCATGCTGCAGCAACTTTTAAACGAGCAACCACTGTAGTCCGTAATAGTTTGCAAGCCCTTCCGCGTTGGAGCCGGTGTAATAGGATTCAATCTTAGTCCTGTATTGAGCTTTGCCTGTTTGATGGTTTGTCAGAGGGCATAGCGGGATTTCTTATAAGCATCCGGATTAGAGTCCCGCTCCTTGAAAGCAGCAGTGCGGATGTTGTCTGTAGTCCATGGCTTCTGGTTGGGGTATGTACGTACGGTCACTGTGGGGACGACGTCATCAATGCAGTTATTGATGAAGCCGGTGACATAGACTAGGCTCCAAATCTGTAAGCCAGGCATCCAGATAAAAATCTTAGACATTCAGCGATTGAACAGCTAGATCAACAATTATCACTTCATATCATCCCAATACTTTTTGCCATCTCATCCATAACAAGAAGATATTTTGATCTTTTTGATCACATTTCTCTTCTCCTACCCATGCTATCTTGTTAAGAGTATGTTCACACAGGGGCAGTGAAGTTCTGCAAAGGCATTACTTTACATTTGATTGAACTATTACCTCTCTTTTTCAAACATTGCAAGGACATCAGTAGAGATTAGTATCGCTACCACATCACCGCTCGTTAGCCACTGAAAGTCTCCCCAGGTCTGTGTCACTGTAGCCACGACAATCCCAGTTGTTATGTACAGATATAGGATCTTGATGTGATCACTCTTTTGTTGCTGAGAATGTTCCTGCACAGCAGAAAATGCAAACTTGTAGTGTATTTGAGGTTGAAAAAGGATTCTAAAGTTAGTCATTTCCATTTTAAATGGTCTTGATTTGCCTTAACGAAAATGTCCATGAATTATAATCCACAAAATATTTCAAATTTCCTGTTGCTACAGGATTATTTTCCTGCTGTAGCAAACTGGCTAACATTAAGATCCTACATCTGTATCCGTCTGGTCAAGTTAATTCCAGTTGATAGGGTCTGACAACTCTCACCGACTGGACTTCAGTGAGACATCATCCACTTTGTATGGCAGTTCATCCTTGGCTCCCACACAGATCGCTGTGGTGTTTAGAGATAGAACGTCCCATTGCGGGTTAGAGAGAAAAACGGGCGCTGATTCCTCGTGACAGGCTCTCCCATGTGGACAGACCCACCATATCGCCTCAGATCACTCACTGCCACACCAGCTTGTTTTCTTTCTCTCAGAGGCCATGGCAGGTATGGAGGCAGGGCTGGCAGGACATAGCCTACAGTGGACTGGAGAGTGTCCTAATAGGTTTGTTTAAAGTTCAACTGGTCAATTGACGCCGCTCTTGTCTGCTGTGCTCGTCAGAGAGGGGTGTGATATTCTCAGTCAAGGGATGAAAAGACGAACCCAGCATTTGACAGCACTGCCAATCTTTAAAGCTCAGAACACGGGAGGTCTAACCTAACTCACAATAAATAATGTATGTTCACAGATGGATGTACCTATCCTTTAAATATGACTGATGTATTTCAGAGATTCCTATGTCACAGAGGTGATCCTGATTCCGAAAACATGTATCCAATTTAAACTTTTAGTCAATAGAAGTTAAAGATTTAGTATTACCTTTATGAAAGAAAATAGCTCAACTAATCATTGTCGGTGTGTATTTTGGTGACTGTGTGTATTCTTTAAAGTAGTCTTCAAATCAGAGGGATTGAATAATTAGCCCTCATGCAATTGCTCACAATCCCAGCCCACACTTTTGATTTAAAAGGCTTTGCACCAGTTCAATAAAACTGAGAGGAAAACTCTGATTTAATTAAAGGCTAACAAAAAATATTCCAAGATGTACAGAAAATGCCAAATGCACTTGATCAGCAACATGAGACTTAGAAAAATCAAGAAATCTAAACGGGCAGGAAATTGGGTCTACATTATCGAGGGAACATACAAAGAAAAGGAGAGAGGATAGAACATGAAAGATCAAGAGAAGAAGACCTAGATTGGAGGAGGATGACGATGGAGTAAAAGGAGAAGAAAAGAAGAGCGGGACTCAGTCTATGTAAGTCTGATGATGATGGTCTTTACAATATCACATTCAATATCTGGTGCATTATACAAATTCACAAAATTCAAGCTAGTTTTAAGTCTTTCATTTGCCACAACAACATGCAGTCAAGAAACAAGTTGAAAGGCTAGAATCAGGGCTGCTAGCCTGCTCTCTACCATGTGAGATGCCATGGGCCTTGATTTTGATAAAAGACATAGCTGTCTAGTTTTGGCAGAAGGTCTTCCTGGTTAGGACTCTTGTGAAGCTCTCCCCATTTCTCCACCCTCCATGCTGCAAATTTCTAAAATGTCAGGGCCTTGTTATTTTCCTGCACTCTCAGCTGGTTTGGGTGGTGGAATGGGGGAACAATGGTGGATCAGAAAGCAAGTAGCTCCACCTCATCCGCTGCACAGTGGAGCACCCTGCAGAGTTTATTCATTAACATGTGTTTACTGGCATGTCAATCTGTTGACAATGACTCACGTTCTGCTGTTCCACAGCAAAATGCCCGTTCCCATCAGTGCTCACAGTGTAATGCCAGAAAATCAAATGTACACAACCATCAATAAGTAGGCTGCTGGAAACCTATGTTGGGTAAAACATTTTCAAAAGATATTTTGATCATTCTTGTGTGTGCTGTAATGATTTTCAAAGTAGCAGCAACAGTCAACCAGACATGCTTTTTTACATGTGTGTCTGTGAGCATGTCGGTGTGTACTCAACCTCTGTGTGTACTGTATGTGTTTGCAAGAAACTCCAGCAAAGTGAACAAAACTGACAAACTGTGAATACTGGAATATCCCCACTTAGTTTGCCTTGGTCATGACTGCACATGACATTTGCCTTCATAGCAAAGCTATTTCATTAGAAACTCTGCGTGTCACAATTTTTTAAGAAGCGAGTGAGAGCCTATAAATCTCAGCAGTGTAAAAATAAGGAGAAAAAGGCTTTGCACGGCTGGCACACAATTTTCAAGGACTTTCCCGAACAATTAACTTGCGGTTTGGCTATCTCCTCCATTAGCCTTTAGCATTCAGAAACCAGCAATTGATTTTGGACGTCAGCCACTCTCATTTTAGAAAAAGTACACTAAATGGCAAGGGAAACAAAAACAAATTGAATTTAATGTTCAGTTATTTGTCATGTAAAATAGATATGTGGCCATGTGTGACTAAACAAGGGAGCCAGGGAGAAAATAAGCTACTCATATTCTAGTGCAGGCTGAGGAGATTTCATCCAAACCATCCTTGTTATTGTGTCCTACCCTTCATGGTTTCACTAGAAGAAATGACAAGGTAACATAAAATGGTGACTTTCATAACTGATGATTACTAGTTATATTTGAATTTGGGTATACATTTTTAACATTGTGGTGCCACAACCGCTCTACTACCATTTTATCTTGTAGTCATTCACCGTCTAAAACTCGCATGTGGACTCATTGCTAGACACAAGCTATAATTATTAATGGCATCTTTGCCTTTAGGCCTGCAATCACTCTCAGACACCCAAGCCTCCTTTTCACTCCCTTTTTCTCCCACCTGGTTCAAGAAGTCATACTCTCTAGGGGCCCAGTCGATGAGTGTCCCAATTCTGTCTCCGTCTTTTGTCTTTGGGTACTTACTAGAATATGTATCACACTTAATAAATATGCATCTCGCTCTCTCGTACGCACGCACACACACACACACACACACACACACACACACGTCAATCTGCGCCTTTATGGGGAAAAGCTTTCTGGGAATAATGTGTGCCAGCCGAGGCAAAGGCAAAGAAATAGAAGAAGAAAGCCTCAATGCATCACAAGCAGCTGCCAACGATCATGCCAGGTGGCAGTATATACAAAATTATAAAATATGGAAGGATATGCCACTGTTTATTGTCATTGGTTGAGATGACAATATATATTGTTGAGTCTTTGACAACACTGTCATAATATTGAAATCCTATAATAGTCCTGACAAAGCATAAGTGACAAGACAAGCATAATGTTAGCAGCAATAGAATGAGTGTGTTTGATCCCTCAGGGGGAGATTAATAACCAATGGACTTTGATTATAAATTAAATAAATAAAAATTAAACACTGCAATCCTCTTTAATACATAGTTGAGCATTGTTAATACTGCATGTTATTAAACTTTTTATCTAATTTCCCATTTCCACCATGATTGTAGCCCCACAGTCAGGTTTGTGCTTAAAGACAATGACATGAATAGATAGACGTAGTAATCAAGGAAGTGAATTGATAGAGGAATGGAACTGATAAAATACTGTATGTATATACAGTGGGGAGAACAAGTATTTGATACACTGCCGATTTTGCAGGTTTTCCCACTTACAAAGCATGTAGAAGTCTGTAATTTTTATCATAGGTACACTTCAACTGTGAGTGACGGAATCTAAAACAAAAATCCAGAAAATCACATTGTATGATTTTTAAGTAATTAATTTGCATTTTATTGCATGAAATAAGTATTTGATCACCTACCAACCAGTAAGAATTCCGCCTCTTTGTTCGACATCATGGGAAAATCAAAAGAAATCAGCCAAGACCTCAGAAATAAAATTGTAGATTCGTAGATCTCCACAAGTCTGGTTCATCCTTGGGAGCAATTTACAAACAAGTAAGTATAAACACCATGGGACCATGCAGCCGTCATACCGCTCAGGAAGGAGACGTGTTCTGTCTCCTAGAGATGAACCTACTTTGGTGTGAGAAGTGCAAATCAATTCCAGAACAACAGCAAAGGACCTTGTGAAGAAGCTGGAGGGAACAGGTACAAAAGTATCTATATCCACAGTAAATCGAGTCCTATAACGACATAACCTGAAAGGCCGCTCAGCAAGGAAGAAGCCACTGCTTCAAAACCACCATAAATAAGCCAGACTACGGTTTGCAACTGCACATGGGGACAAAGGTTGTACTTTTTGGAGAAATGTCCTATGGTCGGATTAAACAAAAATAGAACTGTTTGGCTATAATGACCATCGTTATGTTTGGAGGAAAAAGGGGGAGGCTTGCAAGCCAAAGAACACCATCCCAACCGTGAAGCACGGGGGTGGCAGCATCTTGTTGTGGGGGTGCTTTGCTGCAGGAGGGTCTGGTGCACTTCACAAAATAGATGGCATCATGAGGAAGGAAAATGATGTGGATATATTTAAGCAACATCAGTCAGAAAGTTCAAGTATGGTCGCAAATGGGTCTTCCAAATGGACAATGACCCCAAGCATACTTCCAAAGTTGTGGCAAAATGGCTTAAGGACAACAAAGTCAAGGTATTGGAGTGGCCATCACAAAGCGCTGACACCAATCCTATAGACAAATTGTGGGCAGAACTGAAAAAGAATGTGCGAGCAAGGAGGCCTACAAACCTGACTCAGTTACACCAGTTCTGTCAGGAGGAATGGGCCAAAATTCACCCAACTTATTGTGGGAAGCTTGTGGATGACACGTAGCTGAGGTAGGGAACGGGGCGTAGAGCGGGAGTTGCAATCATCCATGTTTATTAACAGAAAAATCAACAAGGCATACGAGTGTGCTACTTTTAAGAAAACAAAAACAGAGAGCACGAACACACACAAGAACCCACAGTGCACCTGGGCACTGCTGGAACATAAATAGAATCCCCAATTAGAGACAACTCAAGACAGCTGCCTCTAATTGGGGATCAACCAAACTGACAATAGAGTTCGCTAGATCTCTGTTGTCAGGTCCTGACTGTGGCCTCTCGACTCCCATAGAGGATTCAAGAGGCCTGCCCTCAATCAGGACCTGACAGTGGAAGGCTACCCGAAACGTTTGACCCAAGTTAAACAATTTAAAGGCAATGCTACCAAATACGAATTGAGTGTATGTAAACTTCTGACCCACTGGGAATGTGATGAAAGAAATAAAAGCTGAAATAAATAATTCTCTCATCTATTATTCTGACATTTCACATTCTTAAAATAAAGTGGTGATCCTAACTGACCTAAAACAGGGTTTCTTTACTAGGATTAAATGTCAGGAATTGTGAAAAACTGAGTTTAAATGTATTTGGCTAAGGTGTATGTAAACTTCCGACTTTAACTGAATATATATAAACTGAGGCCAAACATTAGAGTTGCTCTTGAGACTGATGTACAATTTTCTTGTTTGTATACGAGGTTGATTCTAAGAGTAGGCAATGGATTCTGAGAATAAGCAAGGCAGAGGAAATATTCCCTTTTGTATAAGAAATGAAATTCTTGATGGCAATAACACCATGGCCACATGAGAGAGGAATCTAATAAGACAAAGGTCAAAATATGAAATGCTTTTGCAAATGGAAGAGGACATTGACAGGGATGGTATTTACTCTATGGAACTCCTTTGAGCATTGTATAGAAACACAGAACGCCCAGACCACAAAATACATCTGATTTGCATGTTCCGCTTACTGCCGTAATAGCATCTGTGAAAAATGTAATATCTGTTACGGATGAAAAAAAAACATTAATTTGCTGACATCCAGCATCTACCTCAAACTGTACAGTTTTATAATTACTAAATCATTTAAAATACATTCAAATGAATTCACTTTAACTTTTTAAAACACATGACATTACATGAAATTAGGCCTAACTGAAACCATAATTTGCTAATGCTAATTATACAGTGAAAAGCATTACAAAGTGTTGGCGTGGTCTATCTGTCTCTTCCATGTTGTTGTTAAGTCAAATATGCCATATTAATTATTTCCTAGCCTCGTCACAAACCAAGGGGAAGCCTGGGGAAGTTCCATGGCAGAAATCAGCTAAAGAGCGGTCGGAACCCAGTGTAAATCAGTGACGGCTCGTAACACGTCAAACCAATCAAATGCCTTGCTTGGGCGGAGCTCCAAAGCTATGTAAAAAAAAAAAAGAGAGTCAACAAAACAAGCACTGGTGACAAAACATTTTAGAACATTTGCAGCACGCTGGTTTTCAAATAATTTCTCTGTTATTTCGAGATGAGCTAAAGCTGCAGCAAGAGGGGAGAAATGGTCTACAATGCTGGCCATATCAATATTTTTAATTTAGACTTTTCTGAATGTACTGTATATTTGGCTATAAAAACTAGCATGAGGGACAGGTAGTGTGGGAAGAAGTTCAAGTTCAATTTCTCTCACGATTATAAAGCCAACAAAATGTTAATAAAAACAGCATATTATTGATCTAAAAGGTTACCAGTGTTAGCCCAGTTACTAGCTTATTCTGGGTCAGTGATACAAAGAGCAACCATGTACTTGGAACTGCAATCATTTAGCTAGCAACATTGCTAAAATCAATAAAATAAAATGAACCCCATAAAATGAACCTCATAAAAAAACCTGTGGGGCCTCCCGAGAGGCGCCGTGGTCTAAGGCATTGCATCGCAGTGCAAGATGTGGGTTCGAGCCCCATCTGTGTTGCAGCCGGCTACGACCGGGAGACCCATGAGGCGACGCACAATTGGCCCAGCGTCTTCCGGGTTAGGGGGGGGGGGGGGGGGGGTTTGGCCGGCCGGGATGTCCTTGTCCCATCGCGCTGTAGCAACTCCCGTGGCGGGACGGGTACATGCACACTGAAATGGTACGGTGTTTCCGCCAACACATTGGTGTGGCTGCCTTCCGGGTTAAACGTGCATCGTGTCACGAAGTGTAGTTCGGCTTAGCGGGGTTGTGTTTAGGAGGACGCACGGCTCTCGACCTATGCCTCTCCCGAGTCTGTACGGGAGTTACAGCGATGGGACAAGACATTAACTACCTGTAATGCTTGTCTCCTTATTTGGATTAGCACTAAATGTTATATGTCAACACGTAAAAGACATGTACAAAATCTGGTATATTGTTTTCCTCATATAAATGGTCTTCTGGTATCATTTTAAATTGAGAACATATAGCTAAACATGCAATCAATGTGTGAATTTAGCTATTCTCTGCTTCAGATGACAGATGCCCATAAGGCCAGTAATGCCATCATACTCTAGGCCTATGGCTACATTGGCAATGCATGCCATGTGATAGCCTGCCAAATGGATTCACATAGCTGACATACTGAGAGAGAGTGACAATCAAATTAAACAGATTGGAGATCTTACAACTAGACAAAAAGGAAATGATAATTTGAGAATACAACACAGAACAGACACATTAGAGACAGAACCCCTTCCCCTCTTTATTGCAAGATTGTGATATGTGTACAAATAAGTCAACTTGTATGTAAATATGAAACTTCTTAGTTTAAACAACAATGGATAATTGAATAGTAACAAGTAGGCTATTATTACTAAAGCATCACAAAAAACTCCATACCAGCGGTGGCCAACCTTGCTTCACTGATCACTGATCTACTGGGTGAGCAGACTTCCATTGAAGCACAGCAATAGCACACTTGATTATCAACTCCTTAGATTTGATAAGTTTAATCAGGTGTGTTATTGCTGTGCTGGAACAGAACCCTGCACACTCAGCAGACCTCAAGCAAGGTTGGCCTGCTCCAATTGCAATAGGTTTATACATTGTGTATGATGTTTAACTGTATTTATAACCCATGGTCTATAGGATATACTGTACCCTTAGCCTCTTGGGACATTCATTGGGACCTCTCTCTTGATCGGCAAACAGGCTTTCGCAGCTTTCCATAGCTGAGGACAGAAAACATCACAAAGAAACAAGCTTCACTATACTCAAATTAGACAGCACTGGATATTATGTTGCTATTATCTCTCTGTCCTCAAAGTTTTGCCCCCTAGAGACTGGCACTGGAGAATGCTTTCAGAATGTCCTCCCACAAAATGACCTGCCCTATCCAGTAGCCTACACTCTCCCTTTACTGAAACTGGAGCTGCAATTTCACCCTCTTCCGTGGCTGTTATGTACAAATGTGTTTGGAGACTGTGTTTTTAATTTACAATGATTACATCAAGATAGCTAGATAATAGGAAGCTAGCTGATGATATTTAATTAACTTAACTAGGTAGCCTAGGTAGCGTTGGGCCAGTAACCGAAAGGTCGCTGGTTTGCATACCTAAGCCGACAAGGTGAAAAACCTGTCAATGTGTCCTTGAGCAAGGCACTTAACCCTAATTTGCTCCAGGGGCTGATCCTGTGGGTAGGCCGTCATTGTAAATAAGAATTTGTTCTTAACTGACTTGCCTAGTTACAGTAAATAAAAAAATAAAAAAAATAGCAGTGTGTAAAGTTAGCTAGCCAGCTAGCAGCACAGTTAATAATACATTATACAGTATATTTTTTTTATGTATTTACTTACTTGAATAGGTTCTCCCGCTGCCTCCGTTTTTTGCTTCCTTACAAAAACAAAATAATGGGCAATCCTCAAGATATTTTTGGTGGTAGCAAATCGCAGCCAGCACTCCTGTGGACAGGAGGAATGGAGACAAAGAAAGAAAGTACCATTCAAACTGTTTTTGCAATTAAAAGTTCTCCAGACCTCCAAGGGAACTGTGACAACTACATGATTTATTTTCTTCCCACACTCATAAGACAGCTGGTTAAGGAATATGATATTAATAAGCTTTACCTGAGACATTAGTGGAATAAGGTAAGCTTTAACCGACAAAATGCGTCAGGACATTAAATTCCTCTGTAAATCAGAAAGCCTTGCACAGGATTCAATATGGAGAGTTAAATGGGCTATGTGTTCTCTTTGTTTATTTAGTCCTACTCACTCTGTCAGTAATATTAAAATATTTTAATCTGTAAAGTCAAGTTGCCATTTTGAGGAGGCTCAAAATTGGTTGCCAGACATGATAATTAACTAACATGCATCCTTCTATAACATTAGACACAGCTAAGGCTTTTTGTGAGCCTCCTGTTAAAAAAATGTTTTTTTGCTTGAATAAAAAAAACTAGTGTGGAATGGTGCTTAGAGTGGCTCCAAGAACCCTGAATACCTCATATTATGGTTCAGAATATGTCGATATATGTCTCAGACAGCGCTGCTCACAACAGACAGTTTTTTTTTCTTCCTATTACTGTACATACTGTAGATATAGAGCAAGGCCAGGCAACTAGATTCGCCGCAGGCCGGTTCTTGTAGGAGCGGATAATCAGGGGGCTGGAATATATTTAGAATAAATTTGTACACTGCATATTGACCACTACTAAGCCTAAAAAGAGATTGTATTTGAAAATGACAATCATTTTATACCTTAAATTACATTGAGAAACGATCACATATGTCTCTTAGGAAAATATTTCCTAAATTTAACAAAGTTTTAGCAGAAATCCTGGTGATTGTACACTTTCTTATAAATTATTATTATTGTTATTGTTATTATTATATATATTTTTGTATGCTTTACAACCGTTTTGGGGGACCAAAAGAAATCCCTTGCGATAGAGTATATTTGGTTTGGCGCTGCATGCCTAGAGCTTTATAATCTCATCTCTAGGATTTGATTTAGGCGGGATGTATGCCTTTTGAGGAGCATGGGGAACGAATGGCACTGATGTATCAATCCCCCCCGAGACGGAGAAGAGGAAGATGCTGCAGACAAAGGAGTTTATGTCCAAAACCAAAGCCTGAATAGAAATGGACCCTCTCTAATCCCGGCTGAGATCAGTTATCCTCCTTCTCTCCATTCTAGTGACAGCGGTGACAGGAACATTCAGAAGTCACCCTCTTAAAGGAAAGCTGAGGTGTACAGTACACCATAATAGACACAATGTATTGCCACTACCATATAGCTATAGTGTAGTACGGCAAAAAAAATGGTAGATGTGCCCTCCCTTTTAGTGGAATCCTTGGTATCTGTGTTTCCTGCCAGCACAACCCAGTCTTTATCAACAGTGGACTAATTTAAAAAATGTATCAACATTGGACTAATTTTAAAAAAGGTACATAGAGTGCATTCAGAAAGTATTCAGACCCCTTGACATTCTCCACATTTTGTTAGGTTATAGCCTTATTCTAAAATTGATTAAATTGTTTTTTCCTCATCAATCTACACACAATAACACAATGACAAAGAAAAACAGCTTTTTTTCAATTTTTGCTAATGTAAATAAAAAAATGAAATATCATATTTACATAAGTATTCGGACCCTTTACTCAGTACTTTGTTGAAGCACCTTTGGCAGATATTACAGACTCGAGTCTTGTTGGGTATAACGCTACAAGCTTGGCAAACCTGTATTTGGGGAATTTCTCCCATTCTTCTCTGCAAATCCTCTCAAGTTCTGTCAGGTTGGAAGGGGAGCGTCGCTGTAAAGCTATTTTCAGTTCTCTCCAGAGATATTCGATCTGGTTCAAGTCCGGGCTCTGGCTGGGCCACTCAAATACATTCATAGACTTGTCCTGAAGCCATTCCTGCATTGTCTTGGCTGTGTGCTTAGGGTCGTTGTCCTGTTGGAAGGTGAACCTTCGTCCCAGTCTGAGGTCCTGAGTGCTTTGGAGCATCTGGGGAAGGGTACCAAAAAATGTCTGCCACTTTGAAGGTCCCCAAGAATGGTCCTCCATCATTCTTAAATGGAAGAAGTTTGGAACCACCAAGACTCTTCCCAGAGCTGGCCACCCGGCCAAACTGAGCAATCGGGGGAGAAGGTCCTTGGTCAGGGAGGTGACCAAGAACCCTATGGTCACTTTGACAGAGCTCCAGAGTTCCAGAGGCAACGACTCTCAGACCATGACAAACAAGATTCTCTGGTTTGATGAAACCAAGATCTCTTCGGCCTGAATTTCAAAAGTTTGAACGGTAGTGTAAAAGCCATATCTTCCTCTGTCCAGTGTCTGTGTTCTTTTGCCATCTTAATCTTTTATTTTTATTGGCCAGTCTGATATATGGCTTTTTCTTTGCAACTCTGCCTGGAAGGCCAGCATCCCAGTGTCGCATCTTCACTGTTGACATTGAGACTGGTGTTTTGCGGGTACTATTTAATGAAGCTGCCAGTTGAGGACTTGTGAGGCGTCTGTTTCTCAAACTAGACTCTCTAATGTATTTGTCCTCTTTCTCAGTTGTGCACCGGGGCCTCCCACTCCCCTTTCTATTCTGGTTAGAGCCAGTTTGTGCTGTTCTGTGAAGAAAGTAGTACACAGCGTTGTACGAGATCTTCAGTTTCTTGGAAATTTCTTGCACAGGAATAGACTGACAAGTTTCAGAAGAAAGTTATTTGTTTCTGCCCATTGTGAGCCTGTAATCGAACCCACCAATGCTGATGCTCCAGATACTCAGCTAGTCTAAAGAAGGCCTTCTTTAATCAGCACAACAGTTTTCAGCTGTACTAACATAATTGAAAAAAGGGTTTTCTAATGACCAATTAGACTTTTAAAATTATAAACTTGGATTAGTGTCACGTTCGGGTGTGTAGAGAGACCAAGGCGCAGCGTATCGATAGTTCGACATATTTATTTAACTAAATGACGAACCATACAAAATAACAAATGATAATAATAAAGAGGACACACGTAGCACGAACACGAGACAACATAACAATGAACCACGCCAACGGAGTGGAACACAGACATATAAGTAAGATCCCTAATTAGAGGTAATGCATAGCAGCTGCCTCTAATTAGGGATCCCACACACACACACAACACCAGACAGAAATAGAAATGATAGATCTGCCAGACTCTGACCATAGAAATATAGAGAAGCAAAGCTTCTCTATGGCCAGAGCCTGACAGTACCCCCCCCCCCCCCCCCCAAGGCGCGGACTCCCGGCCGCAAGAAAAACAAACACAAAAACATGAGGGAAGGGTAAGAGAGGAAAAACATCACGACATAACCATCGCAGGTGGCGGTTCCGGCCCCGGCGAAGTGGATATTTTCCTCAGCATTCCTACTTGGCCCGGACTGGGCACTGGTGTGGTAGGCGACTCAGGCCATTTAAAGGGGCAACCCACCGGTCCTGGAAATGACCATGGTGGGGCAAAAGGCTCAGGCCATGGAGCGGGGCAAATAACCGGGCCAGGACTGGGCACCGGTGTGGCAGGCGACTCCGGCCATATAAAGGGGCAACCCACCGGTCCTGGTAACAACAATGGTGGGGAAAAAATCTCAGGCCATGGAGCGGGGCAAATAACCGGGCCAGGACTGAGCACCGGTGTGGCAGGCGACTCCGGCCATATAAAGGGGCAACCCACCGGTCCTTTAAATAACAATGGTGGGGAAAAAAGTTCAGGCCATGGAGCGGGGAAAATAACCGGGCCAGGACTGAGCACCGGTGTGGCAGGCGACTCCGGCCATATAATTATCACGGGAGGCTCCGGGCTGTCGAGCTTCACGGGAGACTCCGGGCTGTCGAGCGTCACGGGAGGCTCCGGGCTGTCGAGCGTCACGGGAGGCTCCGGGTCTGTCGAGCGTCATGGGAGGCTCCGGGCTGTCGAGCGTCACGGGAGGCTCCGGGCTGTCGAGCGTCACGGGAGGCTCCGGGCTGTCGAGCGTCACGGGAGGCTCCGGGCTGTCGAGCGTCACGGGAGGCTTCGGGCTGTCGACCATCACGGGAGGCTCCGGGTTGTCGACCATCACGGGAGGCTCCGGGCTGTCGACCATCACAGGAGTCTCCGGGCTGTCGACTATCACGGGAGTCTCCGGGCTGATGAGGCGCACCGACGGTCTGGTGCGTGTAGCCGGCACTGGAGGTACCTGGCTGGGCACACGCACTGGAGGTCGAGTGCGGGGAGTCGGCACGGGACGTACCGGACTAGAGACGCGCACTGGAAGCCTGATGCGTGGAGTCGGCACATGTGGCACAGGACTAATAACACGCACCTCAGGGCTAGTGCGGGGAACAGGCACATGACGTACCGTACTGGAGAGGCGCACTGGAGGCCTGGTGCGTGGAGTCGGCACTGATGGCACCGGACTGGTGACACGCACCTCAGGGCGAGTGCGAGGAGCAGGCACATGACGTACCGTACTGGAGAGGCGCACTGGAGGCCTGGTGCATGGAGTCGGCACTGATGGCACCGGACTGGTGACACGCACCTCAGGGCGAGTGCGAGGAACAGGCACATGACGTACCGGACTGGAGAGGCGCACTGGAGTGTAGCAGACGGCCGGACCCAGACTGGGCACCGGTGGAGCGGACTGCTCTGGCACTGGAGTAGAGCAGACGGCCGGACCCCGACTGGGCACCGGTAAAGCGGACTGCTCTTTCATGGGAGTGGAGTAGGCGACTGGACACGGATTATTCCACTCCGACATTTCCCGTTCAACCTCCTCCGCTATCTCCCACATTTCCTCCAGAACATCTCCAAAATGGCTCTCCAAATAATCCTCCTCTTCTACACTTTGTGCCCCCCATTTATATTTAGGGCACAGTGTATCCCAGATGGAGAGTGGTACTGGCTTGTCCTCCTCAAACCCAGACCACCCCCATAGCCCCCCCCCGAAATTTTCCTGGGGTTGACTACGGGCTCCATTACCTCCGTTTCCACGATTACGCCGTTTTCCCCTCTTCTCCTTTTCTCCAGAATATCGCTGCTTGGTCGGGTGGTGGTTCATTCTGTCATGTTCGGGTGTGTAGAGAGACCAAGGCGCAGCGTATCGATAGTTCAACATATTTATTTAACTAAATGACGAACCATACAAAATAACAAATGATAATAATAAAGAGGACACACGTAGCACGAACACGAGACAACATAACAATGAACCACGCCAACGGAGTGGAACACAGACATATAAGTAAGATCCCTAATTAGAGGTAATGCATAGCAGCTGCCTCTAATTAGGGATCCCACACACACACACAACACCAGACAGAAATAGAAATGATAGATCTGCCAGACTCTGACCATAGAAATATAGAGAGGGCAAAGCTTCTCTATGGCCAGAGCCTGAAAATTTGCTAACACAACGTGCCATTGGAACACAGGAGTGATGATTGCTGATAATGGGCCTCTGTACGCCTATGTAGATATTCCATAGATAAATCAACCGTTTCAAGCTACAATAGTAATTTACAACATTAACAATGTCTATACTGTATTTCTGATCAATTTTATGTTATTTAAATGGACAAAAAATTTGCTTTTCTTTCAAAAACAAGGACATTTGTAAGTGACCCCAAACGTTTGAACGGTAGTGTATGTAATTGTGATTTTTCACATTTGCAAAAAAAATTATAATAATGGTTTTTGCTATTATTTTATTTATTTTTTATTTAACTAGGCAAGTCAGTTAAGAACAAATTCTTATTTACAATGATGGCCTACATTGTTTTACAGGGTCATTCATAGAAGTACGGCGCCCCTGGAGCAAATTACGGTTATGTACCTTGCTCAAGGGCACATCGACAGGTTTTTCATGTTGTTGACTCAAGTGTGCGAACCAGCGACCTTTCGGTTACTGGCCCAACGCTCTAACCGCTAGGCTACCTGCTGCCCCCAATTATGGGGTATTGTGTGTAGATTGATGAGAATAAAAAAAAAAGTGTAATACATTTTTGAATAAGGCTGTAACGTAACACAATGTGGAAAAAGTGAAGCGATCTGAATACTTTCCAAATGCACTTGTAAGGGCTGGATTGTGGTAACCTTTATGTCCATCAGGGGGAACCACAACCCAGTCCTTACATCAGGGAGGGAAGGTGAATGATCCCCAATCAGAGACAGCTGTCTAGCGTTGTCTCTGATTGGGAATGGTATTTAGCCTTCTCTCCCATCCACCTGCATGTGGATCATTATTTGTTTACTTTGTTTGACTGCACTGCCAGTACTCAAGTAAGTCACTCTCTTTTTGTGATACTCTCCTTTTTGTTATATGCTTCGTGAGTCCATCTCATTTAATAAAAAGGATGACACTCCACCAGCGCTCCGTTTACCGTCCCTTCACTCCAAAACGTGACAGAATGATCCACCACCCGTCCGGGACGCAACGGAGCCTGACATTGGGAGATATCCTCCTCGGTATGGGGAAAATTACCGAGGAGGAATACTCCCATTATCGTGCGGTGGAGGAAGGCTGGGGTCCGGAGCAGCGGCGCCGACGTCGGGGAAAGAGTCGGCGGGCCAAAAAAGCTAGGGACCAGCCTGGAGCCCAGAAAAACCCCCAAACGGATTTTGGGGGGGGGGGCTATGGGGGTGGTCGGGGATCGAGGGAGAAGAGCCCCGACCACTGCACTCGTGGGGGTTCCCGGGGGAGCCCCTACAGCCATGGGAGCGGAAGTACAGAGAGGAGTCGGAGGAAGACGACGACGATGTGCTTCTGTTCCCTCACTCATGGGGGTTCCGGGAACCCTCACAGGATGGGGATTGGTGCTGGAGCGACAACGACAGCAACAGTCCTAATCCAGTGCCAGTTCCCAGCCCGGTGCCTTCAGCGCCGGTCCAGAGTCGGAGGAGAAGGAGACCGACTCAGCGCACCCAAACATCGGTGCGCAACAAAAGCCCGGTGCGACCCGTGCCAGCTCAGCGCACCAGCCAAACGAAGCGTCTGCCCAGTCCGGTACGCCCAGTGCCGGCTCCTCGCACCCGACCTCCAGTGAAGGTCAGCAACCCTGAGCCTCCGGTGAAGGTCAGCAACCCTGAGCCTCCGGTGAAGGTCAGCAACCCTGAGCCTCCGGTGAAGGTCAGCAGCCCGAGGCCTCCGGTGAAGGTCAGCAGCCCGAGGCCTCCAGTGAAGGTCAGCAGCCCGAGGCCTCCAGTGAAGGTCAGCAGCCCGAGGCCTCCAGTGAAGGTCAGCAGCCCGAGACCTCCAGTGAAGGTCAGCAGCCCGAGACCTCCAGTAAAGGTCAGCAGCCCGAGACCTCCAGTAAAGGTCAGCAGCCCGAGACCTCCAGTGAAGGTCAGCAGCCCGAGACCTCCAGTGAAGGTCAGCAGTCCGGAGCCCAATCCGGGTCCAGCCGTCTGCTCCGCTCCAGAGCCAGAGCAGTCCGCTCCACCGGTGCCCAGTCCGGGGCCGGTCGTCTGCTTCGCTCCAGTGCCGGACCAGTCCGCTCCACCGGTGCCCAGTCCGGGGCCGGTCGTCTGCTTCGCTCCCGTGCCGGAGCAGTCCGCTCTACCGGTGCCCAGTCCGGGGCCGGTCGTCTGCTTCGCTCCCGTGCCGGAGCAGTCCGCTCCACCGGTGCCCAGTCCGGGGCCGGTAGTCTGCTTCGCTCCCGTGCCGGAGCAGTCCGCTCCACAGGATCGGGCATACAAAGGGGAGGCAAGGAGGAAGCTGCCGGCAATACAGACGCCACACCCGAGGCCGGAACCGGAGCCCCCACCAACAACAACCTCCCCAGTATTCCGCAAGTTCCCCCCTCTTTGTTTTTTTTTATATGTTGGACTTTGTGGTTCTTGGTTGGGGGGAGGTATCGCGGTCGGGAGCCCGCGCCTTGGGGGGGGGGGTACTGTAAGGGCTGGATTGTGGTAACCTTTATGTCCATCAGGGGGAACCACAACCCAGTCCTTACATCAGGGAGGGAAGGTGAATGATCCCCAATCAGAGACAGCTGTCTAGCGTTGTCTCTGATTGGGAATGGTATTTAGCCTTCTCTCCCATCCACCTGCATGTGGATCATTATTTGTTTACTTTGTTTGACTGCACTGCCAGTACTCAAGTAAGTCACTCTCTTTTTGTGATACTCTCCTTTTTGTTATATGCTTCGTGAGTCCATCTCATTTAATAAAAAGGATGACACTCCACCAGCGCTCCGTTTACCGTCCCTTCACTCTAAAACGTGACAGCACTGTATATAGCCATGTTATTTTCTACTCCCTATACTGTATAGAGCCATGTTATTTTTACATGGTATTCTTAATTATTATTCACTGTGTATTTATTCCTTGTGTCACTATTTCTAAGTAAGTGTAGTGTACAAATTATTATAATTATGTTCCGTCCCCCTGACCATCCACTTTGACCAAAATGATCCCCCAGCTGAATCTGGTTGCCAATCCCTGCTTTACACAATGCCAGTGCCTACCCAAGTAGATACACATGGATTTGGATTATAATTTGCATCTGTTTTCCCCCATTTGTATTGACTCATCGTTCAGTCATGAAGGAACCGTATTGTAGTTCAATGAATCAGATAATCATTCCGGTTAAATTTCAATGAAGCAAACTAGCACAACTCATCCAATTTGTCGCTACTCAAACACAGGTTCAATGTGAAGTGGAAGCAAAAAAAATACAATTAATCCTTGTGGAATGTTCAGGGCAAATCTGTTAGGATTCTCCTACACTGTCACAGTTTCCCCTTAGCTGTCATGTGGAGTTCACCATGTGCGTTTCAAATCAAAGACTCACGACTGTACAGCAGTGATGTGGGTCTATGCTGACCCTCCTCATCAACAGTGACTGGAGTCAGGAACGGCTGTCCGTGTCAATGATTTGAGTGGATTCTGGATGGATGGGAAGGAAGGCATGCATACTCTGGCGCATTTGCTGAGGTTTTGATGCAGTTTTAGCTAACTTGAGATTTATAGCATAAAAACCACCAGAAACATGAATAAAAAAAACATAAGATAACAAAAAAGAATGATATCTTTTATATAATTGAACTTTTAATTTAGCTTTTCACAACAGTTGCTTAACCTGTTTTATCACAGGTTAAGCACTGTCTACCCTACCTACTCTTGACTGCACTTCACTTCTGTACAGCGAATGCAATTTCCTTGACCATCTTTGAGTGTGTTGTCCATTGTATTTCTGACCAAGGGCAGAACATGTGGGGACACCTGCATAGGGGACTTTAGGAAACATAAGCCTTTCATTTCAGCCAAGGACAAGGTGGTCCTCAGGCCGGTCAGAGCAGTAATTGAAAGATACCAAATATCATCCATTGCCTACATGACTCACCTAGGGCCGTATTCAGTGATAAATTGACTTAACTTGGACATGGAAGTTGACTTGTTGATAAGTTTACTTGAGATAAGTTCACTTAACATGGTCATGGTATTCAGAGTTTGATTGTATTCTGCCATGTCAATAAATTACTTGAACTTTAACAAAATATAGAAGGATGTATTATTTTCTTATGAAAACATACATTACTTTTATAAAGATATAATTGTATTTTTCTTTGCCTCAAACCTGGGTCATTTCTGTTGTTAGGAAGATGGCGTATTATGTTTCATGGGTGTATTTATAGATTCTGTACTTAATTTACTACCTATTTGCATGCATTTGAAACCCCACAGTAAAAACCCCTTGGGATAATTAATGCTATATGTCATCAAACTGAAATAGCAATCATCATACAGAATATGTAGCCTTGCTGATTCATCTAATGACGTATCGAGACTCTTACTGCATTATGAAAATGCTTCACATTTGAGCTTCACTTGACGGGAAGAAAGTACCATTAACATGATATGCTCTACTAAGACCCACCTCTTGTGAAACACTTCACATTGAAATCCGGAGTGCTCCTGATGCAATATTTATATCGGGACTTTGTTTGGCATTCGTTTTGATCTTGAAAGACAAATAATAAATAAATATGTATATGTTCCGGAACAGTGCATAATGTATGACAACAAGGGCAGACCAAAGCTGGTGGAGGGGCTCAGGCACTTGCAACTGAAGTGTAACAAAAATACAATATCTCAGCTAAGGCTGCTAAGGCTCAATGGCCTAGTGGGATTCACACAGTGTCTTTAATGCTGGAATGTGTGTACTGGTCTAGTCTCTTGATATAAAGATCAGTTTCTGGCCAGTGGATATTACAAAATTGATTATTAAACAAGTCTGCTTTGTGGTCAAAGATGAAAGATGAAACTCTGTTCTGTCAGCTGGTGTCAGCCATGTGAATTTGTTTTTGTGTGGAATTTGTGTTTGTGTGTGCGCCTCTGCCTACGTGAATATGTGTGTGTCAATGCAAGTGAATTTCAGGTATACAAAAAAGAGATTGTCACGTTTATGGTGAAGATTTCACATGGAAGCCGTCTTCCTTAAAATAAAATGGTGATATGTGTAAACAAGCCTATGAGATGTTTTGCTTTCTATATGTCTGACTTTACCAGGCCCCCAGTGTCCGGTCTGGAGCCTGAAGGCACAAGCTCTGCTGGTAGGCTACTGCATAGCATAATAGTGGTGCCCAAAGCCCTGGTCTGCCCTAGAAAGCCTATGTAAATTATGATCGTCAGAACGGGCAAACAAACATTTTATAGACTGCCGTTTTGGGTTATAAAATGTTTTTATTATGATCAAGTTGAGATATTTAGTTAAATAGTGATCCATTCTGACTACTACATTTGCCGTTACACAGGACCACGTGCTGGCACAGACCAATCATGGCCAGGCAGGCTACGAGTAGGCTCGCGCCCTCATGCCTTAGACATTAAGGTTGACTCTCTCAGGCAAGAAGAAAAACGACTAGTCACGGCCACATTCACCATGATCCTTAGTGATTTTTTGGTGCCATTCAGCCCTGTTCAGCAATATAGTGCACTTCAAATTCAAATACTTCCGGCTTCATGCGCCATCGGGAGTTTTCCATAGGAATATGTGGATGACGTCAGCACTACCACTATCTACCTTGACAGTTCCAAGTTTAGCCCTCATCGTGCTGAGATCAACATTTCATTCAGCCGTGAGTTTCATTCAGAGGTACTTGGTCAAGAGAGCATTTAAAGTGGTCTCTGTACTCTAAATGACATTTCACGGTCCGTCCAAACGTAATTGGGTCTACAAAAAAAAAACACCTCTTCAAAGTCTAATAAAGAACAGACTCATATTTTGACATTTATGATTCTATTAAGTGGAAAAATGCTTGATGGCTGTAACTTTGCGGAGGCTAAAGGCATTAATAGTTCAAGGTTGACCTTGTGGTAATAGAGCAATGTGGTCACCTAATAGAACTGCCAATGTTACAGCAGTAAAATTGGGAAATTATTATTTGGGCCAATTAAAATATGACTCAATTATTCCTGTCTGTAAATTAGATAGAAATATCGGAGAACAAGTTTTTTTAATTTGTGTGTTAATAGCTTCACACAAGCCAAGTCACATGGTAGCAATGATCAATTCTAGAGTCAGACCTGTATCCAGGTACCCTATAGCTATATTGTAGAATACACTGATTATAGTTAATTGACAGTGAAAGCAACATAAAGATTCAAAAGTTATGCTATTCCACGTGTGTTTCCAAAGTGGTTTCTGGCACCAAATATTTTTTGATTTTAAGTTGTAAAAGTTATTGTTAAATGGGCAGTGCAGATAAAAAAATATATATATACATATTTTCCCACTGATGTGGACTTTCAAGTCTATTCCTATGCTTATCTACACATTTCCTTTAAGACCAGAGCCAAGTTTTTGAAATCCCCACTTTCGTCCCGCATCTGCATATTATTGTGTTACCTTGCCAGGCATTTTGCTTTTAGATGTGCCAGCATTCAAACGTTAAGCAAAGCCTCAATCTGCAATGTTGAAGCTGTGACAAATGGTTGGGCTTTACGAGTGTCTCGCCAGGGGTAATTATCAGCCCCAGCATAACAATCAGATAGGAGCCCGGGAGTGAATCTGGAGCCCGGCATTGGATATCTATCTGTAAACATATGAGGAATACAAATAGAGCTTTCACAGACATTATCTGCAATAACCTTAAATTCATACTATCAATCACAGCCTTCAATGCATCATAATAATGACATCACCAAAGTCATAAACAGTTATACTCGCTGATTGCTGACTGCCTGATCGCTGACTCTTAAGGTGCAATTTCTTTAAATTCAAATTCAGTGTCCATATTAGCACAGTCACTTCAGTTGCAATGCATGCCACTTTGAAAGAGAAGATCTTACTGTACAACAGCATCACTATGCTCTGTATGTATGGTGATTCAGCATCATTGAGGTCTATTCAGTCTTGTAAGCTGATGGAGAGTGTGCAATAATCCTACCCATTGTGGTCCCTCTAATCAGTTTCCCCATCACTACAGAGATAACACTGTTTGCAAAACACTGGGCCTCAAAATAGAAGCCACTGGGTCTCAAAATAGCAGATCTGTCCTTACAGTAAGCTGGGTTAATGACGCAGGCGATATGGCCATTCTCGTTCACAATGTCATGTCAATGACCCCCTTAGTCACATAGCAAGCAATACTAAGTTAGCTTAATTTAAGCTAATTGTGTTGATTCAAGAGGAGACATTTGATTTAATTATGTCTTATCAGGCATTCTATTTTCCAAAAAGTCTATTTAATTCAGTTTTAATCACACGGCCAGCGCCTAGGGTTTTCATCACTGAATTTCTCTGCGTGCAAATCTATTTTTCTCCTCTAACCACAACATGGTGGGCTAATCCCTATTGTAAATCAGGTAATTACCATTAATTAGACATTTATGCAATCAATCCAATTTTGACATTAATTACTGCATCACTCAAGCCACAAGTGAGTTAAACAACACAAATGCATCCCTTAACTTTATGGCACCCACTTTCTCATCACATCATGTTTTAATGATACCAAGGGCTGAATATACAATTGGACCTCTTCAGGGATGATACAAACCAACCAATTATCCTCTTGCACTCTCTTGTGTTTTGAATGATGTGCATGCATTGTGTTTTACAGGTTCTGTTACCATTGGGATGATGGTAGTTAACTGTTAGCATAGAGAAAAAGCAGTCTCTCTAATCATGTATGAAATATTGAACTACAGAGAGGAACACCATCTTTAGTTGTATGATATAGACATACCCTAATGTCTTTGCCAGAGGTAGCATTCACCTTTCAGTTCTCTCTTAGCATTTGGAAATGTTCCCCCTCCACAGGATGCCAGTAGAACTCGTCCTCTCTTTATTCATACTAATTTCACAGGGGCTACTAATAAGGATTTTATATCCAAATAAAAGGATTTCTTCCTGGTGTTGCTCCCCTAGATAATGATAGACAGGGTAAAACAAATTATATTTTTCCTTAAAGTCGTCTCTTAGGAAAAATGAAAAATGAAA
The DNA here is from genome assembly GCA_023634145.1 of Thymallus thymallus. Lineage (NCBI taxonomy): Eukaryota > Metazoa > Chordata > Actinopteri > Salmoniformes > Salmonidae > Thymallus > Thymallus thymallus. The sequence goes on along the minus strand of CM042417.1, from coordinate 13,970,362 downwards.
ATAGGTTCTGTGAATGTTCCCAGAACATTTGTTAGGTCGTGATGAATGTCCTCATAAAACAAAATCTGTCCAGTCGTGGTGATGATTATAGAATGTTTGTATAAAATATTTGCCCAATGCTGCAAGAACATTCCTAGAACACATGTAATCTGTTCTTTTGTTAAGCCAGGTCTTTTTCCCTCTGAGCCACCAGGGAAGCTCTCTTACATCTTCTATTTTCAGTATCTAGCCATGGCAGTATGGTCAATCAGGAATTCCATGCTTCCTTTTTAGCCTTCTTAGACATAACTAACCCAGGGAAATACTGGTAACTGGTTATTCACAGTCACTTCACCCATCCTCTTTATATAATGCATACTTCTGGGCCCATATTTACAAGGTATCCAAGAGTGCTTATCTAGGATCACTTTTGAGGGAATTATATTGGGTGTGTTTTTTAAATTTTAGGTCAAAATACCTGGCTTGAGAATCAAACATTGCTGGTTCAAACCCCACATATGCAGGTTGTCAACATATGAAGTGTAAAAAATATGCTTGTGTTGGTATGATTAAATGCTGTTCAAATGTCGTATTAAATAAATTATAATGTATCTATATCACCTTGTAGTGGGCCTACAATGCAGTTCTTAAATTGCCATTACATCTGGAGAGAAACATAATGGGGATGTATTCCAATCTGCTTTCTCATGCTTTAAGGCGCTACAGTGGCTTGCGAAAGTGTTCAACCCCTTTGGCATTTTTCCTATTTTGTTGCCTTACAACCTGGAATTAAAAATGCATTTTGGGGGGTTTGTATCATTTGATTTACACAACATGCCTACCACTTTGAAGACGCAAAATATTTTTTATTGTGACACAAACAAGAAATAAGACAAAAAAAACAGAACTTGAGCGTGCATAACTATTCACCCCCACAAAGTCAATACTTTGTAGAGACACCTTTTGCAGCAATTACAGCTGCAAGTCTCTTGGGGTATGTCTCTATAAGCTTGGCACATCTAGCCACTGGGGGTTTTGCCCATTCTTCAAGGCAAAACTGCTCCAGCTCCTTCAAGTTGGATGGGTTCCGCTGGTGTACAGCAATCTTTAAGTCATCCCACAGATTCTCAATTGGATTGAGGTCTGGGCTTTGACTAGGCCATTTCAAGACATTTTAATGTTTCCCCTTAAACCACTTGAGTGTTGCTTTAGCAGTATGCTTAGGGTCATTGTCCTGCTGGAAGGTGAACCTCCAGCCCAGTCTCAAGTCTCTGGAAGACTGAAACAGGTTTCCCTCAAGAATTTCTCTGTATTTAGCACCATCCATCATTCCTTCAATTCTGTTTCCCAGTCCCTGCCGAGGAAAAACATCCCCACAGCATGATGCTGCCACCACCATGCTTCACTGTGGGGATGGTGTTCTCGGGGTTATGAGAGGTGTTGGGTTTGCGCCAGACAAAGCGTTTTCCTTGATGGCGAAAAAGCAAACATTTTGTCTCATCTCCCACATGCCTTTTGCCGAACAACAGCAATGTTTGCTTATTTTTTTCTTTAAGCAATGGCTTTTTCTGCCCACTCTTCCGTAAAGCCCAACTCTGTGGAGTGTACGGCTTAAAGTGGTCCTATGGACAGATACTCCAATCTCCACTGTGGGTTATCTTTGGTCTCTTTGTTTCCTCTCTGATTAATGCCCTCCTTGCCTGTTCCGTGAGTTTTGGTGGGCGGCCCTCTCTTGGGAGGTTTGTTATGGTGCTATATTCTTTCCATTTTTTAATAATGGATTTAATGGTGCTCTGTGGGATGTTCAAAGTTTCTGATATTTTTTTTATAACACAACCCTGATCTGTACTTCTCCATAACTTTGTCCCTGACCTGTTTGGAGAGCTCCTTGGTCTTCATGATGCCGCTTGCTTGGTGGTGCCCCTTGCTTAGTGGTTTTGTAGACTCTGGGGCCTTTCAGAACAGGTGTATATATACTGAGATCATGTGACAGATCATGTGACACTTAGAATGCACACAGGTGGACTTTATTTAACTAATTATGTGACTTCTGAAGGTAATTGATTGCACCAGATCTTATTTAGGGGCTTTATAGGGGCTGTATTTTAAGGGAATTATTATATATTACTTATATCATGCGCACATTTAGCAATTTCATTATTTTTCTCTGCCATTGACCTGTATAGTATAGTTAACCATGCAAATATGTTTTATTTATTTATATCAACTTGCAATATTAGTATAATTTTTTCACCTAACACTGTAACAATGTAAAGTGTACATATTCAGCCATTCACTCATACTATGCAATGTATTTTTATAGCTTTTTGCACTCCAGACTTCTTGTATTTTTACTCTTTTTATGTGTCTTTTGTGTATTTCATTCTGGCATTTTTCACCTGTCCTGTGTTTTTCTTAGCTGCTTGATAAATTAATTTCCCCTCGGGGATCAATAAAGTGTCTGTCTGTCCGTCTGTCCGTCCGTCCGTCGCAAAGGGGGTGAATACATATGCAAGCACCACTTTTCTGTTATTTATTTTTTGAAATAAGTAATTTTTTTCCTTTCACTTCCCCAATTTGGGCTGTTTTGTGTATGTTCATTACATGAAATCCATTTAAATTACAGGTTGTAATGCCGTTAAAATAGGAAAACGCCAAGGGGGATGAATACTTTTGCAAGGCACTGTACATATGTTGTGGTAATATTAGGTATTAGGATTTAATGTTCTGAGGACCTCCAAGACAAGGTAAAATATATATTGTGTGAACATTAATGGAATATTATGTTAAACATAAAACAAATATGCTATGAAAGTAACTCAAAATGACTTATTTGGACATTTTGGAACATTGTGCAACATTGTGTTCTGTGCAACCTATGCAAATATCACAAGAATATTCTGGCAACTCCCAAGACAAATCCCATAACTTAATTAAATGTTCTGGGAAGCTTTAACACTAGAACCGCCAAGACGGTCAATCTGACCATTTTAAATTGTGTAATTTCAATTAACCCACCTGTCCTTGACTTTTCCTAAATATGCATATTTTACACTCTAGCAGTACTTTCAGATATACAGTACCAGTCAAATGTTTGGACACACCTACTCATTGAAGGGTTTTTCTAATAGTGAAGACATCAAAACTATGAAATAACACATATGGAATCATGTAGTAACCAAAAACGTGTCAAATCCAAATAATGTTATATTTGAGATTCTTCAAAGTAGCCACCCTTTGCCTTGATGACAGCTTTGCACACTCTTGGCATTCTCATAACCAGCTTCACCTGGAATGCTTTTCCAACAGTATTGAAGGAGTTCCCACATATGCTGAGCTCTTGTTGGTTGCTTTTCATTCGTTCTACGGTACAACTCATCCCAAACCATCTCGGTGGGGTGATTGTGGAGGCCAGGTCATCTGATGCAGCACTTCATCAATCTCCTTCTTGGTCAATTAGCCCTTACACAGCCTGCAGGTGTGTTGGGTCATTGTCGTGTTGAAAAACAAATGATAGTCCCACTAAGGGATGGTGTATCGATGCAGAATGCTGTGGTAGCCATGCTTGTTAAGTGTGCCTTGAATTCTAAATACTGTAAATCCCTGACAGTGTCACCAGAATGCGTAGATCATCCGTTCACCTACTCTGCGTCTCACAAAGACACGGCGGTTGGAACCAAAAATCTAAAATTTGGACTCATCAGACCAAAGGAAAGACTTCCACTACTCTAATGTCCATTGCTCGTGTTTCTTGGACCAAGCAAGTCTCTTCTTCTTATTGGTGTCCCTTAGTAGTGGTTTCTTTGAAGCAATTCGACCATGAAGGCCTGATTCAAGCAGTCTCCTCTGAACAGTTGATGTTGAGATGACAACTTTCGGAGCATTTCATCCTCACTAGCGCCAAGACATAATTATTAATTATTATAACAGTAGAATAGCCGGGCCTCGAGGTGTACCAATAGCCAATGTAATTTGGTTGTGTTTATGAAGGTCTTGGGTAACATTAGAATAGGAACTGTAAATATTTAAAATAACATTTTCATTAGTTTATGTTAGGCTATACGTAAAAACTATGAAAAAAAACACACACAAAAAACAGAAATTCAAGTGTAGGTCTAGCATCTATTTTATTCGTGGAGTGCCTTTGTTACAACTATGAAATAAAAAGCATGTGCGTTGAAACACAGTAAAAGTGTTTTATTATAACGACAAAACTAATAAAAAATGAAAATCAGCAAAAATACAATTATGGCATTATAATGAGTATAGGTGTCGATATGACAGCGGTCAAAAATAGTATATTATTGTCCGTTTTTGGACACGTTATATATGTGGCCTCGATTGTGCTTACTGTATGGTGTGCATCTTCACACAACAGTTGGATCTCATTAACTTTCACTTGATAGCAACACTTTCTACAAACAAGTCACTTGCAACTGAAACTGGTGTCATACAGGTGTCATGGGTTCTGTTCCGAATGCATCTGCTACCTTGTAGTTTCTCCTCCTTGGGATCTGTGCGCAATTTGGCTCGCACCATGGCTCGCGTGGAATCTTTTTTGCAGCCTTGGTTGGCCCTCATACAGTCAGGGGAGGGGCATTTCAAGGATTTTTTAAATGGGGGGGGGGGGGGGGGGGGGGTCAGTGGTGGCCATGTAAAATCAGCATTTGTATCACAAATGACGTTGAAAATGTGTTAAACTACAATGCCTTGTATTGAATACTTAACTTATATCTGTCCCTAATCAATTAAACAAATCAAGTTGTAAATGCAAACTTGCAAATATTTAAGTTAGTTGCAGGTTAACTTTAGTGTATATTCACTGTCTGGCATCAAGTAATTACTCACATTAAAAAGACGCATCAATGAAATGAAATTATACTGCTACTGTGCCCTCCTCATAATCAAATTACTGATCTGATTTTGACATATTTAGAAGCAATGAGGTGGAAACATGGAAACCAACAATGTCTTCACCAATTCAAATCAGATACAAAACACAAAGGTTCTCTTTGAAACTTACAGGGGTTTACAGTAGTGGATGTCATAGAAATTTTAATCAATTAATACAAACATTTTTTCTATGGTAGTTGTATTAGTTCTGTTTGCCACATATTTGAGAGCGTAGAACTATTCAGATGAACAGGACAACACACATAACTCCTCATTTGGTATGAACGTTATTAAATTTAACCATTTTGTGTTTTACAATGAAGAAGCAGGTATTCACATAAAAGTGTTACGGCTATAGTTGTCTTTAACAAATAACCATCATTACAACACATATCTTTCAGAATTGTAGGTCTGTACAAATCTAGTTTTTTTTGTATGCAGAACAATTATATGCTATGCTGCTCAGCCTCAGAACAGCTGTAGTCTGCATTTTTATCAAATATACACATCCTCCAACCTTTTTATATTTTCTTACAGTTTGGGTGTTTTACACCACTTCATCTTTTATACCCTCTTTAAAGTGTTTTATACAAAAGCAGACACATACACTATACAGTACTATGTTACACTACACATGTAGGTTAAGCAGCTCAGCCTCAGAACAGCTGTATTCTGCAGTTTTTGTGCTGGCTACTGAATATTTTAATAAACTTGTCCATGTTCAGAGACTTAGCTCTCTTTGACTCTATGCTGAGCACCCCAAGAACACTCAGTCTCTCATCTCTCATAGTTGTTTGTAGGTGATTCTTGATCAATTTCAGGGTGAAAAAACTATGTTCACAGGCAGCACTACTGACCGGAAGAGCAACTGCTATTTTGCGCAAACTGAAAAGTTCATGGAACACCTCTTTGAATGGCTCCAGGAACACAGTGAACTCCAGTAAGTTGGTTAGGTCCAGCTTTCTTTATCCTTTCCAAAATCGTGTCTTAGATCATCCAAGTCTGATTCGTAGATCTCTGCAAACAAAAAGAGGTCTCTTCCAGAAAGCTGTTGCTTTTGGGGTGGAGGGCTTGAACACCTTCATTATTTTACAGCTGGGCTTGGAGAAGAATTCACCAAACATAGTGTCAAGGATTGGACAGAAGATGCTCCTTCGAAAACCATCCTCATCTTTCTCAATGAAACGCTCACCCAAGTTGGATGCAACTACAGATCCTTGTAATCTCCAGCTGGTCTTTTGTTGCCTTTTCGACACCCTTTCAATGCTGAGATTACACTGTTTAGCAGTGTCTAAAACCTCTCCTCAAAGAAGGACTCATCTCTGTAGCGCTGAAATGTGTCCTGGAGTGCTTCAATGAGATCCACTGCTCTAGCTAGATCCAGTGAGGGTGACTGAAGCACATCTGAAAGAAACTTGGTGTCACCAAGCACTTTTTTAAATGTTGCTAAGAGCCCAATGAAAGTAACATCTATCTGTGAAAGGAGGCCCCGTGCCTCCACAGACCAATCACCACTGTCTATATCTTCAAGGACACGGAGTACAGCGGGTAGTCTGTCCATCAGAATGCGGCAGGCATAGTGCCTGCATGCCCATCTGGTGTCACTGAGCTTTTGAAGCTCCCTAGCCTGACCTCCACACTTTCTGTACAACTAGCCACTGAAAGTAAGAGCCTGACATGAAAACGTACAATTTCTGTACTAAAGAAACAAAAACATGCCGCCTCTGGTACAGACTTGACAGCATCAACAAGTACTAGGTTGAGGCAATGTGCATTGCAGTACACTCCAGAATGTTTTCCACTCATTACTGACGCCCAATCATATCCCTGCCCTACAAGATGGTGTCACGATGCGTATACATGGGACGGTAGACAGAGCGTTCATGGAGTGTCTTCCTTGTTTATTATGTGAGATTGTCTCACGAGGCACATAAATAAACAGGAGAGTACTATATTCTAAACTAATACACAAAAGCAAGGTGACTTACTGTGATCTGCTGGCAGTGCAGACAAACACAAACAATGACCCACATTGAGCAACTTAAATAGAATCCCCAATCAGAGACAACGTCTCACAGCTGTCTCCAATTGGGGATTCAACACAAAATGAAAAACACAGATCTAGATATCTAGATCTGTCAGGCTCTGACCATGGCCAAAAGGTACTCGCTATGGCCAGAGCCTGACAGATGGCTTTTGTACTCCAGCCCATACTTCTCTAGGCAGCTGATAATCTTTTCAGTCAATCCTGCAGCATCTAAACGATCAGCTTGTTAAAAATGTTTAAAAAAACTCTCATGCACTGTTCCATTATAGTAATATCTTTGGACCAGTGACAGTTGTTCTTTTTTCATCATGTCCTTAGTTTCATCAACCAGAACACTGAATACCTCACTTTCTTTGACCTCTTGGATGATTTCACACTGGACTAACTCTGCCAAAGACTCAAGGATTTCATTTTGTATTTTATTGCTTGTGTATTTTGTATTTCCAACTGCCATTTTTTTCTTTACTACTGGGTCACGTTTTGCCATTTGTTCTAATATGGAAAGAAAGTTCCCCCTATTCTTACAGTTCTCGGATTCACGATGGCCTCTTTGTGGAATGTTTTGTGTAGCAGTAAGCAGAAGAACATCAGCCACAGTTTTTACATAGTCACGATTCTCTTTCACAGTTTTTTAATATTCTTTATCCATTGATTGTAACAAAGATGAGTTACTCTAAACTCTCCTTCTGAATTCTGCACATGCCAACATGACAATAACATGGTGCTCTGATTTGGCATTCATGGCAAACCCACCATCTTTATACAAAGCTTTTTTCCAATTAGAAAATCCAGACAGAGAAATGAAGGCAGATTGGGGGGCATTGGGTAGTGAAAAGTGTCTGCATGCAAAACAATGTGCAGAGTCCTGGCTTTGTGAATATTCCAACCATGAATAGTCTTTGTACCATGTGGCGACAAAAGCCCTCTTCATTTGACCTTTTCCATGCTGTGTTCTGGGGAACATCTTCATCTTAGGTTGTACTGGACCCACCACTCTGGATTGTGAAATATCTAAAAGTATACATGTATAGTATCAGTCCCTATTATTTTAAGATTTAAGTTGTTCCTTGTAAAATGTTCTACAACGAACCCACTGACTGGTAGATTCCATTTGACTACATACCTTGAGGTCCAACTGGAACAGCAAATGTGGATGATCCAGAGGGGATTGGGAGGTGCTCTCTGTCACTGATGCTCTGTGAACTGCTGTTAATGCTGCCATGAGAATCATCCTCTTCTTCCTCTGAAGAGTTACCATTTTTAATATGCTTACCTAGTATTGAGGAAATATTACTTATGGCAGTGATACATTGTAGTTTGACCTAGATCGCTCTGAAAAGATGATCTGCTAAAAGACTGAAAGGTAAATGTAAGTGGTATTTTGTGAATCTTAGGAACTGGATAAGGAAAAAATATCCCACTGCTCTGACTTGCACCTGTTGCTGATGGTCGAAGACTGTTGGTCTGACCCTGACTGGATGTCTCAGTTTGGCTCTGACCTGTGTTGTCTGTCTGACAGGGTTTCTTAAAAAAAAAAAAAAACTTTAGATATCCTGTTTCCTTTTCATGTTCTCTTTTTCCTAACTTCTCCTTGAATAATAAATACAAGTATTTTACTGTTATAATACTGTACTTAGCAAATTACGCTGCATTTATGCATAGCCATTCAATACAGGCCAATAACAAAAAATAGTACAGTATAGCTAGCTACATAGTTAGCTAGATACACAGTTAGCTAGCTGACGTTTAGTAGTAATGTCAATTTAAGGTACAGTAGCTACAACTCACGTCAGGTTAGCTAAACATACGTTGGCTTGCCTTTGCTCAATGAAATGGAGTTAACTACTAACGTCACACACACATTATTTTCAATAGCATAATATTCTGTAATGTGAAATTAAGTTGATGTTAGTGAATATAGCAAGAAACGAACTAGTTAGCAAACCAAATTGTATTCATGTTTGGTTGCTTTCTTTCAAACTAGCTAGCTAGCTACTGTACTGTAATTGTAGCTTAGTCTACCGAAGTTATATGGTTAGCCCCACAGAACCATTTAGCTAAATTAAACTGGAGTTCGCTTACCCCATGCTTAGTTCACACTATTTGTTATAAATATGTGAATATGAACATACCTTGCGTTGAGGATCCTGAGTACAATCCTGTCAACATTCGGAAAGTGTTACAAAATGTGTTCTTCAATAACTGCAGCAGAGCAAAGAAAACGACTGTGTGCACTTGTTTTAGTGTGTTTAATTTAGCCTGCCTGGGATTACCGTTCAGCGCTGGCGGTGTTTTCATCTTGTTAAACTGGATGTTCGTCCCCAAAAAACATTCCACAGCAACTCAGAACAAACGCACCCCTAAGCCAGCTTGACAGCGCTCTCTGCCAATGGGAAATGGGGGGGCAACAAGGGTGGCCAATCATATTTCAGCAGGGGGCAGGTGACACCCCATGCCCCCCCACTGGTCCCGCCCCTGCATACAGTATGTCTCTCACGTAGCCTGTGCCAGACTCACGATGAAGTCTCTCCTGCTCATGATGCTGTTCATGCACTGCTTGAACAACACGTGTGCGTTGATAGAAGCCAAGTCCAGCATGTTGTAGAACACAGCAACAGGCCATCGGTGAGTTCATCCATTCACTTAGTACAGCTGTTCCATCTGATCCGAAACATTATCAGACACTCGTTCACCTGCTGCCCGATATGGATCCTTTCCCAGATATGGAAAGGTGCTCAGTATGAATAATAATAATCATCAGAGTTGTCATGATCCATTTCTTCCCTGCCATCTGAGTCGTTTTTATTCAGATCTTGTGGCGAGGATCCATTCGTCTTAGTCTTGTTGTAAATTACGCACACTCTCACTGTGTAGCCTACTCTAAGTAGGCTAGTAAAACTGCTTGGATTCAGTGGTCTGATATACTGTAGGCTACACCGTTTTGAGATTATAATTAGAATCTTATGCACGACTGGCAACAGGTAACCTAAGGGTTAAGGGTGTTGGGGAGTAACCAAAGGGTCGTTGGTTCAAATCCCTGAGCTTGCAAAAATCAACTGTTCTCCTCTTGAGCAAGGCAGGTAACCCCCAACAACAACTATGTGCTGATGTCAATTAAGGCAGATCCCCGCACATCTCTGATTCAGTGTTGTTGGGTTAAATGCGGAAGACACATTTTGGTAGAATGCATTCAGTTGTGATGAAATTGGGCCTCCGAGTGGCGCAGCGGTCTGAGGCACTGCATAGCAGTGCTAGCTGTGTCACTACAGATCCTGGTTCGATCCAAGGCTGTGTCGCAGCCGGCCACAACCGGGAGACCCATGAGGCGGTGCAAAATTGTCCGGGTTAGGGGAGGGTTTGGCTAGCCAGGATGTACTTGTCCCATCGCTCTCTAGCGACTCCTGTGGCTGGCCGGGTGCATGAATGCTGACACGGTTGCCAGGTGTACAGTGTTTTATTTTGTTAATCAAAAACATTTTTTGAATGTTTTGGGGATGTTATCATCCTAATGCTTGATAAAAACCTAACTAGAACTTAATGGGAATCGTAGCTAATGTTCTGTGAATGTTCCCAGTTTGCTGGGTAGGAACATGCTATTTCAGTATGACAAACCATGTCTGAGGAGCCTATTAATATTTCATGGTGGATAGAGGTGTCCTTTGTGTGCAGACACAGTGCTCAGGGCAAACTGTCTGTTTCCCTTGATAATGATGGTGACCTAGCCAACCCTTTGTCATTGACTCCCACCAGCATTATCAGTGTATGGCGCTCAAGGCCTAGTAGGCCTCTACATGCTATCAGCATGTTTTGCATGACCAGCTGTCACTAACATTATGACTTCTGGGAAGAGAGAGAGAGAGAGAGGTAGAGAGAGAGAGAGAGAGAGAGAGAGGGAGAGAGAGAAGGTATTATTGTCGAGTGCACACTAATGAACGTGGCTGGATGTGAATGTCATTAATTATTGCTAACATCATCACCTTAGAAAAGTGTTTAATTATTTCCTGATGCACTCTCAAAGGAGCTCGTGCAGAATGCTCAGGTTTAGAAAATGGATACTGGCAAGGAGCCAGAGCTGGACGAGCCCCTTTGTGTACCGTTGCCTGCCCTCCACTGACTATTGCCTTAAAGAGTGCTGATCATCAACAACAGCAACCATAGAGTATATAACTGGACCTAGGGTTCTATTCAATCTGTATCGCTGAAGCATTACAGATTTGGTGATAGTAATGTAAAGGTCATTTGAAATTGAGCCACATATGCAGTGTTTACCATGAATGCAATCTCCACTAATGCGGGGAAAATTGCCTTTAAATTTCAATCACACTGTAAGGCTGAACTTCCACGATATGGATTGAATAGAGCCCTTAGCCTGATTTTATGTAAAATGCTGCAGAGTTTATGGTTGCAATAAAGCCAGAATAGGCTGAGCAGGACTTGGTGGTGACAAGACAAGCTCCACTCCAACTGTTTCCCCTCTTTCACTACACTGGTGGCTGCAATGGGATTATCTCTAAGGCCTGCAAGTGTACCCTTGTCTGCGCTGAGGTTTATATGCTGGCCAGAAACCCATCCTCTGGCAAGAGGTCCTGGTCTTAATGGCATAGTTGCTGGTTCAAACCCTGTCTGAGCTGTTCCCCCTCAATATTGTTTTATAGCCTCTGTACCAGTGGGTTTGATCTGTGCCTGCTTGAGTGTCCTCTGGCTGCATACAGTAGCTATTAAACGTGAGATGGACACACCCACACTCCATATGTAAATGCTTCATGCCGCATACCACTTCAGAATCAGATAGCGTTATGATGTTGCTTTGAGTGACAGCTCACTCAGACTCTTCAATGATTTGGCATTTTTTGGATGCTGAGAAAATTGAGGAGCTATTTTGCTCTCCTCACACAAATCTGGTCATAAATTCAAAAATTATTACTGGGTTTAAAAATAGTCACTCCTGCCTCTATATTTGATGACAATTTTAAATCTACAATTGTTAATATCTTTACGTTTTATTGACATTTGAAAGGAATGTGAAAAACGGAATTTACAGAGGTGTAAAGAGGTGTGTAGACTTACAAACATATCCGATGAGTCTAGCTCTACTTGTCGCTAGAGCACCAGGCACGCAATCGGCACGCAATAGGGGAGCTGGACACTGACGTTGCATCAACAGCCACGTACGGAGAGCTGGGAACAGAGGCTATTATTTTACATACTTCACAACACTTTGTGCAGAGCGCGCAGTCGTCAGACTCTCTTCGCAAAGCCCGTGGCAGCGCACATAAAGATCTTCAGGAGCCCTGTTATAGTTCCAGCATGTTACATATTCGTCATTTTGTATCCAAGCATATCCGCATGGCAACAGTTTAATTTGCTGAGCAGTTTTGGAAGATCGTTTTTTCCTCGGCTGATGTGACATTATCCCTTTGGAATGATGTGGACCTCTCATGACTCTATTGGATTTGTTTTCCTGTCCAGTTTATGTATCCAATTTGGATTCTCCTTTGAAGGTAAGCTGAGACATATCGTCATAAAACAAGTATACACATTCTAACCTATTTGGGCTTGTTCTAGGTAAAAACAACCTATAGGTCGAATTTTATTCATTATAAAAGTGCGTATAACTTAACCATTAAAGCTGCAGAGTGCAGACATGAAATAATGTTTTTTACGATTGAAATAAGTAACGAATGCAAAATACAATATGCTTGACTATAAAATAAAGTAGCCGAAAAAGCCTACCTATCATTCACCTAACGTTGCCTACATTATAAAATGTAATCTAGTTATGATTTAGTATTTTCTTATAGTTAATGTCTTTGTATAACTTTGTAGAGACACGGAGCGCGACATGCATTTAAAGTAACGGATATGCAGATACACTGTTGGAAAGCAGAGAGCACCATTGACAGTTACACTGTTGACATACCAGTGAGATTCTTGATCTGTCCCTCAGTGGTTTTTGTCTACCTTTGCATCTCATCAAACGAAATCTGTCACATTTGCACGTCTGCCTCGGCATTGCCACTGTCACCGTAAAGATAGCCTGTATCCCTTGCAAATACTTTTTAAGCGCAGTGAGTCTTGTAGAGGAAAATTGTAGGCTACAGTAATGTTCAGACTGTTTTCATGGATTAAACCAGTGTAACGTTTGTCAACATTTAAATATGTATTCAACAGATATGCACTATAGGCTATATAATATAACGTTACCGGTCTTATTGTCACTACAATATGCGCGTGAATTTGAATTATATTTTTTTGGGAGTGAATCTGGCAAATATATGTTAATGTTTAATCACTTTTTTTCTCATATGTCCATGTTTGAGAAGGGTATTTGATATGTTATGAGGCATCCATTTATTATCAAGATGTTATACCCATCGCACTGACATTTTTAGACGCATAGTGGAGCCATTTCCGCGGATTTCGTTCACTATTGCGATTAACCTACACTTTAATTCTACTGCCATTTGTATAAGACACATGTATGTCATACACCATCACACGTTCCTTACGTTTTCATATCAGGTTTGTTAGAAATAGGCTATAGTTGCGGAGAGAAAGGCCTCCAATACAATAGCCCTGTGACCATGGACGCACAGCATTTATACTGACTGTTTGTCTCTCTTTCAGGAAAGTTTACAGATATTCCCTCCAATCTAACGGTAAAAGAAGGTCAAAACATTGAAATGGCGTGCGCCTTCCAGAGTGGAACCGCATCAGTTTACTTGGAGATTCAGTGGTGGTTCATTAGAGCGCCAGAAGAACCGAGCAACAGCGAGGAGGAGGATGATGACGAAGAAGTACGTATGGAATTCACTTGCTTCAAATACATGTTTCAATGTTGAGGACTTTCTTTAGAATATGACATGTCTTGCCCCTTCACATTGCAATCATATATCTGCATAATTGTGCAGTTTTTCAGAAGCCCATTAGGCACAGACAACTCCGTGAATTCTAGCATGATTGGCTTATCATTACCAAGAAGAGCATAGTTCCCATAGCCTACATGAAATGATTTATCTGTGATTCTGTCTAACTGTGTTTGACTTTGAACTGATTTGTTGTTTTTATCCCATTTTTTAATCCCTTTATTATCCTATAAGATTTACTGTAATAACCTTTGAACAGATTGCCGTAACATGCAGTGGTAAAATAATACGGGTCTGTATCATCTCAGCCTGTCTTTACCAAGTTAATTTAACATCAAGTCAACATGTACGTTTCCCCAGGAACCCAGGGGATGGGGGTTCCAGGGGATGGGGGTTCCTGGGGATGGGGGTTCCATCTGGAGTGTGTATAAGGCCATGCTAACAGAGTTAAGTGAACTTATGGTCATTTATGATTGTACAGTAGGACCATCAGAGTCAGAAAAAAGCTTCACTGACACATTCTTGCAAATTGCCTCGTTATATACAGTAAGCCTGAACAGTGTAATGTCTGAGACCCTACTCGACTGGCATTTGTAATGTATTGCTACATTAGATATCTACGTATGACAGCTTCTCCTTGTGAATAATGATCAGTTACTTTGCGTCTGCTTCTCATTATGCTCCCTCTATTCAGATGGCTGGTACATTTTAGGGGAGTTTGGCAGTTTGTCATCACTGACATCAAACAGGGGAATGTTTCTTTTGATAAATGCTCGACTTCCTCGCAGTGAAACCACAATGCATTGAGAGAGGCCTGTTCTTGGATATCCACACGGCTTTAAAACAGTTATTACTGCTCCTTTGTTGTCACCCATCATGCCCGCATTGCCAAGGCTTTGATCCATTTGGTCCATCACTCTTAGATGTCGGCTGAAGGAGCTATTGATGCACAGCACAGCATTGTAGCTCATATGATCCAATTCTTTTTATGGCATCTGTTTGAAATGACAAGCAGTGGTTTTCTCCTGCAAGCAATGGGTTTCAACAAAAACAGACTGGGAGTCATAAGGAGGACTATAAAAATATGCTGCAGAAAACAGTAGAGCTGAGAAAATTAGTGAATGTGGAATAGGAAGTCAAACAGACATGCACAGACTACAAGGTCCAGTTTAGAACAGAAACATAACAATTGAAACCCACTTTATGGGTGGGCAAGTCCAGTATATCAAAGTGGCATCACGATGTCCGTTCTCTAGCTGTCTGTCAGCTATAGTCCCAATGACACTATCATGTGCAGTGGTTGATGGTGCTCGGAGCTCGGAGCTCTCTGCTTTGCTCTGTTTGACTGGGCTAAGATGGTGGTCTATCCTGCTACTCTGATGTTGAAGAGGGGATTCATCTCCCCTCAAGTCTGGATCTATTGCTATCCGGTTAATCCACAGGTCCAATGTTTGCTATGAAATCAATTTATGGAGTAAATCTTTACAATCCTGTTCGCCGGTAATTTTATTTGGTGTGGGATTAAGAGTAGCTATAAGTAAACGAAAATGGGATTTCCCTTCAAGGTAACAGTCGTGTCTTCCTAGGTCGTTGAAAAAGCCTAAAACCATTGATTGCCATTGTGTGCCACAGCCTCTCTCAACAAGATAAGATAAATCTCTCTTTTCTTCTCTTTTAAAGAGGAAGTGTGGTGAAAAGCCTGTGGTCTTGTGGTAACACACCCAGCTGCAATAACATATGCCTCCCCACTGGAGATCAGGGTTCAATCCCTGTGTCTCCCCTCCTCATATGTTTATTTCTAACCTGTCTCAATAAAATATGAGTGTGAAAGTCACAGAATGTCAGGCTTGGATCAAGGTATAGCAGATCTTTCTATTCCAAGAATTGTAATATCAATCATTTTGCAATGGCATGATAATGAGTTTAGACCATTGCCATGTTTAATAAGAGCAGATATTTCCTGTTTCAGAAGGAAGCATAAAATCCATAGCTGTACTCCAGCCTCTGGACCTTAGAATACTATCTCCTTCACCGGCCTTCGCTACTACTGCCCCGAGAGCCTTGTACCCTGTCTGGCCAAGATAATAACATTCAGAGTCAATACAATGCAGAGGCTCCCATCGACCCTGGTCTCATTAAGAGACAGACACACCACTTTTAATGGATGGAAGGTTTTCAGAATCACATGATCAAGATGTGGGGAACAGGTAGTACAGTAGATTAGGTCCTGCTTACCATCCGTTTGTCTTTTTCCCTGCTACTTCACCATAATGGAGAGCCCTTATTACAGTGTGCCAATTACATGACTGATTTCTCATTTGGAATGACTCAATTATTGGACCATGAGTGACTTTAGTTGGAGTCAATTCATTTGAAGGGAAGGGTGATAAAGAGATGGTTGAGAAAATAACATACAGAACGTGTGAGACAATAAGGATGCAAAGGCTCCAGGGAAATAACAAACGCCACACACAATTTGACGGGTCTGGCTGAGTATTATAATTATTGGACCAATCAGACCATGGTGGGGGGGCCATTGCAGGTCATCATAGCAAAATGGCTTCTAGAAGATGAATCAAAACAGATACATACATTACCAAATGGCTTTCAACACAGATTTCCATGGCTAGTGTGATCCCTCATGGCTAGTGTGATCCCAATGGGTGTTAAAAAGCTAATAGTAATTTGAACAGAGCCATCTGTATGCATCCCATCTGCTGTATCGTGTCCATTGTCACTGACTGCAGCTGAACCAACACAAGGTTATTCTGTGCCAGTTAATTGAGGATTGTAATTGAATCATTTTGACTAATTCCTTTGTTAAATATGTTTAATAATATGGCATGTATGGGTTTTCACATTTTTGTTGCATGGTATGTAATTCTTCACTTCACAATCCTTGCATGATTACTAGCTACCTGAAACACAAATACGGCGTGGAGAATTGCCAGAGTAATCTCCTTTCTCTGTTGTTTTAAATCATCATGACAAGGACGAGCACTAACGAAGGGACATCCCTTTCAAATACTTTGCTACAAATATTGTACTGTAATAATTGTCTCTCAGTGCTTTTTGTCAACATGACACATTTTCAGCTTTCACTAGGGGCCCCTCGGGAGGGCCTTGGGGGCCACTGAGGTGGCCACAGTAACTAACTAGTGTAACAGACAGTCAAAGAGTGTGAGGATGTCATGTGTTAGGCCAGATTAGTTAGACCACCTGGAGGGGAAATTCACACAGGAGATGGATCAGAGCCACTGGGCAAGTTAGAGGATATAACAGCAATCTTCTCTTCAACATCCTTCAGAGAATTCCCTGCAGGAACTCAGTGGTGATATCAGTGGGTAGGGTTATTGAGTGCAATATTGAGTGCAATGTCCAATGGTTGCATGAACCAGACCAGTGTCCAACATTTGTTTTGGTCAAAAGACACCAAACAGAAGTGAATTGTCGGAAGGAATATGACTAACAGGCTTGCAGAGTAGCACAGAGTGGGATGCCTCCTGGCTTTATGACCATATTTGGTCAGAAAGGAGAAAGATAATTCTCCAGGCATGTGGTACTTCTGACTAAGCATAAGCTCAAGAAGAGGCTTTGTCTGGCAAGCACTGCCAGCAGCATCCTCCAATTCAATTTCCTGGATCAAAACAGAACCAGCCTTTAAAGACATTGGACTCACAATTAGAGAATGACTAGCATTTGATCTCGTCCACCGAGTCAATGGGAGATGAAAGGAAGGTGAAAGATCGGCTGTGGGTGTAGTCATGTGTGTGCATGCTGTGTTTGTGTGTGTGTGGAGTCATCGGTGACTGACTGATGTAAGTGAGAGTAGTTGGAGCTGACATGACAAGCGTCATAACATGGCAAGCATCACTAGAACAAACATAGTTCAAAGTGCAACACAAAAACCTCTTTCTTTAGAGTTCCAGATATGTTTTCTCTGACAAAGACAGAAACCCTGCAGTATGTGGCATTCAGCTTGTGACCCCTATGCCCGTTAGAAACAGCAGCAACACTCGAGTGATGTTTCCACCCAGATCCAGATTGTCTGCAGTGATAGAAAGCACAGGGAGGAAAGGGCTTATATGTATCACGGAAGGACAGGAAATTAAACATGGACTTGGATGATTGGAGGTCCAGGATGCTCGGTTCCAGGGAAGGATTACAGGGAGAAGGCAGAGATGGAGGTGTGAAAGTTATATAGGATCCAGAACTGCAGTGCGACAGCATCACAATGTGAATCAGTTCATATATTTTCAAAGGTTTTGTTATTGTTAAGAAGCAAGGAGAGGTTTTGTCCTCAACATAGATCAATATGAAAGCAAGAATCGTACTTGAAGATTCTTCTGGTATGATATGTACTGTATGTTCTTCAATACTTTAATATGGATTTGAGATGTCAAACAGAAGTCTCCTTCAATAGGACAAATACATTTGGATATGTTCTATCCCCAAGGGCAAACGCTTGACAAATTCAACTGCTGGTCTTTCTAACATGTTCTTATTATTGTGCTAATGGCATTATATGTATGCATATGCCTTAACATTGTTAACCATACGTTATACCTAATAACTTATGCATTAGGACATAGAAATATTTCTGGTGTAATAGATTTAAAGTCTTGTGGATCACTTCTAAGAATCATATTGAATTGAATTATGTAGATTACACCCTGTGAACTATATTACAACTGTTTCCTCATATCCACTTGAGGAAAGTGTTGTTGGCACATTACCTAAATGTATTTGTTACTTCATGCCGAGTGGAAAATTCATAATGGATTAGCCCATTATTCTAATGACATTATTGGAGAAGGCATTCATCATGGGCCTGTCTAGGAGATCTAAAAGAACGTTAATAAGGTTTGGTCTGAGGCTGGAGTGAAGCGTTAATTAAGGGTAAGGGCTCCTCAGAGTGCTGATCTAGGATCAGTTTGGCCTTTTATGTCATAATGAGTCTGATTACATGAACAGGGGGGACCTGATTCTAGATCAGCACTCCTACTCTGAGATGCTTCATGAATACGGACCCAGCAGGTCTCCCTAATAAGAGACTGTAGTGTAGTGGCATCTCCACTTCAAGGTGTGACCCACTGTGGTCCAGTGTTATCAACCTGACTGCTCCCCTACTGTAATAGGATCAATTTAGAGCCTGTTGTGGAGCTTTTGTGGGTGAATCTCATGGACGTCTGGTGCGAGTGTCAAATAGATGAGTGTCCGCACATGAAAGTGGCTGATTAGATTAAACGTGCCCAATCCCCTTGATGTGTGGGATGTCATTGAACATGCCACTGTGCTAGCCTTCCTCTGCAACACTCCCAGAACTCTCTCTCTCTCGCTCTCTCTCTGTCTCACCCCCCTATTATCTTCAAATGAACCCAGAGGGAGGGAGGGAGGGAGGTAGGGAGGGAGAGAGAGAGAAAGAGAGGAACATGGGGGAGCAAGGGAGAGAGAGGCTCCTATATTCTGGGATAATGGAGCTGTCACACTGTTTTGATTCAGGGCATTGATTCCATATTTAATTGCTTATGGCTTCCCCTGGATAGTGGTTTGGGGGATATCACAGTAATGTATGGTCGTGCAGAACACTTATGGCACTGATCACACCGATATATGTACTCATATGTTGTCGCTGCCAATAATCCTCGTATCAGTTGTGCCCTCGATTGTCCGAGCAAACGCCCATTTCCTGCCAGGATATACTTTGTTAAATGAAAAAGAGAATTGTCTGTGCCTTGTTATTGTATATCTGTCACGCCTGTATAGCCATAACTCTATACGGACAGGGCACAAGGCAAAAGCTGAAAATAACAGCCATTATCGACTGGATCATTGCGTCCTTTGTGATGAACAGGAAACGTCCAAGAGTATAGACACTTAGCTGGGCTTGGACTGGAGGGTTACAAAGGTCGTAGCTCAACCCACATCCCCTCTTATACGCCAAAGTCCCTCCACCTTGACTGACTCACACCAGACTGTACTGTGCTGCTATGCACCTGTAACCACGTTGGTAAATGTAGTCAGAAACCACCTGGACAAAACAGCAGTTTGCAGTTATGAGCTTCTTGCTTTTTCCATGATGCCTTTGGAGATGAGTGAGCAACAAAAGTTAGCAATCAAGCCCCTAATTAGCAAAGGTTTATTTACTGACGGATTATCTAAATTTCCACTTCTACGACCAAGAAGACACCCTTTTGATATTAAGCATTTCAAGGTGTACGCCGCCTCGTTTTGTACAGGCATTTTAAGTCTGACAGAGAAAAAGGTTCTTCTGTGTCACATTTTTTGTCAGTCTTGGAAAGCTGTAGTGTTTTTCTTCGCTCCACAGACATACACTCTAATCAACGTACAATTGTAAGGCAACCAGCTGCAATAGGATTGTAAGTTTGCTCAACAACATTTTCCACACACCAACTTTTTTGTTGAGCAAACTCACAAATGTATTACAGCTGGTTGCCTTACAATTGTACGTTGAATCAACATCTATTTTGACAGTGTACACAGAAACCAATAGTGTATCTGTACATAGTTCAGGTTTTCTTAGCTGTCTGAAATTTAGGGTCAATGTCAGCAAAAAATAAATACCTACTTTGGAGAAATAATCTTGGGATTCCTTGCTCTCAGGTGGGAGAAGAGAGAAACATTTTCGGTGAGTGAAATAAGTCATTTCAATCAATGTGTCAATCATGGAGCAGACCAGATATCTATTTGAGGGGGAGAGGTATCAATCACCCATGCGCACCATCTACCAGGAGTGTTAAGTGTTACTTTGGGGCGGCAGGTAGCCTAGTGGTTAGAGTGTTGGGCCTGTAACTGAAAGGTTGCTGGATCGAATCCCCGAGCTGACAAGGTAAAAATCTGTCGTTCTGCCCCTGAACAAGGCAGTTAACCCACTGTTCCTAGGCCGTCATTGTAAATAAGAATTTGTTCTTAACTGACTTGCCTAGTAAAATAAAGGTAAAATAAAAAAAAATACTGCTCTATATCCATCCTGCCCTGCCTTTCTAAAGTCTTCGAAAGCCAAGTTAATAAACAGATCACTGATCACTTTGAATCCCACTGTACCTTCTCTGCCATGCAATCTGGTTTCTGAGCTGGTCATGGGTGCACCTCAGCTACACTCAAGGTACTAAACGATATCATAACTGCCATCGACAGAAGACAGTACTCTGCAGCCGTCTTCATCGACCTGGCCA
The DNA here is from genome assembly GCA_023634145.1 of Thymallus thymallus. NCBI lineage: Eukaryota > Metazoa > Chordata > Actinopteri > Salmoniformes > Salmonidae > Thymallus > Thymallus thymallus. Next base: position 13,949,381 of record CM042417.1, on the reverse strand, counting down.
AGGCTTTCGACTCTGTCAATCACAGCATTCTTATTGGCAGACTCAACAGCCTTGGTTTCTCAAGTGACTGCCTTGCCTGGTTCTCCAACTACTTCTCAGACAGAGTTCAGTGTGTCAAATCGGAGGGCCTGTTGTCCGGTCCTCTGGCAGTCTCTATGGGGATGGCACAGGGTTCAATTCTTGGGCCAACCCTTTTCTCTATATACATCAACGATGTCGCTCTTGCTGCTGGTGACTCTCTGATCCATCTCTACGCAGACGACACCATTCTGTATACATCTGGCCCCTCTCTGGACACTGTGTTGGCTAACCTTCATGCGAGCTTCAATGCCATACAACACTCCTTCTGTGGCCTCCAACTGTTCTTAAATGCTAGTAAAACTAAGTGCATGCTTTTCAATCGAACGCTGCCTGCACCCGCCCACCGGACTATCATCACTACTCTCGACGGGTCTGACTTGGAATACGTTGACACCTACAAATACCTAGGTGTCTGGTTAGACAAGATTAGATCTAGAATCGGCTTCCTATTCCGCAACAGGGCTTCCTTCACTCATGCTGCCAAACATGCCCTTGTAAAACTGACTATCCTACCGATCCTTGACTTTTGCGATGTCATTTACAAAATAGCCTCCAACACTCTACTCAGCAAACTGGATGTAATCTATCACAGTGCCATCCGTTTTGTTACCAAAGCCCCATATACTACCCACCACTGCGACCTGTATTCTCTCGTTGGCTGGCCCTCATTACATATTCGTCGCCAAACCCACTGGCTCCAGGTCATCTATAAGTCTTTACTAGGTAAATCCCCGCCTTATCTCAACTCACTGGTCACCATAGCAACACCCACCCGTAGCATGCGCTCCAGTAGGTATATTTCACTGGTCACCCCCAAAGCCAACAACTCCTTTGGCCGCCATTCCTTTCAGTACTCTGCTGCCAAAGACTGGAACGAACTGCAAAAATCCTTGAAGCTAGAGGTTCCTATCTCCCTCAATAACTTTAAGCATCAGCTGTCAGAGCTGCTTATCGATCACTGCACTTGTATATAGCCCTTCTGTAAATAGCCCAACCTACTACCTCATCCCCATATTCATTATTTTAGCTCATTTTGCACTCCAGTATCTCTATTTGCACATCATCATTTGCACATCTATCACTCCAGTGTTAATTCTAATCTGTAACCTATTTCGCCACTATGGCCTATTTATTGTCCTACCTTCCTAACCTTACTGCATTTTGCACTACATTTGCACACTCTGTATATAGATTCTCTATTGTGTTATTGACTGTACGTTTGTTTTATTTCTCATGTGTAACTCTGTGTTGTTATTTGTCGCACTGCTTTGCTTTGTCTTGGCCAGGTCGCAGTTGTAAATGAGAACTTGGTTAAATACCTGGTTAAATAAAGGTGAAATATATATATTTTTTAAACTGTGCTGCCTCAACACCCTCATGTTGAGCTATGGTGACAGGTTATATCATGTGGTTGCGTAACACACGCAAACACATTCTATATGTGGATATACCCCACTGATAGGCTGGCTTTACATAAAACAAAACAGTGGAAGTGGTATGATACAGTATGTGTTATTGGCATAGTTGAGGGAAATGTGTGTATTTGTTTCCAGCTGGAATCTCTTTAGTTAGATTCTATTCAGTATGATTGTATCAATCCTCTCAAAGGGAGTTTGATAATGATTCATCTGTCATGGTTCCACCTGTCACCAGAGGGCGGCAGAGAGCGTCCGAGTAACATTAATGACACTCAGATGTGTCCTATTACTCATTATGATTTCCCTGTTAAAATAGGTGTGTTTTCTGTTGTCCTTTGCAGACAACAGAAAACACACCTCTTTGCAGATGCTGGAATTTGTCTCCTGAGTACATTTCTAGACTTAGTGTTTGTTGGTTTTCCAACCAGGAGCTGGAGAAGTTCCTCAGATGTTTGTCTCCACCCAGGCCAGCAACTGGAGCAAGTTCCTCGTCTGGGCGGAGTATGCTCAACCCTGTCACCTATCTTCTCCAGCATCCTAGGACTGAGGATCTGTCCATCCTTCCAAAATGCAGTAAGGTTAGGAAGGTAGGATAAATAAATAGGCCATAGTGGCGAAATAGGTTACAGATTAGAATTAACACTGGAGTGATAGATGTGCAAATGATGATGTGCAATCATGTGCACACCTGGCCCTCCGCCCCCTCGACTTGTGGATGGTCACCCGGCGCACACTGTCCGGCGTCTGTTGGAGGCTTGTCAGGTCCGAGGAGCGAACTAGGGTGCCTGGCCGGGACATCCTAGATCCAGAACTTGTTCAACCAACTACGTCGTGGTCGCCCTGGCTCCGTGGCTGGAGCCGCTCCTAGAAGGGGGGATACTGTCATGGTTCCACCTGTCACCAGAGGGCGGCAGAGAGCGTCCTAGAGACATTAATGACACTCAGGTGTGTCCTATTACTCATTATGATTTCCCTGTTAGAGGTGTGTTTTCTGTTGTCCTTTGCAGAAGCTTGAATTGTTTGCCGAGTGAGTTTTCGAAACTTAGTGTTTGTTGTTTTCCCAGTGTTACTGTGATCCTTCGTTTACCGTTTCTCAGTAAAGTACTATGTTTATCCTTAACCACTGATTCCTCATCTGGTCTCTTCTCTGCACCTGTGTCCGACCTCACCATGTCACATCATCAAAATGACTTATCAGTCCAGGTACTATACTTTAGTAATTAGTGCACTTTTATTATATTGGATTGCTTGTTCCTCATCATTGTTAAGGCTCTGGTATTTGTTTTATGTTTGAGGCAACATCTAACCTAAGCTGAGTCTGCATTGCAGTCTCACTGTTATTGTATTCTTTGTTTTGTTTTTAGTAGTAGGTGATGCCCATGTATATGTTGCATCATATGAGACCTACTGTATCAACTTCAAAGCATGTATGGATTCCCCAAAAAATTCTGGAGGGGCACATTCTCTCTAGCTCTCTCGCTCCTCTCGCCTAAAAGGGGTCTGTTGCATTTAGAATCAAAGCATCCAGTGAAGCACAGCTTTTCAATAATGCAGTACATACAGTACCTTCCCTTGGGGTGCAAGGAAAACATGGCTTTACTTTTAAAACCTTAAGCAAGTGTAAAATAATATTGATTTGAGGTATTCAGGTATTATTGCATAAAATATGACTTTTGCTCAGTTTCTACTGATTAAGTCATTTCTGAAGGTCATAGGTCAATAATTTGCGAAATACTTTGATTGGTCAATGAACAGGTTGTGTATAAGTGGATTGTTATGCTACTGTACTACCCATCACATTGTATGATGTACACAACTGTACAAGTTAAGAATAGACCGGTAATGACAACAAAAAGCTGTGGATATTATGCTATCTCAAGATCTGTAATCCGTCAATGATTTTGACTTAAATACCTCAAGATGGTTGATTGATGTGCCAATTAACTTCCATCAAATTGGATAATAGCTTACAGTGTTATTAGACTGTGCATATTAAAGTTAGCTTCGTAATTAGTGATTATTCAACATGATTGTGAATAATGTATTTTATAACGTTTTTTTGTATACTAAAGGTCTTTCCATACGTAGCCACTACTTGCCCAGACTTATTAACAACATCAATGCCAGTTAAGATATCTATATAGAAAATATAGCAGTAGTCTTCCTTCAACATCTCTCTATAGAAATCTGGACGTAGTGTATAAGTTATTATGTAAGATGTTGTTCTTCCTTGAACTATGTATTTTTGAGATCCCAATGGCTCAGTTTCATCTGCTGTCTTTTTCTTCCACTGTGAGTCATAACACACAGCCTCTGCCAATTCTGAAAAGCCAATGCTTTTCTATAACATATTTCTTGAAACTTAATCGTGTGTCCTGTTTCTACACTGGGAGCATCTCAAGGGCTGAGTAGGAGTATTGTTTTCATCCAAAAGACTCAGCTTTTTCCTTTTTAATCAGCTTTTTCTTTTTTATGTTCATTTAATTGTGTGCCTTCTAAACAGCACTGAAATGAAGACATTATTACTTTACACTATTTGCGGAGTGATTTATCTCAAAGTCTCTCTTTTTACAATTCCTGTGAGAAGGTGATGATAAATTATGCAGATTTAATGCAAACAGCACAAAAAGATTTGCAATGCAATCATGAGCTACGTGTACAGTATTCCCAGTAGTGGAAAACGTATCCAATTGTCATACTTGAGTAAAAGAAAATATATCTTAAAAGAAAATGATGCAAGTAAAAATGAAAGTCACCCAGTAAAATACTACTTGAGTAAAAATAAATGTAATCGCTAAAATATACTTAAGTATCAAAAGTTAAAGTATAAATAATTTCAAATTCCTTATATTAAGCAAACAAGACGGCACATTTGTTTATTTATGGGTAGCCAGGGGCTTCAACCCTCAGACATAATTTATAAACGAAGCATTTGTGTTTAGTGAGTCTGCCAGATCAGAGGCATTAGGGATGACCAGGGATGTTCCCTTGATAAGTGTGTGAATTAGACAATTTTCCTGACCTGCTAAGCATTCAAAAATGTAACGAGTAAGAGTGGAGTAAAAGTTGTCAAAAATATACAGTTCAGATACCCCAAAAAACTTCTTATGTAGTATTTTTTACTTAAGTACTTTACGCCACTGAGTATCCCAAACTCGTTTTGTCCCGTCTATTTACCTTTGCACACTTGGGCTGTTTAGATGACTGAAGCTGAGTCCTACACTCTCTCTCATATTGGGAGATACTGGAGTGTACCTATTGTACATGTAATTACCATTGCAGCACCTGACACTTGACCAATTGCAGTGGAGCCTTTACTGCTCTTTCCATGTGAGAAGAACTCAAGAACATGATTTCAGTGACTATAATTAACATTAACAACAGATCTTGGGCTATAACGTCTTGAGCGCCTACTCAAGAGTCAGTGAGGTTTATAATTAGCGAGCACTTACAAGGCTGCATGGTGTTTTATGTACTCCAACTTAACACACTCTAACGTTATTATCGGCACTTGATGTTATCACGAAGGACTTGTTAAAAGGTTCAGAGATTTTGTAAGGAAAGTTCACTTGTAGTTCCCAAAACACATGTAAAAACGGCACACTTGAAAATAGTGTCCATATTAGGACAGCCTCAGACAATGAATCAAGATTGACCGTTGTCTTTTTGGACTCTAAGTTGTTCCTAACCAGCAACGTAAAGAAAACACATTGCTGTGCGCAGGGCTTCTACTTTTTGAATCAAATCAAATCAAAGTTTATTTGTCACATGCACATGATACAGGAAGTGTAAACGGTACAGTGAAATGCTTACTTGCAAGCTTACTTCAGTCATGGTCTGCCTTCCTTAGTGCACATTTTTCAACTGACTCAAAATAGCTGATAATAAACCCTTGCCTGTTGGCTGTAGTCAAATGACCAAATCGCCCTCTAGTGGCCTTACGGGTGGAATGTTATTAAACATTTTCATAATTTCATAATTCAGTGGTTCTCAAACCATTCCTCTGGGACCCCCAGCCGTTCCATGTATTTGATCTATTTCAGAGCTATTACACCTGATTCAACTTGTCAACTAATCATCAAGCCCTAGTTGAATCAGGTGTGCTAGCTCTGGAATAGATAAAATACATGGAACGTCTGGGGGTCCCCAAGGAGAGGTTTGAGAACCACTGTCATAATTAATAAACATTGGTTTATAAAAACATCAAATGTTTCTATGTCAAATAGTTTTGTTATATTTCAGTCTTGTGATGTATATACAGTGTAATAGTGGGATGCAAACTCAAATTTGAATACATTTCAACTCTAACTTAACTAGGCAAGTCAGTTAAGAACAAATTCTTATTTACAATGACGGCCTACACCGGCCTAACTCTGACGACGCTGGGCCAATTGTGCGCCGCCCTAAGGGTCTCCCAATCACGTCCGGTTGTGATACAGCCTGGAATCGAACCAGGGTGTCTGTAGTGACACCTCTAGCACTGAGATGCAGTGCCTTAGACCGCTGTGCCACTTGGGAGCCCTGGTTCGATTCCAGGCTGTATCACAACCGAGCGTTATTGGGAGTCCCATAGGGCATGGTACAGGTGTCTTTAAGCCCATAACCATAACCTTGTGTGATGTGACTACCAATAAACACTCTGTGTGACCCTGATTTAGTCCACTGCAGATAAGAGGTTTTAAAGATCTAATCCACTTTGGGGAAACAGCACCATTTTTACCCCAGTGCATTTGTTATCATCTTTGTTTTGTTGATGTAACGGAGTAGAAATGGAAGAGAGGAGCACAGTAATCCCCCGTACACATCGTGACGTATTTCATTACGCTGTACATCATCTTCATCTCGTCCCGCTACTAGACGGAGAGCATAGGGTTTCACAATACAAGATGGAGGGGCGTAGCATCTCGTCAGAATCACATTTATTTTGGGAGATCGAAAAGCATGACCTTTTAATTTAAGACAGGAGGAACATTGTTTTAGGTGATAATAACTTTCCACAACTTTCCTCAAGTCAAGCTAGTTTACAGAGCAGCTAGCTAGCTAGATAGCTAGGCTAGGTTGAAGATACTGTAGCTAGTGACCTCCACCTAATAATTATAAGAAAAACAATAATTATTACCATCACAATAAAATATAGCAGGAGGCAACAGTCATGATATATTTGGCCAACGTGTAACATTAGTATTTAACATTAGACTATAGTAATGGGTAATTGTTTACAAGTTGCTTGCCATCCCATAAAGCCTTTGCCAAAAACAATATATTTGCTCTGTGGTTTGGTAACTTCCTGTTCTATTGACGGACTCTGGCTGCACTAAAGGTAAAAAAAAAAGAATAATTCAAAGTATGCAGCATCTGTTTCGCAACTGAGCCTACACATTCTGCTGTTCTATCTCGAGTGCAATGATGTCTGAGAGAAAGAAAAAACAGTGTTAGTTGTTTGTAGTAACTACTTTGTTGTTGTAGTATCCCAAACGGACTTAGCAGTTCCACCAATTAAAGACTCAGGTGTTACCGAAAGTTAATCTACATCCAAGTTGATCATCTTTCATTTGGTTGTTGGCTTGGGCAGCTAGTAATGCTATTGTATTATATTGCTCCTCAATTCCCCATACAGTGAGAGGGGAATAGCTTGCTGCGCTCAAAGGGCTTAGGCCAGCTTTTGAAGGATGAGAGAGCGAGACTAGTTGTTTACTTATTTATATGTACAACAAAAATATATCAAAAGTGAGAAGTGATGCGTTGCACCAGATTTAGCTAACAGCTAATTTACATCCGTAGTCCCCGAGCAGGTTAACATAAAAACATGAAAACATTATATACAAAAGGACTACATACATCAGACATTTAAAAGCATAAAGAACATACAGACACATTTCAACACGTTGTTGCAGCTGATCTTATGGCATGATAGGCTGCCTCTGATTAAATGTAACACAGAAGCCTGTAGACAATAACATAAGGATCAATACAGCAATAATGAAATATGCCAGACAATCGTAATGATGGATGGAAGTGCGGTAGGTCTATACCTTATTTCAACGTAAATAATACCATTTGGCTGCAGTGACCTGGGCGGCCCCTTGCTTTTTGCATAGTAATTGCGGGAATCATTTTACAAGAAGTCAATTTCAGTTTGCATGACAAATAGCAGTGTGTCACAGTGGAGGGTTTTTGTAATAAAGAGACAAGAGACTGAAATTGAGATCCTCCAAACTGCTGAGAGTGTGTCGAGCTCAGAAGGTAGCCATGCGTCGTAAATGAAATATAAATGGAAAAACAATGGCGCGTTTGTTTCTTATTGTCACTTTAAACTTTTTGCATCACTGTCGAAACACGTTCAGTCAATCTAAAGAACACTTGTGAATTAAACAGAACACATTCATAGACAAAAGGGTATCATTATTGATGAAAATGGGCATTCTAAGACTACAAGTCAATTTCCCATTTGAAAAATCAAGCTGTTCAGTTCCGCTCAAGCTACAGATAGGCTTACTCTTGTGTACATTTGTATAGATTTCTCTCATTATAAAATCAGCACATTTCCGTGACAGTCAAATGTCTGATGACACACAACGGCAGTCTGCAACTGGCCTATAAATGTCTATTACACTTCATGATAAATGTTGGGTTTCTGAAATAGTATCGGAAATGAATTATTTCACAATTAAGTAAATTGCATTTGTTTGTACAAGGCTAAATTACTAATGGAGTTCCACGGTTAAATGCCCAGCATTTTTAAGGTTCGTAAAGCCACTGTAATTTCACCAGACCCAATTGGGATAAAGCACCCCATAAATCTGTGAACCAGAACTGAATTGGAGAGACAGGCGAGGCATACTCCAATCTCTTTCTGCTGGACCTATTCTTTGGTCATTGAAGGGTAGATGAATGTCAGAGTATTTAACATTCTATGTCCGCTTTAAGAAATACATGATGTCTGAATACAGAGGGAAACTGGGTAGGCAGATGTGAATGTCTTTCTTTCAAGAAGATGATCTACCCCAGGTGACTTATATGGACTCTATTGTTTAATCAGGGGTCAGTTTGTAAAGAAAAATATTGAGATAGATGACTTTGGTGCCGATGCCCCACCAATTACCTTCACGTCACCACAATTTTGTACCTATTTGTCAGTGACAATTGACAAGACTTAGTTCAGCAATATTCTTGGATGTCTGGTGTCTCTCTTGAGGTCATGCACCATTCTTGTTTAATATTTTACGTATCATAGACTCGTCAACAGAGATGTTAGCATGTTCCAGAGATTTCGGTAAGTCTTTAGCTGACACACTATGGTTCTTCTTAACCTCCTTAAGAATTCTGCGCTGTGCTCTTGCAGTCATCTTTGCAGAACTGCCATTGCTACGGGGAGTAGCAACAGTGCTGAACTTTCTCCATTTATAGACAATTTGTCTTACCGTAGACCGACAAACATCAAGGCTTTTAGAGATATTTTGTAACCCTTTCCAACTTTATGCAAGACAACAATTCTTAATCTTAGGTCTTCTGAGATCTCTTTTGTCCGAAGCATAGTTCACATCAGGAAATACTTCATGTGAATAGCAAACAAACATTTTGTGAGCGTTTTTTATAGAGCAGGGCAGCTCTAACCAACATCTCCAATCTAATTGATTAGACTCCAGGTTAGCTGACTCCTGACTCCAATTAGCTTTTGGAGAAGTCGTTAGCCTAGGGGTTCACATACTTTTTCCAACCTACACTGTGAATGTTTGAATTATGTATTCAATATAGACAATGAAAATACAATAATTTGTGTGTTATTACTTTAAGCAGACTGGGCTTGTCTATTGATTTGTGTCACAATTGCAATGAGACAGGACCCGCGGCGCAGCGCTGTGTTGCAAAAACATTCCTTTATTACACAAAACTTAAAAATAGCAAAAGGAGAGACCGAGACCATGACCAAAAGAACACACACAAACACAGGTGGGAAAAACTGAACTTGAATAGGCTCCCCAACTAGAGGCAATGCGGCGCAGCTGCATATCTAAGCATACATCTTGAACTGCCTTTATCCTCCTGACTGAAATTGCTTCTTGGTAGCTAGTTATGACATTGGGAAATTGGGAACCTATCTGGATTAGCTAAAGCCAACTTCAACTATTTTTAACTGGACAAATCTGATGGGGCACATGCCCCTGTGCCCTCTATGGGCATGACGTCTCTGTCTAATAACCTGGGGCACGTTCAGCAGGACACAACATTTTGGAACATTCAGGTATATGTAGAACAAACATGCCTCTCTGGCATGTTGAATAAAAATACCAGGACCTGAGCACGGGGACTCGGACTTCAACCATAGGGACTCGACCATTGGTGACTCGGACTTGAAATCTGACTCGAGCACAGGGGACTTGGGACTCGATTTGGACTCAAGGTTTAGTGACTCGACTACATCAGTGGGCGAAACAGTCAATAGCTCCAGTTCAAAGTCAGTAGCCCCCAATCTACTTCTGGACATCAATGTGGCTGTGGCGTCTGTGGAACGTTGATAACAATGCAATGACGCAACTGAGTGATGGAGGTGCAGCCCATACTACTTTGCCAATAGTTTGCGGCACCATCTGGTGATTGTGCTACGCTCTCACTCTCTCACACTCTCTCTCACTCTCACTCTCACTGCTTGTGTGTGTCTGTTTGTTTTGTATGTAATGTACAATATCTATTTAGGCTGAATTAGGATTTTGCATGGCCAGATAATTGTTATATATTCTTATATAGGTTTTTCATATTTCTGCTGTTGGTTAGAGAATAGGATGTTATGCAGATAAATATGTTGGTAGGAAAAGGCTATGTATGTTTGTGCACCATGGAAGTCAATGATGTATGTTTACTATAGGTTAATGTGACTAAAATGGGGCATTTAGTTAGGGGCCCACTGTTTTCATCATTTTGACAATAACTAGACTAAATCATTATTCAAATTTCAAAAAAAGTGACAATGATCTTTTAGTCAAAACGACTAAGACTAGACTAAATGAACAGTGCATAACCATCCACTATCAGAAAAATAACAAATAGTCAATCTGTCTATTAATAGTATTGATCACAGTTGGCAGAATGTATTATATTGTAAGTATTAGCTTCTCTGAAGTGATCATATACTTGACAGAAAACACTCTAGTTGTGGTTTTCTTAAGTAGCTCCTATAGTTTTCCGGCCTTATTTTAAGTCTCCCGTGGAGCCTACAGCTTTTACCCCCTCTTCAGGTGTTTCTTTCATGGAATGGTTTAAAAGAGGCTCTGCTGTTAGCACAGTTTCCCAGGCATAGGTCCATTTGAAATTCAACACCCATTCCATGATGTAGGCTTTGGGCTGAGTGTTTGGTCTAGTGCCAGAATACTGTGGGGATGTTTTACATTTTCAGCAGACACTCTTATCCAGAGCAATTGGGATTAAGTGCCTTGCTCAATGGCACATCAACAGATTTTTCACCTTTTTGTTATTGGCCTAATGCTCTTAACCACTAGGCTACCTGCCTCACAACCTAAAGCTTGGTCACTTTTTGACAGCTCTGTGTTTTCAGTTCTACGAGAGTCTCTTATTTGATGGTTTGTTGTGAAGCATCCAGACAGTTAATTATAAGCCTGTAGAGAGAACTGTATTTTTTAATATGATGATTTAGAATTATTGCCTGTTCAGTGTCATTTATGAGGAATCAATTGTCAATTTGTCAGAGTATAATCATTCTGCTTCCTTTTACTGAATATCAAAATCACTTTATTTTTATTGATTCATTTCACAAAGCTTTTCATTGATTCCAAACGTACAGAATGGGGACAAATATGGGATTTCATTTTCTTTCATTTTAGTCGATCTTTCGTGGAATTGGTATGTTTTTCTCCTTCCATCTGGGATAAACTGTTTATTGATGTAGCTATCAAACATTTATAGCCATCGATGAATGATGCCGCATTTACACCCGAAGTGCCCGTACTCAAGGAATGCCAAATACTTTTTTACTATTTTTGCTTCAGTGACTGTGAAGACTAGACTGGTATAAAAATATATCTCTTCTAATATTTTTTTAGAGTGCCACACTCAGTCCCGTAAAGCATTGTTGTCTCCTTTTCAAACGTATCTTCAGATTTTTTTATTTTTTTTTACATGTATTTGTATTTTCTGTTTTCTTAGATGGAAATGGTACCAGAACCCGATCCAGAAGACGAAGGGACTAAAATAAGTGTAAGTTACTGAATTAACAGAGTTTTTACAGTGTCCATATTAGGGCAACATCACATTTCCTAATATGGACACCATAAGTATGGACACATAAAACCATCACCATTTGAATGTTTCTGTTGTGTCATCACTTGGTTCTCTGTACTGAACCACCCAGTTGTGTGGTTGGTATGTCGGTTCCTCCTGTATTGTTCATTGAACATCTCTTTATCTCCCTACAGACGGTGAAGGTACAGGGAAACGACATCTCCCACAAACTGCAGATCTCCCGGGTGGGGAAGAGTGACGAGGGCCTATATGAGTGCAGAGTCACCAATGCCAACTACGGAGAGCTGCTGGAGTACAAGGTCCAGGCCTACCTGAAAGTGAACAGCACCCGGCCCCGCATCAGACCGATTAAGAAGACGTCCCCTCTGTCCCACCTGACAGCAGATAAGAAGCCCCGCAAGACAGGCTCCACAGCAGCACAAGACGACATGAGTGCCGACCAGAGGGTCCACTCTACCTCCAGCTCTCAGACGTCATCAGCCAAGACAGTCAAACACAGTTCAGGTGAGATAAAGGCGCCAGAGATTCTGCTGTTTGATTTTTCATTAACATTCTTCAGTAGGGTAAATCATCAGCCAGTCTATATATCTATTCTTATCTTTTTTCTGTCTTTATTCTGCCTGTATGTCAGTCTGTCTGTTTGTCTGCCTGTCCATCTGCCTGTTTCTTGTCTGTCTGCCTTCAGTCAGCTGTCCAATTGTCAGTTATTCACCCATGCATCTAATCAAAAAGATACTGAAGGACAAAAATTACAATTGAATGTGGAAATACAGCATAAATAATCCCCCAGACTGCAGTCTGTGATTATGAGGCAGAGGCACCCCAAATTATGCTGACAACTGTGTGGTGCTGAATGCTCTGTGCAGCGGGTGACACTGATAAATGTTCCTCTATTGCTCCCCCTGCGGTCTTACCTTCACTGAGCACTGTTATGACTGGAGGACAGTTACATTGCTGCAAATGCAGGTTTTGGGTCGGTGAACAACAATTGTCAAACAATTGGATGAAATTAGAACTGTGAGAGTGAAAAGATTTTCCACATTTCCTTACCTGTAAACGATGGCAACTGTTTGCCAAGTAGGAGTTAAGCGCATGGTGGTTTGTCTGCATTACGTGCCTGTGCAGAGAAGACCGATGTGTCAGGTCTAGTTACCTCACAGTTTGCTTATATTGGTTTTGGCACTGTTGGTTTTTCAAAGCTCTTGGATCACTGAATTTAAATACAACAAATGTCCCATAAGTGATATTTACTGTACCAAAAGGCCTTCAACTTTGTTTAAACTATGTGGCAAGTCTCCAACCTGTTCTGGGAAAATAACTACTTTCATACCAACTTCCCAAAGTGCTCATACAACGAATACCCCTGTCCTATCAGGCATGGATGAATGGTGAACGACACTGAGAACAGGGAGAATTTGTGAAACACGGGTGTATGACATCGAACCTAGCTACAGTACATTCTGATATCCCTAAATCCCAGCTGGGATTTGCTAGACAAGTCAGACTGTGTTATCACATTTTTTTTCAGTAGCCCATAGCTACCACCTCATGAAGGCAGATAGATGGCGTCAGGCCAGCTCTCTCTCTACGGTAACGGCATACGCCTGGGTAACGCACCCTCTACCCTATATTCCAAATCTGTATTCAATTATTAAAAATATGGAGTAAACTGGAGACTCAGACTGTAAGCTATTGGTGGTGGATCAGATTAATTTACTCTGTGCAATGTAAAGCGATTTGAGTCAGTACTTGTACAGCAACAGTACTTGGTTCTGTATTTAGTAGTGTAATACTCATGTTGTAACCTAACTATTTAGTAAATCAAGAGTTTGGTTGTGGCAATTGATAGGTTTTTAAAAAAGCTTTTCCTGTGACATTACTTTTCAGTATTTCTCTAAGAATTGCATTTAGGCTATATTCAGGGGTGTGATGTTTTAAGGTGGTGCTCTCATGGATGGTGTGAGAGATTCACTGCAAATCATCAGAGCTGTCTCGGCATGTAAACCTAGCCCAGTCTCCCAGGCTGCGAGCTGATTCATTATTCTCCATGCAGAGGATGTTTTGGCCTAGCGTGATTGCTGCTCCTCTGTGGCGCTCCTGTTCACTTGATCACCCCGGGCCAAATTAAATCTGGCAGGGAGGAACAGCGGGTTACAGGCCTCCGTCTTTTTCCTCCTCCAGATATTGAGCTTGGCCGAACCAAAGTGTCCCCAGACAATTCTCCTTTTAGAACATTGCTGTGCTTGGTCTGACGGAAAAATCCAGTAAATGTCACCATGATTTAGGGAATATTTCATTCTCCATTTCCTGAATGCTGCCTTTGTTTCGGAGGATTCCGTTCTTTTGTTTTTGTGCCTCTTTCAGTCCCGGCAGGTACAAGAACAAGTTCATTAGGGAATCTGGTTTCTTTTGGACCTTGTTTCCTAGGAAGATTAAACAGAAAAAAAAGCTTGCGTTAATATACAGTAGAGCATTGCCTTTCAAAATATCTCCCTATCTCTCTCTACTGTACTGTAAGTTTAGCATCATTATCCTTTGGACAGAAATGCCCCGATGCCTTTTTCCTATGGTCTTGATCATATCAATTCAAGGACAATGTCCCTGAGAAACAAATGAACAAAATGAGCATAAGACTGTCAGGCTTTTCAGTATCATACAGTTGTCAGACAGTGTGGGTTGCTCAAAATGCAGCCAAAACTGCCTGCAGAACAGACAGCAGCTTGACAAGTTTAGGCATTGATAGCTGTCCATGTAAATCATTTTCTTGCCAGTTCAAAGACACTTTGTACTTCCTGTACTTAAGGGTAAAGATTCTAACCTAATTTTTGTGGGTGTTTGGTGTAGTGAGTGTTTATTTGAATATATGTATATGGATTTACTCACATTTGGAGGCTAGAGGCTAAACATATATAATGCATTTTTTGTATGCCATATGCATATTTCATTTCAGAATCAGATCATTCCATATGTGCACAATGTATACAATGTTTCAGACTAATGCCATGATAGCGTTTGCATATATTTCTCCGCAGCAGTACATGTTAAAGATAACAACTGTGCACTTATTTTGTGTGAAGATAAGCACTGCATATGTCCTGACTGTATGCCTTCATTCACAGGTACTAGGATAGCTACAAGCTACGGACTTGCCATCCTGATTCTTGGCTGTGGCTTTATGAGGGATACCTTGCTATAGTTTCAAGAATTGACTTTTCCTCCCAGTATCACTATGTATGGGCTGTTATTACCACCAAGCAGACAACACAGTTGGCCGTTATTTTCCCACCACTATTCTGCACCCAATGAATTCTTATTACCCATTGTACACAAAAGGCACCTTCTCAAAGGCCAGCGGCGGGATTACCTGTTGTGCCGATGTTTCTTCAGCTCTCCCAACAATTGAAACAAAATGGAAAATGACAGTATCTACTTGGAATATCTTTCACAAATATTTTTATTTTGGTTTCCTGCAGTACATTTATTGTGTCAAAGTAAAAAAAAAAAAGATCTATATTTGTGTAATATATGAGTATATAATTGTTTTATTTCAAACTCCTTGAACTGTTTATAGCTTACATTCACTATGTTGATCATGTAACTACATTGTGCAAGGGTATTCATGCCCCTCCCAAAACAAAATAACTACTAAAATAATAAATAACTAAATGATGTATAGGCCTACTTGGATTGCTAAATTAGGGCAACTCGACAATGTATTATTTTAAAATCTGCATATGTATAACCTGCAACTACAATTCTTGAACTTATTATGGATCTGTTCTCATTAATTCTCACATTCTTTACTTTTGTAAGGTATTTCCTTTGGTATATAAATATAATACTTTTAAATATCTTGTAATTTCCTGATGTGCAACAGCTTCACATGTTATGATGCATAAAAATGTAAATGTTTATATGTGACCGTGCCAGCAGACCATTCGTTAAAATTTGGGCTGCACTAATATTGTACAAAGCCATTAAGAAATGGAATGCTTCACTTAGAGTACAGCTCTAATATTCAAATATACTCCATTACTGAAAAGAAGTATAAGTACTGCTGTAGCCTAATGCTCAGGGGCATTATCTTTGTGTAAAGAATCTCACATTAGCCAAGAAGAGTTCTTATGCCATTTGATGGTGCAATGATGCCCCAATGGTATCTATAGTATACGTTTCATATGTGTAACACACAGATAAGGACGAGGAAACAGTTTAAAGGTCTTGTGATTAAGAAAATGGTTTTTAATTGTTCTCGCTCTTGTCCATTCTCAATGTACATCGACACAACGCTTTGACAATCTGACCTATTGATTCATAAACCGTTATCAGAAGTCAAGGATTCTACTGTTATATAAAACTGTTAATATACACTACCTTTCAAAAGTTTGGGGTCACTTAGAAATGTCCTTGTTTTCCATGAAAACATACATGAAATGAGTTGCAAAATTAATAGAATGTTGACAAGGTTATAAATAATGATTTTTAATTGAAATAATAATTGTATCCTTCAAACTTTGCTTTCGTCAAAGAATCCTCCATTTGCAGCAATTACAGCCTTGCAGACCTTTGGCATTCTAGTTGTCAATTTGTTGAGGTAATCTGAAGAGATTTCACCCCACGCTTCATGAAGCACCTCCCACAAATTGGATTGGCTTGATGGGCACTTCTTACGTACCATACGGTCAAGCTGCTCCCACAACAGCTCAATAGGGTTGAGATCCGGTGACTGTGCTGGCCACTCCATTATAGACAGAATACCAGCTGACTGCTTCTTCCCTAAATAGTTCTTACATAGTTTGGAGCTGTGCTTTGGGTCATTGTCCTGTTGTAGGAGGAAATTGGCTGCAATTAAGCGCCATCCACAGGGTATGGCATGGCGTTGCAAAATGGAGTGATAGTCTTCCTTCTTCAAGATCCCTTTTACGCTGTACAAATCTCCCACTACCACCACCAAAGCATCCCCAGACCATCACATTGCCTCCACCATGCTTGACAGATGGCATCAAGCAGTCCTCCAGCATCTTTTCATTTGGTCTACGTCTCACGAATGTTCTTCTTTGTGATCTGAACACCTCAAACTTAGATTTGTCTGTCCATAACACTTTTTTCCAATCTTCCTCTGTCCAGTGTCTGTGTTCTTTTATTTTTATTGGCCAGTCAGAGATTTGGCTTTTTCTTTGCAGATCTTCAGTTTCTTGGCAATTTCTCACATGGAATAGCCTTAATTTCTTAGAGCAAGAATAGACTGACGAGTTTCAGAATAAAGTTATTTGTTTCTGCCCATTTTGAGCCTGTAATCGAACACACAAATGCTGATGCTCCAGATACTCATCTAGTCTAAAGACAACAGTTTTCAGCTGTGCTAACATAATTGCAAAAGGGTTTTCTAATGATCAATTAGCCTTTTAAAATGATCAACTTTGATTAGCTAACATAACGTGCCATTGGAACACAGGAGTGATGGTTGCTGATAATGGGCCTCTGTACTCCTATGTAGATATTCCTTTTAAAAAATCTGCTGTTTACAGCTACAATAGTCATTTACAACATTAACAATGTTTACACTGTATTTCTGATCAACTTGATGTTATTTTTCTTTTAAAGACAATGACATTTCTAAGTGACCCCAAACATTTGAACGGTAGTGTATATAGAAGCTTTCTAAATGTCTATCTGCATTGTTCCATAGACATTCACCACTTGGAATAATTTCCATTCACTTTATGGATGCACAAATTTTATGTGACGTCATTGTTAAGTGCAGTGACAACTGGGCATATTATCCCACCATAGCTACTGTATGAATAGGTGGTATTGGTAATGGATGCAGCAACAGTGCTTCAGATCTGCCATTCAGTTGAGTTGAAGAGGGTATCCATTGTAAAATGTTTCATGCAACCAAAGACGGTGGCTATGGCCATACATTATTGACGTTCACCAACATCGATCTCTTTGCACATACTGTATCCTAGTGTTCTCACATATTGTGCCCATTTATTCCGAAGCATTTTAGTCTCAGAAGGAGGCGGACAATCTGCCCAGATTCACAAAGCACCATCTGTCCATTTCTTCAAATCGTATTTAAAATAACAGCACTTTGGACTTACTGAAATTAAATAATTATAAGTATTGGCAGTACATCAAAATTCCAGGGGCCACTAAGAAGCAGGATTTTGCTTAAGGTCTCCACCGTAAACCGTCTCCAATCTTCTGTACACAGCACTGCCGAACTCAGTGAGGGATCTTAACCTATTGATACAGCAGTTGGAGTTAGCAGACTGAGCATATAACACTGATGAATCCAGCTAGAGACATATCCTGATCAGCAAGTCTTGTCAGGGTACAAAATGTGTGGGTGATATACAGTATTTAATATGCGCTGTCCCAGTGGTGCCGGGATGAGAACAGTTAATCTAGGAACGCTGTGTCATGATGCTCAACCTCAAATTAATATTGGGCTAAAGTCCATTTAGTAAAAGTTATTTTATGACTATTATGACGAATCCTAACTGTTCAGTTTTGAGAAAGAAGATTTTGAGAACTTGACATCTGCTAGTAGAATGTTTATCACATACAAGTTTTCCAACCAGGTAAAATGGATAGCATATTTGTCTGCACAGTAAAATGAATGCCTTCAGTTTATCAAATCCCTGTATACAATTTAAAAAAAAAAAATTAACATCTGTAAAACTGTAAAGTAATCAGCATGTAAACTTTTTTTATCCAAATGTCTAAAAGCAGAGACAAGTGATGTTCTGTATTTGTAACAATGTTGTCATTTATTCATTTTCAAGTGCTAACAACAGGAAATGGAATATAAAAACAACTTTATCGACAGTATGTTAAGGAGGACCACCTTCCATGGCAGTACTCACCTGTTGCAAGGCCTACAGTACTTCAACTCACAGGATTTTATCAACAGGAATTTGAATCACTACAGAGTACAGGGTCAAGTAAAGTGGATATATCATTTAAAGGATCGACAACAGAGTCGCGTCTAACAATTGTGGTGGCTAAGAAGCAAGTCTCAGCCCATCAAACAAGATACTATACTATGACATTTGAGCAACTCAAATCCATGGATATTGTTTCAGAAACGACAACACAGCAGTTTTATGTTTTTTTTTTTTGTTGATGCCGATATCCATTGTTTCAGCTCCACATAGATGTATTGTTTCCTTATTACGCTTCATCTCAATGCAGTCAGTTTGTTGAGCTGTCAAAATGTTATGACCTGTAATTTTATTTTTTATTTGGTACTGTGTGAAGCTTCTGTACTGGAACGTTGCAGCAGTTTGTATTATAATGATGATATCAGAATAATATTTAAATAAATCATTTTCACAGATGGGATTCAAACACTGCTTCCTCTGCTGGATTCCATCTGTTAAATCGGTAACATATTATAACTTGACTTAGTGAGTACATTGGATGTAGTTCACTGGGTGATCATAGTGTGGCACATAGTGTAGCACATACTGCGCATTTAACCATTCTGAGTGGCTATCGGGAAAAGGCTTACAGCTATCTGGTCATAACACCACTGAAGGTTTCAGTGAGGTCTAAACCAAAAAATGTATCTTTATCCTGGTTGCAATTATCACAAACAAAATGTTTTATCTAATAAGATAGCAGTTCTACCAACTGGATATTGTTCTGTTCAATTAGTTGTGTCTTTTGGCTCGCAACACCATCTGTGGCATTGTTATCATTGATAATAATCCTAATATGTACACCGTACAGCTTTAAAAACATCATTTTTGATAGAGATCTATCTGAAGTTACTGTATACAAGATTGTGTTCACCCTTGTATCATAGAAAGTTAATTGAGTAAATAGTTATCAGAGATATGAGAGGGTGATCAAAAATAGATTCCCAGTTCCTGATAAAGACATCGCTTGATATTCTGACATGCAAATCCTACGAGCAGCAATTTGAGTTATAAATAACTAAGCAGGGTTTACATTTTGAAAGCTCATGTCGGGTTGTTATCAAATAGTAATATTCAACTATATGTGAGTGTAGGATCAGCGGTACATTAAAATTGTGATAAAGAAACTTCTGGGAGATTACAGTATAATTTATTTATAATAAACAAAAATAAACACAACATGAAAAAATATGAGGAAATGCCTGCCCATACCATAAACTCCCCCCCCCCCACGCGACACTCTGTTCACAACCTTGACATCAGCAAACCGCTCGCCCACATGACACCATACACGTGGTCTACGGTTGTGAGGCCGGTTGGACGTACCCACAAATCCTCTAAAACGACGTTGGAGCCGGCTTATGGTAGATAAATTAACAAAATTATCTGGCAACAGCTCTGGTGGACATTCCTGCAGTCAGCATGCCAATTGCACGCTCCCTCAAAACTGTGGCATTGTGTTGTGTGACAAAACTGCACATTTTGTGGCAGTTTTTTGTGGCCTTTTAATGTCCCCAGTACCTGTGTAATGATCATGCTGTTTAATTAGTTTCTTGATATGCCACACCTGTCAGGTGGATGGATTATCTTGGCAATGGAGAAATGCTGGGATCTTTTATTTCAGCTCATGAAACATGGGACCAACACTTTACGTTGCGTTTATATTTTTGTTCAGAGATAGTTTGAAAATAAAGATGTTTTACTCTAACTTACTGAATTTGACAATGGTTCATGGATGTCACCTACTCAGAGAAGACACAGGTATTTGTTTGTATTGTCGTTGATTGCAAAACTGGGCAAGCAGAGATGCAGTGTAACAGCTTGTTACTACCGGAGGGCTGTAATCATACGTGTTGATTTAAATTCAGTCTCTGCCTACTGCAAGTGCACTGCTGTAAACTTCACTGCCCAGAAAAATTTGCTCTCACATTTTATCCAATCATCCTTTTGAAGTGCGTGATAAAAAATTATAATATTGAAAATTTTAATTTGAAATTTGCTACTGTTGATGTATTCAGGTTTGTTTAATCGGAAAGGGAAAAGAAGGACATTTAGAAAGGACGGTGCCAGCCATTGGGCCCACGGGTGGAAACGCTAGATGAACAACAATGTAAAATTATGCCTGGCTTGTGTTTGTTAATTTGGTCAGCACCAAGTCTGTTATTTATGTGGACATGAGTGCAACCCAGCCTCAAGCACTTTAATCATGGTTCGGTCTCGCTATAGCTCCACAGGGAAGCATGGCTGGGAAAATTATTATATGAATAAATCTGGGGATGGCAACACATTGACATTCAGCCACTGGATTCCAAAGTATATTAATCTGATAACAAATATACTATATTATGGCAACGTGATCCAGTGGCGGACGGTGACGTTTATGATGAGGGAGGACAATATATGTTTTTATGAGCATGGCCTAATTTTTATTACAGCATATTGTATGACTGTCATTCATATTCCATTCACACAGCTCAATGTAACTTTTCCCTATAACCATCATGGGGTTTCTACAACCTAGCCTATGAATTAAAGTTTACAACCTAGCCTATGAATGAAAGTTTACAACCTAGCCTATGAATGAAAGTTTACAACATAGCCTATGAATGAAAGTTTACAACCTAGCCTATGAATGAAAGTTTGTAGTAGAGGTCGAGAGAGACATTTTATTAATCAAGGTGACAGACAGTGACACATTCAATACCGCATTGCACACTCTTGCCTACATCTTGCTGATCTAGGGTGTACTCATTAGTCCAACAGTTGCAAAGGAGAGTTTGTATTGAACAAATCCAGGTATGTTTATCCCTGTTTCGTTCAGTTTGCTTCCATTTAAGAAAATCTTTCATCAGAATCGGCAGAGGAAACACCTCTGATCACACGCAAACAAAGTTCACTTTAATAGCAGCATGCAAACAGCATGAACATTTAGCTTGTTGTATAATTCCTTCTCGCATCTACAAACTCTCTTCCTCTCACCTTTTCCCTTCACTTGTGGACTTCAGTGCACAACACATCAGCTCTGTGACCAGGCGAAAAAAACTTTCCAAGCCAAACCTTCATATCATAACCGCTAACCACTACATACAGCCTACGTCGTTGTCACCATATTAGCTAACAACGTTAGTAACGTCATAGTCAACATAGCTACTAGAACTAACGCCTTAGTAAACCCGCTACAATCATGCAGTAGAGTGTACAGTCAGCAAGCAGTTTAGAAGTTACACTGGCGGGCCGGTGGCAATAAATGTATAAAACCAAAAGCTTGACTTGAAAGAGTTCCAGTGTTGGATAGCAATAGCCAGGGAGCATTCGCAGCTAGCAGAGAGCATTCGCTAGCAAAGTGAAAGTGAAAAAAATACAACTAAATATAGCTAGCTCTCCTTTATTTTTTAAGAAATGTATTTGTTCAAAACTGTTCAACTATTGTCTTTCTCTCAACACAATTTATGCACTGCAGTGCTAGCTAACTGTAGCTTATGCTTTCAGTACTAGATTAATTATCGGATCCTTTGACTGGATGGACAACATATCAGTTGATGCTGCAAGAGCTCTTATAGGTTGAAGGATGTCCTCCGGAAGTTGTCATAATTACTGTCTTAAGTCTATGCAAGGGGGTGAGAACCATGATCCTCCTAGGTTTTGTATTGAAGTCAATGTACCCAGAGGAGGATGGAAACTAGCTATCCTCCAGCTACACCATGGTGCTATCCTAAAAAGTGCTGTTGAGGCTACTGTAGACCTTCATTGCAAAACAGTGTGTTTTAGTCAATTATTTGGTGGCATATGAATATATTTAGTATAGTTTTAACTTTAGTAGTTTTAACTTTAGTATAGTTTTAACTTTTTAAACGTTTTACTAATTCTATTTCTATAAATTTCACTGAGGATGATGGTCCTCCCCTTCTTCCTCTAAGGAGGCTCCACTGACGGGATCATTCCACATGTAGGCCCAATGGGTCTGTCTGTCTATTCCATATTGGGGTGATATAGCAACAGGAATTTAATATCTTCTTACACTAAATGAAGGAACGTATGGCTGAAGCCTATCTTGAGATGTGCATGTAACTCAAACTTTCAACATAGTTTCTAATGATAAAAATGCATGGATAGATGTGTAACTTTCGTACTATACTGTATGCAATGATTGGGAATTGAATTTGAATTGAAGTAGTAAACAGGATACAGAATAGCAATTCAAAATGAATTAATGGAAAGATAATTGAATTCAGTGAAATTCAATTTAAATTCAATTACATTTTTTGTAGTCTATACAAATATACACTACCGTTCAAAAGTTTGGGGTCGCTTAGAAATGTCCTTGTTTTTGAAAGAAAAGCAAATGTTTTGGTCCATTAGACATTGTTAATGTTGTAAATGACTATTGTAGCTGGAAACGACTGATTTTTTAAATGGAATATCTACATAGGAGTACAGAGGCCCATTATCTGCAACCATCACTCCTGTGTTCCAATGTCACCTTATGTTAGTTAATCCAAGCTGATTATTTTAAAAGGCTAATTGATCATTAGAAAACCCTATTGCATTTATGTTAGCACATCTGAAAACTGTTGTGCTGATTAAAGAAGCAATACAACTGGCCTTCTTTAGAGTATCTGTTTCTGCTCAAAATGGGCAGAAACAAATAACTTTCTTCTGAAACTCGTCAGTCTATTCTTGTTCTGAGAAATGACGGCTATTGTATGCGAGAAATTGCCAAGAAACTGAAGACCTTGAACAACGCTGTGTACTCCCTTCACAGAACAGTGCAAACTTGCTCTAACCAGAATAGAAAGAGGAGTGGGAGGCCCCGGTGCACAACTGAGCAAGAGGACAAGTACATTAGAGTGTCTAGTTTGAGAAACAGACGCCTCAACTAGAAGTCCTCAACTGGCAGCTTCATTAAATAGTACCCGCAAAACACCAGTCTCAACATCAACAGTGAAGAGGCGACTCTGGGATGCTGGCCTTCTAGGCAGAGTTGCAAAGAAAAAGCCAAATCTCAGACTAGCCAATAAAAAGAAAAGATTAAGATGGGCAAAAGACAATATAACTGGACAGAGGAAGATTGGGAAAAAGTGTTATGGACAGACAAATCTAAGTTTGAGGTGTTCAGATCACAAAGAAGAACATTCGTGAGACGTAGACCAAATGAAAAGATGCTGGAGGAGTGCTTGACGCCATCTGTCAAGCATGGTGGAGGCAATGTGATGGTCTGGGGGTGCTTTGGGGGTGGTAAAGTGGGAGATTTGTACAGGGTAAAAGGGATCTTGAAGAAGGAAGGCTATCACTCCATTTTGCAACGCCATGCCATCAAGGATCAAGTCTTTAGGATCTACACAATTCCTGGAAGCTAAAAATGGCCCAGTTGTTCCATGGCCTGCATACTCACCAGACATGTCACCCATTGAGCATGTATCATACCCTGTTGACGCCACTTAATTGGAGCCAATTTCCTCCTACAACAGGACAATGACCCAAAGCACAGTTCCAAACTATGCAAGAACTATTTAGGGAAGAAGCAGTCAGTTGGTATTCTGTCTATAATGGAGTGGCCAGCACAGTCACCGGATCTCAACCCTATTGAGCTGTTGTGGGAGCAGCTTGACCGTATGGTACGTAAGAAGTGTCCATTAAGTCAATCCAACTTGTGGGAGGTGTTTCAGGAAGCAAATTGACAACTAGAATGCCAAAGGTCTGCAAGGCTATAATTGCTGCAAATGTAGGATTCTTTGACGAAAGCAAGGTTTGAAGGACACAATTATTATTTCAATTGAAAATCATTATTTATAACCTTGTCAACATCTTGACTATATTTCCTATTCATTTTGCAACTAATTTCTAACAAGGACATTTCTAAGTGACCCCAATCCTTTGAACGGTAATGCACATGCATATCAAATATTGTTGAAACAATAGATTTTCAGAACAAACTTAAAAGTAATCATCAAGGGAAACAAAATATGTATGTGAATATTCTAAGTTATTATATTTAATTAATCACTTAAATTGTGTTCAATGTGGGGAAAATACTACATTTCCAAGAATGCATTAGTTTGACCCTCAAGATGACACTGAGGCATTTAAAAAGAAGCCAAACAAATGAAATGCTTGGTGGAAATATAATTGGGTAATCTAAGCACTAAAGTTTAAGAGTATATGAACATTGTTTCCAGAGAAAAGTTGTACTCTGAACAAAAATAAAAACATGCAACAATTTCAAAGATTTTACTGATTTACTTATCATGTAAGGAAATCAGTCAATTTAAATAAATAAATGAGGCTCTAATCTATGGATTTTACATGACTGGGAATAAAGATATGCCTCTGTTGGTCACAGGTACCTTAAAAAAAAGTAGGGGTCAGAAAAGTAGGGGACCCCTACTTAAAAAAAAGTAAAAAAGCGCGACACATACAGTGGGGAGAACAAGTATTTGATACACTGCCGATTTTGCAGGTTTTCCCACTTAAAAAGCATGTAGAAGTCTGTAATTTTTATCATAGGTACTCTTCAACTGTGAGTGACGGAATCTAAAACAAAAATCCAGAAAATCACATTGTATGATTTTTAAGCAATTAATTTGCATTTTTTTGATACATCGGAAAAGCAGAACTTAATATTTGGTACAGAAACCTTTGTTTGCAATTACAGAGATCATATGTTTCCTGTAGTTCTTGACCAGGTTTGCACACACTGCAGCAGGGATTTTGGCTCACTCCTCCATCCAGATCCTTCAGGTTTCGGGGCTGTCGCTGGGAAATACTGACTTTCAGCTCCCTCCAAAGATTTTCTATTGGGTTCAGGTCTGGAGACTGGCTAGGCCACTCCAGGACCTTGAGATGCTTCTTACGGAGCCACTCCTTAGTTGCCCTGGCTGTGTGTTTCGGGTCGTTGTCATGCTGGAAGACCCAGCCACGACCCATCTTCAATGCTCTTACTGAGGGAAGGAGGTTGTTGGCCAAGATCTTGCGATACATGGCCCCATCCATCCTCCCCTCAATACGGTGCAGTCGTCCTGTCCCCTTTGCAGAAAAGCATCCCCAAAGAATGATGTTTCCACCTCCATGCTTCACGGTTGGGATGGTGTTCTTGGGGTTGTACTCATCCTTCTTCTTCTTCCAAACACAGCGAGTGGAGTTTAGACCAAAAAGCTCTATTTTTGTCTCATCAGACCACATGACCTTCTCCCATTCCTCCTCTGGATCATCCAGATGGTCATTGGCAAACTTCAGATGGGCCTGGACATGCGCTGGCTTGAGCAGGGGGACCTTGCGTGCGCTGCAGGACTTTAATCCATGACGGCGTAGTGTGTAACTAATGGTTTTCTTTGAGACTGTGGTCCCAGTTCTCTTCAGGTCATTGACCAGGTCCTGCCGTGTAGTTCTGGGCTGATCCCTCACCTTCCTCATGATCGTTGATGCCCCACGAGGTGAGATCTTGCATGGTGCCCCAGACCGAGGGAGATTGACCGTCATCTTGATCTTCTTCCATTTTCTAATAATTGCGCCAACAGTTGTTGCCTTCTCACCAAGCTGCTTGCCTATTGTCCTGTAGCCCATCCCAGCCTTGCGCAGGTCTACAATTTTGTCCCTGATGAACTTACACAGCTCTCTGGTCTTGGCCATTGTGGAGAGGTTGGAGTCTGTTTGATTGAGTGTGTGGACAGGTGTCTTTTATACAGGTAACGAGTTCAAACAGGTGCAGTTAATACAGGTAATGAGTGGAGAGCAGGAGGGCTTCTTAAAGAAAAACTAACAGGTCTGTGAGAGCCGGAATTCTTACTGGTTGGTAGGTGATCAAATACTTATGTCATGCAATAAAATGCTAATTAATTATTTAAAAATCATACAATGTGATTTTCTGGATTTTTGTTTTAGATTCCGTCTCTCACAGTTGAAGTGTACCTATGATAAAAATTACAGACCTCTACATGCTTTGTAAGTAGGAAAACCTGCAAAATCGGCAGTGTATCAAATGCTTGTTCTCCCCACTGTATATATAGCCAGCGAAGCTGGATATTGTCGGGAACTGGAACATGCTGTCGTACACGTCAATCCATAGGATCCCATACATGCTCAATGGGTGACATGTCTGGTGAGTATGCAGGCCATGGAACAACTGGGCCATTTTTAGCTTCCAGGAATTATGTAGAGATCCTTGCATTATTATGCTGGAACAATTGGTGATGGTGGTGGATGAATGTCACGACAATGGGCCTCAGGATCTCATCACGATATCTCTGTGCATTCAAATTGCCATAGATAAAATGCAATTGTATTTGTTATCCATAGCTTATGCCTGCCCATACCATAACCCCACAACCATCATGGGGTACTCTGTTCACAACGTTGACATCAGCAAACCGCTCGACGCTATATACGCTTGTCTGCCATCTGCCCGGTACAGTTGAAACCGGGATTCATCCGTGAAGATCATACTTCTCCAGCGCCAGTGGCCATTGAAGGTGAGGATTTGCCCACTGAAATCGGTTACGACGCCAAACTGCAGTCAGGTCAAGACCCTGGTGAGTACGCTGCAATTCCTGTACAGACTCGGGGGAGGTGAAGGTCGAAAGCCATGCGTCCTCAGAAACACGACCCTGCCAAGCCGCAATGCTTCTTGACACACTGCTCGCTTAACCCGTGTCAGAGGAAACACCATACAACTGGCGAGCGTGTCAGTGTGCATACGCCCGGCCCGACACAGGAGACAAGGACAACCCAGCCGGCCAAACCCTCCCCTAATCCGTACAACGCTGGGCTAATTGTTCACCGCCTCATGGGTCTCCCGGTCGTGGCCAGCTGCTACACAGCCCGGGATCAAACTCAGGTCTGTAGTGACACCTCAAGCACTGCGATGCAGGGCCTTAGACCGCTGCGCCACTCGGGAGGCCTTGCATTTATATTTTTATATTCTTTGGTATACGGAAGTATGACCTGTCAGATTAAATGAAACTTAATTCCTTTGAAATTCTATGAATTTAAATTCTACTTAAATTCTAATTCTTCATCCTGTAGGGTATGGGCAATTCAATTAATTGAATGGGAGTCAATTCCAAAATTCAGAATTGAGCCCAACCCTGATATGCATGCCTTTCATAGGTTAGGATTCCGACCATACAGGTTAAGCAATGACACTGAAACAGATAAGGGTTGTTAGGTAGTGCAAAGCAGCATCCAGGAACAAGGTGTCATTGGAGAACAGTCATTTGATGGCTTGTTAGAAGGTGGAGGGAGAAATGCAAACAAGATGTCTCAATACAAAACAGGCAATACAATGTGATCCAAGGACATTGTACTCTTCCAACCCTGTTTTTATCTCTCTCTTTTCACTCTCGCTTTCAAACATGCACGAGCATGTGCGCACAGAGAGAAAAATACCTGCATTATTTAAATGCAATCAATTGATACTAGCATTGATGTGTGGTTCTCTAATGGCACTTGCAGAAATTATACTTTTTAATTTACTGTGGTTCTTTTACCTTGTGTGAATGTTTTATTCTATAAGAAGCTCGGCGGGAGGAAAATGGGTTTAAATGTATCAGTCGATGCTAAGCAACCCTTGCAGCTTCAGGATGTAAGAACCCTCAGGCTTTAGAGGGAAAGTGTATTGGCATATCTGCTGAAAGAACAGTGAGAAGGCTTAGTGCACTACAAATCATAGAACATACAATAACCATGTGAATGATCCTTCTGTAAATAATGGGTTGGATAAACAATAAAGGATATCACACTATTTAATATGCGTGTTAGATGCAAGGGGTAGGTTGGTAGGGAATTATATCGCTGTGCGTAGGTAAAGATGACTAACTAGAGCCAAGAAAATAGTGTATGACAGTGGATCTGTTGGCCAGCTTTGTTCAACTATGGAATCAGGGGTAACTGTTTAACTGCTTTGAGCTAATGTCAATAAACACATTAGTTCCAATTAATTTTGAAGCCGACAAAACCTGAAGCAAAACTATCATACAGTTCAAAATATTTAGTACATGACAACAAAATGACTTGTTCTGTTTGCCTAATGCAGCGAAAGGTACCCAGTGAAACCAGAGGCAAGTAATAGATAGATAGATAGATAGGTACTTTATTGATCCCCCGGGGGGGAAATTTCAAAGTGGAATTACCTTCGAGCACAACTGCATTCAAATCATCCCAGGCCCCCATGGGGGCATAGTCAAGGAAGAAACAACCACACACCAGAGGATGTGAGAGTGACAGGCTGCAGTCAAATTAATTCAAGTTGTTTTTAGGGCATCTTTGTCCCTGGAATGAATCAGTGGCATGAATGCACAATGGTAAAACATGTAACCATGACAGCACATACTGTATAATGACTTCAAAGTCAAAGTTGTGCTACAGGGCTCTTCAATGTAATTTTGTGTGATGAAAAAAAACTACACAATTTCTTCTTTCCTCTCAATCCCAATCCCCATTAGAAACGTAATCCATATTAGCATCGATATTTAGCGATTCAATCTGGTAAAATATGTCAAATCCATTGAGGGCATAATTATAGGTTACAGTAAATGATCAATGCTGCAAGTGGATTCATTTTCATTCTATCATACAGTATAGATTACTTCACTATACATTTAATAAAATGAGTCTACACATTGCCTAGACATAATTAGGGGATTATTTATTGGTTATGCAGCAAATTAATTCATGGCAAACTCCTTGTCAGTCTCACATACTGTATGGCTTAGTCTCCTCTTTTGATCATTCAATTATTTTAAAGATATGATAGCTGACGCTAAGCACTTTTCATTGTATTATGCAGATTGTTCCTAGTCCTGCATTGCAATAGATGTCATGTGCCAAGACGGGAAACAGCCCAAGTAATTTGAGCTGAGAGGGAGAGTAATATATTGTGAGCGGTTCAATCACGTCCACCTGCAGGGCTGAGTTATAACATGTATTATGATTCCATTTAGCCCAGGTCTCCTCTTTGGTTAACTTTCAGGATGAGCCAAGCTTTAATATACAGAACATAAAGCTATCGCCTGCAGAAAGTGAGCAATGTGCAAATCACTAAAATGAAACGGGTAACCTCTGAGAGTAATTATAGAAAGACAGTTATTGACATTGGCATAGTCACAATGCAATGATTATGTAATGATTGTATCACCCAAAAGCTTATTATCATTGACGTTTTTATTTGCTGGCTAATTTTACCCCAGGTGTATGGTTTTACAAATGCAATCAAATGTATCTAATCCTAATCATGAAAACAAAACTACAATTGACAAATTAATTAAAATAAATAAAAAAACATGTGTATACCACATGTATTAATTAATATAAATGTATTAATACATTTAGATCGCTTAACAAACTCTCTAAATCTTCTAAAATGGTGTAGCCTACAGTAACCCTATACTCTTATCAAAAGGCTACACTCTCTCATACATTAATAGTAACACCATTAACCTACGATATGATAGGATTTCAAAGCTGGGTAACCCGCTGTTTCTCGGCATTGGCAGTGTCCAAGGGAGACATGACTGTGTGACCCAAAAAAATGACTGACTCAGACTTTGTCTAATTAACATTTTAATGAACACAAAATATTGTTAACTCTAGGCCATTTTCAGAACCTCATCTCAGACACTCATTACAGCAGTGTTAGCTCGTCTCAATTGTTCCAAAAAGAGCTGCAGTAAAGATGTCATCATCCTGGTCTATAATAACTACAGTCCAATTCATTGACATCGCCGTTAAGAGCGCAACAATAATAACATTTTACAATGCTGCAGTAGAAGCAATCATGTTGTTGCACACAAAGGGTAAGGCTCATCTCCAGGTAATGTGTATATCATATCAATACTAGCGAAGACTATTCTTGGTAGTGATTCTGTGTGTCTTGCTGGAAGTCTGGAGACTGACCGGTACTGTAGATACGTGCAATATCCATTGGCAGGAGGTCAAATCCAGCTGAAAGATCCCAAACAGACTAGTGACAGCTAACCAGAATATTACCAGATCCTTAAAATGCTGACAGCAATCAAGAGGACACACAGAAAACCAGAGGTAGTGTAGTTGACTAAGTATAGACAGACTGCAACAGCCACCCATTCATATGTTGTTGACATTCACTTGGAAGCCGATTGGCAGAGGTTTAAGGTTACTGACATCCTTGCTAGTTATCAAGTCTGGACACTGCTACAGTATACAGCGGGTGAAATAAGTATTGAACACGTCACCATTTTTCTCAGTAAATATATTTCCAAAGGTGACATGACATTTTCACCAGATGTTGGTAACAACCCAAGTAATCCATACATACAAAGAAACCAAAACAAATAAGTTCAGAAATTAAGTTATGTGTAATAATGTGAAATGACACAGGGAAAAAGTATTGAACACACTTACTGATATTTATTTAATACTTTGTACAAAAGCCTTTGTTGGTAATAACAGCTTCAAGACGCCTCCTGTATGGAGAAACTAGTCGCATGCATTGCCCTGGTGTGATTTTGGCCAATTCTTCCACACAAACAGTCATCA
Organism: Thymallus thymallus; assembly: GCA_023634145.1. Taxonomy (NCBI): domain Eukaryota; kingdom Metazoa; phylum Chordata; class Actinopteri; order Salmoniformes; family Salmonidae; genus Thymallus; species Thymallus thymallus. Next base: position 13,918,189 of record CM042417.1, on the reverse strand, counting down.
AATCTTGAAGGTTCCATGGGCCTCTTCTATGAATCTTGATCTTCAGTTCTTTCCATAGATTTTCAATGGGATTTAAGTCAGCTGATTGGCTGGGCCATTCTAGCAGCTTTATTTTCTTTCTTTGAAACCAATTGAGAGTTTCCTTGGCTGTGTGTTTGGGATCATTGTCTTGCTGAAATGTCCACCCTCGTTTCATCTTCATCATCCTGGTAGATGGCAGCAGATTTTTGTCAAGAATGTCTCTGTAAATTTGCCCATTCATCCTTCCTTCAATTATGTGAAGTTTGCCAGTACCATTTGCTGAAAAGCAGCCCCACACCATGATGTTCCCACCTCCAAACTTCACTGTTGGTATGGTGTTTTTAGGGTGATGTAAAGTGCCATTTCTCCTCCAAACATGGTGTGTATTATGACATCCAAACAGTTCAATTTTGCTCTCATCTGACCACACTATATTCTCCCAGTATTTCACTGGCTTTTCCAAATGTTGTGCAGCAAACTTTAAACAAGCTTCAACATGCTTTTTTTTCAGCAATGGAGTCTTGCGTGATGAGCGTGCATACAGGCCATGGCGGTGGAGTGCATTACATACTGTTTTCTTTGAGACAACAGTACCTGCTAATTGCAGGTCTTTTTGAAGCTCTCCACAAGTGGTCCTTGGCTCTTGGACAACTCTTCTGATTATTCTTTTCACTCCTCTGTCAGAAATCCTGCGAGGAGCACCTGGTCGAGGCAAATTTATGGTGAAATGATTGTCTTTCCACTTCCGTATTATGGCCCCAACAGTGCTCACTGGAACATTCAGAAGCTTAGAAATGTGCCTATAACCAATGCCATCATTATGTTTTGCAACAATTAGGTTGCGAAGGTCTTGAGACAGCTCTTTGCTTTTACCCATCATGAGATGTGTCTTGTGTGACACCTTGGCAATGAGACCTTTTTGTAGGCCATCAGTTGGGACTGAACCAGCTGATATTAATTTGCACTGACAGGGGGCTGGATTGCTTTTTAATTACTGATAGTTTTCAGCTGTTGTCTTGGCTTTCCATGACTTTTTGCACCTCCCTTTCTTCATGTGTTCAATACTTTTTCCCTGTGTCATTTCACATTATTACACAACTTAATTTGTGAACTTATTTGTTTTGGTTTCTTTATATGTATGGATTACTTGGGTTGTTACCAACATCTGGTGAACATTTCATGTCAATAGCACCTTTGGAAATATATTTACTGAGAAAAATGTTGACGTGTTCAATACTTATTTCACCCGCTGTATGTTCTACAGCAGTAACATCAAAAGCATCCTGACCGGTTGTGTCACTGCCTGGTACGGCAACTGCTCGGCCTCTAACCGCAAGGCACTACAGAGGGTAGTGTGTACGGCCCAGTACATCACTGGGGCCAAGCTTCCTGCCACCCAGGACCTCTATACCAGGCGGTGTCAGAGGAAGGCCCTAAAAATTGTCAAAGACTCCAGCCACCCCAGTCATAGACTGTTCTCTCTGCTACCGCACGGCAAGCGTTAGCGGAGCGTCAAGTCTAGGTCCAAAAGGCTTCTCAACAGCATTTACCCCCAAGCCACAAGACTCCTGAACAGGTAATTAAATGGCTACCCCCGGACTATTTGCATTGTGTCCACCCCCCCCAACCCTTCTTTTACACTGCTGCTACTCTCTGTTTATCATCTATGCATAGTCACTTTAACTCTACCTACATGTACATATTACCTCAATTAGCCCGACTTACCGGTGCCCCCGCACATTGACTCTGTATCAGTACCACCTGTATATAGCCTCGCTACTGTTATTTTTACTGTTATTTTACTGCTTTTATTTCTTTACTTATCCATTGTTTACCTAACACTTATTTTTTACTTAAAAACTGCACTCTTGGTTAGGGCTTGCAAGTAAGCATTTCACTGTAAGGTCTACACCTGTTGTATTCGTGGCACGTGACAAATAAACTTGATTTGATTTGATATTGAATTCCAGGCTGTTTATATGTAGTATTCACAATGGCATCTGGGAGTTGGAAATTATCCTTTTACGATGGAGGACTTCCTTTTAAATGAATGCTATTGGTGCAATTATTTGTTTTGAGTCCATGGCAGAGAAATCTATAGAGGAAATACGTACTCGCAAGTGAAAGTCAGTAGTATTGATTGTGAATCTAAAGTACAGTGCTTTACGGCATACCAGCTCATCAAGATTCATCACTGGTCATTGAGGAATGGCCGTGGAGCTCATTTGAGCAAAACATTAGTTTTTGCCAGCTACCAACTATACAAAAAATTCAATAAGTTGTTTGTATTTGTTAGGCTAGGGAAACGTTTCAGAATATCCACAGCAATGGTTTGGAGTACATGTTGCTACTCAATGATACTTGCAAGTCACTGGGGGTAGCAGTAGTGTTTTTTTTTATTATGAGAATAAATAAGTTGCTGGTGATTTATATCTCACAGTAGAGCATCGTAAATGGAGGATTCAAACTCATAAAGGTAACCTGCCAGATTTTTGTCTGAAGGAGATTCTGAGAGAGACTGACATCTTACCTGACAAGAGATTAAATGGAATGGCAGACAACATATGTCACTCCTCCTAAACTCTGTCAGACAAACACATTTCAGTTTACCCTCTTCTAATCTACCTGAAAATCACATGCTTGATGATACATGAGACCAGTGTAGATTAAATTATTGACCTCTGCTTTGCCCAATAGTTAAAGAAAAAAACATACAAATGTGTGTTTCTTTGCAACCATTTTTTCTGAAGAGGTTTTGGAGAACTGACAGCCTATTAGGAGTAAGACAAAGCAATGACAGACTTTTGACATAGGACGAAGGACATGGGATGTTAAAAAATGGAGAGCGCATAATTGACAGTGTTTCGGTATTAATCCAATACTCCAACTTGGGGAACATTTTATGACATCTGCACAACATAGACAGTGCAAAGCAGAGCAGAGCACAACTTTCCTAACGAACATGTGTACTAGGATAAAGGGAAGTGCGGGGAAAGTTGAGGATATGTATTATTCTGCATTAATGAAGGACAATGCTCGGCTAATTAGACTCGGAGGCAACCATTGCTGCTTTATGTATTTCCATCTGTTTATGATTGAGTTCATCAGAGCTCGAGCGTACTTGTTATGTTCTGGTGGTGTTTTGAGGAAGTTGAGGAAGCACTGCATAGTAGAATAGTAAAAGAGATGAGGAAAAGAGTACACTCTAGGTTGCAAGATGTTTTCTTCACCTATTTAAATCAAACCAGGATATGCGGTACTATGCTGGAGAGTTAGATTGCAGGAATATGCAACTTTGATCAGGAGAGGCTCGGACAGGTGTTTAGCCAGGTAATTAGGTGGTATATGAATCCATAAATATGCTAAATTTGTTTTGGTTTTCTCATATTTGATAATGTGATGACTCACCCTTCTACAGTGAATACCATAGTACAGAACAACGCATTAGTTGGCTGCTCAAGTACCTGATCAATATACTTTAAATAACCTGCATTCGTACAGCATACTTGATGTTACTGAGCATTAGTGAAAGAAATAAAGTCTACCATTCTGTTCCTCGTCTTCTTGTTTTTAAGTTCTCAATCATTCATAACTTTAGGTTCAATGAGCTGTTTAAACAAGTTTACAAGATATTACATTAACTTAGATAAATAAAGACACAAATTAAATTACTTCACAGTTTGAACTAACAATTTCCATATTGCACGGTTGAAAAATTAGCCATTGACTGAAAGTGTTGCCATTTTCAATGAGGGTAATTATACTGAGAACAAACCACTGTGCAACAGATGAGCTATTTGTTTTAATGCTCTCCTTATTTCTCCCTACTGCTGTGTCTCTTCAGCCATGTGTTGTCGTCTGAGCAATCATACCCCTGAGGATTTCAGCCACTAAAAGAGGGCTCTCGCATAACAAAATGGGCCCTCTCCTGACCCACAAAAAGGCTTATCGCCCACTCATACTGTGAAAATGCTATAATCCAGACACTAAGATTTGTTTACCAAAATGATGGCAAAATATAACATTTCCCTCATTCCCAAGAAATTCGGTATGTCCCTTGTTCTGAAAAGGTGCAGCCCAAATCTGGGCGAGGTGTCTGCCTAATAATTGTCCCAAGGCATTGATTTTGAGTAAGCACAAGTCAAGTATTGGGGTATGTTGCGTGGCTACTGTACTTGGGACAATTACAGCAGGGATCATCAACTACATTCAGCCGTGGGATTATTTTCTTCTTGAGGAATATAATTACAAATAATTTGTAGACTGCAAATTGACCGCAAGAAGCCCAAACAGATATAATATTTGACTGAAACATAATAATTTCAAATCTGGCTTACATTTGTATGATCATATATACACTACATGACCAAAAGTATGTGGAGACCTGCTCGTCGAACATCTCATTCCAAAATCATGGGCATTAATATGGAATTGGTCCTCCATTTGCTGTTATTACAGCCTCCACTCTTCTGGGAAGGCTTTCCACTAGAACATTGCCGCAGGGACTTGCTTCCATTCAGCCACAAGAGCATTAGTGAGGTCGGGCACTGATGTTGGGCCTGACATGCAGTCGGTGTTCCAATTCATCCCAAAGGTGTTCGATGGGGTTGAGGACAGGGCTCTGTGCAGCCCAGTCAAGTTCTTCCACACCGATCTCGACAAACCATTTCTGTTGCCACAAAGTTGGAAGCACAGAATCGTCTAGAATGTAATTGTATGCTGTAGCTTTAAGATTTCCCTTCACTCGAACTAAGGGGCCTAGCCCAAACCATGAAAACCGCCCCAGACCATTATTCCTGCTCCACCAAACTTTACAGTTGGCACTATGCATTCGGGCAGATAGCATTCTCCTGGCATCCACCAAACCCAGAAACCATGATTCATCACTCCATAGAATGTGTGTCCACTACTCCAGAGTCCAATAGCGGCGAGCTTTACACCCAATATGTCCGTAAACACTCCAGCCAGCAGGTCTGCACATGCTCTGAAGAAGCAGCTAGGGATGCCTTGCAAGGGTTAACACACTTAAATGTCTTACTCACATCGGCCACGGAGAACGAGAGCCCACAGTCCTTGGGAGCGGGCCGCATCGGTGGCACAGTGCTATCCGCAAAGCGGCCAAGGAAGTTGTTTAGCTTGTGGAGACAGTGGAGTTGTAATTCAGCGGCTCAGCCGTTGAATTGCGACTCCACTGTCTCCACAAGCTAAACACCTTCCTCGCCCACTGTCTCTATACTGACGTTTTGCCTGTTTGATTGCCTTAAGGCGGGAATAACCACATTGTTTGTATATTCCCAGTCACCATATTCCCAGTCACCTTGCCATGGTTAAATGCGGTGGTTTGCGCTTTTAGTTTTGCGCAAATGCTGCCATCTATCCACAGTTTCTGGTTTGGGTAGGTTTTAATAGTCACCGTGGGAACAACATCCCCTATAGACTTCCTGATGAACTCAGTCACCGTGTCCGTGTAAGCACCAATGTCATTCTCAGAGGCTACCCGGAACATATCCCAGTCCGCGTGATCAAAACAATCTTGTTTGCATAAAGTCCAGTGTAGTTCCTTGAGGGCCGTTGTGGTATTGTCTTGAGGGGGAATATACACGGCTGTGACTATAATTCTCTTGGGAGGTAATACGGTCGGCATTCTAGGTTGGGTGAACAAAAGGACTTGAGTTTCTGTATGTTATCACAATCACACCATGAGTAGTTAATTATGAAGCATACACCCTCGCCTTTCTTCTTCCCAGAGAGTTCTTTATTCCCGTCTGTGCGATGAACTGAGAACCAAGCTGGCTGTATGGACGAGGACAAGATATCCCGAGAGAGCCATGATTCTGTAAAACAGAGTATGTTACAGTCACTTATGTCTCTCTGGAAGGAGATCCTGGCCATGAGCTCGTCTACTGTATTGTCCAGAGACTGAATATTAGCTAGTAATATACTCGGAAGCGGTGGATGGTGTGCCCGCCTCCTGAGTCGGACTAGAAGTCCACTCTGAATACCTCTTCTCCATTGGCAGCGACTTGGGGCAGCCTCTGGGATAAGTTAAATTGCCCTGGGGGGTACGAACAAAGGATCCAATTTGGGAAAGTCGTATTCCTGGTCGTAATACTGGTGAGTTACCGCCATACTCTAAAATCTTTTTTTTAAGGTTCTCATCAATCTACCCACAATACCCCATAATGACAAAGTGAAAACAGGTTTTTAGAAATGTTTGCATATGTATTAAAAATAAAAATAATCAACAGAAATACCTTATTTACATAATTATGTACATTTAGCTATGAAACTCCAAATTTAGCTCAGGTGCATCCTCTTTCCATTGATCATCCTTGAGATGTTTCTACAATTTGAGTCCATCTGTGGTGAATTCAATTGATTGAACATGATTTGGAAATGCACACACCTGTCTATATAAGGTCCCACAGTTGAAGGAATTGTCCGTAGAGCTCCGAGACAGGATTGTGTCGAGGCATAGATTTGGGGAGCATTGAAGGTCCCCAGAATTGAAGGTCTCCAAGAACACAGTTTTCTCCATCATTCTTAAATGGAAGAAGTTTGGAACCACCAAGTCTCTTCTTTGAGCTGGCCGCCCGGCCAAACTGAGCAATGGTGGGGAGAAGGGCCTTGGTCAGGCAGGTGACCAAGAACCCAATGGTCACTCTGACAGAGCTCCAGAGTTCCTCTGTGGAGATGGGAGAACCTTCAAGAAGGATCTCTGCAGCACTCCATCAATCAGGCCTTTATGGTACAGTGGCCAGGCGGAAGCTATTCCTCAGTAAAATGACAGCCCGCTTGGAGTTTGCCTAAAGGCACCTAAAGGACTCTCAGACCATGAGAAACAAGATTCCTCAGAATGGGATGAAGGTTCCCCTTCCAAGAGGACAATGACCCTAAGCACACAGCCAAGACAACGCAGGAGTGGCTTTGGGACAAGTCTCTGAATGTCCTTGAGTGCCCCAACCAGAACCAGAGACCGGATCAAACATCTCTGGAGAGACCTAAAAATACTGTAGTGGTGCAGCGACGCTCCTCATCCAACCTGACAGAACTTAAGAGGATCTGCAGAGAATAATGGGAGAATCTCCCCAAATACATGTGTGCCAAGCTTGTAGCATCATACCCAAGAAGACTTGAGGCTGTAATCGCTGCCAAAGGTGCTTCAACAAAGTGCTGAGTAAAGAGTCTGAATACTTATGTAAATGTAATATTTATGTTTTTTTTCTAAAAACCTGCTTTTGCTTTGTCATTATGGGGTATTGTGTGTAAATTGATGAGGGACAATTTAAAAAAATCAATTTTAGAATAAGGCTGTAACGTAACGAAATGTGGAAAAGGTCAAGGGGTATCTCTCTATTATGCATGGGAATAACAGATTTCCAAAATTACAGTATAATCACCTGGCCTTGGTTTTGGTGTTTTTACAGTCTTTAATGTCTGACAATAAAAAATAAAAATATATTTTTAAGGGCTCAGAAAACTTGAGGGAACAAATATACTCACCCGCGGGGAAAATTCAGCCCTCGGGCCGCCAGTTGGGGAACCCTGTTCTACCGCATGTTCTTAGTAAGTGTTCTCAGTAACTATCCTCTCTGGACTGGAGGGGTTTATTTTTATAAGCAATAGTTCCCTATAGGAATAAACAACCCCCAGGGACAGGGGCTGTTGGATAAAGCCTCAATCTACAAGCTGGGGTTCACTAGGGGCAATGATAATCGGAACACTTGGGAACTGCCCAGCACACTGTTTAAACTGTCCACTTACAGCCTAGTGGACATTTTGAATTCATTTATAATGAAAAAGTACTGTTATCGAATTATAGGAATCATCCCACTATGTGCAGTCAGACAGACACTGTTGAAATCAGAAAGAGAACATTAATACAAAATATATCTTTGCAATGGGCTTTGTGGTTTATTTGCTGTGTAGGTTACATATTCTATGTCTTTCTTCTTGAAGTTCAAACACTTACAAAGTAATGAGATGAAGGACTACTTCATTCATTTATTTCAATAAGACTACTGATAACATTTAATCCCAATAAGGTCTATGCTAAAGTGTAAGAATATTAATCATCCAATTGCTTGTAGATATTACACATTGTTTGTGATGTTTCTATGGGGATGGGAATATAATACAAAAATGAGCATAACGTTCCAATTGTTTTCAGATAAATTTCATCCTAATAAAAGGGGCCAGTTACATTTGATAATCATGACTCAAAGATTTCTTGTTGAGAGTGTTGTTTACAATACTTACTCAATACCAAAAGCCTGGACATTGGCAAGAGCTCGAGGTGTTCACAAGAGAATGAGTCCCATAATTGCTTATTGAAACTGACTGTTAATAAAAATCCTTCTGGAACACTTAGGTCCATGGATCATTAGACTTTGGTGATGAATCAGACAGTCTGCCGGACACGGGTAGATAAACCTCACCATCCTAGTCAGGATTGTTTGCAAGTGCACTTATCCAAAGCTTGTCTGCTTTTGCACATTTAAAAGGTTTTTTTTTGTTGCATAAAGAACAATCATTAGGAATGAGATAACAGTTTTAACTTACATAACTACACTGAACAAAAATATAAACGCAACATGTAAAGTGTGGGTCCCATGTTTCATGAGCTGAAATAAAAAAATCACAGAACTTATCCACACGCACAAAAAGCTTATCTCAAAAATGTTGTGCACGAATTTGTTTACGTCCCTGTTAGTGAGCATTTCTCCTTTGCCAACATAATCCGTCCACCTGATAGATGTGGCATATCAAGAAGCTGATTAAACATCATGATAATTACACAGGTGCACCTTGTGCTGGGGACAGTCATTTATGTCTGTAATAAAGCCCTTTTGTGGGGAAAAACTAATTCTGATTGGCTGGCTCCCCAGTGGCACCCCTGATCAGCCATGTGAAATCCATAGATTAGGCTCTAATGAATTTATTTAAATTGACTGATTTTCTTATATGAACTGTAATCTTTGAAATTATTGCATGTTGCGTTTATATTTTTGTTCAGTATAATAATGATGCACTTTCACCACAATAGGCATTAGCATTAATGCCATTAATGACCCGATTCAAATCAGAGTCAGAAAACATGCCTAATTGGTATTCATGCAATGCATCACCTTCAGAGGTATCAAACTAAGTCACGAAGCTTGACGTGAAATATGGCCAGGCATCAGATGAAAAAGCAGAAATCAAACATAGGGCTCAGCAGGATTGCGAGATATTCTCCTCTTGTTGTGAAAAGAGATGTTCTTAAGTGGCGAGAAGAGAGGTAAGACACCTGTTGCTTATATGTCAAAAACAGCTACTGTAATTACTGTGGAACCTCATTACCCATCTATTCAGCGTGGAAGTTTCTCCAATTTCCTTTGAATGAGGAAGCGTCTCATGTTTTAAAATAATCCAACGTGATACCCCCGCTAGCTGGGATCCAACTGGGTTATTTAAACAATTAGCATACTCTAATCTACCAGCTCTATCTCTAACTGCCAGCTGCAGTTTTCACCCATTTAATTTGGAAAGGTTTGTTAAGGTTAATTGACCAATTATAGTGAGATTCTGGAGACATGGTTCGCCCCCCACCCCACTGAAGCATTTTTACTGACCTTCTCTGGCTGATGGGTATCAGATTGATCTTGAGAGCACTGCTGCACAATTGGTGGTAAAACAGAAAAACAATGGGATGATACAAACTGACATGGGAGTCGTTCCATGTCACTTCAGCAAGCCATGACCATGTTTGAAGGTCACACCTTTGGCCCCATTAATATCTCTAATGGACTAATATAATATGAAATGATAAACAGTTCTAATAACTTATAAAACATGGTTAACTGGCCACAATTATGAAGTTAACTTTGCTAAAACATTTTGATAGCAAAACAATAGGGTAAATCATCTATTGTGGTCAGTTACAGTAAGTTCCCTTCTGCAAGAAGGGTCTAACACCATTGTAAAGGAAAATGTCTTTATAGTTTTTTTATATTTTTATTTAACCTATATTTTACTAGGCAAGTCAGTTAAGAACAAATTCTTATTTACAATGACAGCCTAGGAACAGTGGGTTAACTGCCTTGTTCAGGGGCAGAACAACAGATTTATACCTTGTCAGCTCGGGGATTCAATCCGGCAACCTTTCAGTTACGGGCCCAACACTCTAACCACTAGGCTACCTGCCGCCCCATTTATGGGTTGTTCCACCTCAAAAAGCACAAGAAAGAGAAGATTGTTCTGAAATCGTTTCTGTGGTTAGAAACAGATAAGATTAGCATTCCTGCAACATTATTTTATTGAATATTTATTTTTATCCCTGAGAAATTAAGCTAATTGATTGCTCCCAAATTGTCCCTTTTTAATTTATAGAATTCACATAGTATTAAATAATTATAGAACCAAACATCTGATTTGCCAATGAGTAAGACGCGAGGACTTCAGTAAAATGGTAAAAAGCCATTTTGCTAAGAAAATGCTGTGATACATTTAATTAACACAAGAGACCAGAAACATTTATAAAATGGTGGCAGTAGCAGGAACAGCGACATCTAGTGGGGAAAATACTGTACTTTCACACTGATTTATTGTAAATAATGAATTCAATGGACATTTTACTGAAAAGGGGGAAAAAAAAACATCACCACCAATCCCACCCCAACAACACAGAGCATGTGCAGACCAGCTGGCTGGAGTGTTTACGGACATATTCAATCTCTCCCTATCCCAGCCTGTTGTTCAAACATCCCTAGACCCACTACAATTTGTCCCAACAGATCCATGGACGCCGCCATCACACTGCACATTGCCCTATCCCACCTGGACAAGATAAATACTTATGTAAGAATGCTGTTCATCGACTACAGCTCAGTGCCCTTCAAGCTCATCACTAAGCTCAGGGCCCTGGGTCTGAACCCCGCACTGTGCAATTTGGTCCTAGACTTCGTGACGGGCTGGTAAAGGTAGATAACAACACATCTGCCACACTGATCATCAACACAAGGGCCCCACTGGGGTGCGTGCTCTGCCCCCTCCTGTACTCCCTGTTTGCCCATGACTGTGTGACCACGCACATCTCCAACTCAATTATCAAGTTTGCTGACAACACAACAGTGGTAGGCCTGATACCACCAATGACAAGACAGCCTTTAGGGAGGAGGTGAGAGCCCTGCCAGGAAATAACCTCTCCCTCAACGTCAACAAAACAAATGAGCTGATCGTGGACTACAGGAGGCATCAGAGAGGTGCGCCTCCATCCACATCAACGGGGCCACATTGGAGAGGGTCAAAAGTTCCTCAGCGTGTACATCACTGAGGACCTGAAATGGTCCCTACACACCGACAGTGTGGTGAAGAAGGCGCAACAGCGCGTCTTCAACCTCAGCTGACTGAAGTAATGTGGCTTTCCCCCGGCCTGTTCACCCCGCTACCATCTAGAAGGCGGAGACAGTTTAGGTGCATCAAAGCTGGGACCAATAGACTGAAAAACAGCTTCTATCTCCAGGCCATCATTCTGATATTAAACAGTCATCACTAGCCGGATTCCGCCCAGTACCCTGCCCTGAACCTTAGTCACTGTTAAAAGCCGGCTACCACCCGGTACTCTACCCTGCACCTTAGAGACTGCTGCTCTATGTACATATTCATTGAACACTGGTCACTTTAATAATGATCACATATTGTTTTACCCACTTCATATGTACAGTCATGTGAAAAAGTAAGTACACCCCCTTGAAAGTTCTCTTTTTTTTTGTTCCATGTTTGGACAGATGGATATGTAATCTTCACTTCAACACTATTGACAGATAAAGGTTACCCAATTTAACAAATCACAAACAAACAAAAAATACTTTGAAAATGTTATGCAATTAAAATAAAAATGCCTTTTCCTTTTGGAGGAAAAGTTAGTACACCCCTCCCTTTACCATCACATAAAATGGCAAAAATTAGAATTAGGTGTACCAAAACAAGTGTAAATGATTAGAAAACATTAGAGAGAAACAAAGGAGGGTCCAGCCTTACATAAAGATAAGACAATTGTTCTGGTTTGGTCTTAACCATATGGGTGTAAGGTAACACATCATTCAAAGATCAAAAGACCTACCCGAGGCCCTCAGAAGAAAGATTATTGATGCCCTGGGAGGGGTTACAAATCCATTTACAAGCAATTCAAAGTACAGCATTTACAGGGGATGTACTTACTTTTTCACATGACCGTATTTACTGTATTCTAGTCATGGCTCATCCTGTACACACCTTCTCTATTCATATACTGTCCATACAGTCTAGACACACATTACTGTCTTATACACACATTACTCATTCTGATATTTCTTAATTTAATTATTTTTACTTTTTGGATAATGTGTTTCTTGATTTGTATTGATCGCTGTTACTACCCTGCTGGAGCTGGAAACACAAGCATTTCGCTGCACCTGCGATAACATCTGCAAATCTGTGTACGCAACCAATAAACTTTGATTTGATTTTTGAAATCGGATGTTCGATACTATACTGTGTTTGGTACTAATGTTTATTGAATATTATGTGAATCCTATAAATGAAAAAGACCCATTTGGGTGAAATCAAACCTGGTTTCAAAAAACAGATAAAGCCACCCCTCACGGCACATCGCCTCTCCCCTATTTGACCTAGATAGTTGGTGTGTACAGTATGTATGAGCCTGTCTATTATGTCATGTTTCATGTTCTGTGGGGACCCCAGGAAGAGTAGCTTTCGCAACAGCTAATGGGGATCCTAATAAAATACCAATTAGCTTAATTTCTTAGAGATCAAATTATATTTAAACAAAATAATGTTTCAGGAATCTTAATCTTATCTGTTTCTAACCACAGAAACGATTTTAGCACAATCTGAGATGGTGGGTGTCAAAGTCCTCTTTCTTCTGCTTTTTGAGGAGGAACGACATTTTCCTTTACAATGGTGTTAGACCCTACTTGCAGATACTGCAGAAGGGAACTTAATTGGCCACAATAGCTAAAAGAATAAGGCAAATGGTCTATCAAAACGTTTTAGCAAAGTTAACTTCATAATTGTGGCCAATTAATTGATAACCAGGTCTTACGAGTTTATCAGTTCATATTATATTAGTCCATTAGAGAGATTAATGGGGCCAAAAACATATTAAACCAAAACAGACTGCAGGCCTCACCAAGCAGAAACACAATCCTTTGGGATGATCACTTTTGAACGATGGGAAAACAAACCCACAGCACAGTGCTACTAGCTGAGATGACCAGGCTATTGCAGACGGACACTATTGAACATCTGGGACCATCATCCAAGTCTATCCCTGGCATCAATTGCGTCAAGAAGCAAAGAAGAGAAACAAGAGTGACAGAGGAAGTCAGGTAATTGTTGCTCAGAGGGACACAATGAGGGCACTTGTGTGTCGAGAGACATATTCAGACGCTCCTCAGCATATCAGTCCAGATAATTTCCTTCAAGCAGCTGATGGGGGATTATATAACGCCACACTGACCTCAGCCACACCTCCTCCAGACCCTGTTGCCTAACAACACTGTTGTGTAACCCGTGAAAAGTGAATAATTCCAGGCGCATTTCAATACAGACAGTTGACAGTGTAACTTCTATAGCCACTTTTGATCATTCTGTCTGGGGACAACACGTCCCGTAATATATGTAGGCTGGGTTTGCATTGGTAGGATATCTGAGGGTTAGAATAACGCCACGTGATTCTTGTTCTGTACACATTTCTCTGTCTGGGAAGCTCATAATACTTTATATGATATATTGATGTGTTGGAAAATAAACCTGAGTGGGAAGAATGGAGACCGTGCATCACTTAGCACCCTAATGAGAGGCAAACGCCACATTACATATCCCTGAAGTGCCATGTACTGTGGTTCAGTAATTTTGCCATCTGTTGACAACATTTACAAGGTGGGTAATTTGTCATTCGAAACAGCAGGACCAAAATTAACACGTTTATTTATGATCCTGAGTTCACGCAATGTAAATATCATTGGTCATATCAGACTAGGCTGAGTACCGCCAGTGTTGTTGGCAAGACAGGTGGAAAGTGAGTTAAAATTATATTTCTTCAGCTCTCTTTCTAACAGTATTGACAACACTAGTCTAAACTGTGAAAAATGTAACGTAGCTATTTAGATTAGGAGGCAATTATTTTATTTATTTATTCAGAGAACTGGTGTATTAATGAGTTTGGAAGGGGTGAGTTGTATTTTGTCCCTAGCAGGCACGGCCCTTGAAATTGCATGCTGGAACAATATTTGCACTTTTCCCAAAATATAGCCGAGAAAAGGTCATTGTAATATTGCTCCCAATATTGGATGTGTGGGATCTGAGGCGCAAAATGACTGTAGAAGGAAAAAAACTATACAATGCGTCTCTATGGGCATGTGGAATTCCTCACACCGCCGAAAGTGTCTGCTAAGTTATGGAATCAGTCCCAAATGGTATAGTCCTGCAGGAACAGAATCTCATTTTGTATGCATAACTTTGAAAAGGTCAGGCACAGACCAGAAGTGGCACTGCAAACTCTTCTGAACCATTGACTGCATTGAGAAAGGAGGAGTGCTACCCTGTCATTCTTACATAGCCCAAAGCAGATGGGAGCCCTGGGACACAATTCAATTAACAATTAAGTGTTTGTTTTTGTGTGTCTGATCCATCTGACTCAGAAAGCTATGCAGCGGTTCTCCATTTGGTATTCTCATTGGTCCAAAAACGGACATCCATCCAACTGGAAGGCCCCAAAAACTGTCAAAGACTCCAACCACCCAAGCCACAGACTGTTCTCTGCTATCGCATGGCAAGCTGTACCAATGCACCAAGTCTGGAACCAACCGGACCCTGAACAGCATCTTGCCCCAAGCCATAACACTTCTAAACAAGACTGTTAAATAGCTAATCAAATGTTTACCCAGACTACCTGCATTTACCCTTTTTGCACACCCACTGGACTCTACCCACACACTCAAACATACTTACACTGACACCCCAACAAACACACACACACACACACACACACAGGAGAGACTGAAAAACAACTTCAGACTGTTAAACAGCCATCACTAGCACATTAGAAGCTGCTGCCTATAGACATAGTGTAGAAATCACTTTACGAAATGGAACACTGGTCACTTTGATAATGTTTACATATCTGGCATTACTCATCTCATATGTATATACTGTATTCTATACTATTCTACTGTATCTTAGCCCATGCCACTCTGACATCGCTCATCCATATATGTATATATTCTTAATTAAATTTCTTCCTTAGATTTGAGTGTATTGGGTATATGTTGTGAAAATGTTAGATATTACCTGTTAGATATTACTGCACTGTTGGAGCTAGAAGCACAAGCATTTCGCTACACCTGCAATAACATCTGCTAAACACGTGTATGTGACCAATACAATTTGATTTGATTTAATTTGATTTACTGTCTATTATCTATCCTGTTGCCTAGTCACTTTATCCCTATCTATATGTACAGTACACAGCTACCTCAATTACCTCGTACCCCTGCATATTGACTCGGTACTGTTACTCCCTGAATATAAAGTAGCCATTTCATTTTCTACTCCCTATATATAACCATGTTATTTTCTATTACCTTTGGAAAGTATTCAGATCCCTTGACTTTTTCCACATTTCGTTAGGCTACAGACATTCTAAAATGGATTAAATCGTTTTTTCCCCCCTCATCAATCTACACACAATACCCCATAATGACAAAGTAAAAACAGGTTTTTAGAAATGTTTGCTAATTTATAAAAAATAAAAAACGGAAATATCACATTTACATAAGTATTCAGACTCTTTACTCAGTACTTTGTTGAAGCACCTTTGGCAGCGATTACAACCTTGAGTCTTCTTGGATATGACACTACAAGCTTGGCACACCTGTATTTGGGAAGTTTTTCCCGTTCTTCTCTGCAGATCCTCTCAAGCTCTATCAAATTGGATTGGGAGTGTTGCTGTTCAGCTATTTTCGGGTCTCTCCAGCGCTGTTAGATCGGGTTCATGTCCGGGCACTGGCTGGGCCACTCAAGGACATTCAGAGACTTGTCCCAAAGCCACTGCTGCGTTGTCTTGGCTGTGTGCTTAGGGTCGTTGTATTGTTTGAAGGTGAACCTTCGCCCCAGTCTGAGGTCCTGAGCGCTCTGGAGCAGGTTTTAATCAAGGATCTCTCTGTACTTTGCTCCGTTCAGCTTTGCCTCGATCCTGACTAGTCTCCCAGTCCCTGCAGCTGAAAAACATCCCCACAGCATGATGCTGCCACCACCATGCTTCACCGTAGGGATGGTGCCAGGTTTCCTCCTGACGTGAGAGATACAGGATCTTGTCCCATCCTCGGAACACTTGAGCTAACGTGCGCTAATGTGATTAGCATGACGTTGTAAGTAACAAGAACATTTCCCAGAAAGCTTAAATTCTTGTTAATCTAACTGCACTGTCCAATTTACAGTAGCTATTACAGTGAAATAATACCATGCTATTGTTTGAGGAGAGTGCACAGTTTTGTACTTGAAAATGAATCAATAAACCAATAGGCAGATTTGGGCAGACTTGATACAACATTTTGAACAGTAATGCAATGGTTCATTGGATATGTCAAAAACTTTGCACATACACTGCTGCCATCTAGTGGCCAAAATCTAAATTGCGGCTAGACTCCTAAGGAATAGTATGTCCTTTCTCTTGCATTTCAAAGATGATGAGACAAAAACAAAAAAAAAAAAAAGATGTTTTTTTCTTTGTATTATCTTTTACCAGATGTAATGTGTTATATTCTCCTACATTCATTTCACATTTCCACAAAGTGTTTCCTTTCAAATGGTATCAAGAATATGCATATTCTTGCTTCATGTCCTGAGCTACAGGCAGTTAGATTTGGGTATGTAATTTTAGGCGAAAATTGAAAAAAAGGTTCCGATCCTTAAGAGGTTCAATCTTGGTTTCATCAGACCAGACAATCTTGTTTCTCATGGTCTGAGAGTCTTTAGGTGCCTTTTGGCAAACTCCAAGCAGGCTGTCATGTGCCTTTTACTGAGGAGTGACTTCCGTCTGGCCACTCTACCATAAAGGCCTGATTGGTGGAGTGCTGAAGAGATGGTTGTCCTTCTGGAAGGTTCCACAGACCATCGGGTCTTGGTCACCTCCCTGACCAAGGCTCTTCTCCCCCGATTGCTCAGTTTGGCCGGGTGGCCAGCTCTAGGAAGAGTCTTGATGGTTCCAAACTTCTTCCATTTAAGAATGATAGAGGTCACTGTGTTCTTGAGGACCTTCAATGCTGCAGAAATCTGTTGGTGCCCTTCCCCAGATCTGTGCCTCGACACAATCCTGTCTCGGAGCTCTACGGACAATTCCTTTGGCCTCATGGCTTGGTTTTTGCTCTGACAAGCACTGTCAACTGTGGGACCTTATATAGACAGGTGTGTCCAATGTCCAATCAATTGAATTTACCACAGGTGGACTCCAATCAAGTTGTAGAAACATCTCACAGATGATCAATGGAAACAGGATGCACCTGAGCTCAATTTTGAGTCTAATAGCAAAGGGTCTGAATACTCATGTAAATAAGGTATTTTTTTTAATGGGTCTGAATACATTCCAAAGGCACTCTATAGCCATGTTATTTTCTACTCCCTCTATATAGCCATGTTATTTTTTCTAATGATTTCTTTATCCATTATTCACTGTATATTCTGCCCTACTAAGCAAAAGGGCAGTAACTGCTCGTTAAGTGTAACTGAGAAAATGTATTTTAAGTTTTTACATAGTTCAGCTAAATGAGTTGTAGGCAGATCACTGGAAATCTGTTGTCTTACTGTGAGGTAATGTTTTATTCATATTGAACCTGACCTCTGACATGACCTTTGACCCTAGACGGCAGTTACTGCCTTCTTGCTTGGTACACCCAGTAGA
Source organism: Thymallus thymallus (assembly GCA_023634145.1). Taxonomy (NCBI): domain Eukaryota; kingdom Metazoa; phylum Chordata; class Actinopteri; order Salmoniformes; family Salmonidae; genus Thymallus; species Thymallus thymallus. The sequence goes on along the minus strand of CM042417.1, from coordinate 13,900,227 downwards.
ATATGTTTCCATGACAATACGTTTCCATTACGAAACTTTATAAATGTATTTGTATGCAATAATACTAAGGTAAACCACAGACACTACATCCCAAAGTTTGGTGAAACCAAGGTAAAAGGCAGTAACTGACGTGAGTGATGGCAGTTACTGCTTTTTCCTTGGTTTTACTGTAACTTTTTGCAATTACTGCTAACATGACCTGACATTTTCTCCATAACACAACACTATGGAGGCAGGATATTTTGTCCACATGATAAAGCATGAACTGTATCTAATGAATCAATAATGTAATTCATTAATGTTTTACCAAATGCACAGTTACTAGGGCAGTTTTTATTCCTAATTTCACTATCTCTATTTACATTCTTTATCTGATCTTTATCTTCAGCTTCCTGGTAATAATGTGTCCCACATTTCCACTGGGGACTGGATTGTGCAAAGGTTTGGGTAAGCAGTGATATAAGGCCTACTTTTTGTTTGGGTTTGTAATGCAGCGTCCGGGACACATCATCACACAATTGGACTAATGCAGAACTTTGTAGGCTGCACATCAGCCATTGGTGTATATTACTCTGCTAGATTTGGTCCTGCCGTCGTTACAGTTGTAAAATGTATTTCTGTCACATTGCGGATGTCTGGTGACACAAACCCAAGCAAATAAAAGTTGACTGTGATGAAAGTGAGGCATATCTGCCAGGGAGGTTAAGCTTTACATAAATTGAAATTTAACTGAGAAGATAAGTCTTTTTTTGTATGCAGGATAAGCGGTGAAGTGGGCTTTTTATCATTCTTCATAAAGCTGTCGTAAGGCTCAAATTCCTTGAATGGGACGTGACATATGGCTTGCACAAGAATGTTCATGCATAAATGTAAGACTTTCACAGGATAAATAAGCTTTCATTGAATGATGCACAAAGTATACGGACAAACCCTTTTCAGAGGGATGGATCAACTAAATGCTATGATTGAGAAAAAAACATGTAAAGTAGTTATTGTCACATTACTATGACATCTGTTCACTAAAGCTGATGAAACACTGTATCTGTGCTAGCTTTCAGTGACATCAAGGTTAAAGAAAATTATAAATGAGTTCAAATGAATTAATCATCTCAGAGGTGGACTTAATTGCAATTGCAATATGTATAAAAAACGTTTTATCCACTTCTGTGAGGGAAATGTTTTTATTCATGAGTTGGGCTGATATTCAAAGGCAGGGAGTCTTTAAATCAATCATATCTATTTAACGCCTTTCAAAGCTTTAGTCAATTAATTGAATTGCATTAAACATCAAAGTTTAGCATTCTCAAAGAGATTAATTGACAGTTTTGGTGATTTTGTGTTACCAAAGTTCTAATCACAGTTCACTCTGGGTTTGAAGAAAATGCATTTTATATTTGTATCAAATGAAAGAGTAGGAATGTATATAGATTCAAAAATATTCCAACTGACAAAAACAAAAAAAAAAAAGACATATTTTCTTGAGAAAGTGCAAAGCTGAGCACATCATACCATATTTTCCATACTCTTGAGGGCTAATTCCACCCTCCCCCTTCCATTCTATTGACATTTCTGTAAACCAGTTGATTTAATGATCGTTTGAAAGATTTCCCTGGAGTCTTGAGCTTAGCATTTCAACCACAAAGGCTTCTACAGTACCTGGCTAATATCAATCAATCACAGGTCAAAATATGGCTGTTGACAAATGAGGTGCAACATGTTTAATGTTGTTCAAGTAAAGCAGATGTAAAATATATTTTTAAATGTTCTTCCTCTATTTGAATTGTTCATGGACAATGTCAGTGTGAGCTGAGCTCCTTAGCAGTGTGTATTATGGATGCCGTCTGAACTGTCTATATGGAAATTACCACGTCTGATTGTCTCCTCTATAAAGTTAGATATCTGAATATCTTGACAGGGTATTCATCTTTTATATTTCAGTTTCAATATCTCCCTTTATAACTTATGTAACATGAGGTTGAACTATACAGCAAGTTGGGATATTTTCAGAACTTTTTATTCACTTTCATCCGATTATTTTGGGCTTGTTGCTACAGATAAGGGGAAATTACTTCACCCTCACATCTTATGTAATGCATGACACATTTCTAACTTTTGTTTTATCTGATGTCAGCTCTCGTAACAGTAAAGGCTGGTATATTTTGGTTTCATAAGAGCGAGGAGTCATAGGAACAATAATAATTGACTGTGCTTGCATTAAAGTATGATACACTCGGAGAAAAAAAGGATTCCAAAAGAGTCCTTCGGCTGTCCCAATAGGATAACCCTTCCAAGTAGAACCCTTTTGGGTTCCATTTAGAACCCTCTGTTCTATGTGTTCTACTTGGAACCCAAAAGTGTTCTACCTGGAACCAAAAGGGGGTTTTACCAGGAACAAAAAAGGGTTATCCAATGTGGTCAGTCGAAGGACCATTTTAGGTTCCAGATAGCACCTGTGTATGGACCTGTATTTTTTTTTTTACAATGTATGACTGTTATATGAGTCATCATATTTGTTGTCGACCGGTGGTTGTTGTTGTGACTGTCGCATCATGCACAATCATTAGTAAAACAAGTTCAATCTCAGCAGAGATGACGTATTCACTTACAGCCATAACACACATTATTAGCTGGAAGGAAAACACTGACACATCACTGTACATGGGCTGAACTCAAAGCCACATTTCATTAATACCAACATCCCACTGTGAATGCTTTACAGACGTCAAAACTGCTAGGAGATTCTAAAAGGCAGGCAGGTACAGTAACACATTTAACTGATGTTCAAACTGGGGAGCAGCTGTCAAGAGCCGTCCGCTACCTGGTTACGAACCGTCTGTCCGTTAGGAGCGACTTATGACTTCACTTGACTCCTGGGCATGATAAACGGCTTGTGGCACTTTGGTTGTAATATCATAATTTGTCTCATGGGTTGTGCGGGGACCCAAGGAACAAAAGTGTACCTCGAGAGGACTCCAAGGGTTGTCATGCACGTGACAAATGACAGAAAACATGCTTGCTGTGACTGAACGATCACCAGGGAGGCCTCGTCACTTCAGAGAAATGAATACTTGACCCACCGCTGCATAGCTGAGTGGTGAGATATGGGTTTGGAGCTTATATTGGAGAGGTGGTAAAAGGTAAATAGAAGATCTGGACGTTTGATGGGGAAAATCATTGGAGGCATTGGTGTTACAATGAATGAAAGACTTGCATTGATAATATAAGTGTCATGGCAACTCTATTCTCATTGGCCTGTCCCTTTTTTCGAATCAGCCAATCAGATTCTCAGCATTATCTGCGTTCTTTTAGGAAGCTTGGTCCTACTTAACAGTAAGTATCCCTAATACTTACATTATGATTGATAGTTACATAGGTTCAGTAGGTACACATTGTTGCATAGTACATACAATTGTAAAGCCTGAAAGGTCAATGCGTATTAACACAAACTGCAAATAGTTCTGAGATACGTTTTATATTTGATTCGCTTGCAAGCGCTTTTGAGCATATTTGGAGCTGCTGTCGACATGAAAAGAACAATGAGCATGTATCAAATCCCAGAGAGGATAATTATTTGTGAAGAACTCAAAGTTTTATCGAGCCAGGTTAGTCGTGCGAGCATGAAATCAATATGACGTGTAAAACAAAAATAAATGAGGTTTTCTTTTGTTCTCTATGAACAATCATTTCAAATTAATTGGGGTGCAGACTGTCTGCTTTAAAGCAATGGTCCAGCTCTGATCTGACCGGTTTTATATAATGCATAACGCGCACTCTGGATTTAAAACAATTTACTGCCGGGGTTAACCAGGCTAATGACATATTCATTTTCTGCAGGCAAAGACTGTGTACTCCCTCCATTTAAATTAGTTTCCCTTTGTTTTCATAGGCATCCACAAAGCATTTTCTGTTGTATATTGTGTTTTGTACTAATGAGCTTGGCATAGCCATTATTCTGATCATTGAGTTTTGAATGTGATAATTAAATGGATTTAATTGCACCTGCGAAAGCTCATTTGACAGGGAATACCCACTGTTGTCTACATCTTCTGTTCAAAAAAGTGTCTAAACCCACAGAACATAGAGAGACAATTCTGGAGATTCAGGTTCATAATTTCACCTACTGGGAGATGTCGTCTCAAAGACCTCTCTGTGTCTTTGTATCCAATGTGGGGCATGGGTTGGAGGGAGGGAGGGAGGGAGGGAGGGAGGGAGGGAGGGAGGGAGGGATGAATGCCAATCTGATAAAAAACAAAGCCTTGTATTTTCCCTTTCTTTCCAAGGTGTCAGTGGAGGATGTCTTAATGCAGGCAGCGGCAGCGGTGTCCCAGAGTGTCCCACAGCAGCTCAATCTGCATGCCAGTGTTTTTCCCAAGACAATTTATTTCAGGACTCCCCAGCTCTCATTGATTCTCTGTTGCCACATCCAATTTAGCCAGAGTCTTGGAAGACAAGAGGGACTGCATAATCACTCCAGGCGATGGGAAGTGACATCAGTAGCCTTGCCAGTTACCTTCAAGAAATCAGGTGTAGCCTCGGCTGGCCCAATGCCTATTAGAAACCAGGTCGCACGTTTGAGTGGTACTGAGTGTACATAAATCAGACCATATAGTACAAATAATCAAAGCCCTTGATTAGAAAAAGAGTGTGAGTTCTGCCTGATAACTATTGACGTTCCTATCTGAGATTAAGGTAAGGCGTGCCCTTGCAACAAAGATTCGAAACACTATAAGCTCTGGAAAAGTATCAAATATAACATCATATCACTTTTTCTGTGTGACTAAATGCTAAATGATTCATAACTCGCCAAAATTTACAATAACAAACAGAGCATGCGATAATGCAAGGTAAGGATGGCAACATTATCCCCTTGACAGTATGAGCAAAGGTGAAAAAGCAGATCGACAAAGAGTGGTGACCCTTAGGGGACAGAGCAGAGGTGAGGGACACTGTGTGGTTTGGGAACTGACAGGTGAGAAGGATCCTATATCACCTGCCCCAGATGGCAAGGTGACAATGTCACAAGAGTCACTGCCAAACTTTAGCCTCAACACACCTGGAAGGTGTTTATTGTACTACAGGGCTCTCCTGTAGGTTTTTGCTCCAACCCCAGTTGTAACTATTCATTTTATCAACCAGCTATTTATTAGAATCAGATTAGGGTTAGAGTGGATGCTAGCTCTCCAGGAACGGGGTTAGAGAGACCTGCTGTTCTTTCTCATATTATACTGTGCTGTATACTGTCTGTACCTGTACTGTCTTGCACCGATACTGTAACATCGCTGGCACCAAAACCAGTTATTGTCAACCAATGTTGATTGTCTGTCTGTTATTTTGTAGGATTGGATTTGTGACAAACCTATGTATAGTCTGATCTAATTTCTCTAGTACCTAATTGCTTTTGTACCAATGTCTTCCGTCTGCATCGGTGTCTTGTAAAGTGGAATAATTCAGCCACTGTGTGAACTAGTCTTAGCTTGAATATGTTCAACATCTGTTGACACATTTGCGCTCGCAGTGTAACAAAGCCCAATTGAGGGGGCCAGCGAGAGGATTTTTTCTTAACTGTGAATGGGGTTGTGTGTGCTTGCTTCCCCGCTGTGATTGTTTTGAAAGCAAGCTCTGTTATCAGTGCGGAAACTGCCACAACAAAGACATCTCCTTTAATAGGCTTCTCATTGTAGCCTGATGAAACTATTCCGAAGTAGAACATCACACCATCTTGCAATGTGTTTTGTCTTTTATGGCATGTAGTGTTATATACACTACATATACAAAAGTATGTGGACACCCCTTCAAATTAGTGGATTCTGCTATTTCAGCCTCACCCATTGCAGACAGGTGTATAAAATCGAGCACACAGCCATGCAATCTCCATAGACAAACATTGGCAGTAGAATGGCCTTACCGAAGAGCTCAGTGACTTTCAACGTGGCACTGTCATCGAATGCCACCTTTCCAACAAATCAGTTTGTCAAATTTCTGCCCTGCTAGAGCTGCCCCGGTCAACTGTAAGTGCTGTTATTGTGAAGTGGAAACGTCTAGGAGCAACAACGGTTCAACCGTGAAGTGGTAGGCAACACAAGCTCACAGAATGTGCTGAAGCGCCAAAAAGAGCTTCTGGATATCAGGACAGCGATCACTCACCTCGGATTAGACAAAGATTTTTTCTTCAACAAGCACCGTCATTGGCAGGAGAAGGAGACGCAGGTATAGGGGACGCAGGTCAGGGTGCCTTGTAAGGATCCACCAATGGCGAGTGGGAAATCTGCCTTCACCATCAGTATTACTAGACAACGTACAAACATTGGACAATAAATTAGACGAGATACAATCACGAATATCCTACCAATGTTTCACCGAGTTGTGGCTGAACGACGACATGGACAACATTCAGCTGGCAGGATATACGCTGCACCGGCTTGATCAGCAGACTCCGGTAAGACGAGGGGGGCAGTCTGTGTATATTTGTTAACAACAGCTGGTGCATGAAATCTAAGGAAGTCTCTAGATTTTGCTCGCCTGAATTAGAGTATCTCATGATAAGCTGTAGACCACACTATTTGCCAATAGAGTTTTCATCTATATTTTTCATGGCTGTTTGTTTGCACTAAGACCGCACTCAGTCAGCTTTATAAGGCAATAAGCAAACAGGAAAATGCCCATCCAGATGCGGCGCTCCTAGTGGCTGGGGACTTTAATGCAGGGAAACTTAAATCAGTTTTACCTAATGTTACCAGCATGTTAAATGTGCAACCTGAAGAAAAACCACCTTTAAACCACACGCAGAGACACATACAAATCTCTCCCTCGCCCTCCATTTGGCAAATCTGAACATAATTCCATCCTCCTGATTCCTGCTTACAAGCAAAAACTAAAGCAGGGAGTACCAGTGACTCGGTCAATAAAGAAGTGGTCAGATGACGCAGATGCTAAGCTACAGGACTGTTATGCTAGCACAGATTGGAATATGTTCCAGGATTATTCAGATGGCATTGAGGAGTACACCACATCAGTCACTGGCTTCATCAATAAGTGCATCGACGACGTTGTCCCCACAGTGACCATACGTACATACCCCAACCAGAAACCATGGATTACAGGCAACATCAGCACTGAGCTAAAGGGTAGAGCTGCCGCCTCCCACTGCAACTGGATCCTGGACCCCGGGTGGTAAGGGTAGGTAACAACACATCTGCCACGCTGATCCTAAACACTGGGGCCCCTCAGAGGTACGTGCTCAGTCCCCTCCTGTACTCCCTGTTCACACATGACTGCATGGTCAGGCACGACTCCAACAACATCAATAAGTTTGCAGACGACACAACAGTGGTAGGCCTGATCGCGGACAACGATGAGACAGCCTATACGGAAGAGGTCAGAGACCTGGCCGTGTGGTGCCAGGATAACAACCTCTCCCTCAACGTAATCAAGAAAAAGGAGATGATTGTGGACTGCAGAAAAAGGAGGACAGAGCATCAGCTGTTCCAGACGACTGTGTGATCACCTCTCCATAGCCGACGTGAGTAAGAGCTTTAAACAGGTCAATATTCACAAGGCCGCTGGGCCAGATGGATTAACAGGATGTGTACTCTGAGCATGCGCTGACCAACTGGAGCCCTGACCCCAACCGCATCGAACACCTTTTGGATGAATTGGAACGCCAACTGCTAGTCAGGCCTAATCGCCCAATGTAAATCGGCCAACAACCATTCCCTACAGCAAGGTTCCAACATCTAGTGGAAAGCCTTCCGAGAAGAGTGCAGGCTGTTGTAGCAGCAAAAGAGGGACCAACTCCATATTAATGCCCATAATTTTGGAAAGAGATGTTTGACAAGCAGGTGTCCACATACTTTGTAGTGTAGGTCTTGGCTTCATAATATCTGAACTGAAAACCATTGGTGAGGGGTTTGGGACAATTATTTTAATTCTATACACTCGCTTTAGTAATGTGTCACAAGACCACCAGACACTACCAGGATAGATATAAAGCCCACCATCCCAGATTTGCTTTAATTGAATGAAAACAGATTCCACAGAGTCAATTAGGCCCAAGGAGTCTAGAAGAGTTTTGTAAGCCAGTGTCTGATGTAAGCCAGTGTCTGAGATTGGCTTCCCCATAATGAAAGATATAATCAGGGCAGGCATGAGGGGTCATAGCCAGTCATGAATCAAACATTAGACTGCACAAGGCGCCAGTACCCAATCCAAATCAATTAGGGTTTTGATTTCAAAAGCTAAACCACAAAGAGTTTGTATTAAGTATACATTACCTTTGTGTTTATTTTTATAAAACTTTTTTGTAAGATATAACATATCGAACAGAACAAAACATACACATACAAATGACAACATCACAAAAACATCAACTACATCACACCCGCCTGCATCACTCTCCGCATCATGGCCTCAAACTGCACCATTTTGTTTCTCTCCGTCTCCCACGCAATTTCAACATTAAGATAATAAGCATTTGACCTTTTCATTGTGTTAACGATGGAGAATTTGTTGATTTCCAGTTTTTAAGTCTACATTTTTTAAAAGATGATTGACGAGAAAAGTATCGTCCAACCCATCAGGTATCTCACTGCACCCTCTTATGCCATGTCTTGGAATATGCAGACAGATTAAAAGTACATTTACATTGTAATACTGACAGCCAACTTTCTGACTCCGTCCATAACTTTTGGACTTTATAACATTCCCAGTAGGCTGTGTTAAAGAAATCAAAAATATATTTTGTATTTGAGATTCTTCAAAGTTTATTTTTATTTTTTTATTTCACCTTTATATAACCAGGTAAGCCAGCTGAGAACAAGTTCTCATTTACAACTGTGACCTGGCCAAGATAAAGCAAAGCAGTGCAACAATAAAAACAAAATAAGAAAACAGAGTTACACATGGTATAAACAAACGTACAGGCAATGACACTATAGAACATCTATATACAGTGAGTGCAAATGTAGTTAGATTAGGGAGGTAGGGCAATAAATAGGCCATATTGGCGAAATAGTTATAATTTAGCATTAACACTGGAGTGATGAATGTGCAGATGATGATGTGCAAATATGCCTTTGGTGCGGGCAGAGATACTGGGGTGCGAATGAGCAAAAATAACAGTATGGGGATGAGGTAGTTGGGATGGGCTATTTACAAATGGGCTATATACAGGTGCAGTGATCGGTAAGCAGCTCTGACAGCTGATGCTTAAAGTTAGTGAGGGAGATAGGGATCTCCAGCTTCAAGGATTTTTGCAATTCGTTCCAGTCATTGGCAGCAGAGAACTGGAAGGAATGGCGGCCAAAGGAGGTGTTGGCTTTGGGGGTGGCCAGTGAAATATACCTGCTGGAGCGCAGGCTACGGGTGGGTGTTTCTATGGTGACCAGTGAGCTAAGATAAGGTGGGGATTTACCTAGCAAGGACTTATAGATGACCTGGAACTAGTGGGTGTGGCGACGAATATGTAGTGAGGGCTAGCCAACTAGAGCGTACAGGTCGCAGTGGTGGGTAGTATATGGGGCTTTGGTGACAAAACGGATGGCACTGTGATAGACTACATCCAATTTGCCGAGGAGAGTGCTAGAGGCTATTTTGTAAATTACATCGGCGAAATCAAGGATCGGTAGGATAGTATTTTTTCGAGGGCAGCATGAGTAAAGGAGGCTTTATTGCGAAATAGGAAGCCGATTCTAGATTTAATTTTGGATTGGAGATGATTCATGCGAGTCTGGAAGGAGAGTGAACAGTCTAACCAGACACCTACAATAGGTGTCCACATGAAGGGTCAGATGTATACAGAATGGTGTCGTCTGCGTAGAGGTGGATCAGAGAGTCACCAGCAGCAAGAGCGACATCATTGATATATACAGAGAATAGAGTCGGCCCGAGAATTGAACCCTGTGGCACCCCCAAGTGGAACCCCGTGGCACCCCCAAGTAGCCACCCTTTGCCTTGATGACAGCTTTGCACACTCTTGGCATTCTCTCAACCAGCTTCATGAGGTAGTCACCTGGAATTTATTTCCAATCAGTTGTTGTGACAAGGTAGGGGTGGTATACAGAAGATAGCCCTATTTGGTAAAAGACCAAGTCCACATTATGGCAAGAACAGCTCAAATAAGCAAAGAGAAACGACAGTCCATCATTACTTTAAGACATGAAGGTCAGTCAATCCAGAAAATGTCAAGAACTTTTAAACTTTCTTCAAGTGCAGTTGCAAAAACCATCAAGCGCTATGATGAAACTGGCTCTCATGAGGACCGCCACAGGAAAGAAAGACCCAAAGTTACCTCTGCTGCAGAGGATAAGTTCATTAACTGCACCTCAGATTGTAGGCCAAATAAATATTTCACGGAGTTCAAGTAACAGACACATCTCAACATCAACTGTTCAGAAGAGACTGCGTGAATCAGGCCTTAATGGTTGAATTTCTGCAAAGAAACCACTACTAAAGAACATCAATAAGAAGAAGAGACTTGCTTGGATCTAGAAACACGAGCAATGGACATTAGACAGGGGGAAATCTGTCCTTTGGTCTAATGAGTCCAAATTTGAGATTTATGGTTCCATCCGCCGTGTCTTTGTGAGATGTAGAGTAGGTGAACGGATGTACTCTGCATGTGTGGTTCCCACCGTGAGGCATGGAGGAGGAGGTGTGATGGTGTGGGGGTGCTTTGCTGGTGATGCTGTCTGGGATTTATTTAGAATTCAAGGCACCCTTAACCAGCATGGCTACCACAGCATTCTGCAGCTTTTTTATTTGGTTTATCTTTTTTGCGCTCATTTGTTTTTACACAGGACAATGACCCCTCACACCTCCAGGCTGTGTAAGGTCTATTTGACAATGAAGAAAAGTGATAGAGTGCTGCATCAGATGACCTGGCCTCCACAATCACCCGACCTCAACCCAATTGAGATGCTTTGGGATGAGTTGGACCGCAAAGTAAAGGAAAAGCAGCCAACAAGTTTTCAGCATATGTTGGAACTCCTTCAAGACTGTTGGAAAAGCATTCCAGGTGAAGCTGATTGAGAGACTGCCAAGAGTATTTAAAGCTGTCATCAAGGCAAAGGGTGGCTACTTTGAGGAATCTAAAATATTTTGGTTACTACATGATTCCATATGTATTATTTCATAGTTTTGATGTCATCCCTATTATTTTACATTGTCGAAAACAGTAAAAAATAAAGAAAAAACGTTGAATGAGTAGGTGTGTCCAAACTTTTGACTAGTCTTGTACATAGTGCAAATATGAAAATATGAAATATTTGATAGGATGTATTTCCTTTTTAACTAAACTGTATGAATAATGCTTGAAATGACTTGTGTGTTTTCTAAATATAGTATTATCAAACTATAAACTAACACTAACTATAAGATTTCAACTTCCTTATAACTGTAACATACATTTTTGTATGTTTAGTGTTATAGAAAATGTGCGTATTTTCTAAAGGTCTATCTTGATCAAAACCTCTGCCCCCATCACTGTGAATGCCTCACAGAGCAAACAAAAAGTGTTTAAAATCTATTATTTTAGATGAATGGCTATAAATCGATCACTGAATATACTACAATGGTGAAACCACTTTCTCTTGCTGAGCTACGATGTAAGGATTGCAGGCATGTTCTTCTGAAGTAGGGTTCAGCTAGAAGTTGAATGACAGTCGGAGGAGTGAAAGAAATGGTAGGAGGGACATCCCAGCTTCAAGTGGTTTCAGATTTCACATCCTACATCACACAGGCTCAATGCAAGGCATTGCGATCTACAGTGTCCACAGATTGATTTATACGCAAAAATGTAGGTCGGAACCGGTTCCAGAACCACGCAGGTCCCCATTCTTTCACGTTAATTTTACAGTATTCTGAAAATAATTTTAGCAGGGGGGGCATTGAGTTTTCAATATTGGTCAGGTAAATCAGGAGATTAAATGTAATATTTGTTTCCTATAGGAGAGAATTGTTTGCATAGTAAATCTTAAGCCAAGTCAGTGGCCACACCCAAGTGAACAGACATTGGTTGAGAACTGTTAAACATGCCCTAGTACAAAAGGCCGAGGAGATGGGACTTAACCCCAGCTCCCGATGATGCTAGGACTATTGTCCATGCCTTTAAAAAGGGCTAAATTTAACTACAACTTTATCTAACGAAATCTACATGCAAAGATAATGTGGAGGTTATGATCGCCATGTTAAAATTGTGAATTTCAACTAGACCAGCCAGAACATTGCGTGAGCCGTGTATGACAAAATGGTATGAACTCTAACGATGGATCACTAAAGAAGAAGTGATTAAATCCTAGTCGTCGAGGTTATCGACTGCAGTTGAGAATGCGGCCTAGGACGAGGACAGACAATCTCCTAAGAACTGAGGGTACTTCAACGTATCCGCTCTACAACACCACAACCAGAAAGACTCTCCACAGGACGAGGGCGATCTCCTCTGAACCAGACTCCTCCAGCTTCGACCCATCTATCGAAGCCAAGCTCAATCGTAAATCTATAATTATCTATAATTGCATTATCCTTTGCTCACATATTGATGTGAGCAGATCTTCCCATGTCCGATTTAGGCCATTCCTTTGTCCCAGAGTCTTCCCGCCTCTTTCATTTCACCCCCCCACCTCCCACTTTCCTTTATGTAACCAGCCGTCATATCGGGTTAGTCCGCTAGGGACTATTCATGACATGATTAGCAATCAATGTATGATATATCCTGTTGTATATATATATGTAATTCTGTGTGTTTATTTCGCTAGTTAGTAAATAAATTATTAAGCCAATTTGTGTAATGCTGATTCACCTGTTCCCTAGGGGTCATGCAGATTTAGGTCTTACGATCATCAGAATGAGACTGATAAGAGGTATGATTAATGATAGACTGTTATAAGATATAAAATATCAGAAGAGTTATTTTCTGGAATTGGTAACTCTGTAAACGACAGATTCCAGTGGTGCCCCAGGTTATTAATAATTTAATATATAGTATCTGGTTTTAAATGTACTTAAATACAGTGGTAGAAAAAGTAAAAGTAATTGCTATACATCAAATTCTTTATATTATGCAAACCAGATGGCACAATTTTCATATTATTTTTAATTAAGGACAGACAGGGGCACACACCAACACTCAGACATAATTTACATACAAAGTATTTGTGTTTTGTGAGTCCGCCAGATCAGAGGCAGTAGGGATGACAAAGCGTTATATTGATTTTAGTTGTCAGGGAAAATGTATGGAGTAAAAGGTACATTATTTTCTGTAGTGGAGTAAAAGTTGTCAAAAATATAAATAGTAAAGTAAAGTACAGATACCCAAAAAAGACGACTTAAGTAGTACTTAAAAGTATTTTTATTTAAGTACTTTGCACTACTGCTGCTTACTGACTGAATAACTCAAACTTTTGTGTCAGTCTAATCCCAAATCTATTTCTTCTTTTCCCAGTAACCCTGAGAAAAACTTCCAGTACACAATTCTATAACTTAATAAAAATATTCATGGGAGATGAATAGATGTTTATGTGATAGAAATGTCGTTTGTACTAGATAAAGGTTTGTTGTTCTGCCACATAATAGCCCTTTATTTGCCGTGACGATTCGACTTTCCTTTAACATTGAATCCACCACTGACAGAGCAGCACTACCTATTCTTTTTGTGTCTAGCCACAGAGGAAGCAAATACAGACGGCTACAACAGGACTCTGTGACCCCCATCTGTAAATTAATTATGTCAGAAGCTAAAACTCATTACTGATGCTGATTGCTGCAACCCAATGAGACATAACATGTAGTTGTGCATTCAGTGGAAAATAAGGCACAAATGTCAGAAAGCGGGTTACGCCAAAGGCCTGGCCCCCAGGGGGGGACCCAGAAAGTTTATCGTTGTTCAATGGATTCTTCCACATCTCCTGACATAGGCGGCACGGCATGTACAGTATAACGCATGTGTAAATCACCGGTGACACGAAAACGCCTTGTTCTGTCTTAATGGTGCACATTAATGCCTTTGAAATCGTTTCTGTTTCTTCCTGCTTTTATTTGTGGCCTGGCCTGAATTCAAAACCAACTATTGGTCATTAGACAAATGAATGCAATCATGGGAGAATAAGCATTAGCTCATACAAGCTCCCAGCTCTTTAATGTGGGTCATAAATTCATGCTGGTATGTGATAATGATGTCCAATGGGGATATCAAAATGAGCCGGTCTAATGAAGCCTGTTTACTCAACTGACCTGACGTCTGAATGGTACACATGAATCGTGAAATATAAAATGACGCACAGATCTAAATGATTGTTTCTCACTTATATTGGCCACGTCCGATTAACATAATTAATTTTTCTATATGTCTAGAAAGAGCAATCCACCGTAATTTGTTTATACACTGAAATGGTTTCCTGTACTGGTACCTGTAATATTTTTGTCTAGAGACGTTATTGTGAATCTCCCTGCAATAACCACCCCAACCCTATTAATCATAGGATATTATAGAATTTGCCACTGACTGTTTTTGACATAATTGTATTTATTTGTGTTTACCCCAAGGTGCCATCTGTTTATCATTCTCTACCATACAATTCCATTAATTAGTAGCACAGTTGATATTACAAACACAATATTAGGAGATTGGGGCCACAGAGAGAGAATGCCTCGGACTGATTGTGGTGCAGATGGTTATGAAGTTAAGGCAGATGGCGTGTCAGATTGATTAGGCTCAGGCTTGCCAGTTGATAAATACACAGCGAGGATTGAGATTCCTATTTTCAGATGACTTGAAATGATAGAGATGTGTCAACTCCCTGGGTTAATCCCGTTGCCCATTCAAACTGTTCCGGATGATTTGGACCCAGCCATGTGTGGAGGCATTAGGATGTTCATTCGTTCTTGACAGGCTGATTACACCTGTAAATTAGAGGCAGCATTCTGATGAGGTGGACCATGGCCATGTTTTGTTTTCTCTCTATTTCAGATAGGCTGTTCTCACTTTGATCTTTTCATTTCAATGCTATTTTGTCTGCTGACAAAAGCTGCTTACCTGCATGTAAAGGTGCTAAGGGAAATATGAAGAGACAGTCTATGACATCACTCGTCTGAATATATAACAATATTCCACACATCACATGATTGTGAGTCTATCTCTCATGGCCATTAAACATTTCTCAATAATTCTCAAGAAGTATCCTTGCTATGTATGTAATACATGGTTATGCAGATGCATTGGTGCAAGTTTTTGCTGCTAAGTTGGTACAACATGGAGACTTCATACACGAAGAGAAAACAAATAGGCAAACTTACTTTAGCAACCCGAAACATTCAGAATAACTTGTTTTAGCTCATAGATATCTGCACCATAACTTCATCCTGCACTCAACTCAAAACAACTAATTGGACAGCTTGATACTTTATTTTGTTTGTTTTCTGAAGTTCCATGAAGTTTACAGCCTCATTAGTGTTGTCTGCTGATGAGGTACAATACTACCAATACTACCTGCGTCTATCCATTCATCACCTTCTCCCAAGGGCTTAAATCGCTCTAGCAAGGTTCTGTAATCAAAGGAATCCTCACCACATGTCATCTTGTAACAAACAAATTATTGGCGGATAGGGCAGAGTCAACAAGGCCTATGACTGGGTACAAGGCCGTAGAAACACATCACACAACCACAGAATTAGAAATTATATAGTTTGTTACACGGTTATTATAATGTTATTACAGTTTCAATAAAAAAGGATGCATGAAGATCGAGTGGTTCACAAAATATTCTTGCCTAATGCAGGAGCCATAAAATACTATGCATAAGTAGACTTATTGTATTGAAAGATGCATTATGCATAAATTGATCAGACATTTTCTGGTTGCAAAAATTCTAATAGTTCGCCTAATTTCAGTTTATGTGACAAAACAAAGAAGTATAGAGTAGATAATCATTATACCACCTAAACCTCTGAAATATATTTTCCATAACCAAAAATATTGTATTTTCAGCTGTTTGAAGTTGGTGTACCAAAACGAAAGCATAGAAATAGCGTACATAGAACATATCTACACCTTGCTTTCAATTAGAATGACAGATCTATAACTAACATTTCTATGTGAATTTGGCCAAAACAGTTACATATTGCAGCTTGCAAGTTGCATGGGTTAGCTACACACCAAAGTAAAATAGGTATAGCACAGCACACAGTAGATTTCTAGCAAAAAAGCACAGCAAACAAGACACACAAAAGTTGCAAAGTTAATAACAATAAGTACTAAATAGCAAGGCAAATGTAAAATGTAAAATACAAACACAAAGTGCGCTGTACCTGGTTGGTCTCCAAGTTGCTACACCAAGCAACAAACAATACCCTTTAACTTAATATCACTTTAACAATGAAGCTCAATAACAATACTAACAATCACCCTTGCGGGAGATAGTAACAGGGCACTCTTCACCCTGTTACATTATCTCAATTAAATGTGATGGGTGTGGTGGTATATGGTTTGATGTGGTTTGAGGCACAATTCGTTTTTTCACTATAATACCTTGCGGTTTAGCATGATAGAACTGAATTAGACTGATGACTGATGCTACCATGAACACAGAAACAACTTTTTTGATCAAAAGCATGACTTGAAGTTGATATTGACATTAGAAATTGAAACTAGTTTTATAAGGTGGCTCATATTAATTCTGTAATGATTTTTAAACATTACTCATGTGGCTTCTAAAATTATACTAACCTGCAGCAAGTGCCACTGGTTGGGTGAAAACAAAAACACAAAGTACTATCTAAAGGTGCTATCTAAAACCTAAAATGGTTCTTCGGCTGTCCCCATAGAAGAACCCTTTGAAGAGCCCTTTTTGGTTGAGGTTAGAACCCTTTTGGGTTCCATGTAAAACCCTCTCCACAGAGGGTTCTACATGAAACCCAAAAGGGTTCTCTTACGGGGACAGCCGAAGAACCCTTTTGGAGCCCTTTTTGTAATAGTGTAGCTACTATCTTTCTGGATTGTTGAAGTAGTTACTGGGGAAGTCCCTAAGGAGAGCAGATGTTTCTTCCACTGGCCTTCAAACAGAGGAAATGGCTCTCTCTCAGGCTTTACGCCAGACTCACATAATGGGGTGCCTGCAATCTGTATGTATTATCAAATGCTAATGACCAAACCATGGCTTGGCAAACCTTCTGAAATGCTCCCTCTCTCTGTCTCTCTCTCTCTGTCTCTCTCTCTATCTCTCTCTCTCTCTCTCTCTGTTGCCTCTTGAAAGTGGTGGAATTTCAAAGAGCCGTGCTTCTTGAAACTACAGTGCCAACTTGAAAACAGACTTTCATTCAGTGGGCATCTCTCAGCATCTTTAATGAATTATTTAGTGCTATTTGGTCTCTTATTTGAATTGCAGATTGTGTACAGTCAATAAATAGTTCCATGCAGTTTTGTGAGGAAATGTCCTCTACAGAGTTTTAGGATTACATTTAGCAGAACAAATAACAAGCATGTCAAAGGGATCACAGTACGTACCCTAAAAAATGTTCCCCCAGAACGGCGCAAATATACAATAGATCCTTGTCAGCAAAAATACACAGTGTAAATCTGCAGATCATGTGTTTTATGAACCCGTTGACCACACTGAGCAAGTATTTGGAGAGCCTCATTTGCCCGGTTCAAAGTAAAGCAAACAGACTGCCTAAACGACATGTGTCCCATTTCCGCTCAGGCTGAGCGCTGCTTTTAGGAGGCAACGTTAACACGTTGGCTATACTGTAGGCTATGATTGATCTCTACTTATTACAGTGCATTTGAAAATTATTCAGACCCCTTGACTTTTTCCACATTTTGTTCATTTAAATCCTTATTCTAAAATAAGTAAATTGTTTTTTTCCCTCATCAATCTACACACAATACCCCATAATGACAAAGCAATTTTAAAACAATATGATTGTAGTTACAGTATGATTGTCTCATGATAGTAATATTAGAATTTATAATATAATTATAATATTATATATATATATATATATATATATATATATATATATATATATATAATATTTTATATTATTGTAAATATTTATGATGATTGATATTTTTCATGACTCCCAAAAGGCACAAATTATGTAACAATTAAAACGTCTGATTATAGGTCGTTATCAATAAAACGTCACAATAGCTTGCAGAGCGTTCAATTTGGCTCCCCCAGCTAAAACCACTTGACAACTACGTGCTGTTTTCAAGGGATTGTTAAATAAATGTAAACTATTTCAAATAAAATAAAATAAAAATGTATTTGTCACATGCGCTCAATACAACAGGTGTAGACCTTACCGTGAAATGCTTACTTCCAAGCCCTTAACCAACAATGCAGTTCAAGAAAGAGTACAAAAAAAAAACACAACAAAATAATGAAACAATAACGAGGCTATAAACAGGGGGTACCGGTACCGAGTCATTGTTCAGGGGTACAAGGTAGTGGAGGTAATTGAGGTAATATGTACATAGGTAGGGGTAAAAGTGACTAGGCAATCAGGATAGAGAATAAACAGTGTAGCAGCAGCGTATGTGAAGAGTGGGAGACAGTCAATATGCTTGTGTGTGTGTGTGTGTGTGTGTGTGTGTGTGTGTGTGTGTGTGTGTGTGTGTGTGTGTGTGTGTGTGTGTGTGTGTGTGTGTGTGTGTGTGTGTGTGTGAGCTTGTATGAGCGTATGTTGTGTGTGTGTATATGTGTGCTGGAGTGTCAGTGTATTATGTGTGAGTGTGTGAGTAGAGTCCAGTGAGTGTGTGTTGGAGTGTCAGTATAGTATGTGTGAGTGTGTGGGTAGAGTCCAGTGAGTGACTATGCATAGATAATAGACAGCGGGTACTTTGTCAATGTTGACCTGTTTAAAGGTCTTGCTCACATTGGCTACCGAGAGAGTTATCACACGGTCGTCTGGAACAGCTGGTGCTCTCATGCATGCTTCAGTGTTGCTTGCCTCGAAGCGAGCATGAAAGGCATTTAGCTTGTTTGGTAGGTTTGTGTCACTGGGCAGCTTGCGGCTGTGTTTCCCTTTGTAGTCCGTAATAGTTTTCAAGCCCTGCCACATCCGACAAATGTCAGAGCCGGTGTAGTAGGACTCAATCTTAATCCTGTATTGACGCTTTGCCTGTTTGATGGTTCGTCTGAGGGCTTATCGGATTTCTTATAAGTGTCCGGATTAGTGTCCCGCTCCTTGAAAGTGGCAGCTCTAGCCTTTAGCTCGATGGGGATGTTACCAGTAATCCATGGCCTCTGGTTGAGATATGTACCTACGGTCACTGTGGGGATGACGTCGTCTTAGCATTTATTGATGAAGCCGATGACTGAGGTGGTATACTCCTCAATGCTTTTGGATGAATCCCGGAACATATTCCAGTCTGTGCTAGCAAAACAGTCCTGTAGCTTAGCATCCACATCATCTGACCACTTCCGTATAGAGCGAGTCACTGGTACTTCCTGCTTTAGTTTTTGCTTGTAAGCAGGAAACAGGAGGATAGAATTATGGTCAGATTTGCCAAATGGGGGACAAGGGAGAGCTTTGGTCTAGATGTTTTTTTCCCTCTGGTTGCACATGTGACATGCTGGTGGAAATGAGTTAAAACTGATTTAAGTTTGCCTGTATTAAAGTCCCTGTCCACTAGGAGTGCCGATTCTGGATCAGCATTTTCTTATTTGCTTATTGCCTTATACAGCTGGCTAAGTGCGGTCTTAGTGCCAGCATCAGTGTGTGGTGGTAAATAGATGGCTACGACAGATTTTTACCTTGTCAGGCTACCTGCCACCCCAATATATAGATGAGAACTCTCTTGGTAGATAGTGTGGTCTACAGCTTATCATAAGGTACTCTACCTCAGGCTTGCAATAACTCAAGACTTCATTAATATTAGACACAGCGCACCAGACGTAGCTTCTTTGTCCTGGCGATGCATGGAAAATCCCGCCAGCTCTATATTATCTGTGTCGTCATTCGGCTACGACTCGGTGAAGCATAAGATATTACAGTTTACATGTCCCGTTGGTAGGATATCCTTGATCTTAAATCATACATTTTATTTTCCAATGATTGCACATTGGCAATTAGAACGGATGGTAGTGGGGGTTTACTCACTCGCCTGCGAATTCTCAGAAGGCAGCTGGTCGTCCGCCCCCTTTTTTTCCATCTTTTATTCACAAAGATGACGGGGGGTTGTGCCCTGGATTTCATTGTGCCCAAAACTACACATTATTCCACATTTAGCTCTATAATCAGCAAGTAACTGTATGCTTTTCATGGTCAGTTTACATCAATTGCTTATCAAATCTAACAAGTAATATCTAACAGTTTCACAACATAAAGCGGGTGAAATAAGTATTGAACACGTCACCATTTTTCTCAGTAAATATATTTCCAAAGGTGCTATTGACAAAGGTGCCAGATGTTGGTAACAACCCAAGTAATCCATACATACAAAGAAAACCAAAACAAATAAGTTCAGAAATTAAGTTATGTGTAATAATGTGAAATGACACAGGGAAAAAGTATTGAACACATGAAGAAAGGGAGGTGCAAAAAGTCATGGAAAGCCAAGACAACAGCTGAAAACTATCAGTAATTAAAAAGCAATCCTGACCCCTGTCAGTGCAAATTAATATCAGCTGGTTCAGTCCCAACTGATGGCCTACAAAAAGGTCTCATTGCCAAGGTATCACACAAGACACATCTCATGATGGGTAAAAGCAAAGAGCTGTCTCAAGACCTTTGCAACCTAATTGTTGCAAAACATAATGATGGCATTGGTTATAGGCGCATTTCTAATCTTCTGAATGTTCCAGTGAGCACTGTTGGGGCCATAATACGGAAGTGGAAAGACAATCATTTCACCATAAATTTGCCTCGACCAGGTGCTCCTCGCAAGATTTCTGACAAAGGAGTGAAAAGAATAATCAGAAGAGTTGTCCAAGAGCCAAGGACCACTTGTGGAGAGCTTCAAAAAGACCTGCAATTAGCAGGTACTGTTGTCTCAAAGAAAACAGTAAGTAATGCACTCCACCGCCATGGCCTGTATGCACGCTCACCACGCAAGACTCTATTGCTGAAAAAAAAGCATGTTGAAGCTCGTTTAAAGTTTGCTGCACAACATTTGGAAAAGCCAGTGAAATACTGCGAGAATATAGTGTGGTCAGATGAGAGCAAAATTGAACTGTTTGGATGTCATAATACACACCATGTTTGGAGGAGAAATGGCACTGCACATCACCCTAAAAACACCATACCAACAGTGAAGTTTGGAGGTGGGAACATCATGCTGTGGGGCTGCTTTTCAGCAAATGGTACTGGCAAACTTCACATAATTGAAGGAAGGATGAATGGGCAAATTTACCGAGACATTCTTGACAAAAATCTGCTGCCATCTACCTGGATGATGAAGATGAAACGAGGGTGGACATTTCAGCAAGACAATGATCCCAAACACACAGCCAAGGAAACTCTCAATTGGTTTCAAAGAAAGAAAATAAAGCTGCTAGAATGGCCCAGCCAATCAGCTGACTTAAATCCCATTGAAAATCTATGGAAAGAACTGAAGATCAAGATTCATAGAAGAGGCCCACGGAACCTTCAAAATCTGAAGACTGTTTGTGTGGAAGAATGGGCCAAAATCACACCAGAGCAATGCATGCGACTAGTTTCTCCATACAGGAGGCTTCTTGAAGCTGTCATTACCAACAAAGGCTTTTGTACAAAGTATTAAATAAATATCAGTAAGTGTGTTCAATACTTTTTCCCTGTGTCATTTCACATTATTACACATAACTTAGTTTCTGAACTTATTTGTTTTGGTTTCTTTGTATGTATGGATTACTTGGGTTGTTACCAACATCTGGTGAAAATGTCATGTCAATAGCACCTTTGGAAATATATTTACTGAGAAAAATGGTGATGTGTTCAATACTTATTTCACCCGCTGTATACCCAAATACACATATATCTATGTAAGGAATGAATTAAGAATTTATACTGTACATATATGGTCGAGCGATGTCAGAGCCGCATTGGACTAACATACAGTAGCATAGTATAGAATACAGTTTATACATATGAGATAAGTAATGCAAGATACGAAAACATTATTCAAGTGGCTAGTGTTCCATTTCGTAAAGTGGCCAGTGATTTCTAATCTATGTCTATAGGCAGCAGTCTCTAATGTGCTAGTGATGGCTGTTTGACAGTCTGACGGCCTTGAGATAGAAGCTGTTTTTCAGTCTCTTGGTCCCAGCTTTGATGCACCTGTACTGACCTTGCCTTCTGGATGGTAGCGGGGTGAACAGGCAGTGGCTTGGGTGGTTGATGTTCTTGATGATCTTTTTGGCCTTCCTGTGGCATTGGGTGCTGTAAATGTCCAAGAGGGCGGGACGTTTGCCCCCGGTAATGCCTTGGGCAGACCGCACCACTCTCTGGAGAGCCTTGAGGTTGTGGGCAGTGCAGTTGCCGTACCAGGCGGTGATACAGCCCAACAGGATGCTCTCAATTGTGCATCTGTAAAAGTTTGTGATGGTTTTATGTGCTAAGACAAATTTCTTTAGCCTCTAAAGTTGAAGAGGCGCTGTTGCGCCTTCTTCACCACACTGTCTATGTGGGTGGACCATTTCAGTTTGTCAGTGATGTGTATGCCGAGGAACTTTACGCTTTCCACTCTTGTGTTGAGGATCAGCGAAGTGGAGATGTTGTTTCCTACCTTCACCACCTGGGGGCGACCCGTCAGGAAGTCCAGGACCCAGTTGCAGGGCGGGGTTCAGACCCAGGGCCTCGAACTTAATGATAAGCTTGGAGGGTACTATGGTGTTGAATGCTGAGCTATAGTCAATGAACAGCATTCATTTAGTTATTTAGTTTGCTTCTTCAGAGATTAGGCTTTTAGAAAGATCTTGACAATGGCGAGTGTTTGTCCTGGCAAAGTTGTCAGTCGGGCTTCTGTCAGCACTACTACAGACGGCAACCAAATCATCAAGTTTATCCCCTGAAAGTTTACTTATTAACTAGCCATATTGACATGATCTGTTATTAGCTAGCTAGCTAGCCAATTTGACGTGATCCATCAATCAATGTAGCCTATCATGTCTGTAAGCATCAATCGTGATTAAACACTCTTAAAAACATTGTTAAAAAGGGAATAATGTTAGCTAACTTTGCTAGGTAGGCCTATGTTGGTTGGAGAAAAAAGTACATTACTAGGTCTACCTACCAACTGTACAAAGTTTTACCGGTAGCTTGCAAGGTAAGCATTATCAGCTAACAGTACATAGGCAAATGCACCCTTCTCCTGCTTGACAGGCAGAGCCCACAAAGGATGGGAAATTAACCTAAACCACTCATACTTGTCATGTATTCAGTGCCTTCAGAAAGTATTCATATCCCTTGATTTGTTCAAAATGTTGTTGTGTTACAGCCTGAATTCAAAATGGATTAAATTGATATTTTTCTCTCACCCATCTACGCACAACACCCCATAATGGCAAAGTGAAAACATGTTTTTAGACATGTTCCTGAGTGAATACATGTTAGAATCACCTTTGGCAGTGATTACAGCTGTGAGTCTCTTAAGAGCTTTGCACACCTGGATTGTACCATATTTGGTCATTATTCTCATAAAAATTCTTAATCTCTGTCAAATTGGTTGTTGATCATTGCTAAACAACCATTTTCAAGTCTTGCCATAGATTTTCAAGAAGATTTAAGTCAAAACTGTAACTCAACTGCTCAGGAACATTCAGTGTCTTCTTGATAAACAACTCCAGTGTAGATGTGGCCTTGTGTTTTAGGTTATTGTCCTGCTGAAAGGTGAATTCTGTAAAAAGCAGACTGAACCAGGTTTTCCTCTAGGATGTTGTCTGTGCTTAGTTCCATTCCGTTTCTTTTTTATCCTGAAAAACGTCCCAATCCTTAACGATTACAAGCATACCCACAACATGATGCAGCCACCACTATGCTTGAAAATACTCAGTAGTGGTACTCAGTAATGTGTTGTATTGGAATTGCCTCAAACATAAGACTTTGTATTCAGGACAAAAAGATAATTGCTTTGCACATTTTTTTGCAGTATTACTTTAGTGCCTTGCTGTGAACAGGGTGCTTCTTTTCACTCTGTAATTTAGGTTAGTATTGTGGAGTAACTACAATGTTGTTTATCCATCCTCAAATTTTACTCAAGTAGGAGTAAAGTTACCACCTAAGAAAACTACTCAAGTAAGAGTAAATGAGTACTCAATCAAAAAAGTACTTGAGTACAGTTGAATTTTTTTATAGTTTTGTTTAATAAACCAAATACTAACATTGTAAAACTGTAACAAATTGTTATGTTGTTAGCGTATTGTAGAGGATATAACAGGGTCTTGGATAACAGATATAATAATATATTTATCTTTAAACTTTTCTTGAAAAAAAATTATACAGCACAATCGAGCCCAGTCTACTTTGTGTATTTTTTGTTCAGCTTCAGAAGAAGCTGGTTTTCAAAGTTTTTGCAGCCTAGTCCAGCTCTTTTACTTGTAGAAATCAGTCCGGCACAACTGAACAGTCTTTCACATGCAGCAGATGCAGGCAGTGGAGTGTTGATCCTAACAGATAGATTCTTTAGCTCAGGGAAAGAGTGCAGCAACTCCATAAAAACGAGTTAGGGTCATGGCTAGTAGTGACGGAGACAGACATTTTTTTGCCAGGGGAAAGCACCTGTGGTGCTAGCCTATTTGCACTAATGTAATAGTACAGCAATTTACAAACGTATTTTGAATGTCAGTAAACTTCAGTTAATATCGAAGCTGTCCATTTCATTACGTTATATTCATGTAATAAAAATGTAAATGGTAAAATAAATGGTAATCTGCATGAGAAAAACATTTGTTATAGCGATCATCCCTAGTGATCAAATTGACCCGGACGGACGTGATCACAATAAGCAGACTCCACTGTATCATAAATTGTACCTTTTCCAATATTTTCTCATACTTTATGTGCAGAAATAACAACCTAGCTGGCTGGCTACAACAACCGAGACAAAAGGTTTCCATTAGAAACCCATTTAAAATTAACCATTGGAGTAACTATTTATGCCATCCTAAAAATAAGGTCAAGCAAAGTAAATTGACCACTAATACAACACAACACATAACCCTACATTTTTCTATAATATTTTCTAGCTAGCTAGTCCCTATTGACATTTAGCTTTACATTGTATCTACACTACTGGGCAATTTAGATAGCTAGCGTTGGCTACCTATTTCTAGCTAGCTGAAGTTAGCTAGCAGCTAGCTAACTAGCCTAAATTACCTCAATGTGCTTGCGATGGTTGGAGGATGAATTTTTAAAAGCCGAGATTGATGAGGCAAAGACAACATTTCATGATGATATTATTGCCTCTTTTACATTTGAAAATAAAAATGTCCTGCAATTGTGGCCAAGGGTTGTCACGATTTTCCACATCTTGATCCTCTACTGTTCATGCTTGACTGATGATGAGTAGAGTAGTAGTGAGAATGGGTTGCATTTGTCATACTACATGATGAGCACGAATGAGTACGAATTGGCTTACAAAAATACCTGAAGATAACCTCTGTAATGATTTTTTTACCGTTACGAATGAAATGTAGCTGAGTAAAGAGTACTTTACTTGCTGAAAAAAAGACTTGAGTAAGAGTAAAATTACAGCCCACAGAAAGTAACGCAAAAAAGTATTCGTTACTCCAAATGCGTACTCTTTTACTCATTTGCGTTACTTGTAACGCGTTACTACCCACTCGTGGTTGTCAGGTAGCACTGTTTATATTTCCATGTCAGACACTTCACTTGTTTTGTCTCGCTCCACGTTCATTATTATTAAACTCACTAACTGCACTTGTTTCCTGACTCCCTGTGCCTAGATAGATAGATAGATAGATATAGATAGATAGATAGATAGATAGATAGATAGATAGATAGATAGATAGATAGATAGATAGATAGATAGATAGATAGATAGATAGATAGATAGATAGATAGATAGATAGATAGATAGATAGATAGATAGATAGATAGATAGATAGATAGATAGATACTTTATTGATCCCCCGGGGGGGAAATTTCATTGTCAAGCAGCTACAACAAAACACAGGGCAGGTGCAAAGTGCCACAACGAAAGTACACAAAAGACAGATACATGGTACATGATACATAGAGCGGCAGTATGAAAAAGTATAGAAATACAAGATATCTGGAGTGCAAAAAAAATAAAAGCTATAAAAAAAGACATAGCATAGTATGGGTGGTTGGCTGAATATGTACACTATACATTGGTGGATGTTGGATGGTTAACTATACTATACAGGTCGATGGCAGAGAAATACTTCAGTAGCTAAAAATGCGTATGATATGAGCGAGGGTAATAATAGTTTACTTAATAGACAGACTGGGTAAATGAACAGGTAAGTGAACATTTTGCATGGTTAAATTAGCTGTACAGTTAAGTATACTGTTATATTTACAGATAAGTGAATACTTGCATGGTTACACAAACTGTACAGGTAAATGACAGGAAGAGATACTTTAATAGCTAAATGTGTGTATGATATAATTTGGGGTAATAATAGTAATTCCCTTAAAATACAGTCCTTAGTGCGCAGGGTTTAATTACAGACAACTGCACGTATTGCACATTCGATATACTAAAAGCAATGAGAAAGGGTGCAATTGACAGGATATGCATTCCTGAGTGAATGCCCACGTAAGTTAGGTCCAAGAATTACTAGCAATATTGCACGTGATATGATATAACAACTGTACATGAGTATGTATATACAGACCTGTATGAATAAATAGGTCCTGAGTGAATGAGTGCTGACGGACCAGAGTTACTCACGGATGGATGCATAGTTGTTAAACTAGGTCCTAACACCCCAACAGTTCCAGATATATGTTGCCGACGGCACGGCACCCCGGTGAGGCATTATATAGTCTAATAGCCGCCGGCAGGAAGGACCTCCTGTAGCGCTCTCTGGCACACCGTGGTGGGATCAGTCTGTGACTGAAAGTGCTCCTCTGCGTCATAACCATAACGTGCAGAGGGTGGGTGACGTTGTCCATGATGGCCAGCAGTTTGGCCAGCATCCGTCTCTCCGCCACCTCCTCTAGAGTGTCAAGGCTCATCCCCAGGACAGAGCTAGCCTTCCTGATCAGCTTATTTACCCGAGAAGCATCACCGGCTTTGATGTTTGCTCCCCAGCACACCACTGCAAAGTAGAAGGTAGAAGGTATGCAGTAGTTTACTGCACACGTTGAAGGACCTGAGCCTCGTCAGAAAGTAGAGTCGGCTCTGGCCCTTTTTGTACAGGGCCCCGGTGTTACCAGCCCATTCCAGCCTGTTGTCCATATGGACTCCCAGGAACTTGTATGACCCAACCATTTCCACATCCATCCCCTGTATAGGGACTGCAGTCAGTTGTGCCTTGGTTCTCCTGAAGTCCACCACCATCTCCTTTGTTTTGCTGATGTTGAGCTGAAGGTGGTTCTGCTCACACCACAACACAAAGTCACTGATTGTGCTCCTGTACTCCTCCTCCTGCCCACCCCTGATGCACCCTACAATAGCAGAGTCATCCGAGAACTTCTGTAGGTGGCATGTTTCAGAGTTATATCTGAAGTCTGAGGTGTAGAGGGTGAACAGGAAGGGGGACAGGACCGTTCCCTGGGGGGCCCCTGTGTTGCTAACTGCCCGTTCTGACACACAGCTCTGTAGTCGCACAAATTGTGGCCTACGTTAAACTTTGTAGTTATTGGGTGTATTGATACACCATCCAAAGTGTAATTGGTAACTTCACCATGCTTACAGGGATATTCAATGTCTGCGAGGCATTGGAAAACCTCCCTGGTCTTTGTGGTTGAATCTGTGTTTGAAATTCACTGTTCGACTGAGGGACCTTACAGATAATTGTATGTGTGTGGTACAGAGATGAGAGTCATTAACAAATCTTGTTAAACACTATTATTGCACACAGAGTGATTCCATCCAACTTATTATGTGACTTGTAAAGTACATTCTTACTCCTGAATTTATTTAGGCTTGCCACAACAAAGGGGTTGAATACTTATTGACTCAAGACATTTCAGCTTTTCATTTTTAATTAAATTGTAAACATTTCTAAAAACATAATTCCACTTTGACATTATGGGGTATTGTGTGTAGGCCAGTGACAAAAAATATATACATTTAATCAATTTTAAACTCAGGCTGTAACACAACAAAATGTGGAAAAGGTCAAGTGGTGTGAATACTTTCTGAAGGCACTGTAGGTCACTCAAATATTCAATTAATGGTGGCCAATATTGAGGCTACCTTCACATATATAAAATGACATGATCAATTGATGTTTACTGATCATGAAAAGCATGCAGTTAGTAACTCTGATGAGCTAAATGTGCACAATTGTTTTGCATGGAATAATCAAAAATGTTTGGATCAGTTTATGCTATTCAAGAGGTGATGATATTTCAACCAAATAGTTCACATTTATTTAACAATCCTTTGAAAACGGCAGGCAGTTGTCAATGGTTTTAGCGGAGCTGGTGGTCTCCTTGCCCCCCAGCAAGCAAATCGAACGCTCTTCACCTTATTGTGACATTTTATTGATAACGACCTATACATGAAGTATGTTACTTGTAATTCAGTTGTTATATTGCATTCTAGAGGGCCTGAAATGAGCAGCCATTCATCAGATTTATTTGATAAGCCTTTTATGCTTCCTTGTAAACATTGTACTCACCATCTTCGATGTCATTTCTAGAAGACACATTTGCTGCAAACTTATTGCTGCGTATTGCTGCAAACATGATTTATGAATGGAAATGAATTATTCTGTGAATGATTTATGTGATAATTGGGTGTGCATAATACCATACTGATGTGCCAAATAGTTTTCTGTACATTGTAACAATGTGCCTGCTGGTGCATAATTATATAATGTTATAGTAAATGTATGCACTGAGAAGAGCAATACATGTCTGGGAAAATATGTTGCATTGCAAACACAGCATAGCCACTGAAATACAATACCCTGAAAAGCACTAAATAAACCCTGCATATTACAGCTGTCTGCAGCCAGCGTTTAAAAATAAGGGTTTGGGTAAAATTCTGAATATCCTATATTCCATATCCTAAGAAAGTGTGTGTGTGTTTGTGTGTTTGTGTTAATCTGGTATTTATTTTACCTAGAATGCCAGGTTACTCACTGCAAATTTAGGGATGATCTTTTTTTTGCCCTTCAGCACAAGGTGCAGGCAGCGATATCCCACCTGCTTCATTATACACTGTGTGAGGCTATGTGCTGCACTATTTGTCCTGAATATGAGCTGTATCAATCATTGAACACAGCTTACAGTACACGCATACATACTGTAGTTTTAAGAGGTACTGTAAGCCAAGCTGGGGCATAGATTCATTTGTTACAGGATGTGTCTGTGTATTGACATATGCGTCATGGACCGTGATGCCTATCTTATTGCAAAAACATCACTTTCTGTGGCTTATCAATGATACCATGTCTGTGAACATTATTAAAACTTAATAACTCCTGAACTTTTGGTGACCCGTTTGCACAGCTTTATGAAACCGAGCTGTGTCTGTGCTTATTCCTCAGTCAACTGCAGAAATGTGATTGAGTTCTGAAGCTTATATCAAGTAGTAACTCAGGTCTTGCAAAATGAACCATTGTCTGCTATGGTCTCCAACAGTAGGGTGACACCATAAACATTGGTACGCTACAGATTCTAATGCACAGTAATACACAGTAAGCATAACCCAAAATCCTAACCCAATAAATGCCATTCTAGTGTGACTTGGAGAAATTAAATCCTTGGGGACCAGATGTCCTCTTCGGCAATGCTGAAGTTACTGCCATGTTCACCAGAGAGCATTTAGGATGTGACAGTCACACAGTCGACAAGGTGTCACGCTCTAGTAGATGCATTATTTCATTAGATGTCATTACTGTGACATAGCAATCAGCTACCTGCCTGTCACAGGCCCTTACAGGGGATGTCAGCCTGTATGCTGTTGAATAATGGAGTGATACTGGGCTCTTAACCTGCCCATTTAACTACTACAGCAGCATGTGATGGATGGATGGATGGATGGGGAGTCATTCCGCCTCCCCATGTACATTGGCGGGGGTGGGGGTGGTGGCGGTGGCGTGTCTCATTCACACGCTCCCATTCGCTCACTGAAAGCAAACTAGCTCTGCTATCATGTGTGTCAAACGCCAGGGAAATCTGAAGTTGTTGTCCCGATGTAGAAGCTGAGAGAAAATGGCACAGCATGCATATACAGAGTGCCGATGGCTAGAAAGGCTGGCCGAGTCTCCATCATTTTTTCCACATACAAAGCATAATTATTACCTGGCAGCAGAAGGGAATGTGCGTGACCATCAACTGGAAAGTTCAGTCAAAGACAGAGTAAGTCAGGAGAACTGCCATTGGCAATGTCCCTCCACATCCACCATTTAAAAAATGAGTGTGACTCATATTTATAACTAAATAATTATATTAAAAGCCAGCCTTGATGATGCATTCTCTTTTGACACAACCTTTTGTCATGCCCGTGAAGCGAATTGTGGCTCTCTGAGAAATATTTTTCCAAAGAGCATTTTTATCAAAATGGAGAGTATGATAAAATATTACTGGAAAAGAGTCACAGATATTTACCTCCAATCTTAATTATATTTATAGACCCCTTGGCTTTGTCCACATTTTGTTACGTTACAGCCTTATTCTAAAATTGATTAAATTGTATTTTTTCCTCATAAATCTACACACAATACACCATAACGCAATAACAGCTTTTTAGAAATGTTTGCTAATTTATTAATATATATATATATATATATATATATATATATATATATATATATATATATATATGAAAAAAGAAATCTTACATACAATTACATAAGTATTCAGACCCTTTACTCAGTACTTTGATGAAGCAACTTTGGCAGCTTGGCACACCTGTATTTGGGGAGTTTCTCCCATTCTACTCTGCAGATCCTCTCAAGCTCTGTCAGATTGGATGGGGAGCCTTGCTGCACAGTTATTTTCAGGTCTCTCCAGAGATTTTAGATCGGGTTCAAGTCCGGCCTCTGGCTGGGTCACTCAAGGACATTCAGAGATTTGTCCCGAAGCCACTCCTGCGTTATCTTAGCTTTGTGCTTAGGGACATTGTCCTGTTGGAAGGGGAACCTTCGACCCAGTCTGAGGTCCTGAGCACTCTGGAACAGATTTTCATCAAATATCTCTCTGTACTTTGCTCTGTTCATCTTTGCCTCAATCCTGGTTAGTCTCCCAGTCCTTGCTGCTGAAAAACCTCCCCACAGCATGATGCTGCCACCACCATGCTTCACCGTAGGGATGGTGCCAAGTTTCCTCCAGACGTGACACTTGGTATTCAGGACAAAGAGTTCAATCGTGGTTTCATCAGACCAGAGAATCATATTTTGTCATGGTTTGAGAGTCTTTAGGTGCCTTTTAGCAACTCCAAGGTGTGGCTTCCATCTGACCACTGCAGAGATGGTTGTCCTTCTGGAAGATTCACCCATCTCCAAAGAGGAACTTTAGAGCTCTGTCAGAATGACCATTGGGTTCTTGGTCACCTCCCTGAACAAGGCCCTTCTCTCCCGATTGCTCAGTTTGGCCGGGCGGCCAACTCTAGGAAGAACCTTGGTGGTTCAAAACTTCTTCCGTTTAAGAATGATGGAGGCAACTGTGTTCTTGGGGACCTTCAATGCTACAAAATGAGGGAAAGGTACCATGGTTTGGCACCCTTCCCCAGATCTGTGCCTCGACACAATCCTGTCTCGGCGCTTTACGGACAATTCCTTCAACCTCATGGCTTGGTTTTTGCTCTGACATGCACTGTCAACCGTAGGACTTTATATAGACAGGTGTGTACCTTTCCAAATAATGTCCAATCATTTGAATTTACCACAGGTGGACTCCAATCAAGTTGTAGAAACATCTCAAGGATGATCAATGGAAGCAGGATGTACCTGAGCTCAATTTACTTATCACACCATCACCATCAATTTCAGAGTGGCCATATAGAATGAGAGCAGGGTTACCACATCATCATCACCATCTTTGTCATCATCATCATCTTAACAATTTACATGGATGCCCCTGAGGTATTTAAATGCACACAAAAAGTTAATATGGATGTTTACCCCTTCCCCAGCTCTAACCCCCAGCTGAACCAACACTACCCCTAATCATCTCATGTACATTGTGCCACTACTGAATTGGCTTGCTCAGTGGCCTGGGCCTAATCATTAACAGTTCACACATTCTTATAATAGCTACACCTTGTTCTGAATCGTCCCCATTCTATTCAATGGTGCATCTGGCATCATTGCAGACATTCCAGGAGGTTCCTGTCTTAGCATTTCTACTTGTGGACCAATCCAAACAGGCACAGCAGAGGCTCTTCCTTCTAGGCTATTAGGATAATGCTAGTGATGAAAGGACAACTCTGTCATTAACAGGGAGGTTGTAATAACACTGACCCACTCTGCATGCCTGCAATCCAGCGGAACACTGGAGAAACAAAGCGCCTGAAAATGGACGACAGTCAAATTGCTGTGACAACCCGCTTGTGTGGATGAGGGCAGACGGGTGTAAAAGGAGAGAGTTAGCCCTTTAGCACTGTCATAGTTTCTATTGTATCTGCTGGGGATTTTATTTAGTGTCTTGGCTAGGGCACAGACGAGTAGAGTGGGAGGATAACACAGCAGCAAGCACCCTGTTTGCAGTGAGACTAATTACCAGTATGGAAACACCTTGGGAGAATAATTTGGCAGCCTTAGCCTAAGCCTGAATAATATACTTCCCTCTTTAAATTCAATGAAGATCAAATGTTGTGAGGGAGAAAAGCTTAGATCCCTCAATTCCAAAGTCAGATATAATTGTTTTCAATTAACTGTGTTCACAATGGCTTTTCACGACAGAGACGAGCAGATTTGTTTTTGTTTATCTGAATAGTGAATACAGCATTCTACTGCATTCTAAGTGTTATATTCTGCCTAACCATGAAGCCAGTTCTGAAATGGCCTTGATTGTCCCTCTCTTCAGTTTGATGAATGGGTATTTTCATTTGGTTCGGGGGACAGTTGATATTTCACATTAAGAAATCAATGTGCCAGCCACTGCGTGCCGAGACTTTGGTTAGGTGTACCCTTTCAATTGTTGGGAGTATCTTCCGTGTGCGACTTTCTTTATTTTTATACAATGGGCCAGGACCTCAAGTTCACATTCACAAGTCCGCAGGGCCAGACATATTACCAGCATGCGTACTCAGAGCATGCACGGGCAAGTCTTCACTGACATTTTCAACCTCTCCTTGACCCAGTCTGTAATGCCTACATGTTTCAAGCAGACCACCATAGTCCCTGTGCCCAAGAATGTCAAGGTAACCTGTCTAAATTACTATTGCCATGAAGTGCTTTGGCTCACATCAACGCCATCATCCCAGACACCCTAGAGATCCACTCCAACTCGCATACCATCCCAACAGTTCCACAGATGACGCTATCTCTATTGCACTCAACACTGCCCTTTCCCACTTTGACAAAAGGAACACCTACTTGAGAATCCTGTTAATTGACTACAGCTCAGCGTTCAACACCACAGTACCCTTCAAGCTCATCACTACCCTCACCACCTGGGACTGAACACCTCCCTCTAACTGGATCCTGGACTTCCTGACGGGCCATCCCCAGGTGGTGAGGGTAGGCAACAACACATCCGCCACGCTGACCCTCAACACTCAGGGCTGCGTGCTTAGTCCCCTCCTGTATTCCCCGTTTACCCACAACTGCGTGGCCGCGCATGACTCCAACACCATCCTTAGGTTTACCGATGACAAGACGGTGATAGGCCTGATCACCAACGATGATGAGACAGCCTATAGGGAGGAGGTCAGAGACCTGGCAGTGTGGTGCCAGGACAACAACCTCTCCCAAATGTCAACAAGACAAAGGAGCTGATCGTGGACTACAGGAAACGCAGGGCCAAGCACGCCCCCATTAACAGTAGGGGGACCTTGCGTGCGCTGCAGGATTTTAATCCATGACGGCGTAGTGTGTTACTAATGGTTTTCTTTAAGACTGTGGTCCCAGCTCTCTTCAGGTCATTGACCAGGTCCTGCCGTGTAGTTCTGGGCTGATCCCTCACCTTCCTCATGATCATTGATGCCCCACGAGGTGAGATCTTGCATGGTGCCCCAGACCGAGGGAGATTGACCGTCATCTTGAACTTCTTCCATCTTCCACAGTTGTTGCCTTCTCACCAAGCTGCTTGCCTATTGTCCTGTAGCCCATCCCAGCCTTGTGCAGGTCTACAATTTTATCCCTGATGTTCTTACACAGCTCTCTGGTCTTCAAACAGGTGCAGTTAATACAGGTAATGAGTGGAGAACAGGAGGGCTTCTTAAAGAAAAACTAACAGGTCTGTGAGAGCCGGAATTCTTACTGGTTGGTAGGTGATCAAATACTTATGTCATGCAATAAAATGCTAATTAATTATTTAAAAATCATACAATGTGATTTTCTGGATTTTTGTTTTAGATTCCGTCTCTCACAGTTGAAGTGTACCTATGACAAAAAATTACAGACTTCTACATGCTTTGTAAGTAGGAAAACCTGCAAAACCGGCAGTGTATCAAATACTTGTTCTCCCCACTGTATATGTACATAATACTCAATTACCTCCACTGTCTCATACTCCTGCACATTGACTCCTTCTATATAGCCTCTGTATTGTTATTTATTGTGTTACTATTTCCTTTTTTTGCGGGCAAATTTTTGCATAGTTGGGAAAGGGCTCATAAGCAGGTGTAAAGTGTACACCTGTTGTAAACATTTTATTTTATTTGATGTGTTTCATGTTTCATTGGGCAGAGTCAGAGGGAGACAGGATCATTACTATTTCTCTATTTCACTATTCATCTTGAGTTATTACGTTATTTATACCGTTAACATTAATGAAGCAAACATGGACATGCTTTACTATGCTCTCTATAACATGGTAATTACTGGGTACACATACAGACGGCTGCATCCAAGTGTCATTATGAATTAGCTGTTGTTAGCGTCTACTGTATCTATTAGGGTAATTAGGCACCTGTTAGCTGACAAATGTATTTTAATTTACACGCACTGAATGTGTACAGTCATCTAATTGGAAAAATTATATTTCTGTTTTGTAGACAGGCCAGACTCGATGGCTGTATCCCCCAAGTGACATCATTAATTCAAATCAAGCGAAATGACATGATCATTTTCAATTAAATATTTTTGTTCACTACATATCTTCAGAGTGACTATGTCTTCTAGCCTCTGGTAAGAGCAACTGATAGTATATGAAATGCTTCAATATGTTTAATACTGCAAATATACATTTTAAATATAAGTACACCAAAGACCTGTCAAACTACTTTTTATCTAAGTTTGTCTCAATCAAAACCTAATAGATAAACGTTCAACCCTGTGGACAAGATGAGCTGGTCAAACTTGGTCTACTTACTTACTGACGAGTAAGTAGATTGAGTTTTAATGCTACAGAGACCCTCTGTGATACTTTCCTTAGGGCATCTGTCAGAGAAAGCTCAGATTGTAGATTTTCTTTATCCCACATTCTCAGTTTCTTTCTTAGTATGATTTATTTTTTTCTCCAAGGCTACATTGATAAAGATATTCACCAGCTTTCTGTCTGGATGTTCAGTGTAGGAGGCGAGCTGGATTGTGTCCATCAGCATTTATACCACTGTGTAGATAGAGAATATGGGCAAATCTGCCTTGTTCAATATTTGTCTCACGACCTCGGTGGCTAAAACCAGGTTTAATTAGTTTGGGTGCAAACATGAATAGTTTGGACACAAACAGTGATGTAGTGGTAAAAAAATAGGAGGGTAAACGATGATCGCTGTTAGCGGTGAGTTAATTAACACTCCTTATACTTTCAATGCATTTTTGCGCAAAAGGACGGTTATGGGTGTTCTCCTATCACAGCCATTAAACTCTGTAACTGTTTTAAAGTCACCATTTAACACGACTCATGTTATGACCCAGATGCAGACACAGGAGATGGAAGGTTCAATGTACAGAGTAGTTTATTAAAACCACAGGAAAAAGGCAAAGGGCAGGTCGAGGACAAGCAAAGAAAAACCTGGTTGGTCATTGGCATGACTCTCCTGACAAGGGATCAAAGGACCCATCAGCTAGGCAAATGTTTGAAGATAGCCAGACCCCCTCTCTCCCACAGAAGAGGGGAGGGAGGGGGGGGGGGGTGTCATTTATTTTGTGATGTCATTTAGGATGGTATAACGAAATAATTGTAACTCGGAAAGGGTACGTATTCTACCTGTCAAGTTTATATCTAAATGTTGTGTCAAATATATGATTAATTATGAGAATACTTTTGTGAAGATAGCAATGTGATTTTAGCCTTCTAAATTAGATTATTGTTTTTCATTTAAATTTGTGCCCAGTCAGTAACCATGCCCAAGTGAGCACAGACATTGTGTCAGCATGAAGGAATTACCCAAGGATAAAGCCTTGGTAACGAAATTAACATTAGATCAGAAGACGGGAAGCGTGAACTGAACGTTACAAATTGTTGACACTCAATCTCTACACGAGAAGATAACTCACTAGACCTCAGCATTACCAGTCTGCAGCTGGCATGTGTAGCCTAGAACTTTGACTAAAGACACGAGGTGGAAAGGACAATCCCATCTCAGACAACCATTAGTACATCTGAAGTTTCTCTTCTAACAACCACATCACTACCAGAGAAGCTCTACAAAGGACATTGTGACCTCTGGTGGACAAACCAGAGCCTTACACCTTCCCCATAAGAGGGATCGAGTTCAACAGAGATAGACGATCATGGACAGCTACGCGTAAATATATATATTGCATTTCTTATCCGAATGGGCGGTGGTTAGTGTGCTAAGTATTCTTATTTCTGTGAGCGTAGCTTCCAAATGTAACAACGATAGTTTGAATCTCTTTTACTCTCCCTTTCCCTCTCTTTCTGACCCCTCCATCTTTTTATAACCAAGCAGTCATGCTGTTGTTAGTCCACTAGGGACCTGTTTTCATTGTATTACATTAGTAATCAATAACCTATACCGTGTGTGTGTGTTTATGTATTCTGTGTTATTCTTTAGTTAGTTAGAAAATAAATGATTAAGCCAATTTGTGTGTTGCTGATTAATCAACAAGGTTAGGGTTCTTGCAGATATCAAGGAGTATGCAATGTTCAGAATGAGACTGATATGAGGTAATGATGAATAAGTGACTGTTGTCAATATATATATATCTCTTTATATTCTAAGAGTTTAATTCGGGAGATGGAAACTTGTTAAATAACTTATTCCGTGGTGCACAAATTCCTAATTAGTTAATTGTTACATGATCAATTTAATCAAGTAACAATTAAACATAGTTAATTGAACATAGTTAATTGATTTAATAAATAACAGTCATCACATTAATGAAAGTCACGTCACAACAGCAGGCCGGCTCGGGCTCGGGGTCAGGGCAGGTAAAAAAAGGTTGGAATTGGGAGAACTGGAAAACAGAGAGAACAGTACGGGAAAAACACGCTGGTAGGGTTGACGAGACAAAACTAACTGGCAACGGACAAACAGAAAACACTGGTATAAATGCACAGGGATAATGGGGAAAATGGGCGACACCTGAAGGAGGGTGGAGACGAGCAAAAGATATGCTAAACAGATCAGGGTGTGACACCATTGGCCTCATGGTGAAATCCGTAAGCGGTTTCCTTCCAGCACCTGAGTTAGGAAGGAGGCATGCCTTTGTAGTGATTGGGTGTATTTAAAGTGTAATTAACCATGCTTTTACCCATCTACCAATAGGTGTCCTTCTTTGTGAGGCATTGGAAAACCTCCCTGGTCTTTGAGGTTGAATCTGTGTTTGAAATTGAGGGACCTTACAGATATTTTTATGTGTTGGGTACAGAGATGTGGTTGTCATTCAAAAATCATGTTAAAAACTATTATTGCACATAGAGTGAATCTCATACTTGAGTAAAAGTGAATGTCACCCAGTAAATACTACTTGAGTAAAAGTCTAAAAGTATTTGGTTTGGTTTTAAATATACTTAAGTATCAAAAGTAAAAGTATAAATAATTTCAAATTCCCTATATTAAGCTAACCAGACGGCACCATTTTCTTGTTATTTTAATGTACGGATAGCCAGTGGCACACTTCAACACAGTAGGATGACCAGGGATGTTCACTTGATAAATGTGTGAATTGAACCATTTTCTTGTCCTGCTAAGCATTCAAATTGTAATGAGTACTTTTGAGTGTCAGGGAAAATGTTTGGAGTAAAAACTACATTATTTTCTTTAGGAATGTAGTGAAGTAAAAGTAAAAGTTGTCAAAAATAGAAATAGTAAAGTAAATTACAGGTACCCTGAAAAACTACTTAAGTAGTACTTTAAAGTTTTTTTACATAAGTACTTTGCACCACTGGAAATAAGTCTTTTGAACACAACACTATGATTGCCTTCAATTATGACGTCTCACTGCTTACATCATGCCTCCTACAACTAGCCTAAATAGCTATTTAGGCTATTTATGGCTATTTAAGTGCGAAACAAGCACATCACAACAAGCACATCACATCCCATTGTATTTTTATACAACCAACAATCATCTTACCATTTGACATAGCAAATTCCTTTTGTTTATGATGATTGTTTGAATAACAGAAGTTGACTACACATTATCTATTCTGTTCTGAACTCAACAACCATTTATTTTTTTATCGAGGTAAGCTAAATGCCATCTTAACAGTTAGAGAGAAACATTTTTTTTATTTAAAAAAATGGTATATATAGAACTGTTGAGCTATGCACATTTGAAAGGGCCTTTCTGAAAGATGTTAAACAACCTGTACTCAACAATGACAAAGTGCTTTTCAGGAGGAAAAGCTTTTATTATAATAAATCTCTCTATGCAAACTGACATAACGAGTTCTACAATCAACAGCCTTCACAAAGGAAATGTGCGGCATTTCTTGGTATTTTAGGTTAGACTTGATTCTTTAAGTTAAACTTTTTGTGTTTGACTTCTACCTGAACAAGTGATGCAGGCGGCAGCACTCTACAGCAATATTTTGTCTTATTAAGTGCCCATAGCCGCAAAACCGACTCTGAAATGGCCTTGAATTCTCATTCTTCTATTTGATGAATACATCTACGTTTCATATATCTGACACTGCATTACTCATATTCACATGAATAAAAAACATATAGAGCTATGC
Source organism: Thymallus thymallus (assembly GCA_023634145.1). Classification (NCBI taxonomy): domain Eukaryota; kingdom Metazoa; phylum Chordata; class Actinopteri; order Salmoniformes; family Salmonidae; genus Thymallus; species Thymallus thymallus. The sequence continues at coordinate 13,860,894 of CM042417.1, read as the reverse complement.
AAATGTAGAGAGGGTAGAACCTCTCTGAAACCTGTTAAAACAAACAACTACATTAGGAGAATAAGCCAGCTCAGTGAAATTATACTCCTTTCTATCAAGGCTTTGCTGTTTGTTAACACTGTTACAGTTTGCCCAGCACACGAGACCTCAATAATTTTATGCTAATGAGTTTCATTCAGCTTCACTTAGTGAGGCACTTTCACCTTTGTGAAAGCTGCTGACATATTTGGCTAGTTTGGGTACTGTGGTAAACGCATACAGCATCATTTATTAGGAATCATTCGACAAGCAAGTCCACTCAGTTAAATCAAATCAAATTTTCAAATCAAATTTTATTGGTCACAGACACATGGTTAGCAGATGTTATTGCGAGTGTAGCGAAGTGCTTGTGCTTCTAGCTCCAACAGTGCAGTACTATTTAACAATAATGTCTAACAGTTTAACAACATATAACACACATAAATCTAAGTAAGAAAGGATTGAGAATATATACATATGCCAGGGTGGCATTGGACTAAGATCCAGTGGAATAATATGCTTTAAAGTATACAATATACACATAAGAGATTGGTGATGCAGTATGTAAACACGATTAGGTAACTAAGATACAGAGAATAGTATAGCATACAGTTAGACATATGAGATGAGTAGTGCAAGATACAGAAACATTATTAAAGTGACTAGTGTTTCATTCCTTAAGTGGCCAGTTCTTTCTAATCTCAAATCAAATCAAATGTTATTGGTCACTTACACGTTTAGCAGATGTTAATGTGAGTGTTGCGAAATGCTTGTGCTTCTAGTTCCGACAGTGCAGTATATCTAACAGTAGGAATGAATTAGGCCTATAAGGACTAGCGGCATGGACTAAGATACAGAAGAATAGTATTGAATACAGTATATACAAATGAGATGGGGAAGGCATGATATGTAAACATTATTTAAATGACTGTGATACCGAAGGATAGTATAGAATACAGTATATACATATGGGATGAGTGATGCCAGATATGTAAACATTATAAATATTATTAAAGTGGCTAGTGTTCCATACCTTAAAGTGACCAATGATTTCTAGTCTGTGCCTCTAGGTAGCAGCCTCTAATGTGCTAGTGGTGGCTGTGGTAGCTGTCTGATGACCTTGAGGTAGAAGCTGTTTTTCAGTCTCTCGGTCCCAGTTTTGATGCACCTGTACTGACCTCGCCTTCTGGATGATATATGTATTTCTATACTTTTTCATACTGCCGCTCTATGTATCATGTACCGTGTATCTGTCTTTTGTGTACTTTCATTGTGGCATTTTGCACCTGCCCTGTGTTTTTGTTGTAGCTGCTTGACAATGAAATTTCCCCCCCGGGGGATAAATAAAGTACCTATCTATCTATCTATCTATCTATCTATCTATCTATCTATCTATCTATCTATCTATCTATCTATCTATCTATCTATCTATCTATCTATCTATCTATCTATCTATCTATCTATCTATCTATCTATCTATCTATAGCAGGGTGAACAGGCAGTGGCTTGGGTGGTTGATGTCCTTGATGATCTTTTTGGCCTTCCTGTGACATCGGGTGCTGTAGGTGTCCTGGAGGGCGGGTAGTGGGGCAGACCGCACCACCCTCTGGAGAGCCTTGCGGTTGTGGGCGGTGCATTTGCCGTACCAGGCGGTGATACAGCCCGACAGGATGCTTTCAATTTTGCATCTGTAAAAGTTTGAGAGGGTTTTAGGTGTTAAGCCAAATGTCTGTTGCGCCTTCCTCACCACACTGTCTGTGTGGGTGGACCATTTCAGTTTATCAGTGATGTGTACAACAAGGAACTTGACGTTTTCCACCTTCTCCACTGTGGTCCCGTCAATGTGGATAGGGGGTGCACCTTCTGCTGTTTCCTGAAATCCACGATCATCTCCTTTGTTTTTTTGACGTTGAGTGAGAGGTTGTTTTTCCTGGCACCAAACTCCCAGAGCCCTCACCTCCTCCTTGTAGGCTGTCTCGTCATTGTTGGTAATCAAGCCTACTACTGTTGTGTCATCTGCAAACTTGATGATTGAGTTGGAAGCGTGCTTGGCCACACAGTCATGGGGGAACAGGGAGTACAGGAGTGGGCTGAGTACGCACCCTTGTGGGGCCCCAGTGTTGAGGATCAGCCAAGTGGAGGAGTTGTTTCCTACCTTCACCACCTGGGGGCGGCCTGTCAGGAAGTCCAGGACCCAGTTGCACAGAGCGAGGGTTCAGACCCAGGGCCTCAAGCTTAATGATGAGCTTGGAGGGTACTATGGTGTTGAATGCTGAGCTGTAGTCAATAAAAAGCATTCTTACATAGGTATTCCTCTTGTCCAGATGGGAAAGGTCAGTGTGCAGGTTGATGGCGATTGCATCATCTGTGGATCTATTGGGGCGGTAAGCAAATTGAAGTGGGTCTAGGGTGGCAGGTAAGGTAGAGGTGATATGATCCTTGACTAGTCTCTCAAAGCACTTCATGATGACAGAGGTGAGTGATACGGGGCGATATGTTGTGTTTCTGTGTGTTGGTTTTGTTACGTTTGTCTATGTCTTCCCATTATTAATTAATCTTGTCAAAGACTTTGAGGACAACAAGCCAGTATCCCCAAATGACGTGGCATAGTCATCCTCAATTTGAAGCCAAGTTGAATTATACTTGATTGGGACTGTAATGGGCACTGTGCTTGTGTGAGGGTTTCTGGCAGGTCAGCGCGTTTGACCTGGCCTGGAGGTTAATCCCCATTTACTCCAATGTTATTCTGAAGTGCAATAAAGCGTTTTGCTGCTGACGCGACCTATTTTTAGACAAATATCAGCCAATGGGGCTAGGAGCATGGCAAATTAAGTAGCTGACTGCTGCCCAGCACTAGTGCCATTAATCTACACCATAATAATGAGTAATGAAGTGTCTGAGCTCATCATGACCTTCGCCATGTCACTCCAATGAAGCTGACTACGAGTCAATTGTTTGCCACTTCACAACGGAGCATCATTATCCTCAATCTACACTCTGAGTAAACAGTCACGTACTAGCTCAGATCTGCATTGTAATTATATCAGGCATGTTATTAAAACGTCCATTCAGATGTGACTGTTCACCTGTATTATCTAATCAAAATGGCCACCTAAATCGGTGGGAGAAGAGTGATGCATTGTGGGATTCCTTTCTATTGTGCCAGTTTGTAAATTATTATTTTATGTAATAATCTTATAAAACTGTGTTGTTAAATGAAAAAAGTAGTGAACAAGTTCATTCCATCACCTGAATTAAAGATGGCACAAGAATGTTGAAAATGTTCCAAAAAGTCTACTTGGTACAATACCTACCTCATCCCTTTAAAGTTTCAGTGCATCTGATAAAGTAACTGAGAACAAACAGTGGTATGCTCAGATGAATGGCTGCTGAGCATCAGAGAGATGTACTACACTAGTAAAACTAGTTGTTTCATGTTCTTTCATATACAGTTGAAGTCGAAAGTTTACATACACTTAGGTCATTAAAAATCATTTTTCAACCACTCCACAGTTTTCATGTTAACAAACTATAGTTTTGGCAAGTCGGTTAGGACATTAATTCTTCAAACAATTGTTTACAGACAGATTGTTTCACTTATAATTCACTATATCACAATTCCAGTGGGTCAGAAGTTTACATACACTAAGTTGACTGTGCCTTTAAACAGCTTGGAAAATTCCAGAAAATGATGTCATGGCTTTAGAAGCTTCTGATAGGCTAATTGACATAGTTTGAGTCAATTGGAGGTGTACCTGTGGATGTGTTTCAAGGCCTACCTTCAAACTCAGTGCCTCTTTGTTCGACATCATGGGAAAATCTAAAGAAATCAGCCAGAAAAAAATTGTAGACCTCCACAAGTCTGGTTCATTCTTGGGAGCAATTTCCAAACACCTGAAGGTACCACGTTCATCTGTACAAACAATAGTACACAAGTGTAAACGCCATGGGACCACTCAGCCGTCATATCACTCAGGAAGATGCCACTGCTCCAAAACCGCCATAAAAAAGCCAGACTACGGTTTGCAACTGCACATAGAGACAAAGATCGTACTTTTAGGAGAAATGTCCTCTGGTCTTATGAAACAAAAATAGAACTGTTTGGCCATAACGACTATCATTATGTTTGGAGGGAAAGGGGGAAGCTTGCAAGCCGAAGAACACCATCCCAACCGTGAAGCACGGGGGTGGCAGCATCATGTTGCAGGAGGGACTGGTGCACTAAGGAAAATTATGTGGATATATTGAAGCAACATCAAGACATCAGTCAGGAAGTTAAAGCTTGGTCGCAAATGGGTTTCCAAATGGACAATGACCCCAAGCATACTTCCAAAGTTGTGGCAAAATGGCTTATGGACAACAAAGTCAAGGTATTGGATTGGCCATCACAAAGCCCTGTCCTCAATCCTATAGAACATTTGTGGGCAGAAATGAAAAAGTGTGTGTGAGCAAGGAGGCCTACAATCCTGACTCAGTTACACCAGTTCTGTCAGGAGGAATGGCCAAACTCCACCCAACTTATTGTGGGAAGCTTGTGGAAGGCTAACCAAAACGTTTGACCCAAGTTAAACAATTTAAAAGCAATGCTACCAAATACTAATTGAGTGTATGTAAACTTCTGACCCACTGGGAATGTGATGAAAGAAATTAAAACTGAAATAAATAATTATCTCTACTATTATTGACATTTCACATTCTTAAAATAAAGTGGTGATCCTAACTGACCTAAAACAGGGATTCTTACTAGGATTAAATGTCAGGAATTGTGAAAAACTGAGTTTAAATGTATTTGGCTAAGGTGTATGTAAACTTCCGACTTCAGCTGTACAGTAAATCCCATGTGTACAGTAGAGCTCATAAAGAGAAGAGTTGAATTACAAAGAGGCCCTCATACTGCGTCCTTGCATAACATTCTGCTTCTGTTCTATCGATCACAGATGGTCCACCTTAAAGTGACATTACAAGTCAGAATTGTGAATGACCCCGAGCCTTGTCAAAACCAATTAAATGTAGGCCTACTAATAGAAATAAATACAGTAAAGGGGAGACTCAGAGGACAACCAGAGATGGTCCATGTTGCGGTGACCGTATTACCGCCACTCTGGCAGTCATGAGTCATGACTGCAGTAAAATTCCACGTGATTATTGAGTCACAGTTATCTCCTTTTATGCACTCTGGACATGCATTGGTGGTACCCAACTTGTTAACTATCATCAGGTCGTTAATGGCCTGGTACTCAGTGCTCAATTGTCCCTCTAACCACTCTGACATCAATGCAAATGAAAAATAACATCAAACACATCATCAAAACAGTGTGTGCGTTTAAAACTCACCTCACTGTGATTGATCAATTTGAAGAAAGAAGTTCAACAACAGGTTGAAACTGAGTGGAAAATATGGTCGTTGTGGATGTTGTTTCAAAGCCTAACACAACGAAATGGACAGTGCTTTCTAAGATGATGATTAATTAAAAACAACCATATGCATATTAGAACATATGCATAGGCCTATATACTGTATGATCCCTAGCTCGAAAAAATACTGAAATAAAATAATGATTGTACTGTTATACAGTGCATAGCCTATGGCAGAAAAACTATAGAAACAAGGGATTTAAGATGTCTTTGGTACAGTTGTATCTTTTTTGTCAGTTGTATCTTTTTTCATTGCTTTTAGTATATCGAATGTGCAATACGTGCATTTATCTGTAATTAAACCCTGCACTAAGGACTGTATTTTAAAGGAATTACTATTATTACCCTAAATTATATCATACACATTTAGCTATTTAAGTATCTCTTCCTGTCATTTACCTGTACAGTTAATGTAACCATGCAAATATTCACTTACCTGTACATTTAACTGTAGAGTTAATTTAACCATTCAAAATATTCACTTACCTGTTCATTTAACCAGACTGTATATTAAGTAGACTATTATTACTCTCACTTATATCATACGCACATTTAGCTATTTAAGTATCTCTCTGCGATCGACCTGTATAGTATAGTTAACCATGCAAATACTCCTTATTTATCTATATCAACTTATATTTTAATCATTTTTCTTTTCACCTAACACTCTGTAACAATGTATACTGTACATTTTCAGCCATTCACAGATACTATGCAATTTATTTTTATAGCTTTTTGCACTCCAGACTCATACTGCTGCTCTATGTATCGTGTATCTGTCTTTTGAGTATTTTCGATCTGGAATTTTGCACCGGCCCTGTGTTTTTTTCGTAGCTGCTTGACGAAGAAATTTCCCCTCTGGGCCTACCTACCTGGTACTCAGTGCACACATGTATTTGGGGAGTTTCTCCCATTCTTCTCTGCAGATCCTCTCAAGCTATGTCAGGTTGGATGGGGAGCGTCACGGCACAGCTATTTTCAGGTTTCTCCAGAGATGTTCGATCGGGTTCAAGTCCGGCCTCTGGCTGGGCCACTCAAGGACATTCAGAGACTTGTCGCAAAGCCACTCCTGCGTTGTCTTGGCTGTGGGCTTACGGTTGTTGTCCTGTTTGCGGAAAAGTGGTGGAAAAAGTACCCAATTGTCATAAAAGTAAAGATACCTTAATAAAAAGTGAAAGTCACCGAGTAAAATACTACTTGAGTAAAAGTCTTTTGTTGTTTTAAATATACTTAAGTATCAAAAGTACATTTTGTTAAATTTGTGAAAACATGCTAGGCTAATATTGATGTTCCTGAACAGTTTGCACTTGTTTTGCCAAATTTAGCACTGGGTAGCTGCAGGAACAGGGTTGGAGAGCCCATGGAATACAGAGTTTGGGCAGAATATCACCTGTCATACAGAGAGAGGCTGCATGCTCCTGAAACAGTGGCGTGAAATAACCGAAATTACCGCAGTAGCCTACCAGCATGAGTGAAAAACAAACCAGCAGGAAACTGTCCTCCATTCGCTATTCGGGTGCATACGGATGACACGTCTTTTTTCCCCTGCCCCTGTTCCATTCTAAATCGAAACTAATTTGACATATTGGTAAACAAGATTAAATTGAGAATTATCTGATGAAAATATAATCACTTGATGAGAGAACAGCCTGTGCAGCCTGAGGCAAGGAACAGAACGCAAGCTTTTTTTTGCGACTTTCTCAATTCATCACCTATAGTCATGAAGCCCACATATGTTTTGATATCTAAGACATTCTAAGTTTTGTATCATTCACAACTAAAGTTGCCAAAAACCTCTAAATCTAGCTATAAGATCTATTTCAAATGATAACTTTTACGCTCAACATATCCACTTCATAGACGCACTCGCTCCAGAATAGGATAAATATAGATAATATTTTATTCAGCTAATTTCAATTATATTCTTCTTACTATAAAATCAATTGCACGGGACTTATAAGCATATCTTGATGAATTCACTATATCACAAAATGAACAAGCCAACAGCCCTATGCCATGGCGCATAGCCAGATAACATACAGTAGGCCATATTCTGTTCTTCTGAAATACATTGTCTTTATATCATAATGTTTCTTTAGACATGCCTAAAATAAATAATGTATTTATTGTGTTGGTGTATATTATACGGAAAGAAAATATAAACACAACATGTAAAGTGTTGTTCCCATGTTTCATGAGCTGAAATAAAAGATCCCCGAAATTTTTCAAGCACAAAAATATTATTTTATTTATTTGGCTAAAATGTTGTTTACAAATTTGTTAACATCCCTGTTAGTGAGCATTTCTCATTTGCCAAGATAATCCATCCATCTGACAGGTGTGGCATATCAATAAGCTGATTAAACAGCATGATCATTACACAGGTGCACCAATAAAAGGCCACTCTTAAATGTGCAGTTTTGTCACACAACACAATGCCACACGTCTACATTTTGAGGGTTGTGTGCAATTGGAATGCTGACTGCAGGAATGTCCACCAGAGATGTTGCCAGATAATTGAATGTTCATTTCTCTACCATAAACTGCCTCCAACATTGTTTTAGGGGATGGGGCTGGAGAAATGTAACCACTTTTAAATTCATAGACAGAGCTATGGATGCAAGGACTGACCATCCATGACTCCACCAAAAAGCAGGACTATAGTCAAAATAAATCATATAACCTACTTGTTGCAGTGTTAATGTCAACTATTGCCTGTATACAGCATAATCTGAATAGTACAGAGACTTTTCCATAAGGGCTTGGGTTTTGGATTACGATCAGGCTGACTACAAAGGTGGCAACTCTCTTATTCCGTTTGAAAAGAGGAAATCCCATCGCACACATCAAAAGTCTCGAGATCAAGAGGGGGATAATTAAAAGTCCATGACTTATTAATTTACTTAACTCAATTTGCTTATTTGCCAGCCAGTCTGCATAGCCACGTCTCTGCTCTGTGCATATATCAGACTGTGACAGTCACACCTGTAACGACTGTGCCTCCGACCTCGATGGTGCCCCTCCCGCCCCGGCTCGCCGGTATATTAACCACAGGCATGAGTAAGATGGCAGCCGCGCTCACGTGCCCGCATTTGATTTCCATCCCCTGATTTCACACGCACACCGGCTTCCACTCATATGATTACACACCCTTTATATGTTCTCCTCCCTGTGGTGTGCATGTGGATTGTTGTTCATGAGCTGCTTTTCAGTTGTGCCGTGCTGTATTAAACTTGATGTATCGATGTTTTCCATTTTCCTCGACCTGCTCATTTTTGTGCTCACCGTCGTCACAGAATATAACCCACCGCACCCGTTTTTTTTTTGTCCACGTTTTTTCACAGTTTTTCCTCCTCTCCATAAGCACGGGAGAGCGCGATAGGGGGACCCGGTCCAGGTGGCCGGGTATTTATTTCAGCTCATGAAACATGGGAACAACACTTTACATGTTGTTTATATTTTCTTTCCGTATAATCTGTGGGTACCGGGTCCATTACCCACGTGACTCGACCACTCACCCTCACCATCAACGGCTGCCATCGAGAGAGACTGGAACTGATGGTGCTGACATCATCCATCCATCCGATCATCCTTGGTCTTCCCTGGCTTCAAAGGCACGACCCCAAAATCTCATGGAGCAAGAGGAAGATCCAGGACTGGTCACCTAGATGCCGGAGGACCTGCCTAAACATCACCTGCGGATCAACATTAGTGGAGAGCCTGGAGTGCGCCCTTCAGCCCAACGGTCCACAGGAGTACTCTGAGCTCGAGAAGGTATTTTCCCGTGAGAAGGCAAAGTGTCTCCCTCCTCACAGGTCCTGGGACTGTGCCATTGACCTGTTACCCGAAGCTGCACCCCCCCGGAAAAGTCTTCGGTGATGGAGAAATACATCATGGAATGGTTGGAGCAGGGATATATCTTCCAATCCACCTCGCCTGCTTCAGTGAGCTTTTTCTTCATCACGAAGAAGGACGGGGGACTACGACCATGCACCGTTTACCGGGGCCTCAACGACGTGGCGGTCAAGTTCTGGTATTCAATGCCCCTTGTCCCGCTGGCCACAAAGCTGGACCTCCGGAGTGCGTATAACATTATACGCATTCAGGAAGGAGATGAGTGGAAGATCGCTTTCAGCACGACGTCGGGCCACTATGAGTACCTGGTAAAGCTGTACGGCTTAGCCAACGCACCTGCGGTATTTCAGTCATACTTGGACGAAATGTTCCCGGGATATGGTGGGGAGACACGTCATAGTCTACATCGACGACATCCTGATCTACTCCCCCACCTACCCAGAACATGTGGCCCACGTTCGTGCTGTCCTGAGACGTCTCCTGGAGAACCACCTAAATGTCAAAGGAGAAAAGTGTGTCTTCCACCAGACATCCGTCTCCTTCCTGGGGTATAATCAGGTCATGGCCGGTTCTGAAAACGATTAAGGAACACCAACGCTTCCTGGGAATTGCCAACTCCAAGGCTTCAGCTCCAACGCCGCGACACTCACGTCGTTGCTGAAAGGCAGTCCTCAGCGCCGCCATTGGACCCCGGACGCAGAGAAGGCGTTCCGCGACCTGAGAGGCAGGTTCACCAGCCTCTGCTACGCCATCCTGACCCGCATCTTCCTTTCATTGTGGAGGTCGACGCGTCCGACATCGGCATGTGGGCGGTTCTCTCCTAGCAGCCCTGGAGTCCTACCCGAAACTGCACCCCTGTGCATACTACTCACGGAAACTGCTCTTACCCCCATCGTGTGTTGTGGGTCCTGTCGCCTGGGATGTCGACGGGACACCCGGGGATCACCAGGACCCTGGAAGCACTCCGGGCGAAGTACCGGTGGCCTGGCATGGGGAGGACTGTGCAATACTACGTCCAGTCCTGCATCGTCTGAGCACAGTCCAAGGTGTCGATACAGGCTCCCGCAGTAAGCTCCACCCCTTGCCGGTACCTCAGCGGCCTTGGTCACATATAGCAGTTGACTTTGTCATATACTTGCCCCGGTCGGAGGGACATACAGCCATCATGGTGGTCGTAGACCGTTTCTCCAAAATGGTCCGTTTTGTACCCATCGCTGGGCTGCCCTCTGCTTTGCAGGTCGCTGAGGTATTCCAGCAGTTCTTCCGGCTGTATGGAATTCCGGAGGATATCGTTGGGTCTGGAGCGCGTTCCTGTCCCGTCTGGGGGTCACGGTCAGCCTCACATCCGGGTACCATCCCCAGGTGAACGGGCAGGCGGAACGCACCAACCATGAGCTGGGGAGGTTCCTGCGAAGCTATTGCCTTGATAGGCCAGGTGAGTGGTTATGCTTTCTCGCCTGGGCGGAATACGCCCAGAACTCCGCCCACTTCCACCTGCAGGAGGCAGTAGCCCGTCAGAAGAGGCAAGCGGAGTGTGGCTCTCCACGCGGAACCTCCCGCTATGCCTGCCCTGCCGTAAGTTAAGCCCACGGTATGTGGGACCGTTTAAAATCCTCCGGAAGGTCAATGACGTTTCAGTCACCCTCCAACTGCCCCCTCCATACAATAACATCTCTCCCATATTCCATGTCTCTCTCCTCAGGCCGTTGGTTCCTGGTCCGCTGGGGGGATCCGGTCCTGCTGCGGTGCCTCCGCCTCTGGTGGAGGTGGACGGGGGTCCGGCGTACAGAGTGGAGACGGTGCTGGACTCTCGTCTGCGGAGGGTCGGGTCTTGTACCTAGTGGACTGGGCGGGATACGATCCAGAGGAACGCAGCTGGGTCGTCCGAGGTGCCGTCTCCACTCTGGGAGCCGCGCCTTCGGGAGCTGCACCTTTGGGGTTTGGGTACTGTAACGACTGTGCCTCCGACCTCGACGGTGCCCCTCCCGCCCCAGCGCTTCGGCTCGCCGGTATACTAACCACCAGCATGAGTCTGATGGCCACCTGATTCCCATCTCCTGATTTCACACGCACACCGGCTTCCACTCACATAATTACACACCCTTTATATGTTCTCCTCCCTGTGGTGCGCGTGTGGATTATTGTTCATGAGCTGCGTCTCAGTTGTGCCGTGCTGTATTAAACTTGATATATTGATTTCGTTTGTTCTTGTTTTCACTTTTCTTCGACCTCCTCATTTTTGTGCTCACACCGTCCTCACACTGTCACAACACCACGAACAACCCTGGCAATCTCTCACCTTTTGCAGTGTCCAAATTAGGACAGTGTCAGTCACTTTTCTTGTCAGTCACAAGGACTTGGTATCAGAGTGAAGCTATCCTAATATGGTCACCTGCACTCCACTCCCACAGTTACATCTTTAATAATCCCTAATTCGTCAGAGCAGCGTGATTTACCTGGATTCGATTTGTAGGGTGAATGGAGATTCCTCTGTAGCGTCTCTGAAGAGAGATAACCGTGCAATTAATGAGGATCCCTATTCCATCCCCCTAGACCTGCTCTGATCGTTAGACTAATGATTTTAAACCTTTCTCTTTTTTTCCACACCTTTGTTCTTTATGATCTGTGTTTTGCCACTGCAATTACCAATCTGATTTGTCCAAACGAGCTGCTTCAGAGTGGCTTTGCCTTGCTCCCATGGGTTTGTGTCATGCCGGACTGTGTGTTCCGCGTTGGGAAATGCTCCGGACGACACCGGGGACTTTGCTATCCCTGATTATCACTAGTTCACTAGAGCTCTGTGTTTGATATAAGTGCTTTTAAGTGGCACTCTTTAGGCCTTCTCTCTCTTGTGATGTATACATCAAATAAACCTTAATGGAAAGTCTCTCTCTCTGCCCATCTCCTGACTGAATGCCTTGCACCTTTCATTAATCCAACTAGGCCCACTGCCAGGATTGTTGCATCTCTTGGTGTCTTATCAGATATGCCTCCCTTTTATTTCTCCACAGGGATGTGCCTTCACAAAGGTCTACTTTTTTTTAAAAATGTCACTCTTATTTTATCTTATCTATTCAGCAAAATGACAGAGTCATGTGCTTTTATATGGAAACTACTATATAGTAGATTACGTTAGAAATACTTAAAGTGGCAATCAGTAGTAGAAACAATAACAAAGCGGACTCCCCGCCCCTGGTTCAGTAAAAAACTGAGGGATGGGGCTGGAGAAATGCAACCACTCACAAATGCATAGACAGAGCTATGGATGCAAGGACTGACCATCCATGATATCAAAATGATAGTTTTAACCATGTTTTGAGGCTACGTATATAGTGTTTGTTTACATTTTCTTAATTTACAAACATTGGAGTAAAACAAACTTCTATTTTGGGTTCTGACGGGGTATGACAGTTGAACTGAACATGAACATGAGGCATTTATAAGTTCGATTCTTCAAGAATCAATGGGTACATACAATTCATTTTTTAAGCCCCAAAATGGATTGCCCCTTTAATTTCTGGAAATCCTATGAGAATCCAAAAGCATAGATGGTAGACAGAGTTCAGCACCTGCGAGGCTGGGAATCATGGGAAATTATATAACGGAAGTTTTGGCCAACACCCTCAACAGCTCCAACTAGTATGTTTATTGGTTAACATTTCTATTCCAAATTGATCTTCGTCCAATGGATCAGACAGACATGTTTGAAGATATCTGACAAAATGTACAGTATACTCATGAGGACCTACAGACAGACTGCCTACTCTGAATATTATAGATGCCACATTGTATCCCAAAGATTTAGCTAAACTAGAGGTTATGACATCAGTTCACCAAGCTAAGAGCACTACTTCTGTCCACGGTTCTGAAAATAATTACAGTAGATCAAGGACAGTATAGTATTAAGATATACAGAAACTGCTTCTCCAATAGAAATCCAGATCATGCTTGTAGACAATCTCATGGCGACAATGGTTAGCTAAACTCATATGCAGAAACACGTCATCGGATCTAATGGTCGTCTTATGATGAACTGCGCATGTGCAGGCCGTCAAATCAACGGCACAAAAAGGATTTTCACTTCTCTCAATTACTTCTCAAACTGACGATTCTGCTTCGCAAGCATTCATGGAAGTTTCATGATGTTGTGCCTCTGAGTTTAGAAACTCTGTGACTAGATGAAGACAATCGGCGTGTCTGAATACGTCCTAAATAGTAGGCGGTTTGGAGTACGCGAAAAAATTATGTTTCATATTGTGACATTTAGAAAATGTAGTAAATTTAAATGTCCAGATTGCATATTGATTTCGGCTTTGACAACAGTGGATAATCAGCTGTCAATTAGATGGGTATGTGCTACCAAAATGAACAGATAGTGGGAAACAATGTCTGACCCAGTGTAAGCCATGTGGCCATAGCTAGCGCTCTTGCCATTGCACTATGCACTAGTTATAACGTTAATAACATGGTAGCCAACATTCCTATTCTCCATAGCGGTGTAGGTCCCAAAACTTATCTTTGTTTCTAGTTCTCCTGATTTGTCACGTCGTTTTATCTTGGTTGAACTGATTATAATGTTCCTGCTATGCAATATTAGTTTCTACCCGAACAGTTACAGCATGTATGGGTCCAGTTTCATAGCATACAGTACCTTCAGAAAGTATTCATACCCCTTGACTTATTCCACATTTTGTTGTGTTACAGCCTGAATTCAAAATGGATTACATAAAAAATTCTCACCCATCTACACACAAAGTCTCTAAGAGTTTTGCATACCTGGATTGTAAAATATTTGCACATTATTCTTAAAAATATTCTTCAAGCTCTGTCAAGTTGGTTGTTGATCATTGCTAGACAACCATTCAGCTCTTTCCATTGATTTTCAAGCCGATTTAAGTCAAAACTGTAACTACACCACTCAGGAACATTCAATGATGTCTTAGTAACAATTCTAGTGTATATTTGGCCTTATGTTTTAGGTTATTGTCCTGCTGAAAGGTCAATTTGTCTCCCAGTGTCTGTTGGAAAGAAGACTGAACCAGGATTTCCTCTAGGATGTTGCCTGTGCTTAGATCTATTCTGTTTATTTTTATCCTAAAAAAACTCCTTATCCTTGCCAATGTCAAGCATACCCATAACATGATGCAGCCACCACCATGCTTGAAAATATGAAGAGTGGTACTCAGTGATGTGTTGTGTTGGATTTGCCAGAAACATAACACTTTGTATTGAGGACATAAAGTAAATTTCTTTGCCACATTTCTTGCAGTTTTACTTAAGTTCCTTATTGTAAACATGCATGTTTTGGAATATTTGTATTCTGTACAGGATTTCTTCTTTTCACTTTGTCATTTAGGTTAGTATTGTGGAGTAACTACAATCTTGTTGATCCATCCTCAGTTTTCTCCTATCAAACTCTGTGACTGTTTCAAAGTCACCATTGGCCTAATGGTGAAATCACTGAGTGGTTTCCTTCCTTTCCGGAAACTGAGTTAGGACTAACTTCACCATGCTCAAAAGGATATTCAATGTCTACTTTTACCATTTTTACCCATCTAGCAATAGGTGCCCATTTTTGCGAGGCATTGGAAAACCTCCCTGGTCTTTGTAGTTGAATCTCTGTTTAAAATTCACTGCTCGACTGAGGGACCTTAAAGATCATTTTATGTGTGCGGTACAGAGATGAATCAGTCATTCAAAAATCATGTTTAACACCATTGCACACAGAAAGAGTCCATGCAACTTATTATGTGACTTGTTAAGCAAATATTTACTCATGAACGTATTTAGGCTTGCCACAACAAAGGAGTTGAATACTTATTGACTCAAGACAATTCAGCTTTTAATTTGTTATTCATTTTTAAAAACATAATTCCACTTTGACATTAGGGGGTATTGTGTGTAGGCCAGTGACACAAAATCTCAATTTAATTAAATTTAATTAAGGCTGTAACACAACACAATTTGGAAAAAGTCAAGGAGTTTGAATACTTTCTGTTTCACCTAGGTACTCCATTTTGATAAAATATGTAGCAGTCTAGCAGAAAGTTCCCACAACTCTACTTTGCTCATGTTTTGGTTAATGTTGTACTTCATCTTATATCTTTTTAGGATCTATGTGAAGGAGTGTGAGCTTCAGGGGCAGCTATCACCTGCCCATGTGTTGTACTTGGCTAATAAAGTTCCCCTTGTGTCTGAGAGCAACAACAATTTCCCATCTACACAGAACAAAAATATAAACGCAACATGTAAAGTGTTCGTCCCATGTTTCATGAGCTGAAATAAAAAATCCCAGATATGTTCCATACTCACAAAAAGCTTATTTCTCTAGAATTGTGTGCACAAATTTGTTTACATTCCTGTTAGTGAGTGTTTCTCCTTTGCCAAGATAATCCATCCACCTGACAGGTGTGGCATATCAAGAAGCTGATTAAACAGCATGATCATTACACAGATGCACCTTGCCAGAGACTGTAATGTTAATTTCTCTACCATAAGTCGCCTCCAATGTCGTTTTTGAGAATTTGTCATTACGTCCAACCAGCCTCACAACCGCAGACCACGTGTAACCATGCCAGCCCAGGACCTCCACATGCAGCTTCTTCACCTGAAGGATTGTCTGAGACCAGCCACCTGGACAGCTGATGAAACTGTTGGTTTTCACAAGGAAAGACATTGTCAGAAACCATCTCAGTAAAGCTCCTCTGCGTGCTCGTCGTCCTCGCCAGGGTCTTGACCTGACTGCAGTTCGGCTTTGTGTGTTAGAGCAATGACTGGAAATAGCAATAGACTTCCAGTCAATGGTAACGCTAGTTACCATTGGCTTGCGAAACTACCTTAACTTCCTTCATTCTGGACACAGAGACATAAAAATAGTATCCAATAAAGGTTCTGATTGCCAAAATCCCAAAGTGTCCCTTTAACAGTACAGTGTTCCATGCTTTACCTTACCTTAGCTTAAGGCAACGTTGCTCAAGCTCTTATACTCCTACACATATCACTTTTCACTGCCTAATCAACAGCTGAATTACATTTATGAAACCCCCCACTGAAAAAGACCTTAAGGACCCAGCCAACCACTTAACATTTTTAATCTTCCTAAATTTGTATGTGGGGAAACAGAAAGATCTGACTGCTCTGACGCCACGATAGGAGTCCAGACAGCCAATGTCATTGAGGGCAATGATAAAAATGTGTCAAATGGATTGGTTCTTCTCCACCGATGCTTTCTCCCAGCAGGAGATCACAAAGCTGTTATTTCAACATGAAGCATGTCGGATAGCTTTATGCGGATCAATGTGTTGTGTTCAAGTACATTGCAGATTTTCCCTGGAGCTATGCTGAAACCTCATTATCTCTTCATCAACGTTGCATGTTGGACCTTAGATGCATTCGCACCGTTATTCATATTGATGAGGATGCATGAAATGAATGAATAGTAATCAACAGCAACCCATGAGGAACACATTTATAAGACACTCAATTCTATACACAGTGCCTTCGGAAACTATTCAGACCCCTTGACTTCTTTCACATTTTGTTACGTTACAGCCTGATTCTAAAATTGATTCAATTTTTTTTTTCCCCTCATCAATCTACACACAATACCCCATAATGTCAATGTAAATATCACAGTTACAGTATTCAGACCCTTTACTCAGTACTTTGTTGAAGCACCTTTGACAGCAATTACAGCCTTGAGTCTTCTTGGGTATGACGCTACAAGCTTGGCACACCTGTATTTAGGGAGGTTCTCCCATTCTTCTCTGTAGAGCTTCTCAAGCTCTGTCAGACTGGATGGGGAGAATTGCTGCAGATCGGGTTCAAGTCCGGGCTCTGATGACATTCAGAGACTTGTCCCAAAGACACTCCTGCGTTGTCTTGGCTGTGTGCTTAGGGTCGTCTTGTTGGAAGGTGAACCTTCGCCCCAGTCTGAGGTCCTGAGTGTTCTGGAGCAGGTTTTCATCAAGCATCTCTCTGTACTTTTCTCCGTTCATCTTTGCCTCGATCCTGACTAGTCTCCAAGTCCCTGCCGCTGAAACACATCTCCACAGCATGATTCTGCCACCACCATGTTTCACCGTAGGGATGGTGCCAGGTTTCCTCAGACCATGGTCTGAGAGTCTTTAGGTGCCTTTTGGAAAACCCCAAACGGGCTGCCATGTGCCTTTTCCTGAGAAGTGGCTTCCGTCTGACCACTCTACCATAAAGGCCTGATTGGTGGAGTGCTACAGAGATGGTTGTCCTTCTTGAAGGTTCTCCCATCTCCACAGAGGAACTCCAGAGCTCTGTCAAAGTGACCATCGGGTTCTTCGTCACCTCCCTGACCAAGATCCTTCTCCCCCAATTACTCAGTTTGGCCAGGCGGCCAACTCTAGGAAGAGTCTTGGTGGTTCCAAACGTCTTCCATTTAAGAATGATGGAGGCCACTGTGGTCTTAGGGACCTTCAATGATGCAGAAATATTTTTTGCACCCTTCCCCAGATCTGTGCATCGCCACAATCCTGTCTACAGACAATTCCTTCAACATCATGGTTTGGTTGTTGCTCTGAATTCACTACAGGTGGACTCCAATCAAGTTGTAGAAACACCTCAAGGATGATCAATGGAAACAGGATGCACCTGAGCTCAATTTTGATTCTCATAGCAAAGGGTCTCAATACTTATCTAAAGAAGGTATTTCTGTTTTTTATTTTGAATACATTTGCTAAAATTTCTAAAAATGTGTTTTTGCTTTGTCATTATGGGGTATTGTGTGTAGATTTTTGAGGATTATACATTTTTGAACATCCATTTTAGATTAAGGCTGTAACCTAACAAAATGTGGACACGTGAAGGTGTCTGAATTCTTTCCGAAGGCACTGTATATACTGTATATACTCGTCAAACGTCTCATTCCAAAATCATGGGAATGAATATGGAGTTGGTCCCCCATTTGCTGCTATAACAGCCTCCACTCTTCTGGGAAGGCTTTCAGCTAGACGTTGGAACATTGCTGCAGGGACTTGCTTCCATTCAGCCACAAGAGCATTAGTGAGGTTGGGCATTGATGTCGGCATTCCAATTCATCCCAAAGGTGTTCGATGGGGTTGAGTTCAGGTCAAGTTCTAAAGATCTCGTACAACGCTGTGTACTACTCCCTTCACAGAACAGCGCAAACTGTCTCTAACCAGAATAGAAAGAGGAGTGGGAGATCCCGTTGCACAACTGAGCAAGAGGACAAGTACATTAGAGTGTCTAGTGTCTAGTCCTCAACTGGCAGCTTCATTAAATAGTAGCCGCAAAACACCAGTCTCAACGTCAACAGTGAAGAGGCGTCTCCTGGATTCGGGCCTTCGAGGCAGAGTTGCAAAGAAAAAGCCATATCTCAGACTGGCCAATAAAAATAAAAGATTAAGATGGGCAAAAGAACACAGACACTGGACAGAGGAAGATATGTATTTTCTTTGCAACTCTGACTAGAAGGCCAGCATCCTGGAGTCGCCTCTTCACTGTTGACGTTGAGACTGGTGTTGTAGATGAAGGGGTGGAGACAGGTTAAAGAACGATGTAAAGTATATGCCTTGAGACAATTGAGACATGGATTTTGTATGTGTTTCTTACAAAGGGTGAATGGGCAACACAAAAGATTTAAGTGCCTTTGAATGGGGTATGGTTGTAGGTGCCAGGCACACTGGTTTGTGTCAAGAACTGCAACTCTGCTGGGTTTTTCACCCTCAACAGTTTCCCTTGTGTATCAAGAATGGTCCACCCCTCAAAGGACATCCAGACAACTTTACATAACTGTGGGAAGCGTTGGTGTCAACATGGGCCAGCGTCCATCATTTAGGAAGCGTAACATCAACCCCTGAGGATAGGCTTTGAGGTATATCTCCTTATACTGTACTGTACATAATACTGTCTATCTGTCACCATCCTTTACATCCTGGTACTTTCAATGTTCTGTACCACTCAGCCAGAATATCTAGTTTGGGAAAGTACAGCAAATCATAAATCATGCTTACTCAGAGTCCTTATATAAATTACTTTATTTAATTTCCTAAGGCACAGGTGGTGACACCAAGGAATTAGTAATTCCCTCTCATTATAAATCAAGGTGTTATACCCCACCTCTCTCTCTCTCTCTCTCTCTCTCTTTCTCTTTCCCCTCCTGCCATCTCTATTTCAAATGCTAACCGATGTCAAGCCAGACAGTATGGAAAGCCATGCTGAAATCCATTTGACTCCCAGAAAAACTAATTATTGTTCATAATTGACAGAGGGCAACAGGATTTGGTGGGATTTGTAGCCATCTGAGCTATCCTCTGGTCCGATATCCCACACTACCCCGGCCAGCTTGTATTTCCTTTGGCACACCATCAACATCTCGCCATCCAAATTTCAGAACATGGCCTAATATTAGCATGTAACTCAAATAAAATCGAATTGTATTGGACGCATACACATACTTAGCAGATGTTACTGAGGGTGTTCCGAAATGCATGTATGACTAAACATTTACTAAATGCGAGTTAACATTTACAGATGTAGGATCTTAATTTGAGCCAGTTTGCTACAGCAGGAAAAGAATCCTACAGCAACAGGAAATGTGAAATATTATGTGGATTATAATGGAAATGTTTTGTAGGGGTACATTTTTAGTTTTAAAGTGGAAATTCTAAAGTTTAGAAGCCTTTTTAACCCTGAAATACACTACAAGTTTGCATTTTCTGCTGTGCAGGAAAATTCTCAGCATCAAAAGACATCTGTAGAGCCTTTACATTGAATGGATCCGGTTTAAAAACAGTAGGGTTGAATGAGATGATTATACAATGGAAACACAAGAAGGCATTGAAAGGGTAGGGCATGGCTTGAAGAAATGAGGGATCATTGGCTGTCTTGTTTTGAAATGAGGGCCCCAGCCTCTTCACTTAACAGCAGGTGCAGATGGAGACATAGTGCAGGGAGAGGATAGCGTCATCCCAGCTCTTTGAAAGGGCTGGAGTGTGATTCTGAGCCAGAGAGGGCCAGTGAGGATGATTGACCTTGTCAGAGCCAAGGGGTCAAGTGTAACAAACGAGGTAAAGGTGAACATTAGTCAATATCCTGTGACAGATTTAGGAGCAATGATTTCCCTGGCTTCCAGCGTACTTCCAGCGCTAGGAACTAGGCATTTTCTGCTCCAAGTTGACCATCCATTCAATTCTCATTCAACAAAGTCAGAGTATCCCTGGCTGTGCTCTGTAGTCTGTACCTGCAGCACAGTACATCACTGTTTGCTGATTTGTCTTCCTAAGGTATGGGCCTATGGGGTGAAAGGTTGCGCCAAATGACTAAATATTAGAGAGGGATGTAAGAACTGTAACATTACAGGTGTGTGGCAAATGTCTGTGAATTTCTGTATTTAAAAAAATCCAATAACACTGATGTGCTTGATCCCTATCCTTACAACTAATAAACAAAAAGTGAAAAGCCATTTATTTTTGGTGAAACCCAGTATAAAAAAAAATCTATAAATTAACATTACAGAGACGCAATTAAACCAAGAGCCAGAGTGGATCGATTATTTCATAACGTGTGGTGGAGCCACGTTGTCGTAGCATCATAAAAATAACAATAATTGGAAATGAATTCGGCGATGTGGAAATAAATCAATCAAGTCATCCTCTTCTTCCAACGCGTTGCGGAGGAAGAGAAGAGAGAGAGAGAGAGAGAGAGACATCCATCAGGCCGACGCACTAAAAGTCAGTAATGATGAAAGACAAAGCACAGCAAAGCAATGAAGCAGTTGTAAATGTCAGCTGCATTGAGAGAGCTGCTATGTTAGATACACAAGAAGTATTAATGAGAGGCAGGGTAGCTGTGTTGGCATGGCAACGCAATATGAAGAAAATAGTGCATGCAAACGTTTTTCTACGCCAATGAAGATGTTGAGAGGAATAGGTTATTAATAACACTAGAAATGCCGGGCCTCGAGGGACCTCACTTTGAGCCAATGAGCAGTAATTTTGATTGCAACATTCTAAAAGTAAAATAAATACATTTCCTACATGCTATCTGAAAAATATATAATTTGGTTGTGTTTATGAAGGTCTTGGGTAACATTAGAATATAGAATATCACAAAAATATATATTTAAAAGAACATATATTTATTGAACGTGTTCATTAGTTTATGTTACTGTAGGTGATCTGCTGCCGTGTGCTCACGTGTGGAGCTCATGGAACAGCAGTTAATCTTGGAAAAAGTTTGAAATAGAGCTCTCTTCAAGTTATTTGAGGTCAATGTTTTGAAAACCTAAACATCTTCTCTGATTCTATATAGCAATCAGTGTCTTACTTGCATGTGACTTGAAAAAGTCACTTCTAAGCACTCCAGGGAAAACAATGACTTCATAAAACAGTTTAACACTAATTATATTGATGATATCGAAATGATAACAACATACAGTTTTTGTTACATATTTTGTTACATTACAGTCTTATCCTAAAATGGATTAAATAAAAATAATGACAAAGCAAAAACAGGTTTTTAGAAATGTTTGCAAATGTATTAAAAAATTAAAAACAGAAATACCTTCATTTACATAAGTATTCAGACCCTTTGCTAAGAGACTTGAAATTGAGCTCAGGTGCATCCTATTTCCATTGATCATCCTTGAGATGTTTCTACAACTTGATTAGAGTCCACATGTGGTAAATTAATTGATTGGACATGATTTGGAAAGGCACACACCTGTCTATATAAGGTCCCACAGTTGACAGAGCATGTCAGAGCAAAAGCCAAGCCATGAGGTCGAATGAATTGTCCGTAGAGCTCCGAGACAGGATTGTGTCAAGGCACACATCTGGGGAAGGTTACCAAAATAATTCAACAGCATTGAAGGTCCCCAAGAACACAGTGGCAAGTTTTGAACCACCAAGACTCTTCCTAGAGCTGGCCGCCCGGCCAAACTGAGCAATCAGGGGAAAAGTGCCTTGGTCAGGGAGGTGACCAAGAACCCAATGGTCACTTTGACAGTGTTCCAGAGCTCCTGGAACACTTCTCTGCAGCACTCCACCAATAAGGCCTTTCTGGTAGAGTGGCCAGACGGAAGCCACTCCTCAGTAAAAGGCACATGACAGCCCGCTTGGAGTTTGCCAAAAGGAACCTAAAGGACTCTCAAACAATGAGAAACAAGATTCTCTGGTTTGATGAAACCAAGATTGAACTATTTGGCCTGAATGCCAAGCGTCACATCTGGAAGAAACCTGGCACCATCTTTACGGTGAAACATGGTGGTGGCAGAATCATGCTGTGGAGATGTTTTTCAGCGGCAGGGACTTGGAGACTAGTCAGGATCAAGGGAAAGATGAACGGAGCAAAGTACAGAAAGATCCTTGATGAAAACCTGCTCCAGAGGTCTCAGGACCTAAGACTGGGGTGAAGATTCACCTTCCAACAGGACAATGACCCTAAGTACACAGCCAAGACAATACAGGAGGGGCTTCAGGACAAGTCACTGAATGTCCTTGAATGGCCCAGGCAGGGTCCGGGCCTGAACCCGATTGAACATTTCTGGAGAGACCTGAAAATAGCTGTGCAGCGACGCTCCCCATCCAACGTGACAGAGCTTGACAGGATCTGCAGAGAAAAATGGGGGAATACAGGACAATACAATGTACCCAACGAGACTCGAGGCTATAATCGCTGCCAAAGGTGCTTCAACAAATACTGAGTAAAGGTTCTGAATACTTATGTAAATGTGATATTTCAGTTTGCGATTTTTAATACATTTGCAAACATTTCTAAAATCTGTTTTTTGCTTTGTCATTATGGGGTATTGTGTATAGATTGAGAAAGTCAACGGGTCTGAATACTTTCCGAATGCACTGTACGTGTGTTAAATAGACTTATTTAGGAACAGTTGAGGACAGAGGGGGGCATGACTGTAAAGATATTTCAATTTTAAATTTCTATGCAGTGTTAAGTGAAGCAAGGTCTAAATGCTGAGAAGGAGTGACTCATTCATAACCTATGACACTATGGTGTTGTTGGTCCCATTCTGATTTGGAGAAAGTTGACATTCACAGGACTACTTGTGTTGATGGAATAATGTATCAGAAGCTCTTTTTCCTGTGAACTCAACTAGCATTGGACATTGGCAATTACTTCCCAAGAGGGAGTTTCAATTCTTCAATTTCATTTAGATAGAACTTATTGATCAAATAGAATTGGACATTGAGACAGCATGACATTGTGGCATCTGTAGATTAAGAACATATTAAGAACATTGCTGCCTTTGACTAATATGGGCCACTTGTTTCCCATCAAATGTTTTATTGAGTCTGTGCTGACTGTACATACTTCACTAGGCAATAACAGTGTAAAAAGAGACCCAGATTACTTTGCATTTACCATTTCTCTTCTATTAAAGCTTCCATTTTACTGGCATGTCACGCAGAGCTCGATGCATGACAAAATGTCAAGTGACAAAAAGCCTAACCACAAATTACTTGACATGACGGTCTTTGAGAGATTCTATGATTCAGAACATTTGTGAAGCCACCACAGACGAGGCATACTGACTAGTCATCATACAGAAAGTGACTTGAGCACTGTCTGCCTCAAAACAGCATATTTAGAAATGTAATAGCTCGTCGTCTCAAACTGTTTTATTTTTCTGCCCGAACGGGTCTTAGTGCCTCGGCTGATGTATTTGAACCAGTTTTGGAACACACGTCGCTATCTATTTAAATGACGTGTACAGAAGGAGAGAGGAAAGGGAAGACATTTGAATGTGGCGAGTGACACACGCAAGAAGCTTCACCCACACAAACTCTGACTGCAGCTCGGCTTCGCTCTCTCCCCTGGATGTTTCATTAGCATAACTCTGCAGTTGCCTACCAGTGAAGAAAAGCAAAGTGTTTCCTGCCCACACTCAAAGTGACATGCCGTTTGGATGGCTGTTTATTGTGTAAGGGCACCGTGGTGGCGTCATCTAGTACATACAGTATGTAACATGTACAATTAGTTGAAATCAGAGCCCTAGAATGAACTCCTCAAGTTGACTTTGAAAAGCACTAAAATCACATTTTCCACACTACAATAATCCCTTGTCTGAGGTGTTTAATTTGACACAATCTGAGTTTTGGATCTGGTATGTTTCATGCATATGCTGTAACAATATGGTTTAATGGGATAACCCATTCCAGATGTTAAAAGCAGTCATGACAGTTGATGTCATCTTAAGATGACTAACTTTACATTATTATGAGACAATTGGCTAGGTCAGCTAATTGGATAGCTTACCAACAATGCTTTGTGACATGACTGTGGAAAGTCAGTTGCCAATAAAAGCAGACAAACTGTCTTGACTAATTTGGACATCTGCTAGATTATGACAACTTTACGACAGAGGGTTCAAGGGTTCAAGTGTTACCAATGACAACCGAGTAGTAGACACTGACTAACTGACTAGTTAGTACTAGTTATTCTAATAAAACGTGTTCTTCAACTAAATAACATTTTTTACATGACTAACTGCATAACATGGCTCTAACAGAAGTAGAGACATGAAACAAAGAGTGCAACAAGATCATTCACACTCATAACACACTGAGTTTATACATGGAGAAATGCTAACCGAATAAGCGGAAACATTTTCTCACAGAGCGCTCACCCAACCAATAGGCGTCATATTTCAGCAAGGAGCATATTTTTTGCCTGGCTAAGGTGGAAATGGACTGAAAATCAACATGTTTAATGTCCTGAGACGAAGCTAATCCAGTGAGGTCGGTGTGGCTAACGAGATTAGCATGCTTGACTTGAATCGCAGCTGAGCAGTAATATTGATGTGACATCCTGCATACAAGATTTGACCACTTACCGCACTTGTCAAGGTTACTGTCCTGAGCAAAGTTCAAAAAGGGATTTAATGGGGTTTGGAGCTCTTAAGTAGTCTATGAATCCTGACATGCCTTTAAAAAAATTTAAAATGAAAATTGCATATTTTTCTCTTAGACACACTTAATTTTTATTAGCTGACACATTGTGTCAGTCTCCTATCCAATAGTGAGATACCAAGGTAAGGAAAGGTAACTGTGGCAACTTCCTTCGCTAAGGCTGGAAACAAGATAATCACTATAATAATAATTACATAGGCCTTACATGAATGTATGTGTGTGGCCGACCAATTTATGTCAAACACGCAACACGTATCTTTTATGACGCAAATTAAACATATGGAATATTTATTGCAAATACCAAAGCAGGGAGAAATATAGGCTACTGCTCTATAATTAATCTACAATCAATATTTTCCTTATATGGAGTACTATGCAAATTTAAGAAGTGTACTTAGCAAAGTAAAGATGGAGCCTACATAGTCTTTTAAAAAGAGTTTGCAATGAATACTAGAGTGGACACAAGAGTTTTGCCAAGGATTTGTCTCAAAGGCACACCAACTGGGACCCACTAAGCTTAGCTAATTAAAGTTGGTCTTGTTCTATCTTTCCGATATAGTTCTAACCCCACTGGCACAAACAGCATAAGGCTTTCAAATTGAAAAGAGAAGTAATACAAGTCCTTGACCAGGCTATGTATTAACAAACGTGCAATGACAAATTGGAAATGAGATACCATAGCATCAAATAATAGTTTTTTTTTCTAAATCTGTGAGGACTTTGCTCTGAACTGAAGAGCTGAACAACAGAGGGGCTTCCACTTTGATAATATCGCGTATATTATCTCTGATGTCATAGTTGATGTTTTTGAAAATATTTTTTATTTTTAGTCCTTTACACTACTATGACTGTGGTCTATGTATGATAAATAGACTACCTGGTCTACTAAGGTACACACCTTTTACATACATAAGTCACTCTGTATAAGATTGTCTGCCAAATTACTCAAATGTAAATGTTGCTATCTGCAATGACAACCTAGGTACATTAATCTTTTATAAAAATTAATTTGTTCCCTGTACTGTTTAACATATCTTGTTGTGATGAATTATACATTGTCAATTATCTCCTGACTTTCAAAGGGCCAGTTAGCCAAACTTATTTTGGTGCTGTGCTTGTGTACTGTCAGTGTACCGCACCCGCCACATCTTAAAAAAAACATTTTAAAAATGTGTTATTTACTCTCTTGGCAGGCCCATAATTCCCCCAGCCCACTGGGCAACACAAGTACACAGAGAGCAGGAGGCTATGTTGACAGCAGCCTCGCTCAACCAACCGACCCCCCCCCCCCCCCCCCCCCCAGCCTCACTCAACTCCAACGCTTTTAACTACAACCACTTCTGGGCTGTCTCTTTCTCCAAACTTTCCACGAGCCAGCAAATGGTATAGCAGGGTGACGGGACAACCAAGTGGAAACACTAGTCACAAAGTAAAGGCATAGAACTGTGGCTGCTCAGTTTCAAATCAGTTTGAAAACAGCTCCAGTCGATGGAGGGAAAAGATATGGATCATCTCTTATTCTGTGCCGATTTGAATAATTGGCACTGATACCTCATCAGTGTTCACCAGTAAGCTATATTATTAACATGCAGAGATAGGAAGTTTTCCACTATCTCCACTGTTCAACTGTGGGGAGGAACCTTCTGGAATAAACTATGTCTGGGTGGATGGAAATTATTTTACTATAAGAATAATATAATTATGTTTTTTCAGATATCACTATAGTCTAAATAAAAAAATATATAATAATAAATTGCTATTGACTCTTGACCAATCAGAATGACAAATGCACAAATGTTGCTTTTCTCCGGGAGATTGGCTAACAGCAACAATGAAAGAGAAGTCACCATGATAGAACTGATTCTGTTACAAAAAGGTTTTCTGGTGAGTGTTTTGCATTGAACCGTGTCAGGTATTGTGGCTCTGTGTCAGGTATTGTGGCTCTGTGTCAGGTATTGTGGCTCTGTGTCAGGTATTGTGGCTCTGTGTCAGGTATTGTGGCTCTGTGTCAGGTATTGTGGCTCTGTGTCAGGTATTGTGGCTCTGTGTCAGGTTTTGTGGCTCTGTGTCAGGTTTTGTGGCTCTGTGTCAGGTATTGTGGCTCTGTGTCAGGTATTGTGGCTCTGTGTCAGGTATTGTGGCTCTGTGTCAGGTATTGTGGCTCTGTGTCAGGTATTGTGGCTCTGTGTCAGGTTTTGTGGCTCTGTGTCAGGTTTTGTGGCTCTGTGTCAGGTATTGTGGCTCTGTGTCAGGTATTGTGGCTCTGTGTCAGGTTTTGTGGCTCTGTGTCAGGTTTTGTGGCTCTGTGTCAGGTTTTGTGGCTCTGTGTCAGGTATTGTGGCTCTGTGTCAGGTATTGTGGCTCTGTGTCAGGTTTTGTGGCTCTGTGTCAGGTATTGTGGATTATTTGTGGGGGAAAAAAACGTACCAGGGCAGACTGGAGGGCCAAATGCGCAGCAGTAAGTTAACTCAATAAAAGCTACTTTAAAAAGTTTGTTGTTTTATTAAATTAAGAATTTCAAATGTCATGGTATATCATTGTAGGTAAAAATGTCACAAGGATAATTTAATTTAGACATAGCTGTTTCATTGTTAAAATATACCTAAAAAAAAATATTGAATACTAGCGTCCATTCAGATGTCCGGATATTCGATTAACCGTGCCCATCCCTACTATACAGTATGATCTCTATACTATGACCAAACCATAGAGCAGATTAATATTCTTTGCCTTTTGTTTGTTGTCTCATAAAGTTTTCAATGAGTTCAAACCAAGGACACTGCTTTGTCAGTTAATTGGTTGTCTCTCACCTCACTATAGCCATTTTACAAAGCACCCATTTACCTGGAGCCAATTACATTGCTTTTCAACAGTCGAGGATGACTCACAGCGTGAAGGTGTGAAACAGTGAAAGGAACTTTCTTTTACAAAGCATGGTTGACCTACGCAATAGAGTAGCGCTAAATGACAGCTGGGTGTAAAAAGAAGGGCAGTGTGGGTCTATTATCATACCCAGTATTCCTCCTTTTGAAAGCTAGGCTGTATTGTCACTCAGGTCATGTAGTCTTGGCCAAACTGTACTGGGTTCCCTGTTCCCAATATATAGCAAATGGAAACAGGCGAGGAGAACACAATCTGCTTGATTTCTCAGTTTGACTCACAGACAAATGCATCTTCTGCAAAGGATTACAAATTGCTCTGAATCTACCAACTTATTTGAAATATGTGTGTTGAATAATCAAGTATGCACTTCATGTACAGTGCATTAGTAAAGTATTCAGATCCGGAGACTTTTTGTTACATTACAGTCTTATTCTAAAATTGCTTAAATAGATGTTTTTCCTCATCAATCTACACACAATACCCCATAATGACAAAGCGAAACATTTAATTGTTTTATTTTGCACATTTAAATAATGTACATAAGTCCCTTTGCTATGAGACTCGAAATTGAGCTCAGGTGCATCCTGTTTCCATTGATCATGCTTGAGATGTTTCTACAACTTGATTGGTCCACTTGTGGTAATTTAATTGATTGGACACCTGTCTTTATAAGGTGCCACAGTTGACAGTGCATGTCAGAGCAAAAAACAAACCATGAGGTCGAAGGAATTGTCCGTAGAGCTCCGAGGCAGGATTGTGTCGAGGCAAAGATCTGGGAAAGGGTTCCAAAACATTAGTCTACTGTTTGTTGTGATTGAACCGAAGCCATTATTGAGCATGCACACTTTGACATTATTCTGAGAAAGATGCACCCTCTCGCAGCATCATTAAAATATATATTTTTAGTAAACTGACAAACGCAAAATTACTGCAATTGCATTAATGACAAGTGCAGTGCACGAATACATAGAGACGTATCATTATGTATGATTATAGTGGATCCTCACACCTTCACAAAAGGTGCCTCACAGAATGCTCTGTTCAAGATAAACGCATTACAAAATGCAAAATAAACATCAATATTTCACACACTTCCGGGCCATTTCAGAATTGATAGTAAACTGAACTTTCAACATATTTACATTCAAAAGCAAAAACATTCTAGTCAGTCTTTGGGGGCGCTATTACACCTTCATTTCACATATATTTCAGGATTTGATCAAAATAATGTTAGTAGTAGTAGTAGTAGTAGTAGTAGTAACCTTAGCTCTGCTGGTAGCCTACAGTTGCTAAATTAGAGGGCATGAAGAAAAAAAAAAGAGAGGGAAAGGGTGGTGAAAGACCCCACATGCACCTTTTGTCTTGCCTGGCCGAGGTGTGCTGTTACCGAGGTGTGCTGTTACCGAGGTGTGCTGTTACGCTGCACTGAACTCACAGCTACTCACCACAGTACTGAGTTAACACTAGTGGATGAGTCATGTGCATAACTCACATTAGGAATTGTGAGGATGGGAACATGTAGATTTAGGGCACAATTAGGTTGTTGTTAGCATTTAGCTATGTTAGCATTTATCTATGTTTCCCGACACTTATGAGTGCACTGAGGCACTTGTTCCTCCTCATGACGTCCACCACTGTAATCCGGTAAAACGATTAAGAAGAATTGTTCTATTGTAACTTGGTGTTGTGCCTTTCAATATTCCAGTTGAGAGAACAGACATTTTGAGACCACTCTGTAATTTAATAAAACACTGAAACACACCTCTTCTTGCGTTTGTTATTTATCTATGAGCTTGTGAAAGATTTAAGTAAATAATTATATATCTATCTACAGATGTAGGATCTTAATATCACCTACACTGAGTGTACAAAACATTAAGGACACCTTCCTAATATTGAGTTGCACCCCCCACCTTTTGCCTCAATTAGTTGTGGCATGGACTCTACAAGCTTGACACAAACCATTGCGCCTGGCACCTACTACCATACCCAGTTCAAAGGCACTTCAATATTTCAATATTTTGTCTTGCTCATTCACCCTCTGAATGGCACACATACACAATCCATGTCTGAATTGTTGCAAGGCTTTAAAATCCTTATTTAACCGGTCTCCTCCTTCATCTTTACTGATTGAAGTAGATTGAAAAGGTGACATCAATAAGGGATCATGGCTTTCACCTGGATTCCCCTGCTTTCCCCTGGATTCACCTGGTCAGTCTTTGTCATGGAAAGAGCAGGTGTATTTTGTGCAATATAATCCTGCAAAATAATCCTGCAGCAACAGGATTTTAACGTTTAGTCCATATTGCTGTTTGAACGGTGGTAAGGTTTTTAGCCGGTCAAAATGAGGCTACATGAAAAGTGTAATACTGTTAATATAACTGTGTGTTAGTGTGGGTTTTCAGTAAATGTATGTAAATCACAAAGCACATCTGCATTTCCTGCGGCGCAGGAAAATTCTCAGCAACAAAAGAGTGATCAAATTATATCTATCTATCTCTAGCTCTCTCATCCCTCTATAGTCTCATTTTCTTCTGGGAATAAGATTATGCTGGCCTTTTCGTTAGGTCCATTCAAATTCACGCTCATGCTCCAAAGCAAACATGTGGAGAATGTGTAGCAGTCTGCCTGCAGACTTTTGCTCAGAGATCCAGATCTATCAGCCACTGTTATCATCAGCAGGCCACTGGCCTTCAAAGCATGACATAGCGATATCCTGGGCTGCCCACGATTGGCTGAGAGGAGCTCTTAATCACTGTGCCGACAACACACCGCCGGCTATGGGAAGTTAGGCCATTATGTGAGACTGATTGAAAGCAAGGTGATGACAACACACCGCATCTGTCAGTCTGAGAGGTCTCCAGCAGCTTACCCTCCTTTCTTCATCTTCGAGAGAAATGTCTCTTTATTACAGGGCCTCAATAGGAAATCAAAGGAAAAAGACAGCCATCGAGATGAAACACCATATGCCCTTGTCCTCCCACAGGGCACACACAGGTTGAATCAACGTTGTTTTCATGTAATTTCAATGAAATTACTTTGAATCAATGTGGAATAGACATTGAATTGACGTCTGTGGCCAGTGGGCTCTTGGCAAGACCATTAACAAGGCATATGTGTGTTTTTTGGTAATGCCTTGGCATCTTTTTTTAACCCTGCAAGGAGTCGTTGAGGTCATTGATTTGAGAACATTAGCATGCGCTTCAGTTCTTCTGTAAACATATTGGCTCAAAAGGGAGTGGAAGCCTACCGATCAAAAAGTAATCAGTTATGGGAGAAATAATGTTGAATACTCAATGGAGTTTTAAATAATAAAAACAATGACTAAGTTTCAGTGCCTTCAGAAAATATTCACACCCCTTGTTCTTTGTCTAACTGCCTGAATAAAAAAAACTGGCCTACACACAATAAACCATAATGTCAAAGGGGAATTATGTTTTTCAAAATGTTTACAAATGAATAAAAATGAAAAGCTGAAATGTCTTGAGTATTCAACCCCTTTCTTACGGCAAGCCTTAACCTCAGGAGTAGAAATGTGCTTAGGAAGTCACATAACAAGTTGCATGGACTCAATAGTGCAATAGTGTTTGACCCCTGTGTCAATCTAAGTAAGATAATAAAAAAAATCCACATCAAAATCCATCAGTTTAAGTTAGAGATATTTTTGCATGGGCTGCGTCTCAATTTCACGCATCTGTCTAAAGAAATTTCCCCTCTGGGATCAATAAAGTACCTATCTATCTATCTATGTCGGCCTTCCGCATCGGAGGTGGAAGGTGGCCAAGATACAGCGATGTTTGTCAGTGAATTTCAAACACAGATTAACCACAAGTCCAATACATTGTGTATATAATATGAAGTATTTTTGTTAAGATGGAATGTGATTTTAGGAGCCATAAGAGATCATTTGCTATGTATAAACTTTACACAGTAACCAGCCACACCCTGAATGAGGTCAGAGAGCGTGCCAGCCTGATGGAACCGGCCCTTTCATGTGTGTATAAAAGATTGGTTAAGAATGAACATATCATACCAGGAAGACGTCAAGCTGCAGCTCACGTTTAAAGTGGTTCAAACTCTGAATTGCAACATGAGGTGTAGAAGAAAACTCCCCTCTCGGATAATCACTGGTACGGCTGATTAGCTGTCCTGAGTAAAGTATCTAGAAGAACGTGAATTTAAGTGGGACCATTCTACTACTCTTTTGAAACCGTCCTATTACGCTACTCTCATCACCCCACTGCGGACCATCGGCAAGGCTGGCTAGCCTATCTTCAAAGATGCAAAATCAAGGACGGGAAGAAAAATGTATTCTGTAGTTCTGTTCAGGATCAGGACCACATGACAAGTCCTTGGAGATGGACAACTAAGAAGAAGGACATTGTGACCCCTCATGCACAATCAGAGCCTTACAAGCGGGCTGTGAAAAGGTCCACCCCTTTCCAAGGAGGTCCGTTCCACCGAAGAGATACACGGCGAACCAAGGCATTCTCACGTAAATACATTCATGATTTCTTACTCCAAGTGGGCGGCGATTCGTGTGAAAGTATATGATTACTGTGAGAGTAGTTTCTAAATGTACCCAAGTATTATGTCTCTGTCCCTCTCTGCCCCCCCATCTCCATTTCTTTTGTAACAAGCCGTCATATTGTGTCAGTCCGCTAGAGACCTGTATCCATCGTATTAAGTCTCCCGGCCATAACCTGTACAGTGTGTGTGTTTATCCTGTGTTATTATTTAGTTAGCTAGTAAATAAATAATTAAACCAATTTGTGAAGTTCTCAAGGTGAACGCATACCTTCACTCTAGGGGTCAAAAAACAAAAAAATCAAGTCAGGAATCTCGGTGTGTCTCTAGAGTCTGACCTTAGCTTCAGTAGTCATGTCAAAGCAATAACTAAATCAGCATATTATCATCTGAAAAATATTGCAAGAATTAGATGCTTTGTTTCTAGTCAAGACTTAGAGAAACTTGTGCATGCTTTCATCACCAGCAGGGTGGATTATTGTAATGGACTCCTCACTGGCCTTCCCAAAAAGACCATAAGACAGTTGCAGCTCATACAGAACGCTGCTGCCAGGATTCTGAGCAGAACCAGAAAATATGAATACATCACACCAGTCCTCAGGTCTTTACACTGGCTCCCAGTTACATTTAGGATTGATTTTAAAGTATTATTACTGGTATATAAATCATTTAATGGCCTAGGACCTCAATACATTGCAGATATGCTCACTGAATATAAACCCAACAGATCACTCAGATCATTAGGATCACATCAGCTAGAAATACCAAGGGTTCAATCAAAGCAAGGAGAGTCGCAGCTGGAACCAGCTTCCAGAAGAGATCAGATGTGCTTCTACAGTAGTCACATTCAAATCCAGACTCAAAACACATCTGTTTAGCTTTGCATTTACTGAATGAGCACTGTGCCACTGTTCGTCCGACTGTTTGTACTGGATTTTATCTCATTTTAATTTTTAATTTAAATTTAAATTGTTCTTATTTCTTTTGATTGTTTTAAATTCTTTATTCTAAACTGTTCTGGTTGTTCTTGTTTCTTTTTATTATCTTAATTTTTTCTATGTAAAGCACTTTGAATTGCCATTGTGTATGAAATGTGCTATATAAATCAACTTGCCTTGCCTTGCCTAGTACTGAATCGTAAGTAAGGTTTAGGTTTTTGCAGATGCATGGAGGATACGATGTTCAGAATGATGATATGATATGACGTTATGATTAATAAGTTGACTGTTTATCGATGTAATAGGTATGTACCTTCTAGAGATTAATTCTGGAGATGATAACTTTTTAAACAACCGCTCCCGTGGTGCCCCAAATCCTAATGAGTTAAGTGTTACATGATTAATTTATTCAGGTAACAATTTAACATAGTTAGTTAATTAGAGAAATAACTGTCTTCAGATTAATGTTTAAAGTCACGTCACGACAACACATTACTGAGTACCACTCTCCATATTTTCAAGCATAGTGGTGGTTGCATAATGTTATGGGTATGCTTGTAATCATTAAGGACTGGGTAGTTTTTCAGCAAAAAAAATTAATGGAGCTAAGCACAGGCAAAATCCTAGAGGAAAACCTGGATCAGTCTCCTTTCGACCAGACACTGGGAGATGAATTTACCTTTCAGCACCACAATAACCAAAACAATGAGGCCAAATCTACACTGGAATTGCTTGCCAAGAAGACAGTGAATGTTCCTGAGTGGCCGAGTTACAGTTTGACTTAATTCTGCTTGAAAATTGTTGTCTAGCAATGATCAACAACCAATATGACAAAATGATGGGCAAATGTTGCACAATCCAGGTGTGGAAAGCTCTTATCTATTTACCCAGAAAAAATCACATTGCTGACAAAGGGGATTATAACATGTTTTGATTCAGAGGGTTGAATACTTATCTAATCAAGATACAGTACCAGTCAAAAGTTGACAAACCTGATCATTCAAGGGTTTTTCTTTATTTTTACTATTTTCTACATTGTAGAATAATAGTGAAGACATTGTCATGACTTGAGGTTGCAGGCCATTTGATGGATACATTTCTGCCAAGCTCCTCTCCCCCCCAAAGGAGGGGGGTTGAGTGGATTGGAGTGGTGAAAGGGGGAGCCTTGACACCAACCAGACTTTCTCTCACTTTCCCTCTCACAGGAAAAGAGAGGAGGAGGGAAAATGCCCAGTTTATGGCCCTTTGTCCTAAGACTATCACTGTATGCCCATGAAACAAGACATTGGGAACATTAATAATTGTATTATGTGTATTGAAAATTAGGATTATTGGCATATAAAGTCTAAATGAAGGTGTGATTATGAAAACATTGTAACTTTAAGGGTTTCCAAACTGTCTATATGATGTCTACATTCGTTACATTTGGTAAGAAATATCCAGATTAAAGAGAATGTTTTTGTGATGATAAAACTGTGATTTTAGCTGTTTACACAAGATCATAGTTAATTCTAAACGACAAACGCCCTCTCCTGCCTGAAAAGGTATAAAACCTTTGAGACGCGAATAAACTTTCTTGACTCGAGGACATTCGTGCTGCAGCCGGAGGTCTACGATAAGTCACAACCTCCACAAAAAGACAACACGTGGTTCCCACAGAGGAATTCTGAAACAATCAACGCTACGGTCAACGACTGTATTTAAGAAGGTGAATTTGAGCAGAACCACCCGGTTATTCTCTCAAAAGTCATCGCTTGTCTACACTGACCACATCTCCAAACTGTGGGGATATCGACACGGCTGATTAGCTGTCTCCAGGAACGAGTCCTATAGGAAGAAGGCACCAAAAGGAAAGGACATTGTGACATCTTGTGGACAATCAGAGTTTTACACCAGAGACCGGTACCCATCAGAGGTGGTGCAAGCCAGCACTGAACAGAGGGAAACAGTGCACAAGTAAATATATATTCTATTATATTATATTCTGACCCATGAGCGCAGCAGTGTGGGCAAGGTATTAAGGCTAGGCTCAGCGTAGTTTCCAATTTTGTTGCTCTGTCTATTTCTCTACCTCTCTCTCTCTAAATCTGTATCAGGTGTAGCCTGTGTAATATTGAACAGATCCGCTAGGGACCTGTTATCCTTTTGAGTGCATTGTAATATACTTTTTTTTCTATAACCATTACTGTGTATCCTGTATTATCATTTAGTTAGTAAATAAATCATTTGAACCAATTTGTGTATACGGAAGGATCCATTTGCGCTGGGGTTTGTGCAGATTGACAGACTCATGACCGTTCTAGGACGAGACTGATGAGGCAACATTCATTAAAATAAGTGCTGCTATATATTGGAAGGTAGGACAAACATTTGAGTTAAATTCGGAGAGTAGCAACTCAGTAGAATACATTTCTCTCCGTGGTGCCCCTGGATTCCTAATGAGCTAATTCCCCTAATTAAACGTAGGTAATTATTCAATATATAGTAGTCACCATTTTAATGATAGACAAAGTTACGACAACATCAACACTATGAAATAACACATATGGAATCATGTAGTAACCAAAAAAGTGTTAAACAAAACAAAATATATTTTATAGTTTTATTTTTCAAAGTAGCCAGCATTTGCCTTGATGACAGCTTTGCACACTCTTGGCATTCTCTCAACCAGCTTCACCTGGAATGCTTTTCCAACAGTCTTGAAGAGTACCCACATATGTTGAGCACTTGCTGGCTGCTTTTCCTTCACTTTGCAGTCCAAACCATTTCAGTTGGGTTGATGTCGGGTGATTGTGGAGGCCAGGTCATCTGATGTAGCACTCCATCACTCTCCTTCTTGGTCAAATAGCCCTTACACTGCCTGGAGGTGTGCTTTGGGTCATTGTCATGTTGAAAAACAAATGATAGCGCAAACCAGATGGGATGGCTTATCACTGCAGAATGCTGTGGTAGCCATGCTGGTTAAGTGTGCCTTGAATTCTAAATAAATCACTGACTGTGTCATCAGCAAAGCACCCCCACACCATCACACCTCCTCCATGCTTCATGGTTTTAACCACACATGCAGAGATCATCCGTTCACCTACCACAGGACAGATTTCCACTGATCTAATGTCCATTGCTTGTGTTTCTTGGCCCAAGCAATAATAAGTCTCTTCTTATTATTGGTGTCTTTAGTAGTGGTTTCTTTGCAGAGATTTTACCATGAAGGACTGATTCACGCAGTCTCCTCTGTACAGTTGATGTGGAGATGTGTCTGTTACTTGAACTCTGTGAAGCATTTATTTGGGCTGCAATCTGAGGTGCAGTTAGCTCTAATGAACTTATCCTCTGCTGCAGAAGCAACTCTGGGTCTTCCTTTCCTGTGGCGGTCCTCATGAGAGCCAGTTTCATCATAGTGCTTGATGGTTTTTGCGACTGCACTTGAAGAAACATTAAAAGTTCTTGACATTTTCAGTATTGTTTGACCTTCATGTCTTAAAATAATGGACTGTAATTTCTCTTTGCTTATTTGAGCTGTTCTTGCCATAATATGGACTTGGTCTTTTACTGAATAGGGATATCTTCTGTATACCCCCACTACCTTGCCACAACACAACTGATTGGCTCAAACACATTAAGAAGGAAAGAAATTCCACAAGTTAACTTTTAACAAGGCACACCTGCTAATTGAAATGCATTCCAGGTGACTACCTCATGAAGCTGGTTGAGAGAATGCCAAGAGTGTGCAAAGCTGTCATCAAGGCAAAGGGTGGTTACTTTGAAGAATCTCAAATATAAAATATATTTTGATTTGTTGAACACTTTTTTGGTTACTACATGATTCCATATGTATTATTTCACAGTTTTGATGTCTTCACTAGTATTCTACAATGTAGAAAATATAAAAAATAAAGAATGAGTAGATGTGTCCAAACTTTTGACTGGTAATGTATATTTTTTATTTACAAATGTTAGAATTTTTCTTCCACTTTGACAAAGAAAAGACAATTCTATCCATTTGAATCCCACTTTGTAACACAACAAAATATGGAAAAGGTCAAGAGGTGTAAGCACTTTCTGAAGGCACTGTAAAGCAGGGCAGGAATCAATGGAAAGGTTTTAGGGCATAAGTGTACATTATTTTTTTATCCTGTAGAAACCACAAGGCAGGCACATGCACAGATAGAGCCATAGTGGTGCTGGAGCACTTACCCTTTTGCCCTCCTATGAAAAAAAGTGACATTTTGATTGGTGGCGTTATTTTTTATTGATTACTTTTATTTTATTTTTAGTCTCTTTTCTCTCTTGTAACATTAAACTTTCAAACTTCATGTAGATAATTTCTCATAAACTCATTAATCTTGAAAAAAGTCTCCTCCGCTGCCCTTCTGTCACTGCGAGCTAGTATGCACGATCTGTCCACCATCACTGAGCGGTGAGTTTGAAAGCAATATCTTAGGTTACTTTGGGACAGGAAAGGGGGCAACTGCAGCTCGACTGTTTGTCAGTAGCAGAACAAATTCAAATCAAGTAATGACTAGTAAGCTTGGATTGATAGCATAGCATAGCCTAGCTAGCTAGTTGATTCATCTAGCCTACATTAGTAATGGTCAGATGATAAAGCCCACCCCATTAGCGGTTCTAGCAAAGATACTTGAAGCTAGAATATTAAATTGAAACAATAACAAACTGGCTCAAATTCATAGACATACACTACAAGACCAAAAGTATGTGGACAGATTCCAAAATCATTGGCATTAACATGAAGTTGGTCCCTGCTTTTCTGCTATAATAGCCTCCACTCTTCTTGGAAGGATTTCCACTAGTTGGAACATTGCCGCAGGGACTTGCTTCCATTCAGCCACAAGAGCATTAGTGAGGTCAGGCACTGATGTTGGGCGATTAGGCCTTGGCTCGAAGTGTGTGTTCGAAATCATCCCAAAGGTGTTCGATGGGGTTGAGGTCAGGGCTCTCTGCAGGTCAGTTCTTCCACACCAATCTTGACAAACCATTTCTGTATGGACCTCGCTTTGTGCACGTGGGCATTGTCTTGCTGAAACAGGAAAGGGCCTTCCCCAAACTGTTGCCACAAAGTTGGAAGCACAAAATCATCTAGAATGTCATTGTATGCTGTAGCATTAAGATTTCCCTTCACTGGAACTAAGGGGCCTAGCCTGAACTATGAAAAACAGCCCCAGACTATTATTCCTCCTCCACCAAGCTTTACAGTTGGCACTATGCATTGGGGCAGGTAGCGTTCTCCTGGCATCCGTCAAACCCAGATTCGTCCATCGGACTGCCAGATGGTGAAGCTTGAGTCATTACTCCAGATAACACATTTCCACTGCTACAGTGGTGGCGAGCTTAGGCTTGTGTGCGGCTGCTCGGCCATGAAAACCAATTTCCTGAAGCTCCAGTTCTTGTTGCTTCCAGAGGTAGCTTGGAACTTGGTAGTGAGTGTTGCAACCGAGGACAGACGATTTTTACGTGCTGTGTGGCCTACCAACGTTATAGTTTAACCATGTTTTGAGGCTATACATTGTTTGTTTACATTTACATTGTTTATAAACATTGGAGAAAAACAAGCTTATAGTTTGGGTTCTGACAGCTCATGAGGCAGTTATGAGTTATATTGTTCAAGAATCAATGGGTATACAGTATATCATACATTTAAAATGGATGTAGCAATTAAGAATTCTGTCAGGCCCTGACTGAGGCCAGGTCTCTGGCTCCCCCTAGTGGGAGTTGGATGGCCACAATCAGGACCTGACAATAGTTCTGGGTGTTGCTTTTCTGTTGGTCTTATCCCCAATTAGAGGCAGCTGTCTTGAGTTGTCTCTAATTGGGGATTCTATTTAAGTTCAGTTGTTTCACCTGTGTTTGTGGGTTTTTGTTTGTGTTCCTTTTTGTTTGTGCCGGTTCATGGTCGCAGTCTCTCCTTTTGTTATTGTTGAGTTTTGTATAATAAAAGGAATGTTTTTGCAACACAGCTCTGCGCTTCGGGTCCAGTCTCATAGTGTGACAGATTCTAGCTTTAATCTTTGGTTCTAGCTTGCTAAGCCTACAATGTGTGATGAGTGAGTGTATTTTTGTAGAAAATTAAGGAGTATTAAAACAAATAATGGAGAATTTGGCTATATGAGCAGTAGAAAAGTATGAATGGAATTAAGGTAGTGTTGGGAGGGGATCCTTTGTTTGGTCTGTGCATGGCCCTGCCACAAGGTGGCTTGATACAATAACTAACTATGATATTGGCTTACATAATATTGTGTAGAATGTTAAAGTCACACAAATATTTAGATTGTGCTTTACTAGAAATGTCAAATCAACTGCATCACGCTGCACTAGGCAATACTAAAAATCCTCAACAAATTACACACAAAATAGCCTCCACATGCTGCAGACATTCTTTGTTCATTTAAATTAAATTATTTTTTCACAATGCAAATAATTATGGTAAACTTTTTCTGAAAACGATTGCCATTTTTTAGAGGCTGTTTCTGCCTTTCCGGGGACATGCTTGGTGTAACAATCACTGATTGTCCTTTTTAATGTTGTCGGTATTTTCTGGACCACAGCAATTCTACTTGTAAATCTCCTCAGCCTAAGTTGCCATGGCAATGTGTTTCTTTGCAATGGGGAGGGATGTGATGCAGTGCAGCAATAGAGGCAGGATAGAGAAACACTGACAAAAGCTTGATTACTAAGAGGACAATATCAAAAGAGTCATTGAAAATACACCCAGTGCCAACCACCCACAAGTCTGTGATTTGCACCTCTCTTTGACAATCTGTTTGGTAGGTCAAATGTTTGGGTGGCATTGAAAACATAGAAATGTTTAGCACCATTGTAGATCCTAACAGTTTCAAATCAACAATCATTCTTTCACATGATTATATAACAATTGCGTCTTAATAAAAAAGGCTGCTATGCAGTTATGATTCAAGATTGTTAAAAAAAAATCACATTTTGAGGTGTCAAGCTTAACAATTCTGTTCATCTTTTCAGAGATTTTACATGTATCCACACTGAGATGAGCGATTATGAAAATAACTGAAGCAACCGTGTACATTAGCACTAAGACTTTTTAGCAACATTGCCGTTTCCGTTGATGGATCGTTACCACTATACTATGTGCTCTGACTAATGATTATAATGGACTACATTATGATATATTGTTTAGTAGGGATCAAAGCTCTGGGGGCTTATATTATAAAGGGGGTACGGTGTCCATATTTGGACCTCAGCCTCAGTCTCAGTAGGAGGGGATCTCATTCACCTGAAATGTGTGGATGCGTTTTATTAGGGGATGAGATATGTTTAACCAATTGTTGAGAGACTTACATCAGGGTGAATATGTGTGTTCTATCATGACCAGTCATAAGCAGCATTTTTTAGTCTAGAAGTCTTACTTAGGGCTGTTTTGGGATTCCAACTGATATCACTAGAAAAACATGTATTTTGTTTTTGGCAGGGCCAATGCAGCGACCAGCAGGAGAAGGTACAACCCAAGGTGAGCACACTACCCACAGTCCCAAGAGAGTAAACGTAACTCCCTTGGGAGTGCCCTTTACACATTATCCTAATTGAGGAATACAGTCAATACTCAATTCAAAGGCATTTCCAAAGAAACAGCTTTTCATGGTCTTAGTTTGCAAAAAATAAAGACTTCTTTCATTTTGCTGAGGAACGGTGAGGGACCGAGCAGCTTGCTCAGAAATCCCTCTTCACATGTGTGGTTTCAATAGGGGTGTGCGCATTGGCAGCATATTCAATAGACTGGCAGTGTCCTAGAGTCTTTGATCTGCAAAATCACAAGCCGTTCGTGAAACCCCCCCCCCCCCCCCCATCACTGGTCTCACATGAAATAGCTGACAGCCATTAAGAGTTGCATTTAAATCCCTTTAGCTTTTATGCCACCAGTTCATTCTGTTGATCTGATGGAGAGGAAGGAGAGGAGGACTTTCGCTGTCTAATTGTAGTTACAATATGACACAGTCACTGAGCAGTATCTCGCCCCGCAGCTTTGACTGAAGCTAAGAACAAACAGAAATGTGCATGATCTACTCATTCATTATTCAATAGCCATAAATGTGACACATGGTTAAGAAGTTAACATTATTTCTAGATTAGTGATGAAATATACATGGTTGAACAGGATGTGTGTTTGGTTAAGGCATTTCATGACTGAACGCTTTGGCGTACATTGCCTCAAATGGTACCGTGTTAACATGAAACAGCTGTGACTTGCATATTGCATGGCGAGGCAGGGAACAGAAATATGTAAAGAGATATGTTCTTGAAATTGTAATTTGACCATGATTACTTCAAGTTTAGATATCTGGCTAGACTAAAATGTTTTGCTGACACAGGCTGATTGATTGACTGTCAGTGACTGATATAACAAGAGAAAAACTGCTGTTGCACACCAAATTTCGAAATTGCACCTTGTGGGCCGGCCGCCAGTTACCCATTCGTGCTCTAGCCTACATTGCTTTTAAAAAACTACCGTAAATGGTGTTCCTTCAAGATTTACTGCTGAGTATAAAATAGGTTGCCCCTGTAAGAAGGGTGAGTAAAAGGACACTTCACTGTGGTAAAGGCGATTGTTTGAGGAAGCAGCGGGGCGATTGCACCTTTTGATTTGCCAAAGAGAAGTGGATGGCCACCTGGGCAGCCACTCAGGGGAAAGGGAGGAGAGGAGATTTGACAGGCAATGACTGGTCCCTTTGTGTTCTCTTTCTGGACTGACAGTCAGAACTATGGCTGATAGCACCAGAGTACATTCCCAGCTGTCGGGAAGGTTTCTGCCTGGCTGTGCCCATAGCACCATGGCAGGAAGTTGAATGGCAAAACAAGCTTCCTTAATTGATATTCATGTGTTGTCTCCCATCTTTTATTTAGAGCCGTCCTTGGCATTTCCACTTTTCTTGCAGTGAGATTGATTAGTATATGATATACAATGAGCACAAATTATATCCGAGCCTAGACCTTGAAGCCAGAGTGGGAGCCTAATAAATATCATTATGTAGATGAACTTGACAAGAATGCTCTTTAATTCAGGATAGATTTTGATAATGTTGGAACAAATAATACAAATATGAACAAGGCATGCTGTAAAAAAGGTCTCGGAGTCCATTTGCACCGCATAAAATTGCTTGATAACTTAAGCAGAGCTTAAATGACTATTTAAGTCTGCTCGTCAAAGAGGGGGCATCAGGAAAGGGGTTCGCTGGAGGAAGGACACATTTAGCAATTGCTAAATGATT
The DNA here is from genome assembly GCA_023634145.1 of Thymallus thymallus. Lineage (NCBI taxonomy): Eukaryota > Metazoa > Chordata > Actinopteri > Salmoniformes > Salmonidae > Thymallus > Thymallus thymallus. The sequence goes on along the minus strand of CM042417.1, from coordinate 13,818,084 downwards.
GTGGCAGCAACCGCATAGACATAAAAACAATATGTGTTGGCTTCTTTTTGGACAAACATACATTTATTTCTCCACATCAATACGAATGTTTAGGAATCAGTATGTTTAGGAAAGAAAGTTGTGGGGTACTTTGAAGTTTGGACTACTCATGGTACAGCAGACAATCCATTTAGGTCCGTCCAGGCAACCAGCTGCCCCCAAACCAAGAGTTCAAGACAGACTCCTCTTGATGGATGGCTTGGGTAAATGAATTGTCCCCCCCCCCCCCAAATACCCTCCAAAAACCCATACCCCTAAATGACAGGCAGGTCCTTAACATCTCAGCCTTTGGCGAGAAATGCATTACAGACCCGTCAACCTGAGTGACGCGCTACCCTCCCCCGACAGAAACTTCGCAAAATGGCATCCTCATTCTGGAGAAACGACAACCGAGGAATATCACACACCAATTAAAGGAGAGACAGGCAATTGGAGAAGTGATATTTAATTCCCATCAATGTGATATATAGAAAGCTGGATAAACATGTTCCTTCTCTCTCCACAGTGAGATATTAAGATGGAAAGGACCTGTGTCGACGTGTTCATAGCCTTATAGCACTGCAAAATAAGTTTGTGTGGGTTGAAGGGTTGAAAGGGTGAAAGCTAGATTGAAGATACTGTATCCCTGAGAAACATATTTTTACGGTTTCTTTCGACCATGCTGAGAGCCATGTGCAGACTTGGACTGATGCAAACACCTCAGCCCCTAGAGCTCAACTTCAGCGCAATGCTATGGTCGGTCTATACCTCACAGACTGATGGTGATGTTAAACGCCCTGAGCCATGGGAAGGCCCTGAGCACACTTCATGCACTGACACATGAATCATGGTAAGGATGAAGAAATGTTGGAAACACATCTTGATTGGTTACAAACAAACACACAGTAGATACAAGGCCCTAGAAATAGAAAATACCTTGTTCCAATCTTGATTGGTAAAAGGGGACAACTCTGGCAGGTTAATGTTCTTACCTGCCTACAGATGTACTATCTTAATTTGATCACTCTGTTGTCGCAGATAATTTTCCTGCACAGCAGGACATGAAAACTTGTTGTGTATTCAAGGTTTAAAAAGGATTCTAAAGTTTGTAATTTCTAATTAAAAATGTCAGACTTGATTTGCCCAATAAAATATTTATCAACCTCTACAAAAATGGACATTAATTATAATACAAAATAATCATTCACAGTTCCTGTTATTTTCCTGCTGTGAGAAATTTTTCAAATTAAGATTTACCCAGACTATTTCCTGTTTGTGTTTATGCACCACGGATGAAACAATGCATTAGAAATCCTCCTGTGAGTGAATCAACGATAATGAAACCCTGTAGGTTTGGGCTGAGGTTGTCTTGCTGTAGAATGATGGGAAATAATTGGACTGGGATTACAGCGTGAGATCAGTGAAAAAAAAGTGTGGTGAAATAAATCTATAAAGCCACATTATCATCTGAGAAGAGATGAGATGGTCACTTGGTGAAAATAATTTAAACTAAGGCCGAGTGAAATTCACTGGGGGAAGGGAAAATAATATATGAAATGCAAAATATAATTGCATTAGCTGCAGGGCAGAATATCAATCGCCTTAGACTATAATTTGATAACTCACTAATTAAGTTACTGTCCAACTTTTTGGAGCCCAGTTCCTGCGGCTGAGACGCTGGAGAGTTTGTTGAAGCTAATATAGGACTAAGGAGCTCTCCCTCTTTCTTCTTCTGACAATGGCAGATGGATAAGACAACTATCATAGACCTGACTGGAGTAGCTATCTTGACTATTCCTTTACCCGTAGACGTTGCCTGCTTCATAGTGAAGGAAGGACACATAAGAGTGCTTGAGAACTAGTGATGGGAGACAGTGGCTTAATGAGCCCAGGGATATGTAAATGTACATTGGTTTACTGGCTGATATAACTCACCCTCAGCTCGGGAACACCGCCTTGTGTAATGATGAGTTCAAAACAGTTTGAAACCGTCCGCCCTGCTTGTAATGTAGCCACAGTCTCGGACCACTCATTTATTTGTCCATCAAAGATGGCCCCTCAGTGTCCTTCCGCAGTGGGGTGCATCAAGCTCTGTCTTTTTACGCTCCATTTTACAAGTGTCAGGTCTACCAAAGATGACCAGTGGTGTGCAATCAGACAGCTTTTCTTAGCTGGTTGAGAGAGCTCTCTGATCAAGCGGTACCTGGGACAATGGGCTGTCAAGACCCCTGATCAGACAACTGGTTCTTTAGGCATGGCAACTGCTATACATTTGTCACCTAACAAGCCAGTTTAATAGAGAGTAATATACTGTATGTTTATGTTCTATAGGGGAAAAAACTGGTTGAATCCATATTTTTTCCACATCATTTCATCAAAAACATTTAATGTGATGATGCTGAATCAACATAGAAAACTGATTAGTTTTGCAAAAAGTAAGGGAATTTTTTTCACCCAACTAACCTAAATCCAATGACATGGTGAAATTATTTGTTGAATTCACATTAGCTGACAGCTCAACCAAATGTAAATCAAAACTAGATGTTGATCTGACGTCTGTGCCCAGTGGGGCGGATGTATAAGTTGGCATGATAACAAGCCTTCGAGGCACCACAGGGTGCAACACCCAGACTTGAAGAGTTCACTGTTTTCACGAACGTTAAAAGCATTTTTTGGTGATATATTTTTCAGTACTCATCAGGCCTAACTTTGGTCAGCAAAGCATGTATTGTTTCAATTCTAACTTATTGTTCAACCCAACTAATAATTTTCAGTTGGAGTGTGAAACATCCAAACCAGTTGCCAGTGTTCCGTTCCAAATGTGATGAGCTGAGACTTTGTCATCTGAGTTCAGTGAAGCAAAGCGAACATTGTCTCCATATTCCACAGTGGAAGAATCATATTCAACTACATAATGACTATACAAAAATAACAGATTTGAATTTGTCTGTTCAAATATAAGTGAATAATCAGAAAATACCAGTGTAGCTAGTAGCTAACATAAAGGATTAAAACAATCAGTGGCAACCTGTCATTCAGGGCAGGTGGGGCAGAGCCACCTGTTTTGAGCCCCACATCTTTGGCAACAAAAAAAAAATGGGGCTTGCCTGTTTTGCATGTTATTTTGTCATTAATACGTGTCACATATCAGTTAGCAAACAATGTAAAAATATATATATATATATCATTGAGTTAATAAAGCCGCATACAAACATGGTCTCTTTTTTGTTTTCTTGAGCAAGGCAGCTCCAAAATGCAGGTGTTTCAGCCTAGCTCAGTGCTATCTGTGGTGGTGGGGCATTGCGCCGTGATTGGCTCAGTGTTCTGTCACTCATGGGGACACTACGTCACCACCAAGTCTACGTCCTTAGTAAAGGTAGACATTAAACATTTAAGCCCTTTGGGTCCTGCGATAGAGTTACATTCTAAGTGCCCTTCCAAGAAAGCTCAAGGTCATTGGCCACAGATAAAATTATGTCCATTCACGTTATATGTAGAGTAGTTTTGATTGGACTGATCATGTTAACATCTTACTTCCAAAATCGTAGCTAGCAGTCATCATCATGAATCAAGTCGACAATCTACTGGGAAATCCTTTTTAATCCTTGTCATATGAAGATAAATAATGAAAGGAAATTATGAGTGGTTTGGAAGGAATCGGTGACAGTGGCTAACTGCAAGCATTGCAACTGGGATGTCGGCAATAAAGGAGCTCAGACTGGGAAAATATGTTTTTAACGGTCATCCAAATCGAATTGTAAATACGGCCTCTTTCTTTTTCTTTGGTGTCAAAATTTGCACACGAAGGACCGCCGCGCCACCTTCCTTCTCAAGTGAGCACATCCCTACAAGGTGAGGCCAAAAAAATTGTATATGCTGCTGAATAAATGTTGTAATACTGTATGCCAGGGAGATATGTATACTGTAGCTAAGAAAGTAATACTAAGTGTATGTTTTTTAGTAAGCTGTTAGAAGCCCATGTGCCTCACCCTAATAATTTGGTATATTTTCACCTCTTAATTTCGCCTACTGCTCTGACTGTGGTGCACATGTAGCCTATAACCTGTTTTTGAGAAATGTAATCATCAACTATTGTAAGAGCTTTCATTCTCTGCTTATACGCCCCCTTTATTTATCCTATGGTGTACAGGGAGAAAACTGTAAGAACGGCCCATGTTCTGAATTCTGTCGCTGTACATTTCAAAACTGCTGAACAAATAGTTATATTGACTAGTCCATCCTGCTCGCTCATTAATGTCTTAATTGAAATTACAGATTGCCTCTTAACCGCTTGTCGTCCCCTTACTCCATAGTTTGTACATCTCAATTGTCAGTAGAAACCGCATTTGTTGAAGCAAGTCAGCCATATCAGCTATATTTTTTTAAAAGGCAGCAAATGCGGTTGAATTAACTGTTTCGCTGCCAGACAAGGCTCAGCTGATAGCCAGGTGTAGCAGTGGTAAGGTGTTGGGACTGCTTTATGTAGGCCCTAACAGTTTGTGGGCACCGTTTGTCACCGTTACAGTTCAATTCATGTATTGTTTAGTGTTGTGTAGTGTAGTGTAGTGGCTTTGCTGGCATGCATTACACATTTGTTGGGGGGGCCCCACCAAGATGTACATGCAAAAATCACCACAGAAAACATTGAATGTCATTAGTGCCGAGATTAACTTTCAACAAACATGTCAGGTAGCTTAGGGGTTAGAGCGTTGGGCCAGTAATCGAAAGGTTGCTGGTTTGAATACCAGAGCTGACAAGGTGAACAAACCTGTCCTTGACCAAAGCACTTAACACTAAATTGTTCTAAACTGACTGTCCTAGTTAAATAAAATATAAAAAGAGTTATAAAATGGCACTTAATCAATAACCAACATGTTTTGTTTCACTCATCCATAATTAGGCTTGTTGGCTCATCAGTATCTCTTCCACTGCTACGAAGCTGCCACGGTAGTAAGATTGGCCCTCTACCTGCAGCCCCAAGTCTATTCTCCACAGCCAACCTGGCCCATAATCCAGGGGTGATTGTTTGGACCACTGCTTTTCCCCTCCGCCTCCATTCCTTCTGGACTGTCGCAATAAATAATGGAGGTGTGTGGGATGAGGAGGCAAAATTATTCAAGCCAAATATTAACATTCGTCAAGGCCTGGAGAGGTGCATGCCTGCCTGCCTGGACTGGTGGAGAGCATTAGCATTAGCAGTACATCAGCGAGGTTTCTTCTTCATATGTGGCTCAGGGCTCTGGCTTCCTGACATTCCATTATGGGCCCTCTCTCCAAGGCAGTCTCTGACAATAAAGAATCCCACCTCTCCCGTTAACGCTTTCCAATTAAACTCTTACATTTGTTGACTCTGAGGTGACACATTAAAGTGAATTATGTGCTGGATGAGGAAGAGGAGGGGGGGGGGTGCTCTGCGTTAACGGAAAGCGCTGCGTCCCCCCCCACAGTTGAGGTGTTGAGAATGATTCATGGCCCTAAATTTCTCAAGGCCACAGGTTTCTAATAAAGGGCTGGTGTGTGGCGTTCTCTGTCTCTGTCACATTAAAAGTAAATAAGACTAATGGTGGAGCACCCGCAAGACTCTGGAGAGGGAGAAACCGCCAGTGGCTTGAGTGAGGGGAGATGTGTGAGCTAGGGTTGGGCGGTATGCAGATTTTCATATCGTCATACTGTCCTTCTTTCATCACGGGATATACGATACTACCGGTTTAGTATTACAAGCAAATGTGAACGAGAGACATTGTGCAAATAAACAAAGTTTTGACGCATGCTTGTCTGAAGGAAGAACAGTACTGGCTCTGGAGCAGCATGTATACAATTCTGTGTCTCTGTGGAGTCCGGAGTCGCTAGGGCAACAGGCCTGCCTGCTCTGCTCAGAGAAGAAGGGGGAGGAGAAGATTGGCAGAGTACGCAGAAAAGACGCAAGGAGTTCAAGATAGCTGCTGCAGTACAAATAACTAATCTAAATGGCTTTGACATTGTAGAAAACACAATATGATGCCTCGTCACCTTATTAATTCAGCCACTTACTTAGATACAGTTGAAATCGGAAGTTTAGATACACTTAGGTTGAAGTCATTTAAAACTCTGATTATTTCACTTATAATTCACTATATCATAATTCCAGTGGGTCAGAAGTTTACATACACTAAGTTGACTGTGCCTTTAAACAGCTTGGAAAATTCCAGAAAATTATGTCATGGCTTTAGAAGCTTCTGATAGAAGCTTCTGCTAATTAACACTATTTGAGTCAATTGAAGGTTTACCTGTGGATGTATTTCAAGGCCTACCTTCAACAAACTCAGTGCCTCTTTGGGAAAATTAAAAGAAATCAGCCAAGACCTCAGAATTGTTTTTGTAGAACTCGATACAAAAGTGTCCATATCCACATTAAAACAAGTCCTATATCAACATAACCTGAAAGGTCACTCAGCAAGAAGAAGTCACTGCTCCAAAACCACCTTAAAAAAGCCAGACTACGGTTTGCAACTGCACATGGGGACAAAGATCGTACTTTTAGGATAAATGTCCTCTGGTCTGATGAAACAAAAATAGAACTGTTTGGCCATAATGACCATCGTTATGTTTGGAGGAAAAAGGGAGAGGCTTGCAAGCTGAAGAACACCATCCCAGCTGTGAAGCACGGGGGTGGCATCATCATGTTGTGGGGGTGCTTTGCTGCAGGAGGGACTGGTGCACTTCACAAAATAGATGGCACCATGAGGAAGTTATGTGAATATATTGAAGCAACATGTCAAGACATTAGTCAGGAAGTTAAAGCTTGGTCGCAAATGGGTCTTCCAAATGAACAATGACCCCAAGCATACTTCCAAAGTTGTGGCAAAATGGCTTACGGACAACAAAGTCAAGGTATTGGAGTGCCCATCACAGAGTCTGATCTCAATACTATAGAACATTTGTGGGCAGAAATGAAAAAGCGTGTGCGAGCAAGGAGGCCTACAAACCTGACTCAGTTACACCAGTTCTGTCAGGAGGAATGGGCCAAAATTCACCCAACTTATTGTGGGAAGCTTGTGGAAGGCTACCCGAAACGTTTGACCCAAGTTAAACAATTTAAAGGCAATGCTACCAAATATTAATTGAGTGTATGTAAACTTCTGACCCACTGGGAATGTGATTAACGAAATAAAAGCTGAAATAAATTATTCTCTCTACCACTATTCTGACATTTCATATTCTTAAAATAAAGTGGGGATCCTAACTGACCTAAGACAAGGAATTTTTACTAGGATTAACTGTCAGGAATTGTGAAAACTGAGTTGAAATGTATTTGGCTAAGGTGTATGTAAACTTCTGACTTAAACTAATTTCACACAGGAAAAAATTCTGAAATATTTTGCTGCTGTAAAATGCTTCTTATTGTAATTTCTGCCCATCATCAGACTCATTTTGTGCTTCAGTTGCACTTCACGAACAAGCACTCTATCACTAGACAGCGCTCTGACTAATGTGTAGCTAGCTAATTTTCTCTGGTACTTTTCTCGCTATAGCCAGCCTACTTTTCTCTGGTAAAGATTGGCAATGCATGTTTTAGCAAACAAAATCTTGCTGTTTAATTGGAAGGCCATAGTAGCCTATTGCCAGTAGGTTGAAATGACACCCGTCATCCATAATAACAATAAATATGATTGGCAACTACAATGCAGGATGGGAAAATAGCTATGTCTTTATATTCCATAGAAAGACAAGATACGGTGCATGTGCAATATCTTATGTGGTTTGAATCATGACTGTACACAATTAGCTTCAGAGTAACAACAACATTGAAGAGCTGAGAGTATAAATAGGCCCTGCATAACATGATGGCTTGAGGGTTGTGCGTGTAAAAAAAAACCTGTGAGAGATTATACTATTATACTCAATAGACTCATCAAGAGGGAATGAGCTGATCCTTCAGTAGTGCACTCATTTGAATTTGTCCGCCTCTGCTGTTTCGATTCCTCGCGAATTAACTTGACTCAGTCTGTCATCGGGGATAGTGTACGACGGGGAGGGAGGGAGGGGTGAAGAGGGCATTTGCAAAGTAAACTCTCATAAGTACCCGAGCATACAGTTCATCTCAGCTCATTGGCTTGTGCTAACGGTATGAGTGTAAATAGATAATGTGGTGCAGACAGTGTTTAACTTTTTTTTTTCTTCTGTTGGGCGATATGTTTTTTTTCTGCTGTGAAAGTAATTCCCCTCTTCCCCTCTTCCACTCTCGGTGCCTCTCCCTCTCTCATCTCTGCATCTGAGTCTCTCTTGCCTCTCCTTCTCAGTCTCCCTCTCTCCTGCCTCTCTATCTCAGTCTCTCTCGGCTCTCCATCTCAGTCTCCCTCTCTCCTGCCTCTCTATCTCAGTCTCTCTCGGCTCTCCATCTCAGTCTCCCTCTCTCCTGCCTCTCCATCTCAGTCTCTCCCGCCTCTTCTTCTCAGTCTCCCTCTCTTCTGCCTCTCCATCTCAGTCTCTCTTGCCTCCCCATCTCAGTCTCCTTCTCTCCTGCCTCTCCTTCTCAGTCTCCCTCTCTCCTGCCTCTCCGTCTCTCCTGCAGTCAACATGACCACTTGTCAGCCCACCCTGGAAGTAGCATATGGTGCAGATGGTTGCTGAATATAAAAAAGAGGAATGGTCCCTAGTGAGAATAGATTATTCAGGGACAGGCAGGGACTGCTAGATAGCTGGAGACTGTGGGTGCAAGACTGCAATCTTTACATAGCAGCTGTCAAATGTACTGTTTTTCAGCAAAAGAAAGCAAGGAAACAATTTCTTGCAGACCCAAAATTGACACTGAAAACATTATTTGTCAAAATGTTTTACCTATTGCTCTCCTAGAAAACCGCACAATTTGTACACCTCTGGTGACAACAATTGTTATCGAGTTAATTATTAACTCTAAAGTTCAAACTAACAAGCTACATAATAATATGAGAACATAAGCCCACCAACTGTTAATCCTTCATGGTTCGCTTAACATCATTTCCGTTATAGTCATGCATCTTTTTCCCCAAAACATCTCAGCCCTCTGAGGGCTCTATGTCAACTTCCCACATTTTGAATGTCTGCAAAGGAAGGCAATTGCCTTTTGCTGCATTCGAATGATCAGATGCAAATGATGGTTCATTGGTTATGACAGATAGCCTCTATTAGGTGTTTGCAGAGAGAACCACCAAAGGAATATGTTAAGCGAGACTTAAAAGGCAAAAATGTCCTCTGCAAAGTACTCGCACAAGAGAGGCTGTGTGAACAAAACATTATGAACACCTGCTCTTTCAAATAACATGACTGACCAGGTGAATCGAGGTGAAAGCTATGATCGATTGTGGTACCTTTTTAAATCCACTTCAATCAGAGTAGTTGAAGGGGAGGAGACAGGTTAAAGAAGGATTTTTAAGCCTTGAGACAATTGAGACATGGATTATGTATGTGTGCCATTCAGAGGGTGAATGGGCAAGACAAAATATTTAAGTGCCTGGGTATGGTAGTAGGTGCCAGGCGCACTGGTTTGTGATAAGAACTGCAACGCCGATGGGTTCTTCTCACTCAACAGTTTCCCGTGTTTATCAAGAATTGTCCATCACCCAAAGAATATCTAACCAACTTGACACAACTGTGGGAAGCATTGGAGTCAACATGGGCCAGCATTCGTTTTCGACACCTTGTAGGAGTCCATGCCTGAACGAATTGAGGCTGTTCTGAGGGCAAAAGGGAGGGGTGCAATTCAATATTAGGAAGCTGCTCTTAATGTTTTGTACACTTAGTGTACGTTCACATGTGGTTTTTCTTTCTTTAATATGGCACATTGATATTCGAGGCCTATCTCTAAGTCTTACAACTGAACAATAACTACTCAAATCAAAGTTTCAGGGCGGTAACTTACTTCCCTCCAATATGATTTATTGCTGACAAGTTCTGGGGTAAGCTCTTTTTTCAAAGCAACTCTTGAGGCCAACAAAAGACGATCCACAACAGCAATCCAAGGTCAAGCTGTCACTTTATACAAAGGCATTACTCGGTTGCTAAGCAGAGGTCTGATCTATGACAACTCTATGGCATCTAGATCCTGGTGTACCTAATGAGAGCTCAGTTGCTCTCATTAGGGATCTATTTTAGGTGAAAACTGAGCCGAAGTACACTGCCCCACTATATTGGATAGACAAATATCCCTGCTCCATGACCGAGAGGTCTTACAGCCTCTTAGCCAGGCCAGCATTTTCCTGCATGCATAACAAGGTCTCGGGGAATGGCTTTGACAGCTGGGGAGATATATCTATAATTATCAAGTAGGGAATGTATCGTTACTGAACATCAAGGTGGCCCTGAGATAGGGATCTATGTGTTCTCAGATTTCCTATCTGGAGTCAAGGAGATTAGAGGGAAAGGTCTCAGACCTGGGCAGCAATTACTCTTAAAACAGAACAAATCCATAGCACACTTTGATTCATGACTCTGAAAGACAATTTCAAAGAGACAAAAAGTTAGCCGACACACAATGACTTTCCGATACAAGTGGGAAACCTGTGCAAACCATCTCTCAAAGCCATGGAGGTGATAAGCTTGCCTTGTCCATACTTAGCTTTACTCAAACTTAGGAGAATAATGGTTCAACCTTGCCAGCAACCTTCCTCAATGTAATAAACCATACCCATCATATCACATAGTATAATTAAGCAATAAGGCTCAAGGTGGTGTGGTATATGGCCAATATACCACGGCTAAGGGCTGTTCATACGTACGACGCAACGCAGAGTGCCTGGATACAGCCCTTAGCCGAGGTATATTGGCCATATACCACAAACCCCTGCGGTGCCTTATTGCTATTATAAACTGGTTACCAACGTAATTAGAGCAAGTAAAAATAAATGTTTTGTCATACCCCTGGTATACGGTCTGAGATACCACGGCTGTCAGCCAATCAGCATTCAGGGCTCGAACCACCCAGTTTATAATTGTAGCTATAGCTGACATGCCACCCTTTCGCGGCATATCGATCAATCAGATCAAGTCAAAATGAATAGTAGGAGATGCCATGTATTTTGCACTTCCACAATACTCACTGGTGTAATCAACATGTAGGAGGTTCATTATAATGACCACACAAAGTGAAGTGCTGAGTTCTCGGCAGAGTCCGATCACACAGTCCCCCATTCGCATTTAAAACCAAGGGTAATAAAGGTGAATGTCAAAGTAGTATAGTAGATGAATGGCACCACAGCCCTTTAAACAGATAAAGACTGTGTAGTACGAGTAGGCGGCACAGCAGGTGTTGCTCCGAAAACGTCTGACTGTTTCAGATTCAAATGAAAGGCAAACATTACAGGCACCCCTGTTGACTGAGGTTGATCTGCCGAAGCTCTCGCACCGACGCATTATACAGGCAGACTTGATATCATACCGCCCCGAGCAGACCTGTCTCAGGGAGATAAGCATCCATTTCAGCACAGTGCAATGTGCTTTAAGTGGATGTCGTATTTAATTTCAGTTTCGGTATACATATCTGATATTTTTTTGTTTTTGATCGTTTTGGGTTCTATAAAATAAAAAATCTAATAAAACGTTGTGTTCATTTTCAAAAGTGTGAGTAGCGTCTTCATGTAAACATGAATACTTTGCAGTACGTAAATTAAGCAATAATGCTAGAGAGGACATGTATGTTATGTTAGAGAGGACATGATACTGTGTGTTATGTTAGAGAGGACATGATACTGTGTGTTATGCTAGAGAGGACATGATACTGTGTGTTATGCTAGAGAGGACATGATACTGTGTGTTATGTTAGAGAGGACATGATACTGTGTGTTATGTTAGAGAGGACATGATACTGTGTGTTATGTTAGAGGACATGATACTGTGTGTTATGCTAGAGAGGACATGATACTGTGTGTTATGTTAGAGAGGACATGATACTGTGTGTTATGCTAGAGAGGAAATGATACTGTGTGTTATGTTAGAGAGGACATGATACTGTGTGTTATGTTAGAGAGGACATGATACTGTGTGTTATGCTAGAGAGGACATGATACTGTGTGTTATGTTAGAGAGGACATGATACTGTGTGTTATGCTAGAGAGGACATGATACTGTGTGTTATGTTAGAGAGGACATGATACTGTGTGTTATGTTAGAGGGGACATGATACTGTGTGTTATGCTAGAGAGGACATGATACTGTGTGTTATGTTAGAGGGGACATGATACTGTGTGTTATGCTAGAGAGGACATGATACTGTGTGTTATGCTAGAGAGGACATGATACTGTGTGTTATGCTAGAGAGGACATGATACTGTGTGTTATACTAGAGAGGACATGATACTGTGTGTTATGCTAGAGAGGACATGGTACTGTGTGTTATGCTAGAGAGGACATGATACTGTGTGTTATGCTAGAGAGGACATGATACTGTGTGTTATGTTAGAGAGGACATGATACTGTGTGTTATGTTAGAGGACATGATACTGTGTGTTATGTTAGAGAGGACATGATACTGTGTGTTATGTTAGAGAGGACATGATACTGTGTGTTATACTAGAGAGGACATGATACTGTGTGTTATGCTAGAGAGGACATGGTACTGTGTGTTATGCTAGAGAGGACATGATACTGTGTGTTATGCTAGAGAGGACATGGTACTGTGTGTTATACTAGAGAGGACATGATACTGTGTGTTATGCTAGAGAGGACATGGTACTGTGTGTTATGCTAGAGAGGACATGATACTGTGTGTTATGCTAGAGAGGACATGATACTGTGTGTTATGTTAGAGAGGACATGATACTGTGTGTTATGTTAGAGAGGACATGATACTGTGTGTTATGTTAGAGAGGACATGATACTGTGTGTTATGTTAGAGAGGACATGATACTGTGTGTTATGTTAGAGAGGACATGATACTGTGTGTTATGTTAGAGGACATGATACTGTGTGTTATGCTAGAGAGGACATGATACTGTGTGTTATGTTAGAGAGGACATGATACTGTGTGTTATACTAGAGAGGACATGATACTGTGTGTTATGTTAGAGAGGACATGATACTGTGTGTTATGTTAGAGAGGACATGATACTGCGTGTTATGCTAGAGAGGACATGATACTGTGTGTTATGTTAGAGGGGACATGATACTGTGTGTTATGTTAGAGAGGACATGATACTGTGTGTTATGTTAGAGGGGACATGATACTGTGTGTTATGTTAGAGGGGACATGATACTGTGTATTATGCTAGAGAGGACATGATACTGTGTGTTATGTTAGAGGGGACATGATACTGTGTGTTATGCTAGAGAGGACATGATACTGTGTGTTATGCTAGAGAGGACATGATACTGTGTGTTATGCTAGAGAGGACATGATACTGTGTGTTATACTAGAGAGGACATGATACTGTGTGTTATGCTAGAGAGGACATGGTACTGTGTGTTATGCTAGAGAGGACATGATACTCTGTGTTATGCTAGAGAGGACATGATACTGTGTGTTATGCTAGAGAGGACATGATACTGTGTGTTATGTTAGAGAGGACATGATACTGTGTGTTATGTTAGAGGACATGATACTGTGTGTTATGTTAGAGAGGACATGATACTGTGTGTTATGCTAGAGAGGACATGATACTGTGTGTTATGTTAGAGAGGACATGATACTGTGTGTTATGCTAGAGAGGACATGATACTGTGTGTTATGCTAGAGAGGACATGATACTGTATGTTATGCTAGCCAGAACCCACAATCCACAGAGAGCCCACCAACATAGTTAAGTCTATGGTACTGTAAAGCCACATTGAAACAGGTGCAAACTTTCCATCATTGTAAAGACTGCCAGTCTGAAGTCAAAAGACGGACGGAAATTCCCGAGGCAGCCATTTTGATTATTGCTATTTGAACTACAAACAGAGCTGATTGGGTAACAAAAGAGAGAACCATCTCCTCAGGATACCTGCTCATCACCGTCTCTGATTACATCCCTGCGACCTGGGTACGGGCAATGGGGAACAATTAACAACACAAGATAATCAAACTAAGTAGGGCCAAAATGTCTCCATGATGTCTCAACGCCGCTGTATCAAAGCAGAGGGGATAGGAAGCTTCACTCTCTCTCTCGCAATCAGATCTCTCCACTCAATGAGAGAGAGAGAGCATCATGGGCTATTGATGAGGGATGGATCAGTGGCATGATCTCATGAGACAATAAGTGCTATTTCTGATCAGTTTGCCCATCATGACTGTCAGTGGGTGGCTTAGTCTGCTTAACAGGGTGTAGTGAAACAGACATACGGTGAACACTTGGTAATCAGAGAATATGTTGTCGTCGATTTTTACCAGATAAAATAAACTCAGTCTAACTTATCCAAAGTGATGAGCAGGGAACATTAGCAGAAATGTTATTGATGTGGCTGTGAGAGCCAGAATCAGGTTTGGAGCCTCCACTGATTGTTGTATTGAGTTGAAATGTGAGCTTGGCAGCAGAGTGCATGTATAGCAGGATGAGTCACTTACATTTTGTTTGAAAACTTTCTGAAACTGGATTGTGGATGTTGACGCCAATTGTGTTCACAGACTTGACCTTACATCTAAACCATCATGGCATGCTTTAAAACATGGTATGACCATTGACCTACTCAGTTGACCACAATGTGTTTTCCAAAAGAAAAGGCATACCCTATACAAGAAGTACATTTCATTGTTCTCAGTGCCTAATGACTTTCCAATTTTAGCTGGTAATACACACAAAAGCCAATCAATATTACTATAAAATTACTATAAATGGACAATCTGGGATACAAAAAAGTAACAAAGCACGCAACCCGCCACTTGATTTGTTAAATAGCTGAGGGATTGGGCTGGAGAAATGTAACCACTCTCAAATTCATTGACAGAGCTAAAGGATGCAATGGCTAACCCACAATGACCTTCAAATTATACTTTTAACCATATTTTGAAGCTATACAGAGTTTGTTTACAATTACATTGTTTGGACAATTATAGTAAAACAAGGCTATATTTTGGGTTCTTAATGAGTTTGACAGTTGATCTTATCTAATAAGGAGGAAGGTGTATATTATTCAATGGCTATACTGTATATTATTGATTTGATTTAAAAGTCCCAAAGTGGATGTACCACCAATCCAGAATTACCCCTTTAACTACCCTTTAACCATAACAATGATAGATATGTACCTGAAATTAAAATAGACCTAGCCATTAGCGAGACAGATAAGCAGAGACAGAGGTTGTTTGGGCCACATTGATTTGATGTAACAAATGGGCCGGTCCATATGCATTACAGACAAATGAGGAGGGGCCTTAAAGATTTATTTATAAATACTTTATAAGTCTTGGCAGAGGGGGAGGGACAGTTTTAATGAAACTGTCAAGGGCACTGAGACCCTGATGAGATTTCCC
Source organism: Thymallus thymallus (assembly GCA_023634145.1). Lineage (NCBI taxonomy): Eukaryota > Metazoa > Chordata > Actinopteri > Salmoniformes > Salmonidae > Thymallus > Thymallus thymallus. The sequence continues at coordinate 13,802,669 of CM042417.1, read as the reverse complement.
AACGCAACATTAACAGCAGCCCTCAACCGGCACTCATGCCAAATATAATTACACTACCATTACAGAGGTCTGAGTTCCCGCTGGACTGATGCATTCGCCTTGCTTTCCTCTGCACTGCAGTGCATTGGGTGCAGATACACCAACCACTCTCTATTCATTAGTTCTCAAATGTCCATTCTGAAGTGCACTGTCCTTTGGAATGAACATGGGGAAATACCATAAAATACCATCTGGGGAACATGGGTTAAAAGGGAGAGGTGTAACAGTATTTGCGTCGCGTCAAGTCGGCGAGGGAGCCGGACATGTCGTCCGGATGTTGAAACTAATTGAAAATCCCTCGCTCCGACTGTCTTCCTAAAACACTCCATTACACTAGGCAGTGTTTGTTTATCGAAGAGTCGAGTGGATCAAACAAAAACAGGTGCCAATTTGCATAAGGCTCAAGGAGCTCTCTCCTCCATCGGTTTCCTTTCATGGTCCCGTCTTTACCCAATGCTGCTTACTCAGCCGATCCACCACATTGCTCACCTTTCACAGAGACAATGGCCACGGCACACAGTCTCTTGTAAAGCCTCAGACATAGGTTAAAGTAAACACAGACCTCTAATGATTGGCTATGACAGGTCCCCTTTGAGCAGGCTTTTAAAGATCTATGCACGTCCACAAAATGTGGGCAAGCCTTGTAATCGATTCCCATACATTATGAGTACATAACAATGACTTGGATGAATCCGAGGTATTCGGCACACGGAAACTAGCTACAGATAACTTGCTTGGCTTAGAACTTTAACTTGAAGTTGTATGTTTATCGGAGCTGTAGGCATGGGCTTTGTAAAATATATTTCAGATAGTCGTTCAGTCATTTCAGTTCACGGTTGAATCTAAGCATTTTCCATTATATTTTTTGTTTGACTTCAGCATGATCAATTAGCTGAAGGAATAGTATGACCTCCCTATGTGAGGGGAACAATCCACTCAATACAGCAAACATTTGGAATGGCTAATGCATATAAATGCCAACCGTGCGCTTTGTAGTGAGAAAAAAGCAAACAATTGAGGCAGAAAAAAATGACATAAAACATCCTTTGATAGGAACTTTTTGAAGTTATTTTCTAATTTGGCAGATGTGGCTTATTTGTGATTTGTTGCTGGGTTCACATTAGAACAAAGCTAACCTTTCAATTGCAATCAGTTCTGTTTTCAACCAGTCCCTATTAACTTTTCTCTGCATAACATGTTACAAAGTTAGCTCAGTCCATTTGTTTTCTGAAAAGATTCAGTATGACAGTTTCAATTCTTTATAAGGCACAGGTGTGTGCATCTGCCAAATCAAATTAATCTGTGTCTCAATTTACTGTGACGTTAAGTACTGTCATCAATTCAAGATAATGAATTAAAACTAAGTAAAAGTGAAGAAAAACACTTGCATATAATCGTGCATTGCAATGTGACAGGAAAAATAGGCCGTTTTCCTCAATGTTTTAGACAGTACACATCAATGCCTCTCATTCAATTTGGTTGGAGGATCAGCAGTGAATATATTCATCTGATTCATCTCTATCTGGCGTTTCCACACGTTTATTACTACTTAAAACCTGTTCAATATAGTCTGTTTGTAACTAGGCTATTAATGTGTTTATTGTATCCTATGCTCTCTCCCTATCATCCTTTTGAGTTGATAATCTATCTAACTGTATCCTGTGGGGGAATCTAGGTCTGGAGATTCTGGAGACGTCCTTTGTCAAAGCCAAACCTAATAATAACACCCCATATTTGCTTTTCTACCACGAGCCGCCTCGTTGTTTTGTATACGAATGTCTACCCCAATAAGCCTGTGGGTGTGGCTACTTTCTGGTTCGTATATAAATGAAGCTGGCTATGGGTCTGTGCTGAACCAGGTGAGTAATGGCCAAGCATACCAGATCATCCATCAGATGTTGACACTCTGGTCTGTGTGGGGATGTAGATCCTTGCAGCCCTGTGTATGTTAACGTCGAAGCAAACACTAGACTCTGGTGCATAAATATGAATAAAGGCTGCCTTCCCGGCCCTAAATTAAGTTAGGGGAGTAATGGGGCGGAACCAGGTTGTTTGTCATGTTGTGACATTTAGGAGGGCGACGTACACATGGACAACTTTATCTACTTTAACTTTATCTATTACCTGCTCGGAATCGGAGTGATATATAAAAACAGGGAGGGTCCATTTTCCTTTTACTGCGGTTGTGATGTAAGCTGATCAGCACCTTTGACGCTAATGTCATGCTTTTCGAACCTGTCCTCCCGAACCAGGAATCAGTGTATGAGAAATCAGCACTGCCCAATCGAACACGAGAAAGCTTTTAAGCACTTATCAATACCATTACCTTTTGATTCATAATTTCTTCTTATTTCAGAGAGTGAACATGCTACTACAACCACCTGTTGATGATTATACCACTTCAAGCTCCTTTTAAAACAAGACATTATCTAATAATTGCCAGATGAAAGAAAGATGTTTTGGGATTCATCAATCGCTGTCCAATTAATTATTAAACATGCACATACATCCAAGCAAACACTAGACTCTGGTGCATAAATATGAGTAAAGGCTGCCTTCCCGGCCCTAAATTAAGTTAGGGGAGTAATGGGGCGGAACCAGGTTGTTTGTCATGTTGTGACATTTAGGAGGGCGACGTACACATGGACAACTTTATCTACTTTAACTTTATCTATTACCTGCTCGGAATCGGAGTGATATATAAAAACAGGGAGGGTTTACTAATAATCTACTACTTTCATGAGTAAGGTAAATGTGTGTTTAATTACTGTACTGTAACTATATATAGTTTAGGTCCAATCTCCTTTTATTGAGGTGGTGACGTAAGCAAAACAGCACTTTTGAGACCCATGTCATACTTTTAGAACCTGTCCTACCGAACCAGGAATCAGCTTACGAGGAATCAGCACGGACCAATCCAACACGAGAAAGCTTTTGGCCTGCTTCGTGTTTTCATTTTTGCCATGGAAGAAACCTTGCAATACTGGTATCATCACAGCCCTAACTAAAACCACCTGTTGATCATACCAATTCAAGCTGCTATAAAAAACAAGACATCATATTCTAATTGCCAGTTGAAAGGAAGATGTTTTTGGATTGATCAATCCCAATTAATTAATAACAAGCACGTCCAATATTGACTAATGGTAATAATGAGTGGTGCTTGTTGAGGAGCGCAAAGGACAAATGGCAACGTTGCTAGCAGGAGTCATCCATTTACAGGAATTCTACAGCAATACATTAACCCACCCAGAGACTTGTGGCCAGAACTTCTATCTCCCCCCAAGCCTCCCCAGAGAGCATCATCACTCTCAGTAGTGCTTCAGCAACCACCAAGCAAGCCGCCGCCACCGTGGGTTATTCTTCCACAAACACAAGTCTGAAGGAAGGAATTAACAGATGGCAATGCTCTTAGAGGGAGACTGCCAAGGTTAATGATACTGAAGAATTAGCTAGATAGATGTGCAATTACAATGATGGATGGAATCAAAGTGTAAGTGTCTAAAGTCCATTAGACGCAGCTCATTTCCAACGCTTGTTGTCCACGTTGTCCATGTTGTGATCTTACATGATGAACACCGCCATTTAAATGTCAGCCAGTGGTCTGGATCTCACTCTTTATCCACTGTTGTAGCTTTTCACTGCCACAACATTCTCATATCAGCTGATATTTGAGTTTGGGTTACATGGGGCAAATTAATCAAGAGGAAAATCCCAGATAGATAGACTTTGGAGAGGTAATGGTGTAAGATTTGATCTCTTCAGGATATGTTTTTTTTTTTAAGTAAATAACAGCAAAGTAACATTGCATCTTCACTGAAAAGAAATGGCCAAGATTCTATTCATGTTTAGGTGCATGATGTACACAACATCAATCAATGAAATCAATGTACATTTAAATATCACTAAACCTGCTTCCTCACTGGCTGCAATCGTATATGTTGCGCACAATTTCTCTGCTCTAACTACCCAGTAAGTCAGTGGTTTTATGTTTCCCCAAAATATTTACAGATATTACTCAAATTAATGACTGTAGTAATTAGGAGTACATTTCCTAGATTTCATGAATAATGTTTAATATTTGAAAAACATTTGTTTTTACGCTCATTTTCAAGACGATGAGTAGCCTAGTGTAGTAGCTATGCAAAACTGATCTTGCTGGTCTCTAATGTAATTGTTAAAGCATTTAAATAATAAATTGGACTGGATTAAGACTAACTCCTAAAGCAGAGTTTCTCTTCTTGGCTCTGATTTCTCCAAGACACCATCATCGTATTTTGACATGGCTGATGGTTCCATCTCTCTCGATCTCTCAACAGGGAGTCACAAAACCTCTTATTAGCAATATAGCCTCCTCTTTGTCTGTCTGTCTGTCTGTCTGTCTGTCTGTCTGTCTGTCTGTCTGTCTGTCTGTCTGTCTGTCTGTCTGTCTGCCTGCCTGCCTGCCTGCCTGCCTGCCTGCCTGCCTGCCTGCCTGCCTGCCTGCCTGCCTGTCTGTCTGTCTGTCTGTCTGTCTGTCTGTCTGTCTGTCTGTCTGCCTGCCTGCCTGCCTGCCTGTCTGTCTGTCTGTCTGTCTGTCTGTCTGTCTGTCTGTCTGTCTGCCTGCCTGCCTGCCTGTCTGTCTGTCTGTCTGTCTGTCTGTCTGTCTGCCTGCCTGTCTGTCTGCCTGTCTGTCTGCCTGCCTGTCTGTCTGTCTGTCTGTCTGTCTCTTTCGATCTCTCCCTAATCATTTACTAAATATAGCCCTCTCTCCACATGTGCCTCCCAAGGAAATGTAATTGGCTCCCCTCTGATAGAATATCAGACCAGTCCTCCACTGGAGAAATGAACCAGACGCACAGGATTCTTCCGGTGTTTGATGTCCACGCCTTACAAGATGAATATCCTGCTTGAGACTGCATATCATTTGTGATGCAATCACATTTGGTGCAAGTTGCATCATTCATTGGAAACGAAAGAAAGACCAACCAACTTGTTGAAGCCTGAAAGTAGTTTGCTTCAGTACCATGGAGATTTCATTTGGTCGTTGCCCAGGGGGACGATCGTGTGAAGGTACCACCGTTTTCTGAATAATATCCTCCCGTCTGCTGATTGGTTCTCGGAGGAAGCCCCTTGCTCTTGTGGCAGATGCTAAAGAGTGCTCGCCATCTGCAGACACTGCAGCCGAAGTGATAATGCAATAAGGAGACTTAAAAGCGGTGGGTCCACTTGCGGTGCCACTCTGACTCTAAAATAAAAACATTCTAATTCAAATCAAATAAAACCTAACTTTATTTGTCACATGAGCCGAATACAACAGGTGTAGACCTTACAGTGAAATGCTTACTTACAAGCCCTTAACCAACAATGCAGTTCAAGAAAGAGTACAAAAAATAAAATTATAAAAAGTAATACAATAACGAGGCTATATAAAGGGGGTACCGGTACCGAGTCATTGTGCAGGGGTACAAGGTAGTGGAGGTAATTGAGGTAATATGTACATAGGTAGGGGTAAAAGTGACTAGGCAATCAGGATAGAGAATAAACAGTGTAGCAGCAGCGTATGTGAAGAGTGGGAGACAGTCAATATGCTTGTGTGTGTGTGTGTGTGTGTGTGTGTGTGTGTGTGTGTGTGTGAGCGTATGTTGCGTGTGTGTGTGTATATGTGTGTTGGAGTGTCAGTGTAGTATGTGTGAGTGTGTGTGTAGAGTCCAGTGAGTGTGTGTTGGAGTGTCAGTGTAGTATGTGAGTGTGTGGGTAGAGTCCAGTGAGTGTGTGTTGGAGTGTCAGTATAGTATGTGTGAGTGTGTGGTGAGTGACTATGTATAGATAATAGACAGCAGGTAGCAGCAGTGTAAAAACAAAGGGGGGGGGGGTGGGTCAATGTAAATAGTCTGGGTGGCCATTTGATGAATTGTTCAGCAGTCTTTTGACTTGGGGGTAGAAGCTGTTAAGAAGCCTTTTGGACCTAGACTTGGAGCTCCGGTACCGCTTGCCATGCGGTAGCAGTGAGAACAGTCTATGACTTGGGTGACTGGAGTCTTTGACAATTGTTTGGGCTGTGTGTGCTGTGTTAAGTAAGATGCACTGCCCCCCGCCAACAATTTTTTTACCATTGTCTGTGAATTAGCGTCAGGATCTGTCAATTCAGTAAGTAGGCCTAGAGTAGACAGATCCCTAGATAATAACTTCTGCCCAAGCCAGAGCTCAACAAAAGATTACTTCCAATTTAAGTTGAAGAGAAGTTATTTTTTCCCTGCCCTTCCTACCAACAGGACATATTTTAGGTGTTGTATTTTCAGGAGCATCACCAGGCATGCAACTGTATCACCTGAAGGTTTCAGAGTACAATTTATCATCTCATCTGTTGTTTACAAGGCAGGTCCCACACAGACTCATAAAACTACACTCCAGCATACGGGTCAAAGTCAGCCATTTCGTAAGTAAAGTAGAGGTTGAGAAAGTGTCAAGTTTTCTGCCAACCAGCACCTTTCCTATCCATTCGTTTTCAAATAATACAAAAAACAAAGTCTATACTGTGCTAGTTGTATTGACCCCTATGAGTGACTACTGTAGCATACTAATCACAAAATAAAGCATTTTACGCATACTTTTGCTTCAAATTAGGTATATCATGTAAATGCACATTGATTTAAAACTTACAACTGATTGATCTCATCTGTAAAATGATGGACCTTAATCTCATTAACCACAAAACATATTAACTACATGCGACGTTGCATCCATGTCCGTTGCAAGCCAGTAAAAATATAGATTTGTTTGACAATTTATGATATATCTTCTGTTTCACATTATTAATATACAATAGTGGAGCATAGGTGAGGGCAACCCTGACCTTTGCCCCCTGTCTCGTCATGGGCCCATGTTGTAGGGTCTCTGTTGATTGCTGTATATGTTCTACTCCATTTGCACTAATAACTAATCTTAAACAGAGCTGTGTGTTAGCTGCGCCTCTCTGCCCTGCCAGGGTCATGCTCCAATTATTTATATAGCATCCACTCCTCCTCATACTGTGGTGGAATGCAATCAATATTCTACCAGCAGTGAGACGCACCAATGTGATCAATTATGCACTTTGATGCATCCTTTTACTACAGGTAGATAATTGGCATTATCATTTGTGAATGAGTTGTACATATTCATAATGTTTTCTCATAAAGATTGATTATTGTTTGGATGCAATCATTTTCCAGGGAGGGATAAACGGACCCTGTAAACTGCATATATCATAACAGCAGAAGTTAAGAAATCACTATGTGTCCTGTAATAATGTATCTGGCTGCCTCCAGGGCTCTTGTTATGAAAAACATCAACTGAGGCATTACATAGCCGGGATGCGTGACTGAAAACAAGTTAATATTCATTCCACTTCTTCAGTCTTTTCAGGATGAAACCAGGATTAGGAGGTCTCTCTTTGATTTAACTCATGTGGGAAGGCCAGAGACCGGGTGGCGGCGGTGCATGAGTGGCTGTTGGGAGATATTCACAGGCGGAGGGTAATTAACTAATGAGGACGCCCCTCTTCGTCAGGTGTGAATGATGGCTACCGTGATTGGCTGGGATGTCGGTGGGGGGGGCGGTGAGGCGGGCAGGTAGGTGACTAGACAACATTAATCCGTTCTGTGGACAGGTAGGCGGGCCCGACTGACAGGCTTTTGTCCTACTGACAGCCCTTTTCCCACATTAACCAGAGGGCTGACGGCCTGACGCAGAGACAGACTCCCACCATCGTCACTCCCATCATGTCTGATGGGACAAGGTCTATTAGCCTGGCAGATGATCGTCTCAGCATTTCCACTGACAAGATGTTGGATTCTGCTGCGTTGCTGCCTACCTGGCACATTGAGTCGGCCAGCACTTTATTACCATTTGAGCAACTCTCTTGCTACACTCAGGGCGTTTTAATCACCCATCTCGCTGCCATTGTCACAAAGAAAAATGCAGATCACAAAACCAGGGTACCGTGCATTTGCTCATTTGTTGATTAGGTTTGTAATTTAACACTCAAGTAGTTCAACGTGGTCTTAAAAGTTTTATATGACACCTGGACTGCAAACTGATATACACGTACATTAGCAGTTAACATTGAAGGCAGTGCATTGAATTCGAACAGAGCCAATGCACCTTTCAATTACAATCCGGTGTTATAGGACACGACATTGTGACAACATTAGGAACTGCCAAACATAGTTGATAAGAATGAGTAAGGTCCTGTATGACTCACTTTATAAAGATAAGGATCCGGAACCACCAGATGATAGCTTCCACCTCCTACCCAGCCAGCGTTGCTAGACGATTACATATTTCAACCTGCAGTTTAAAAGATGACATACTGTCAAAGCAATTATTCCCACCTGGGACAGTTAGTTACCTGTGACATCCCCCCATATTGAAGTGTCCGTTAAATTATGGCACAGTTAAAGGATGACAGAAACCACTGCTCCCTATTTCTTGTTTTGACCGAACAGTTAACATGAAGCTAAAGCTTCTCTTTCACCACCTTCAGTTCCTCTCCTCTCAGTTATACTTCTAATTATCTACTGTACATAGTACCCACATGAAAAAATACTATACTATGGTATAAATACTATAGTAGTCACTGTAGTGTTTTTGCGGAATGTATACTGTATTATTTACAGTAAAAGAAAAGGTTGTATATGCTATAGTAATATTGTAGTGTTTTTGCGGATTGTATTATACTGCAATGTAGAATGCTGTAGTATTCATTGTAGTATTTACTATTATGCTTTTGTTTATTATCTTTGACAAAGAAGTGGTTTCTCCTTGAGGAAACTAAATACTAAAAGAGATAACCTGTAGTTAGGTAGGACTGGGGTCTGAACAAATATTTCAGCGCTTCAGCTCTTTTCTAAAACCTGCATGGAACACATTACTGTATATGATCTATACTTCGCATGTAGGTTTCTCACTTATGGGTAGCACAAATTGTGATATGGGGGAGGGGAATATGCTAATTAAATATTGTTGTAAAAAGTTTTTTTTTGCAGATAATACTGTAGTATTTATTATAGTATTCTACAGTATATTGCAACACTCTATAGTAAGTACTACACCTGATTGAGGGATACTACAGTGCGTAGTATAGTATTCTACAGTATACTACAGTTTACTACAGAATTCAATAGTGAGTACTGTAGTATTCTATAGTAAACGGTAGTATTTTTTAATGTGGGTACTCATAAAACATGTCCTACTGACCTATACACTTTCCTTTACAGTGAGTGTTCACAACAGAGCTGATCATGGACTGTTGGATATCAGACAAACACACAATTACATTTCTAGCGTTTTGTAACTATACTGAATAAAAATAAAGTGTAAAGTGGAGTCCCATATTTCATGAGCTGAAATGAAAGATCCCATAAGTTTTCCATACGCACAAAAAGCTTGTTTCAAAAATGTTTACATCCATGTTAGTGAGCATTTCTTCTTTGCCAAGATAATCCATCCACCTGACAGGTGTGTTTATCAAGAAGCTAATTAAACAGCATGATCATTACACAGGTACACCTTGTGCTGGGGACAATAAAAGGCCACTCTCTATAATGTACAGTTTTGTCACACAACACAATGCCAATGTCTCATGTTTTGGCATGCTGACTGCAGGAATGTCCAACATAACTCTTGCCAGAGAATTTAATGTTAATTTCATAACCATAAGCCGTCTCCAACGTTGTTTTAGAAAATTTGGCAGTACGTCCAACCGACCTCACAACCACAGACAACGTGAAACCCACACCAGCCAAGGACGTGGTGCTGAGGAGAATTTCTGTCTGTAATAAAGCCTTTTTGTGCAGAGAAACTAATTCTGATTGACTCATTCCGCCCATGGCTGTGCCCCTGCCCAGTCATGCAACATCCATAAATTAGGGCCTAATGAATTTGATTACAATTGACTGATTTCCTTCTATGAACTGTGCCTCCGTAAAATCTTTGAAATTGATGCATGTTGCGTTTATATTTTTGTTCAGTATAATTACAGAATAGAATTAACTGATACACTTCTTCACAAGAATGAGTAAAGCCTGAGTCACCTTAGAAGGTTAGACATAAGGGAATGTACATGAAAACAGCATACATTAAGTGTACTGGACAATGTATTGGTGCCTCTGCATTGGCATTATAAATGACAATATGTTCAGAATATGTATTGATCAGACATAGCCAAAATATTGATCAACATGAACACGCATGAGAAATAAAGGTGATAAATAATGGTAAGACATCATTTGAAAGAACATGTTTTATTAGAGCCATAAGCCTAGGCACCCGGCCACCCATCAGTGTTCAGGACCCCAATGATTTGTACAATTTGTAACACTCATCTCCTGTCCGAATACTTTAAAATTCAATAGAAAGTAACAAAATGTGATATATCACGTAAAAGTGAATTACTTAGGCTTTAGGAAACACAACCAATTACAGAGACTGATGGGGAGGGGAGCGGGAGTGGAGGGGGACCCATGTACCCCGCTTCAATCAAGCAGGCTTCACCCCCAAGACTGAAGCAGGAGACAAATCCACCTATGGCCTCCTCCTTGTCAGGCCTCTCACACTGGGCAGACAGGAGTCCTGGGATGGACAGCTCACACAGCTTTCCCACATACAGTGCTGGATCAAGGGTGACCTCGTTGAAGAGGTGATCCAGGAGCCTGTCTACATAGCCTGTAATGTTTTTGAAAAGGGAAATGTTTGTTAAATGTTCTGCGTTCTGATGCTATCAATTAATTTATGTAGTGATCTACTCATTCTACAATGTGTTTTCTGGTATTTTTGAAGTACTCAATTTGGAATATGCTATATTTGATTGTGCTCAATTGATTTGAAATGTATTACTATGACTTACAGTATGTTGGGTCTGTCTTCACAGACTTCACAGCATATCCCCCCTTCTTTTCCTTGGGAAAGCTGATTTGGAATCACAGCATTCCTGCTGCGGTGGTTGCTTGGGAAGCTGTGCAAACGTAGATGTTTAATTTTATACAACGTCTATACCACAGCTGGATATTGGAAAGACAAAAGGAAATGGAAAGTAAAATAACATTAAAATAATATTGGAAAGTAAAAATGGAAAGTAAAATAATGTGGAAAATAATGTGGAAAATAGTGGAAGGTTAAAATAACACTATGGCATCCAGTCACAACACAGTGTGCTTTTTCCGGCATGCTGGTTGGTAGTCTGCTAGCTAGCTCTTTTCAGCAGTAAAGAAAGTAAAAAAGCAGAGAAGCTACTTTTAGTTTAACAGGGTACATCGGGGATAGGAATTACACCACAGGGATCAATATTAAAGGCACATGCCCAGCAGATGAGCAAGTTGAGGTAGAGAGAAAGAGGGCTAGTCATTTATCAGGTGGAGTCTCAGTCTCTGGACTGAGCTTTTTAAGAACTTCCCCACACTTTTGTTAGAGCATCTGTCCGCATCATAAACCTCCCGTGGAGGTCTCCCGGCCCGCACGCCAACAGATCCACGCCGAAGAATCTGCACACTTCAGTGTTTCCAACTGAAATGATGTACAGCCGACTCTCTCCACAGTAGTCTCCGGTGCAGTCTGAAGACTGAGTTGCTGCCCCACCAGCCGACGCCCCCTCCAGTGTCTCTAATGATGATCAAACAGGTTTCGCCGATGGGTACACGCCCCCTGCCCATGTGATTTCCATGCCAAACAAATTATTCTAATGCAGGAGCATGAAATTATTCCTTCAGGGAGGGACATGCTCACTCACCCTGAGCTGAGAGTGGAGGGAGGGGATAGGAGGGAGGCAATGTTTCCATTGTGTGTGTGTGTGTGATAGAGATGGCACATGAGTGATGGCCGTGTGTGTACGTGCGCGTAAAATGGGCTTTCCTTCATGATGTGCTTGAGTGCGTGTGTGTGTGACTTGTGTGTCCAAAGCACATCTCTTTTATATGCTAATAACGTCATGTCCACAGACAACCTATGGTTGCACTACACTTCCTCTCACTCACTGTGCCAAGGTGTCTGTCCTCTCAGTAAGTGGACATGAACCAAAAGTTGCTTGAACCAGCAGTATTCTGTGGGGTCAACATCCACAGGTTGACGTTTATTAGGGATGAGTCTTGTTCTTGAGGCAGAACTGAGTGATTTCTGCTAGGTGGGCCAGCTGCAAAGTAAAAAATTGTCTATATCGTAGCTTTTTGGTCTTTATTTAAGGTCAGGGTTAGGTAGTAGGGTTAGCAGTGTGGTTAAGGTTAAAGCTAGGTTTAAAACCAGATTGCTAGTGTTCCCTTTTTGCCAAATGCTGTATTTCCCATTGTGAGTAATAGTGGCTGGGGTTGAGAACTGAGATGAATGGGTGTGGTGCCACTAGAGCTCCTGATGTATGTGGCTTTGACTTTGACTGAACACACAAAGCCCAGCTGCTGGCTCCAGCTGCCTCGTTTGGCCCCCATTGCTCATTTACTCAGCTCAACTCCACACAATGGTTCCATTAGCCATTCACACCGCACGGTCTGCCCAGGCCTAATGGAACCACACTCACATATGAACGCAAGAACTTAATGCACACCGTCTTTTTGGACGTAATTATTGTGGTTCATTACGAGCTAAGAGAAGAGGTACGGTAGAGTAGGCCGAGTACGCGCTGACACTCGGTTGGTGATGAGATGCCATGGGGACACATCAGAAGAAATCGCCTGTTATTATGACAATTTCTCATCTCTTACTGCAACCCTCGAGACGTAATGACCTTTTTGTGAGGCCTTGTGAGACGTTGAGAAGTAACTCTCAATGAGCACAAACAGTCACTGTTATGATCATCCACTGTAATATTATCATAAGCATGAACCAATTGCCGCACTCCATTATACTCATTCGAAAACGAGTGACAGCCAAGATTTACCTTGCATTCATTAAGTAAGTGAAATGCATGAACTGAAACGAATGAATCAGTCACTCATTTTTTCAAACTTTTAGCTGTGGAGTTGAGTACGCATGTCATTGAAGAGGTGAAGAAGGTCACAACACCTATTCTATCGACTCATTACAAAAGTGAGACAGAATATCACCACAGAGGATTGAACCAACCTCTCATCTAGGAAGCTTGAGCAGGCTATGAATAGTTTGTTTTTCATCCATCAAAAGGGCTTGAGCTTTCATTTTTTTCCCTCAAACAGCCCCCATTCTCATTTGCCTAACTAATTGGGATGTTTACAAGTCAAGGATATTCAAGAGCAAAATGACAGCACGTGGCTAAAAATGATACCCCCCGACGCAAGTATTATCCTGTTTCTGGAGTCGCAATTATCTCTAATGACATCACCACCGCCACCGCCACCCAACTGGCACCATGCACCATTTCCCAAAACAGACATGAGCACAAAATCAGATGACAAAAAATCCTAGACAGGCACTACTTGACTTTTCATAATTATGTTTCCTGCGCCAACTAAATAAATAAAGAAACATGGCTGCCGGAAAGGCTGTGTGCCTCTCTCCAGAGGCCCTGTGTGGTAATTAAAATGTGATGTCGTGGAGGAGCCAGTGCCGTGACGACAGTGGAAGTAGCAGGTGTGGAGGAGCGTGTGAAAGCAAAGTAGCAATGTGGGGCGAAAATAATGCAGAATGGCTGCCAAGGAGGAACACAAGCTTTGCAGTAGCAGACACACTAAAGGCATCAGCTCTTGTCCTTTTTCACAGAAAAAGAGTTGTAACCCTGTTCTCAGGCACTTTGGGGGCTTGGGCCCTTCATTAGCAGGGATGGTGGTCGTCCTTAATCCTCGTGTTGTGGCCTTCTTGGGGAAACGCTATAGGAAAAATGCTGGCAGCTCTGTGAGAAACTTCACACGGAAGACTGAAGGGAAAGAAAATACATTCAATTTTTGCCTCTGTGTAGGTGAGAAAATAAAATAAGTCCACACACAAAAGAATGTGGAAATGCAGGCCAGGGCCACGTGAGTACTGTATGGGATGACACGTTCTACTACATGTGCCGTGCATTAGGGAATGGCAAGAGCTAGCAAGAGCTTTTAACCTGAACTTTGTCCCTAAGGTTTTTGTGAACGTACTCTAACATCTCAACTCTCTCCTGTTTGTCAGCTAATAAAGACAGAGAGAGAGATGAAGTGGAGAATTCACTGCACTGTTATTATGTGCAGTGTTGCTATATCACCGAGTAGAAACACTCAAGATCAGGCAGCAGGAATTTAAATCTAAAGTCATTGAGACGAATAGAGGGTGAAATCTTTCATCCTTTGATCAGCGGCAGAAGTACTTTGTCAGGGAATATTCACTTCCTCCATGTTTAGTTTGATTCGTCTTCTTTAGATGAGTAGGTTAGTGATATGTGATGCAATGCAGTTGGATAGAGATGAAGCCAATACTACTTGTGCCGGCCCCAGCCCAACTCTAGGTAAACATGGAACTCTGTTCTGGTCCAGCAGGAGTGGATGAAATCACCCTCAGCTTTTATTACGAAACATTTGTCATTACATACAATGAGAAAGCCAAGAGCAAGCAGAGAGACTTTCATGGGGAGAGAGGAGAAAGAGAGAGTGCAAGCCAACAGTCTGAATACAAAAAAAAATAAAAAATGTAAATCCAGAAATGGCCATACCACCCCCTGGTGGTAGCACCCTGGGACAGTGGCCAGGCCCAGAGCAGGGAAGGAGACAGCTGCAATAGTTAAGCCAGTGAATGGGGAAGTGTCTTGGGCCAGGGGAGCAACCAGTCAATCTCCCCGTGGCCCGGGCCATCCTGGCGTGGGTGTCCACGTTGTCCCCTTCCCCCGTGCGGTGGCCCCCACTCCTCCATCTTCATTTCAAACATCGCTATTCTCACCTACCAAATCTGTTCCTCCCCCTTCATCTCCCCCACTTTGATGTCATGTGCAGTTAATGGATATATAGATAGCAGGGAAGTGTTTCTTCTTTTTCACCGCCAATTAGTCAAGTTTAACGGCCGGGGTTCGACAGAGAGAAACATGGAGAGAGAGAAAGTAAGAGGAGATGAAGAGGGACATAGCTTTTCAAAACGCTCTCTATCTGGGGAAAATAACCGCAGGCAACAGAGGATCAGAATAATTCTAATTCATCCATTTTCACCATGGGCTCTTGTCTTGTCTCACAGCCCATCTGCTGCTCTTGAGCTGAGTGTCCAGGGATGTCATTTCTCTTATGTCCTTCTTGAAAACAAAATAAGAAAAAGTCAAGTGAGACTTGAGTGCATCATCACATTACCATCTAATCATCATACGCTACCATCATACAGCGTATCAGACTTCGAGTCACACAACATGAAGTCGCCATCGGATCAAGTCCATTTACTTGCACGCCAGTGGTGCAGATGAAACTGTGTCTCATCTCAGTGTTCACTGCTGCGGATACAGACGCTAGCGTGAGGGGAATGTTTAATGTTCCGGATGGATCAATAAAGAACAAATAAGAGCCTGCTTCTCGGCGTTAGCCTTCATTGGCCCCACTTCAGAATAAGTGGCCCTTGCGATTGGGCAACTTGATGTGTAACTACAGCACTTTAGTCCTTGGAAAGTATAAATCACAGTTTGGGTAGAAACACAAGCTATAATTTTAGGGAGCCACAACATATCTTCAATTATGCCAGAAGGAAGTTGTCATTTCTGAAAAGAAAACTAATTCCCTTTAGAGGGGAGGGAAATGTGTCCTTTTTTCTCTCATCCAAAATGGATGGACAACACAAGGTCGGAACATACTGTGCTTTATAAAAGCAACTGAATGCAAACTGTTCCACTTCAATCGCTACATTGGTGGCAGCACTGGGATCCCTGCATGTCTTCTTGTCCTATGTTGGAGGTGTTCCCCTGTTCGTATTGGGATTGTGCACAAGACCGTGGCAATAGTGTAGCCTTCCTGCATGCAAGTGCACTGCAGACTCTGCCAAGAGATCTGGACTGCTATGGAACAGGTGGTAGTGTGCTCCCCTGTAGCCACAACATTGCTGGTGCAAGCCCTGCTACATCTTTCGCCCACCTTAATCACTACAGATAGATTAATGCCTAAATCAACAAGTCACGTATTTGACGTGAATACAGACCCTAATATGGCTGTAATGATGACTGTTACCACCAGATGTCAGTATTAACCAGCTCTATTTGTCACTGGGCAGTAACATACCTAGTCAGTTGTACAACAATGCATTCAACTAAAATGTGTCTTCTGCTTTTAATCCAACCCCTCTGAATCAAAGAGGTGCGGGGGGCTGCCTTAATCGACACCCACGTCTTTGGTACCCGGGGAACAGTGAGTTAACTGCCTTGCTCAGGGGCAGAACGACAGATTTGTACCTTGTCAGCTCGGGAATATCACCCCTACAAAGGCATATAATATGCATTCTAACATCCAGTATCCTGGCTTATTTAGAAAGTTATTAAAACCTAGGTAGGTCACTATAAAGCAATCAATTCTCCTCAGTGGAATGTTAACAGTTTACTAAGAAATATAATCAAGTCTATGAGAAGAATCCATTTCTAAACTTTTGTAGCCTTCATCAAGTCATCCTCTAGAATATTGATAGATGTCCGTCCTCATATAATCTGACTTTCACACAACCTGTGATTTAAAAACTGAAGTTGATATGATCAATAGCGCACAAGCCTATGAATTATTACAGCAATAAAAATATATGTGCCAGGCAGCCACAGCTTCAAAGATCAGAAGAAAATGAGTGTTCCTTTTCATCATTGCCCATGTTCTAAAATGGAGTCTGTTGTTACCACCAGAGTCTCTATTTCTCTCTGCTACATCAGAGTAATATGAATTAATCATCAGGAACACCATCAATGGTCCACCTCTTACATAAAACAAATGAACAAGACAGATTAATTATTCACAGGCTAATTGATTGAATCAGGCAAGTTCCATGTGCTAGTCAAACATTTATTTTGATGGCGGGATTTCTTTTAAAACGGCAGTTGCCGAGAAATTCTAAAGACATGATCTGGATAGAAGAGAAGGCAAACATTTCGGAAAACCTATTTCAAAATGGCAAGTGAGATAATTATCTAAACTCCATCAGCTATGTCAGTTAGCCACCAAGCTAGCTGAAGACAGAGAATTTGCAAACACAAATGACTGGAGAGGTTGGGGATGGTGGTGAACAGCTACTAGAAGAAACTACAAGATTTGTAAATGACTACTTAGACAAGCAGCTCAATTCTGACGTTTGTTCCACTAATTGGTCTTTTGACCAATCACATCATATCTTTTCCCATCAGATCTTTTTGAAATATCAGGATTGGTCAGCCTGTGTAAATGCAGCGTAAATACAGACTTGCATTGCCAAATGGCCTTCATGAGATGACGTATCTGTGAGCTTAGCTATCGTCGGAGTTCTCTCCTATCACACATAAACTACAGAGTCATTTTTTGCTACAAACATGGTTTGCTAACATCGCCATCTAACTCTTCTATCAAACATGGTTTGTATTATGAAAGAACAAATGCCAGAGTCTGGTAAGGGTCCGTGTGCTTATATGTATAATTCATATTTCCTTTAATCTGGGTAAGGCCGAACGATGAAATCATTTTTTATTATAATTTCTTTGTTGAAAACCAAAACAATAACAAATAAATGCCAATTTTTTATTTTGCCAATTTCAAAACCAATATTTTTGCTTTGATTTCCACTTTTCCACTTTTTCATTCTAATGTAGCAGACAAAATATAATGAATTTGAATTTTTTTAACTATTTGTTTCTTAAAATCCATAAGAGCAAAAAACAAGTTGTTTTTGTTTTTCAGCCTACATATAGCCAAAAACTAAAAAGATGAGAGATGTTTATATTTCTCATTACGATTATTTGGGTGGGGATAAATCTCTAGTCCTGTCCCATATGCATTTCCTGTCGAACATAGCTTCAAAATAAGAGTTGAGAGTTTGTTTGTTGAGTTTGTGTTGTGCCACCAGGCAGGGAAAGCAAAGGATTAGGATATACGTTTGGCAAGCTTCGGTGGTTACGTTTTTTTAGCCATAGGTATAATACCAAGGTTTAAGCATTCTATCCTATCTCCATTTAGGTTACTGGGCCTAAAACTTTCCCCTCGCAGCCACTCAGTTGTGTCAACGTTTTGGGCCGAAAAAGTTAATGTCAATCCACTGAGGCAAAAATGACAATGTCGGTGTATTGAACTGTGCCTATAACCTGAGTCCATTCTATCACCACGGAGCTCCGCTATAGGTTTACCTGTGACAATGAGTGGAGCTCTGTCCATTAAGCTGATAAGGCTGGGCTCAGTTTTCCTTTGTAGTTTAGGCCTGTGTAAATGTATTAATAGGGTCTGTCCTCTAAAAAAGAAATACTTCTTGGCTGTTTGAACTGTTATAAGTGCCTCTAAAAGGGTTCATGAAATCAGGCCTACATTATTAACCCTTATATATTTATACTGCCTGAAACAAACTTATCAACCATCTAACAATAAAAGGTAAATAGCCCATATTTTATTTAAGCAGACATTAACGCTACACTAGGGGTTGGGTCGGGAGGGGAACCGCCGAGGGGGCGGTTAGAGCATGTAGGTTACCCGGGCTGTCTAATGCCTTCTGCGGCCTCCTCTCTTGCGATGCCTGGACTGCACACCCTGGGACGGCGGCGCCTGCGGACAGGGTGGCTGATGGATTGTCTGTGTCTTCTGGGCGTTGTGGTTGATAGGCTAGGTAAGACTATGAATGACTTTGAGACTGGCCGGGGGTCCGCTATATAGAGGGGGGTTGTGAAGTCATAGTAGGGATAAATTATGATGCAATAACTGCAGTGCCTTTCCAAAACACATAAACTGGGAAAATACACAAAAACATAGAGCACGGTGAAATATGAAGTGGCCTAGCAGGTATAAGAGGGGGGCGCACTTCTTTTGAGCCTAAAATGAAGGAAATTGGCATAGCATTCTAGGAGGAAATAGCCCCACAGCTTAGAATCCTTAGCATAATATATTTATAGATAGGCAATAAAGCTATGGCTGCACCTAGCTTTGTCGCACAACACACGCTAAACTCAGATTTTGAAGTCTAGGTTTGGACAGGATATGCATTTGACTAATCATACAGGACTACAGATTTAGCCCCACCTACATCACCAGTGTAATGAGTGCTTTTCTTTTCCGGCAACTTAAAAAGAAAACAATATGGTTTGGGGTATTTTGTATTTGAAGACATGAACGTTAAAATAAATGAATTAGTTTTATACTAGAAAAATGAAAAAAATATTAATTTCCTCGTTTGGCCTTTCCGAGATGAAAGGAAACACATCATTTGAAACACCAAGTTCACGGTTTGGGCCACAGGTTCCGCGTCTCGTTAGGGGGTGTGTTGGGTGTTTCTGTTGCTGTTTCTTCTTCTTCTTCTTCTTCTTCTTCTTCTTCTTCTTCTTCTTCTTCTTCTTCTTCTTCTTCTTCTTCTTCTTCTTCTTTGTGTGAGTTTCCAGCAGACTAGACTCTGTGTTACGTATTGCTGAGTGTGAATTGCACATTTTGTCACAAAAAGAGGGGAAAAGGGAAGTGTAAAAAATGTATAACACCAGTGGTACCACCATCTAAACCCCCCAAAAAACACCCTTATCACACTACTTTAGCCCCACCAGATTTTTGTACAGGCCAACAGCCTGGGAGGATGGAACCCCTTCTCTTAAAGATGAACTATGCAGAAATCGCTCTGCCATTTCCTGGTTGCTACAATTCTAATAGTTTGCCTAATTGCAGTTTATGTGAGAGAAAAAAACAAGCAAGTATAGTGTAGAGAATCACTGTAACACCTAAACTTCTGTGAAATGTATTTTCCATAACCAAAAATATAGTATTTTCAGCTGTTTGAAGCTGGTGTACAAAACTGAAAGTAAAACTAAACTTTATTGCCAACGGGGAGCATAGAAAAAGCACACATAGAACAGCTCTACCGCTTCTTAGACTTATGAGTCACATTTTTAAGTGAATTTGGTCGGTCGGACAAAAAGTTATATTGCAGCTTTAAAAACCCCTGTAGACCTTCTGTGCTAAAATCTCTTACTCCCAAAAATGTATCTGCTATTTCCACTACCACATCTATTTTCTGGGATTCACGCTCCATCAGTGCAGTCCAATTAATAGCCATAGCAGTAAATGCCAGAAATCCTACCTTACTAAAACTCAATCAATTACTTTGTGGTGTGGTGTGAGCAGAACCACCTTCAGCTCAACATCAGCCTCTGGTGGCATGTCTAGAGAGAAAGCAGATGTATAGGTAAGTTTAGTTGGTTTGTATTCAGGACACAAAGGTGTGTACTCAGGAGACGAAGGATTGTACGAAGGATTGTACTCAGGAGAGTAAGGTCTGTACTTAACGCCATTTCTACACATTTGCGTCATCGCACCACAGTGAATCGGGGTGTTTCCATTGTTTATTGTAAGGAACTTAATATTTAAATTAGGCATAGAGGTTGAAATTAATTAAGCTTAGGTTTAGGAGTGAGGGTTAGAGGTTTGTTGATGGTTATTTCAGTGTTGGCTATTAGAATCTAATCCTAGCCTTTCTAGGGAGTTTTTCTTAGCCACCGTGCTTCTACATCTTCATTGCTTGCTCTCTGGGGTTTTAGGCTCAGCTACTCTTCCTGGGGTCCGGAAAAATTAAGGCAGTTATACAATTTTTAAAACATTCCAATACATTCATTACAGAATTCACAACACACTAAGTGTATTTTTATTTTTAACAATTATCTGATTGCATCAGTTATCTGATGTGGAATAAAGTTCCATGTAGTTATGGCTCTATGTAGTACTGTGCACCTCCCTTAGTCTGTTCTGGACTTGGGGACTGTGAAGAGACCTCTGGTGGCATGTCTTGTGGGGTATGCATGGGTGTCTGAGCTGTGTGCTAGTCGTTTATACAGACAGCTCGGTGCTTTCAACATGTCAATACCTCTCACAAATACAAGTAGTGATGAAGTCAATCTCTCCACTACTTTGAGCCAGGAGAGATTGACATGCATATTATTTATGTTTGCTCTCTGTGTACATCCAAGGGCCAGCCATGCTGCCCTGTTCTGAACCAATTGCAATTTTCCTAAGTCCCTCTTTGTGGCACCTGATCACACGACTGGACAGTAGTCCATGTGCAACAAAACCAGGGCCTGTAGGACCTGCCTTGTTGATAGTGCTGTTCTCCCCATCTTAGCAACTGTTGTACAGTATCAATATGTTTTGACCATGACAGTTTACAATCCAGGGTTACTCCAAGCAGTTTAGTCACCTCAACTTGCTAAATTTCCACAATATTTATTACAAGATTTAGTTGAGGTTCAGGGTTTATTGAGTTTTTGAAATATTTAGGACTAACTTATTCCTTGCCACCCATTCTGAAATTAACTGCAGCTCTTTGTTAAGTGTTGCAGCCATTTCAGTTGCTGTAGTAGCTTACGTGTATAGTGTCGAGTCATTTACTCAAAGCCAGTGGCATGTCGTTAGTAAAGATTGAAAAAAAGTTACAGGACTAGACAGCTGATCCTACCTGGGTTCTGTTGGAGAGGCTTCCATTAAAGAACACCTTCTGTGTTCTGTTAGACAGTCTTTATCCACAATATAGCAGGGGGTGTAAAGCCATAACACATACGTTTTTCCATCAGCAGACTATGATCGATAATGTCAAAAGCCGCACTGAAGTCTAACAAAACAGCCCCCAAAATATTTTCATCATCAATTTCTCTCAGCCAATTATCAGTCATTTGTGTAAGTGCTGTGCTTGTTGAATGTCCTTCCATATAAGCGTGCTGAAAGTCTGTTGTCATTTTGTAAAATAGCATTGATTTTTTTCTAAAACTTTACTAAGCGTTGATAACAGGCTGATTGGTTGGCTATTTGAGCCAGTAAAGAGGGCTTTACTATTCTTAGGTAGCGGAATTACTTTTGCTTCCCTACAGGCCTGAGGGCATACACTTTCTAGTAGGCTTTAATTGAAGATAAGTTGTCAGACCCCGGTGACATGTCATTGTTGTCTATAGACAACAATAATTTTTCACCTCTTCCACACTCACTTTACGGAATTCTAAATTACAATACTCGTCTTTCATAATTTGGTCAGACATACTTGGATGTGTCAGCATTTGTTGCTGGCATTGAGATTCACGCTGAATCGGGTCCACAGCCCAGAGCCTCCCGTGACGGTCCACAGCCCTGAGTCTCCCGTGACTGTCCACAGGCCGGAGCATCCAGTGATGGTCCACAGGCCGGAGCCTCCAGTGACGGTCCTCAGGCCGGAGCCTTCAGCTGCGCCAGTGCCCAGTCTGGGTCCCGCTCCATGCCGGAGCAGTCCGCTCCACCGGTGTCCAGTCCGGTACCGGTCATCTGCCCCCGCTACATGGCCGGAGCCGTTCAGCACACCGATGCCCATTCCAGGACCGACGCCATTTTCCCTCCCTAACCCTCCCCCCATTTTGTGTTGGTTTTAGTATCTTGCGGTCGGGAGTACAAGCCTTTTGGGGGGGGGGGTACTGTCAGGCTCTGGTCATAGGGAAGCCTTTGGCTCCTCTATTTAGCTATGATCAGAGCCTGACAGATCTAGTATTTATATTCTATGTGGGTTTTGTGTTGGTCCCCAATTAGAGGCAGCTGCTTTGCATTGTCTCTAATTGAGGGTTATATTTACGTTATAGGGTTTCACCTGTTTGATGTGGATAATTTAATGTTGTCTCTTTAGGTTTAGTGCTGTGTAGCCTACCTTTTGTTACGTTCGTGTATCTCTTTATTATTTTATGCACATTGATTTAAATAAATATCATGTCGCATTACTACGCCGCTGCGTCCTTGGTCTGACATTCACCACGCTCGTGACAGAATGATCCTCTAAACAAGGACCAAGCAGCGCTCAACTGGGGAAATGGAGAAACTGCAGAAGCAGGGGCAACGGCGACGGGGTCCATGCCGGACAGCACCCCTGAAAAAAACCAAAGTTTTTTTTTTTGGGGGGGGGGGGGGGCTATGGGGGTAGTTGGGCCGAAATGATGAGGCGCCTAGACCACTCTCCATGTGGGAAGAGCCAGAGTACCATTGGGGGCGAGGACGAAGGAAGAAAAGGAATACCTGGAGGAGTATTATGGAGGGGTTCTGGAGGAATTGAGGCAGCTAGAGGAGGAGATCGATGAGTTCGAGTTTATGGTGCCCGCAGTGCGCATCCCCAGTCCGGTATGTTCATTACCAGCCTTCCACGCCAGAACTCCAGTGCACATCCTCAGTCTGGTACAGTCGGTACCAGTTGCCCAGATCAGGTCTCCATCACGCATCCATAGTCCAGTCCGTCCAACTTGATGAAAGCCAGTCAATATTTTAATCACCTAGAAAATATACCTCTCTGTTGATATCAAATACATTATCAAGCATTTCACACATGTTATCCAGATACTGACTGTTAGCACATGGTAGTCTATAGCAGTTTTCCACAAAAATGGGCTTTAGGTGAGGCAGATGAACCTGTAGCCATATTACTTCAACAGTATTTAACATGAGATCCTCTCTAATCTTTACAGGAATGTGGTTCTGAATATAAACAGCAACACCTCCACCACTGGCATTTCTGTATTTTCTGTAAATGTTATAACCTTGTATTGCTACCACGGTATCATCAAAGGTATTGTCTAAGAGAGTTTCAGAGAGAGTCAGAATATGAATGTCATCTGTTAATAGCAAGTTATTAATTTCATGAACCTTGTTTCTTAAGCTACATATGTTAATGTGGGCTACTTTTAGCACTTTTCTGGGATGCTTGCTTGTTTTCATTGCTTTACTGGGAATCTAAGCTGAATTAGATATTCTCATGTTATGTGTGTTAGTGCAGGGTGAGCTTCACACAGTGGAGTTCCTACTAGGGCACACCGCCTCAGTGCTAACAGCATAAATCTGGTTCACAGACACATGATTGCTGCATACAATAGCTGTAGGATCAGCAGAGATAGATAGATAGATAGATAGATAGATAGATAGATAGATAGATAGATAGATAGATAGATAGATAGATAGATAGATAGATAGATAGATAGATAGATAGATAGATAGATAGATAGATAGATAGATAGATAGATAGGTACTTTATTGATCCCCGGGGGGGGAAATTTCATTGTCAAGCAGCTACAACAAAACACAGGGCAGGTGCAAAATGCCACAACGAAAGTACACGAAAGACAGATACACGGTACATGATACATAGAGCGGCAGTATGAAAGAGTATAGAAATACAAGATATCTGGAGTGCAAAACAAAAAGCTATAAAAAGACATTGCATAGTATGGGTGGTTGGCTGAATATGTACACTATACATTGGTGGATGTTGGATGGTTAACTATACTATACAGGTCGATGGCAGAGAAATACTTCAGTAGCTAAAAATGCGTATGATATGAGCGAGGGTAATAATAGTTTACTTAATAGACAGACTGGCTAAATGAACAGGTAAGTGAACATTTTGCATGGTTAAATTAGCTGTACAGGTAAATATACAGTTATATTTACAGATAAGTGAATACTTGCATGGTTACACAAACTGTACAGGTAAATGACAGGAAGAGATACTTTAATAGCTAAATGTGTGTATGATATAATTTGGGGTAATAATAGTAATTCCCTTAAAATACAGTCCTTAGTGAGCAAGGTTTAATTACAGACAACTGCACGTATTGCACATTCGATATACTAAAAGCAATGAGAAAAGGTGCAACTGACAGGATACTAATATGCATTCCTGAGTGAATGCCTACGTAAGTTAGGTCCAAGAATTACTAGCAATATTGCATGTGATATGATATAACAACTGTACATGAGTATGTATATACAGACCTGCATGAATAAATAGGTCCTGAGTGAATGAGTGCTGACGGACCAGAGTTACTCACAGATGGATGCATAATTGTTAAACTAGGTCCTAGCACCCCAACAGATGGCACGGCACCCCGGTGAGGCATTATATAGTCTAATAGCCGCCGGCAGGAAGGACCTCCTGTAGCGCTCTCTGGCACACCGTGGTGGGATCAGTCTGTGACTGAAAGTGCTCCTCTGCGTCATAACCATAGCGTGCAGAGGATGGGTGACGTTGTCCATGATGGCCAGCAGTTTGGCCAGGATCCGTCTCTCCGCCACCTCCTCTAGAGTGTCAAGGCTCATCCCCAGGACAGAGCTAGCCTTCCTGATCAGCTTATTTACCCGAGAAGCGTCACCGGCTTTGATGTTTGCTCCCCAGCACACCACTGCAAAAAAGATGGCACTGGCTGGTAGAAGGTATGCAGTAGTTTACTGCACACGTTGAAGGACCTGAGCCTCCTCAGAAAGTAGAGTCGGCTCTGGCCCTTTTTGTACAGGGCCCCGGTGTTACCAGCCCATTCCAGTCTGTTGTCCATATGGACTCCCAGGAACTTGTATGACCCAACCATTTCCACATCCATCCCCTGTATAGGGACTGCAGTCAGTTGTGCCTTGGTTCTCCTGAAGTCCACCACCATCTCCTTTGTTTTGCTGATGTTGAGCTGAAGGTGGTTCTGCTCACACCACAACACAAAGTCACTGATTGTGCTCCTGTACTCCTCCTCCTGCCCACCCCTGATGCACCCTACAATAGCAGAGTCATCCGAGAACTTCTGTAGGTGGCATGTTTCAGAGTTATATCTGAAGTCTGAGGTGTAGAGGGTGAACAGGAAGGGGGACAGGACCGTACCCTGGGGGGCCCCTGTGTTGCTAACTGCCCGTTCTGACACACAGCTCTGTAGTCGCACAAATTGTGGCCTACCTGTCAGGTAGTCCGTGACCCAGGAGACTAAGGGTGCTTCCACTTTCATCCTCCTCATCTTCTCACCAAGTAGCAGGGGCTGAATGGTATTGAAGGCACTGGAGAAGTCAAAAAACATAACCCTCACAGTGCAACCTGCGTTGTCCAGGTGAGAGTAGGCCCTCTGCAGAAGGTAGATGATTGCATCATCCACCCCGATGTTGCGCTGGTATGCAAACTGCAGGGGGTCCAGTGATGTACACACCAGGGGTCTGAGGTGAGCGAGGACTAACCTTACCAGGGTCTTCATGATGTGGGATGTTAGCGCTACAGGTCTGAAGTCATTCAGGACAGTGGGGTGTGCCTTCTTGGGCACTGGGACGAGGCAGGATGTTTTCCACAGCACAGGGACCCTTTCTAGGCTCAGGCTAAGGTTGAAGCGACGCTGGAGCATTCAGAGCAGTTAAAGGGACATGAATTAGGTTACTTATATTTTGTCTACCAATGCCCCTGGTATAATGTACATTTGCTAAATCATTATGATGACTAAGCGAAACAATGGTAGGGATTAACTGAGCTGGGTGTGGGTGATTGATAATTCATTGTCTCAACGCAGCCTTATAATGCTGTGAAAGGATCCAGGAACCCAAATGATTTGGGTGTATCCCATTCTCCTCATAAAACGTATTTTATTTCCAAAAGGTATCGAAATTGTCAACAAAGTTACACCCATTGAGCTGCAATAATCATGCAGCCAGTTGTGAAGAGAAAGAATCCTGCTTAAGCACTCAATGCCACGCTTCAAAGAGGGCACAGGGCCAGATATGATGGGTCTTTTATTAGTGTCTAGCAGAGAGTAAATCAGCTCTTTGAAATCCAGTTCAACTGTTCAGAGCTGTCCTCCATAATGTCATTAAAACCCACATGGACTACGATAGAATCGATGTCCATGTCCTGGCGTATTACATTCGGGAGCAGTTTAGTAATGTTATTTACTCGAGCTCCGGGATAGGACATTATTTTTGCACCAGGAACAGTCACATTTCTTACCATGGAGCCACCGCAACAAAGATCAGGCTCCAGGGCGGCGAAACTATTAGTTGTTTGTATCCGCTCCGGGCCTCTCGTTGGGAGTACAGGCTGCTTTGCGGCAGGCCACTGTCTTCAGCTTCCACGGCTCGTGACATACGACCATCGTTGATTGCCATGCTCCTCTTGCTGTGCTCCTTCGACTCCGCTATCAGGTGGGGGAAGACAGGCAGGAGATGACTCCCCTGGCGAACAAGCTCGGGGCAACACAGGCCAGCCGGATAATGACAGACGACAAGACGGAGATGCATCCAACATGCACGAACACCGTCCAGCCACTGGTGTAGAAAAGGTAAACATTCCACTCTGCGTTTTCCCCAGTTTCTTATGTAGGCTGGCGACCTCCCTTATCAAGGAAGCCACCTCAAGCCTATTATCCTCGGCAAGCAAACAATTCCCACATTGGAACTCTGAGTGATCCAGTTTGTCCTGAAACAAAGTGTAGTAGATACAGCTCCTTTACCTCTCCAGACAAAGAGGGCTTTATTGGAAAACTCATCTGGGACTAAGTTCTTTAGCTTGATGGCTAACATTAGCAGCTTATCTAGGTTAGCTGCTCTTTCAAGCAGACTTTAACCTGTCAGTTAAGCAGGATTCTAGTACAAGAAATAGTGGTCCTAACATTGCGGAATCGATGCATTTGTATCGATTCCGATACAAATGCATTTATGTTTGTATTTATGTTAAACAAAGATTGGTTATGTTTTCAGTTGAAATAACAAACAGAGTGTTTCCAGTATACAGTTTTCAGTATACATTCATTTCTATTGTGCACAAAATTATCTGAAACACAACCAAAACAAACTGCAAATACATCCAACAAGTTTGTAGAATCACAAGCTTGATGTAGTCATTGCATGGTAGCCATATGGGACCAAATACTAAACTTTTGACTACTTTATTTATAAGAATCTTTAGGTGTCAATCATTATGACCCCTACCTTTTTCAGAAAAAAAAATGTTGTCTTGTTAAACAAAATATATTTCTCTGAGCAATTGTATTGCTATAAAATAATATAATTTCCAAATTTTATACAGTCATTATTGTTCATCTTTCTAAAGTATCAATAATTTCGGATCCCACTGTATATATGGACGGAGTTAAGTTTACTTAGCAAAGGGAGACCCAAACTGGGATCCATATAACTATCTACAGTATGTGTGGGTTCCATCTATGTCTCTTGCAATACAGTTAGTTTCACTGTCTCCATCAACACAATCCTAATGCTTACGAGCCTAAAGTATGACCTTACGCCAGTAGCTAATGCCACCAGCTTGATCCCTTTGGCTAAAGCTTCAAACTAGCTCTGCTAGCTTATGCCACCAGCATCTTGTGTGTGAGTACAACTGCATGTGCTTTGACCTCTTCTAGAGACTGTTGTTGTGAGTGGTAGTGTGTAGTACTTTTAATAGCCTATGTGGTTTTGGTGTGTATTAGTTTGTGGTAATTTATTTGTGTGTGTCGTAGTTAGTGTTAGTGTTTTAATGTGAAGCAGTGTGTGGTGTTTTGTGGTAGGCTAGTGTGTGGCAACCTGTGGTAGTTTTTAGTAGCCTAGTGTGGAAGTAATAATGTGATTTTATTTGCTACTGGCATAAAGAATGGACCCAAAATATTGTACATACAAATAGTAAAGATTCCTCACTGGGTTTGCACATACAGTATTAGCTTAAGACAAGGAGACAAACAAACAATTAAACAAAACAAAACACGGCAAAAAACAACAACAACAACAACAACGTCCTTGGCGGTGAACTGAGTGTCAAGAATATGCAAAGCATGCTCTCATTTTCCCCCATATGTAATCATTCATGACACAGATGTTATGTAAAATGTCCTTGTTTCACCGACATCATCACTGAAGCTGAAACATGTCAATGGAGAAGGATGAGGCACACTTTTTAATGAGTAGTCTAAACCGACTGGGCGACTGAATTGGCTGCCATATCAAATCAAACTTTATTTAGATAGCATATTTCGTACAAAAAGGATGCAGTGCTTCACATTATATATACATACATGTAAAGTGTTGGTCCCATGTTTCATTAGCTGAACTAAAAGAGCCCAGAAATGTTCCATATGCACAAAAAGCTTATTTCTCGCAAATGTTGTGCACAAATTTGTTTACAACCCTATTAGGAAGCATTTCTCCTTTGCCAAGATAACCCAACCATCTGACAGGTATGGTATATCAAGAAGCTGATTAAGCAGCATGATCATTATACAGGTGCACCTTGTGCTGGGGACAATAAAAGGCCAAGCTAAAATGTGTAGTTTTGTCACACAACACAATGCCACAGATGTCAACATTTTTGAGGGAGCGTGCAATTGGCATGTTGACTGCAGGAATGTCCACCAGAGCTGTTGCCAGATAAATTTATGTTAATTTCTCTACCATAAGCTGCCTCTAACGTCGTTTTAGAGAATTTGGCAGTATGTCCAACCGACCTCACAACCACTGACCACGTGTAACCACGGCAGACCAGGATCGTCTGAGACCAGCCACAGCTGATGAAACTAAGGAGTATTTCTGTCTGTTGCAATTCCCTTTTGTGGGGAAAAAAACGAATTCTGATTGGCTGGGCCTGGCTCTTCAGTGGGTGGGCCTATGTCCTCCCAGGCCCACCCATGGCTGCGCCTCTGACCAGCCATCTGAAATCCATAGATTAGGGCCTAATGACTATTTGAATTGACTTGTTTCTTTATGTGAACTGTAGTTCAGTAAAATCTTTTAAATTGTTGCATGTTGCGTTTTTGTTCCGTTTATATTTTGGTTCAATATCATACAGTATATATATATATATTTTTTTTTGTAACACCATGTCATGTGTTGTAAATAGTCCATCCTTGTAATGTTATGAGTATGGCTATAGTATTTCCCCATTTTAGACGTCATTGTATTAGCTACTTTTTACTAGCCTATATGCAGACATATAGACGTATTATCTGGATAAAAAGTACCCTACACATCAGTTACATCTAATGCAAGGAAAAGGTAGTCATCCACGATCAATAAGATGACACTCGTGGAATCTGAACTGCATTTATGGTAGCTATTTGTAGGCCTACAGTAATTCAACCTGCATTTTGTGTTCCATTTCAAAGTCTGTTGCCAACCTTACCAGGGAATATTATTGCATTACCTGTGATGGTTCAGAAAGGCTGGTGCCTCGATTTAGCAGGCATTTCCTCCGAATATCCCCGACATTTGTGCATGGCATCAGCTCATCTGACACTTTCGGTTTGGTCCTGTAGTAAAGTGGATGTGGTTGGGCCAGCAGAGAGGCGGAGGGAAAGCATCGCATGTGAGGAGACAGCTTGTGATTGGTACTGCCGCTTGGTACCCAGAGACGAGCTATCGGATGGGAATATGCTCTACTCATGCGTCGACATCAGCCGGGACGTTTGGGCTTCAATTTCTACGTTTTAAACATGGATTTGTGTGAAATCCACCACTCGACTTGATAGTCACGTTTGGGATTTATTGCTCGCAATTGGAGTATGATTCACCGACAAGTTATTTTATCCCAGGTATGTCGCGTTGTTGCTCTTTTGTTGATGCATCGCTCTAACTGGATACATTGCATAGCATGTGCATTTATGGGGATGTACTTCGCTCACAATACTGACAGAATATGTGTTGCGGCAGTTTACTGTCAGTGTGACAAAAACAGTGCATATCTGGATTTAGTGAATGTCACTTTCTCATTCGATGTCACAGCATCCGCCGGAGTGTTATTCTGGCAGCACGCGAGGCGGTCCCCTATTCCTTTGTGTGGGACTCCCCTCATAATCCTCTCGTTGAAAAATACCCCAGTCATTCACGTTAACTGGGCCACACTCGCAGGTATAGTTTGTTGACAAAGAACAACATGTTTATTTTCCCTTGTACCAAATATGCCCCCACGAAATAATCAAACCTAGTAAATTACATAGCTCTATTGACATATGTAGGCCTAGTTGTGATCTTTCTTTCATGGCAATACTCAATGTAAATATCATTTGATGGAACATTTACTAACTTGCTCCAAAATATATTATTCATTCACTGTAGGCTACTGAAAGTGGGATTGAGCCAGAAGTGCCCAGTTGACATTGGCACTGTCATGACACAGTGTTTATTTACTGTATTGGCTATTTAGAAGCAGTGTTGCTGACACATACTTAGGTTGCTCTGCAGATGTTGTTTACTTTCGTTCTTGTTGCAGTAACCATGTTACAATCTTATCCCAAACTCATCAAAGCTGTCAATCACTTAGTATTTGTTGAAGCAGTCTAAAGTAGCTACAGTAGCTCTAGCCCATGAATGTGTGGCAGTGACAAACAAAATCTCACTTTTCAGTAAGTTAAGCTCTCATGAGTTATTCATTTGAGCCAATAGCTGATGGAATCATAAATGTCACATTTATTTCTGTGTTGTCTTCGATTCCATCTTCCTTTTCACTGACAGAGAGACAGTAAATACTAGACAACAGCACACTGGAAGGGGGTTTGCTCTCTGGCTTACTAGGATACACAGATTGAACAGCCCAGTGTAATCGACCTGACAGTCTCTGACCCAGTAGGGATGTGCCACTCTCCCAGTGTCCCTTCCCTTCATGTTGACCCAAACCAGTCAGATGTGACTGCCAGTGTCACGCCAACCCCTCCCTCCTTCACTCCACTGACTGGACTGGATGAACCTTGACACAGATGAAGGGTGACCTGACAAGAGATAGTGGCTGAACTGGTTTTAATGTGGCCACTGATGACTCAGCTGTAACTGATCTGGCTAGAGCAGGTTGAGTGTGATGCGAACAGACACACAGAAATGGAACTCATTTTAGAGGTTTAGCCTACCTGTGAAGCTCCCTTGACAGGCGACTAGGGCTTGGTCTTGTTTGAAGTGCCCTCTATCATCAGGTATTACTTAATGATGAATACGTGGTTCTATTAGGGTTTCATCAGTAATCTGTCAAGTGCACATAGATGATCACTGATTCTTGTAGCATACCACACCTTAGGATCTAGTCAAAAGTCATTGCGAAGCTAAAAAAATGGCAAGAAACCCAACAGTTACAGTACTTTTTTTTTTTACCCTGGCGCTTCTCTTCATGTGCTGAGCTGACACTACACTATACAGCAGTGGTCACCAACCGGTCAAATATTTCTGTAAAAAACCCAATGATAAAGCTTTCTGTTCCAAAATTGTTTCTTCGTCTCGCGCTGTTGGCGGTAGATGGCCCTGATTCATCTGCCCTGCGCACTGGGTAGGTAAAGTGTTCCGATTTTAAACCATTTAATGTGTTTAAAGGTACAAACTCTGCCTTCCCTTGCGGCCCGGAGAGCAAATCAAGTGCACTATTGGCCTACCGCTGGCCAATCGGATGGCTAAGATTACCGTGTCTGCAGTAACATAGCAGGCGTAAAAGAAAGCTACAGCAAAGTTGATACTGTGAAAACATTAAAAAACCATGACTAGAGAGAGACTGTCAACGAATACAGCAAAGAGCTACTGATTTTATGAGAGTTCATGTTTAAGTTCTTACTCTGCACAGTCAACACTTTGTATTCAACACTTTTATAAGCCATAAAATGTGCATTATTCCTACTTCCACTCGCGATACAACCAGCACTGCAGCTGTAATAAATTAGTAGGAAAGTGTATCAATATAGGCTTGCGTTATTATTAGCGGCTTGGATTTTTTTAAATATCAAGGAATATTTCACTTTCTCTGTTCATAGGAGTAACAACATGTTTGCATTAAGAAAGAAATAATGCGGTGCGACTTGAGTTTCACCATCAGCTGGAAGAGGGTGTCCCTTTTTGATCAATGTCAGCGGAGGAAATGGAGAAACTCATCTGATGCAGGCACCATTAGCCCAGTAAAGTATAAAAAGCAAATCATTGAAATGTATGCCCACTCAGCTGTGCCTTACAAGTAATACAACTGATCTATTGTATAGCCTACTGTACCTTAAAATTTGAAATCTCATTTTAAACATGGTCCGAACAACAATGCATTTGCAGGGCAATTAAAGCATAGTCAATATGCGGTGATAATGTATTGGGCCTATGTCCTACTGAACAAACCTCATTTCTACATAACTGTTTTTAATAGGTTCATTTTGCATAGGCTTAGGTTTTTTAAGTAATGTTTAAAAAAAATCTGAGCGTAGATATTTTGACTCAGAAAGTGATCTTGACTCAGAAACGGTTGGTGACCAATGCTATACAGTAATACTATTGCCTCAATTTGTCTTTTCATAACCTCATACCATAGGGAGCCGGAGTCAAGCTGGGTCCGGTACTACACATCAACACTGATATTCATCTCACACGAAGAGAGTGAAGATTTGTATTGAGTCTCTCTGAGGGTAGAGTCTGAGAAGGGATTACCCTTCTAATATGAGACAAATCATACAGGCATACACTGAGTATACAAAACATTAAGGACACCAGCTCTTTCCATTACATAGACTGACCAGGTCAATCTAAGTCAAAGCTATGATCCCTTATTGATGTCACTTGTTAAATCCACTTCAATCAGTGTAGATGAAGGGGAGGAGACAGGTTAAAGAAGGATTTTTAAGCCTTGAGACAATTGGATTATGTATGTGTGCCATTCAGAGGGTGAATGGGCAAGACAAAATATGTAAGTTCCTTTGAACGGGGTATGGTTGTAGGTGCCAGGTGCACCGGTTTGTCCTGGGTTTTTCACACTCAACAGTTTCCTGTGTGTATCAAGAATGGTCCACCACCCAAAGGACAGCCAGCCAACTTGCCACAACTGTGGGAATCATTGGAGTCAACATGGGCCAGCATCCTTGTGGAATGCTTTCGACACCTTAGAGTCCATGCCCTAACGAATTGAGGCTGTTCTGAGGGCAATACATAGACCACATGACGAGCTAATAAGTGGTGCAGTCACTTTGGTTTCTAAATCAGGTTTCGAGGTTGATGGTGTGGAGAAGACTGCTGTCAGTAAATGTGTGAAGGTGGCTCTGAGGAAAAGACAGTACTTCTAATAATCACCCCCAGGACCTGTCCTCCGCTAGCTTGTACCCTGATTTCAAATCTTATTGGTTTAGTTAGAAACAGGCGTGGCCTGGAACCAACACATTTGGATGGATTTTAATCTTTATGAATGTTTCAGAACAGTCTTATTGGTGCATAGGTTGCTGATTGAATTCTGTCCATATAGAACCAAATAACAGACTCTACTTCATTGGAAATCAGGCCATAATCTTAGGGTTATCCAATAACGACGAGGGATTTCTGTTAAGGTCACAAAACATACTCTTTCTAGCTAGTACAATGATTTAGAGGCATTGATTTTGTTTATATCAAGCTGCTGCCCAATTTTATAATTGTTTCTCCAAATCCGACATCTGCAAATCAATGGGGCCTGCGGTATCCAGTTGTTGTTTGGTCGAGCCATCAGTCTGAGAGAGATATTTTTATACTGTGTAGATACAAATAAATATGCTTGTTTGTGTACGATGTTGAAACATAAAACAAGCCAGAGGCAAAATATAAAATACTCTCTTAGACAAAAGCTGACCCATATAGAAACAAGTTTTAATGCTACGCTTCATATACTTAGAAAGCCTATTCAGACGAGGAACCTTTGTTTTTGGTCCACTGCCCACTGGGCCTGCAATATGTTTAACACAGAAAATGACTGAGGAAGAACTGTCACAGTCAACCTACAGTATGCCATCTTTTATTAGCTCAGGGGAAACTCTTTTCACTTCAAATGAGAACAGATGTATTTCATGCAGATGGGAATATGTTGCATTGACGTCAGAGGGAAGTTGGTTAGAGTGAAATCATTTTCACATGAGACTTTGTCAGCTCTTAATAGTAAAATATAGGCTAATGAACAATTTAACATGGTCAGTTTATGTTGTGAGGGTAGAATGACATAAATCTTGACAATGAGTCAATGAAAAAACACAGACGTACAGTACCTACCTCAATGAGGAAGAAACTCAGCATGGATGCTATAGCCATCTTGGGGATTATTAACACCATGCCAGGAAAACAGCAGCACCTTGTAGAGGATGGTGAATGTGAACAGTCAACCTGGCATGCATAGAGAGAGTCACTTCTCAGTAGCATTTCATACAGGTTGGGATTGTGTGTTAAAACCGTCTAGCAGTAGATACCGTACAAAAATGGCTATCGTAGGAAAATGTCTTATGTGAAAAGAGGTAAAGGAGAAATAGTAGATTTCATCTGTTTCCCTGGTCTGATAGTGTTGCATGCCTTCTCCGACAGATATTGATATTCAATATCTGGTGTCCAATAAAATATTGACATGCTTTATGTCCATAAATCCACGTATACGGCCTTGTATGTATTCAAATACTGTACCTGTACAGATGAACATAGCCTTTTATTTTGATCAAAACGAAGAGACCAACGAGCCACTGCAGCCCCTCATGATCAGTTCCGGTTGTTTTGTGGCACACACCCCCATCAAAGTTTCCCATCGCTGTTCTAGACTTTCATGGCTGAGAAGGAAAAGGGCCGAAGCCTCTTACAGTAGCTCCCCATTTATATCTATTAAATGAGCCACGAGGCTAACCACGGTGTTGTTGAGGAAGAGCCTAGATAGATAAAGAGTAAGTGTCAGCCCCATAAAACAACAGTCATTCCTTCTGTATGTGAATGGAATTCAAAATCCCTCTTTCTAAAAATGGAATTATATGGGCTAATTATGCAAGTGTCAGGCAGGAAGCAGCCCTGGTAGAAATTAATGCCATGTCTTCCCCCTGGAGATGTGGTACCCTGTTAAACCCACAGAGACACAACACGCTGATGGGTATGTTATCTATCTAATGAGGTCCATAGGGCTTTAGACCTGACACGGCATGGGAATAACACTGTGTGCACAGATCTCCCGTGATGAGACGCCATGGCAGTGTGTTGTGTAATCTGTAATGGAGTTTAGCATTAACCGCCTCCAATGAATTGTCAGAGTGGGATTAATACTCACACAGTGCTGGGTGTGAATGTTGAAATATGGCCCTACTGTTGCGATTCTGTGTGTTGTCTCAAAGGAGGGAGGCAGTGTGTGAAGTCCTTCCTCTAATCCTCTTCCTCTCTTCCTTCCCTCTCTCCACCTCCTCAAAAGTGTCATCGGGAGGCGAGGAACCTCCATTGCTCTCCTCGCTTCCCTATGACCATTTTGAGAACTAGTCAAGGAGAAAGGAAATACTATTGAGATTCACCCAGCAGTGTCTCATTGGATTCCTGCCTAAAGTGTCAGCCTGTGAGTGGGGAACCCTGTTCCCTGGTGCACTCATGCGATCCGTGTCTCCTTTGACAGTACAATTCAACTGTGAGCTCTGGCCCTGTTACAGCCTATCAAGTTCTTGCTGCACTGTTTCACTATACAGAAGATCCTTGAAACACTCATTCTCTGTATACATCCTAAGACAAGACCCTATATAGCTTTTATTTTGCATTTTTTACATTTAAGTCATTTAGCAGATGCTCTTATACAGAGCAACTTAAAGGAGCAATTAAGGTAAAGTGCCTTGCTCAAGGACACATGGACAGTTTTTCGACCTTTCGGTTACTGGCCCAACACTCTAAAACCACGACTCCAGCCATCCGAGTCATAGACTGTTTTCTCTGCTCCCGCACGGCAAGCGTTACCTATGGAACCAACAGGACCCTGAACAGCTTCTACCCCCAAGCCATAAGACTGGTAAATAGTTAACCAAATAGCTATCCAGACTGCATTGACCCCTTTTTGCACTAACTTTGACTCGTCACATACGCTGCTGTTACTGTTTATTTTCTATCCTGTTGCCTAGTCACTTTACCCCTACCTATATGTACATATCTACCTGAATTACCTCTGTACATCTACTCGGTGATGGTACCCTGTGTATATAGCCAAGTTATTGTTACTCATTGTGTGTTTATTCCTTGTGTTATTATCTTTGTAGTATTTTTCAATATTTCTCTCTGCATTGTTGGGAAGGGACTGTAAGTTAACATTTCACTGTTAGTCTACACATGTTGTTTATGAAGCATGTGACAAATACAATGACATTTATGTGTAGGTAAAGCTAGAATACCATGTTTTATGCGGTATATAGGCTATGAGTAAGTGAAGTGTTTCTGTCTGCCTATCAGGTGGTTTCCTGGAGATCAGGGGAATCCACCTCCAGTAGTCCCACACTAGCAACGGTGGAAGGATTTCTCTCTACCGCTCTTTCTCGGCTGTTGTCCGACTCCATTAGCCTTGTTACTGAACGATCAATGCTGATGAGAGCACACCGGCTCCTCCAGAAGAGAATAGAAATGTGCTTATCTCCCACTTAGCACGAATAACATTTGAAACCCGATGAGCCGTGCATCTCATATGCTGTTTAATTCACTTAAGCGCTGTAGGAAGAGGCAGAGAGAAAGAGAATTACAGAGAGATAGAGAGAAGAGATACTAAGAGAACAACAGCCATGCTAGTTTTGTCGAACTTTCTTCTGCAGGTTTTCGTTTGTACTTCCCTGTCATGTGTTCTTCACTTGAAGCAATGTATTTACTGCTGTATGTACAATTCTAGGCTATATGCAAAGGATCTATGCTTGTGTTGTTCTGTTTCTTATTGCATCTGTCTTTGTCTCTTTTGAGTCTACGTCTCTGCTTCTGTCTTGGGTTCTTCCCGTCTTTTTCTGTCTGTCTGTTTGTACATGGTCTTAACATGTCCTTGATCTAATCTGTGTGTGTTTGTCTGTCTCTGTCATGATGTTCTGTGTCTCAATGATTCATATGTTGTCTGGTGAAGATGAAGTATGAAAACTCCTGAGCTACTGTTCGCTTTCTCATGCCACTAGCATCTCCAGTTTATGCTGTTTCCAGTATTTACACATTCATTTATGATAGGGCGGGGAATTGCCAGAAACCTCATGATACGATACTTAGGTGGCGATACGATATGTATTGCGATTCTCGCGATTCTATATATCAATACTGTGATTTTATTGTGATTTGATGTACCAAACATATTTCTCACCATATGTCTGCTGCAGAGAGACCAGAGAGAGACATGAGAATGAGTTTTGATCAGTCAGGGAAATAAAAGTGCTTAAAATAAATTGCCCCCCTATTTCAAAAGAAGATGGAGAACAAGCTATGAAGAAAAAATACTGTAGTTTTGGTGCAGGTACAGCCAACTAGCGCAAAAATTATATTGCGATATTGTCAAAATGATGCGATAGCCTATATAGTCAAATATAATATCCCGATATTGTATCAATGTTTTTCCCCCATACAGTTTATTATATATATATTAGTGTTCATGTTTTTTCACACATCTGATTGACATAATCCAGCTTTAAATGGCTACTTACTGTATGTTTATGTTTTGATAGAGAAGTGGCATCGATACACACCAGTTCACAGCTACTATGTACTATGTAACCCTACAGTGATAGAAAAACAGACATTTTGGTTATCTAAGGATATGCTACACAAAATACCATATCACGTAATCAATCATCATGGCAATCATAGAAACAGTGTTGCTTTCCATGCTAAATAATCCCATTACCTTTTCCTCAGGATTTGATGTGCTTTGAGTTGACGAAACATAATGCTGCTGAACCTGTGTAGTGTTAAGGTCAGTGTCCTCCTCGCTCTGTGCCGTCATCATTACCCATCAGCCATCACACCTATCATGCTGCGCTCCATAACAGCATGGTGATCCATCTGTGGTGTCTTCACTCAATGTGTTTGTGTTTCTAGCTGTGTCTCATATGGTGTTACAACTGAAGTACCCAGGTCCAGTGTCCTATGCCCAGTCACGGTCACCATGATGCCTCTGCTTGGGGTCTAGCCCTTACCCCTGGGTGTGCTTGTATGGTAAAGATGCTCCAAGCATTGAAATAGACAGACAATTACCTAAACCAACTAACTAACCTACAAACAACCCCCCTCTAAGTGTAAGAATGACATGATACAGTATGAGACATGCAGTGATGTTTAGATATCACTATTACATAGACTATTTGGCCTACAGTTGGTCCTAACTGGCCCAATATATTGCTTGGATTCTGAAAATCTACAATTAACTAAAACGGAGAACCAGGTACGCTGTTCAGTATTCGAAAGGATCAGGCCTTTTCACAAAAGATCTGTTGGAGTAAACCAGCCTAAAGTGATGGTAATCTCACTGAGAAGTTAGGATGTTCTTTCGTAGGGGGAGTTAGACTGCCAGGTGTCTCTAGAGCCAGAGCTGTCTGTCTGTACCTCTTCTACTTTGGGAGAGCTGCTTTCCAACACACAGATAGGACTTTTTATGTTGGCACTGCGTGTAGGCTACAACATGGATTGTTCACTCCAGGCTGTTTACTGTGAGGATTGTGTCTGTAGTTGCCCTTATTTAAAATATATATTTTTAATTTAACTAGGCAAGTCAGTTAAGAACAAATTCTTATTTACAATGACAGCCTACACCGGCCAAACTTGGACAATTGTGCACCGCCCTATGGGACTCCCAATCACGGCCAGTTGTGATACAGCCTGGATTCTAACCAAGGTGTCTGTAGTGACACCTCTAGCACTGAGATGCAGTGTCTTAGACCGCTGCGCCACTCGGGAACCCCTTAGGCCCGATAACTATATTGGTGTTCTGTGAGTAAAAGATAAAGATCTCTGGGGAGCGTGTGGGGTTTGTGTGATGTTCTTATTGGACAGGTTTTACTAACACCTCCCAGTTTAAAAACATTTCACAATGTTCACTCCCTACTGAACAAGACCCAGATCGCACCTCACGGCTCTACCATCAGATTAACATTTCCATCAGTGGAACCCATTCCCCCACACTCGTCCCTCACATCGTTAACGTCCATTACGAATGTGTGTGTTTGCCCAAATGTTTCTGCCAGCTCCTATGAATAACTGTGATTGTCCTGCTAACAGTTAACAACCTCCATGTTTATGGTGATGTGGAACAGAGTGCCAAATGGCTACTACTGCCGCTGGGTGGAACGGCTCTGAATCCTCTGATTGAGCGAGGAGCGTTCACTTACGTTTAAATTTGTTCTTATTGGCCTTTTAATGCCACGCGAAAGAGCTTCGATGTCTAAGCAGATTGGCAATGGGTAGAGCTAAGTGCCCTGCAATCTCAAAGCTGGCACTGGCAGAAATATTTTGACTACTCTATATAGTCACAATGTAAAGCGCATTTTTTTACAGAAAATAAACCCGTCAGAATGTAATCTAAGTAGTCCAGCAACAATGTCCCTAATTTATTTAATGATTTAAAGTAGCTGGACTTACATCAGACAGGGAAGATGTGCTATCTCATACGTGAATCATCCAACACCACTTCCTGTATTTACATTACCCAGTAGTACATGGTGTGTGTGCTGTACCTCTCTCCAGAACTTGTACCAGAACAGGTTCCTGGGCCTGGCCGCTATGGCGTCGCCGTCGCGGAGCGCCCAGAGTCGCCGGCGCTGCAAGGATGCTGGGGCACGTTACAGCTACAGCCCCGAGCAGTACCCCAATGGTGGGCCCCGGCACGACCACGCCACCGCTCTGGCCCTGCAGCCCCGCTCCACCAGCGACGCTGACTTGGTCACCTCGGACAGCCGCTCCACACTGACCGTCAGCACCTCCCACTACGCCATCGGCCAGTCCCAGGACATGCTCATCTGCTGGGACATTAAGGAGGAGGTGGACGCCGGGGACTGGATCGGCATGTACCTCATAGGTGGGTGGAGCTTCTGATGAGTCAATGGCATGAGTCAAGTCGACACCAGTTGTATTGGGAACATGTGACAAATACAATTTGATTGACAAATCAAACATTTCGTATGAGAATGTCACTCTCAGCCAAACATCAGAATGATCGTCCATACTTTGCCCATGATGACTAATCCCACTGGACACAAATGTCAACTCATTGGTTCAATGTAATTTCATTTTCAATGTTGATTCAACCAGTGTGTGCCCAGTGGGATGTTTATAGCTTTTCCCAACTTATAGCTTTTCCCAATTTGTCAAGTTCACAGTAACCTTTGATTACAGTGAGTATGTAAAAGAATATAGAAGCTATAGAATGTACTGTAACGTTGTGTATGATGTTCCTGTTGGTTTAGATGAGGTCCTGTCGGAGAACTTTCTGGACTATAAGAACCGAGGAGTGAACGGCTCCCACAAGGGCCAGATAGTGTGGAAGATTGATACCAGCTCCTACTTTGCAGATTGTAAGTATATCTACCTCTTTAAAAATCACACTTTTAAGTGTCGACAGGTCAACTGCTAGCAATATTGTGAGACTGTTCCTGTTGTTTTCTCACTATGTGGGAGATCTGAAGTTTAGCATTGTAGCACATCCTGCATGTATAGCTTGTTGTTTAATAGTTCATTTCACCCCCCTGTCAGTGTCGCAAGCTGTTAGAATTATACCATGAGGTGATTCTTTATTTATACTAATTAAAATGGTACATCAGGCTACAGGCAGGCACGGATGTTTCTGAGGGCTGCAGAAATCACAGTGAGTCAAACTCAAAAACCCACCGTCTCTTCCAGATGTCTGGAACTTTCTGACAATTTCACCACCAATTTGTCAGCCAGGGAGATGTTTTTTTTGGGGGGATTATGTAAAATATGTCCCATTATCCACATTTCTGTCCATATCTCATTCTCCAACCTGCCTACGCCTGCCGGGACGGATGTATTGATTTCTCTTTCCTTTGCTATTCATCTTCGACAGGGATATGACAACTAGCAGAACTAATGTCTGCTGTTCACATGGCAACCTGCCTGATCTGTGGCTGGGACTGGGGATCAGTCCAAAAAAAACACCTTATCTACTGCAGAGGCTGCAGAAAGCGCAAGCCTAGAGAGAGATATCCTCACGCTCCCTGTGGAAGAGCCTGAAACTCCCCTGTGGTGGCAGAACCCAATGAATGTGCTAGGAATGCTTAAATAACGGGAGCCCGTTTTTGTGTGACAAGCAGATAGTGAATTTTTGTTAGAGCCTCCCTTGGATACAAATGGGATGTGTTACGGAGTGAAATGGTATCCTATTAGTTATGTGACAGAGGAGCAGGTGTGAGCTGTTCTCAGACTGACACACACACACACACACACACACACACACACACACACACACACACACACACACACACACACACACACACACACACACACACACACACACACACACACACACACAGGGGAAGTCAAGTGGAACATTGAGAAAGTGGGTCTTTACTGGTTGCTATTTCTTTTGCTCAGCTCTGATTTTCTGTTTTTAGAACATGTGTAGTAACTGCATAAGGAGACTGATTTAGCAGGACAAATTCACCTGGGACTCCCCTCTCGTTAACACAACCACCACCCACCTCTTTGTCATCACAATGTGGGTTCTCTAGAGCGTGTTTCTCTCTCTCTGTCTCTTTCTCTCTCTCTCTCTCTCTCTCTCTCTCTCTCCCTCTCTCTCTCTCTCTCTCTCTCTCTCTCTCTCTCTCTCTCTCTCTCTCTCATCCCTCCATCCAACCCAGTGGGTCACGGGCAGGGGGAAAAAACAACTTTGTTATGACATGACCTTAATCTCACCTTCTCTCTCTTTCTCTCTCTGTGTTGTTATCCCTTATTCTCCCTCCCTCGTTCTCTATCCCAGTATTTCTCACTCTCTCTTTCTCTCTATCTCAGTTTGTCTCAATCTCTCTCTTGATTTTGACACGCTCACTGGATGTGACTATTTTAGTAAAAAGTGTCGTCTGATGGTACAATTGCTTGCCATGCATTGAAATGTGTCAAGAAAAGGGAACTTAAAGTTAAAACTCT
The DNA here is from genome assembly GCA_023634145.1 of Thymallus thymallus. Lineage (NCBI taxonomy): Eukaryota > Metazoa > Chordata > Actinopteri > Salmoniformes > Salmonidae > Thymallus > Thymallus thymallus. The sequence goes on along the minus strand of CM042417.1, from coordinate 13,760,019 downwards.
CTCTCTCTCTCTCTCTCTCTCTCTCTCTCTCTCTGTCTCTCTCTCTCTCTCTCTCTCTGTCTCTCTCTCTCTCTCTCTCTCTCTCTCTCTCTCTCTCTCTCTCTCTCTCTCTCTCTCTCTCTGTCTCTCTGTCTCTCTCTCTCTCTCTCTCTCTCTCTCTCTCTCTGTCTCTCTCTCTCTCTCTCTCTCTCTCTCTCTCTCTCTCTCTCTCTGTCTGTTTCTTTCCCTCTCTCCTGCAGCGGAGACTAAGATCTGCTTCAAGTATTACCACGGTGTGAGCGGAGCACTGCGAGCCACCACACCCAGTGTGACGGTGAAGAATGCATCTGTCCCTGTGAGTGTCACCACAACACACCCTCGCCTTAACCCCTCCCCTCTGTCCTCCTCCCTAGATCTGTGCCTCCCTAGTAGGCACAGATTTAGTAACCTATAGGCACAGGTCTAGCACAGATCTAGGATCAGCTTATGTTGGCGTTAAAAAAAAAAGAAGAGACATTTGATAAACCTACACAGACCATACTGTACCTGCTAATATCAATGTCTGTGAGAACATATGCCAACAATGTAGCATCCCAACATTTCTGTAATGGCAGTTGGTTTACATAGTAGCGGACTCTACAGTAGTCATGTCCTCATCGAGGGCTGGACTGCATCCAAAGACATAACAAAGGAGAATTACTGCACAGGAACAGAGGCATTAGAAAGAACATGGGGAAGAGAGTGAGCAGAAGTCCTCTTTAATGAACAAGAGGTTGCGTGCAGCCCTCCCTATCTCTCCTCCTCTTATCCTTCGCTGAATTGGAAGTTCAAGAGCTCTGTGGGGCGGCCAGCCTCTTTCATCCACTCCTGCTGTTGTTTTTACTGTAAGATTGTCCTTGCTGCATCCATCCCTCTATTTTAGTATGCTGGGCTGAGATGCCCCCACCCACTTTTCGATTGAATGCGTAGTAGAGTTGTATAGTGTAATGACCATAGAGGTCCCATAATTCATAGGATATATCATTAATAGATTCCACAGAATTGCAATTACTGTCTTACTGTGCAGTCTTTTGAGAGTTTAACTCTTTATACCATCTGTCTGTGGATTAGATGATCATGGACTGCTCCAGATTGACCTGGCTCTTGTTGGTGGAGTTTCTCATTTCCTAAATGCCAGAGAGAGTTACCTTAATTAGCTTTCTACTGCATGGCACCTTTTAGCCTTCATTGGGAATGGAGGTGAGTAGCTGTGGAGAGTTTGGGAACACAGTTATCTACCACTTGCGTTGTGCCCTGTTGAAGTGTGTTGAAGATTTGAATGCAAAGGCACTCCCTATTTATTAATGTTATGATGACAATGGTGAATGGCGAATCCCAAATCACACCCTATTCCCTATAAAGTGCACTGCTTCTGGCCAAATCTGTAAAGAAATATATCTCTGTCTGTGTGTTTTATACACAGTGTTGGGTTGTGTGTGTTGGCCAGTAATTCACTTTGACCGCATTGGCTTCTACCGTCACCTGTCCTTCTGCTTTGATTACATAATCCCATAGACCTGCCGTTGCATACTTCTTCATTCAACATTGAACGTTGGCCCTGGCTGGTAGTGCAGTGTTTGACCTAAGCTAGGCTTGCTATAGTGTTACTGCGACTGCCTGCCTTTGTGCTGGCGTGGCCACCAGAAATGCTGATCACCTCTAAACCTGATCTGACTACTGGATTCCTGGTTTAAAATAACCTCACCTTGTCAGAGGGAGAGAGAAGGCTGAGGTGGATGAGGTAGAGAACACAGCACATCAAACGTACATGGGCGGAGGAAGGGGCCCCTAGCTCCAGTGTTTCACTACAGTACTGAAGCTTGTCAGGCAGATAGATGATGGAGTGGACATGCTCGGCCGCTTTGGACCGATGAGGCGAATTGTGTTTGTGTGTGTGTGGACTGTTGAGGCAAAGTGTGTGTGTGTGTGTGTGTGTGTGGGACTGTTGAGGCAAAGCGTGTGTGTGGAGTGTGATTCATGGAGAGACAGCCAACAGCCGTGACTGATGATGTCTCCGAGACGCACTGAGAGGAGGAGGAGGCGGAGGACTCTACTCACCTGGCTGGCCTGGGTAATAGATGGCCACTTCTTTTCTCTCTTCTTCTTGTACTTTCTTGTTCTCTCTTTCTCTACCCCTCACTCTCACCCTCTACCTCTCTTTCTCACCCTCTCCTTCTCTCTTTCTCTCTCTCTCTCTTGCTTTCTCACCCTCTATCTGTCTTTCTCTCCTCTCTATCACTCTCTCTATCTCTCACCCTCCCCCCTCTCTGTCTTCATATGTGTGACAGGATCTGTTCTGTTAACTCCTGGTAGTGCTGCTCTATTCTGCCTGAGGGCATAACGCTTGAAGTTTGAAGACGGTTGTCGCTCAGTGCATTAAAACATCTATATTCAGGGGAGGTGTTGTCTGAGGAGCAGGTGTCAATCTAGTAGTTAAATTATAGTATTTCTGTATCACAGATGTATAAAGTGGTGTTCACTTTAACTGCTATGTGTTGTCGCTTGCACACTAACCTCAGGCTGTAGGAGAGGTGGCTGTGTAGTGAGATAAGGAGCCTGTCAAATCAGAGAATCAGTGTGGAACTGTCCCTATCGTCTCTTATGTTTCATCTCAGATCACACACACACACACACACACATACGCACACACACACACATACACATACATATACACATACACATACACATACACATACACACACACACATACAAACACACAGTGTGTGTTATCTGTGTTACTGGCTTGGCGTTTCCTCTCGAGGGACTCTCCTTCCAAGAATGTGTACTAGATTACAAATGTCTTGACTGAGAAACCCACAGCCATAATACTAAACAACACAATGTATGCTGACGTCCACAGAGCTGGGATGTAAACCTTATAACCAGTGCTTCCCATCCATCAGTGTACCCATAATGGTAAAATGCCAGATTCCTTCTCTGTTCCCTCTCTGTTCCCACTATGTTCCCTCTCTGTTCCCTCTCTGTTCCCTCTCTGTTCCCACTCTGTTCCCTCTCTGTTCCCTCTCTGTTCCCTCTCTGTTCCCTCTCTGTTCCCTCTCTGTTCCCTCTCTGTACCCTCTCTGTTCCCTCTCTGTTCCCTCTCTTTCAAAGCCCTCTATTACATTAGAAAGGAGATTAAGTTATTTACAGAAAGTGTTTGGCTCAGGTCTACCTTGATTGAATAGTTACTGTACAGTAGTATGTGATTCTTCATTCAGGAGAGGCAGGCCGAGAAGCTTGGTTGTGTGTGTGTGTGTGTGTGTGTGTGTGTGTGTGTGTGTGTGTGTGTGTGTGTGTGTGTGTGTGTGTGTGTGTGTGTGTGTGTGTGTGTGTGTGCGTGCGTGCGTGCGTGGTTGCGTGCAGGGCAGTGCACGTGCGCATCTATGTCAGCATAAAGTATATGTATGTGTCTCCGTCCTCACTGTGTCCTGACTCTCTAGTCTAAGCCGTGCCATGCGCTGAGCTGACAGGACTGCTGTGTAAGCGTTTCACTCAGTGGGGCGCCAGCCTTAGCAGGCAGCAGAGCAGCCGCACTGCAGAGGAGAATCCCCCTCTCTTCTTCTCTCTCTCTCTCCCTCTGCCTTTGAATCTGACGCTGCCTCTCTGAATCTGACTCGACCAGTTACTCCCATCAATACCCCACTGGCCCTAGTCTGGCCTCAAGTCAGAGTAGGTTCACCTGGGCCATGGCCTTAGGCTTTTTGGAGAGCCTCAGGAGTAGAAAGCACTAGTGTAAAACCCTGTTGTGGAAAAGGGACATATTTATGCACATATGTGCTTGGTCCCACCCCACCACACCCCATGTCTTTTATATGTTGTATATATTCTATAGATCTCAGTACAAGAGGCGTCACTACAGTCCCTGGTTCGAATCCAGGCTGTATCACATCCGGCCGTGATTGGGAGTCCCATAGGGCGGCGCACATTTGGCCCAGCGTCGAACTTGCCTAGTTAAATAAAGGTTAAATAAAGGTTAAAAAAAATAATGTATGTGTATATATATATATATATATATATATATATATATATATATACAGTGGGGAGAACAAGTATTTGATACACTGCCGATTTTGCAGGTTTTCCTACTTACAAAGCATGTAGAGGTCTATAATTTTTTATCATAGGTACACTTCAACTGTGAGAGACGGAATCTAAAACAAAAATCCAGAAAATCACATTGTATGATTTTTAAATAATTAATTAGCATTTTATTGCATGACATAAGTATTTGATCACCTACCAACCAGTAAGAATTCCGGCTCTCACAGACCTGTTAGTTTTTCTTTAAGAAGCCCTTCTGTTCTCCACTCATTACCTGTATTAAATTCAACTGTTTGAACTCGTTACCTGTATAAAAGACACCTGTCCACACACTCAATCAAACAGACTCCAACCTCTCCACAATGGCCAAGACCAGAGAGCTGTGTAAGGACATCAGGGATAAAATTGTAGACCTGCACAAGGCTGGGATGGGCTACAGGACAATAGGCAAGCAGCTTAGTGAGAAGGCAACAACTGTTGGCACAATTATTAGAAAATGGAAGAAGTTCAAGATGACGGTCAATCTCCCTCGGTCTGGGGCACCATGCAAGATCTCACCTCGTGGGGCATCAATGATCATGAGGAAAGTGAGGGATCAGCCCAGAGCTACACGGCAGGACCTGGTCAATGACCTGAAGAGAGCTGGGACCACAGTCTCAAAGAAAACCATTAGTAACACACTACGCCGTCATGGATTAAAATCCTGCAGCGCACGCAAGGTCCCCCTGCTCAAACCAGCGCATGTCCAGGCCCGTCTGAAGTTTGCCGATGACCATCTGGATGATCCAGAGGAGGAATGGGATAAGGTCATGTGGTCTGATGAGACAAAAATAGAGCTTTTTGGTCTAAACTCCACTCGCCGTGTTTGGAAGAAGAAGAAGGATGAGTACAACCCCAAGAACACCATCCCGACCGTGAAGCATGGAGGTGGAAACATCATTCTTTGGGGATGCTTTTCTGCAAAGGGGACAGGACGACTGCACCATATTGAGGGGAGGATGGATGGGGCCATGTATCGCGAGATCTTGGCCAACAACCTCCTTCCCTCAGTAAGAGCATTGAAGATGGGTCGTGGCTGGGTCTTCCAGCATGACAACGACCCGAAACACACAGCCAGGGCAACTAAGGAGTGGCTCCGTAAGAAGCATCTCAAGGTCCTGGAGTGGCCTAGCCAGTCTCCAGACCTGAACCCAATAGAAAATCTTTGGAGGGAGCTGAAAGTCCGTATTGCCCAGCGACAGCCCCGAAACCTGAAGGATCTGGAGAAAGTCTGTATGGAGGAGTGGGCCAAAATCCCTGCTGCAGTGTGTGCAAACCTGATCAAGAACTACAGGAAACGTATGATCTCTGTAATTGCAAACAAAGGTTTCTGTACCAAATATTAAGTTCTGCTTTTATGATGTATCAAATACTTATGTCATGCAATAAAATGCAAATTAATTACTTAAAAATCATACAATGTGATTTTCTGGATTTTTTATCTATGATAAAAATTACAGACTTCTACATGCTTTGTAAGTGGGAAAACCTGCAAAATCGGCAGTGTATCAAATACTTGTTCTCCCCACTGTATATATATATATAGACACACTCTGTCCCACTGTCTGTGTACAGTATGTGATGACTCTAGTCTAGCATTTCACTCTCTCTCTCTCTCTCTCTCTCTCTCTCTCTCTCTCTCTCTCTCTCATTGTGATTACTCTTCCACCATTGGATTCAATTAGTGGTCGTGTTCTCTGAACTGGAAGATGACAAAGATGGTGGATAAATGAAGATGTCCCACTCAGGCTGTTTACCATTTAAAAAAATTGTCAGTTCCTATCTGCTTAACGGGGTGGCTCTCCCATAGGCACCCATGCATTAGCAGCTGGGTCTGGTCTGCTTAGTTCATTAACTGTATATGAACCAGAAAAAAAGTAGGGAGTGGGATGTCTCACTTCCTCTTCTGTCTCTGAAGATGATAGAACAAGGACAGTGATATGGGGGAGCTGTCTGTCAGATCCTCTGGGTGTCTATTTATGGCTTTTGCCCTTTAATTAAATTCATATCCACACTGCAGATATACAGTAGTACGGCTTGATCTTGAGTAAGAGCATCGCCTGCTAAGTCAAATAGTGGGGACAGAGTGCTTAAACATTAGTTTTTTTACTCACCTTTGAAGACCAGTACAGTCCATATTGTTAGAAACAATATTGGATTTTTCAAGAGTAGAAATTAAAACCCCTACAGGTCAGATAGTTATCTAAGCATTTGTTTTCTACACGTGTCCCCTCCTCAACCTAAATGCATTATTTGCAGGAAGTAGGACGATCGATTACTGCCTCTCCTAAAAAAAGTAATCTTGTTATTGTGAAACTAGTGCCAGTTCATTTTGTAAGTGAATCTATGGTTGAAATGTAATTTTAGTAATCTGGCAGTCAGATTATGTTAATCTCTCTGTGTTGGGGTATAATCTGTGGTTAGACCTTTGCTGTTGTTGGCTTCTGCTTTATATTCAATGCCAAAGGATTTTCATTTCTTTGTCTACAACTGGTCCAAACACCTGCTCTTAAGGTTATTTTGTTTGCTTACAAATTGTTTATGTTTACTGGCATTTAAGGCTTTTGTTTTGTAATAAAAAATGTGAAAATGGTGGGTAAAGTCACCAAGACATCAAAAGGATTTTGAGCGCACAGTACACATTTGTGAATCTCTAGTGTAGTAAATACAGTGTTGACACACACAAACACACACAATTTTCTCCACTATGTCAGAGACAGCTGATGGGTTCTGGGTGTTGGTGTTTCCCCCATCAGAGAGCCCTGGAGGGGAGGGCTGATGCAGCTGCAGTTTTCCCTGTTCTGAGAAGGCCTCTCCCTGGGGGCCTCTCCGTGCTCTTCCCCTTCCTTTCTGGAGACCGGATCAATGGAACCCTAATGAATGCAAGGCTATTGATCCCCCAGCGCTCCGCCAGGCCCACTGTAATGGCCCTGAAGTACTGGATCTCACTTCTCAGACAGGACAGGACAGATAAGGAGGAGGAGGAGGGAAGGGAGGGGAAGGGGAGGCACAGCATGTAACTCTCTCCCTATTGTATGTGGCTTCCTTTCTCCCTGTTCATTGCTCTTTCTCTCTTTTTCTCTCTTTCTCTCTCTTTCTTTCCACACAGGTGCTGAAGCCAGTGGTCAGCCAGGAGGTCACACAGAGTCTTGGCAACAGAAGGCTCATCAGTTTCTCTCTCTCAGGTGAGTCACTCTTCCTCCATCCCTCCATCCCTCTTTTAACACAGGGTGTCCCATGGGGCAGGAGAAGCTCTGTTTGGCACCATTGATACCTCTATTTTAGTTCAGAAGGTCAGGCTCAATGTCAGTCAATCAAGTTATTAATGTGGTCTATTTTAGACTTCAAGGAGAGACGCTCCCTTGTTTTGGTTCTATATCAGGCTTTGTGTCAATATTGTCAATGTGCCATTTTAGCAGGATGAGGGTATAGTCAACTATGCATAAAGCTCTGCTTTTTAACTCTAGAACCACCTGACCTTTCAGCCTATAAGTACCCGCTAGAGAACGTTTCCTTTAGCATATATATTTTTTTAAACCTTTATTTAACTAGGCAAGTCTAACCACTGGGCTACCTGCCGCCCCAGGCAGCCCAGTTAGCATATGCATCAGATGCATATCAACCCGCAAGGTGCATCAAACATAAGCACCAACGCTTGATAAATCATGCATAAACTATTGGAAAGGTTTAATTGCATGAATAAATATTTGTGGAAATATATCAATTGAAAACAATTATATCAATTGTTATTTGTTTATATATAGTCAAGGATATGTTTTTGTATAATTCTACAAAGTCCTAGAAAAAACCTAGGCCTATAAACTATTTTCGTTACCCTTACAATAAAAACATTACAGCGTAATCCACATGATCAACTTTATTTGTAGTTTCAAATAGTAATAGAGTTATAGTAATGAATAAAGTCCTTGTTTTGACAAAACAGAAACAAAAAATATAAAAAATAATATAACCAGCCAGGTGCACAGGTGAACGTATTTGCTGTATTCATTAACAAAAGCACCAGTGCATGAACAATTGTAAAGGATGAATTGCATAAATAAAATAAAATCATATTTCAATGTTAAGTTCATTATGTTACTATGTTTTGCTTAGTAGCCAGAGCAATGTTGCTGTGTGAGTGGTCATGTGCTGAATCACGGACAGCACGGATATTGTTGGAAAAAGTGACATTTGGAAATAGAGCTGCACCTCTTGAATTATGAGAGTTATTTTACAAAGTGTCATAGAAACTGTAATATATCCTCTTTCTGATACTTACTCTTATTATGTGTGAAATTAGTTTTGGTATAGTTTAGGTGTAGTTTGGATGGACTCCCGCTCATCAAGTTGGATAGAGTCAAGGTTATGTTTTGCATTATTCTGAAAGCCTACTGCAACACATAGCATGTTTTCGTTTCCCTTACAATACATTTGATTAGTAATAAAACAGTTCCGTAACAGCTTCTTTTTACAAAGTAAAACGTAAAAGACAATGGTATCAACCCCAAGGCGGGCGGTCAAATAATTTGCTGCTGATAAACAGGCAGAACACAAACTCATCATTACACTGTTGTCTTTCTAAAGCTCTTCACCCTCCTCATCATTCAGTTAGGCCTCATTTAAATTCTATTGTGAAGTAAGGTGCACAATTATAGCCCTTTCATCCATTTGTCATTCATTCAGTGAGGAGAGAGAGAAGCATTAGCGCCTGGCTGGGTACCAACGTCCTACAGCACATTGTCTTGGTGGTTTAAGTTGGGAATAGGTGTTTGTGATTTCAAAATTCTGACAAAAGAACAGTGTAAAATACAAACATTTAGCAAAAGTCAAGGAAGGAGGACATCGTTTTTTTGGTGTCAGTGACCGTTAGCCTATGGTGTGTTTTTATTTAATTTAACTAGGCAAGTCAGTTAAGAACAAATTCTTACTTACAATGATGGCTTACACCGACCAGACGACTCTGGGCCAATTGCGTGCCGCCTTATGGGACTCCCAATCACAGCTGGTTGAGATACAGCCTGGATTTGAACCAGGGTGTCTGTAGTGACACCTCTAGCACTGAGATGCCGTGCCTTAGACCACTGTGCCACTCTGGAGCCCACAGCTCTAGTGTTACGATAACACTACTGACATTTTGGAGGCGTCTAAAACTCAAATATCTATTTGAGAAAGAGCATTGGCGAAAACTTTCAGTGCAGTTTCTCTCTCTCGTTCTCTCTCCATGGTAGGTGGATAAACTGCATCTTTGCCCATAGCTATACGTACACATCCTCTTTCAAAGCAAATGTGTGGTTATGTTTCAGAGGTGTCTGTTGTTGTGCTCTGTTAAAAGCCAATCGCCCATGCACTGCCCTGGAGCTTGTTGTATCTGGCCCTACTGTACTGTACCCGTGCCTCCACAGCTCACCATCCCCCACAAGTGTCATTGAAGCCCTGGCAATCTGTACTGTAGCTAATGTAGCTATTTCTCACATTGCTACGGATAGGGCTTCTGGAGCTGGCTGCAACTATCTACCTTCCAAATATAGCTGTTTTTGAGATGCCTGTTGGAATGCTCCGTTTGATTCGCTGACCGCGTTCAATATAGGCTTTCATCTTCAGGACCCCTTCAGGAGCCCTCTTTCAAGGCTTTGACTGCTGCAGGTCCAAATTACCTTCCTTTTGACGCTCTCTAAAGAGGAGCTGATACGAAGGCCATCCTTTCATGTGCACATAAAGGGGTCACACTTTGGACACATAGCATGTTATTATATGGAATTTGTATTCAGGTGTAGTTACAGGACATGTGCCGACATAGTAACTGTATTAGTCATTTGAAATCAGTTTTAATTCACACGTTTTTCTGCACCATGTACATAATGGTTATTGAAGTAGTTAGAGAGTAACTACATGGTACGAAGGCAACATAATGTGAAGAGTTGTCCAGAACTGTTGTTTGTGTTAATGTTCAGCTAATGGATGTTACTATGAGAAAGGGGAGGTGCCACACAATCACACTGAAAAGCTGTTGCCACTCTATCCCAGCTTTCATCAACAACGAAAATATACCCCAAACGAGCACTCTGTCTAATATTTCACCACACACAGTTAAGCTACACACACACTCTTTTAATACGCATACATCCTTCAACCCTGCCACTCTGTGTGGCTTTCGCCATTGACCGTGTCATGTTTTCATATATAACCACTTCTCTCTCGCTAGTGTCAGCCTAAGGTCTGCTTTAGAAATGCTGGTACAAATATGAGAATTAGCGACTTAGCTACCAAACAGGCCAGTGTTGACCACTGTCTGTACTCCGTTTCCCATCATCCACAGACCCTCCTACCCTTGTCCTTGTCCTCTTTGTCTGCAACCACAGTCACCCCCCTAGAGATGCAGTATGTACAACCCTATTCGTTTATTCAAACCACAGACAGACAAACAGTGGGGTTGATTGGAGTGGAAGAGAGGGAGCTAGCTTGCAGTCTGACAGGGAGGATCTCCTGGCTCAGGCTATAGTTGGGGATTTATCAAGCGGCCCAGAGGAGCAATAGGCAGCGGACACGCATAGGGAGAGAGAGAACCACACTGCCACAAGCTTTGATCAATGGGGTACAACTAGAGGCCGAGTTGTAAACATGGCCCAGAACCATTAACATATAGTTACATCTCTTCAAACTACAGAATACAGGCTATATGACACTCTCTCTCTCTTTCTCTCTTTCTCGCTCTCTCTCTCGCTCTCTCAGATGTCCAGGCGGTGGGGCTGAAGAAGGGCATGTTCTTCAACCCTGACCCTTACCTGAAGATCGCCATCCAGCCCGGCAAGCACAGCCTCTACCCCGCGCTGCCCCACCACGGCCAGGAAAAACGCTCCCGAATTGTCTGTAACACCATCAACCCTGTCTGGCAGAGAGAGGTGAGTCTGACTGCTGAGTTAACAGTGGTCTAGGGTTGCTAATGGTCTAAGGTTCCTAGTGATCTATGGGTATTCTATAGACTACCTTGTTTCTGTGACAGTGGCACTATGTAGGGGTCTAGTTTATTCAAGTGTCTTCAGGTTTGAACCCAGGGAGATATGGCAAGATGTCAGCAAGGGAAAAGCATTATACATATACAGTACATCACAAAACAATACACACACTATACAATATAGAATGGAGGTAGAGGTGAAAATAGCTTATAACCTTGGTTGATTGTTGAGTGCTTCAGTGCTGTTCCACTCCAAATCAGTTATATTACAGACCTTTATAAGGTTAAGACCTTGTGTCTGTGACCATTTGGCCTGGTCTGGTTCACTAAACTCGAGAGCCATACAGCTGAGGACAAGTCTGCCCACTCCCTCCCTGTCCCTGGGTTGACTCTGACATGATAATGATAGTAATAATGTGTTCATCCTTAATGGATCTTGGTCAGTGTCGATGGATCCTCTATGGTGTAATGTGTTGTGTTTGTGGAGTTATCTCTGTAAAGGGGATATAATTCTGTCCTGACACATGTCTTTTGAGAACACGATTGAACTCAGGGCTTGGGGGAACTTTCAATTTTGAAAGGCAAAGAAATGGATGACCTGAATAGAGTGAAGTGAAGAAAGTGATGTAAGGTGTAGGAACTGTGAGAAGAATTGGTGACAGGCTGCCGTCAGACAGGTTGGTCATCTGTGAGAAGAATTGGAAATGCATTTGACACAGTGGCCTCAAAGCTCTGTGCAAAGTATGGATTCTAGATAGGAGAAGACTCCCACCGTGGTTGGTGAGGTGCATGTCTGTGGAGTATCATTGTGTTTCACACCTATCTTTTTGTCTTAGTTTGTATACAGGCCATGCTCAGTTTACAAAATGACAAGGTAGCAAAACATTTGACCACACCAGAACAAAGGTACTTTTCCAAAGTAAGGATTTGTCATTGAACAAAGTTCCGGACGGAAAAGAAGCAGCGTTTGGGAGTGCTTTCAGATATTTCATTGGCCTGCTGTGAGTTAACGCAACACAGCTCATTGGGAAAGCTGTAGTGTTGCTGTGTGTTTGTCGAGGACTCGTATGTGACATTGAGATGTGTCTCTTCTTCACTCGGCGTAGAGAGGGAGAGACTTGAAAAGGGGAGCCCCTGGGAAGCAACGTCTTTGTGGGCTCCTTGTTGCTGCCGCTGAGTTTCCTTTGAACAGTTAAACTTCAGCTCTCAACGCATACCGTTCTGCTCCCTCCATTTTGTCATAACACTTAAGTCTGTAGTCTGTACAAGAGAAGTCTCAGCCTTACACTCTAGCAATTTGTGATCAACTCCAGAAAACAAGCCATTATATATTGATTGGTTGACAAATTTATTGGTGGATTGATTATAATGTATTTTTCTAAGTGACCTTTTATGTCACAGTTACACTGACTGATTTAACGGCTCACAGAAGAGCCTGAAGAGAACTTGTGTGCCAGCGTAGGTGTGTATGTGCGTAAATGTGTGCGCTTGTGTGCTAGGGAGTTCCTCTCTGTCTCCTCACTGCCTACTGTGCGGTTCTTGTGTGACAGAGTGAACGGACGTCCCTGTATCTACGTCACAGTGTCCTTGTGGGTTTGCCCGTGTATCCCCCATCACCGAGGCAAGGGAGGGCCGTGGCACTGAGCCAAACCCCACATAGCTGGAACACACAGCATCTGTTCTGCCTTTCAAATAACACTGAAACTCACTGGGGGACTTTGACAGTGTGAAAAAGCACTGTATGCCTTTAAATATTCAGTGATGCATTTATTTAAAAATAGAACTGCAATGCAAAATCATCTGTGACCAAATGTGTCTCTCAAACTTGGTATGTTTTAGGAGTAAAGGCTTCCCTTTGTTTGTTTTTTCAATCCCACATGTGTTTCACATCTAATGAAAGGTCACAGTTAAAGTAATATCTTGTCATCTTCATGTTATGGAGGACAACCCCTTTTAATTAATTTTCTACATGTATTACATTACCACCTAATCCCCCTCCTCAATGGCTTAGTTGGTCTGGACTTAATTACAAATGTGGGGGTTTTCATTTGGTGGCGACCCACATTCTCACCATCCACCTGATTTTAAATATTGGTGTAATACAAGGAACGAATGGGTGACACTCGGGGCCCCGCAGGATTGTTTTATACATTTTTGTCATTAGGGTTAATTGCCATGCTCAAGGGCACAGACATATTCTTCACCTAGTCAGCTCTGGGATTCAAACCAGCAACCTTTCAGTTACTGGCCCAAAGATTTTAACCGCTAGGCTACCTGCCACCCCAGTACTCAGTCTAAGCTATAAGGTAAGACACATATACCAAGTATTATCATTCAAACATGCTCTTTGACTCGCCTTAAGGAAGGTTTACAAATGGAAACCTGGGTTGTGTTCAATAGGGCAGAACGTAGCAAAATGCTTTGAAACTAAACATTTTATTGATCGTTTTCTACTGTTTGGGTCAACTGCAGCGGGTTTTGAAAGGGTCTTTAGACTCTCTCAGAACAGATGGCGTTAGCATCCTTTGTCTGTCCCATCAAGTCACATCTGTATCCCGTGGATCTCACTCCTCAGTAGACACATTTGGATCCTGCTTTTGTGGACCAATTTTATACAGAATTTGTCTTTCTGCACTGCAGACTATGCTGGTCTAGCGGAGTTTCCTTGTAATCACACACTTTCCCTCTTCCTGTCGGTGTCCTCTCCACAGCCATACATGTTCTTTAGGATTTACAGAGCTGCAGCCAATGAAATATACTGCCTGCCATGTCATACATGTGGCCATAACTCTCACCTGCTCAGAGAGAGAGAGAGAGAGAGAGAGAGAGAGAGAGAGAGAGAGAGACTGACTCAGTGCAGTAACACTGATGCTTTACAGCAGCTCATGTGGTCGACGTGGTGTCTCTATTGTGTCTCCACAGTGATAGGGGCTTGAAGGGTTAATGGGGTGGTTTCTGTGGAAGGGAGCAAAACCCCACTCTGTTACCATACCAATGACCCCCCTGTTAAGGTTCATGGATTCTAGGACACAAATGGGCAACCTGACATGTGTCTATGGGTCTGTTCCCTTTCATGGGGTGGTTGCTGGTGAGGCTTTAAATAGCCTCTCACAAGCTGTGGTGGAGGTGGGTGTTCTTTCCTCCAAGGTTTAATGCACCAACGATGCAGTTGTAATGTGAGATCCGTCTTTCTCCTCTCTCTCCCTCTCGGTCACTGCACTTAAAGGGAGGGAAAACACACACACAGACTGTGAATAATAGATTTAGCAGGCACATTTTCGTGAATGTGTTAAGGAAGTCAATTGTGCATATTGAAGGAAAAAAAAGGAACAGAAAGCATTGTTGATTCCATAAAACTGGTTTGCTGTGCTGTATATTTTATGTACAGTATATATACATACAGTACATATCTTGTGAATATGTCCCCCTGCTATAGCAATACCATCCCTCCATGTTGTGTCTTTTGGGAGAGCTTATGTGATGCAGTCCTGATGGCCCAGTCATGAATCAGGCCCGTGACCTCTCCCTGACCCAGGCTAATCTTTCTCACTCCGTCCGCGCCATAGTATTTAGCCCCTGTCACACTCTATTCCGTCTGGCATATTTGCTATCTCCTGAGTGGGGACTGGGCACGTACTGTAGCTGTAGCTACGTTAGCGCTTGACTAAGCAGGCCTGTCTGACTCTGCAAAAAGGCGTTTAATCATCAAACCCCTGATGAGGCACAGAGCATGCCGTTCATGCCTTCTGAGCGTTGCCACGCAGTGACTCACTGAACACCACTAGAATGTTAATGATTGGACTGGAGAAAGTGTTCATCCATTTGTAGGCACTCAGTTGATTATCTCTGCTATTGTTGCTCAGTAAGTACCCAGCAAACTCTCCTCACGTTCTTTGTGAGCCAACATAACATGAGGCAGGTACGGTGGCTCCCGTAGGACACAAGGTGAGTCAAAAGGAACGCACAATGATAATACATAGAGAACATAACAAATACAACTGTTTATTATGGATTCTCATGACAAGTTGTCATACGCTACGCAGTGTATGTGAATTGAAGCTCTCTAATATTCACGCCTTCTTTTTTCAGTGTATAGTCATGGCAGTATTGTCAATCAGGAATTCCATGCTTCCTTTTCAACCTTCTTAAACATAAGACTTTCAATATGTGATGAAGAAAGAAAATCCTAAAGTGTTAGCAGTACACAGCATATTAATAACTCAGAAAGTGTGTTCTGTGTCCTGATTGACCAAATTTGACGGAGAAAAAAAAAACACCAGGCCACAGTTATCCCCTGGTGGCAAAGCCGGTTAATGATCTTTAACCATGTTTCCCTCCAAAGAATATGAAATTGAGGCTCAGATACAGAATACTCTACTAAAAGAGAGGATGTCTTTATTTTGTCCAGATGTAGAAATCCAGTCAAATGCAGAATTTAGACTAAATGTACCAAAAATTAACGTTGTGTAGAAATTGACTGTTCAACTTCGAAAACACACCCGATATAATTCTTACTTTTTGACAATTGATATGTTCCCCCCTGGCTTATTTTTCATAATCTGAAAAGCAAAAGTGATCTTAGATCAGCACTCATAGTCTTGGATAAATATGGGCCCAGAAGCATGCAGCATATAAAGAGGATGAGTGAAGTGACGGTGAATAACCAGTTACCAGTATTTCCCTGGGGTAGTTATGCCTAAGAAGGCTAAAAAGGAAGCATGGAATTCCTGATTACCATACTGCCATGGCTATATACTGAAAATAGAAGATGTAAGAGAGCTTCCATGGTGGGAAAGCAGAGGGGAAAAAGACCTGGCTTGGGACCCAAAGATTGTAGGTTCAAACCCCTCTTGTAGCAGATTGAGTGTAAAAAATATGGTTGTGTTTGTATAATTAAATGCTGTTAAAAATTTCAACAGCATTTAATTATACAAACACAACCATATTTGAATGTCCTATTAATGACATTAAAATGCTGTGTCCACTCTTCTGGGAAGGCTTTTCACTAGATGTTGGAACATTACTGCGGAGACTTGCTTCCATTCAGCCACGAGCATTAGGTGTTCAATAGGGTTGAGGTCAGGGCTCTGTGCAGGCCAGTCAAGTTCTTCCACACCGATCTCCACAAACCATTTCTGTATGGACCTCACTTTGTGCACGGGGCCATTGTCATGCTGAAACAGCAAAGGGCCTTCCCCATACTGTTGCCACAAAGTTGGAAGCACAGAATAATCTAGAATGTCATTGTATGCTGAAGTGTTAAGATTTCCCTTCACTGGAACTAAGGGGCCTAGCCTGAACCATGAAAAACAGTCCCAGGCCATTACTCCTCCTCCACCAAACTTTACAGTTGGCACTATACATTGGGGCAGGTAGCGTGCCAAACTCAGATTCGTCCATCGGACTGCCAGATGGTGAATCTGTCACGATTGTGTGTGTGGAAAGACCAAGACGCAGCGCAGGGATAGTAGTTCGACATTCCTTTTTAATTTACTATGTACTCAATTAATGGAGAACGAACACAAACAAACATAATCCACAAACGTAATGTCCAAATGACCTCGATATATCAATAAACAAAACGTCCAAATGACACACGATATTCTAAACGTAATGTGGCAACTCACTTGTGACTGGAGGAATAACGATCACACAAAAGTGTGGGACATACAAACATATATAGGATCCCTAATTAGAGACAATGCGGTGCAGCTGCCTCTAATTAGGAATCCAACCCAAAACCCACACAGAAACAGAAAGAATAGAAACTGTCAGACTCTGACCATAGCTACATAGAGAAGCAAATAGGCTTCTCTATGGCCAGAGCCTGACAGAATCGTGATTTATCACTCCAGAGAACGCATTTCCACTGCTCAAGAGTCCAATGGCGGCGAGCTTTACACCACTCCAGCCAATGCTTGGCATTGCGTATGCTGATCTTAGGCATTGTGCATGGTGATCTCAGGCTTTTGGTACGGCAGGTTGCCTAGTGGGTAGAGCGTTGGGCAGTAACCGAAAGGTTGCTGGATTTAATCCTGAGCTGACAACCTTGTGTCCTTGAGCAAGACACTTAATCCTAATTTGCTCCAGGCTGTCATTGTAAATAAGAATTTGTTCTTAACTGTCTTGCCAAGTTAAATAAAGGTTAATGGAAGCCCATTTCATGAAGCTCCCAACGAACAGTTATTGTGCTGACGTTGCTTCCAGAGGAAGTTTGGAACTCGGTAGTGAATGTTGCAACCGAGGACAGATGATTTTTACACGCTACGCGCTTCAGCACTTGGCAGTCCCGTTCTGTGAGCTTGTGTGGCCTACCACTGCTTCTAGACGTTTTCACTTCACAATAACAGCACTTACAGTTAATCAGGGCAGACATTTGAGGTGATGGTGCCACGTTGAAAGTCACTGAGCTCTTCAGTAAGGCCATTCTACTGCCAATGTTTGTTTATGGAGATTGCATGGCTGTGTGCTAGATTTTATACACCTGTCAGCAACGGGTGTTGCTGAAATAGATGAATCCACAAATTTGAAGGGTTGTCCACATACTTTTGCATATATAGTGTAACTGCGGTCTCTAGGAGTTGGCTTTAATTTGGGATTAATTCAGAATAGAGCGAAGCCCCGTGACGTGTTCTGCTACTATTTGGCTAACACGATTATCACTGTGGCCACTGAGTGCGTTTAGCGCCTCCCCCACTGTGGGACAATGTTGCTCTCTGACCCTGAGGGAGACAGCCACTCCCGCTAATCATGCTAATCAGGCGAGCTACACAAACACTCAGTATGCTAACAGTTTGCTTTATTAAAACCTAGTTGACAAGTGATATGACGGCTTGGAACTGGGAGAACGCCTCACTCCGTACATCCCACCAAAGCATTTCCCTTGCTCCTGGCACTCGAACACACCAAACACTTCTGTATTCTCTCAAGTGGCTTGGTTTGTTTACCCTTTATGTGTTTGTGAGAGGCTGTAGGCTAATGATAGCTAGCACGGAGCATGTTGTCATTACTTGTCAGTGCCTCCACAGCGCCTTGTAAATTAAGAAGGGAGGTTTACTTGAGGGGAACCATTTTAATGGTTTACCACCCTGAGATTCTTTTGTTTTCTGGTAGGTTAGCTTAGCTTAGCATCTCTGGTTCAGTATTATAGCTCAATAATACTACAGAACTGTATGTGCCTGAGGCTATTCCATAGCCAGCCAATCGTCTCTACTGTACTGTACATTAGGTGCTGAGCTTAGCTTAGTCACTGCAGTAGTCTCCCAGATGGCTGCAGGCCAGAGGAACGAAGAGCTGGATGGGAAATGGATCTGCACATATGCAGGCATCGCCATGACTCACGAGTCACGACACACAACGTGCTGTACTTTACTGTAATGTAAATCTCCAACTCTCTTCCAATAGGGATTCATTCAACTCAAATATATGACCTATAATATATCCATTATTTATTTACCATCATCGGGAAAACAGAAAGCCTGCACATCAGATGCTTCCTTAATTTGTCTGTTTTAATTGATCACTTAATACGCCCAGCGTCTATTTTGATCGGGCCTGTAGCTCTCTTGTTTGTTTGTGATGTGTAGTGGTTATTAGTCAAACTCACAGAGAAAGGAGTCTCAGGCTCCAACATTATCACATGGGCTATGAAGCCTCTTCTTGCTCAGTGTATAGTGCGCTTGTGTGTGTCTATTGGTATGTGTATGCTTTCCTGACTATCTTCTCAGAGACAGGAAAGAGCTGTTCTTTTCAATTCAATTAAAACGGAGCGCTGAGGATGACAAAGCCGTGGGGTGGGGGGAGAAAGAGACACACTGCTGGGTGCAAATTACATTCAGCTGCTACAGATTGGATTTTAAGGGGTGGTGCAGAGGGAGGGAGGGGGGATGAGGGACATTAACTAGGCCAGTGCATGGAGGAATCAGTGGCTTCGTTGTTGTTTTTAGTGCGAGTAGCAACTCAAGCGCAGCAGATAGCGGATCAATCAGAGGAGCGTATTCCACTATGGCACTGCAGCTGAAATCTGATAGCAGGCTAGTAGTGGAACCATGAACCGGTCAGGCGGTCACTTTCAAGGTGCTCCCATCCAACCGTCCTCCACGCAATTCTTTCTTCTACTGACCTGTAACCGATTGAACGCACCTCAGCAAATCCACTTTCACGGAGGACTAAACATCACAAACCCTGTTATAGGACACCCAATGGTAACCCGTGCTCTGGGACACTGCAAACACACATTACTTCTCCTATGTACATTTCAAAACCAACAAAGCTCTACAATGAAACGCCAGTTAGTTTCATGGCCTCTGCAGCTGCAGAGCTGGTGCCTTTTATCTGCCTAGTTTACTGGGCAGGATGCTCCTCCGGTCTCTCTAGCGCTTGGATGGAGTTCAAGGCACTCTCTCCCGCTGATTCTTGGCTGAGGGAGAGGGCGTTTAAGCACCTTGGACAGTGCTCAGATTCTGCTGCCGCGGGCCTTGGTTCATTCAGCACCTCGGACAGCAGCAACGACAGGCCAGACACAGAGAGAGAGTCAAATAAAAAAGAGAGTGAGGGAAGGAGAGAGAGGAAAGGAAGGATATATAGAAACGGATTGAGGGAAGGAGGGAGAGGGAGAGAGATAGTTTGGGAAAGGAAAGGAGGAGGGGGAGAGAGATAAAGGAGAGAAAGAGATTTACGTTTTAATCATTTAGCAGACTCTCTTATCCAGAGCGACTTCCAGTTAGTTAATTCATACACGTTCAAACTTTTTTCTTACTGGTCCCCCGTGGGAAACAAACACACAACCCTGGCGTTGCAAGCGCCATGCTCTACCATCAAGCTACACAATAAAGGCAGTAAGGGAAAGAGAGAGAGAGGGGATGCACATTTCAAGATCTTGTCCTTCACGAGAGCAATGTTGTCATACATTGATTACATAATCCAAGCTCTAAATGCCAAAAGAAGATTTCATTCCATTGTCCTTTAATCTTAATACAATTATAATATTCAGAGTATGGTCATAATAGGTCTAGTAGTCAGGGAACAGTGCAATTAAGTGACTAAAGAGATTTTGGCTAAATTCGCAGAAGGCAATATAGCTGTTTTGACCTTGAGGCTCTTTATTTCAGTCTAAAATAGCTGTCATCAAGAGAATAATCAAAATATCATGTGCTTTTGAAGGTTTCATCAGTGAGAAGCAATACCTAACAAAGATGCACTGTGTCTCCTGCTATTCGTAATAGATCTATTGAAAACACCATGAATGGTCATGAAAAACAAGTCTGAATGTAATGGTACATAGAGTTGTTTGTATAAATGAATCCCAACGAAACCCATGTCATTACCTGATTTACCATATAATTCCTTGGAATAAATACCCAGTAAATGACATTAATGTATAATAGAGTGTAACCAATCGAGTGATGTTATCAGTAAGCACATGGGCACTATCATAATATCTCCTCTCCTCTCCTCTCCTCTCCTCTCCTCTCTCCATATTTCTTTCTGCAGCGCTTCAGCTTTGTGTCTCTGCCTACGGACGTGCTGGAGATCGAGGTGAAGGACAAGTTTGCTAAGAGCCGGCCCATCATCAAACGTTTCCTGGGCAAGCTGTCCATGCCGGTGCAGAGGCTACTGGAGAAACACGCCATCGGGTAGGTCACCTGACCTAACCACAGCCACTCCCACACACTCAGGCCTACTGGGCCGTTAGCGATCAGACCCTGCTAGGGATCCATGTCCCCTGTGTGGACAGTGTGGACAGGGTTAGGCCAGTTTGCATGTTGGTTGTATTATATTTTATGTCTCTTTCTCTTTCTACTTCTCTTGTGTTTTCTAACTTTGTATTATCTGCCATTTTTTCTTTTATCTCTCTCTCCCCATGTCTTTTATGCAATTTCTCTCTCTCTCTCTCTGCTACAGGGACCGTGTGGTGAGCTACTCTCTTGGCCGCAGGCTGCCGACAGATCATGTTAGTGGACAGCTGCAGTTCAGATTTGAGATAATGTCCTCAATTCACCCAGGTCCCGAACATTTCCTTCTTTGAACCCTTACCTTCTCTTACAAGATAACATTTATGTCAGTTTTCACTCAATGATCAAATTGAAAGAACCACGATAAGATCCAGTCATGTTTTATGTCCCACATGATATAATCAAGAATAATGATCACAGTGGAGATTAATGCTGTTGATTAATTCCATGTACTATTATTGTCCTGATTGAAAGTCCAATACATTTGTCTTAAAAATCCCTGCACTTTGCCAATGCCACAATTTCAAACAATTACACAGAAAGGAAATCCACAGTGTGGTTTATCTTTGTCTGCAATTGATTGCATTGGGTCACCATTCTAAGACAGTAAGGTGACATATTGTTCTCTCTCTCATTTCAGATGATGAGGACATCTCCCTCGTCATGGAGTGCCCTGTGGTCCCTGACCCTGACCAGTTGGAGGTGGACCAGGAGGACCCAGTTGCCCCATCAGAGATACTTGCCGACGACACATTGAGCATGGGGCCCGAAACACCCGAGCTCCCCCTGGATGGAGCCCCAGACTCTGAGGACCCGGAGCCCTCCACCACTCTCGCTTACGTCTCCCTCACAGAGGAGGCCCTTCCTGGGGACGAGGTCGGGGATGAGCAGGTCACCCTGGTTGAGATGGAGGAGAGCACAGTTAGGGAGGTGCAGGTATCTTCTTCAGAGCCACAGACTGGGATAGAAGAGCAGGTTTCAGCTGAACAAGTGGTGGAGGAGGAAAGAGAGGAGGAGGAGACTGGAGCCCAGGAGACTCAAGCCCTGTCTGTGGAGGTGGAGGAGGGGGAGGCCCAGGTGCAGCCTAACCCTGAGGGTGTGGAGATGGAGCTAGACAGTGAGGAGCCTACCACTGCTGTGGAGGAGCCGTTGGAAGGAGCCATGGGGCCTGTGCCGGCTGAGGAGGCAGTGGAGGTAGTAGAGGAGGAGGTAGAGGAGGTGGTGGTGGAAGCCGAACCGAGGAGGGTTGACTGTTGCTGCCCGGCCCGCGCCTCCCCTCCAATGCGGAGCGCCCTGCGGCGCAAGAACAGGCCCTGCTCACTGCCTGTCTCGGAGCTGGAGACGGTGATCGCCTCGTCGTGTGGCGACCCCGAGACGCCTCGCACCCACTACATCCGCATCCACCACCTCCTCCACAGCCTGCCTTCAGCACGCCAACGGCAGGGCAGCGGGGAGGAGGAGGAGGAGGAGGAGGAGGGAGGGTCTTCAACCGAGGAGGCTACCATCAAACCCACCTCCAAGAATGGGGAGGAGGGGGAAGGGGAGGAGGAGGAGGGAGATGCGTCCCAATCCCTGGCGTCCCCATCCCAGGTGCGTGAGTGCACAGCCCCCTGCTGTCGTAGTAGGACCCTCCCTCGCAGTCTGTCTATCGAGCGCCTATCAGAACTCAACCAGCTCCTGGATGGAGGGGAGAGGGGAGGAAGGACGCTGCACCCACGCCTGGAAAATGAAGAGGCGGAAGTGGTCGGAGGCGGCAGGGGAGTGAGGGGGAGCGAGTGCGAGTTGTGTGACAACTCATGCTACAGCACGTCTTGTTACAGCACCAGTTGTTACAGCACCTCCTGCTACAGTAACTCTGGCAACGAGGGGCGCAATCGCGTTTGCAGCCATACGCGGCTGTCGTCGGTGGACAGCACACGCCTCTCGGAGAGCACCGTCTTCTCCTCACAGGACGAAGAGGAGGAAGAGGAGGAGAACAGCGCCTTTGAGTCGATGGCTGACTCCATCCAGAGCCCTGAGACCAGGGAGCCTGGCGATGGGACGACACCAGAATGGAGGGAGGAGACAGAGGAGGGGACGAGAGGGGGGAGTGGGGAGTCGCCGGTGGCCGGGCCTAGTGATAGGACAGCAGGAGGTGAGATGCTCTTTATAGTCACTTGCTAACTGATACACCTGGTAAATGTGTGTTTATCCTGTTCAGACCCTCAGGTCAACCTTAGCAAATGTGATAAAAACATACCCAGAATAACAAAGGAAAACTTCTGTCTCCATTCAAAGGTGCCATTTCTATTTTTGCAAGACTACTCTATACTCTACACAATAATTCTAACTTACTATACACAGAACCTTATCTTTAAAAACAAGGCCTCCTCCTCACTATTAATAGTCTATTGATAGAGAGTACAGGAGAGCTCTGTTATTGTGGCTGAGTCCATAGCCTCCGCTGTGACAGGCCTGGTTGCCCATTAGTGTGTTGGACAGGGAGCCCTGTTGTTTCTCCCCCACATTCAGGTGTGTGAGCACTGTCAGTGTCGCTCTTATTATCTTCCCCCAACCCCCACTGCCGGCCTGACCTAATTTCCAGTTTCACAAACGTGAAACGAGTGAATTCCAACCAAACCATCACCCATGATTGTGATAATCATTGTTTGCCCTTTAAAAGAGCAGTGCACCGTGGGTCGAGATAGGAGGCTTTGGGAGGCATGGTTGTGCGTTTACCCCCAGTTTGCTCCTTTCACAACAGTCTTTGTGTATGTTGCGATGACCAGTGTGTGTGTCTTCCCCACACACACACCACATACACACATTGACATACACACACATCAACACACACATAAGGCCTCCTGGACAGGGGTCAAAGGTGACGGTGGCCTCTTAGGAGAGGGGTCAGCAGGGGGTGGTTAGGTCACACGAAACAATGCATTCAAACTCATGGTAGCACAACACTTTGGCATTGGGTTTAGGTAGCTGGCTGCCTGCCCAGACATATGGTACCAGGATTTTGTTTTTGGTCATAAGCTGCTTTGCTGCTGCCATGTTGTTTTGTTATCTATATTCTTTGTTTCTATGTTTGTTTTTGATTTGGCTTTGGCTGAAATGGTGGTTCAGCTATTGGTTCAGTTATTGGTTCAGTTACTGGTTCAGCTATTGGTTCAGTTATTGGTTCAGTTACTGGTTCAGTTACTAGCTAAGTTACTGGTTAAGTTACTGGTTAAGTTACTGGTTCAGTTACTGATTCAGTTACCGGTTAAGTTACTGGGTGAAAACACTGCTACACAAAGTGGATGCCCAACCGTTTGAGGCTGGGTTGTGTTGAAGAGGACAACATTTGAGAATAGTGAGAGAATGAGGACAAAGGAAGAGAATGCAGGTTACAGATTGATTGACATTGTTCACGAAGACATTGCTGATGCTGAGCAACATACCTTAAAGGGGTCGTTATGTCTGTTGGCTGTTTTTAGGGTATGCACTGAAAATGCATGGTTTTCATTCAACTTGAACTCCTGTGCTCCGTTTTTTACACGTTGACTCTCATTAGACACGATAGGCAATGTCATCAGAGAAAGAAAATGAAGGCCTCATTTTATTCCTCGAACAGTGCACAGCAAGACTCCTGTCTGCGTTTTAAACCTTTCTCCTTTCATCCCCGTACACTTCAAAGTAATTCTTCCTTAATTAGAATTGCTAACGATAAAAATTCAGAACTTCTGTCACCTAGGTAACTGACTATTGTTATCATTGTTATCAGAGCAAATGGGGGGGGGGCTGACGTGACAGTTGTTTGACGTTTTCTCTGTTCCCCCTCTCTCTATCTGGTGGAAGGGCAGAGAGAGCTGAGGGTTGACAGCACCGCTTTATTGACGGAGATTCTATACAGTGGGAGATAAATCCTACACAAACACAGACACACAGTAAGCTCACCACACACCCTGATGAATACTGAGAGAAGGGGTTGATTGGTGGGAGACGTGCAGGCACCTGCAGCTACAACGTACTCAGTACAAACCTGGCCAAGCAGAACCAAGTCAGTCCCCACTGATCCACCATGCTCACAGTCACTACTGTTAGTGTTTAGCACTGGGAGCTTCCGCTGCCGTTAACCTGACACGGTGCAGGAGTGCCCCTGTCTGTGTGCAGTGCGCACGTATACACACTTTGTGTAGCCGTTAGCAATATGATGCTAATGATAACCTTCTTCTGGTAAAGATGGAAAGGCTTTCCCAAAAACCTTCTCAATTAAATGTTAACTACAAAGTAGCCTATGCCTACCCGGCAGAATGATATCATGATTATTTGCAGCAATCCAGGGGCCATTTGCTTAGCAAACTGCAATCACATGAGGGCTACAGCAACACCGCTTAACCAAACAGCGGCCTCTTCCTGGTGCACACTTGCATTAAAGGGTGACCCATTAAATGGTCTCCTGTTGTGGTTTAGACATTGTTGAGGACTTAGAACATCAAATGTTGTTGTTCTATTAAAAACATGTGATTTTGAGAGTGAAAACCGGAAAACAAAAACCGGAAGAAAAAAAAAACAATCAGGCAAGTAGCAGCAACACACACTGCACTTTCTGAACTGTCACGCCGGCACCACCCCCACAATGTCTCTCTATCTCAATCTCAATCTCTCTCACTCTCTCTTGTCACTATAAGAGTGTGTTTACTTTGTGGTCCCTCTGGGCAGGGTAGATGCCATCAGTGGCACAGCATCCATTCTGCACAGGTATTCACTTTTATACCTCCTGGCCCCTTCCAAGGAGACACACTGACCGCAATGGAGTACGGGGGGAAAAAACAGAAAATATTCTCCAACCTGCTGAAAAATCTCTCAATAACACTGAAACTGCATTTTTCGCCCCCCAGTTCTCATCCCCTGACATTTATCCGATGTGAGACGATATATCGGATACATGTCGACGTTGGTAAAAGGGTTCCTTTTACGTTCACCGACCTCCATCTCCCACTTCTGTTAGCTCACAGGTTCCCCTGTGTTTCTCCTCCCATGTCTATATAGGAGATAGTTCCTTGCCATGCAGTCATCCTACTTCAGTCAGCCAAGGTCCTGCTTTGCGACCTGACCCCCACCATTACCCAACTGTTGATGAACCGTTGCCTCCAAGTAAGCCTTCCTACATCGTTCACCAGCCTTACTCTTACTCTGGAGTCGTGTGTCTGTGTGTCTGTGTGTGCATGTGCCCGTGTGTCTGAATTCGAGGTGCATGTAGCCATTTCTCTTAACATCTCTCCAATGGGGAGGGACACACCACTCTAGGTGCTACCTAGCCATCTCTCTGTCTATCAGTACATTGATCCATCCTTGACGTTGTCTGTTCGACCATTCCACACCATAGTGATTTGACCTTCTAGAACAGTCCTTTCTGGTCGCCCTGGTCCCACTGGAGTCATGAGATCTGGCTTGTTTTATGTCCAAGGTTTTGCTACACATGGGTTGCCAGATTGGGTTTCTATGTGTCACTATATGCTACTATGTGGCATCCTGGGGTGCTGTACATCTAACCATCTCTCACATCAGGCGCCACAGCCCTCGCCACCACCGTTTCTTTAGTGACAGGCCGTAGAGAGGCAGAGCGGGAAAGGCTGTCTATATTTATATCAGCAGGGCGTCTGATACCAGTGGAGGCTGTGGGGTTTGCCTCACGCTAAGTTCTGTTGGCCTACAAGTTCCATGAACCCTAGAGAAGAGATGAATGTGACAGTAGCTGGAAAATGTATTTTATTGTTAACATGGACATGGTTCTGTAAGCTGGTCTTCTGTAAGCTGCTCTTCTGTAAGCTGATAAATTAAATTGCAGCAAAATAAAAAGTATTCACAGTAGAAAGAATTATTATGAAATGGAAACCAATATTTCGCTCTTCCTTTTTACATAGTTATTCTTCCCCTGTAAGCAGAGAATTCATCCTGTTTTTCGCTTGGTCTTTGTCTGTATTGATATTGGGACTTGGTGCAATGTCACACCAGCAGAAGCCCTGCTGAGCTTTGGTTTTTACTATGAAATGGGCAGCCATTGAAATGGCTAAAAATAGCCTCCAAAAACCAAATCAGAGGGGAGTTACCGGGGAGAGATCTGACAGCCACAAATATAGTGCTGCTGCACCAAGAGGGACTCTCTTCCAGCTCATTAGAATAAGCAGAGCAGGGATGGAGAGGAGCTGCTGCTAGGAGGTATATTTGTATCAGGAGATGTTGTTAATATGCTCACAGCTCACAGACTAACTCATACTGTGTTAGTATTTAAGACACGTGTACACACACACACACACACACACACACACACACACACACACACACACACACACACACACATTCTTCAAAACAGTACCAAACTACAGACTAACTGCTTTTCAACCATGTATCTCCCAAAGCCCTCATATCTAACGTAAGCACAGACACATCCACATCCCCAAATTGTCATGGTTCCACCTGTCACCAGAGGGCGGCAGAGAGCGTCCAAGAGACATTAAGGGCACTCAGGTGTGTCCTATTACTCATTATGATTTCCCTGTTAGAGGTGTGTTTTCTGTTGTCCTTTGCAGATGCTTGAATTGTTTGCTATGTGCGCTTGGCTCCTGAGTGAGTTTGCCCAGACTTAGTGTTGGTTGTTTTCCCAGTGTTACTGTGATCTTCGTTTACCGTTTCTCAGTAAAGTATTATGTTTATCCTTAACCACTGATTCCTCGTCTGGTCTCTTCTCTGCACCTGGGTCCAACCTAACCATGTCACACAAATAGGCTTGAATATTCAGCGATACTCTGCAGTGCAGTGATAATACCCACATCTCTTCACGCTGACTCTAAGTAACTCCCTCCACAGCAATAATATCCTGTATGCATACACAGCGCTGACTACACCACCCACGATTCTGCCAGTGTGAATACAGTAGTATAAGTTCCATTTTAACACTTTTGCCTTGATTTTGGGGTGAGGATATTTTCTGCTGCTTCTACTAGCAGGATGCTGTGCATTTAGTGGGTTATAATCCACTTCCTGGGTTCTGTGAGATGAGATGATCTCTCTCTGTCTCTCCCTCACTCCCTCTGTGCCATGTGTTTTGAATGCCAGCAGGTTTCTAATCCCAGAGTGGATCCCATCACCATGATTCCCCACCCATTGCTGTGCCCCGCTACAGAGTGACAGACAATGATTAAAAAGAGGGAGGAGAAAGGAAGGGAAAGAGATTTGGCCAGGGTGAGGCCCAGCTTCTGAACCCCCTGAGGGTTTCAAGAAAAGATGTAGAGGGAAAGGAATGAGAGAAAGGGGAAAGATGTAAGTGGTTGTGGGAGATTACTTTACATTCTGGTCCCTGGCTACAACTGTAGACCTCATTAATGGCATCATAGCTAGTCATCAGCCCTGTACTTTGTACTCACAAACAACAGATGCCATTTAGAAGCACTTCCGAGTTTTAAACACAGGATCTCAGGGATATTTTAAAGAATCTGGAAGCATCCCGTGTATTTTCACTTCACGGTTGCCATTCTCAACAGGATGTGTCATCAGGCACACTGGTGAAATGTCACTTTGGCTCTCGATGACCTTCACCATTAATGTGTAAATCTGTGGCTCTCGATGACCTTCACCATTAATGTGTAAATCTGTGGCTCTCGATGACCTTCACCATTAATGTGTAAATCTGTGGGCGATGCTCCTCTGTTGCTGTGGATGTACAGTATGTAAGTGTAATTCCTAAAGGGACCGCCAAAGCTGACAAGGCATGCATTCCAAATGGAACCCTATTCCCTATATAGTGCACTACTTTTTACCAGGGCCCATAGAATTCTAGTTAAAAGTAGTGCACTATATAGGGAATAAGGTACAATTTGGGATGCGGCCAAAGGTTATGTGTTTACCATTTACTGAGGGTCCATTCATGCAGGGATCTTTAGGTGTCCAACTCCTGTCAGATGTTAGCAACCTTTCTGAATGTCCTGTGGTGTGAAGCACATAGCTAGTTGCTTAATACAATATCGACCTCTGTGAGATTACTTTGATCCCAAAGCCAGTTGACCACAGCAGACAATAACTCAGTGTCAGCTTCACTCATCTCCCAAAGCAAATCTCCCATCCTCTCTCCTCTCTCCTCTTTCCTGTTTCCAGCCTTTTTTTCCCTTTTTCAAAGAGCTTTTCCTTTGCTACCACTAGATCTCTTACTCAAACCCCTTTCAACTTCCGGTCCCTTCATTTCCTCTCCTTTCCTTCCTGTCATTCTTAATTGGGTGTTGTATTACAATCGTGCCCCCGGAATTTCACATCTCCCTCTCTGTGTCCCCTCTCCCTCTCTGTGTACTTCCTGCTGTGTGTGCAGACTGGGAGGCGCGCATCGACAGCCACGGACGTGTCTTCTACGTGGACCATGTGAACCGCACCACCACCTGGCGAAGGCCCACGCACGCCGCCTCCAAGTGTAACGGCATCCAGCGCTCCAGCTCCACCCAGCAGATGGAACAGCTCAACAGGAGGTGAGACTGTGGGAAAGAGGGGATGAGGGTAGAGGAGGAGGAGGAGGGGAGGGAGAGAGGGTGGTAGAGGATGAGGGGGGAAGGAGAAAGGGTGGTGGGGGGGTGGAGACTATTGTGATGGCTCACTTCCTGGGTTGTGTGGGTGTTTTGTGGTCTTGTTTGGGATTGAGAGAATAGAATAGAATATAACTTTATTGTCCTATCCTTTGGCATCACCGCACACATGCACATTCACATCACGCACATTGAAAACCGTCAGTCCAGCATACACAAGCACATAGAGGACATGCGTACATTCACTCACAACTGGCTGCTGCCCCAACTGCACTGTTAAACTAGGTAAATAAATAAGTGCTAAGACATGTCATGTTGAATTTAGTAATCCCACAGCACAGGGAACAAATGAGTGTTTGTACACATTCTTCCTGTCCATGGGCATCCTGAAGCACCGGAGAAAGGGGGGATGAGGGGATGTAGACAGGATATTGGAGGACAGGGGAGGCTAATAAAGAAAGGGAAAGGAGGGGGATAGAAAAGGGTGGATGAGAGGATGAGAGCAAAGAGGGGTCTCTACAGAATTGGTCATGCATGATTGAATATCTCTTATGCTGCCTCGCCTTAGTCATACGTGCTGTCCATTTGGATTCCCAGTGATGTGCTCTGTAACTACTGTTTATATGATATCACCGCTGTGGTAAGGCTAGTCAGTGTACTGTACTCTTATGTTTGTGTTGTGCTGCCATCTAGCGGACGTGTCTGGGCATGCATCCTAAATTCCCATCTAACCGATGTCGCTGTGACGTTGTGCTCAATCACCCTTTTTCATTCTGTTTCTCTATACCTCTAACACACAATCCCACATTAGTTTCAGAACACACACCTTCAGAAATAAACACATTTCTCCTTCCACACACTGACCTAATTGTGTGCCACAAGGGACCCCCACTAACCAATGAATGAAGAATAAGAGATGAGAAATGAACCAGTTATATCGCAAACGGACGTGGCAGTTTCACTGCTATGAATTCCAGTCTCTGACGTGGGTTGCATCTTGAATGTGCACTACTTATTCAAGGGTTTTTCTTAATTTTGTATTATTTTCTACATTGTAGAATAATAGTGAAGACATCAAAACTATGAAATAACACATATGGAATCATGTGAAACAAATCAAAATATATTTTATATTTGAGATTCTTCAAATAGCCACCCTTTGCCTTGATGACAGCTTTGCACACCCTTGGCATTATCTCAACCAGCTTCATGAGGTATTGACCTGGAATGCATTTCAGTTAACAGGTGTGCCTTCTTAAAAGATCATTTGTGGAATTTCTTTTCTTCTTAATACTTTTGAGCCAATCAGTTGTGTTGTGACAAGGTAGTGGTGGTATACAGAAGATAGCGCTATTCAGTAAAAGACCAAGTCCATGTTATGGCAAGAACAGCTCAAATAAGCAAAGAGAAATGACAGTCCATCATTACTTTAAGACATGAAAGTCAGTCAATACGGAACATTTCAAGAACTTTGAAAGTTTCTCCAAATGCAGTCGCAAAAACAATCAAGCACTATGATGAAACTGGCTCTGATGAGGACCACCACAGGAATGGAAGACCCAGAGTTACCTCTGCTGCAGAGGATACGTTCATTAGAGTTTTGCAGCCCTCAGAAATTGCAGCCCAAATAAATGCTTCACAGAGTTCAAGAAACAGACATCTCAACATCAACTGTTCACAGGAGACTGTGTGAATCAGGTCTTCATGGTTGAATTGCTGGAAAGAAACCACTACTAAAGGACAGCAATAATAAGAAGAGACTTGCTTGGGCCAAGAAACACAAGCAATGGACATTAGACCGGTGGAAATTTGTTCTTTTGGTTCCAACCGCTGTGTCTTTGTGAGATGCAGTGTAGGTGAACAGATGATCTCTGCATGTGTATTTCCCACCTTAAAACATGGAGGAGGAGGTATTCTGGTGTGGGGGTGCTTTGATGGTGATACTGACTGTGATTTATTTAGAATTCAAGGCACACTTAACCAGCATGGCTACCACAGCATTCTGCAGTGATACGCCATCCCTTCTGGTTTGGACTCTCTTTTGTTTTTCAACAGGAAAATGATCCTACACACCTTCAGGCTGTGTAAGGGCTATTTGACCAAGAAGGAGAGTGATGGAGTGCTGCATCAGATGACCTGGCCTCCACAATCCCCCGACCTCAACCCAATTGAGATGGTTTGGGATGAGTCAGACCGCAGAGTGAAAGAAAAGCAGCAAACAAGTGCTCAGCATATGTGGGAACTCCTTCAAGGCTGTTGGAAAAGTATTCTAGGTGAAGCTGGTTGAGAGAATGCCAAGAGTGTGCAAAGCTGTCATCAAGGCAAAGGTGGCTATTTGAAGAATCTCAAATATAAAATATATATATATATTTGTTTAACACTTATTTGGTTACTACATGATTCCATATGTGTTATTTCATAGTTGTGATGTCTTCACTATTATTCTACAATGTAGAAAATAGTAAAAATAAAGAAAAACCCTTGAATGAGTAGGTGTTCTAAAACTTTTGACCGGTGCTCTAGAAAGTTTAGTTCATCAATGACAAAAAGGTGCAAAGCTGCAGTACTGTACAGATTCATTTCTACTTTTACTGCTTGAGTGTGTACAGTAGCAAATCAAGTCAACAGAATTGACTGTGAAGCGTCTCGATGCAATAAGGTGCCTCATTGGTGCACTCGCGTACGGTGATGTCACTTCCTGTTCCTTTTCAGGTACCAGAACATCCAGAGGACCATGGCGACGGAGGATGAGTGTGGCGGACGGAGGTTGGAGAGAAGTGGCAGCACGGAAACGGAAACAGACTCTCCACAACAGACCATCGGTGTTTATCTCACTCCTGTACCTAAACCATAATGGAATAATATGCCATTTAGCAGACAATAGTGTATGCGTACCGTTTCGTATTGGTGGCCCCAGTTCAAATCAGACCCATCACCCATTGCAAGCTCCGTGCTCTACCGACTACTACAGTATTACATGCATATTGTGCATATATGATTAAATATTTAGCCATGCGTTGCCTCCGTTTGTGTGCAGAGCCAAGGAGAGAGGGCCCCTCGTCTCCCGTCAGCAATCAGAAGATCACACTGCTCCTCCAGTGCCCTGCCGTTAAGTTCGTCACCCACCCCGAGTTCTTCACAGTCCTACACGCCAACTACGTAAGTGCTGTTCAAATAAGAATAGTCTTTTGATAGTTTAGCTCTTTGGATCTAATGTTTGACTGTCAGATCAACCTTTATTTAGCGTCTTGTTCTACCTTTGATAACCTGGCGGTGATTAATTCCCTTCTGAATAAATCAAACTTTGCTACAGTGTGCAAACACTTGGTAAACTGGCCCTTGATTCCTACAGTATGTGGGTCTCTGTTGAGCTACATAGTTCACCTCTGTCTCACCTCGATCCTACCACTGTACCTGATGACACAGCACATGTTAACATTGACCTTGTTGGCCTAGTCACAAGAACCTATATTGACAGAAATATAAACGCAACATGCAACAATTTAAAAGATTTGACTGAGTTACAGATCATATAAGGAAATCAGTCAATTGAAAAACCTTCATTAGGGCATAATCTATGGTTTTCGCTATTGGGAATACAGATATGCATCTGTTGGTCACAGATACCTTTAAAAAAGGAAGGGGCATGGATCAGAAAACCAGTTAATATCTGGTGTGACCACCATTTGCCTCACGCAACACATTTCCTTCACATAGAGTTGATCAGGCTGTTGATTGTGGCCTGTGGAATGTTGTCCCACTCCTCTTCAATGACTGTGCGAAGTTGCTGGATATTGGCGGGAACTGAAACACGCTGTCGTGCACGTCGATCCAGAGCATCCCAAACATGCTCAATGGGTGACATGTCTGGTGAGTATGCAGGCCATGGAAAAACTGGGACAATTTCCACTTCCAGGAATTGTGTACAGATCCTTGCGACATGGGGCTGTGCATTATCATGCTGAAACATGAGGTGATGGTGGCGGATGAATGGCACAATAATGGGCCTCAGGATCTCATCATGGTATCTGTGCATTGAAATTGGCATTGATAAAATGCAATTGTGTTCATTGTCCGTAGCTTTTGCCTAACCATACAATAACCCCATCGCCACCATGGGGCACTCTGTTCACAACGTTGACATCAGCAAAACGCTCACCCACACAACGCCATACACGTGGTCTGCGGTTGTGAGGCC
Organism: Thymallus thymallus; assembly: GCA_023634145.1. Taxonomy (NCBI): domain Eukaryota; kingdom Metazoa; phylum Chordata; class Actinopteri; order Salmoniformes; family Salmonidae; genus Thymallus; species Thymallus thymallus. The sequence goes on along the minus strand of CM042417.1, from coordinate 13,726,503 downwards.
GGCTGGATGTACTGCCAAATTCTCTAAAACAATGTTAGAGGCGACTTATTGTAGAGAAATTAACATTACATTCTCTGGCAACAGCTCTGGTGGACATTCCTGCAGTCAGCATGCCAATTGCATACTCCCTCAAAACCCATCTGTGGCATTGTGTTGTGTGACAAAACTGCACATTTTAGAGTAGACTTTTATTGTCCCCAGCACAAGGTGCACCTGTGTAATGATCATGATGTTTAATCAGCTTCTTGATGCCACACCTGTCATGTGGATGGATTATATTGGCAAAGGAGAAATGCTCACTAACAGGAATGTAAACAAATTTGTGCACAAAATTTGAGAGAAATAAGCTTTTTGTGCGTATGGAACATTTCTGGTATATTTAATTTCAGCTCATGAAAATGGAACCAACACATATTTTTGTTCAATGTTCACCATCTTTCCTCAGAGGACAGCACAAGACAGGTCATATCCCTGAGCGTTTCAGGTCTATTTCCAGATGATATGACACTGCTGTTGCCTTGGTAAACGGTGCGTATTAACACCGACAGTGACTTCACGGTCCTCTCACGGTCATGACCTCATCAAGCTAAGCCCAGCGGTTGCAGTTGGGTCGACAGTGCGGTGTTCCATACCGATGGCCGATCTATTAATAGAGTCTGGTTATTGATCCATTGACCGTTGGAGTCGGAGCTCGCTGCAACTTCCTGCAAAGGAAGCTGTTACAGACGCGGGGACATGACCTGTCAACTGATAGAGAGAGGCAGAGAGGGATAAATTCTTCCCCTGGGTTGAAATGAGTTTATAGATAGTTGATCTGATGGAAAGGTCAAGTAGTGTGTATTATGTACAAGTAGTGTGCATTACGTACAAGTACACCCGATCAGATAACTTTGTCTGCAGATTTTTTTCTCTCGTTTTGCACATTCTGTGACATTCTGTTTCATTTCAGGGTTGTGTCTAAAATCATACTTTACAATACTGTACACACAAGCTTTACGGTTTGACTGAAACTTCACTGTGCTTTTAGTGTTTATTTAATAAAGTCTGGTATGTTTGTGTGGAGAGAGCTTTGGTTGCGCCTTTTATGCACAATGACTCCAATTGCATTCAGTAGCATTATATAAGCCAGTGAAATGGGTCTTTTTATAACCACACCACGTCCTGTAATGTAATGTGTTCTCTGTGTCGCTATCCCAGGGTGCCTACCGGATATTCACCAACAGTACCTGTCTGAAGCACATGATCCTGAAGGTTCGGAGGGACGCACGCAACTTTGAACGCTACCAGCACAACAGGGACCTGGTGATTTTCCTCAACAAGTTTGCCGACACACAACTAGAGCTGCCCCGAGGCTGGGAGATCAAAACAGACCCACAGGGCAAGGTAAAGGTCTGCTCACTTATCCCAAAAAACGCACTTATAGTTAGGTTGTAGTTAAAACTGAGAGGTTCTTATGAAAATAAGAATTCGGACAGATTAAGATTATTCGCTGATTCCATAATTGATGTCAATAAGAAGCTTGAGTTATCTGAAGTCAGGATTCCACCTATAATGTCTAGCCACAGTAGAAAGACCATGGTTGAGGATTTCTTCTTCATTTTTCATCTTAAGTCCTGTGCATGTAAATCTCATAGTTTTCCTCTTCTTTCCAGTCGTTTTTCGTGGACCACAACACCCGGGCGACAACCTTCATTGACCCCAGGATCCCCTTACAGAACGGCCGTCTGCCCAACCACCTAACCCACAGGCAGCACCTGCAGAGGCTACGCAGCTACAGTGCAGGAGAAGTGAGAGAATCCTCTTAGAATGGAATTGAATTGTCTTTTTGTAATTAATAGTGGAATAGTACACTCATCTAACGTCTTCTATGAGCTGATGATTTTGAAGATGAAGATCATAATGATGATGATCTTTGTGGTGTTTGTGCCAGGCGTCTGATGTGTCCCGGAGTCGAGTAGCTTCCTTGATTCACAGACCTGGGAACAGCCTGGTAGCCGCCATACGTAGCCAGTACCACCCCGACTCCACACCGTTAGGTGCACCATGTAAGTACTGCAGCAGATTCAATATTGTTCAGTTGTGGTGGTAACTTTTACAAAACTTTGACTCTCGCACTAGTCATAGTCACACATATTTTGTCTATGTGTGTTTAGGCATTTAGCAGACTTTCATCCAAATGGTCTCGACAACATGCATACTGGTATTCAGTGAGGTGGTCCATGCAAGAACCTGACCCTCCTACCCTAAGTATTTCTAGTTAGGGCCAAGCCAGAAGCATACAGCTTGTCTCAATGGAGAGTCTCTCTGCTTATGACAATGATTGCGTGACTCCATCTCGTCCCCTGAGAGACTCCTCCTTTTACTCTCTGTCCTAATTACCCTGAGAAAACTTTCTGAATAAGCCAAGCCACAGACACGGCCCTAGCCACCACGGCTGGCATAGAGCTCAAAGACACGCTGGTTTGCCACAGGAATTTCCATTCCCCTCATATAAGTCTATGATTCCCCCTCATCCTCCCGCCTCTGTAGCGGATCGACTGGTGTGGTTGAGCCGCACAGCGCTCGCTGTAATTACAAAGCACAGAGTGCCACAGAATGCCTCTCCTCTCCTCAGCCATGTCAGGACTAGGACAGAGTGATGGGCGGTTTTAACCTGACAGGCATCTTCCATCGGTAATGGGTTTCAATGGGGTAGTTGTGTTCACTTAGACATAAAGTGAGTTATCCAGATATGTTTTGAGCGACGACAGCGTGACATTTTCTCTGAACATTTTCTTGTATGGAGGACGAGATGTGGACCGGTCACTTGCCCACACTCTGTCATCTGTTGGTGGATTTTGAATAATTAGCCACACTATAAAGTAACTGTCATCTTTTGAAGTTATCCGGACCCACAGAGTACTAACACATCATCTATCCATTTCTTACATTAGAATAGATAGTATTGTAAAGTATCATGGGAGAAAGGATTGTAAAGTATCATGGGAGAATATTAAAGCAGGATGTAACAATTTATTTTAGTCTTATTTCTGTGATTTGCGTGAATAGTAATAACCCAAAAGTAAGTATCTTAACAGTATCACTCATACTAGCTCTTGTCCTTACGTGCAGCTTGCTAATTCTGAACCTCAGCATCAGCAAGCTTTGTGTAACACCCTGGTCCAGAGCTAACTTCATCATGTCTTGTGTCTTTCCAGTTTCTTTTTCTGATGAAGGCCATTAGACAGAAATGTCACTTTGATTTTTATTAGCTGTATTATTTTACAGGAGATAGTGTTGCGCCTCACCTTCCTGCCCTCTGTTCAGGTTGACGTTTATTGTCAGGAATCTTGCCCTGGAGGCAGAACTAAACGGTTTCCACTAATTGGGCAAAGTAGAAATGGTCTATATCGTAAAAATTCATGAAAACAAAAATGTGATTTTTGATCAGGATTTAAGCATTTAAGGTTAGAGTTAGCAGTGTGGTTATGTTTAAAATCAGATTGTATGACTTTGTGGCTGTGCCAGCTAGTGACCACTCTGCAGAGCTGCCTCCAGTACATGAGTCATCTCAATAAATGACATCTTGCCTCTCTGTCTCCCCATCACCACAGCTTACAATGACAAGATAGTGGCGTTCCTTCGCCAGCCAAACATCTTTGAGACGCTTCAAGAGCGCCAGCCGAGCCTGGCCAGGAACCATGTACTAAGGTGATCCTCTATAAACCTCTCTGTATTATATTTTTTGCTACTTTAGGAATTGTTTCATGCGTTTGTATTTATACCTTTTCGCGTTTACATTCTGAACAAATACGTTCGGTAATAACCTTTTGTTTCACCTTTTATGTACTATTACTTGGTTTATAAATAATTTGAGAAGTATTTATTTAGTTTGTATGAAGACTTTAGGAATGCCCTACAAAGCCTTTATGTTGTAGTTTGTTTTAAGCGTGACTACAAGGGATCCAGTGTCCTGTGTGAAGTTCTTAGTATTTACAGAGTCAGTGTGAACAGGCAGGGTCTCATAACTGGAGGGCAGTACAGTGAGTTTTTGTTTAAAGCCAATTATCTCCGAATGATCTTTTTGACAATGGAACCTTATAAGTCTAAGGTCACAATTTGGCTGAATGTTTGACTGCTCTCACTCTGTCAACCAACCAGGGAGAAAATCCACTACATCAAGACAGAAGGTTCACAGGGGGTGGAGAAGCTGTCTTGCGATGCTGACCTGGTCATTCTGTTGAGGTAGTGTTGTTTACTCTGTTGTTGTTGACACTAGACGGTTGTTTTGGCTGGTCCTGCGGGGCTCCGTTGGCCGGACGCTGGCTAGATTACAGCAAGCCCAGAGCCTCGATTCCCACGGCTCATTCACGGTCTCTCTCACAGCCAATCCGATTACACACTGTATTACTTTAGACCAATATACCCATGCCCACAACCAGCAGCCAGCAGGCGTAATGTGATTGGTTTATAGTCCCAGCCTGACAGAATTGGTATTTGTTACAGTCTGTCTACCATGTTTGTGAGGAGAGCAAAGCCTGTAATCCCAATGATCCAAAGTAGATTGGAATAAAGTTCAAATACTTTTAGAGCGACCTGTGGGTGTTTCTGTATAGAATGCAGTGATAACTTCCTTGTAAACTATCCCTTTAACTCTCTCTCTCTCCCTCCCTTTAACCCTCTCTCTCCCTCCCTTTATCTCTTTCTCTCTCTCCCCCTCCCTTTATCTCTCTCTCTCTCCCCCTCCCTTTATCTATCTATCTATCTCTCTCTCTCTCTCTCTTTCTTTATCTCTCTCTCTCTCTTTCTTTATCTCTCTCTCTCTCTTTCTTTATCTCTCTCTCTCTCTTTCTTTATCTCTCTCTCACTTTCTTTATCTCTCTCTCACTTTCTTTCTCTCTCTCTCTCTTTCTTTATCTCTCTCCTCTCTCTCTCCCTCTCTATCTCTCTTTATCTCTCTCTTTATCTCTCTCTTTATCTTTATTTATCTCTTTCTCTCTCTCTTTATCTCTCTCTCTCTTTATCTCTCTCTCTCTTTCTCTTTTTATCTCTCTCTCTCTCTTTATATATATCTCTCTCTCTCTTTATATCTATCTCTCTCTCTTTATATGTCTCTCTCTCTCTTTATCTCTCTCTCTTTATCTTTCTTTCTCTCTTTCTTTATATTTCTTTATCTCTTTCTTTATCTCTCTTTATCTCTCTCTCTCTGTCTTTATTTATCTCTTTCTTTATCTTTTTTATCTCTCCCTTCTCTCTCTCTATTTATCTCTCTCTCTATTTATCTCTCTCTCGCTCTTTATCTCTCTCTCTCTCTCTCTTTATCTCTCTCTCTCTCTCTTTATTTATATCTCTCTCTTTATACCTCTCTCTCTATATCTCTCTCTCTCTCTCTCTTTATATATATCTCTCTCTTTATCTCTTTCTCTCTCTTTCTCTCTCTCTATCTCTCTCTCTCTTTATATATATCTCTCTCTCCCTATATCTCTCTCTCTCTATATCTCTCTCTCTCTCTTTATCTCTCTCTCTCTCTCTTTATATCTCTCTCTCTTTATATCTCTCTCTCTCTCTCTTTGTCTTTCTCTCTCTCTTTATCTCTCTCTCTCTCTTTATCTCTCTCTCTCTCTCTTTATATCTCTCTCTCTTTATATCTCTCTCTCTTTTTAAATATCTCTCTCTCTCTTTATATATCGCTCTCTTTATATATCTCTCTCTCTCTCTCTTTATGTCTTTCTCTCTCTCTTTATCTCTCTCTCTCTCTTTATATCTCTCTCTCTCTCTTTATATCTCTCTCTCTTTATATCTCTCTCTCTTTTTAAATATCTCTCTCTCTCTTTATATATCTCTCTCTCACTCTCTTTATATCTCTCTCTCTTTATATCGCTCTCTCTCTCTCTTTATATCTCTCTCTCTTTATATATCTCTCTCTCTTTATATCTCTCTCTCTCTCGCAGCTTGTTTGAGGAGGAAATCATGTCCTATGTTCCACCCCACTCCTTCCACCCGGGGTATAGTTTCTCGCCCCGCTGCTCACCCGGATCCTCGCCACAAAACTCCCCAGGTGGGTCCTCCCTCACCTTTAATTTCACCAGCCAATCAGCTCTCATGCAGGCATGCTAACATGCTAAGTACAGGGCTCTAGCCTCATGGGCCACCTCCAATCCCTCCTAACTGAATACCCAAAACCATGTCTAAATAGGCATAATTGATTTAAGTGAGGTAACCACTCGGAACCACATGAAATCATGTCATAACAAGTGCCACTCATGAATTAGTACCATTAAGGGAAACAACCAGTCACCTCTTGAACAATAGCTATTGTGAAGCCCAAGCACCACTCAATGCAAACCACAATGAGTGATTTAAATGAGCAATTGGGTTGATGGTGTCAACATTCTATCCTCAGCCTTTACAAAGATAGCATACCCATATTTACACTGGCTATGAAATATCAGTGACACCATACTGTGGGCTTCTAGCGCCAGTTATGAATGAATAATTACACTGTGACAGAGAATCCATTATAAACTGTGTGGTTCGAGCCCTGAATGCTATTGGCTGACTGCCGTGGTATATCAGACCGAATACCACTGGTATGACACAATATTACATTGGTAACCGTTTTATAATAGAAATAAGGCACCTTGGGCGTTTGTGGTATATGGCCAATATACCACGGCTAAGGCCTGTATCCAGGCACTCCAGTTTGCGTCATCCATAAGAACAGCCTTTAGCCGTGGTATATTGACCATATACCACACCCCCCTGGGCATTATTGCTTAAATATTACACCATAGAGCTAAGTTTTGTAGACGTGGAGCTTTGCTAAAGTTAAAAAAAAAAAATATTGGAAATATACAGATACATGCAAAAACGCGCCAATAGGATCTCCCTAACCGGTCCTTGGCTCTGCCCACTATGCTTCATTTGCTCCTATTGAAAACGACACAGATTAACTATACTGAACAAAAATATAAATGCAACATGTAAAGTGTTGGTCCCATGTTTCATGAGCTGAAATAAAAGAGCCCAGAAATGTTCCATACTCACAAAAAGCTTATTTCTCTAAAATGTTTGTGCATAAATTAGTTTACATCCCTGTTAGTGAGTATTTCTCCTTTGCAAAAATAATCCATCCACCTGACAGGTGTGTATATCAAGAAGCTGATTAAACAGCATGATCATTACACAGGTGCACCTTCTGCTGGGGACAATAAAAGGCCACTAAGATGTGCAGTTTTGTCACACAAGACAATGCCACAGATGTCTCAAGTTTTGAGGGAGCGTGCAATTGGCAAGCTGACTGCAGGGCCACCAGAGCTGTTGCAGGAGAATTGAATGTCGTTTCTCTACCATAAGCTGCCTCCAATGTCGTTTTAGAGAATTTGTCAGTACGTCTAACTGGCCTCACAACCGCAGACCACGTGTAACCATGACAGCCCTGGACCTCCACATCGGGCTTCTTTACCTGCAGAATCTTCTGACACCAGCCACCGGACAGCTAATGAAACTGAGGAGTATTTCTGTCGGTAACAAAGCACCTTTGTGGGGAAAGACTCATTTTGATTGGCTGGCCTGGCTCCCAAGTGGGTGGGCCTACCCATGGCTGCACGCCTGGCCAGTCATGTGAAATCGATAGATTAGGGCCTAATGAATGTATTTCTATTTTTTCCTTTATGAACTGTAACTCAGTAAAATCGTTGAAATTGTTGCATGTTCTGTTTATATTTTTGTTCAGTATATCTTGGGTTAGTTATAAATATCTTTGGTGCTAGGCTAGCAGCTAACGGCTAGCATCCTCACACCACGATCATCACTCCCCATCAAAGGCCCTGCTGTGCTACATTAGAGCATGGCCATGCTGCGTTAATGAGCTGATAGAGTCGTTAAGAGGCCATGATGAGGTGTCTGGGGTTCTTATTGTTATTGATGAGAGCAGAGGAGCTATTCATGGATAATGGGAGCAGGGCCACAGCGGGAGGGAGGAAAACCTGGATTGGAATGAGGCTGTATTTTCTCTCCCTTTGGTCTCTGCTGAGAGAAAGAGAAGAGAGAGAGGTTTTTATTACTGCTTTTTCAACAGAACATTGTACAAATGGCAGCAACATGCTGAATTGTGAAAACAACTTGAATTTAAATATTACAATTGGCAATACAAATTAAAATACAAAAAAATATATATGTTAATCGTCAACTGTTCAGCAGGCGAACCATGGCTGGGACAGCGCTGCAACAGACACGCTCAGTCCTGCAGTGGATCAGTCCCATTTTAGTTGAGGAGCAGGTCTGGTGTGGAAGGATACGGCGGTAGGGAATCGATTCTAAAAAGTGATCTTGCGAAGGATCGAGAGACTTTCCCTGCGAGTGTGTGTGAAGTGATGGTAGGCCCAGATTGATGCATGCATCTGAGAGGTACTTTTCTCCTCCTGAGTCTGGCTTCACTGGGGCTGGCTTCACTGGGGCTGGCTTCAAGTCAAGTAAAACAATGTGCTGACTGATGCTCTTCTCTTAAGAACTGCTCTTGGTTAGTCTTGCATGCCACACTGGGGCAGCATATTCCACCACTGTTCAGATGTACACTGTACATTAGGTGGTGAATATGGTCACCAGGTCTTCTTTAGGGATGTGGAAGTGCTTCAGGCATCAGAATGTGACCAAAAAAAAGAAAACAACAAAGATGATCATCGGCTGGATTACACTAGTGGGGAACGTTTTGAACTCTTAACAACTGCCCATAACTGCCTGTGTCACTGGGCCTTGAGGCTATATGAGTATGAATTATGTATGTGTAAGGTTTTGATTGCAGTTGTATTAGCTTAGGTGTAAGTTAGGGCTATCACTCACTGTGTGTGTGTGTTTTGTGTGTGTTTTGTTTGTGTGTGTTGGCAGGCTTACAGAGGGCCCGAGCTCCAGCTCCATACCGCAGAGACTTTGAAGCCAAACTGCGCAACTTCTACAGGAAGCTGGAAGCTAAGGGCTATGGCCAGGGGCCAGGGAAGATCAAGTAAGTGTGTGTGTGTGTGTGTGTGTGTGTGTGTGTGTGTGTGTGTGTGTGTGTGTGTGTGTGTGTGTGTGTGTGTGTGTGTGTGTGACGCATGCTTGTATATACTGATACCCGCCCCCTGGTGGTAATTATACGTCAAGGACTTACAGTTGCAAAATAGCAGAATCTACAGATAGAGATAGATACAGTAGATGATTCTCTACCATGTAGCATTGTGTTTGCTTTTCTATCTGCAATGTTCTGAATAGCTCTATAAGACCCAGTATGACAATGTGATGAGTACAGGAACAGCAGTTTGCTAACCATTTATTTATTGTCCCAGACTGATCATTAGAAGAGACCACCTGTTGGAGGGAACCTTCAATCAGGTGATGGCCTACTCCCGCAAGGAGCTGCAGAGGAACAAGCTCTACATCACCTTCTTGGGAGAGGAGGGGTAAGCGTGTGTGCATGGAAGCAGACTTGTGAGTGGAAGCATGTGCATGTTGGATTGATCCCATTGCCATGTATTTTTAAAACGACATCCCCCGTGTCCTCCATCTCTAGGCTGGACTACAGCGGCCCCTCCAGGGAGTTCTTCTTCCTGTTGTCCCAAGAGCTATTCAACCCTTACTACGGCCTGTTTGAGTACTCAGCCAACGACACCTACACCGTCCAGATCAGCCCCATGTCTGCCTTCGTTGAGAACCATCTGGAATGGTAAGGACTGATAACCTCGGAGAGCATGTTATCGTAATTATTACTTTTTTATCCAGTTATTTAACTAGGTGACCCAAATATCCAAATTGGGCTGCCTGTGTAAATGCAGCCATTGAGATATCTTCTTCAAAGGAGGCTTAGCCAAGAGACTATTAATGAATACAAATACAAATAAAACCAGATGTTTTACAGTTGGTTTCTGTGTCTCTTTAACCAAGGAGGACCAATGATTTTATGATCACCATGCAACTGTTGTAGGTCATCAAATTGTATAGGGTTGTAATCGCTCATTAGTATTTTATTGGTGGGACTAGGGGAGTCATGTAAAACCGAGCATTGTTTAACCTTCCCCTTGACACAAACATAGTGATGACACTAGTAAACATGGTATGATGTATTTACCGTCTGTGTCAACCCTGAAGCAGTGGGGAATAGTACAAGGATTGTTGGTTTTCAACAGCGCAAATTACTTGTGTACTCAGGCAAATGACTACTGAAATAGCATAGACTGAAAAACTAAACAGATAGAGGAGAAACTGATTTAAGCTATGAAATGAAGCCAACACTCTGTGCTATTCTCTGTTTTACTCCATGAAACTTCTTCATGGAAACAAAATGGTTGCCATGGCATTCCAATTAGCCGGTCATTGGAGGCTGGACTTGAACCAATGAGGGTGAAGTTTACAGCTTGGCAGTTGGCACTCTGCCGAGTCATTAATTACCAGTCACATGTTGAAGGTAAATTAGTGTCAATTACACCATTAATCAACAACATCCATTATTCCTTGAGAATAGACCCTTTCCTGAACAATTGACAGCGCTTTTACACAGTTTTTTACCTTTGGAAGACAAAGACAGGTTTATGCAGCTTTTCCTGTCCAAGACCATGGCCTGCCCCTCAGTAGTCTAAAGTAAATTCCTCTCTTCGTTTTCTTTCCTTCCTAGGTTCCGCTTCAGTGGGCGTATTCTAGGCCTGGCCCTGATCCACCAGTATCTACTGGATGCCTTCTTCACACGGCCCTTCTACAAGGCCCTCCTCAGACTGTGAGTGTATTGACCACTCTTCTGCTTCCAATAGATCCACAGATGATGCAATCGCCACCACATTACACACTGGACAAGAGGCACACCTATGTAAGAATGCTGTTCATTGACTATAGCTCAGCATTCAACACCGTAGTACCGTCCAAGCTCATCATCAAGCTTGAAGCCCTGGGTCTGAACCCTGCCCTGTGCAACTGGATCCTGGACTTCCTGACGGGCCGCCCAAAGGTGGTGAAGGTAGGAAACAACACCTCCACTTCGCTGATCCTCAACACTGGAGCCCCACAAGGGTGTGTGCTCAGCCTCCTCCTGTACTCCCTGTTCACCCATGACTGCGTGGCCAAGCACACCTCCAACTCAATCATCCAGTTTGCAGACGACACAACAGTAGTAGGCTTGATTACCAACAACGATGAGACAGCCTACAGGGAGGAGATGAGGTCTCTGTGGTGCCAGGAAAAAAACCTCTCACTCAACGTCAGCAAAACTAAGGAGATGATTGTGGACTTCAGGTAACAGCAGAGGGCGCACCCCCTTATCCACATCGATGGGACCGCAGTGAAGAAGGTGGAAAGCTTCAAGTTCCTCGCCGTACACATCACTGACAAACTGAAATGGTCCACCCACACAGACCGTGTGGTGAAGAAGGCGCAACATTACCTTTTCAACCTCAAGAGGCTAAAGAAATGTGGCTTATCACCCAAAACCCTCACAAACTTCTACAGATGCACAATTGAGAGCATCCTGTCGGGCTGCATCAATGCCTGGTATGGCAACTGCACCGCCCATAACCGCAAAGCTCTCCAGAGGGTGGTGCGGTCTGCCCAACGCATTACCGGGGGCAAACTTCCCGCCCTCCTGGACACCTATAGCACCCGTTGCCACAGGAAGGCCAAAAAGATCATCAAAGACATCAACCACCCGAGCCACTGCCTGTTCACCCCGCTATCATCCAGAAGGGGAGGTCAGTACAGGTGCATCAAAACTGGGACCGAGAGACTGAAAAGCAGCTTCTATCTCAAGGCCATCAGACTGCTAAACAGCCCTCACTAACACATCAGAGGTGGCTGCCTATAGACACTGATTAGAAATCACAGGCCACTTTAAGGAAAAGAACACTAGCCACTTTAATAATGTATCTGTATCTGCATCACTCATCTCTATGTATAAACTGCACTCTACACTATTCTACGGTTTCTTAGTCACTCAATTTGTGTGTACATATTGAATCACCCTTCTGATATGTATATACTGTATTGTACTCTTTACTTCACCACTGACTGCTAAACAACCATCTCTAGCACATCAGAGACTGCTGCCTACAGACATAGATTAGAAATCACCGGCCACTTTAAGGAAATGAAACACTAGTCATTTTAATAATGTTTCCGTATCTTGCACTACTCATCTCATATGTCTAAACTGTACGCTATATTCTTCTTCTGTAGCTTAGTCACCTAATCGTGTTAACATACTGCATCACCAATCTCTTATGTGTATACTGCATACTATAAAGCCTACTATGCCACTGTATCTTTGTATCCAATGCCGCTCTGACATTTATGTATATGTTCTCAAACCGTTCCTTACTTAGATTTATGTGTATTTGGGTATATGTTGTGTAACTGTTAGATATTACTGCACTGTCGGAGCTAGAAGCACAAGATTTTCGCTACACCCGCAATAACATCTGCTAACCACGTGTATGTGACCAATGCATTTGATTTGATTTGATCTACCCTACACACACACATGTACCATAATCTATCCTACACACTCTTACCTCTGTACCTCCATTACCCCTCTTCACCCTACACACACACACGTACGTATGACACACGTGCCACAATCTACCTTACACACCCTACTCACAACTCTCCCTGTACAATGTATCTGTACTAACATTGCATCGTGCTACACGTCGACTAAAAGGAATACTACTGTAACATCATATCAATCAATCAGTCAACCAGTCAACGTGTGATGTTCCCACAGAGCCACAGACCTGAGTGATCTGGAGTATCTGGATGAGGAGTTCCATCAGAGTCTCCAGTGGATGAAGGAAAATGACATCACTGACATCCTGGACCTCACCTTCACCGTCAATGAGGAGGTCTTTGGCCAGGTCAGTCTCAGTTAGGAGTCAGTCTGTTAGGGGTCAGTCTGTTAGTGGTCAGTCTCAGTTTGGAGTCAGTCTCAGTTAGGAGTCAGTCTGTTAGGGGTCAGTTTGTTAAGGGTCAGTCTCAGTTAGGAGTCAGTCTGTTAGGGGTCAGTCTCAGTTAGGAGTCAGTCTGTTAGGGGTCAGTCTCAGGAGTCAGTCTGTTAGGGGTCAGTCTGTTAGGGGTCAGTCTCAGTTAGGGGTCAGTCTCAGTTAGGGGTCAGTCTGAGGTAGGCCACCAGGCATTAGGACTTTGACTGTCTCTGCTTAGCCTGACCTGTCACTTTTTAGAATGTAGTAACTTGGGGAAATGGAGTACTGTATCAATAAAGTGGACAGAATTAAAAATGTGTTGGAAGTTTCACTTTAAAGTTTAATTTCGAAGTTAACATCTGCCCACCACACCAGAGTACATCTTTTGTTGGGAGGTCTAAGAATCAAAAGTTATTCTAGCCCAAGAATGGTCCCCACGCCACACACCCTTCATAAATACAGTTCTCTGACATAATTTCATGTTTGTCATTTCCTGTGTCAGGTGACGGAGCGGGAGCTGAAGTCGGGCGGCTCCAACCTTCAGGTGACGGAGAAGAACAAGAAGGAATACATTGAGCGCATGGCCAAGTGGAGGGTGGAGCGTGGGGTAGTGCAGCAGACTGAGGCCCTGGTCCGAGGCTTTTATGAGGTACAGCACAAACCTAGAATACCCCCTGTGACTCTTGACCCCAACTAACCCCTCAGTATTTGCAGATCTGAAGGAATAGGATGGGTATAAGCAATATGGCGGATCCTCACCATTATCATGATGCTCAGTCCCTTTCCATCTGTAAATGCCAAAGGAAGGCATGGTCTCTAGAAGAAGTGTCAGAGACATTATTCCATCGCACATTGGCAGGTGAATTCCATTCATTTGTGGAACAACAGGCAATCATATATTGACTTCCCTGATCCCCACTCCAACTCTCCTCTGGCCCCAGGTGGTAGACTCTCGTCTGGTGTCGGTGTTTGATGCCAGAGAGCTCGAGCTGGTCATCGCAGGGACGGCTGAGATCGACCTCAACGACTGGAGGACCAACACAGAGTACAGAGGAGGTGAGAAAGATCAATTCAGACATCTGAGTGCTTCTATTTCTGTTCAGGGATAGTCATCTTGTGAAGTGTCCTAGGGAGAAAAAAAAAATGTCTAATGTAAAAAAAAAGGTGCTATCTAGAACCTTCTTTGGCTGTCCCCATAGGAGAGCCCTTTGAAGAATGCTTTTTTGGTTCTAGGTAGAACCCTTTTGGTACAAGGTAGAACCCTATTGGGTTCCATGTAGAACCCCTTTCCCAGAGTGTTCTACATGGAACCCAAAAAGGTTTCTACCTGGAACCAAAAAGGGTTCTTCTATGGGCACAGCCGAAAAACCCTTTTGGAACCTTTTCTAAGAGTTCAAAGTGTTCAAACTGAAACTGACAGTGCTGCAGACCACACAGCGGAGGGAAGAAAGTAGTCATGTAAAAAGACTGACAAAGACCAAGTGATGGTTGAAAAATGTATGTAAAACCTACATTTTTGGAAGCATAAATCAGTGTGTCCCTTTCTGTATAACAAAGTACTACTGGCAGGCCTGCTACAGTACAGTAATGACACAGAGCGGTCAACGCCAAGTAAAACATGCCCGAACATCCATCTCACGGCTTCATTAGCGCATATGCACCATGTCACCTGACATAAGAGAGTGTGCGTCTGTAACTGATTACGGCCACATCATGAGCGCCGTTTCTCTCTGCCTCCTTTGAACAGACAGATGTGGCGGATGGGCCGGCAATCCCCGAAATGCCCATAAACATCCATAAATCATTAATCATCCAGAAGGCCGTGCTCCAGCTGCCAAGCTGCTCGTCTGGTTCTCATTATGGCTAAGCTCTTAATTGGCCAAACTCATCATCTTCACAATTGAAGCCGTTTGCCCTTTCGTTTGGCAAAGACCTCAGTTTGCTCTGGATGGATTGGATCACAAACCGGACTGGAAAGCCTGCAGTCCACCACCTCCTTCTCACCTCAGCCTCCAAAGCAAACAGCGCCCTGTTTGATTGCAGTTTGTCATTTAAAGTGAAAACTTTCTAAATGGAGAGAAAGTGGGGAACATTAAATTTGCCCTCAGAATGGGAGCTAGCTTCTCTGTCCACAGTATTAATAGTAATGACAATGACTTGCAGTTAATAAGCACATTTCTCAAACACTAAGTAAGGGGTTGACTTAATCCCTTTCACCCTCAATGTGTAGCAACCACCTGTATGTACGGTTGATGCAGACTACAGAGCAATGAGGATATTCAGTGTTTGGTACCAGTCACTTACACCTACAGACTGACCTCACCAATGACCCCTAATGAACCCTAATGACTCCTTCCCCAGGTTACCATGACGGTCACATTGTGATGCGGTGGTTCTGGGGTGCGGTGGAACGCTTCAACAACGAGCAGAGGCTGCGGCTGCTGCAGTTTGTGACAGGCACCTCCAGCGTTCCATACGAAGGCTTCGCTGCCCTACGGGGAAGCAACGGCCTACGACGCTTCTGCATCGAGAAGTGGGGCAAGGTCACCTCTCTACCCAGGTACTGGACAGAAAACATATCAACATAATAAATATATAGTTTGGAATTAACTCCTCTTATAGGAATAATATCTGTCCTGGACATTCTTATAATCAAATAGTTTCAACTCTTAGTAAAAGCAAACTACATTGTAAGTACATTTTTTACCACTACTGCATAAGCAGACTGATTCTTATTAGCAGAGTGCACTGTTTTGGGTGCTCTATTCTGGAATGAAGAGGTAATTTCATTGACTAATGTAATTATTCCACTACAAGGTGATGGAAAGATCCAGAGAGACATTACACTGGGCACACACTGGTTGAATCAACATTGTTCCCTTGTCATTTGAATGAAATGACGTTGAACCAACGTGGAATAGTATTGACGTCTGTGCCCACTGGGATATACTACAGTAAACCTTGTTCTGGGGTCAGATGCACTGTAACCTGCCACACACTTATAAGATCCATTGTAAACGCATGCTTAATGTGGCCATTTAGAATTATTAAATCAGGTAGCCACACCCTCTGAGGCCTGTTTAGGGATAGACATTTCAGCAAAATACAGTCTTTCATCTCATAGGAAGAGCTGTAGAGAGCATATTTTTAAAGGAAATTAAAAGGGAACTGTCTACTTTTAGAACATATCAATCGCTTATCCGACTGGGCTACTATGAGAGTAAGGCTGTGTTTACACAGATCTGATCGGTCTAAAGACCAATTAGTGGAAAAAGATTGAAATTGGGCTGCATGTGTAAATGCAGCCAATATGACCTCCGTTAGAACGTAGAACAATCCCAAATTCGCGGCTGGGTGGTTGGACAAAAAGCGAGAGCGGTAGTAGGACATGGCACCAGACCAGGAAAAAGCTCTGCCTTCGGAGCTGGACTGAGCGCTGGGTCCAGAGGCTCCACCTGCGGAGTAGGGAGCGCCGGAGCAGGGAGAGGCTCCGACCTCAGATCTGGATTGGTCACCAGACCAGGGAAAGGCTCTAACCCTAACCCCTGAGCTGGACTGGATGCCGGTCCCGGACTGGGCACCGGCGCAGAGGGAATCTCTGACCCCGGAGCTGGACTGGACGCCGGTCCCGGACCAGGCACCGGCACAGAGGGTACCTGCCTGGGAACCTGCACTGGAGCTACCGGCCTGGGAACCGGCACTGGAGCTACTGGCTTGGAGATGCGCACTGGTGCGGGGAGCCGGCACTGGACCTACCGGGCTGGTGGTGGGTTACTCTGTCACGGCTAGGTGGTTGGACAAAAGGTGCAGAGCAGTAGTGAACCAAAACAACAAAAGATACAGCAATCGTAACGTGAGGGTACTTCTAAGCACCACTACAAACAATAACCCACAACACAGGTGGGAAGGCAAGCACCTTAAATAGGATCCCCAATTAGAGATAATGCATAGCAGATCCCTCTAATTGGGGACCAAACACAAATACAATTTAGAGTTATCTAGAGTTCTCTCTAAACACATATCCTGTCAGTCACATAGAGATGCCCAGAGGCATCTCTGAACCCTAATCCCTAATCCTGACAGGACAGTTTTTTGAGTGTGGTATCAAGGCTTATATTACCCATATGGGGAATGAATGAAACGGCCACGGGTGTGTTTACTCAACCATTAGATTAAGAGTTCCACCTTGTAATCTGTTTATAGTGCCAGCCGCTTTACAGAGAGGTATAACCCATTTTCTCAGGAGCGAAAAGACTTGTCACACCCCCACCTTGTTCTAAAACTTGGTGAAAAATATTTGGTTTAGACAATCTTTTAGATTATGAAACAATTGTATTGGAAGCAGATGACGTTATTTCAACACAAATTAGTAAATTGTACGTGGTGTAGCAGAGGTTCATAAAAGTCACTTCCATTAGCGTATTTTCAAGCATGCGGTTGCTTGCTTGTGTGAAAAGACTTGTTGATGGAGAAGTGTCTGGGTCATGTTCAGTAGCTACCAAACAGAGTGAAACAGGGAAGTAGCCTACTTTCTGACGACAAATCCTTGTGGATATATTCCATTGCAAAATGTTTTGCTACGTGTGCCTTATAGTGAACACTACACAGGTCACACACTACACTACCAGTCAAAAGTTTTAGAACACCAACTCACTCAAGGGTTTTTCTTTATTTTTTACTATTTTCTACATTGTAGAATAATAGTGAAGACATGAAAACTATGAAATAACACATACGGAATCATGTAGTAAGCAAAAAAGTGTTAAACAAAACAAAATATATTTATATTTGAGATTCTTCAAATAGCCACCCTTTGCCTTAATGACAGCTTTGCACGCTTTTGGCATTCTCTCAACCAGCTTCATGAGGTAGTCACCTGGAATGCATTTCAATTAACAGGTGTGCCTTCTGAAAAGTTAATTTGTGGAATTTCTTTCCTCCTTAATGCGTTTGAGCCAATCAGTTGTGTTGTGACAAGGTAGCAGGGGGGGTCACAAAAACCGTAAAGCACTATGACGAAACTTGCTCTCATGAGGACCACCACAGGAATGGAGGACCCAGAGTTGCCTTTGCTGCAGAGGATAAGTTCATTAGTGATACCAGCCTCAGAAATTGCAGCCCAAATAAATGCTTCACAGAGTTCAAGTAACAGACACATCTCACACAGAGGAGACTGTGTGAATCAGGTCTTCATGGTCGAATTTCTGCAAAGAAACCACTACTAAAGAACACCACTAAGAAGAAGAGACTTGCTTGGGCCAAGAAACACGTCCAAATTGGTTCCAACCGCTGCGTCTTTGTGAGACGCGGTGTGGGTGAATGGATGATCTCTGCATGTGCATTTCCCACCATAAAGCATGGAGGAGGAGGTGTTATGGTGTGGGGGTGCTTTGCTTGTGACACTGTCTGTGGTTTATTTAGAATTCAAGGCACACTGAACCTGCATGGCTACCACATCATTCTGCAGCGATACGCCATCCCATCTGGTTTGGGCTTAGTGGGGCTATCATTTGTTTTTCAACAGGACAATGACACAACACACCTCCAGGCTGTGTAAGGGCTATTTGACCAAGGAGAGTGATGGAGTGCTGCATCAGGTGACCTGGCCTCCACAATCCCACAACCTCAACCAAATTGAGATGATTTGGGATGAGTCGAACCGCAGAGTGAAGGAAAAGCAGCCAACAAGTGCTCAGCATATGTGGAAACTCCTTCAAGACTGTTCGAAAAGCATTCCAGGTGAAGCTGGTTGAGAGAATGCCAAGAGTGTGCAAAGCTGTCATCAAGGCAAAGGGTGGCCATTTGAAGAATCTCAAATATATTTTGATTTGTTTAACACTTTTTTGGTACCTACATGATTCCATATGTGTTATTTCATAGTTGTGATGTCTTCACTATTGTTCTACATTGTAGAAAATAGTACAAATGAAGAAAAACCCTTAAATGTTGTTCTAAAACTTTTGACTGGTAGTGTATGTATCACTGGTGTCTAAAGCCAGGCGAGCTGCAGGGTTTGGAACACACACAGGTTATTATGGTCACTCACTTGTGCCAGACGTTACATTCTCTAAAATGAGTACTGACTGTAGTACTGAATGCTTACACTCCCTTCTTCTATTTTCATAATTCAAATTTTCATTGGATCCCTCGGAATTAGTTGCATTGCAAACAGTGCTATATTTGACGCCTGTACAGCATTTGCTGTATACCTTTCACCTTGTTAGACCTGCATTGGACATTTATTTGGCAAACGAGAGAAGATCTCATTTAAAGCTAACTAAGTCAGCAGAAAGGAGAGGGCTCCCATTTCGCTGTGGAAGAGAGAAAGTGGTAGTGTTTGTCATTGCATAGGAAGAACAGTGTCAGCAGTAAGGAAGCTAAATAAGGCTGAGGTGGGAATGGCATGGCTAACGAATAACATTTCAACCAAGGGCTTTCTCATGATTTGTGGAAGCGATAAACAATGTAACTGAGTCAGATTTACAGTTAACAACGTATATAGTGTGCTGAGGATGCGCACATATGGGACATTATGGGACGTTATTAATAGACCAATCACATTCTCATATTGGGGACTTATTCAGACTTGCTGCTCTCCCTGACAGTACCTGATACAGTATTGTCCCTGACATACCACTCCTCTCCTCTCTTTCAGGGCTCACACATGCTTCAACCGCCTGGACCTTCCCCCATACCCGTCCTACACCATGCTGTATGAGAAACTGCTGATCGCTGTGGAGGAGACCAGTACCTTTGGCCTGGAGTGAGACCACTGACTGACTGCCTCTGGCACCCTACTAACAAAGTATTTTCTTTTTAGGTACAAATATTAACTCTGGACAAATGGTATTCTCTCTTGTTTTCTTACAATACGTACCTGAGGAGTGGGTTTGAAAAACGTATTAAAACGTGCATGCACTGCGTCACTCATCTGGGACATTGTACATAAAGATACTGTGTAGAGAGGTGGGGGGTGGGGGGGGGCTTGCACAAATCAACATGTATGCAACAGTGAAGACCCTGGCTCCAGCCTGCTCTACGGCCCCCCACTTTGTCCACCTCATGGTCTCATCCGTTTAATCTTCCCCATAAGACTCCAGCTCCAAAGACTGAGGCTGACACTATGCAGGGGAGGGGTTTGCTCTACCGGCCACCCACAGCCCTCCACCTCTGAGATCATCAGAGGTAGTAACATCGGCGGTGACCCCTTTAAGATGTTAAGTCTCTCCAGACCTTAATCTTGTCCTATCAATCATTGCAGAGCATTTCCTGAAATCACCATGACTCCCGACGACCATTCCGTGACAAAACCAAACATTTGTTACATTTAACAATGTTTTGTGCATGTTTCACCAATTGCTTTTTCATCATAAGGGCATCACTGTTTTCCTCAGAGTGGATGAACAGGTGCTTTTTAGGAATTCCTTCACTACTGTAGTGAAAGGTGTGTTTGTTCTGAGTCCATGCCCCAGCCTGTGAGTACTTACTGCACACAGTTGTCTGAATCTCCCGCCCAAGAAAGATACCGTGCCTCCATGAGTTATTGCCTCAATGACACCAGCTATGTGTTAATGAATCACACATCCTATTGGAGACACCAATGCAGTGGTGCAATGGTTTTTGCCGCATCATGGCAGTAGGAGTCACTGTTCCTGTACAGTACAATGAGAGGAACTGTAGTGACCCAGGTGATGATGATATAACTAGTACAAGGCTAAGATTAGAATGTGAAAGGCTAAGCTCAGAGCTCTCGTCAGCCTTGCAGAGTCATTGAGCTCACACCATAAATAATACCCTTGTCATTCGAACCATGGACTTTGCAATCTAAGCCCAAACGCTGATTGAGAGATCTCAAACGTAGAGGTAAATTCTGTACTCGCTGAGGCACTGTGCAACTTTGATGGAGTGTAACATCATGTTGAACATCGCTGTCTGTCCTGGTCTAGTGTTGACAATTATTCTTGGGGTCTCGTCCTTTGTTTTTTGTTTTCTTTTAATTGAAAGGATGTACGCTAAGGGGTTGTTTCCCGAACACAGATTAGGCATAGTCCTATACCAGTGGTATTCAAAGTCGGGGGGAATTGCAGTGGTGTTTTTTTGGGAGAGGGGGGGACAGAAAATTAAGATTGTATATTGTCCCATACAAAAGTATGTAAATATTTTTTGAAAAAGAATACAATTTTATTAAGTAAATGTATTTATTGGATGTATTGAAATGTTGATAAGAAAATGAAAATGTAAGCAATTTAAGGTTATTTGTTTATGTAAAAATCGGAATTGAGATTTGGGGTGGGGTGGGGTCGCCAGAAATTCTGGTGAAAGAAATGGGGTCCCCGGAAATTCTGGAGAAAAAATTGGGTCCCCGCTGAAAAAGTTAGAATACCACTCTCTAGATTAAAAAGATACTAATTTGACCGTGCTTTTTAGTCCTGGACTAGGATTAATCTGTGTCAGCGAAACCGGCCCTAAATGGCCCCTAGTTATACTAATATACTGTAGATTGACCATGGTTGAAGCTATAGCTGTTGTATTATGATTAAACGGACTATAGTTTTTGTATGGAAAGAACCAGGGCTACTGCAGAAAAAAGAAATGTTCAGGGAACAAAGTAGATTCTTTTTAGTTTTGTTTCTGTACTGTTGTTTTTCTATAATCTTTTTGTATTTATTGTCAAAGCGGGTGATATTATGGTTTATCTTTAGGACCATAAAGGTGGAAAACTAATTAGAATGTTTTGTGTGGTAAACATTGTCCAGTATTGTTTAGATGCTTTTATAAATGATGGCGTAGGAATTTAAATGCTTTCTGTATTTTTTTTTTTTCATGTGTACATACCGTTTTTGGTTACTTATACCTTCATTTAGTACCTTTTAAATTTTTTCATGATTTTCAATTGGATGTCAAATTCATTTTGAATTTGTGGAAAATGTTGGTGTTGTCTTCCTTCCCTTTGCACTGTAAATGTAACCTTGACCCCTTCTTTCTCTTCCTCTCTTAATTTCATCACTATCTGGCCAAGTTGCAAAGTCAGAAGCCCTGTCTAGTTCTACAATTTTCTATTCTTAAAATCTGATTTTAAACCTTACCGTGACTGTAAACTTATCCACACTTCTATCCTTATGCCCAACCCTGTACGTATTTATTTGACAATTTTGCAGTTTGGCCATCTAGTGAGAACCCAATCTATCCATCTTCTATGTTGGTATTGACTGGTGAAAATTGTGGTTTGTTCAAGATGTTGACGTAGGAATTGCATCCTTAATGGTCGAAGACACAGAGAATGGATGCATACCAAATGGCACCCTATTCCCTATGTAGTGCACTACTTTTGACAAGATTCACATGGGCCCTCTCAAAAGTAGCGCACTATATAGGGGTTAGGTTGCCATTTGGGACACAGCCAATGTGTAATGTAGAGAAGAAGTAATTTTGTTTGAATTGTCTAGCATTGTATTTTAAAAGAAATATGTAATTCAGGAGTCTATTTTTACTGGCTTTATGAAGAATTTTATCCATAGAATATCCTGGGCATCCCTTGGTATGATCGATCCTATAATATGGAGGATATTTATTAAATTAATATTGCTCTTAAGATTATTCAATATTACCCTTAAATTATTCTAAATTATCTATGTACGTTGTTTAAGTGCATTAACTATTCAAATATTTACGATCAGAGCTTGATCAGAGCTTTTAAATAATAATGCACCGATAATTCAATCTAACTGTACTACAGTTTGTTTATGAGTACCTTATTTTTGTGATTTTCTAAATCAACTTTTTTATTTGACTATTTATTATCACCTTGGAAACAGCAAGGTAAAATAGTAGATTCCAATCATCCGTCAAAAACTGGCAGAAAGGTTTAGCATTAGCATCTATACCTTGTTGATATGACTTGATAAAAGGCTCCCTCTTTCGGCAATTGGTCCTTTTGTTCTCTCCTTTTTAACTTTCCTTGTCCTTATGATCAAATCTGGTTTGATAACAGGTCACTAAATTCTCAGGCTGTGCTTTCGCTCCATGTACTCATATCACTGTACACGAATGTCAATAAACAATCACTTTGTAATTCATCTTTTGTTTCTAGTCCCTTTGAATATAAGCTTGACCTCAGTGCAGTGAAATATAATGGATATTGGCAGAGCCATTAAAGCCAAAATGCCAGTGGTATAAATGTTACCATAGTAGCTTCAGGATTAAAGAGCCTGATAACGTAGAGGAATGTTTGAGACCTTGATAACTAGGCTCCTAACCTATAGAGCCCCACAGTGGACGTGTCATATTAGCCATTAAACCTAGCTGTCAAACACGGAAATGGTTCCAATATATTTTTCACCATTCATTTTCCCATAGGGGATTTTAAAACCACTTCAAACAAGGTCTGTGTTTCATGTAGGCTTTCCCTGGCATGACGTTTTGATAACCGTGTAAATCTCTCGGACAAGGGGACTTTTATTAATTTAATCAACTCTATTTACTCTCAGATTCGAAAATGCTATTTAGCATCAAAGTAGACACGCAAGACTACAAATCCCTGCAGGTCATCTCTAGCTGACACCTTTGCTGTGAGCTGGCTAGCTACCTTGATCCAGAACAAAATAAAAAAACATTTGTATTTACTGTTCCATGTTTTATTTTACTAATATTTACTGGCTTATTTATGGGGCAACATTTACCAGATCCTCTTCTCGTTCAGCCGGTGGAGCTCTATATTTAATCCCTTATAAAGAATTGTCCATGATTTATTCTTCATTGCCACAAACCTGGGACATTGACGAGCACAGTATGAACTATTGTTACTATCCGAGAGCACAGATTCTACTGCTATTCCATTTTAGAAATTAGACCCAGAACAAATAACAAAAGCAACTGGATGTGTAAGGTAGGTTTAATATAAAATACTAGGTGAACTCCAGCAGAATGATAAATACACTTAACAGATTTAAAACAAGGAAGCCATGCCTAAATGCAGCTATATCAACACCCTTCTTATCAATTGTTGGTCCATGTTGCTGCTGTCAATTGTGAGCAGCACATTTAATACTGCATTCAGTCTGAACCCCAGAATAAACAGGAGGACAGCATTAAACAGGTGAAAAAAATGTAGCAAAAACAGTACACCACAACACTTTAAAACTTACTGAGTCTAGATGCTATTCAATTATAGTGTGGAATAAGGGGTAGCTAGAGGGATGGTGGGCCATGGAATAAACATAAAATGGGGTGCTGGTGTGCTTCTGTACCCCTGAGGACAGCATTTTGTTGACAACATGGTGGTTTACACCGTCTACTGTGTGTGAGTGATGGAAGAATCTTACCCCAGCTGTAGATCCATTTTAGTATGTGTGACGTTGTCAAGGTTGTAAATAAGGATTTTCAATTGAAATAATAATTGTGTCCTTCAAACTTTGCTTTCGTCAAAGAATCCTCCATTTGCAGCAATTACAGCCTTGCAGACCTTTGGCATTCTAGTTGTCAATTTGTTGAGGTAATGTATGAAAAAACATCTATTTCACGGGTATGAAAAAACATTTCTATTTACTGCTCTAATTACGTTGGTAACCAGTTTATAATAGCAATAAGACACCTCGGGTGTTTGTCGTATATTGCCAATATACCACAGCTAAGGGCTGTATCCAGGCACTCTGCGTTGCGTTGTGGTGCATAAGAACAGCCCTTAGCCGTGGTATATTGGCCATATACCACACCCCCTCTGGCCTTATTGCTTGAATACCATCTAAATTACCCCCCCTCCAATTGTACCCATAATACAGAATAATTACTTAAAAGGGTGGACAGCTCCAGATTTGAATGGCAGGTGTGTGTATAAGCTTTTGTTCCATCCCAGCTCATACCTGATTACAAATCATAGCCTATCGCCGTGATTCATTATGTTGATTATTTAAGTCAGGTGTTTGAGCACACACTCCTGGTCTTCAGGACTTCCTGCAATGACTGAAAGTAGTAGTAGGCTACTTGAAGTAGGCTCCTCATCCACAGACACAAAGAAACCTTATCAAGAATGTCTAACTTCACCATCAGTTAGCTAGCTAGTTTATAAAAGCCAAAGAAAGCTAAACTTTTTATAAACGTCTCATGCATTTAAATGTCTAGACAAATAGACGGCTAATGTAACCATGTAGCCAGGCTAATGTTGCTAACCATGAGCTAACTAGCTAGCTAGATAACAGGTATTACATACAGTAAATAAAAAATGTAGCCAATGTATTTATTACTACATTTAGCTAACATTAATGAATCCAGTGATGCTGTACAACGCTGTACCTTTGATTCGATTCGGCAGTCTTGTCTCATCGTGGCCCTGGTGAGTGTCATAGCCACATTGCCAACTAATTAGCATTTCATTTTGGGGGGTAAATACATGTGAATATATTGATAAAAGTCACCTTGTCCGAGAGAGATTTACATGGTTATCAAAATGTCATGCCAGGGTAAGCCTACACGAAACACAGCCCTTATTTGAAGTATGTCTAAAATCCCAAATGGGAAAAATGAATGGTGGAAAAACGATTGGAACCATATCTGTGTTTGACTGCAAGGTTTTATGAGTATTATGACCCATACTGTGGTACTCCATACGACTCACCAACAACAGCAGCATAAATGCACTACTACTACTACTACTACTACTACTACTACTACTACTACTACTACTACTACTACTACTACTACTACTACTACTACTACTACTACTACTACTACTACTACTACTACTACTACTACACTACTACTACCACTACTACTTCGGGGTACTGAGTGGCGCAGAGGTCTAAGGCACTGCAGTGGCATAGGCGTCACTACAGAACCTGGGTTCGATCCTGGGCTGTATCACAACCGACCTTGATCGGGAGCCCCATAGGGCGGCGCACAATTGGCCCAGTGTGGTCTGGGTTAGGGGAGAGTTTGGCCGGGGTAGGCCGTCATTGTAAATAAGAATTTGTTCTTAACTGACTTGCCTAGTTAAATAAATGTTAAATAAAAAATACCACTACTACTATGTGCACTACTGCACTACTGTCCTTCACCAGAAGAGGGAGAATTTGATTCTCTGCACTCTAATATACACCACAGATTCTACAAAATACATGTTCTGCTACGCAAACCCACTCACTCAGGTGCAAGCCTTTAGTTAAAATAGACAAAAAGACAACATATAATTTACTGTTTTGAATGTGTTGTGGTGGGTATGTTTCTGTGGGGTCTGGGAGAGTGGGGGGAGCATAACATTTGTTTCGGTCACAAGATGAACAATAAAGTATTCCATTCTATTGTACTCTTATTTTATTCTATTATTATGATGACTCTCACTGGTTAATGTGCCCAGATTTTACTATGACAAAATACTATGAAAATTGATACAGGTTAGACAAGGGGAATGTGTAATGACAATCAATTGATTGTATTAGTTATTATCTTCCTGGGAATTCTCCCTCTCTCATTGAGCTAACGGTAGAGCCGTGTCCGATTAGTTAGGATATTTAAAGCAAATTGAAGTTAATTGAATAAGACTCTTGGCACTGCGCCCACTGTAGGCTGATCTAATTTATGTGGAGAACCTTCCCCCTGCTTGTAGTAAAGTCGCATGCGCCACCCTATTTGGTGAAATTACTTGTCACTCAAGAGTGTTACCACGGTGACAGAGAGCAAAGTATCTGACTGGTATTCATCCGTTGTTCATACTGATGAGCGAGTTAAGTTTGAGCAGATCGCCCTCTTACAAACATTTAGTGGAGTTGAAAATATTGATACATGGTTGCGCCCTTCGTCCTAATTTAATTGATCATGAAAGTAACAGTTCTCTCATCTGAAATATCCGTGAGGCATGCGGTATTATTTTATCACTTCTAAGCAGAGAAGTAGTGCTACTTTTGTGGTCACTTTGTAGGCAACGTTTACTAGCCATCTATTAGTTAGGGAAGTTTGGTTGCTGTAGCTGTTAGGTTTGTTTGAAAGTGACAGGAGATAGCAAGCTGTAAAACCTCCAGTCCTGACCGAAACGACGCGATGATTCCTGAATACAGTCCCCGGACCAGCGAGACAAGAAGCCGTACGCGTTGCCACTATGGTCAGGCAGCCGAACCAAACCAGAACCGATGTGGACTACTCTCCGAAATCAAAACTCCTATCAAGAATGAACTATTCACTGACCATTACACCATCATTCCGGGCAAAGAACTTGGCAGGTACTATAAGTGCTTAATCATTACAGGGGCAGTGCCATCTGGTGCTGAGCATTTACCTATCCAGCTTGTCAAGTTGTCTGTGAGTTTGGCTGTCAGCCTGAAGAACCTATTTCCTTTCTGTGACTGTCTGTTTCCATACTTGTGATAATATTGAAAATATAATGCAGGAAAATGTTCCCTTTTCTCGAATAATTCATATTCAAATATCACGGTTTTGGCCTTGCTTCATCTCCATCCCTGCTGTCATTATGTAGGTATTTGTCTGCACCACAAATTGACCTTTTATATTTAATTAAACATTATGGGATGTTGTCCAGTAGTTAAAAGTTGCAACATGTATTTTGGATTGTGCACATCAGTGTAAGTTGGGGAATCCATTGTAAGTATTTTCATCAATGTCGCAGTGCACTTGGATGGAACCAAACAATGATTGGTGCACTCCAATGTTCAATCATGAATACAGGGTCCCAGCTGCCAAATCCATTGTTTGTTGTTGTTTGGTTTGAGAATGCTGAAGTATGCATGGCAGGCTATAGCAGTGGGCTTGCATTTTCTCCACAGCAAGGTCACTCAAGTCCACTGATGTAAGTACTACTTGAGTATTTTTTTGGGGTATCTGTACTTTACTATTTATATTTTTGACTACTTCTACTTTTACTTCACAACGTTCCTAAAGAAAATGATGACTTTTTTACTCCGTACATTTTCCCCGACACCCACAAGTACTTGTTACATTTTGAATGGTTAGCAGGACAGGAAAATGGTCCAATTCACGCACATATTACTGGTCATCCTGACTGCCTCTGATCTGGCTGACACTCAAAAAAACTGTACCGCCTGGTTTGCTTAATATAAGGAATTTGAAATTATTTATACATTTTACTTTTGATACTTGAGTATATTTTAGCAGTTACATTTACTTTTGATACTTAAGTATATTTTAGCAATTACATTTACTTTTGATACTTAAGTATATTTAAAACCAAATACTTTTAGACTTTTACTCAAGTAGTATTGTACTGGTTGTATTTAACTTTTACTTGAGTCATTTTTTAAGGTATCTTTACTTTTGACAACTGGGTACTTTTTCCACCACTGCTGAAGTCATATTTTGTTGAGTGTTTGAACTGCAATGTGGTCAGCCACACCTTGTGATGTGTCTGCTAAATCTTAAAATAAGAGCATCACTGAAGCAGATGGATTCTGTAATGAAGCAGACAAGAGCTCTTTCCCCTTCTGTATTCAGGCAGTCTTCACTAGGCCAACATTTCTCTAAGCGTAGGCTAATGACTTGGCAATTACTCTGTTTCAAACTGCCTTCAGTTGCAGCAGCGACTTAGATGCATCATCCTCCATGTTGTAAAGTTTGATGAAACACATGATAATTACAGCATAGCCTGCAGACCCTACTGTACCCTTTCCACTCAGCGATGCCAATAAAAATACATCAAGACTTTGTCATTGGCACTTTGAAACTCTACTTCACCACCGAATAGGGTAAATCCATCTGTATTCAATCACTTTTTTATTTTATTTGAACAAAACCCTCCATACATATTTTCCCACTGTAGAGGTGATCAGAAAGTGACTTTTTGGAGCTGAATGACAAAATATTTCAAAATTGACCCATTTTGGGAATGTAAAAAGTTGCTTAATAAGTTGCATGGACTCAATAATAGTGTTTAACATAATTGTTTTAATGACTGCCTCATCTCTGTACCCCATACATACAATTATCTGTAAGGTTCCTTAGTCGAGCAGTGAATTTCAAACACAAATTCAATGCCTCGCAAAGAAGGGCACCTATTGGTAGATGGGTAAAAAATAAAATAAAAAGCAGACATTGAATATTCCTTTGAGCATGGTGGAGTTATTAATTACACTTTGTATGGTGTATCAATACACCCAGTCACTACAAAGATGCGGGTGTCCTTCCTGACTCATTTGCCGGAGAGGAAGGAAACCGCTCAGGGATTTCACCATGAGGCCAATGGTGACTTTAAATCAGTTAGTTTAATGCCTGTGATAGGAGAGAACTGAGGATTGATCAACAACATTGTAGTTACTCCACAATGCTAACCTAAATGACAGATTGAAAAGAAGGAAGCCTGTACAGAATACAAATACTCTAAAACATGCATCCTGTTTGCAATAAGGCACTTAAGTAAAACTGCAAAAGAAATTGGCAAAGAAATTCACTATGTCCTCAATACAAAGCGTTATGTTTGGGGCAAATCCAACACATCACTGAGTACCACTCTTCATATTTTCAAGCATGGTGGTGGTTGCATCATCTTATGGCTATGCTTGTTTTTTTAGGATTACAAAAATAAATAAATGGAATAGACCTAAGCACAGGTAAAATCCTAGAGGAAAACCTGGTTCAGTCTGCTTTACAAAAGACACTTGGAGACAAATTCACCTTTCAGCAGGACAATAACCTAAAACACAAGGCCAAATATACACTGGAGTTTTTACCAAGATGACATTGAATGTTCCTGAGTGGCCTAGTTACAGTTTTGACTTAAATCGGCTTGAAAATATATGGCAAGACTTGAAAATGGTTGTCTAGCAATGATCAACAACCAACTTGACAAAGCTTCAAGAATTTTAAATAGAATAATATGCAAATATTGTACAATCCAGGTGAGCAAAGCCCAGAAATACTCACAGCTGTAATTGCTGCCATGGGTGATTCTAACATGTATTGACTCAGGGGTGAGAACTTATGTAAATATTTTAACTTGTCAATTTAATACGTTTTGAATTCAGGCTGTAACGCAACAAAATGTGGAATAAGTCAAGAGGTATGAATACTTTCTGAAGGCACTGTAGATGCGATAGAGGTCAGTTAAACACAGGACGCTGTGATGCACGTAATCTAACAAAGTGGATATTCGTCAAATCTGTAGTGATTTATGTGTTGTAACAGGCTCACAATGTGGATATATCTGGCTGCATAACAATGCTTGTATGGATGTCAACCCCAACACATGTTGAAATTTCCCCCCCGGGGGATCAATAAAGTACCTATCTATCTATCTATCTATCTATCTATCTATGTTCATGTCATCGTCGCCAATCAACTGCATTACAGTTAAAAACAACTTTGACTACCACCACCGATTTCTGCATGCTAACTATTCTAGCAGCTTATACGAACGGGAGTTAGCATTTAGCAGTCACTTCTTCTAAACCTGAATAGTGAAAACGTCTTCTAAATGTTATGCAAAGAAAACAGCCAAATATATCCAAATTGAACTTTAGTAACCACATTGTGGGCCCGTTACAATACATCAATCATGACGGATTTGACAAACATCCACTTTGTTAGATGAGATTTATTGAATGTGTGCCAATCCGGCGTCCTTCTTTACCCCACGGTCTGTGTTCCATTGACCTCTTTACTAATCTATTTGCAGACAGTACAGTAGCTTAGACCATATTTTACATAGTTTTTGTGTTGTGCCCGCTATTGGTTGAGACACAACATGCTCTTGAATACAGAGTGTGTGTCATCTTTTGGCTGATATATGTATTCAAATACAATTTAAATGTAAACTTTTTAAAATGGTACCACAAAGAAGGTTGGAGGTCCACAAATCAGAGAATGTTGACTTGAATGGGGATATCTGTTTTAAATTATACTGTCTATCCTCCATAGGAGACCTATTGAAACCATAGAAATTGTAGATAATAGAATAGACATGATAAGTTGACATTCGACGGTGGGTGGACCGGCGGTCGTCTTTGTGGTAGTAATTAAAATGACAATTTCAATGGGGCATCAGCTAAATTGCAGTCATCTGAAGGGATAGGTTCATGTTTGAAATGAAGCTGTATTTAAGAGCATGTTGTCACGACTGATGGCAGGCACAACACAAAAACCTCAGATGATGTTATATAAGGTCCAAGCTACAACATATGCGATGTTATAAGTGTTTTGATAATTGACATTAGTTACTTAAAAAGAAAAAGAAATTATCAAATAGTTTGACAAGCTTTTAAATGATGAAGACATGGATGTCTCATGGTATGGTGGGTTATTCAAAATGGGGAAACCTTTTGAGCACAGATAGATACTTTATTGATCCCAGAGGGGGACATTTCTTTGTCAAGCAGCTACAACAACAAAGCATAGGGCAGGTGCAAAATGCCACAACGAAAATACACAAAAGACAGATGCATGATACATAGAGCGGCAGTATGGAAAAAGTATAGAAATACAAGATGTCTGGAGTGCAAAAAAAAGCTATAAAAAGACATTGCATAGTATGGGTGGTTGGCTGAATATGTACACTATACATTGGTGGATGTTGGATGGTTAACTATACTATACAGGTTGATGGCAGAGAAATACTTCAGTAGCTAAAACTGCATATGATATGAGCGAGGGTAATAATAGTTTACTTAATAGACAGACTGCTTAACTGAACAGGTAAGTGAATATTTTGCATGGTTAAATTAACTGTACAGGTAAATATACAGTTATATTTACAGATAAGTGAATACTTGCATGGTTACATTAACTTTACAGGTAAATGACAGGAAGAGATACTTAAATAGCTAAATGTGTGTATGATATAATTTGGGGTAATAATAATAATTCCCTTAAAATACAGTCCTTAGTGCGCAGGGTTTAATTACAGATAAATGCACGTATTGCACATTCAATATACTTAAAGCAATGAGAAAAGGTGCAACTGACAGGATACTAATATGCATTCCTGAGTGAATGACTACGTAAATTAGGTCCAAGAATTACTTGCAATATTGCATGGAAATATCTAAATTATCTCTTGAATGTTTTGGCATTCGGGACCTTCCATGGGCAAACGTGTATGGAAAGTTTTGTTAAAATCAAAAGGGATGCTGTCAAAAAGTTATTAAATTCAAATGGATTTACCTAATAGCTTTATTCCACTTTGTTCTTGGAAGCCAACTCTGTGGTTCGTCTCTGCTTTACTGACACAGAAAGAGGGGAGATTCCAGTGTGTTTTTATGAGTGGAAATATTTCAGCCTTGTTTATTCACAAAGCTCTCTTAACATGCCTGCCAAAGTCTCGGGAAAGCGACTTTTGCCATTGCACATTCTAAAGAGCACCAGTCATACTAGGCAATGCAAACACTACACTCAACCCTTTGAATGGCACCATGTTGACCCAAGGAAAACCTAAGTATATTAAACTCCTCTGAGATTTGATTAAACAGATAAGAAGTATGTGAGCCCTCTTGGATGTCAAAGTCATTGCCCTTTATAGAAGGTATTTGAGCTTTGTATCTGTGTCTGACGTTTTAGCGATTATTTCATAAAAGGGACATTCAGAATGTGGCTTTGCATCGCATGACCGGTCGTTGCGTCTGAGATTAGTTAAAGGCACTCACTTCAAAGTGTTTGGCTAAGCCACATCCGAGTCAGATCACTGTGCCCACTGCCCAGTGACCAGCTGCTGGGGAAGTAGCCTTCTGGTGACTGGTCACAAGCATCCTTAGTCTAAAGCCACAAATACACCCCACTATGAACCCTGTTTTTTTAGGTTTAAAAGAAAAGGAGTAAATTGCAACAAGATGTTAGATGAACTGCCTCTGGTTGAAGAACTGGTTGAAAATTTGTTGAATATTGCCCTCAAATGATAACTGATTTGTTGAGCCTACCTTCAGATTATTTTAAACTGCAAATTGAGGCCTATTTGGCTTATAGGTAAAAACATAGAAGTTTCACATCTAATAAATCATTGGAACATCTCTAGCTGATGTTTGTTGCTATGTCCTCACTGTTAATTAATTTTAGACAACCTTTACTCAAACAAAGAATTTAAAATGTCTGTATGATCGTCTCTTCAGGGGATCTGATTGGCTGCCTCTGCTATGCCTGTGTTTGTTTGCTGGAAAACACATGGAAACTGCTATCTCATGAGAGACTAAAGTCTAATACCTGCCAATTTGACAAAGAAAGTTACATTTTGCCAGAGGGTGACTTCATGGAACATTGGCTGGTGTAATTTTAGAAAAGGTCCACAAGGAATGGCTGTTTCCAGGTCTCAGATGTTGCTGGAATTTACTTTTGTCAAGAAACCACCTCTGTTAATGTCCCATGAAATTGTATTAGGCCGATCCTATGCACGTCCAACATGTTTGTATGGTGCAATGAACCGATTACAAATATATTTGACAGCCGTAACATAAGGCAGGGATCATCAACTAGATTCAGCCGCAGGTCAATTTATTATTATTTTTATATTCTTGAATGGATGGTCGGGGGGCCGGGAACGTAGTTGAAAATAATTTGTAGACCGCATATTGACCGCAAGAAGCCCAAACAGATATGTTTTAATTTTTTTAATTGTATTTAACCAGGCAAGTCAGTTAAGAACAATTTCTATTTAAAATGACGGCCTACTCCGGCCAAACTCGGACGACGCTGGGCCAATTGTGCTGACGACGCTCCCAAACTCGGACGACGCTCCCAATCACGGCCGTTTGTGATTAGTCTGGATTCGAACCAGGTTGTCTGTAGTGACACCTCTAGCACTGAAATGCAGTGTCTTAGATCACTGTGCCACTTGGAAGCCCAAGTTTGACTAAAACATAATCATTTCAAACCTTGCTTACGTTTGTATATGATCACGTTTCTCTCTATTATGCGTGGGAATACTTAGGAACAGATTTCTTGAATTAAAATAACTTCATCAATAAAAATAAAAAAATATATAAAAATATACTGTGCATTTGGAAAGTATTCAGAACCCTTCCCTTTTTCCACATTTTGTAACGTTATAGCCTTATTTTAAAATAGACTAAAACACATTTTCCTTCATCAATCTACACACAATACCCCATAATGACAAAGCAAAAACAGGTTTTTAGAAATGTTTGCAAATGTATTACAAATTAAAATACAGATACCTTATTTACATAAGTATTCAGACCCTTTGCTATGAGACAAAAAATTGAGCTCAGGTGCATCCTGTTTCCATTGATAATTATTGAGATGTTTCTACAACTTGATTGGAGGCTTCCTGTGGTAAATTAAATTTTATATATATATATAAGGTCCCACAGTTGACAGTGCATGTCAGAGCAAAAACCAAGCCATGAGGTCGAAGGAATTCTCGGTAGAGCTCCGAGGATGTGTCGATGCACAGATCTGGGGAAGGGTACCAAAAAATGTCTGCATCATTGAAGGTCCCCAAGAACACAGTGGCCTCCATCATTCTTAAATGGAAGAAGTTTGAAACCACGAAGACTCTTCCTAGAGCTGGCCGCCCGGCCAAACTGAGCAATCAGGGGGGAAGGATCTTGGTCAGGGAGGTGACCAAGAACCCGATGGTCACTCTGACAGAGCACCAGAGTTCCTCTGTGGAGATGGGAGAACCTTCCAGAAGAACAACCATCTCTGCATCACTCCACCAATCAGGCCTTTATGGTAGAGTGGCCAGACGGAAGCCACTCTTCAGTAAAAAGCACATGGCAGCCCGCTTGGAGTTTGCCATAAGGCACGTAAAGGACTCTCAGACCATGAGAAACAAGATTCTCTGGTCTGATGAAACCAAGATTGAACTTTTTCTCCACAATCTTTACCTCTTTTTCTCTGTGGTATTCAATTGGTAGTTAGTCTCATCCCATCGCTGCAACTCCCGTACGGTCTCGGTAGAGGTGAAGGTCGAGAGCCTTGCTTCCTCCGAAACACGACCCTGCCAAGCCGCACTGCTTCTTGACACAATGCACGCTTAACCCGGAAGTCAGCCACACCAATGTGTCAGAGGAAACACCGTACACCTGGCGACCGTGTCAGCGTGCATGCATCTGGCCCGCCACAGGAGTCGCTAGAGCGCGATGGGACAAGGACATCCCGGCCGGCCAAACCCTCCCCTAACCCGGACGACGCTGGGCCAATTGTGCATCGCCTCATGGGCCTGCCGGTTGTGGCCCGATATCGAACCAGGATCTGTAGTGACACAGCTAGCACTGCGCTGCAGTGCCTTAGACCGCTGCGACACTCGGGAGGCCAAAATTGAACTCTTTGGCCTGAATGGCAAGCGTCACATCTGGAAGAAACCTGGCACCATCCCTACGGTGAAGCATGGTAGTGGCAGGATCATGCTGTGGATATGTTTTTCAGCGGCAGGGACTGTGAGAATGGTCAGGATTGAAGGAAAGATGAACGGAACAAAGTACAGAGAGATCCTTGATGAAAACCTGCTCCAGAACCTCAAACTGGGGCGAAGTTTCACCTTCCAACAGGAAAACGACCCTAAGCACACAGCCAAGACAACGCAGGAGTGGCTTCGGGACAAATCTCTGAATGTCCTTGAGTGGCCCAGCTAGAGCCCGGACTTGAACCCGATCCAACATCTCTGAAGAGACCTGAAAATAGCTGTGCCGTGACGCTCCCCATCCAACCTGTGCACTTGAGAGGATCTGCAGAGAAGAATGGGAGAAACTCCCCAAATACAGGTGTGCCAAGCATGTAGTGTAATACCCAAGAAGACTGAAGGTTGTTGCCAAAGGTGCATCAACAAAGTACTGAGTCAAGAGTCTGAATGCTTATGTAAATGTCATATTTAAGTTTTTTTTATACATTTGAAAAAATGTCTTAAACATGGGGTATTTTGTGTAGATTGATGGGTATTTTGTGTAGAATAGGATTTTTTTTAATTACATACATTTTACAATAAGGCTGTAACGTAGCAACATTTGGAAAAAGTCATGCGGTCTGAATACTTTCTGAAATCACTGTATATATATTTTTTTGCTCAAACATGGGGGGCCAAATGAAACGACCCACGGACCACCAGTTGGGGAACCCTTACTTTACTAGCGATTATTATGACCATTAGACCATGTCTGTCTCTGTACACCTCAATTGAGGCACTAGCCTGAGCCTGGCTCAGATATAATACATTTGTTTGGGTTGGCCTTTTATGCAAATTTCTGTGATTTAATAAAGTTATCTGGCTGTAATGCTGAAGTAAGCACTTGACTAAACCCTACTAAGCTGTCCAAATTCCAGATTTCACTTATAATTTGGTTGGGTTGTTTTTTTTTGTTACTACGCCATCCGCAAGGAGATTATCAACCTGTACATTCAGCCTGTAACTAGATTGGAATTGTGTGTTCTGTTGTGCACATGGCACCTTTATTTTTATTTCACTGAGTGCAGCACTTTCAATGCAGTTACATAGGTAGAGAAATGTACAGTGTTTTTTAGCTTACTGAAGATAAAGTATGAAAGATGAAAGCCTGGCCCAATGCAAAGGCTAAAGCTCTGAGAACGTTCTGTCTGTGGTGTGCTGTGTCCCTCTGTACTGTACACAGTGGTGTGAAGTGTGATCCCTGCGTTCCTGTGATTTTCATACTCTTGCATGCGGATAATTGCAGGGCCTAGCGGTGGCCGCCCCAGCCCCCCAGCCTCAGCCCTACAGAATTCCACAGGCCTCGTGCTCTGGAGGAAACTCCCTGTCCCCATGGATCAACACCAGACCAGAACCAGGGCTTAGTATATGTGTGAGTCATCAAAACTAACCCCATTAGCTGTAAGAGGACCTGGCCATGTAAAAAGAGAGCCCCCATGTCATATTGGAAGAATGTCCTTTTCTATTTACAAGCTCATTGTTGAGCTCGGCTACCGTTTTCAACCTGGTATTGAAATAGCTCAATTGTGTCTTAGGCTTAGGTTACAATGAATTCAATGGACAAATACACTACATGGCCAAAGTTATGTGGTATGTGCTTGTCAAACATCTCATTCCAAAATCATGGGCATTAATATGGAGCAGCCTCCACTCTTCTGGGGAGGCTTTCCACTAGATGTTGGAACATTGCTGCAGGGACTTGCTTCCATTCAGCCATAAGAGCATTAGTGAGGTCGGGCACTGATGTTAGACGATTACATGCTGTCTAGACCGGGCACGCGCGTGCTCGTTTTGATTTTGTACATCCACACCAGACACGATCCAGACACGCAGGCTGAAATATCAAAACAAACTCTGAACCAACTATTAATTTGGGGACATGTCAAAACCCATTAAACATTCATGGACATTTAGCTAGCTAGCTTGCTGTTGCTAGTTAATTTGTCCTGGGAGATAAACATTGGGTTGTTATTTTACCTGAAATGCACAAGGTCCTTTTTTTCTGGATCTTTGTAGAATTTTTACCCATTTTGAGTCACACACTTTATATGTCTGTTGGCAACCAACTTTAAGGTGTATTATCACCACCAACTGGACACCCACGTGAGTATATGCTCCTAAAAACCAATGAGGATATTTTAATTTTTTTTATTGAACCTTTATTTAACTAGGCAAGTCAGTTAAGAACAAATTCTTATTTACAATGACGGCCTAGGAACATTGGGTTAACTGCGTTGTTCAGGGGCAGAACGGGGATTCAATTCAGCAACCTTTCGGTTATGGGCCCAAAGCTCTAACCACTCGGCTATCTGCCGAGATGGGAGAGGCTGGACTTGCAGCGTGGAAACCCATTTCATGAAGCTCCCGAAAAAGTTATTCTGCTGGCGTTGCTTCCAGAGGCATTTTGGTGAGTGTTGCAACTGATGGCAGACGATTTTTACGGCCTGCGCGCATCAACACTCGTTGGTCCCGTTCTGTGAGCTTGTGTGGCCTACCACTTCGCGGCTGAGCCGTTGTTGCTCCTAGACGTTTCCACTTCACAATAACAGCACTTACAGTTGACTGGGTCAGCTCTAGCAGGGCAGACATTTTAAGAACTGACTTGTTAGAAAGGTGGCTTCTTATGACGGTGCCACGTTGAAAGTCACTGAGTTCTTCACTACGGGCCATTCTACTGTGAATGTTTGTCTATGGAGATTGCATGGCTGCTTGCTCGATTTTATACACCTGTCAGCAACTGGTGTGGCTGAAATAATTTGAAGGGGTGTCTACATACAGTACTTTTGGCCATGTAGTGTAGGTATCTTGAAGGCTATACTCGTTGTATAAGTGTGCATCTGGTTTAATTTGTCGACAAATTTCAAGGAATTAGCCTAGGTTCGTAACCAGGCTAATAGGTGAAAGAAAGCCTTGCTAAAAACAAACACAAAATATCAGGATTGCTGTAGACTAAATATTTTTAGCTTTTAAGTCTGAAGCCTTTTTCTTATCATGGTTACTGTTAAACCAGCGCTATTACATGCCTCAGACAGCATACTAATGAAATCAAGATATAGAGAACAAAGAGTGGGTAGAGCGAGCACTTTCTGCTGCTCTCTCTGGTGAAATCCATCACATTTATTTCCTCATCTCTTTTGGATATTTCCAGGCTTGCTCTAATTAATAAAAGTAGGTTAGGCCTATAATAACCATAAGGGATATTCAGTTCTTCACATAGTTTCTGCCCTATGCCAAAATTAAAGCCTGTACACGTTACTAAGGGCTGGATGACAGAAAGTAGTGTTTTTTGTTTTTTTTGTATGGCTGTTTTGCCAACAGCATTCCAGTGGTCAGTGGAACCTTCAGTGTCTCATCGTTGACTAAGAGAGTGTGCCGTTTAGAGCAGCTCTCCTGGGAATCGTTCTGAAGGATTAGACTGCAGTTACAGCAAGCGGTGATGCAGCATCCCACAATCCCAGAGCATCTAGAACATCCTGTCATCTGCTGGGGAGGGAGACAGACACACTCCTTGGGATAGCTCTCAGGGTCTTCTCTCTGGATGAGCCTGTGTGTCTGTCGGATGTGTGCAGTGGGGTACCTTTCACCCACACTCCCCAGTCCCAACCCCCCCTTCGTGTTTTGAACCAAACCGCCT
Organism: Thymallus thymallus; assembly: GCA_023634145.1. Lineage (NCBI taxonomy): Eukaryota > Metazoa > Chordata > Actinopteri > Salmoniformes > Salmonidae > Thymallus > Thymallus thymallus. The sequence goes on along the minus strand of CM042417.1, from coordinate 13,687,613 downwards.
CCCTCTGGTTCTCACAGAAAGGATCTCTGTGTCTTGACAATCAGGCAGGATACCATGACATCATGGCTTTTCACGTTGTTTGGGTCTCGCGGCCGGGCCGGTGGCAACATCTGCTGAGCGCCTTGGAAACGGCCAACCGCGGAGAAAGGAGAGGGGGAGGACATGTGAATGCCAAGTTTGTTATTGAACCCCATCAGCGAGATCCCTCCTCACTCTTGTGTCAGGAGATGAGGGGATGGGAAGAGCATGGAGGGGGGTATGTCATGCTATACTTCCTCTCCCACCTTCAAAGCAATCTAATTAAGTTGATTTAACTTCCTGTGGGTCACGGCCATTCCCTACTACAACTGTTACACGCCTCAGCAAGAAATCTCACATTTCCATCATCAACTAGGCCTAATCTGTTTGATATTGATTATTAGCATTAGGCATTTTTTCTTTCTCACAGATTAGAGGTGCTACGTGTTATCGTGCTTCCTTGCTCCCTCAGCAGATTCAATTTGTCATGTCCTTTCACATGTACTGAGCTGTGGCGAGAGAAAAAAGCCAGGCAATGAAGTCTAACCCGAGTACGAAATTCGTTAATCTCCACAAAGGCATGGCGAGCGAACCAAATCTTTTATTGTGGGCCATTAACCACTGTGTAACGGAGACTGAGCCGGTGGGGTTTTGAAACGGGCAGCCCAGGGAATGGCGATGAGGTAATGCCCTTTCCCAAGGTATTCAGAAAATGTCCCTCCCCCTGTGTCCAAAGAGCATGTGAATAGGCAACCACCTCTTCCTTTCTCTGTCCCGCTCCTCTCCACACAGGGATCACATGTCAGGGTTCCTTATTCCCCCCATGTCATAGACGCAGAGTAAACATACCCCTGGTTTCAGTCCGGGCGCTGGTAAGAGCTGAGGCCCTATTCTTATTGGGGAAAACAAGGGCTCGGTCAATAGGAGCTCTTTGCTCTGCCTTGCTTTTTGTTCTCAAGGTGATGAGGCTTTCCTCCTGTCAAAAGCGCCCACTGCCTCATTACTCAAGGCTCACTCTCCATGCGCCCGTTGATGATCAATGGAGCTCTTTGAGAGATGGCCGCTTGGGCGAAACTGCAAGCCCGTTGAAAAAAATAAATAAACGCTGGAACAAAAGTATTTGATTAGTGAAAGTGCACCGGGTTGCCATAACAGAACCGAGCAGGCCGACACACAGTGGCAGTGCGAAAGATGTTAGGATTTCATCAACAGTGTTCATGTGACTACTAAGCTGACTTTGTTTTGTAGTGAGTCTGGTGACCCATTTCTAAAACATACTTAAAATGAATTAAAAACATGGGCATGTGCTCCCATGGGCAACAGCTGGGGGAAGCGGCCCTGCTGGCAGACCAGATCCCCTGGCTTAGAGCCTTCTCTCTCTCTGCCATCTGAGGAGACTGCTATAGTCTGGCTTTTGGTATCCTGTCAACACCTCTGCCAACTGGAGACCCTGCCTGCATTTTATAGATGCTATAAACTGGCCACAAGATACCTGGGCTGGGTTCTCTTTTTACACTGTTTAGATCTGGTACCATTGATGAGAATAGTTTTGTCAGGAGGGTTTTAAAGTAATATGGTAGACTGGAGCTCCTTTTGTGTGTGTGTGTGGACACTGCGCATGGGGTGAAACCATCTTTAGATGCTTTGCAGTTATCTGTGAGACGAATGATGACAATGGAAGGCCTCTCAACTTCAAGCCACCAAATTGCCGATGTCATCTGCACCACTCTGTGAAGTGTTCATCGTCTAATTTCTTTGGCACGTTGGTGCCAGAAGTGGGATGATGCGCAGAAGGACCAACATAGCAACAACTTTAGTGCCATGGTTTAACAGGTGGTCAATGTCCAGAGTGCAAAGTGGGCTCACGTCATCTCTTTAAGCATCTGTCAGAGCCACTCTAATTTTCTGTCAGCATCCATCAGATTTACAGCCACCTGAGGAAGTGTCACTCTACCCATACCAACTGTGTGTCACTCTCAAAATTGTGACCTATGTAGAGGTCATTTAGAGGGGATGATCTTGCCAAGGTTAATTCAATTAAGCTGACAGTTGAGATCTGTCAGCAGCTTTATCTCAAGCCTCCTACAGTTTGGCCACTCAACTGAGAAAAGACATGTTAGATTCCTAACATTCCCCCCTTTTAACCCATAACTTAACCTACATACTTGCATTGAGGTGACTTTTCCTCCTCAAGGGCTTGTTCAGAATTTCTGAGAGGCTACTGTGTGGAGTCTTTTCATATAAAAAGGAGACGAACCATTCAGCTCTTGGCATGCAAACAGCTCTGGCACAGCGCCTGCAGCATAGCCCTGTTATATTAAAATCTTCTGCTTGGACGCCTGCCACGGCAAAAATGTTTATGGAAATAAAGATGTCCATTAATTTCAATGAGAATGGGTCCGGAAACTGGGAGTGTGATAAATTATAAATAAGGGAACTTTAGCCAAAAGCTAAACTGGACCAAAGCAGAGGTGCCACCTGCAGACTAGTTTCACAGTTTTTTAGCAACAACAAAAAAATGAAAATCACTGCCTCTTGATGAAGTCCAGTGGGTTTGGGCCATTTGTCTTTGTGCGTACAGGCCATTGGCCATAAACGACCAAGCCATCTGTTCTGAATCGAACCGCTCCTTTACATTGACTGTGACCCAGCAGTCACCCCCGGTCTCGGCCCACATGAAAGCCATCTCTTTCAGGGTGTTGTCTGTGTTTGGACACAGGCTTTAGAAATGTGCTGACATGACTGCAGAAAGGCTGTGGTCTGTTTTAAAGGTACCGGAGTCCCAGTCCCAACCAGTCTCTCCAGCAAGCATGTACACATGCCCTAAATCAAAGGCTTATGTGTGCTGGCCGAACTTGGAACATTTAGTATACTGTGCACTGCTTGCATTGATGGTAGTCTGATTTCTCCTCAATCCCATGCAGATAGTTGCCCAGTTATAATATAAATCAAAATAGGCTAGTTGTCTCTTCTCTGGAATGACCCATAGAACATTCCAGACAAGCCTAGCTGCCCCCTGTCCAGAACCATCCCTAAGTATAGCAAAGATTCATGACAGACTTGATGAACTTCACACAGCTTTGGATCGGCGGCATTGGCATCAAAGCATCATTACTCACAGTTGGCGAGTGGCCAGACAAGACAGGACAGGACGAGGCTGCTGTGAGGGTTTTCATTAGCCTAGGGCTGGTTCGCACCCCTGCCACCACGCTACACCACAAACGCCTCATCTATGGCAGTGTTTTTACACAAGACGATTAGCTTAACGCCCCACCTCTGGACTGTACAGAGCTCCAGGGCCTTCAGGTTTTTAAGAAACCAATCTTACGGTGGCAGGGGCTAGATTAGAGTATTGGTAGTGGTGGCATAGGTATGAAGGAATTCCTCAGCCATGCAGTCAAGTGCGGCGAAAGCCTGTTAGACCTGTTCTTTAGCTAGTTTCAAAGGGACGGAAGGTGCCTTATAGCACCAAAACAATTTCCTCTGAACTTTCATGATTAGACGCGGCCCGCTAAGATGTTATAAATGCAAGAGATTATGTCTGCTTCCCGCATTCCTGTTATTGGATGCTGTGACTATAGAGGAGACCCCCCTCCCTCCCCGAAAGATTTTCACAAGCTTACGTCAAGTGCATTCCTGCAGCTACCAAGTGCGTCTTTCCTCCAGCCACCTTGTTCAGATGATTGACAAGGTGTTTAGAGTCAATGGTTCTCCTCCCTCGACGTGCCTCATGTCCATGTTTTAGAGGGCTTTTCTCTCAGGGCAGCTGTAATATGTCTATCAGGTGATACTTGACATTTCAAGCACCTCTGTCGGATAGAAGTGGCTGCTGCCAGCGGTCACTAAATGACTCCTGGTGCCAACGAGAGTCATGGCTTTGTGCCTTCACACGCACACCTGGCGCTGTGTCTGTTGTGGCGGTGACAGGGTTCACAGGGAGTGAGCGGTAATCTAATTAGCTGTCACTGTCTCGCTGACCTTGTCACCTTGCTCTTACTGTGTCACAGCCCTGTCACACTGGCCTTAGACAATAACGAACACCTCTGTCTGCCACATCCTCAAGTGTATGATTTATACAACCATCTGAAATGTGTTCGTGCCTTCAAAATATTTTTTCCCATCTAAACCCAACCTCAAATATTTAGCTTAACCCAACGCATTAGGGCAAGTCCTCTGTGGACTTTACGAGTTCAGCACAAGCCAAAGAGCTTGCTGTTTTTTCAACCTCCAGTCTCTACATTTTTCTTTCTTGTCAGTGTTTTCCAAGGGGAAGGTAGACCCAGCTGTATGTAGTAAATCTGTGTGTGGCTGGACAGAATGGGCTTGAGCATGGAAGGGCAAGAGGGAATAAAGCTTCCCGAAGAGCCTAGAGCCCCAGCTCAGTCCTCCAGACCCATGACTCTCACATGAGCTCAGATCAGCACCAACAAGCTCTAGTCCCCACCCCCCACCCCACCCCGAGGCCCAGGCTCGCTCTCAATGGTGTGCTATAATATTCACTATATTGTCTCAAAAAGAGACTAAAAACACCATGACCATATTACATCAGGAAATGCATTGTTTTGACCAGATACTGCATAGTTGTCTGTCACAATTCATATGCAAATCTAAGTCTAAGGCGCTCTTCAGACATTTACTGCTTGGTTCTCTGGAGGGCAAAACCAACTCCAGACGCAATTTCTTCCAGTCTACTTCCACTCCTGCCCCGACAACATGACAATGACACTCAGCGTGGTGGTGTTAGGCAGACATGACTGCACTGGACTTCTCATTACAGTCTCTTGCTTGTGTTTTCTCTTGGGTCAGATCTATCCCTCTTTGCTTCCCAGTCTCTCTCTTTCCATGGCTGTATTGTACATGATGCGTGGTAGTTGACACTACTCTCAGGGGAAGAGATGTGGTTCAGAGTTTCAAACTCTAAGGCTTGGATGAGTGGAGCTAAAGGTCATGGGAATGATGTTTAGGTGGATGTTTACTCTCAGTTCACCCTTTGGCAGCTTGGCCCATTTCCAGAGAGGTCAATCTCTGAATTTTCTCGTCTGCCACTATGTTTCGGCGTGAGTCATTAATCTGTGTGTGTGCATGGTTATCGCTCACAAAACTCTGTGTTTATCAGCCTCCTCAAGTCACGTCTGCCGGTAAATCATTCTTCAGACCTGTTTATCAGAGATTTGTCTGGCTCCGGAGAGTCCAGATATTTCTACTGCAAACCTCTGTTCAAAGAACCTTTCCTTGTTCCCGGCAAATACTTTCTCCTAAGAGGTTAAGTCAATACCATTGTACTATAAAGTGTAAGTAAAAGTTTTGTTGCCTTCGCCTGGAAACAATATACAACAATGTAGGCAAACAGTATCACTGTAGCCTACACTGTTTCTACCTAGCAATTCTTCATTTAAATGTCTCTGCTACACATTTAGAACCTAAGGTTGTGTTGTCATATCCTCTTACAATGAGACCAGAAAATAATGGGGCCATTGGTTCAGTGTTTTAGAGCATTTGACTGCATTTTCAGTAGCCGAGAGGGGAGTTGATGTGGGCGTGTCATCTTTATACACTGCTTTCTTTCTGAGAGGCCCTCCGGGCAACACACTCGCTTTGTCCCAAATCGCACCCTATTCCCTATATACTTTTGACCGGATCTACTTATGGACCCTGATCAAAAGTAGTGCACTTCATAGGGAATAGGGTGCCATTTGAGACACTGACACTCGCTGTGTGTTTTTCACACCATACCAGTCCAGGCCCCTGCCCCTTCACAGTCCACATTCAAAGTGGGTCAGCGCCACAAAGTCGATGGCTGTAGCGGTGAGAAAAAGTGCCAACTTGGGTTCTGGGGACTGGGGATGACTTCATCCCGCAGAAATGCCAAGGAGACAAAGGGATGTTCAGATGCAACGTTAACGTTAAGTGTGCTGGTCTCAGGATTACTACAACCTCTCTCTCGCTCTCGTCAACAGCATCACACACACACACACACACACACACACACACACACAGCTCAAGGCTGTTCTCTCACTGAGATGAAAGGGTTCTACGAAAAACATGTCTGTGTGCGTGTCTACACACGTGTATGTAAATAGACTGCTTGTGCATCGGCTCATTTGATTTGTAACATCATGCAGCTCTAGTGAGATGCACTGGGATTAGACTGAAAATTCTAACATTCGTTGTGGCTTTGCGTCGTTCTTGTGAATTGTTAGAAAGTCAGCATCTGCCTTTTGGGTCATTGAAACTAGGTCATATAGTCAACTTGTCATTCCAAATGATAAACTATCTTTAGTTACCATAGTTAAAGACCGTAGTTAAAAGGCTTTAAAATAACTCTACTGGTGAATAAATAAACCTGCTCTATTGTAGATAGCATTAAGCTTTTCCAGGCACTTTCTAGTTTACCTTATTCTCTGTACTAAAACAACCTGAAATATAATTCTTTACCCAACACCCTCTTCTCTCTGCCTGTGCTTCTCCTCAGGGGGAAGTTTGCGGTTGTGAGGAAGTGTGTGGAGAAGTGCACAGGCCGGGAGTACGCCGCCAAGTTCATGAGGAAGAGGAGGAAGGGCCAGGACTGCAGGCTTGACATCATCCACGAGGTGGCCGTTCTGGAGCTCGCAACTGCCAGCCAGCGGGTGGTCAACCTGCACCAGGTCTACGAGATGGCTGCCGAGATGGTACTCGTCCTCCAGTTGTGAGTATAGCACCATGGTAATCCAAAGTTGTAGGAACAATGCCACATATTCAAAGTTATGGTGTGAAGATGATGCTTTGACTTGAAAATGTCAGTGGTGGTAGAAAAGAGAGAAGGTCTGCGCTTTTCATCTAATGCAAAGTGTTATTTAGGCCATGGAGAGAGAGAGAGGGAGAGAGAGGGAGAGGGAGGGAGAGAGGGAGGGAGAGAACGCGCTCACTAGGGAGAGAGGGAGAGAACGTGCTCACTAGGGAGAGAGGGAGAGCGCGCGCTCACTAGGGAGAGTGGGGGAGCGCGCGCTCACTAGGGAGAGTGGGGGAGCGCGCGCTCACTAGGGAGAGTGGGGGAGCGCGCGCTCACTAGGGAGAGCGGGGGAGAGCGCGCTCACTAGGGAGAGAGGGAGAGAGCGCGCTCACTAGGGAGAGAGCGCGCTCACTAGGGAGAGAGCGCGCTCACTAGGGAGAGAGCGCGCTCACTAGGGAGAGAGAGCTCACTAGAGAGAGAGAGCTCACTAGAGAGGGAGAGCGCGAGCTCACTAGGGAGAGAGGGAGAGCGCGAGCTCACTAGGGAGAGAGGGAGAGCGCGAGCTCACTAGGGGGAGAGGGAGAGCGCGAGCTCACTAGGGGGAGAGGGAGAGCGCGAGCTCACTAGGGGGAGAGGGAGAGCGCGAGCTCACTAGGGGGAGAGGGAGAGCGCGAGCTCACTAGGGGGAGAGGGAGAGCGCGAGCTCACTAGGGGGAGAGGGAGAGCGCGAGCTCACTAGGGGGAGAGGGAGAGCGCGAGCTCACTAGGGGGAGAGGGAGAGCGCGAGCTCACTAGGGGGAGAGGGAGAGCGCGAGCTCACTAGGGGGAGAGGGAGAGCGCGAGCTCACTAGGGGGAGAGGGAGAGCGCGAGCTCACTAGGGGGAGAGGGAGAGCGCGAGCTCACTAGGGGGAGAGGGAGAGCGCGAGCTCACTAGGGGGAGAGGGAGAGCGCGAGCTCGAGAGGGAGAGCGCGAGCTCGAGAGGGAGAGCGCGAGCTCGAGAGGGAGAGCGCGAGCTCGAGAGGGAGAGCGCGAGCTCGAGAGGGAGAGCGCGAGCTCGAGAGGGAGAGCGCGAGCTCGAGAGGGAGAGAGCGAGCTCGAGAGGGAGAGAGCGAGCTCGAGAGGGAGAGAGAGCTCACTAGAGAGAGAGAGCTCACTAGAGAGAGAGAGCTCACTAGAGGGAGAGCTCACTAGAGGGAGAGCTCACTAGAGGGAGAGCTCACTAGAGGGAGAGCTCACTAGAGAGAGAGCTCACTAGAGGGAGAGCTCACTAGAGGGAGAGCTCACTAGAGAGAGAGCTCACTAGAGAGAGAGCTCACTAGAGAGAGAGCTCACTAGAGAGAGAGCTCACTAGAGGGAGAGCTCACTAGAGGGAGAGCTCACTAGAGGGAGAGCTCACTAGAGGGAGAGCTCACTAGAGGGAGAGCTCACTAGAGGGAGAGCTCACTAGAGGGAGAGCTCACTAGAGGGAGAGCTCACTAGAGGGAGAGCTCACTAGAGGGAGAGCTCACTAGAGGGAGAGCTCACTAGAGGGAGAGCTCACTAGAGGGAGAGCTCACTAGAGAGAGAGCTCACTAGAGAGAGAGCTCACTAGAGAGAGAGCTCACTAGAGAGAGAGCTCACTAGAGAGAGAGCTCACTAGAGAGAGAGCTCACTAGAGAGAGAGCTCACTAGAGAGAGAGCTCACTAGAGAGAGAGCTCACTAGAGAGAGAGCTCACTAGAGAGAGAGCTCACTAGAGAGAGAGCTCACTAGAGGGAGAGCTCACTAGAGGGAGAGCTCACTAGAGGGAGAGCTCACTAGAGGGAGAGCTCACTAGAGGGAGAGCTCACTAGAGGGAGAGCTCACTAGAGGGAGAGCTCACTAGAGGGAGAGCTCACTAGAGAGAGAGCTCACTAGAGAGAGAGCTCACTAGAGGGAGAGAGAGCTCACTAGAGGGAGAGAGAGCTCACTAGAGGGAGAGAGAGCTCACTAGAGGGAGAGAGCTCACTAGAGGGAGAGAGCTCACGAGAGGGAGAGAGCTCACGAGAGGGAGGGAGAGAGAGAGAGCTCACGAGAGGGAGAGAGAGAGAGCTCACTAGAGAGGGAGAGAGAGAGAGCTCACGAGAGAGAGAGAGCTCACGAGAGAGAGAGAGAGAGAGAGAGAGAGAGAGCGCTCACTAGAGAGAGAGAGAGAGAGAGAGAGCGCTCACTAGAGAGAGAGAGAGAGAGAGAGAGAGAGAGCGCTCACTAGAGAGAGAGAGAGAGAGAGAGAGAGAGAGCGCTCACTAGAGAGAGAGAGAGAGAGAGAGAGAGAGCGCTCACTAGAGAGAGAGAGAGAGAGAGAGAGCGCTCACTAGAGAGAGAGAGAGAGAGAGAGAGAGAGAGAGAGAGAGCTCACTAGAGAGAGATGGAGATGGAGAGAGGGAAAGAGAGAGAGAGCGCTCACTAGAGCGAGATGGAAAGAGAGAGAGAGAGAGAGAGAGAGAGAGAGCGAGATGGAAAGAGAGAGAGAGCGCTCACTAGAGCGAGATGGAAAGAGAGAGAGAACGCTCACTAGAGAGAGATGGAAAGAGAGAGAGAACGCTCACTAGAGAGAGATGGAAAGAGAGAGAGAACGCTCACTAGAGAGAGATGGAAAGAGAGAGAGAACGCTCACTAGAGAGAGATGGAAAGAGAGAGAGAACGCTCACTAGAGAGAGATGGAAAGAGAGAGAGAACGCTCACTAGAGAGAGATGCATAGAGGGAGAGAGCGCTCACTGGATAGAGAGTGAGAGTGAGACAGCTCACTGGATAGAGAGAGGGAGATGGGAGAGAGACTGACAGAGTGAAGTGAATAGTGGGTCATAGAGAGCAGAAATCCAGTCCCAAAGCCGCAGGGCGATACTCCCCATGCCTCAGTGAGCACTGGCTATTTCAACAACGTGCCATCCCTCCCCCCACCCTCTCCCCCTCTCTGCTGCACTGGACGGTGCATTGCGTGGCAGATTGGGTTTCCCCTTTGTCACATGCTGACATTGAACTTTGGGGTTGTTGGGGCGAGAGCTTTCTGAGGGACTGCTGTGCCATCACACTGACTGGCTGATTGCTTTACCAGACAGGATCCATACTGGTCACCAGGCTCTTTGGATTCGAAGAAAAAGCTATTAGCCTAACATACCTACCTAATACTAACTTCTGTGTCATCATGTCAAAGTACTTTATTTAGGCTAGGCCTTTTACAATATCGGAATATTATGAACACACTTTAATGAACAAATCATCATTCTGATTTGATAAAACAGTGCCATCCTTTCAACCTATCAAAAATACATTCCAAAGGTCTTCTTCAACTGTCTATGTTTGAGTGGTAGAGTGAGATCAATGTTGTTGACCAATGAGTGGCCTGACCTGGTTCTCATGTGCCCTTTGTGTGTGAAAAGACTGTGGTGTGGAAAGATAAAGGGAGAGATCATAGAGCTGCCCTCCCTCCTCCTCCCTGCCTGCCCATGGAAACTACCCCACCACCGCTGTTTGCTCAGTCCTTGTGTGTGTACACGTGTGTAGGTGTACGCGTCAGTGTGCCTCTTTCTCTCCCTCTTATATTGGAGCCTATTGACATTAACTTTCCCCTAGGCTGCCATGTTTCCATATGTTGGGCTGGCTCAGGGGGCTTGGACCCTTCACTCAACATGGGGTCACCTCTCCTCCCCCAGGGCAGCTTGGCTCTCTCTCTCTCCTCTCTCCAATGTGTTCATTCAATTATTGTAACTGTGCTGCTAGTTTTAATGGCACACTGTGTGCGTGCGTGTTTATGTGTGTGCACTTGTGTTTCAGAACAGCAGAGACAGATGTTATTCTACTTAATCAAATGCTAAAGGTGGGCTGGGGAACAAGTTTACTGCAGAGCAGACCCTCTCTCGCACCCTCTGACTGTGTTATGTTAAGCCCACTACTTTCATTGGACCGGGCCACAGTGTTTGACCCAGAAAATAGTGTGTTTCCACCCCCCCCCCCCCCCAGCAGAGAATCGCGTGACTAGCGCAGGTGACACTCGTAGCCCTCATACTTCATGCATCCACCTGCACACACACACATTAAAACACACCACCCCACTCCAACCTGAGTATTAAAACGACCACTTTGACGTCCACCATAAGGAAGTGTCAGTGAGAAGGCGGGTCTGTGGTCAAACAGTCATGTGTCCAGTCCCAGAGGAAAAGGAGGGAGTGATGGATGCGTGCCATCTGTGGGTTTTAACAACTGTGGCCACAGAGACAATGCACATCCACCAAGCTTCACCACTACATGTCCCCCCCCCCCCCCCGCCACCAAAGATGATTGAATAGTGTCTCAAATACAGTACATTAGCTAACATGAAGTGGCTCCAACATTGGTTTCAATGTGAGGAGGTCCTAGTACAGTGGGTTAGCCTACAGATACATTTTATCTGTGGCTTGCTGGGTGTGCCCGCCTGACTCAGGGTTAAAGCAGCTTTAAGCAGACCCTGTGGTGCCCTGGCCTGGAGTAGCATGGGGGATGGGAGTGGTGTTAGCGTTAGCATTAGCGTTAGCAGGAAGATAATTGATTGGCCTGCTAGATTAGCATCCTAAGCTAATGCCAAGGGCTTCGCACTGCTGACCTCTGCTAGCGGTCACTCCAGTCCATATGGAGCCCTTCTGTGACTTGACTGCTCACCTGGACAAGGCTATAATGTTCCCTGTGGTGGGGGTTATTCAATGGGCAAATACTGGAAGAGCCTCCATGAGCAAATTAGATTGCTCAAATTAACATGAGATGCTCTAGATGAAAAGCTAAAACATTTGATATTCCTCAATGTTCTACTCTCCTTTGAGACTGTGATCGTTCAGCCTAATCTATATTACTTTGAGAAGAGTTGGATTGTTCGGTTGCATAGATATATCAGCGTATAGCATTCGCGAGATTCCATTTTGTTTGTGTATTAGAATGTAATCTTTTAGAATAGAATATCCCTGAATTGCCACTGCACTCCCCTTAGTCTTAATTCCACCCAAGTCCATTGTTGATCTGCTGTTCAATCCTCAGTCGACTACCAGTCCCCTTTATCCTCTACTGTACCACCAAGAGGAGAACCATCAAATCAATCACACTGTCAAAAAAGGAGGGATAAGTGAAGGATGGGAAGTGATCCTCCCTGGTGATTGGCAGTGGCGCTGTAAGCACCTTTCAGTATGGATAATGGAACTGTTTTCTTCTCCTCTTCTTCTTTATATACGGAAGGGAAGTCGAGCGGAAGGCATTTAGCCTGTGAGGTTCTGCCATGTGAAATGAGTGGAAAGAGTGACGGAGGGAGGGAGACGGTGTGACGGACGGAGGGAGGGAGACGGTGTGACGGACGGAGGGAGGGAGACGGTGTGACGGACGGAGGGAGGGAGACGGTGTGACGGACGGAGGGAGGGAGACGGTGTGACGGACGGAGGGAGGGAGACGGAGTGACGGACGGACGGAGGGAGGGAGACGGAGTGACGGACGGACGGAGTGACGGGAGGGAGACGGAGTGACGGACGGACGGAGTGACGGACGGACGGAGTGACGGACGGACGGAGTGACGGACGGACGGAGTGACGGACGGAGGGAGGGAGACGGAGTGACGGAGGGAGGGAAACTTCCTTTTTCCTCTCTAGTGTGTTTGTGACAGATGATAGATATTCTGAGACTCTACAGCAAACTGGGAGGAATGAGGAGAGGAAGGGGGGCGGCAGAGGCTTCTAAAGAGAGCTATTCATGCAATTACAGTATGAGATGGAAGGGGGAAAGGGGAGGGGCTGGGGGGGGGGGGGGGGTCCAAAGCGCTTTTCCAGGCAGGATGGGGAGGGGCTGGGTGCGGGAGGGAGGAATGTGGCCTCATTGGGCTCTCTGGACCCCAGCTGGAAGTTTATTATGTCAGTGATGCTCCATGGCGGCACGCGAGGGTCTTGACCGTGGCTGCCAGCCCGGAGAAGGGGGGAGGATAAGAGCAATGAAAGAGGGTTAATCTCCGGAGCGAGGGGGATAGCCCATCTCCAGCAAAGCTACACTGAGCTCTACTGCGCCCGATGGCACTTGATGGTTTTGTCACTTTGTCCATCTATCCAACCACTTCACCTTCCTCACTCCATTCTTTCTTTTTTTCTCTTTCTCCATCCTCCAAGTCTTTGTTTTTTGTTTGAGTGGTGAAACCAAACGAGTCTCCACAGAAATAGACCGGACGAATCCCGTGTTCGGTTTTGCTGAAATGGGTCGGTGATCAAAGTGGGATCGATGTTTCTGTATTTTAATTAATCCAGGGAAACGCTCTCTCTGCTCAGACCGAACACTGATTTAGGTCACATTCACATAGATCGATGGACAAGCTTTATTACGTATCATCGAAATTGGTATCAAAATTATAATCTTATTTCATATTAACCACTTAATATGATTCCAATACATTTTCAGCAGATCAAATTAAGCAGTGATTGACCTGTTATACTGAGAGCTAAGGGCCCAAATCCTAGAAATATTATACTCAGAAAAAGGCAATAGGCTACGTTCCAATAGTTCTTTTTTTTGTGCATGTGATGTGGCACCTTGGCATTAAGAGTTCATGTCACTTTGTGTGTGCCCTCTCGGATTAGAAGGGGGTTTCACCCCCGGTCCCACCACACCAATGCAGTACAGCAGCAACTGGCCAGACGTGCTCTCATCATCCAAAACAGCAATGACCTAGTTATGAATCCGCCAGATGTATTTTCCCTGGTGCACTCAGTGGTTAGAGGCTCTAAGAGGCTAAACTGGCAGGGCTAGGCTATAATTACCGGCCATGCTAACAGAAGAACCAGTCTGAGCCTTAAATGTCCTCTGTGTCTGTGGAGAACACAGAGAGACGGGGATACTCTGAGAAACTGTCCCCCAAAAAACCTGGCCACCGGGAACCATTTTGGTTCTGTGCTGTGTCGTGTCTGAGTTTTCTCTGCCAGTTGGACATCTCTGATGTCCGGCATTATACTAGTCGCTAAATTCAAACAGAATCCGCTCTGTTGTTTTGGGACCAAGTGGCTAACGTTCAAAGGATTCAGATTAGTTAGTTTTTTTTGCAGTTGGGGCATTTTGTTTCCCCAAATGGTGGGTCAGTTGTAGTTTGAGACTCAGCTGTGATGATTTGATTAGTGGGTCACAATGCTGAAACATTTAGCAAACACTGAGTTGGAGGGAAAACAAAGCGGAGAAAATGATTTTCCTGATGCAGCCTTTACTTAGTTAGTGCTCTGTGGGGTGTTTGTGGCTGACCATATGGAGCAGAGTGCTTTACCAGACCTCGACCTGGGCAGGAGGTCTCCCTCTGTTTAGGTCTAATCCCACTCTGTTACTGTCATAGACATTAAAACCAGGTTACTGTACCCAGACCCTCCTCTGCCCTTGACTGGCACCTGTTGGTCAGGCAGCGAAACTGCAGGGGTTTCCTCACTCTATCCAAAATGGCCATAAGAGACCATAACAGAAAAGCACATTTCACTCTCAGCTAGAGTGTTATATGCAATTCTGCCACTTTTCAACCTCATTTTCATCATCTCCAGCACCAAACCAGTGTCTACATATGTGAAAACAGCTCAGTGTCTGTGGTTTAAAAAAAACATTGCCTCAAAAAAATGCTGTGACATCACAGGGTAGTGTTGAAAGTAATAAACAGTGTTTTCAAAACAAGGGAGGGTATTTTTCTTGCTCCCCATGTCACCTCGAATCTCATAGTGTTTAAAAAGCACTGTTTTGAAAATGTTTAAACTTTTGACTATGGACTTTTGAACTTCATATAATACGCATTTTTCACCTATGTTGACACTGGTATTGCGCTGGAGATGATGAAAATGAGGTTGAAAAGTAGTGGAGTTGCCCTTTAAACTACCTTCTCCTTGTTTTCTTTCCTCCATGATAGCTGATCTGGCAGGACATGAGGGGTGGGAAGCAACATAGTGGAATCCTATTCACCTGTCAGTGTGAATGAAGGAAAGGTCATGAGGAAAGACATTCATTCTTTAAGTATTGAGACATGGCCCATGTGTTTAATATCACTCAAGGACATTACTGTACACTCAGAAGTGTAGGCATGGGCTCACTTTGACTCACCTGTCTGGAAGATAATCAATGGGGAGAGGTTGAATTGGCTTTCTCTCTCAGCCGTCTTCTCTTTTGCCGAGAGTACATTGACTGGAGTAATCATTGCTTTCGATGGGGCCTATCTCTCAGTGAAGGGTTTGGCCAATGGTTGGATGATTGTTCCTATACTAGGAGAGGGAAGAAAGTAGGTAGGTAGGCAGGCAGCCTTAGCCTTAGCCTTAGCCACTGGACATGTCATCCTAGACACAGCCAAGGAGCAACACTAAAATAACAACAGCTCCCGAGAAATAGAATTACTAGTAATTCCGTCATGTGCACAGTACGGCACAACATCACACCACAGAGCAACGCAGCATACAAAACATAATACAGCATAACCCAAAACCACACACTGTGAGTTTAGACCCGTGTGACACGCATACAACAGTCCTACATGAAGCCTACCACTCGGCTGACTAAAGTCTGACGTCTCTCTGTTCCACCTCCGTGTTTTCAGCCTTAGAACCAAAACAACTTCTGAAACTCCCTCTATACCAAGACAGGACCCAATTCATGTTGGCCTGAAGGGAGCCCTTGTCTATTTTTGATAAGCCTCACTCTTTTAATACACTTTCTCGTGTCTCGCTTTCCAACCTAATTGAGTGGCAGTCACTGCAGGTCAGGAGGAAATTAAGTTAGTTTTGCGTTTCACGTAAGGTGTCGTGTAGAAAGGGGCACAGGGTGGTGCTTTTTTCCCCCACTGCTAGTTCCTCATGTCATCAAGCCTCTGCTTATCAAAGAGCTCCTGTGAGTACTATGCAGTGGTGGGAAAAGTACCCAATTGTAATACTTGAGTAAAAGTAAAGATACCTTAATAGAAAATTGCTCAAGTGCAAGTCACCCAGTAAAATACTACTTGAGTCAAAATTATTTGGTTTAAAATATACTTAAGTATCAAAACTAAATGTAATTGCTAAAATATTCTGAAGTATCAAAAGTAAAAGTATAAATCATTTCAAATTCCTTGTATTAAGCAAACCAGACGGCACCATTTTCTTGTTTTTTTTCTTTTTATTTACGGATAGCCAGGGGAACACTCCAATCTCCGACATCAATTACAAACATTGTCCACCTCACCCCACTCTACAGGCCTATGGTCCAACAGCAGCCTGTGACCACTAGGGACATTAGGATATGGTCCTTGGAGGCGAATGAGGCCCTACAGGACTGCTTTGAAACAACAGACTGGGATGTGCTCTGTGATGCTCATGGGGAGGACATTGATGGACTTACTGACTGCATAACGGACTATATCAATTTTTGTGTGGACAACACTGTACCCACCAGGAAGGTACGCTGTTTTCCAAATAATAAACCCTGGGTCACCAGCAACCTGAAGGCCCTGCTGAATGAGAAGAAGAGGTGGATGATGCAATCATCTACCTTCTGCAGAGGGCCTACTCTCACCTGGACAATGCAGGTTGCACTGTGAGGGTTATGTTTTTTTACTTCTCGAGTGTCTTCAACATAATTCAGCCCCTGCTACTGGGTGAGAAGATGAAAGGATGAAATTGGAAGCACCCTTAGTCTCCTGGGTTACAGACTACCTGACCGGTAGGCCACAATTTGTGCGACTACAGAGCTGTGTATCAGAACGGGCAGTGAGCAACACAGGCGCTCCCCAGGTAACAGTCCTGTCCCCCTTCCTGTTCACCCTCTACACCTCGGACTTCAGATATAACTCTGAAACATGCCACCTACATAAGTTCTCGGATGACTACGCAATTGTAGGGTGCATCAGGGGTGAGGAGGAGTACAGGAGCACAATCAATGACTTTGTGGTGTGGTGTGAGCAGAACCACCTTCAGCTCAACATCAGCAAAACAAAGGAGATGGTGGTGGACTTCAGGAGAACCAAGGCCAAACTGACTGCAGACCCTATACAGGGGATGGATGTGGAAATGGTTGGGTCATACAAGTTCCTTGGAATCCATATGGACAACAGGCTGGAATGGGCTGGTAACACCGGGGCTCTTTACAAAAAGGGCCAGAGCCGACTCTACTTTCTGAGGAGGCTCAGGTCCTTTAACGTGTGCAGCAAACTACTGCATACTTTCTACCAGTCTGTGGTGGCCAGTGCCATCGTTTTTGCAGTGGTGTGCTGGGGCGCCAACATGAAGGCTGGTGATGCTTCTCAGGTAAATAAGCTGATCAGGAAGGCTAGCTCTGTTCTGGGGATTAGCCTTGACACTCTAGAGGAGGTGGCAGAGAGACGGATCCTGGCCAAACTGCTGGCCATCATGGACAACGTCACCCACCCTCTGCATGCCATGGTTATGACGCAGAGGAGCACCTTCAGTCACAGAATGATCCCACCATGGTGTGCCAAACAGCGCTACAGGAGGTCCTTCCTGCCGGCGGCTATTAGACTATTTAATGCCTCACCGGAGTGCCGTGCCATCGGCAACATAGACCTGGAATTGTTAGGGTGTTAGGACCTAGTTTAACAATTAGGCATCCATCCGTGAGTAACTCTGTTCTGTAATCACTCATTCACTCAGAACTTATTTATTCATTCAGGTCTGTATATACATATTCATGTACAGTTGTTATACCATATTGTAAGTAATTCTTGGTCAGAACTTACGTAGTCATTCGTTCAGGAATGCATATTAGTATCCTGTCAGTTGTATCTTTTGTCATTGCTTTTAGTATTTTTGTCATTGTGAAATACGTGCATTTATCTGCACTCAAGCCATGCACTAAGGACTGTATTTTAAGGGAATTACTATTATTACCCTAAATTATATCATACACATATTTAGCTATTTAAGTTTTTTTTTTTTTTACCTAACACTCTGTAACAATGTATAGTGTAAATATTCAGTCAACCACCCATACTATGCAATGTATTTTTATAGGTTTTTGCACTCCAGACTTCTTGCTTTTTTATACTGCCACACTATGTATCATGTATCTGTCTTGTGTATTTTTGTTCTGGCATTTTGCACCTGCGCTGTGTTCTTTCGTAGCTGCTTGACAAAGAAACTATATGGCAAAATTACTATATCTATCTATCCTATCTATCCTATCTATCTAATCATCTTTTTGCACCATTGGTACTATGAGGGAGAAAACAAGACTTTCAAATAGTATTGACTTTACGGTCTGTTGCTTGCCTGGTATTTACATGATATGATGTACACAATGGTTACCTAATAATTGCTTACTAAGGACTAGGAAATAGACATTTATTATTTGTAATAACCATCTGAAATAGGACTGTAAATAAAGTTTTATCCCTTAGTCACTAAGAACTGCCAGTGATTTCAAAAGGCTAGTCCTTTCCTTTCTGTGTCATTTTGTTATGTTTACTGTATTAGATATTTTCATATTCACTTACTGTATTGTGAAATATTCATATTACTCACAAATCACATGTATGATCATGTGGTAAATCAAACTGTCAATAGTGGTATTGTAGTGCACATAATTAGAGTGTTATGTTTAGAACCACTGCACTATTTCTACCAATCCCTCTAGCGAGATGGAGCCTTCCACACACTCCCTTGATCTAGATACAATAGCTAGCTGTCTATTGCTCATCTCCCATGGGGGAGACTGTAATAGACTCAAGTTCAAGTCGTTTTGACGTCACATTGGAGAAGTTCTGGAACAGAATGCCATTGCTTAAGCCACACACACATAACCGCCACCCCAAACACACACACACACAAGGCACCTCCAAAGCCCACCCAAGATCCTTGATCTTGTCTGGTGAACTTGCAGGACTCATCACTGTCTGTGGTGGCTACAAAGGAAAACACTCTTAAAAAGGTTCTCCCGTCATTAACAGTGGCCATGTATCATTATAAAGGGCTGCCCATGTCAACGTCAGGAGTGGTTCACTCAACAGCTAGCATGGCCCGGGGCAAAATCACCCAGGTGGTGGAATAACAGTAAATGCTCCAACCCTGGAATGTCAAATAGTTGTACTAACAGTACAGGTAAAGCTACTGTCCAGACGTAGCTGGAAGGCAGCATACCCACTACCACCAGACAGGAGATCAGACCTAGCTGGGAGGAAGCATACCCACCACCACCAGACAGGAGATCAGACCTAGCTGGGAGGCAGCATACCCACCACCACCAGACAGGAGATCAGACCTAGCTGGGAGGCAGCATACCCACCACCACCAGACAGGAGATCAGACCTAGCTGGGAGGCAGCATACCCACCACCACCAGACAGGAGATCAGACCTAGCTGGGAGGCAGCATACCCACCACCACCAGACAGGAGATCAGACCTAGCTGGGAGGCAGCATACCCACCACCACCAGACAGGAGATCAGACCTAGCTGGGAGGCAGCATACCCACCACCACCAGACAGGAGATCAGACCTAGCTGGGAGGCAGCATACCCACCACCACCAGACAGGAGATCAGACATAGCTAGGAGGCAGCATACCCACCACCACCAGACAGGAGAAACACAGTAATCACAGTCATCAATCATTCAGTGATTGGTCAGAGTGACACAAATAGTAGTGAAATGCAAAATGAAAGGTTTGAATGTTTGTACTTATAAGATGTGTGGTTTTACTTGTGGTCTGTGTACATCCAATACACACCAGCATATAGCCGGCCTGCCAAATCCGAAAAGCAAGGCAGCTAGTAAAATACTACTATTACGGTTTCAACTTGGTTGCATGTTTGTATGGAAACGATGAGATCTTTAACCGGTCGGTCGGTGTGTGTCCACAGTGCAGCTGGAGGAGAGATCTTCAACCAGTGTGTAGCAGAGCGGGACGAGGCCTTCAAAGAGGAGGACGTGAAGAGGTTGATGAGACAGATCCTAGAGGGAGTCTCCTTCCTCCATAGGAACAGCATGGTGCACCTGGACCTCAAGGTCAGTCCCTGATAGGGGTCGGCGGTATACCGGTATGAACGTGAATACCGGAATGACCTTGTGCCAAATTAATACATTTATGAAATATGAATAAAAAAAATAAAAAAATTTGGCTAAGGTGTATGTAAACTTCTGACTTCAACGGTGTGTGTGTGTGTGTGTGTGTGTGTGTGTGTGTGTGTGTGTATATTTATTTGTGTATATATATATATATGTATGTGTATATATATATGTATGTATGTATGTATGTATGTATATATGTGTGTGTTGTAATTGTAAATGTGTGCAATATCCAAACATTACATGATTACATTGCTTTTATTTATAATTGATACATTAGCCTATGGTTTCAATATAT
Organism: Thymallus thymallus; assembly: GCA_023634145.1. Classification (NCBI taxonomy): domain Eukaryota; kingdom Metazoa; phylum Chordata; class Actinopteri; order Salmoniformes; family Salmonidae; genus Thymallus; species Thymallus thymallus. The sequence goes on along the minus strand of CM042417.1, from coordinate 13,667,567 downwards.
GAATCTATCCTCTTTCAATAATAAATAGCCTACTCAATAAATGATCCCGTTTTCTAAAGCAGCATAGCTCAATTAATCACAACCGTTGTATTTCAATCTATAGATGGATTACACTTTTTACGTTAGTAAAAAAAAAAGTTAAAAGCAATATTTTGTCATTTATTAACTTTTAAGGGCTCATAAAATGTTTTAAAAAAATGTCCAGAGAGTGGAAAATATGATTTTTAGTTCATATAGCCCACCCCTAGTCCCTGACCCCTGTTAGACGCTTTACCAACGTTCTTGTTATATGTATGTGATCACATAGTCCACCTAGTGGTTAAAGGCAATTTTTTTCTACTTACCCAGAGTCAAATGAACTCGTGGATACCATTTGTTTGGTCTGTGTGAAGTTTTTGAAAGTTGTTGAAAGGGCTTGATTGCCAAAATGTTGCCCTATCCTATATAAGATGGACTCAAGCTTTAATACCGTGGTTTAGACGCAGTACCAAACACACACATGTTAGCCCCACTTGACCACCTCTAAGGCTGCTGTCTTCCTCTCCAGCCCCAGAACATTCTTCTGACCAGCGATGCTCCTCTGGGGGACATCAAGATCGTGGACTTTGGTCTGTCCAGGATGGTGAGCAGCAGTCAGGAGCTCAGGGAGATCATGGGGACCCCAGAGTATGTGGGTAAGTAGTGCAGCAAACACACAATCCTTGACATACACCATGTTGTTATGAACATCATGCACTCAGCATGTCAAAAGTATTTATAGTTCACCCAAATAAAATAAATACCTTTTTTGCAGCTCCAGAAATCCTGAATTACGAGCCAATTAGCACAGCGACAGATATGTGGTAAGTGGCATTTCACCTTACTGTGTGTTTTGTGATATAATTTTTCAATGGCTTATTTGAAAAAGAGAGAAAATTGAAAACTTCACACATGAAAGAAAACAGCAACATTCCATATATGCGCATTTAAAATTGAGTATCTTAGAGAAAATCTTCAATTTATTTCCAGTGGATGTATATCCGTCTAACCGTTTGTCACTGTATATGACTGACAGGAGTATTGGTGTACTGGCCTACGTGATGCTGACTGGCATCTCTCCCTTCCTGGGAGAGGACAAGCAGGAGACCTTCCTCAACATCTCCCAGATCAACGTCAGCTACCAGGAGGAGCAGCTGGAGCATGTAGACCAGGCCGCCATCACCTTCATCAAAGCCCTGCTAATCAAAGAACCCCAGTGAGTAATGGCTTTTTAATGCACAAAAAATGTCAGTTAAAGACCATGTATTCTATACTGAACAAAAATATGCAACAATTTCAACGATTTTACTGAGTTACAGTTCATATAAGGAAATAAGTCAATTGAAATAAATGCATTAGGCCCTAATCTATGGCTATCACATGACTGGGCAGGGGGGCAGCCATGGGTGGACCTGGAAGGGCATAGGCCCACCCACTTGGGAGCCAGGTCCACACAATCAGAATGAGTTTTTCCCCACAAAAGGGCTTTATTACTGAAAGAAATTCTCCTCAGTTTCATCAGCTTTACAGGTGGCTGCTGGTCTCAGACAGTCCCGCAGGATGTGGACTTCCTGGGCTGGCGTGGTTACACGTGGTCTGTGGTTGTGAGGCCAGTTTGACGTATTGCCAAATTCTCTAAAAACGATGTTGGAGGTGGCTTATGGTAGAGACTTTACATGCAATCTGCCTGCCAATCAAAGTCAACAAACAAGCATGTGCAACTGCAGAGTAAGCAAACATTTAGTGAAGTAAACTCCTTTAGCTAACAAACGTGTCCGATCATCATGCGCAAAACTGTAAAAAAGCATTGAGGATGACTGAAGACAAGGAAAATAACGCTATTGAGGTTGATTTACAGGACGACGAAGAATTGGTTCGAAAAAAGGGGGATGAGATAACGAGTGCAATTAAGTATCACATAGTGAAAGACATGGAACCAATTCAAACTGTGGAGAAAGACCGTTTCAGAAAGTTGATTCGAACTCTAGAACCAAGATCCCGAGCCGTAAATACATCAGCAAAACATGTCTGCCAGAATTCTACACAGAATGTCGGGACAGAGTTGCTAATGAAATCCGTAACGCTGCATTCTTCTCTACCACGCATTGCCAAATTCTCTAAAACAACGTTGGAGGTGGCTTATGGTAGAGAAATCAACATTAAATTCTCTGGCAACAGCTCTGGTGGACATTCCTGCAGTCAGCATACCAATAGAAAAACTGCACATTTTAGAGTGGCCTTTTATTGTCCCCAGCACAAGGTGCAGCTGTGTAATGATCATGGTGTTTAATCAGCTTCTTGATATGCCACACCTGTCAGGTTGATGGATTATCTTGGCAAATGAGAAATGCTCTCTAACAGGGATGTAAACATATTTGTGCTCAAAATTAGAGAGAAATAAGCTTTTTGTGCTTATGGAAAATTTCTGGGCTCTACGCTTTACACTTTGTTGCATTTTATATTTTTGTTCAGTGTATACAGTGCATTCGGAAAGTATTCAGACTTCTTGACTTTTTCCACATTTTGTTGAATTACAGCCTTATTCTAAAATGGATTAAATAAATACAAATCATCAATCTACACACAATACCCCATAATGGCAAAGCGAAAACCGTTTTTTAGACATTTTTCCACATTTATTAATATTAGAAAACAGAAATACCTTATTTACTTAAATATTCAGACCCGTTGCAATGAGACTCGAAATTGAGCTCAGGTTCATTCAGTTTCCATTGATCATCCTTGAGATGTTTCTTCAACTTGATAGGAGTCCACCTGTGGTAAATTCAATTGATTGGACATGATTTGGAAAGGCACACACCTGTCTATATAAGGTCCCACAGTTGAAAGCATGTCAGAGCAAAAACCAAGCCATGAGGTCGAAGGAATTGTCCGTAGAGCTCCGAGACAGGATTGTGTCGAGGCACAGATCTGGGGAAGGGTACTAAAACAATTCTGCAGCATTGAAGGTCCCCAAGAACGCAGTGGAACCACCAAGACTCTTCCTAGAGCTGGCCGCCCGGCCAAACTGAGCAATCAGGGGTGAAGGGCCTTAGTCCGGGAGGTGACCAAGAACCCGATGGCCACTGAAAAAGCTCCAGAGAACCTACCAGAAGGACAACCATCTCTGCAGCACTCCACCAATCAGGCCTTTATGGTAGTGGCCATACGGAAGCCACTCCTCAGCAAAAGACACATGACAGCCCGCTTGGAGTTTGCCAAAAGGCACCTAAAGACTCTCAGACCATGAGAAACTAGATTGTCTGGTCTGATGAAACCAGGATTGCATTCTGTGGCCTGAATGCCAAGCATCACGTCTGCAGGAAACCTGGCACCATCCCTACGGTGAATCATGGTGGTGGCAGCATCATGCTGTGGGGATGTTTTTCAGCGGCAGGAACTGGGTGACTAGTCAGGATAGAGGGAAAGATGAACGGAGCAAAGTACGGAGAGATCCTTGATGAAAACCTGCTCCAAAAAATATAAATTTGCAAAAATGCTAAACCTGTTTTTGCTTAGTCATTATGGGGAATTGTGTGTAGATTAATGAAGAAAAAATTATTTAATATTTTAGAATAAGCCTGGGGTCTGAATACTTTCTGAACGCACTGTATATACAGTATAGAATAAGTCCCTTGGGTAGTCAAACCCACAGCCTTGGTGTTGCATGTGCCATGCTTGCTGAAACCCACCAAGCCAGCGGAGAAGGTGGATATTCCCATTGATTCCCTGGCCTCACCCTCTCCTTTCTCGCAACAGGAACCGTGCCACAGCAGAAGAGTGCCTGCAGCACCAGTGGCTCCAGCCAAAAGAGAAAAAGGAGCCAGAGGCGACCGCAGAGGTGAAAGAGACTATCAGCCCCACCAAGTGCCCCTCGGAGCCAGCCAGCCCTGAGAGCCCTATCAGGGGAGAGGAGGGAGAGGGGGAGGACGGTCCTGTGACTGAGGAGCTGATCGTGGTGGCAGCATACACACTGGGCCAGTGTCGCCAGTCAACAGACAAGGAGGTCATAATCCCTGACCCGAAGGCTATCTCCAAGCGCTTCAAGTTCGAGGAGCCCTTTAGCGCCCTCCAAGAGGTTCCCGGAGAGTTCATCTACTGAAGAACATACATACATACATACATACACACACACACACACACACACACACACACACACACACACACACACACACACGCACATATAGACAAACACACATCTCCTTTACACAAGGGGTCTTCGTGCCGGTACTGGTTGTGTTGGGTCTCCCTCCTGCCACTCACTAACACACCAGCTAATTCAGCCAATTACGGCCCTAATTGGTTGGTTAGTAAAATCAGGTACATTAATGATGGCTTGGAGCGAAAGCCTGCACCACCACCCAGTAGCTCACCAGAAACCATGGTGGAGAACCCCTGCTCTTACATCTAAGTGAAAGCGGTACAAAACGTCGCACTTACAAACCAGAAGAAATATCGGACACTTTTTAACCCACCTCATGGTCTGAACTCATAAGCCAAACTCTTTTATTTTTCTTCCATTGTTGTCTTATGTTTGTGCTGCGTTACTATACATGGGAATCGTCACTCCAGACTAAGACCTAGATTCAATCAGATCGAGCGTTAACCGATATCAGACACCCGCAGAGCTGATGTTTTGGCGTGTCGGAGGTGGAACTGAATTGGAGCTGTCAAATCAGAGCTGCTCTTGTGATCCTTGTCCCAAAGCCACACCAAGTTCAGAACGAGAAAGTGTAGGATATATAGAAATAATGATGCTCAAAATTAAAATCATTGAGCAAAGTAATGAGAATTTCTATCAGCCTAATCGAGATGTAGATTACAACAAACTTGTAAACAAGGCTGCGTGGGATTTCTCTAAATGCGACTCTGTGCAGCCAATGGCGATGTCCGCTTTAGGTATAATGCTGGGATCTGTTGTGGATTTGACAGCGCTAACGCGGTTCCACCTCCAACAATGTCAAAACATCAGCTATACTGGTTTCGGATAAAGTGGATCTGATTGAATCTGGCCCTAAGCCTTGTTGTGATACTTTGTTTTGTTTTCGTCTTCTTTGGTGCCATGCTTGGAGAATTAGCGATAACTTGGGCCATAAATGCAATTGCATCTTTTTTTAATTTTTTTGTCCATGTTTCGTCTGCCATCTCTTTTCTTACGGTGTTTTGTTTGTCTAAGGTTATAGATATCTTCTAAAATGGGAAAGGGGGGGGTGGGAGGGTTAATTATATGTATATGAAACAAACGTTATGTTGCTTTAAGAGTATATCTCTAAATAATACTGTTTAAAAAGCCATTGCACACGTTTGACCCAGAACTGGGAACATCCCATGGGTTTCAATCTCTTCAGCAATAATTGCAAATAATTTACGCAGAGCGCTTGTTTTTCTTTCCTAACTCCCAATAGTCATTACTATAAATTGGTCCAAGTTTGTCTCTGTCAAACGAGAGGCTCCTTATTATGGGAACAAGTTTGTACATGAATGTCCTGATACTGTAAATAAAGATATGTCTCTAAACCTTATTTTGAGTACGATTCGTTTTTTGTATTGTGGCCTTTAATGAAGACATTTATTGTGTGGTGTGTGTGTGTGTGTGTGTGTGTGCATCGAGTGTATGATATATCTGCGTGGATAGGGCAGGCTCTTTGCCAAGCATCAGTGACACCTCCACTGCGGTCAAACAGTGAAAGGGTTCCAATCGTTTTTCCACCATTCATTTTTCCCATAGGGAATTTTAGAAACTTAAAATAAGGGCTGTGTTTCATGTAGGCTTACCCTGGCGTGACATTTTGATAACCATGTAAATCTCTCTCGGACAAGGAGACCTTTATCAATATAGTTGGCTCTATTTACTGTCAGATCCGAAAATGCTAATTAGCATCAGAGTAGACATGCAAAAAAACAAATCCCTGCATGTCATCTCTAGCAGACACCTTTGCATTAGCAGATAGCAGACACCTTTGCATTACATTAGCATTTAATTTTTGGGGGTGTAAATACAGGTGAATTAATATATTGATGAAAGTCACCTTGTCCTAGAGAGATTTACAGTTATCAAAACGTCATTATGACTCATACTGTGGTACTCTATTAGCCTTCCGTATACAGCTGTTGAGACTTCTCTGGCCTTGTCAGTCCTCTCCTCCACTTCTGGTTAGGGTTGGCTTTCCAGTGTGTGTTCTTTCTACTACCACCCTCCAAGACCATTATCTTAATGAAGACGTTATTGAGCCAGCAATTTGGATACAAACATGTTCCAGTAGTCCATTGAGGAACACATGCCTTTGGTTCTGGGGTCTGGGTGGAGAATGGAACACAATAAGGAACGGGTCTATTCACTGTTTTCTTTCCTCCCTTCCTTGAAGTAATCACTGATTATACATGATTGTACAGGTGAACGCAAGGCCGTCACCTCATGGCATTTACCTGTCCAGACATTTGTAATGAGTAATTACTTGAAGGAAAGAAGGATGCCATGTAGCCGCCAGACTTGTTTGACACTGTATAACACTTGATACATTGAGGGCTATTTCTTTTGGAGGAAGATATTCACTCCAGCCTGATGTCTGGGAGAGGTCATGAACAGCTATGGAACACGGCTCTGTGGTGAGTGAAAATGAAATAACATATTATTATTTATATTTATTTGGTCCGGGTGTGAAGTCTGGCCTATCTTCTTGAAATATGCCTATACCAAGTATATATTTATTTTTAATGACCTTGTTGGCCTGTAATATTGTAACCTACTATTCAGAAATGCCGGCCTACTATGAAATGGTAAAAACTGGCACACAAATAAAGATATTTAGAATGGCCCAATGAGACATCTCAATTAACTTGTCAAAGAAATGTTGCAGTTGATGTTCTACCAGGAGTGTTGTGTTAATTGAGATCTAAATGTCTAAATATTTCAAAGATGGTATACTTCTCTAAATTCACCAGGTGTTGAGCATCTTCATTTATGTTTCCAGAGGATTAGAAGTTCTGACTGACTGGAAAGCTTTTAATGACAAATGGGTAGTGTAATTAGTTTAATCAGGTTGTTAATAAAAGTTGTTGTTGTTTAAGATTTCAGTATGGAGGTGTTAACTTAATTGAGCCTAATCATTTTTGACAATGCATGGTGGCAGTCCTACCTAATTAGGCCTATTCAAGCCAATTTGTCTCCATTAGCATGCACTGTAGGCCTACTGTATATGTTGCTAATGCATAATATTAAGCCCAGTTTTAAACTTTAACGTTAATTTAGGGGTCAGCCAGTCATTGTTGGAATTCAGTCTGTGGATTTTTCTTGTTGTGCCAGAGCAGTGTGTATTATGCATCTCTCATTATAAACATACCGAGGGGACTGGCGAGGTAAATTCGTATAAATACACCTTTCAGAATGCTGTCTTTAATGAAGCATAGCACCAATTACACACTGAACATGGAACTACAGATGAATTGTTGTGACAGACTGCTTGACAAGGGGACGTTTGTCATTAGCTCCCTCGACAGCTATAGTCTGCATTCGAAGACATACACCCCCATATTAACTGTCTCTCTGGCTGCCGTTCCAGTTTATTTTCAGTAACTTATGCATGTTGATGGGAGGTTTTCCAGGGCTGTCAAGTAGTTCATATTCAGAGAACAGGTTGGTGCTGCATTATGTAATTGACTAGGTTAATCTGCACTGATGTGGAAAAATATGGAAGAAAGCAATATGGTGCATGTCTATTTGTAGGTTTTTGTAGCAGAGGTGAATGGCTGAACTATACTTGAATGAGTAACCCCTAGGCTTTAGCTCAGTTGGTTGACACTGTCTTGCAGGGCACAGACGGCCCAGGTTCAAACCCAGTTGGTCATCAGTGTAGATGAAGGCAAGGAAGCAAGTAGAGGGGTCATCTTTAGGCTACTGAGATATCCAAAATCTCGACTGAGATTTCTGACATTTCTACTGAGATTTCATTGAACAATAATTTTTCAATGTCACTGAAAATATTGCCCTGTAGAGGGCAGCATAGCCTATCACAATGTTCAAACCTTCTTTCATACTGTATGTCTGCAGTGTCTATTTGTCTGAGGCTAATAGCACAGGCTTATAGAAGGAAATTGTGTGGGTGTGTTGTGATATTTATATTGAAATATAGTAACTTTCCTTGGAAACTGATGGAAAAGGCTTTCATCACAAGGGGAAAGTCTGACATGTAATCACGGTGGAAATAACTGGCTAGGACACAGGTTCTACTAAATTGAATCCCATCTGTCCTTGTCATTGGGCCTGGAAATAACTAGTAGAAAACCCTATAGGACTACTATAGAAAACCCTCTGGAAAAAGAACCGATGGGTCATCAGTATGAGACACTCAGCTGTCTGAATGTAGATACTGTACTTGGTTAAAATCATCCATTCACTTTATTATCAATCAGTAGCTGGTATGTGCTTCCTTCCTTTACTTTTTGATTAGACTTTAAGTTTTCCATGTCTGTGCCAGATTTAGCAGATTTTAGTGCAGTGGCTCCATGATACGGCCACACTCTCTGGTAACAACACATTGAGATGTTGCCCTTTCTGGTGAACTGACTTATAACCCATAATGACCAAATCAGTGTTGTTCGGTCGGGATAACAACTGAAATGGGAGACAATGAAAGATGAAGGGAGTGCTTTCTCTGTGCTCTCTCTCTCTCGCGTCCTGTTTTTCCCATTAGCACTGTCTGTGTTGATGCTCCTGCAATTCAATCACCCCTACCAAATTAAAATGGCAGCACACCACCGAGTCCATTTCAATGGGTAGAACTCAGTTCTTTCTCTCTCTCTCTCTGGCTTCCAAATACAGCACTGGTTTTCTAAGTAAACAATTCTTCAAAACAACACCAGAGCCCTCTTAGTTACCTTTTTAATCATTCCATATCAATTACATTAAATGTATCCAAAAGCATTTGTTATTATTCTTGTTGATATCCCTTCTCTAGCAAGATCCCAGGGTTTTGTTCATTTGACTATCTCATGGCCGGCTCCAGGCATAAGCGACATACAGTGGGGAGAACAAGTATTTGATACACTGCCGATTTTGCAGGTTTTCCTACTTACAAAGCATGTAGAGGTCTGTAATTTTTATCATAGGTACACTTCAACTGTGAGAGACGGAATCTAAAACAAAAATCCAGAAAATCACATTGTATGATTTTTAAATTATTAATTTGCATTTTATTGCATGACATAAGTATTTGATCACCTACCAACCAGTAAGAATTCCGTCTCTCACAGACCTGTTAGTTTTTCTTTAAGAAGCCCTCCTGTTCTCCACTCATTACCTGTATTAACTGCACCTGTTTGAACTCGTTACCTGTATAAAAGACACCTGTCCACACACTCAATCAAAAGGACATCAGGGATAAAATTGTAAACCTGCACAAGGCTGGGATGGGCTACAGGACAATAGGCAAGCAACTTGGTGAGAAGGCAACAACTGTTGGCGCAATTATTAGAAAATGGAAGAAGTTCAAGATGACTGTCAATCTCCATCGGTCTGGGGCACCATGCAAGATCTCACCTCGTGGGGCATCAATGATCATGAGGAAGGTGAGGGATCAGGCCAGAACTACACGGCAGGACCTGGTCAATGACCTGAAGAGAGCTGGGACCACAGTCTCAAAGAAAACCATTAGTAACACACTACGCCGTCATGGATTAAAATCCTGCAGCGCACGCAAGGTCCCCCTGCTCAAGCCAGCGCATGTCCAGGCCCGTCTGAAGTTTGCCAATGACCATCTGGATGATCCAGAGGAGGAATGGGAGAAGGTCATGTGGTCTGATGAGACAAAAATTTAGCTTTTTGGTCTAAACTCCTCTCACCGTGTTTGGAGGAAGAAGAAGGATGAGTACAACCCCAAAAACCCCATCCCAACCGTGAAGCATGGAGGTGGAAACATCATTCTTTGGGGATGCTTTTCTGCAAAGGGGACAGGACGACTGCACCGTATTGAGGGGAGGATGGATGGGGCCATGTATCGCGAGATCTTGGCCAACAACCTCCTTCCCTCAGTAAGAGCATTGAAGATGGGTCGTGGCTGGGTCTTCCAGCATGACAACGACCCGAAACACACAGCCAGGGCAACTAAGGAGTGGCTCCGTAAGAAGCATCTCAAGGTCCTGGAGTGGCCTAGCCAGTCTCCAGACCTGAACCCAATAGAAAATCTTTGGAGGGAGCTGAAAGTCCATATTGCCCAGCGACATCCCCAAAACCTGAAGGATCTGGAGAAGGTCTGTATGGAGGAGTGGGCCAAAATCCCTGCTGCAGTGTGTGCAAACCTGGTCAAGAACTACAGGAAATGTATGATCTCTGTAATTGCAAACAAAGGTTTCTGTACCAAATATTAAGTTCTGCTTTTCTGATGTATCAAATACTTATGTCATGCAATAAAATGCAAATTAATTACGTTAAAAATCATACAATGTGATTTTCTGGATTTTTGTTTTAGATTCCGTCACTCACAGTTGAAGAGTACCTATGATAAAAATTAGACTTCTACATGCTTTGTAAGTGGGAAAACCTGCAAAATCGGCAGTGTATCAAATACTTGTTCTCCCCACTGTAAGTGGTCGCTTAGGGCCCCCGGCTGCCCCCGGCTGCTAGGGAGTATAAACTGACATGGCTAACGTAGCTAGCTAACATACACTACCATTCAAAAGTTTGGGGTCACTTATAAATGTCCTTGTTTTTGAAAGAAAAGCACATTTGTTGTCCATGTGAGGCGTCTGTTTCTCAAACTAGACACTAATGTACTTGTCCTCTTGCTCAGTTGTGCACCGGGGCCTCCCACTCCTCTTTCTATTCTGGTTAGAGCCAGTTTGCGCTGTTCTGTGTAGGGAGTAGTACACAGCGTTGTACGATATCTTCAGTTTCTCTGCAATTTACAAATATGCAAGGGTCAATGTACACAATTTAAAATGATAAACTTGGATTAGCTAACACAACGTGCCATTGGAACACAGGAGTGATGGTTGCTGATAATGGGCCTCTGTACGCCTATGTAGATATTCCATTAAAAATCAGTCGCTTCCTGCTACAATAGTCATTTACAACATTAACAATGTCTACACTGTATATCTGATCAATGTAATGTTATTTCAACGGACAAATTTTTTTGCTTTTCTTTCAAAAACAAGGATATTTCTAAGTGACCCCAAACTGTTGAACGGTATTGTACATTTTTAGAAAACTAGTTATATTAAGCAGCTAGCTAGTGTTAGCAACGTTTGGTCGTCAATGAGACTGAGCTAGCTAACGAGCTAACAAACAATGTAACAAAAGTGTAATATTGGATTAGAAAAATACTCCAACAGGCTTTGCATTTCAGGAATCACAGTAGCAAGTACTCCTGGTGCACCCTTCAATTACTCAACCATTTAAACAATTTTTTTTTTTTTAAAGAAAACTTTTACCGACTGCCATCCATGGCTTTCATGTGTTTCAAACATGAGCTTGTCAGAGGTGTCGGACTTGACGACAGTTGCTATCGATTGGAGCGCAGCTATTGGTTGCCCAAAAATCTGGGGTGGGGCTTAGCGAAGGGTCAATTAGCTGACCATTAAGCATGTACATTTTCAGATTGGTAGTTAGTCTAGCCAGCTATCTAAGTCATGGCAAAATGTGTAGAATTGTAGGAATCTGTAAAATTGCCAAATGAGAAGAATTGCATTATATATGTTTTAAAATTGCTACATTTTCTCTCCGCTCAATGGCAAAAATATGTAGAATTGACAGAAATGTACTTGTGTATGTATTTCTCTCCGCCGTCAAGAAGGGGGTCACAAATGTTTTGCCGCGAGGAGGGGGCCCCCAACCAAATCTCACATAGGGCCCCAGAAAGGCTAGAGCCGGCCCTGGACTACAGTTTGCAGGACAAACTAGCTTGACTTGCACCAGATTCATAAAGGCCCTATTTGCATAATAAGAATAGCCCTCTGCTTAGTCCGAACCCCTTCAGCATATGAAAGAGGGTCAAGACAAGAGAAGGCAGTGGTCTGATGTCTTTAGTAATGTTCTTAGTCTGACCTAGTGTTCATGGCAGCCACTGTTGTTGTGTTCCACAGTGTCTCAAGGAGTCTGTCCCAGCAAATCAGTCTTCACTGTGCGTCCCCATTCTCTAGTATGGCTGGGATCCAATTCTGCTTTCATCATCATAAATGCAGCAACAAATTCTATGCCTGTGTGTTTTCCTCTCTACTTTCTAATTTCTTACCCATTGCCATGACAACTAGAGATATCACTCTGAATCTTGTTTCACCAGTTAAGGTTATCTCATTTTCTCACAATCCCCTAAAAGCTGAAACAGTCTGCCTCATGCTAGTTCCACATGCTGGTGACTGTTTAGTTCCACATGCTGGTGATTCGAACTGGTGTTGCACAATAGCGGGACTGTGGGAGGTCCCTGGTTGTACCCCACAGAGTTGACTACACAACTCAGCCTGTCGCCTTTGATAAAAGTAGGGGGCCTCATCACTGCTAAATGAGGGGATAATTCTTGCCTTTGAGGCTCACTGTCTGCAGGCAATACTGTAGCAAGGCGGACAACAAGACAGGAACTTTCTTTCCACGGTAGCACAAGTTATCCCGTATACTCGCCACAGGTGGTGTACTTACAAGTCAGGTTGAGGGTATCCTAAAATACCACTGTCCAGAAGACACAGTACAGATGGGATATGTCATGTAATAGGATAGAGTAACATCACTCACGGTAGGATGATGTGACAGAGAATTAAGCGACCTGTACAAAGAGAAGGGAGGCAGGACTTCTCCAATTACAGTGTGGAACACTAGGATGTTTGACTGAATGGATATAATTTGGAGCAAATTATGAGAATGAAATTGAATTTGTAGATTCTCGCTGCTGACTCTTTGGTGAGCTTGACCCATTGTTGTTCATTTTGAGCTGTTTATGGTTCCCTTATACCCACTTCCAGATGTCAACCTCCCCACATCAAATGTGACCCCACTACCAAAAATCTCTTAACCTCTACTGGGGAAAAGTCAGATCTACTCCTGGCTGGGCCAATCAACTGATCAGGCTTTACCCAGGATTTATTTCTGGAATTGATGGATGTTGGACTATTAGAAAAGAAAATCGTACTCAGGCCCAACGCTGCATGACGAGCATTGCCCATCAATGAGGATCAACCTCTCCAGTGAACTAAGGGGGGGGGGGGGGATTCTGAGATTATACCCATGCAAACCCAGTCAGTGGGAGATTTGAGCAAAGGTTTGAGTCATGCACATATCACATTAGGACGCATGCCTTTTGTGATAATACGGAGTTTGGAGGTTTTCTAGGGCGAGTTCGAGGTCTTGATGTTGCCTGTAATTGGTTGTGTGACAGCAGGAGCACAGCGACGGCTACGGAGGAAGGCTGCTATCGCTCATTTTCATCCCATTGCAGCCCTGCAGGTAGTCCCCAGTTGCCTGGCAATACTATAGAGAACAGAACACACCTGACTCCCAGGAGTGAATGGATACACTGATACTGATGTAATGTGATGGGGCTGTGTGGAATGATGCCATCGAACACGGGGATGATTGGGAAATGGGAGGGTTACGTGGGAAGTGGATATCTAATCACCCTGCTGTTTCCTCGTTGCTATAGCAAGACACATGTTTTATATGGCCTGTATATCACATGCTTTACCTATGCTATGTTCCTCCACACTATCCTAACGATGGGGTTAGGTGTAGTTGGCTATGTTGACAACAGAGCAACAGTGACATGATAGCCTACCCCCATTATGTATCTACACAAATCTATAGGATGGACGTTGTCGTTAGCTAGTTTTCTGCGGCCAATGTCCTCATCCTTTCTGGCCCTGCTCTTCCACTGACCTTTCCTGGTCAATAACCCAATTTCACCAACCTCAACAAATAGTAGCATGATTTCACCAACTCCTCAACAAATAGTAGCCTGATTTCACCAACTCCTCAACAAATAGTAGCCTGATTTCACCAACTCCTCAACAAATAGTAGCCTGTTTTCACCAACTCCTCAACAAATAGTAGCCTGATTTCACCACATTGGGACTTATTAAGATCTTATCCGACCGATGTGTTCATTTTAATGGATCGTCCTTATTAGTGTGGTTCAAAAGCTTCTGTACAACAAGCCTTTAAGGAAGGAAGGGCTTCCATCAAAGGCAAACACACCAGATCTCTTTCTCTCTCTACCCCTATCCTTCCCTCCGCCCCCTGCTGCAACCCCACCCCCCCCATTATCGAACGAGAGTTAAGCCCACAACGCTCTCTCCCCTTAAAGCATCCCTCCACGGTAACGGTCTATAGGCAGGCCCACTTTTCTGCACCACTGTGATTTCCTCCTGCTGTAGGGAGGAGGCTTAGATCCCAGGCTATGCAGCAGGGGTGCTGGATCTGAGCACGATTTAATTTACTCTCACCACTAGGAGGGAGAGGAACGACTGTCTCCTCAAATGAGATGATCAGCTCTGAGCGGGGATCCAGAAAGAGAAGGGGTTCAGAGCAATGTGAGGATTTGTGTCGATTTCGCTAGATTTGAATGCATGTCTAAGTCTTTCCCAGTCAATATTACAGTCTCCGAAGACATACTGTTTTAACTGCAACTTCAATGGCGCATCTTATAGAACCCACTGATTGCAGATGTGATTAGTTAGATTCATTTCATAACTCAAAGGTTATAAAATGACTCCATTTCACTGGATTTAAGTACATTTATTCTGACTTAAGTCTGGCTTTGCGCTGTGTGTTAGTGAGAATAAGATGCACTGATGTCAAGACTTTGCCACAGGAGAAAGCTTGGGGAAAACATTGCACAAAAGCTTTTTAAATGCAGCGTCTATTTATAAGAACTGACAGTAGGTAGCATCTATAATTCAGTAAGACAAGACAGAGACCAGTGTTCTCAAAATTGCTTGACTGAAAAAGTTCATTTTGAAGCCAAATCGTTCTCTTGTGTTGGAGGACGCCACAGCTTTTCCATCTAAAATCGCAAGTAATTACATGGGTTGTTAGGCTAGTACAAAACCTATGTGAGAAGCTTCTAGATAAAATATTGGACGATTCTTTCTTGCATAGATACCCAGAGCTTGATAGTTACTATCCAAATGTGGATGGGTCATCAGATTGTAGAAGAACTTAATCCATTTAAGAAATGTTCATGATATCCAGACTCTGATTGTATGGGAAGACAACATGAGCACATTTTTTGCTATCATCTTTGAGGTGGAGAAACAGTGGAGTGTGTTGTACATGTCAAGGAAAGCTGAAGCATTCTCTCTGGAATACAGCAGCCAATATATTGCAAATGGCTGCAGAGATGCCATTTATTGGTTTCATAACTCACGAAGGCCATTAAATGGCATTACTGCAGCCTGATTCCAGACAGCAATAGTCCAATAAGTAACAATTACCACATGACAGTATAACGAGAGAAGGAAATTGATGTGGGAAAAAGGGTTGGAGCTGTATGCAGTCTAAGTACTTTGACAGGGAATCTGTCAAGCCACTCTTTAGATTGATTTTATTCTGATTTGCAGGTCATCGTTCTCTTATTTTGTCATTTACATTTTCCAAATGAGCATGCCGGTTGTCCTGATGGTTGACTCTAATGTGTTTGTATTACAAGGCTTTTATTGTTCACCGCAAGGCATTTGATGGCCTACATTTATGCACTGATTATGTACAGTATATTAGGCTGTAGGCCTAAACCATACCATTGAACATTGCTGTGATTTAAAACAGTCTAAACAAACATGATTCCCATGTTTGTTGTAAAGTAAACAGGACTATGCATTTTAATTTATATGCACAAGACAGTGGCAGCCCATTCTGTTATGATTTTGTAATTGGCCTTTTGACCAATCAGATCAGCTCTTTTGGCAAAAATGTGGCAAATTATCACAATTGGGCTTCCTGTGTAAACACGGCCATAGAGAAACTATTAAGTGTTCTGTTTAATTTGATGGATTTTAAAGTGTATTTGTATATGTTTTTCACACTGCTATCCCATTCCGTCACACATGACTAATAATTCAAGGTTTCTTCCTTGTACTAGTTAGGCTACCTCAGACATCATTCTAATTACAAGGCATTGTCAAGACGACAAAGTGGTTGAAGGCAAGATGGCATCCATTTATCACAGCCAATGATCCTTACAGACAGGCCAATTAAACCCAAGAGGTGTGTTGTGAAACAGCATCATCATTGTCACTCTCTTGTCTTTTGTTTTAGATGAACACTGCTTCCATGACAACGGACGTTGTTGAATACACCAGGGCAAGGAAAAAAAAAAACTCTGCTTTCACCTGTCTTTTTTTCACTCTTTTGAAAACGATTTTTACTTTCAGGTTGCTAGATTGTGTCTATATGTGAGAGATAAGAAGAATGAACAGAAGAATGGTCCCTTATATAAAGTGCCACTAAAACTATAAGTAGGTAGGCTATGTACCGTGTATCTGTCTTTTGTGTACTTTCGTTTCATTTTGCACCTGCCCTGTGTTTTGTTGTAGCTGCTTGACAATGAAATTTCCCCCCTGGGGGATCAATAAAGTATCTATCTATCTATCTATCTATCTATCTATCTATCTATCTATCTATCTATCTATCTATCTATCTATCTGTGTATCTACTGTGTATCTGTTGTAAGTAGTCTACTTGCAACTGTTCAAATATTAGCAAAATAAACTATGGAAAAATAAATGACCATGTAAATATAGATGGAGGGGAGTTAAAACGAGTGTTTGTGCATCCAATTCATCAGAGCATGGACTCTACAAGATGTCAAGAGTTCCACAGGGATGCTGGCCCATGTTGACTCCAATGCTTCCCACAGTTGTGTCAAGTTGGCTTGATGTCCTTTGGGTGGTGGACCGTTCTTGATACACACAGGAAACTGTTGAGCGTGGGAAAACCCAGCAGCGTTGCAGTTCTTGACACAAACCGGTACGCCTAGCACCTACTACCCGACCCCGTTCACAGGCATTTAAATGTTTTGTCTTGCCCAAACATCCACAATCCATGTCTCAAATGTCTCAAGGTTTAAAATCCTTCTTTAACCTGTTTCCTCCCCTTCATCTACACTGATTGAAGTGGATTTAACAAGTGACATCAATAAGGGATCATAGATTTCACCTGGATTCACCTGGTCAGTCTATCTATGTCACGGAAAGTCCAGGTGTTGTTGTTTTGTATATTCATAATCATAATCACATATCATCATAAAGACAAGCACTTTGGTCACTTTGGATTGGATTATTGTGTGGTTTTTACTGCATTAGTCCTCTTGGCACAATGTATGATACAGTGCTGTTGGGTAGAGGGGGATAATCCCCCCCCTCTACTGTATTAGGCTACTGCACTTCCATGAAACGTCAGAGAATCTGCTTATTCATATTAGTTACCATATTGTATATCATATACAATGCAACAGTAAATATCGTATTTAATTAGTATTCTAATTTCCCAATAGGCAACCTTTTGCTTCACCTTGTTTGAGTCACCTTAGCAGAATCTTCGGTCAGTTTGTCAGCGAAAAGGGGCGTGGATGAGTCGTTTTTAGCACTAATATAATTTTTCTTTGGGGCAGTTTTGCTTCAAAAGAAACCCTCCTCATGCCTATTCTTTGAGTTTATCTAGTCGCGGAAACAATGCCACCGAACTAACAGGGACTCAAGCCGACATTGGGCTGTCACTGCTGCCTGCTCCTATCCCGCATTGACAGCGGGGCTACTCGAAGGCTTCTAGGTCGTATTCTTCGCTTTGTGTGATACGGGAAGCTGCTCAACGTTTTGTAGTGTTATATGAAATCGACATTGTGATAAGGACTTTTTCCCCACATCTTTGCTTTCAAAAAGCGGAGTTTATCATTCGGCAAGGAGAGATGAAGAATCTACTCCCTCGGATAGTCCTGACGTTTTGGATATTTTTAGAGGTGAGCAGTGCTTTAGTTGTCAATACAATAGCCGATGTTGTCAAACCGGCGTTTTATGGGATAACGCTTAACATTTTTATAAAAGTATTATTTGAATGCTCACTTATATACTTTTTTGGTCAATATGGTGTTTTTTAGTTCATTGTGAATTTGTAACGCTGGGCATTTTTCTCACATTTTCAATTAACGATGCTCCCCCTTCCTCAGATGACATGCGCATGTAGGCTACAGTATAATTTGGACATCCTTTGTCTTTCTGTCCAACGTAATTCTTCATGCAGGTAATATTAACCAAGGCAAGATGGAAATTATTTTATTGCTGCATAACCATAAGTGATCCTGTCTGGGTTTCTAACTTTATCATGCCCCAACAATATAGCTTTAAAAAAAAATAAACCGTAGCCTATAGGCTCTTACAAACTCTTCATGAGCTACACATTTGTTGTATTTGAAAAACATGGGGAATTATCCTCTATAACCACTGAAATTCACAATGTGGAAGATTGTTTCAAAATTAGATTATTCTTTTTTTTTTTTACCATTTCTAATATGGTTTTCTAATAATCTGCCATGATTTGTAAAATGTCTTCTGTGCACTTGGACTATCAAGTGTTATTGCTTGCAATATATATTTATTGCCCTGATTGAACCTTGTCCTTGCTCTGTGGAGGATATCATGCTGTCCTGTACTTGGCTTTGTATGGATGCTCATGTCCTATAATATTTTAATTCAGTCATTTTAGTAGAGTAAAAACTATTGTAATAGGTTTTGTTTGATTTAGGGCATGTTTAGTCAATCAGTAAAAGGCCATATTTCACACACACACACACACACACACACACACACACACACACACACACACTAACTAACACACACACTTTCAGTTCAAAATAAAATAAAATCAAGCTTTATTTATACTGCACATTTCAGACATGGAATGCAACATGGAATGTGCTTTACAGGGGGGAAAAACAAATGATTCAACAAACAAACAAAATAGTCCACGATCAGCTCCTTTGTCTTGCTCACATTGAGGGAAAGGTTGTTATCCTGGCACCACACTGCCAGGTCTCTGACCTCCTCTCTATAGGCTGTCTTATTGTTGTCGGTGATCAGGCCTACCACTGTTGTGTCGTCAGCAAACTTAATGACGGTGTTGGAGTCGTGTTTGGCCACGCAGTCGTGGGTGAACAAGGAGTACAGGAGGGGACTAGACACGCACCCCTGAAGGGCCCCAGTGTTGAGGATCAGCGTGGCAGATGTGTTGTTGCCTACCCCTACCTTCTGGGGGCGGGCCTTCAGGAAGTCCAGGATCCAGTTGCAGAGGGCGGTGTTTAGTCCCAGGGTCCTTAGCTTAGTGATGAGCTTTGAGGGCACTATGGTGTTGAAGGCAGAGCTGTAATCAATGAACAGCATTCTCACATAGGTGTCGAGCTGGGATAGGGCAGTGTGGAGTGCGATTGAGGTTGGGGCGGTTTGCGAATTGGAGTGGGTCTAGGTAATCCGGGATGATGCTGTTGATGTGAGCCATGACCAGCCTTTCAAAGCACTTCATGGCTACTGACGTGAGTGCTACGGGGCGGTAATCATTTAGGCAAGTTACCTTCACTTCTTTGGGCACAGGGTCTATGGTGGTCTGCTTGAAACATGTAGGTATTACAGACTCGGTCAGGGAGAGGTTGAAAATGTCAGTGAAGACACTTGCCAGTTGGTCCGCACATGCTTTGAGTACACTTCCTGGTAATCCGTCTGACCCTGAGGCTTTGTGAATGTTGACCTGTTTAAAGGTCTTGCTCACATTGGCTACCGAGAGCATTATCACACAGTCGTCTGGAACAGCTGGTGCTCTCATGCATGCTTCAGTGTTGCTTGCCTCGAAGCGAGCATAAAAGGCATTTATTTAGTCTGGTAGGCTCGCGTCACTGGGCAGCTTGGGGCTGGGTTTCCTTTTGTAGTCCGTAATAGTTTTCAAGCCCTGCCACATCCGACGAGTGTCAGAGCCGGTGTAGTAGGACTCAATCTTAATCCTGTATTGATGCTTTGCCTGTTTGATGGTTCGTCTGAGGGCATAGCGGGATTTCTTAAGTGTCCGTATTCGTGTCCCTCTCCTTGAAAGTGGATGTTGTCTGTAATCCATTGCTCCCGAGTGGTGCAGCGGTCTAAGGCACTGCATGTCAGTTCAAGAGGCGTCACAACAGTCCCTGGTTCGAATCCAGGCTGTATCACATCTGGACGTGATTGGGAGTCCAGAAAACCAGTCAGTATCTGGTGTGACCACCATTTGCCTCATGCAATGCAACATCTCTTTCGCATAGCGTTGATTGTAGTCTGTGGAATGTTGTCCCGCTCCTCTTCAATGGCTGTGCGAAGTTGCTGGATACTGGCGAAAACTGGAACACGCTGTCCTACACGTTGATCCATATCATCCCAAACATGCTCAATGGGTGACATGTCTGAGTATGCAGGCCACGGAAGAACTGGGACAAAATGGGGCTGTGCATTATCATGCTGAAACCTGAGGTGATGGCGGCGGATGAATGGCATGACAATGGGCCTCAGGATCTCGTCACGGTATCTCTGTGCATTGAAATCGCCATCGGTAAAATGCAATTGTGTTCATTGTCAAAAGCTTATACCTGCCCATACCATAACCCCACCGCCACCATGGGGCACTCTGTTCACAACGTTGACATCAAACCTCTCGCGAACACGACGCCATACACGCCATCTGCCCAGTACAGTTGAAACCGGGATTCATCCGTGAAGAGCACATTTCTCCAGCATACCAGTGCTGGAGAAAGGTGAGGATTTGCCCACTGAAGTCGGTTACGACGCCGAACTGCAGTCAGGTCAAGACCCTGGTGAGGACAACGAGCATGCAGATGAGCTTCTATGAGACTGACAGTTTGTGCAGAAATGTTTTGGTTGTGCAAACCCACAGTTTCATCAGCTGTCCGGGTGGCTGGTCTCAGACCATCCCGCGAGTGAAGAAGCCTGATGTGGAGGTCCTGGGCTGGTGTGGTTATACGTGGTCTGCGGTTGTGAGGCCGGTTGGACGTACTGCCAAATTCTCTAAAACAACATTGGAGGTGGCTTATGGTAGAGAAATGAACATTAAATTCTCTGACAACAGCTCTGGTAGACATTCCCGCAGTCAGTATGCCAATTGCACACTGTCAAAACTTTAGACATCTGTGGCATTGTGTTGTGTGACAACTGCCATTTTAGTGGCCTTTTATTGTCCATAGCACAAGGTGCACCTGTGTAATGATCATGCTGTTTAATTTTCTTCTTGATATGCCACACCTGTCAGGTGGATGGATTACCTTGGCAAAAGAGAAATGCTCACTAATGGGGATGTAAACAAATTTGCACACAAAATTTGAGAGAAATAAGCTGAAAAAATGTTAGGGATTTATTTCAGCTCATGACACATGGGACCAACACTTTACATGTTGCGTTTGTATTTCTGTTCAGTATAAATTCAACCAACCAATAGAAATACATAAACATCAAGTGGAAACTTAACCAACCCTGTTACACCTTTCGAGAGCGAGAGAGACTGGCTATAATGTAAAGTGTCAGGTCCTCATCTGGAACGGGCAAGCTCACTGGAAGCTGAAGGCTCTCCAGCAGGAATGTGACCAGAAGCTTCTGTGGAGATAGAGGTTTAAGGTATGCTTCTGTGGAGATAGAGGTTTAAGGTATGCGTCTGTGGAGATGGAGGTATAATGTAGGGTTTGCGGTTCAGCGACCCTGTGAGTCCAGAGTCTGCCTCCCCATGCTGGGAGTCCAGGGGTCACCGTCCCCCCAGGGTGCGGCTTGCCAACGACTGTATTAACCTCTCTAACTCGCTCTCTCTCTTCCATTTGTGCTTAGCTGGCAGCTCTGTGACTGGGAGAGGGCTGGATAAGAGCTTTAGCATAGATAGACTGCCTATGGGCTCCTCTTTGTGTAAGATGCTGTTATGTTTTGTGAACTGTCGCTAATGCACTGCATTAACTCCAGGACACCAGACTGTTAAACAGCTAGCCTCCGCCCAGAGACTGTTATTGAACACTGGTCACTTTAATAATGTTTACATACTGTTGTACCCACTTCATATCTACAGTGCTTTCAGAAAGTATTCATACTTTGACTTTTTCCACATTTTTTTATCGTCAACTAGGTTTGGCCTCGGGCCAAATATTTTCTCAGCTAATAGTTGGTGGGCCAGAATATAATTAGTATATAATATTAGCACAATTAATTGGCCTACACTACAAATTTAACAACATGTTTAACAAATCTGATTAGTACATAATAAATTCAGTGACAATTACATAATTAATTTTGATCTGATTGCGCCCATAAAATCACCATGTCAAATATTATTTTGTCTATTTCTCTGTGCATTTATTGTTGGGGAAAAACAGGTATACGTAACATACTGTAGGCTACACTACTTAACGTCAACATTATATTAACTTCTCAAAAAGTATCAAAAGAAAGATGGATAATGAAAATGGAAGTTTCAGGGAAGAATGTACAGAGAGATATGCATACATCCTACCATCTTTACCCAATGCCAAGCCAAGCCAGTGTGTCGTATTTGCAATGAAAATGTTTACAAAGAACGTCATTATAAATCTAACAATGGAACTTTCAAAGTGGCCTTCCCACCCCAGAGAGGCCCGATGCAGAAGCATTGAAGCGTTAACTGCAAGCTACTTGAGGCCTTTACTAGGAAGCTTGAGTTATTCGATTTGGACTTGTCATCTGGAAGGCTACTGCGCTTCAGCACACTGAAGAAACAACAGGCAGGGACCAGGCCGCAGCATTGTCACAGTGGTGATGGAAGATTTCATCAAGCAGCTGAGGGAAAACTTCTCCACCAGATTTCAATACTACAGCATGGCCAAGGATATCATTGCGTTTGTACGTGATCCTCTCACAGTCCGCCCAGGTGGAGAATTCTCCTTCCTTGCTAAGAAAACGATACCCTCGCTGGATGAGGCCGCAATTCAAACTCAGTTGATTGAATTCCAGACATTGAGCCAAATCAGGCATGCGCTCAGGAGTGCGAGTCCTTGTGTGCGTTTTGGGTGGAATACAGCACAATAAAGAAACGTGTATTTTATGTTTGGATCGACATACACCTGCAAGTCCTAATTTTCCTCTATGAACGCAACAGACTCACGACAGTCTGCGCATTAAAATTACACCCATCTCACCCATCCACAAGATCGTGTCCGAGGGGAAATGAAACTTTTCCCATTGAGTAAGTCACTTAGTGGCCTATATGACTATTTAGTAAATACTAACATTTTTGTGAGCGCTTATCCAGGGATATTTAGATCTCAAGCTGACAGTATTTTCTGTTTGTTCTGTCGTTAAAGGAGCAGGCTATCCCGATACATACATTCAGATACAGACCGCCTTTTTATCTTTAAATTATTGTTTTATGTAGGATGCTACATTTTTGGCCAGTTGCAATTGTAAGAAGGCCTAATAAATAAATAAAATCCCACTTCTATTAGGCCATATTTCTTTATTTTTATTGTGAAAGACTCTGTTAAGCCTCATAGCCTACCTCAACCAGTAAAGCAATTTTTTTATATAGGCCTAGGCTCTGAAGAAATAGACTCCAATTAAGCCCTCTTATTGTTTGTAAAGTCAAATTAAAATGAAGTTTGTTTTTTATGTATTACTCGACTAGTGTAGCTTTTCTCCATATGTTGCTGTGCAACACTTGCATATAAAGTTATCTATATTTTCAGCACCAGGCGCTGTTCACCTATTGATTGCGCTGCGGTTGCAGCTTTACGTTTCAGCACCACAAAATGGTCCGCTGCCTGCTTTATTAGTTGACTGTCTCTTGCATTCTCTCTCCTTAAGAATTAAGTAAAATTTTAACTTTTGTGCATTTGGGACTTTTTGCATCTCGGGTCTGAGTTTAAAAAAAATATATAATTATTGATTTATTAATTAATTTGGCCCGCAGGCCGCCAGTAGGGGAGCCCTGCGTTAAGCCTTATTCTAAAATGGATTCAATTGTTTTTTTTAGATAGATAGGTACTTTACTTTATTGATCCCCGAGGTGAAATTTCTTAAAATAAATGTTTCCCTCATCAATATACACAAATTTATTAAAAACTGAAAAACTGATAACACATTTACATAAGTATTCAGACCCATTACTCAATACTTTGTTGAAGCACCTTTGGCAGTGATTACAGCCTTGAGTCTTCTTGGGTATGTCTCTACAAGCTTGGCACACCTGTATTGGTAGCCGAGTGGTTAGAGCGTTGGGCCCGTAACTGATAGGTTGCTGGATCGAATCCCCGAGCTGATTCGATCCAGCAACCTAACTGACAGACAAAAATATGTCAGTTAACCCACTGTTCCTAGGCCATCATTGTAAATAAGAATTTGTTCTTAACTGACTTGCCTAGTTAAATAAAGGTAAGTTTCTCCCATTCTGCTCAGCAGATCCTCTCAAGCTCTCTCAGGTTGGATGGGGAGTATCGCTGCACAGCTATTATCAGGTCTCTCCAGAGATGTTCAAGTCTGGGCACTGGCTGGGCCATTCATGGATATTCAGAGTCCTGAAGCCACTCCTCTTGGCTGTGTGCTTAGGGTCATTGTCCTGTTGGAAGGTGAACCTTCGGCCCAGGTCCTGAGCGCTCTGGAGCAGGTCCTGACTAGTCTCCCAGTCCCTGCCGCTGATAACATCACCACAGCATGATGCTGCCACCACCATGCTTCACCGTAGGGATGGTACCAGGTTTCCTCCAGATGTGACACTTGGCATTCTGGCCAAAGAGTTAAATCTTGGTTTCATCAGACCAGAGAATCTTGTTTCTCATGGTCTGAGAGTCCTTTAGGTGCCTTTTGGCAAACTCCAAGTGGGCTGTCATGTGCCTTTTACTAAGGAGTGGCTTCCATCTGGCCACTTTACCATAAAGGCCTGATTGGTGGAGTGCTGCAGACATGGTTGTCCTTCTGGAAGGTTCTCCCATCTCCACAGAGGAACTCTGGAGCTCTGTCAGAGTGACCATTGGGGGCTCTTGGTCAACTCTCTGACCAAGGCCCTTCTCCCCTGATTGCTCAGTTTGGCCGGGCGGCCAGCTCTAAGAAGTCTTGGTGGTTCCAAACTTCTTCCATTTAAGAATGATGGAGGCCACTGTGTTCTTGGGGACCTTTTAATGCTGCAGATACTTTTTGGTACCCTTCCCAGATCTGTGCCTAGACACAATCCTGTCTTGGAGCTCAACAGACAATTCCTTTGACCACATGGCTTGGGTTTTGACATGCACTGTCAACTGTGGGACCTTATATAGACAGGTGTGTGCCTTTTCAAATCATGTCCAAGCAATTGAATTTACCACAGGTGCCCTCCAATCAAGTTGAAGAAACATCTCAAGGAATCTAAATTTCAAGTCTCATAGCAAAGGGTCTGAATACTTATGTAAATAAGGTTACAAAAAAATGGGGCAATGTGTGTAGATTGAGGGGAAAAAAAATAATTGTATCAATTTTAGAATAAGGCTGTAACGTAACAAAATGTGGAAAAAGGCACTATATATACTGTATTCCAGTCATGGCTCATCCTATATAACTACTGCTGTACAGACCTTTTCCTATTCATATACTGTCTATACAGTATATATTTATTTATTTATTTATATATAGTGTGTGAGTGTGTATTCTGTACTCTGATGTTGCTCTTTCTGATATTAATAAATGTTTTGTAAATTTTTGGATGATGTTTGTGTATTACTGCATTGTTGAAGCTCGAAACACAAGCATTTCGCTGCACCTACGATAACATCTGTGTATGCGACCAATTCACTTTGAAATCGAGTGTACATGTCTCAATGTATCAGATTTGGTAACCTAGCAGTTAGAGCGTAGGGCCAGTGACTGAAATGTTGCTGGTTCCAGGTGAAACATGTGTCACTGTGCTCTTGAGCAAGGCATTTAACCCTAATTTGCTCCAAAGGGCGCCGTAATACTATGTCTGACGTGTAAAACAACACACCTATCTGGTGTATGTGACAAAACATATATTTTATTTTTGTCCTCTATGGTTTGACCTTTTTAGGCCACTGTACACCCTATATGCATTACAGGCATTGCTCCGTGCAGTCACCCATTTAATGAGAAGTTCGTTTCGAGGCTTAGTGGATGCAGCCTGTCTGAGCGTAATTATTTTGTAATTATATTTAGCATGCCTTTAAAGGGCGACTGCACTTCTTGATTGTGGCCTTGTTTTTCATTAATGCTCATTAAGAAATGCTAGCGGCCATGACTAAAGGCAAACGAGAGCTGTCTCGGGTGTGGTTTGATGTGGGTGTTTCTTGGGTGTGCTTTTGCCATTCAATCACAACAAAGGCAGTAGTGCATCAATCGTCAACTAGATTCAGCCGTGGGCCGAAAATTGTATTTATTATTATTGAATTTTTTCACGGGTGGTCGGGGGGCTAGAACATAATTACAAATCATTTGCAGACTGCAAATTGACAGCAAGATGCCCAAACACAATAATATTTTAAAACAATAATTTCTCAAACCTTGCTTACATTTTTATATGATCAGTGTCCCTGTTATGCGTTGGAATGATGCCTCCAACCAACTTTCTGGTAGAGAATGCATTGATGAATACTGTAATAATGCGCAGTGCGCTATTTTAGACTGCATCTAAAGGCTTTAATGAAGTGGCAGCTGCGTTCATATGTATATCGCCATCGTCTAGGACCCGATAGGAACGTTGGCTGAATAATTAGCTTTCTACTATTTAGCGAGAGGCATTACCTATTTCTATAGAAGAAGCCCATTTATATTCTCAGTTCAACTAACAGCTTGTCTTTTTTCCAGATGACCAGATATTTATAAGCAGGGACACGATCAATATGGACCCCATCCAAAGTACATATGTTTAAGTCATCAGTTATTTTTATGCGCTCTAGAGAACAATATGTAATATGTGTATATTTACCTGCGTTCAATACTAATTTTAGGTCAAAGTTTTTCTGTAATACAATGAAGGCAGACTGTAGTTCAGATAAAGCCTGGTCAACTGTGGGGGTAATAACATACACAATAGTATCATCAGCATACAAGGGTGGGTAAAACAGAAGTCATTATTGTTAATGTAAAAAGTACAGGACCCAGAATTGACCCCTGCGGGACACTTTTCGTTATGTCCAGAAAATCTGATTTAACACCATCAGTAGATACACATTGAGTTGTATCTAAAGTGATTTTTAAACCAGTTACATGCAGCCTGGTCTAGGCCAATTTGAGGAAAGACTCTGCTTTACCAGTGAGTGATCAACAGTATCGAAGGCCTTTCACAGGTCAATAAAGAGGACAGAGCAATGTTTCCTTTTATCTATACAGTTAACCACATTTATAACTAGGAATGCAGCAGAGATGATGCTATGACCTGGTCTAAAACCTGACTGATGTACATTTAGAATACATTTTAAAAGATAAAGATCTTAGCTGAGAATTAATCAAGGATTCTAATATTTTAGCTAGGCAGGAAAGTTTAGAAATAGGTTGATTTTATTTATTTAGGTCACAAGGTTCACCACCTTTTGTGAAGGGGGAGCACGTAGGCCGCCTTCCAAACATTGGGGATATTACCAGATATAATCGTCACGTTAAAAATATGGATTAATTATTCAGCAATCAGGGTGGCAGAGAGTTGCAGCAAAAAGGGTTCAAGCAAATCAGTCCTAATAGATTTTATTTTTTGATTACATCAATCTTAAACAAGTCATCTAGCACATCACAGGCAGTAAATTGTTGAAATGAAAACAGATTCACTGGAAGGTGACGGGTTAATCGAGACAGCTAGAGGCTGGCAGACGGAAGAGAAGTCGATTGACTGACCAGGATCAATTAAACCAAATTGCCGAGATAACATTTTTCTTAAGAGCATCACATCCCATTCTTCTCAGTTACGATGCTAGAGTCAGACAGAACTTGCATAGGTGGTGAAGAGGAGGAATTTGTACCCTTCATTGCATTGACTGTTTTCCAAAATGTTAAAGGTTCACCAGCAGTGTCAGAGATGGAGCTTAAAAAGTAGTGCACCTAGCAAATACAAATGAGTTGTGTGTAGAGTACAACATCAGCTGTCTAACCAGAACTGGCCAAATATAATGCATTCTGGTTAGACAGCTGAAGTTTTACAGGTGCAGTCAGGGGCAGGACGGGCATGACACTCAATCCTGGATATGAGAGTTTGCTTCAACCCATGGGTCCAGCAGACAGAGTTCAATAACTACAGGCAGATGTGAGATGCAGGAGGATGGCACTCTATTCATACCACTCTGTAGGCTACTGACCAATTAAAAGCTTCTTCCAGGAGGAAGCTTTGCATTGGTTAGTAGCCTACAGAGCAGGGGTGAAAGTAAGTATTACACCACTATTTCCACATTACTGCGTGTTAGCCGCATGAAACATTTGCGAATTTACTCAAAGGATAGTAGTATATGCTCCAAATTGCATTGTGGTTTGAGGAGAATACTTACAATGTGTCAAGGCGAAGATGAGTGGCCAAGACGCTCTCTGACAAGGCGAAGATGAGTGGCCAAGACGCTCTCTGACAAGGCGAAGATGAGTGGCCAAGACGCTCTCTGACAAGGCGAAGATGAGTGGCCAAGACGCTCTCTGACAAGGCGAAGATGAGTGGCCGAGATCGAGGTGCGCGTGGACAACAGTGGATGCATCAATTCAGGCTACAAGTGTAGGCCTAATGACAATCGCAGAATGTCATTACAATACACGTATGTGTTTTGGAAGAGATCTCTCGTTCCATTCGTCGTTGTGGAATGGACGAATGTGCGCGGGTAGCCCACAGGGGCGCGTTTTGTTTAGTGATTGTTTGACAATCAGATAAAAACATAATTACTGGTTGTGTTTATGCCATATTAAAATATATAGGCGGCGTGTCCATAAGGCTAAGGGAAGCTTTAATTAAATGTAATTAAATTGCCAAAAATTATTTAGCCTAATTGACTTACTCCTGTCTATACAGAAATAAATAAAACCAATCAAAATAGGCTACTACACCAGAAAGCATGATTTGGCCTCAGAGGATCATTTTATCTTCTTAAAAAAAAAAATGCGGTGGATTGTTTTAAATTGCATAGCTTACAGTCGGAAGGGCCGCAATTTGGGCAGGACGTGCTGCAAATAACAAATAGATTGTTGAGTTGCAACTGTCAGTGAATATCAGAGAGACCCAGCCAGGCAGGCTCCTCTGTAATCTTTGTAGTATAAAAAAAGTTGGTGCCCACACTTGGGTGTCCCTTACTGGTAAGAAATATAATCTACTTTCACCCCTGCTACAGAGTAATATGAAAAGAGTGCAATTGTTGAATTTGTGTAGATATTCTAAACAGTGTTTTGATAAATTCCGAAGTGTAACAGTTCCTTGTAGAATAAACCATCCTTCACATAATACTGTAACAGTGTTCTGCTAATATAACATCGATGGTACCATTCCATTTAAATAGTAACAAAATACGATAAAAAGTGTCTTGTATCATTTTTATGCTGAGTGCAAGGTCTCGCCCTATTCGGACATCAGTATCATTCTGTCTTTCAGTCAGAGGACTCCATTCCAAAAGCATCTAATTTGCCCATCTGTATAAAAATGAGGAAGAGTTGATGAGTGCCATGTATTGAAAGGGTGATATTGCTTAACACTTGTGATGTACTGTGTTATTAGTAATCAGCTTTTGTCCCTTTAGAGTTGTTTGCCAATGCCTGATGGGCATGGCATCGTAGAGCAGCTCCAGGTCCCTCTTGTCACTGATACTGGTCAGGAAGGAGCCTGACTTCAGCTCCTGTATATCCGACCCAGCTCCTATATCACGGCGGGAGAGAGCGGGAAAGACAGTCACCATACAGTCATGGAAGCCACCAGTAAATACACGGTTGAACATAGCCTATCAGAGATCCTGATTCACAGCTAATTCACAAGGGACACTGGCACGGACTGCTGGGCATTACTTACTCGGGCCCAAGAGTAGTCCGTTGGCACAGTGGAAGGGGGCACCTCTTCACAACATACAAGATGCACATATACGCACAGCACTGATTACATTATCAATGGTGGTTAGGTGAATTTCAGGACCAATAGTATTTTGACTAGATCAACTGTGACCAGCGGGACTGGTGTAGGGGGTTCCCACGATGCTGTTAAACAACACATCCACCAGGTTTTGAAATAAAATATAATCATTCAAACATACAGTGGGGAGAACAAGTATTTGATACACTGCCGATTTTGCAGGTTTTCCTACTTACAAAGAATGTAGAGGTCTGTAATTTTTATCATAGGTACACTTCAGAAAGAAAATCCAGAAAATCATATTGTATGATTTTTAAATAATTAATTTGCATTTTATTGCATGACATAAGTATTTGATCACCTACCAACCAGTAAGAATTCCAGCTCTCACAGACCTGTTAGTTTTTCTTTAAGAAGCCCTCCTGTTCTCCACTCATTACCTGTATTAACTGCACCTGTTTAAACTCGTTACCTGTATAAAAGACACCTGTCCACACACTCAATCAAACAGACTCCAACCTCTCCACAATGGCCAAGACCAGAGAGCTGTGTAAGGACATCTGGGATAAAATTGTAGACCTGCACAAGGCTGGGATGGGCTACAGGACAATAGGAAAGCAGCTTGGTGAGAAGGCAACAACTTTTGGCGCAATTATTAGAAAATGGAAGAAGTTCAAGATGACGGTCAATCTCCCTCGGTCTGGGGCACCATGCAAGATCTCACCTCGTGGGGCATCAATGACCATGAGGAAGGTGAGGGATCAGCCCAGAACTACACGGCAGGACCTGGTCAATGACCTGAAGAGAGCTGGGACCACAGTCTCAAAGAAAACCATTAGTAACACACTACGCCGTCATGGATTAAAATTCTGCAGCGCACGCAAGGTCCCCCTGCTCAAGCCAGCGCATGTCCAGGCCCGTCTGAAGTTTGCCAATGACCATCTGGATGATCCAGAGGAGGAATGGGAGAAGGTCATGTGGTCTGATGAGACAAAAATTGAGCATTTTGGTCTAAACTCCACTCGCCGTGTTTGGAGGAAGAAGAAGGATGAGTACAACCCCAAGAACACCATCCCAACCGTGAAGCATGGAGGTGGAAACATCATTCTTTGGGGATGCTTTTCTGCAAAGGGGACAGGACGACTGCACCGTATTGAGGGGAGGATGGATGGGGCCATGTATCGCGAGATCTTGGCCAACAACCTCCTTCCCTCAGTAAGAGCATTGAAGATGGGTCGTGGTTGCGTCTTCCAGCATGACAACGACCCGAAACACACAGCCAGGGCAACTAAGGAGTGGCTCAGTAAGAAGCATCTCAAGGTCCTGGAGTGGCCTAGCCAGTCTCCAGACCTGAACCCAATAGAAAATCTTTGGAGGGAGCTGAAAGTCAATATTGCCCAGACTTCTACAATTACAGACTTCTACATGCTTTGTAAGTGGGAAAACCTGCAAAATCGGCAGTGTATCAAATACTTGTTCTCCCCACTGTATATAGCGAGGGGAAAAATTACTCTAGTTTGGAAGTAATTGATATGCTAATAGAGGGGCTAACTACAGAATAGATTCAGGCTGGTGATGCTGACACGTTACTATGCAACCAGCTGTGTACGTTGCTGAATGCTTGCTGATACGTTTTGTTATTTGCTGCCAGAGATATGATTTATATTTGTACCATCCTTAATACATTTTATTTTTCTCCCCAATTGGTAGTTACAGTCTTGCCCCATCGATGCAACTCCCGTACGGACTCAGGAGAGGCGAAGGTCAAGAGCTGTGCATCCTCCGAAACGCACTGCTTCTTGACACAATGCTCGCTTAACCCAGAAGCCAGCCGCACCAATGTGTCAGAGGAAACGATGTACACCTGGCGACCATGTCAGAGTGCATGCTTCTAGCTCACCACATGAGTCGCTAGAGCGCGATGGGACAAGGACATCCCGGCCGGCCAAACCCTCCCCTAACCCGGACGCTGGGCCTATTGTGCACCGCCTCATGGGTCTCCCAGTCACGGTCGGCTGTGATAGAGCCTGGGATCGAACCAGGATCTGTAGTGACGCAGCTAACAGTGCGATGCAGTGCCTTAGACCGCTGCACCACTCGGGAGGCCACCTTCATTTATTTTTTACTTTCTAAATTTTGACACTAGAATTAATGTTTCTGACTCCACGGGATGCCACGGGACGTTTTTAAAAGCATAGAAGTCGGTTCAGTTGAACTTTAACCTGCGTATGATCATCAATTTATCTGTCTGTTTTCATTCTTTATCCAATTCATAATCTTAAATTGGTAATTGTATTTACTTTCCTTTTGCGTAGTGATGTTTGAAATTGTTTTAATATTGCATGGGTAAGTGCACCCAATGATATGCCTCTGGACTTGTGCTGCTTACATGCATTTTTACTATTGTTGTGGCAGACTGTGTTTTCAACAGAGTATTAAGGTATTACTTTGACTTTTTGAGATCAAACATCCGTCTCTGGTTCTCTCGGTCTGTCTCTGTCTCATACACTCAAACACAGACACAGGTGTGGATATAACAAAGGATTTTAAATGTATCATTATTTTCCTGCACGCTGTTATTCACCATCCAACTGCAGAATCCCCATCCCCTTGCACTTAAAACACGGGAATAAAACAAATTTTCTCTGTCCCCCTCTCCTGCTGAACTTCAAACATGAATGTCTGTCCAGCCCTTTTCTGCTTTGCTCAGTCTTTTTTAAATGGGGCTTTACATCCGGCTCCTCAGTAGTTTGTCTTAGGCCTAAACACAGAGAGGTTTTCAGCTAAACGCAGCGACGTGGTGGGCTAGCCGAGCTAATCTGAGGAGAAAGTCTTTTGAGGGATTAGCGTCGACTCCCGGCTCACCCGCCGCGCCGGATAGCCGCTGTGAAATGATCCTTGCTGGGGTTGTTTGTGCTCACTAATGGAATCGACATCCCTGTGGTTTGACATTATCGAGCCACTTGTGCAAGGGAGGAAGATGGTGGGGTCGGGGGGGGGGCGCAAATGACTGGAAACATGTTTCATCCATTTTCTTTCTCATATCAAGTGAGCTGAACATGTTAGTGTGTAGTTTTCCTCGGTGTTGGAAATTGTCCTCTGTGGCAGTGAAGTTATACTTCCTGGAACAGCGCTGCTGCCTTGAACCTTCACAGGAAGTAAAAGGAGCATTTCAAAAGGATTTGAAGAGGCTATTTCACTATACATATTCTGTTCTTCAACTAATCACCACATTTTCATGGTCCCTCCCCAAGTGCAAAAACTGGGAAAATGGTAGTAGGAACATGTAAAAATGTATCTTATCACAAGCTGAACACTAAACTACTACGTTAGGTTAATTGTGAGCCATATGGTATCAAATCAGTTTGACCATTATATTCTAGCCTTACCGTTATGAATACGCCTCCATTGTCTGATTTATGACCCAGCTACAGAAAAATGACATGGAGTAATGAATCGGATTAATGCAGGAGTTTAAAATAATGTAATAATCCAATATCGTATGGATGTAAAATACCTTTGTGATACACTGTGGTGGATTTCCACAATGTTACTTTTACATAAAACCAGCTGACATGGGGGGGGTTGCTGTCCGGTGGCCTGCGTAAACTGTCGGTGAATAAAATCTTTTGAGTATTCTATCACTTTAAATGGTTTAAAAAAATCTGAGGCTGAATGTAAAGAGGGGGTTAAAAACTCCTAAACCAATAACACGTCCTTCCAATGTCCTGGCTTATCTGGGACAAATCTGAGCGGGAAGCCACAGTTTGCTGTTGCATAACGGTCACTCACTCAGTTGTCCCTTCAACTGTCGCTTTGCATGTCTACTGAGAATACATTTGTAAACGCCCTTGCTTTAACGAAGCTTGTCAGTGGGGTGGGAGACGACTTATTCTGGTGTCCTCTGAGGCTGGCCTGGGTATCTGGGGTCTGTCAGCTCCTGATACTCTAATTTAACCATGCAAAATATTCACTTACCTGTTCATTTAACCAGACTGTATATTAAGTAAACTATTATTACCCTCAGTTATATCATACGCACTTTTAGCTATTTAAGTATTTCTCTGCCATCGACCTGTATAGTATAGTTAACCATGCAAATACTCCTTATTTATATCAACTTGCAATATTTTATCTTTTTATTTTTTTCACCTAACACTAACAATGTATATTGTACATATTCAGCCATCCACCCATACTATGCAATGTCTTTTTATAGCTTTTTTACACTCCAGACTTCTTGTATTTGTATACTTTTTCATACTATTTTATTAGATTTATTTCACCTTTATTTAACCAGGTAGGTCAGTTGAGAACAAGTTCTCATTTGCAACTGCCGGTCTATGTATCATGTATCGTGTACCTGTCTTTTGTGTATTTTCGTTCTGGCATTTTGCACCTGCCCTGTGTTTTTTCGTAGCTGCTTGATGAAGAAATTTCCCGTCGGGTATCAATGAAGTACCTACCTATCTATATCTATCTATCTATCTATCTATCTATCTATCTATCTATCTATCTATCTATCTATCTATCTATCTATCTATCTATCTATCTATCTATCTATCTATCTATCTATCTATCTATCTATCTATCTATCTATCTATCTATCTATCTATCTATCTATCTATCTATCTATCTATCTATCTATCTATCTATCTATCTATCTATCTATCTATCTGTGGACCCTGCTGTTGGCAGGGTCAAAGTGGGGGAATTTGGTCCCACAAACAGACAGGCTGGATGGTTGTTCCAACCATGGCGTCCCTCTTCCTGCCAGGGCTTCCCTGCCAGGGCGTCCCCATATTGTCCATTCTTCCCAACAGCCAACACCCTGACAAATGCTCCATTGTATGGCCCTAGTCTGTATGCCCCAACCTCCCTCGTGACTGTCCCCCTTCTCTGGTGGCGAGAGCCAGGAAACATCCTAGGGTTGTGTTTAGGGGTAGAACCCTCATCCATTGTGCCCTCAGTGGGCACGCATTGTGTGAAAACACCCCCCTACCCCCTCCCTTTATTTTGGGCCCATGGCACAAACCACAAAAGGGATTCCTGGGGAGAAAATGTCACCCCAACCCGCCCCTCATGGCTGGTGTGCGAGTGGCGTGGTGCGGCAGAACAGGTCTCTACTGATGGGAAGTGTTATTACGTGCCCATGACCTTTCCCCATCCCGTCGGTCAGCGCCCCTTTTCACTTCGCTAATCAAGCTGCTGTGGAGGTGGGGTTTTGTTTTAACCACACTTCTCGGAAGACTGACTAGGCTTCATTGTCTTGTCTAGTTTGTCTCTCACCTCATTGAGAGCTTTGTCCGTGGATGCATCGCAATAGTCTGAACTAAAGTGGTGCCTCTCATCTTTTTTCAGAACAGGGCAGGTGTGAGCAGTAGGGCATGGGTGCCAATTCTGAGCAAGCCACATTAGACTATTGAGATGCAGCCCATGTCTACCAACATGTTACCCATTTTATAGCCTTTATATCAAGTAGATTACCATACAGAGGACGGGGGATTATGCAAAGTTACACGGAAGAGAAAATAAGTGGCATCCATTGTTTTATTTAGACAACACAAGGAGAATTAAGGAAAGGCGGAACGAACAGCTTTGCAACATGTCCTTGACAAGGTGGTATCATTTAAATGACTCTCTGACAACACAGAATTATTCAAATCAAAGTCTCCCTTTTAAGGACACCGCTGCAAACCTTTCCTGAGGCTTCGGCGGAGGAATGTATTGTGTGTTACATAAAGCCAAGGCTGTCTAGGAGAGAACCCGTATGTATGATTCAAAACAGCAATACTATTTGCATGGGTTAACATACAGGGATACAATTATGTTAATTTGCTCATGGGCAAACATAGTCTTGACACTGAAAAGCATCCCATTTACAGTACTGTATGAATGACCAACATGTTTTCATATGGGAGCAGAGCTGTTTCATTTATCTTTCGAAGCTTCAGCGTTTCTCCTTTTAATGAAAAGCATTACTTGCACATAAAGCACCCGAGGCTACGCCTGGCCTTGTGCATAACAGACTCCCAGTTAGTCAAGGACAGATTCCCTTCTCCCTCTTTCTCCTTTACATCTTTCATCCTCTTTTTCTATTTCCTCGGTATTACAGGCATAGCACACAAGGGGCGCTAAAAACACAAGAAATGCTAACAACATTAGCACAAACTAATAGCTAAATCACAGATGGTGCTAACAGCTCATAAAGTTATACAAGTATAGCTAGAAGCTACCAAATGTCATTTTCGGTGAGTGAGGACATCTACAAGCTAAAAATAACTAAATAAATTGTGCAAATGAACGAAGCTTGTGTCCTATATGTATATTATATGTATTTATTTTTAATCCCAGCCCCCGTCCCCGCAGGAGTTCTTTTGCCTTTTGGTAGACGGTCATTGTAAATAAGAATTTGTTCTTAACTGACTTGCCTAGTTAAATAAAGGTTAAATAAATACAATTAAAACATGGAGGGGAGGGGAGAAGAACGGAGGAGGAAAAAAAAAAGCGCAGGGAAATGTTT
Source organism: Thymallus thymallus (assembly GCA_023634145.1). NCBI lineage: Eukaryota > Metazoa > Chordata > Actinopteri > Salmoniformes > Salmonidae > Thymallus > Thymallus thymallus. The sequence continues at coordinate 13,631,019 of CM042417.1, read as the reverse complement.
TTAACTTATCCAGAGCTCTTTAACTCATGGCAGAAAGCCATTATGAGATATCTGATGGCAAACATTTAGTAGTGAATTACATACAAGTGTAACTTCATCACCTCATGTGTGACGCTACAACAGAGACTCACCGATAGATATAGAACGCTATGGACTCTCCAGCTCCCGCTGTCTCCCGTTGTGCTATTATGAACAAACGTGACTGGCTCAACAGTTCTGGCAAACTACAGTAAGCTTCATAATGTAAAATAATGTGACAGGTGAAATGAAGAACGCAATCTGCTTTATTTCCTAACGTATTGCACAAGTTGACTGTAGGTATTAACTTAAAAAGTAACTACAAATATTAAAATGTATTGAAAAACGTCAAAGAAATTGTTGACGGTATTGAAAAACCATCCTGTGGCTTTTTCCAAATACCCCGGTATACCGCCCAAGCCTAGTCTCCAAACCAGCTCCACAAGCATGACTGAGGCTCTATCAATTGCTTAAGACTGTCCTCTCCCCTTCCTTCATCTGCACTTATTGGAAAATACATGATTGGCGAAAACAACATAGTAGAAACACATCATTGGGCTTGTCAGGTCTTTCAGATCAGTTCAAGGGCAGGAGAGGAGGCAGGGAGATTTATTTAGACAGTTGAGAAAAAGCCAGCAGAGACACATAGAATGGGCCATTTCTGAGAAGAACCAGGTCCGCGCCTATTTGAAATTTCTGTTCCATTCCGAACTTCCATTCAAACAGCTGTGCTCCTTTCCCAGGAGCTTTTTTGATTTGTTGTCATGTTACCTGGTCTGTCAGTAAAGTGGTTGTTTTGAGGCCCAGTAAAACCACCCCAGGAAGATGCGGAGAACCTCTCGTACTCTGGATAGGGATGTATTTTGACAGACGTCTGCTGTTCCAAGAGAGGTTTTCAGGCAATTTGCTCCTGTCAAATGGCAAAAGCGTCAGGGCCTCAGCAAAGTACCGCTGTTGGCGATGTACTGAACCCAATGTCAGGTCATACAGTCTACATGGGATAAATGGTCTGTGTTGAGGGACGGGAAGGAGTCTTTTTTAAAAACCGCTTCCTAGAGAGAGACTGACTTTTTTTCTCTCCCTGTTGCAGTGCATAGAGGCCAAGAAGTACTGCTGGTATTTCGAAGGTGGATACCCCATCTACTTTATGTAAGTACCACCTCCTAACTGCTAAAACATGGTGTACTATGTCAGATTTTTGTATTTATATTTTTAAAAATTCACATTTTAGAGTGGCCTTTTATTGTACCCAGCACAAGGTGCACCTATGTAATGATCATGCTGTTTAATCAGCTTCTTGATATGCCACACCTGTCAGGTGGATGGATTATCTTGGCAAAGGAGAAATGTGTACACAGAAGTTGAGAGAAATATTTTGTGAATATGGAACATCTATGGGATCTTTTATTTCAGCTCATGAAACATGGGACCAACACTTTGCATAGTGTGTTTATATTTTTGATCAGCAAACATACCCCAAATGATGGTGTCGATAACAATCCTTTTGTTGTATTAACACTTCTATTCAGAGGAAGCACACTGTGACTGTTGAAGCAATCATCTCATCTATGAGTGGACACAAGTGTCTTGGTCAAAGCTTACTATACATATGTGAGAGACTGGCCTTTTCACAATGGGTCATCCTGCTCTGCAGCTTAATGTCACACTCCAGAGAGCTAAGCCATCTTGTATTGCCCTTCTGTCCGACTGAGGCCTTATTTCAGACCCACAGCACATCCATTCTCCCTCGCTGGTAACTACCAGTGTCGGCCATTGTTCATTAAAACGAGAGCGTGTGCCTTGATGAAGAGATCACCTAGGTAATGGAAGAAATCCAGCGTTTGACCTCCCTCCTTCTCCCTCCATACTGCGGCATTGGCAGGAATCAAACTATCTCCAGCAGTTAGATGGTGGGGCACAGGAAGAGAAGAGTCAAGGCTGCTGTGCTATCTGTGAAACTACACTACCCATCATCATATACAGGGCAAACTACAGGTAACTGCCAAAATAAAGGAAACACTTGAGTAAAGGATGGATGCAAAATATATTGAAAGCAGGTGCTTCCACACAGGTGGAAACACCTTAGGATCATGCTTAGGATCACGTATCAAATGTCAATCGCTAGGCTACCTGCCGCCCGTATGTGTGTGTGAGTGTCACCAGATCTCAACCCAATTGAACACTTATGGGGAAACAGTGGAGTGAAGAAGAGCAATGGGTTAATCACATCATGCCTCCAAGCTGTTTGATGTCCAGTGGTGTCTGTGGGTGAAAGGGGCCAGTCTTAAAGTCCCAGCCCTGGTTAGAGAGCAGCTCATCAGGGGCCCCAGAGATCCTGATTAATGCACAGGCCTCTGACTGACTGCAGGCTCTGGAAGGGATTTGCCGCCGCCCTCCACCCCCGTCTTCACCCACACCAAGAGCTTTGTGCTCTGGGTTTAAGATGCAGGACCCACCCCACTGTGGCGCTGATCATCCGACTCATCTGGATGTAATTCCACCGATCGCGCAGAGCGGGATATTCCGGGGATGTGGCCCCGGCGCGGGATGATGATGATGATTCGACTGGGTTTTGTGCAGCAGTAATGAATTGAGGGGTTGTTGCGGTATTAGGAAAACATGCCCATCCGTTTGATTGAAGCAAATGAGGTACGTGTGAGACTGGGAGAGGAGTCTGATGCTTATCTCTTTTATATTCGCTGTCACATGCTCACACACACACACACACTCCTGAGGGGCAGACCACAGGTTGTGAGGATTGGCAACACCACCTCCTCCACACTGACTCTTAACACAGGGACGTGTCCTCAGCCCTCTGCTGTACTCCCTGTTCACCCACGACTGCGTGGCTTTGCACGACACCAACTCCAAGTTTGCTGCCGACACCACGGTTGTAGGCCTGATAAACAACAGCGACAAGTCAGCCTATAGGGAGGAGGTAAGTGAACTGGCATTGTGGTGCCAGGACAACAACCTCTCCCTCAATGTCAGCAAAACAAAGGAGTTTGATTGTTGACTTCAGGAAGCAGAGGAGGGAACATGCCCCGATCTACATCAACAGGATTACAGTAGAGTCAGCAGTTGTAAGTTCCTTGGCGTCCACATCACCAAGGGCTTGACATGGACAAACAACACCACCACTCTTGTCGAGAGGGTGCAACAGCACCTATACTTCTTAAGGCGTCTGAAGAAATTTTGCATGCCACCCTGGGTCCTCTCCAAAATACTATGACTGCACCATCAAAGAACATCCTGAACGGGTTGCATCAGGGCCTGCTCAATCCACGACCGCAAGGCCCTCCAGAGGGTGGTGAACGTGGCCCAGTACATCACTGGAACCGTGCGCTAGCTGGACAGGCAAACGCCACCGAGTACTAAACTGTAAACCAATCAAAACTTGTGTACTATCCATGGTACCATCTCTGCTGATCACGTCTGACAATCACGTTATCCATATCTGAGATAGTAGACAGCTGGTGACATCTCGATCTCTGTCTGACAAACTACTATCAGGTAAAGTGTATATATCTTTTTATGTGTAATCTAACTATTTAGTTATAGAAACGTGGCGCTGTAAAATGACTCCCAACTTAGAACACAGAAACCTTGGTAATGTAGCTAGCTGTTGGTAGCTAGCAGGAGCAGATAGCTGTATCACTAGCTAGCATGTCATTCCGGGACAAGGAGCGTTTTAGCTATCAGTTTAACCCAAGTAATAATTTAATACCACAAAAACCTGTAGGAAAAGTAGTGTCAATCAAGGCAGGACCCACTAATTTCATTCATACTGACAAATAAGAAATGCCACATTTATCCCTGTCAATAGATGGTGTAAGACGATTGCGGAGAACCCTGCCTCAGATTGTCAGGATGTTCATTTTTCTAGCTCACAAACTACATTCCTTTGCTGTAATTTATTTGATTCATTCTTGTCTATCACTTTTGTATGACATGATCTATTTAGCTCTCCTGTGTCTTGCTCCCAGAGATCAACCTAGTGCTATTCACCAAGCATGGACTGATTCACTCACCTGTGAGAAGAACTGCAGTTTCAACTGTCACTATTTAGATATTGGGACCACACATGCATTTGCCTGTTGTCTTTTCTTTGTGGGTTTTGTCTTACACAGTCTAGTGCCCTCAAACTCAACTCTGGACCTCGAAGCCCATTTCACTGCATGTTTTAATTGTTCCCCTCTAACCAGGGACTGATTTTAGACCTGGGACACCATGTGCTTGCAATTAATGATCAGGTAGAACAGAACCAGCAGGCTCCGGACCTCGTAGGGTAAGAGTTGAATACACCTGATCTACTGCATTTTAGTATTGAAGAACGGCCACTACAGATACAGGTGCTTGTTTAAGGATCTTTATTCATTGTCCTGCAGTTTGAACCAGCCCTGCCGTCACTGTTTAGACAAAGACCACATATGTATTTGTCTGTGGTCTTTTCTTTGTGGTTTTGTCTTACACAGTCTAGAGCATTTTAGAGTTGAAGAACACCAACTACAGATGCACGTGCTTGTTTGAGCATCTCGAAGACTAAATTCAATGTAGAATCAGTTTAACAGGTGACAAACATAATTTTACTGTTTTAACATGCAGTGGGGAGATTTCTATTGTCCCCGTCAGGAGCCCAGGCTTTTGCCATCGATGGTAGTTCTCGTCTCTGGACCACACAGGCTTTAGATTGCATTCTAATAAGCCACTCTACATTGGTCAGCTACATTAGTGACCAGGGTGGGATCCTTTTGATACACACAAATGTTCCTAGAGAGAAGCGGGAATACTGAAGCATGCGTTGATGGCAGGTCTACCGTCTCCATCAGAGGCCCAGGCTTTTGGCATAGATGGTAAAGATCTCATTTCTGGACTGCAGTATTGTAAGATTGTACCCTCCGCAGCACTTTATATACAGTGCCGACCTTAATTATTGGGACAAGCATTTTTTTCTTATTTTGGCTCTGTACTCCAGCACTTAGGATTTGAAATGACACAATGACACATTAATGTGGATGCTTCCATGATTACAGATAGTCCTGAATGATTCGTGAATAATGAGGAGTGAGAAAGTTAGACGCAAAAATATCATACCCCCCCAAAATGCTAACCTCCCCTGTTATTGGAATCGTGAGATGTTAGCATGTCTTGGGGGTTTGATATTTGTGCGTCTAACTTTCTCACTCATCGTTATTCACGATTAATTCAGGACTATCCATAATCATGGTAGGAACATATTCTATTATTATTTACAGTAAAAGGGACTTCAAAATGATACAATACATTATTTACCATTCATTTCTATTGAGCATAAAATAATCTGAAACACAACCAAAACAAAACAAACAAATGCATCCATCAAGTGTGTAGAGTTACAAGCTTGATGTAGTCATTGCGTGCTAGGAATATGGGACCGAACACTACCATTTTTACTACTTTAATGCACATGTATACTGAACAAAAATATAAATGCAACATGCATCAATTTCAAAGATTTTACTGAGTTACAGTTCATATAAGGAAATCAGTCAATTTAAATAAATTCATTAGGCCCTAATCTATGGATTTCTCATGACGGGGCAGGGGTCCAGCCACTTGGAAGCCTTGGAGCCAGGCCCAGCCAATCAGAATGAGTTTTTCTGCAAGTGGAGAAGCTGGATGTGAAGGTCCTGGGCTGGCGTGGTTACATGTGGTCTGTGGTTGTGAGGATGGTTGGACGTACTGCCAAAATTCTCTAAAATGACGTTGGAGTTGGCTTATGGTGGAGAAATTAACATTCAATTATCCTGCAACAGCTCTGGTGGACATTCAGAATGCCAATTGCACGTACCCTCAAAACTTGAGACATCTGTGGCATTGTGTTGTGTGACAAAACTGCACATTTTAGAGTGGCCTTTTATTGTCCCCAGGACAAGGTGCAGCTGTGTAATGATCATGCTGTTTAATCAGCTTCTTGATATACACACCTGTCAGATGAATGGGTTATCTTAGCAAAGGAGAAATGCTCACTTAAAGGGATATAAACTAATTTGAGAGAAATAAGCTTTTTGTGCGTATGGAACATTTCTGGGATCTTTTATTTCAGCTCATGAAACATGGGACCAACACTTTACGTTTCGTTTATATTTTTGTTCAGTATAAGTTAATTTGCCCCAAGACTTTCGGTCCCCTTAAATGAGGGGGCTATGTACAAAATTTTTAATTTCTAAACGGTTCACCAGATATGGATGAAAATACCCTCACATTAAAGCTGACAGTCTGCACTTTAACCTCATAGTCATTGTATCAGAGTACAGAGCGAAAACAACAAAATGTGTCACTGTCCCAATAGTTGACTGGTAGGTTACACTATATTTAGGTTCTGCCTGAGACAACTTTGCTATTTGTCCCCATACTCAATAAATGGTGAAACACCATTTTGTGATTGTGTTCTTTGTTCGAATGTACAGTGCCTTAAGAAAGTATTCACACCACTCCACATTTTGTTGTGTTACAAAGAGGAATTCAAATTAATTTAATTGTCATTTTTGGTCAACGATCTACACAAAAAACTCTAATGTAAAAGCGGAAGAAAGATTTTTATTAAACATTAATAAAAAATACAGCTAATATACTGTATATCTTGATTAGAAAAGTGTTCACCCCCCTGAGAAAATACATGTTAGAAACACCTTTGGCAGTGATTACAGCCGTGAGTCTTTTGGGGTAAGTCTTTGCACACCTGGAAGCTTTGTCAAGTTAGTTGTTGATCATCGCTAGGCAGCCATTCTTGCCATAGATTTTTATGCAGACTTAAGTAAACTGTAACTCTGCCACTCAGGAACGAATAATGTCATCTTGGTAAGCAACTCCAGTGTATATTTAGCCTTGTGTTTTAGGTAATTGTCTTGCTGAAAGGTAAATTTGTCCCCCAGTGTTGGAAAGCAGACTGAACACGTTTTTTCTCTAGGATTTTGCCTGTGCTTAGTTCTATTCCGTTTCTTTTAATCTTAAACTCCCTAGTCCTTGCCAATGACAAGGATACCCATAACATGATGCAGCCACCACCATGCTTGGAAATATGAAGTGAAACTTGGTGATGTGTTGTGTTGGATTTACCCCAAACATAATGTTTTGTATTAACAAGTCCCTTGTTGCAAACAGGATGCATGTTTTGGAATATTTGTATTCTGTAAAGGCTTCCTTTTTACTCATTCATTTAGGTTAGTATTGTGAAGTTTTCTCATATATATATGTAAAAAATAGTGAAAATAAAGAAAAACCCTTGAATGAGTAATATGCCAAACTTTTGGTCCCGAGTGTGTGTGTGTGTGTGTGTGTGTGTGTGTGTGTGTGTGTGTGTACGTATTATGTTTTTTGGGGGGGCGGGGCTATAAATGTGGGGCTCTGCCCTAATATCAAACCTAATGTCCTGATGATGAATGCCACATTTCTCTCCCACTGGTAGGGAAAATTTTAATTGCCAATTGAGTGTGACAACCAGGGATGTAATGTACCCATCCTGTACTCTTGGAGCAAGTGTTTAACATGCAACTTTTTATGTGAGAGAAACTGACCTCTATGGCTGGTTCTGCTGAGTTAGATCTGTCTTCACTGACCTCTATGGCTGGTTCTGCTGAGTTAGATCTGTCTTCACTGACCTCTATGGCTGGTTCTGCTGAGTTAGATCTGTCTTCACTGACCTCTATGGCTGGTTCTGCTGAGTTAGATCTGTCTTCACTGACCTCTATGGCTGGTTCTGCTGAGTTAGATCTGTCTTCACTGACCTCTATGGCTGGTTCTGCTGAGTTAGATCTGTCTTCACTGACCTCTATGGCTGGTTCTGCTGAGTTAGATTTGAATCACAAGGCACTGCATCTCAGTGCTAGAGGCGTGATTGGGAGTCCCATAGGGCGGTGCACAATTGGCCCAGCGTCGTCCGAGTTTGGCCGGTATAAGCCGTCATTCTTAACGGACTTGCCTAGTTAAATAAAGGTTAAATAAGAAAATAGGAACGTGAATTGATGCGAAAATTTTAATGACATTTAAAGTATTACAGGTTTATGACCATGGGGTTTTTCCTCCTCTTTTTCTTCATTTTGTTTTCTGATGACTCATCATTAGTTCTGCGCTCCCTGTCTCTCCCTCTCTCACACAGTCTCCCATGCCTGTCTATTTCTCTCCCTGTCTCATGTCTCTGTCTCCCTTTCTCCGTCTTGGACCCCCCCCCTCCTCCCTTTCAGATGAAACATTTGCATTGGGGTAAAACCCTGGGTTTATTGATTAGAGCGGACCTTGGCTTGGCGGCTGTGCCGGCTCGTAAATCACTTCATCTCCCTCCCGGGTTCCTCTCTTGTTCCCTTATTCAAATCGCAAGACAGGAAACAGTGGATTACAAATGAGGCCGTACAGACACAGCGCCACTTTCTAACCCCATCTATTGGCGCTCAGGGTGTCTCGCCATACACACACACACCAGCCCTCCGCTTAACAATTGCTTTATAATGTCTGTCTGACTCTGCTTATCAATGTACTGTAACTTTGGGCCCATTTTGAATCAAATCTGGCCAAGGCTTCCGCCGGAGGCAACACATTTGACTTGTTTTCTGTTTGCACAGCAGGTGTGCCTCAGAGAGAGGAATCGAGGATAGAATAGTGTAGAGGCTTAGTTTATTAAGAATGGGAGTCTGCTGGAGCGGATATATGAGACTCTCTCTATACCAGGGATGGGCAACTCCAGTCCTCGGGGGCCAGAGTCATGTCCCACTTTTTCTCTATCCCTAGCAAACACAGTTCATTTAAACTATACTGAACAAAAATATAAATATAAACAATTTCATTGATTTTACTGATTTACAGTTCAAGGAAATCAGTCAATTGAAACAAATTCATTAGGCCCTAATTCATGGAATTCACATGACTGGGAATACAGATATGCATCTGTTGGTTAAAGAAAAACATGGGCCTCACAATGGGCCTCAGGATCTCGTCACGGTATTTTTGTACATTCAAATTGCCCTCAATTTAAAATGCAATTGTGTTCGTTGTCTGTAGCTTATGCCTGCCCATACCATAACCCCACTGCCATGGAATCACTGGTCACTTTAATAATGTTTACATACTGCTTTACTCTTCATATGTATATACTGTATTCTATTCTACTGTATTTTAGTCAATGCCACTCTGACATTGCTCGTCATAATATTTATATATTTCTTAATTCCATTATTTTACTTTTAGATTTGTGTGTATTGTTGGATACTACTGCACTGTTGGAGCTAGGAACACAAGCATTTCGCTACACCCGCAATAACATCTGCTAAGTATGTGACCAATAAGATTGTATTTGATTTGATCATGGGGCACTCTGTTCACAACATTGACCTCAGCAAACCGCTCGCCCACACAACGTCATACACGTGGTCTGCGGTTGTAAGGCCAGCTGGACATACTACCAAATTCTCTAAAACAATGTTGGAGGTGGCTTATGGTAGAGAAATGAACATTACATTTTCTGGCAACAGCTCTGGTGGACCTCCCTGCAGTCAGCATGCCAATTGCACGCTCCCTCAAAACTTGAGACATCTGTGGCATTGTGTTGTGTGACAAAACTGAAAACTTCAGTGGCCTTTTATTGTCCCCAGCACAAGGTGCACCTGTGTAATGATCATGATGTTTAATCAGCTTCTTGATGCCACACCTGTCATGTGGATGGATTATCTTGGCAAATGACAAATGCTCACTAACAGGAATGTAACCAAATTTGTGCACCAAATTTGAGAGAAATACATTTTTTGTGTGTATGGAACATTGCTGGGATCTTTTATTTCAGCTCATGACACATGGGACCAAGATTTTACATGTTGCGTTTATATTTGTTGTTCAGTGTAATTGCATCCTAAACTGAAGATCATGATTAGTTGATTATTGGAGTCCGGTGTGTTAGCTGGGGCAAAAGTGTGACACCAAGCTGTCCCTGAGGACTGGAGTTGCCCATCCCTGCTCTATATAATGTAGTTTTACTTATTATTGATTGGATGGTTCCATATGTAAGGCTGCCACTATTATTCTGCATCCCTGTAATGATGGTGCAGGGTGGGGGAACTGGGGAGGGGGGTTGGGGCTAGGGAGGAGGGGGTCAGGGAAGGGGGGTTTTCTGTGTGGGGATCAACTAATAATAACTAATAATAATAGAGGCCATCAAAACTCTCTTTTCTCACGCAATTGCATAGCATAGCCTGTAGAAATGTTGCGTAACATGAGCTCATAAAGTGTGACATTTGATTTTCAATATAATTTGCATTGGTGTCCGAGTGATTAGAGGGACAATGGCGCGCTGACTACTGCCCATTAGCGACTGGCAGTTAGCAAGTTTGGTAGGCTTCTAATGACCCTCAGCGGCATCAGAGCGCAGTTTTGGAGAAACCTAGTTACCATGGAATTTGACTGCCCGGTCTGGCAGTAATATGATCACCCTAACAGCCCTGACCCCTGACTCCATATAGACACAGTTTATGTGAGTCTTGGCTTTGCAATTTAGCTTTTTTTAAGATAACATTTGCATGGAAGAGTTTGACCTCCGATTAGGAGGTTGTTTATGCAATGCACTTACTAAGCTCTTAATGTTTCATTCTCTTTTAATTCTCTTTTAAAATGTGTTTTCGGGCAGGATATTATCGTGCTTTGAAGTTACTCTGGCTTAGTTGGCATTTCTAAATGTTTTTCTGCCATCGTAGGGATCGAATTCTCATCAACAGAATGTAATGGATACATGAAGTGGAACAAACTCCACAATATTGAGTTCTAAGTAGTACCGTTTTGGTGTAATTACAGTGTTATTCGAACTCTGGAGATAAATTAACTTTAGAGAATTACATTTGGCAGAAGTTCCATGTTTTAGTCAAATAAAATCGATCTTTGTGACAACAAAATAAACAGTGCGTTGAAGATAACTAATAGAAGGAAAAGAGATGGCCTGTGCTCTTCAAACAAAAGGTCATCTATTGTTTGCCACTAATGAAAGCGTGCAATTAAACACAGTCTGTTTAAAGGTTATCATTAGTTTGTAATTATCCACTTCACAACAGTGGCTTATTTTCAACAGCAAGCTCATTCCGCGCAGGACTACAATGTGTGGTTTTTAAGCCTACGTGCCCCCACTGCCAAATTAATTCACTACTTCACAAGTACATTGAATAAAGTACCTAACAGATACTTACAGTATGTGCAATGCATTTGTGTAACATCATGTGGAATGCATATGCATGACTTCTTATTTATATAAAAAACTATGTGTGGAAAATCCCAAATTGTTTGCATAATTAATTTACACACAGCTCTGACACACACACTTACCCCACCAGACATGCCACCAGGGGTCTTTTCACACTTACCCCACCAGACATGCCACCAGGGGTCTTTTCACAGTCCTTTTCACAGTATTATATAGAGCCATTATTGCATGGAACTCCTTCCATCTCATACTGCTCAAATGAAGAGCAAACCTGGTTTAAAAAAACAGATAAAGCAACACCTCACAGCACAACACCTCTCCCCTATTTGACCTAGATAGTTTGTGTGTATGTATTGATATGTAGGCTACGTGGGCTTTTAAACATTTTAGTCCTGTCCTTGAGCTGTTCTTGTCTATTGATGTTCTGTATTGCGTCATGTTTCATGTTTTGTGTGGACCACAGGAAGAGTATCTGCTGCTTTTGCAACAGCTAATGGGGATCCTAATAAAATACCAAATATTGATGGTCTGGTACTAGCACAAGCAGCTAATTAGCCATCAATGCATAGACAATTAGAGTGTGCAATATTAGGCTAAGCTATACTCGGATGAAGTACCAGACCATACACAGTATTTTGATAAGCTCTAAAATGTTACCCATAAGATTACAGCAAAAAGTGCTAACTCAATTTAGGATGAGGGATATCATACATTATGCATGTTACCTCCGTCTCCAGAAATAGGTTCATGTTTGTTCCTCTAGTTGCTGTGTTTACTGTGAGGCTTAACAAACCCACCCAGTTTCACCACACACAGAGTGAGGTGATGTCTCTGTAAACGAACATCATGGGCCTGCGCCTCATCAGTTACAAGACCACTCACCAATTATGCTAGAGACACAGACAGCACTATGTTGCCCTCAAACTCAAGGGACAATTTAACATACAACATCTGTACGGGACTATAGATAGATATGTACTTTATTGATCCCCGAGGGGAAATTTCTTTGTCAAGCGGCTACGAAAAAACACAGGTTAGGTGCAAAATGCCAGAACAAAATACACAAAAGACAGATACACGATATATGATACATAGAGCGGCAGTATGAAAAAGTATAAAAAAGTCAGGAGTGCGAAAAGCTATAAAAAGGCATTGCATAGTATGTGTGAATGGCTGAATATGTACACTATACATTGTTATAGTGTTAGGTGAAAAAATGATACAAATATTGCACGTTGATATAGATAAATAAGGGATATTTGCATGGTTAACTATACTATACAGGTCGATGGCAGATAAATACTAATACGCAGTCCTGAGTGAATTACTACGTATGTTCAGTCCAAGAATTACTTACAATATAACAACTGTACATGAATATGTATATACAGTCCTGAATGAATGAGTGCTGAATTAATAAGTCCTGAGTGAATGAGTGATTGCAGACCGGAGAGTTACTCATGGATGGATGCCTAATTGTTAAACTAGGTCCTAACACTCCACTAACAGTTCCAGGTCTATGTTGCCGACGGCACGGCATCCCGGTGAGGCATTAAATAGTCTAATAGCCGCCGGCAGGAAGGACCTCCTGTAGGGCTCTCTGGCACACCGTGGTGGGATCAGTCTGTGACTGAAAGTGCTCCTCTGCATTATAACCATGGCATGCAGAGGGTGGGTGACGTTGTCCATGATGGCCAGCAGTTTGGCCAGGATCCTTCTCTCCGCCACCTCCTCTAGAGTGACAAGGCTAATCCCCAGAACAGAGCTAGCCTTCCTGATCAGTTTATTAACCCAGAAGCATCACCAGCCTTTATGTTGGCGCCCCAGCACACCACTGCAAAAAAGATGGTACTGGCCACTACAGACTGGTAGAAAGTATGCAGTAGTTTACTGCACACGTTGAAGGACTCTGGCCCTTTTTGTACAGGGCCCCGGTGTTACCAGCCCATTCCAGCCTGCTGTCCATATGGACTCCCAGGAACTTGTGTGAAACAACCATTACCAAATCCATCCCCTGTATAGGGACTGCAGTCGGTTTGGCCTTGGTTTCATCATCCACCCTGATGTTGCGCTGGTATGTGAACTGCAGGGCTGCAGGGGTCCAGTGATGGTGAGTGAGGACTAACCTTTCCAGGGTCTTCATGATGTGGGATGTTAGCGCTACAGGTCTGAAGTAATTCAGGACAGTGGGGTGCGCCTTCTTGGGCACTGGGACCAGGCAGGATGTTTTCCACAGCACAGGGACCCTTTCCAAGCTCAGGCTAAGGTTGAAGAGGGCCTGGAGTATTCCACACAGACACTAAGCACCCTTGGGCTGATGCCATCAGGGCCCTCCGCTTTCCACTGATGTAGTCTCTCCAGCTCTCTCTTCACTTGGTTGGTGGTGAAAGCCAGCCCAGGTGGGGAGGTGGGGGGGAAGGGGGGTGTTGAGGATCAGTCCAGAGGTGGGGGGGAGGGAGGTGTTGTAGAGCAGTCCAGAGGGAGTGGGGGCTGAGGTGCGGAGGGGGTCGCTAATTATCTCAACGAAGGTGTTGTGAGCAAAGGTGGGGTGGGACAGCCGTGAAGGTGTGTGGCCTGGGGAGCTGGAGGGGAGCTGGATTTGTCCCTGTCCCCCTCCTTGAAGACCTTCTTCTCATTCAGCAGGGCCTTCAGGTCACTGGTGACCCAGGGTTTATTATTTTCAAAACAGCATAACTTCCTGGTGGATACAGTGTTGTCTACACAAAAATTGATATATTCCGTTCTGCGGTCTGTAAGTCCATCAATGTCCTCCCCATGAGCCTCACAGAGCACATCCCAGTCTGTTGTCTCAAAGCAGTCCTGTAGAGCCTCATTCGCCTCCGGGGACCATCTCCTAATGGTCCTAGTGGTCGCTGGCTGCTGTTGGACCATAGGCCTGTAGAGTGGGGTTAGGTGGACAAGGTTGTGATCCAATCTACCGAGGGGAGGGAGTGCAGTGGAGTTGTATACATCCTTAACATTAGCATATAACAAGTCCAGAGTTTTATTATTCCTGGTTGGGCACTTCACAAACTGTTTGAACATGGGCAACGTTGAAGAGAGAGATGCATGGTTAAAATCTCCCGAAATGGCAAAGTGAATTTGTTGTGAATTCCCCTCGGCAAATAGTAGGGTCTCAGGCTAACGGCTAACAAAACTGTCCAGCCTACAAAACTGTTCCTTAACAGTAATATGGCTTGGATTACACCATCTGTTGTTAACTAATAAAGCCAGCCCCCCTCCCTTACTCTTACCGGAAGAAGCGATATGCCTGTCCGCTCTGATGGTCTGGAAACCGCTGATAGCGACGTTCTCTATGGCGGTGTTATCATTCAGCCATCTCTCTGTAAAGCACAGTAGACTAGCTTCCCTGTAGTCTCTTTGTCCACGGACCAGTCCCTCAAGCTCATCCACCTTGTTATGTAGCGATCTCACATTTCCCATAATGATAGAAGGTATAGCCGGCTTGTACTTACTCAGCTTTGCCTTACACTTCTGACATGCCCTGCATCCACGCCGTCGCCTTTTCAACTCGTCCGGAATATCTTACTTTTCCTTGTGGTGCAATAGCGCTGAGTGTGCTAAATCCAGGAGCTGGGCTTAGTTGTAAATAATTGAGGACTCGCGTGTACGTTTGGCGCTGAGAAAAACAGTAGCACCTTCGTAAAACAGTAGCACTCCATAATCCTGAACTATTATAGTTCAACTGTTGCAAAAAAAACTCACGAAAAACATACTAAAACAACAATTAACGCACAAACAATGGGAGCTGCTTAACAGGCGACCACACAGGGTGGCGTCAAACCTATATCATTCCTATAACTGATTGCAATTGATTGATTCTTTACCAAATACACTGTAAGTTAATGTTTCAGTTCTTTCAATGTTTCCAATAGTTTTTGATAACTACTGTGTACTTTTATACTGTATTTACACCAATCTGTTATTCTTATAAGTATAGTGCACTATCCAGACCCTATGCTGTAAATCGAACATAGTACAGTGCATATTTGGAAAAAGGGTTGATGGGCCAGTGGATGCATTCTTCCAATTTTTTTTATTTGTTATATTTAACCTTATTTAACTAGGCAAGTCAGTTAAAAACACATTTTTATTTACAATGACGGCCTATACCGGCCAAACTCGGGCAACGCTGAGCCAATTGTCCGCCGCCCTATGGGACGGCCGGTTGTGATACAGTCTGGATTCGAACCAGGTTGTATATAGTGACGCCTTTAGCACTGAGATGCAGTGCCTAAAGTGGGTTACCCAGCAGAGGATCTCAAAGCCCTTGACATCTTGACACTTACTCAAAGCACAAAAAGGGTGTAGCAGAGCAAGGATTTCCAAGCCCTAGCTTTTAAAAAGGCTTCTGGTCATAGCAGAGATCTCTCTTACGTTGCACTCTTGCTGAGTAAGACATTAGCCTGTTATATTCAGACTTCAGGCTTTGTTTGAAACTCTCAAAAGGGTGTTCACTGCCATGGTAACGGAATTACGCTGAGACTCAGATTTCCAAACAAAAAACATTGATTTCAAAGTTTAACAAACCATAGAACTCTATGCACAACGACTACTTTTAACAATTGTGACTGAACATTTTACAAAAACACATTTACAGGAAGAACTGTGTAAATACAACGTTTTGTAACAGAAAAAAACTTGAATTCTGTTACCGAAATGTTCATGTGTTTACTGTGTCAATTGTTCAAATCAGTCATTGGCATAGTTGTAGGGTTTGTTAAACTTTGAAATCATTGTTTTTTGTTCGGCATACATTTTAGTTGAATTGCCATTATGTTTATGAAAAATAAGGGTGACTGTGCCTTCAGAAAGTATTCACACCCCTTGACTTTTTCCACATTTTGTCCTTACAAAGTGGGATTAAAATGTATTTAATTGTCTCTTTTTGTCAAAGTGATAGAAAAATTCTAACATTTGTAAAAAATGTATGAAAAGTAAAACAATAAAATATCTGTATAAGAATAAGTATTCAACCCCTGAGTCAATACATGTTAGAATCACCTTTGGCAGTAATTACAGCTGTGAGTCTGTCTGGGCAAGTCTCTAAGAGCTTTCTAAACCTGTATTGTGCAACATTTACCCATTTTATTATTTTCAAAATTCTTCATGCTCTGCCAAGTTGGTTGTTATAATATAATTATACATATAATTGTATGTGTGGGGTGCAGAGATGAGGTACTCATTAAAAAATCATGTTAAACACAATTATTGCACACAGAGTGAGTCCATACAATTTATTATATTACATATTTCCATTCTAATCCTACTTTGTAACAGCAACATTTGTATGAATACTTTCTGAAGGGACTGTAACTGTTTTAAAATCACCATTGGCCTCATGGTAAAAGGGGTTTCCTTCCTCATGGTAAAAGGGGTGTGAATACTTTCTGAAGGGACTGTATGTGTCACAGCTCTTTCCAAGGATCGCTTGAATTGACCATTGACTGTTCAACTCAAACAGGTCCTCAAACTTATTTGATTTTCATCCATTCAACACACTTGAAATGTCCTACTAAAATTACAATGGCAGGCAGAAGAAAATCATTTCCCCTGAGGCTCTCCTTAGAAAAGCAATTTTGACAGTTCGTGAGGGTGTCTGGGACTCTGACCAAGGCATAAAGAGCTTAATTCTACTTTGGTGTACGTTATTGGAGCTATCTCTCAGAGAGTGGACCGCAGAGGAGGGTAACTGCTCCTGGACTCACTCCAACCTAACCTGGCAACACTGCAGTTTGAGTCCTATTCAGGGAATGGACACTTCTCTTTCCTATCTAAAGGGGCATTACACTCCAAAATAAAAGTTTGTCCGATGTTTTCAGACCTCAAATGTCAAGATGAGTTCATGTCCCGGGCCATCGGTTGTGTAGATCTAGCTTTATGGTTCAACCCCAAATTAATGGAAAAGATAAGCACCTTCAATCTGAAAAATTCATTTTGGATTGCGGCGTATAACTGCAGCTACAAAACAGATGGCCAGGGATGTGGACTTGTTTTTAATATTAAACTACTCTTGCTCTTGTGTTGTGAAAGCTTCCTTCTTACACATAGAAAATCTTTACAAAACGGTCCTTTGTTGAAAAAAAAAATGGGACTCTTACTTCATGAAATGGTGTGCTGTCTCCCACCATGCACCAGTATTCTGTGTCGTCACCCTGCAGCTCTGATTGCATTGCTTCGATTTATATGGCCATTGTTCCCAAGTCACCATTCTGTTTGGCTCTCCTAATGTCATTGTCAGTGGCTCCCTTTTACACGCCTCATTGACTATGTTTATATCTCCTCTGGAGGTTTGAAATTAAGTGGACTATATTGCACTACGACTGTTTAAGAATTGTTTTTCGAATTTCAAAGCCCATTGGCAACGTAATATCTTACGGTGTACATTTATTTTATGCTTATTTACAAACACATTTTTCCAAATACTGAGTTCAAAGTCTCGTTTATAACCGGTACGGTCTTCGGTTTCCCTGGCAACAGGGCTTTTTATTGTGTCATCGTAACTCCTGACTTCACTTTGATGACTGCCTGCGTCTCACATGGCACTCTATTCCCTATATAGTGCACTACTTTTGATCAAGGCCCATAGGGCTCTATAGGGAATAGAGTGCCATTTCAGACGCAGCCAATGTCTTCGGCATTACATACCTCCCAGTGGAGTAAACCTCTACAGCAAATCTGTCTTTGATGTAGCCGACTTGTCATTTCGTCAAGTTCATGAGCTCACCAGGAGGGAAGCGTTGCAACCGTTCAGCCCCGCTTTATCTCGGGGTACTGCGCTCCGTTTGTGAGCAATCATGTCTCCGGCATTGAATACAAACGAGGTACCATTGATTAAATATGAGGTGGGTTTGTGTGAGGTGCCATGGGAGCTTACAGCTGTGGAGTTTGGATTGTTAACAGAACAAGAACAAGCACGCATGCTGACACACACACACACACACACACACACACACACAATTTGTCTCTCTGACTCTTTTCTGTGTCTGCGTGCATGCCTGTATGTGTTATAACTCAACGAATTGTCAGTTGTATATCTTAATCACTGTCTTATCTGGTAATGCCACCATAAAGGGCTGGAGATACGTCTGTAGGGCCATACTGTTCTGTGGATGAGAAGAAGAGGGAGGTTTGAGGGAGGGGTGAGGAGTGACGGGTGCATTCCAAACAGCTCCAGGCTGTATCTCCTGACCTGGCCCTGGGGAGGGTCAGGATAGCCTGTCCACTGATGACAGATTTGGTCTGTGTGTTTTGTCATGCGGGCGGGGGGGATAGATGGGTATCTAATAAAGGTTTTGCACTCCCTCCCGCTGAATCTATCGATCCACCCTGCCTCTGACTTTCTGTACCCCCCTGGCAGGGAGAACAATAACAGGCATGACAACGTTAAGAGACCTCTCCCCTCAGGGTCATCCACCATAAGCTGGAGATTCATAAAGCCTCAGACAGCTCTATTCTTTCAGCTTTATCAGGCGCTTCACCCAATGGTAATTTCCAGAATTTCTACTTAACATATCATAGTCATGGAAGCGTCCTCTGGCTTTAATCTCTCCCTATGAAAACCCTAAGCCAGCACTTTTCCCCTTTTGTCTGGGAGGAAGTCAAGGCAGGCGTTTTTATTATCTGATTCAATGCAAACTGGAAGGTCAATGGAGAACAAGTTGTCATTTTAAATGATGGCAATATCATGGGCTTACATTTAATATTCAAGGTTCTTCCAGCGTGTGTCTGTCTATCGGCGTCAACCACCAACTGTGCTAGAATGGCTACATCCCAACTTGAAAAACATGCATGTAACTTGAATTTGTGTGTAAATAATGCATTGATGCCAGTGTAGAATTTATAAGATCCATTACTAGGGCTGTTACGGTGACCGTATTACCGCCACATGCCTTTTTCAAATCATAGTCGCACACCTCATGTAGCCTAGCCCATAGGCCTATATGTTTTGATAATGTTTGTATCACAACTAAAGTGGGCAAATCATTTAAGCACACTAATATGCTTTGTAACCAGTGTAGAGTCTAACTGGCAAATATAGGCGGCGCGTGTGTTTCATGTTTGGGGAAGATATTTTTCACCATAAAAATGCACCTTTTATAACAAAGCATTACATTCATAAAAAAACATTTGAGGTCACTTTTTCTTTAAAGGATTGCATTGTGGGACATTCACTCTTATAGCCTGCTGCCGTGGGTGCTGCGCTTATAATGTGAAGAAATAGCCTAATAGTTTATCAACATTTTAAGCTAAATGTTCTGATCTGTTGCATCAGCCTCATTGCTTTTAAAAGGCTTTTAGATGTGAGTGGTTGTATTGATTTGGGATCTATCACATCCCACAACTGTCCCAGACTATGTTTGCAATATTTATTTCTGGCACAGGACAAGTTGACCAATAGAATAGGTCAACTTTTGTACTCCAGGGGATAGTAGATTGACTTAGGTTAGTGCTTTTGCTGTTCATTAGGCCTTCTCATCTTGTTGGCTGACTAAAAGTAAATGTGGACAGTTCTAACATCTTCAATATGCGCCTCGGAATTCGATAAGAAGGACATGCGCAGTATCATAGAACCTGAGCATCCATAGTCCCTATAGCATCACAGTCCATATAGCATCCATAGTATATATGGTCCCTATAGTATCCATAGTATATATGGTCCCTATAGCATCACAGTCCATATAGCATCCATAGTATATATGGTCCCTATAGCATCACAGTCCATATAGCATCCATAGTATATATGGTCCCTATAGCATCACAGTCCATATAGCATCCATAGTATATATGGTCCATATAGCATCCATAGTATATATGGACCCTATAGCATCACAGTCCATATAGCATCCATAGTATATATGGTCCATATAGCATCCATAGTATATATGGTCCCTATAGCATCACAGTCCATATAGCATCCATAGTATATATGGTCCATATAGCATCCATAGTATATATGGTCCCTATAGCATCACAGTCCATATAGCATCCATAGTATATATGGTCCATATAGCATCCATAGTATATATGGTCCCTATAGCATCACAGTCCATATAGCATCCATAGTGCCTCAGCATCCATAGTATCAATAGTTTATATAGTCATAAATGCTATGGTCTCTATAGACTATTGTCTTGCCACTTCCCATACATATAGAATAACACTTTGTTATTACTTAAGACTAGTGGTACCCTCCTTCTACATCTATATCTTTAGTTTTATTGGTTTTATAATTTATATTTTCTGGGCGGGTCAGACTGAAATTTCCGTCACGTTTCTTAAAATGCGGCACCGGTTTTCTGGAAAGCTCCGCAGGCAGAATCAATGATCCTGTTGGTTGTTGCCAAATTGTTGTGGAAATTCTTACAAAGGGACACTTGTGTTTATTGTCAGTGCGCTGGAGAGGTTCTAACAAACTTGCACCATAGTGAACGTCTGTACCGTTAGTTCCCTTATGTTTGCATGGTTTAGCTTATTCATCATTCATAATTAATGTTTGCTTCCTTCATGTGATGACGAATACTGGGTCACGCATGTGACAGACCAATACCTCACGGAGCTTATTCTCTCCAAGCTGAGACCTTGAAACTGAGATGTCCCTTTCTCTAAACAAGGTTCTGGGCGTACTGCCAAAGTGCAGATACTGATAGTGAGGATTTGTTCAATCAGTCACTTGCATGAACACAGAAATTGGTTTATATAAAAGCACAAACAGAACACAGAAATTGATTATTAGAAAAGCACAAGCATAAACATTTCCATAACAACTCATCGGGGACCCCCAGCCATTCCATGTATTTCAGAGCTAGCACTCTTGATTCAACTTGTCAAGTAATTATCAAGCCCTTTGACTACTTAAATCAGGTGAGCTGGTTTAAGGCTACAACAAAATTGTGAAACGTCCCAGAGGAGAGGTTTGAAAACCACAGATGGAGGTGATGGAGGTGACAGCAGAAGATGGGTGATGGAGGTGACAGCAGAAGATGGGTGATGGAGGTGACATCTGAAGAGCGGTGACAAAGCGACTGGGGCAGAGGGGTGATGGAGACAATATGAACAGGGAGGTGACTGGGTTGAAAGGTCCAGAGAGGCGATGTAGGTGACAGGACCAGAGAAGGGTAACTGAGGTGACAAGGGCAGAGAAGTGTGTGTAAATGTGACAAGGCAGCGTCCCCCCTATAAAGGTAGTGATAGCTAAAGTCACCCAGGAGGTCAGTTCTAAATGTGAACCAGATGCCCTGTTTCCAAGAGGAGAGCTGACAGATGCTTTGTAAACAACAGAGGCTGTGTGAGGATGCAAGCCTGTCATTGGGAATAAAATCACCCCTTGGTTTTGGCTGCTTTTTGTGAGCATGGTGACAGTATTAGAGAATCCGTTGATGTTTTAATCTGATTGCTAGAGAAGGATGTATGAAGCAATTTGTCTGAACTGCCAGGAGGCCGACCATCATTATCTCTTGTGTTATGTCAAATAAAATATAATGTTATTTGCCACATGCGCCGAATACAACAGGTGGACTTTACAGTGAAATGCTTACTTACAAGCCCTTTCCCAACAATGCAGAGTTCCAAAGTAAGAAACATTTGCAAAAAGGAAATAGTAACACAACATAACAATAACAAGACTATATACAAGGAGTACCGGTACCGGGTCAATGTGCAGGAGTACGAGGTAGTGGAGGTATTATGTATATATAGGTAGGGGTAAAAGTGACTAGGCAATCAGTATAGATAATAAAGTGTAGCAGCAGCAGCGTGTGTGTGTGTGTGTGTGTGTGTGTGTGTGTGTGTGTGTGTGTGTGTGTGTGTTGGAGGGTCAGTTCTAGTATGTGTGAGTGTGTGTAGTCCAGTGAGTGTGCATAGAGCTGGTGCAAGTCAATGCAAATATTCAGGGTAGCCATTTGATTAACTGTTCAGCAGATTTATGGTTTGTGGGTAGAAGCTGTTCAGGAGCCTTTTGGTCCCAGACTTGGCGCTCCGGTACCGCTTGCCGTGCGGCAGCAGAGAATACAGTCTATGACTTGGGTGGAGTCTTTGACAATTTATAGGGCCTTCCTCTGACACCGCCTGCTATAGAGTTCCTGTACGTACTTGTCAGTATGCACTAACCTCTGTAGCGCCTGACGGTCGGATGCCAAGCAGTTGCCATACCAAGCAGTGATGCGTCACTGGGCATCTCGCGGCTGGGTTTCCCTTTGTAGTCTGTGATAGTTTACAAGCCCAGCCATATCCAACAAGTATCAGAGCCTGTGTAGTAGGATTCGTTGATCTTAGTACTGTATTTAAGCTTTGCCTGTTTTATAGTTTTTTCGGAGACCGCTGCAGGATTTCTTTTAAGCGTCCGAATTAGTGTCCGGCTCCTTGAAAGCAGCAGCTTTAGCCTTTACCTCAGTGCATATGTTGCCTGTAATCCATGGCTTCTGGTTGGGATATGTACGTACAATCAATGTGATGCACTTATGTCAAATCAAAGTTTAGCGGTCATGTGCACAGGATACAGGGTGTAAACAGTACAATGAAATGCTTACTAGCTCTTCTCCTTTTGTGACTGAGGTAGATTTTAAGCCATGCCAGCCACAATTTCAATTCAGTCGTTGTTTCTATAGGAATTTAGATTGTTCAATTGTATACGTTGTAGCTAGGGCTGTGGCGGTCACAAAATTTCATCAGATGGTGATTGTCAAGCAAATAACTGTCGGTCTCACGGTAATTGACCGTTAATTAACATAAACACATTTAGCATCTCCTGGCTTCCATACATAGTCTACAAGCCACTGATTCAGACCTTTGGAACTTCTACATTTTAACAAGTCTAATAAATCCAGGTAATGTAGCCTATACCTTCGCAATAAATCAACTATGTATTATAGACAGGTCTAAAGAAACATGATATGAAGAAAATGTAGTCTATTTCAGAAGAACAGAACTGTGTCCTATCCTATGGTTCGAATCCAGGCTGTATCACAACCGGCCGTGATTGGGAGTCTTTGGCTATGCCAAATGGCTTTGGGTTACACTAGTTTATTTAGCAGACAAGATTTTCTTAGAATTCCGTGGCATTAGAAGTGGCTATTCTGTGTTGAGCGTTTACCAAAGAAATAGGTCTTCATAATTTAGAGTTAGTAATGTAACTTTAGTTGTTCTACAACTGTTGGGCTATATGTTTTGATTTTCAATACATTGTAAGCCTGCATGATGTGACTAATGATGAATAGAAAAAAGTCGGCTGAAAGGCATGAGCTCTGTTTTGTTTTTTGCGCAGGCTGTACACACCTCATCAGTCTCTCGTTCACAAGCACTTGATAATGCCTAGAATTTCACGGCGGCATCCCCTTTGTTGGCCATAATGCATCCCAAAACAATCCATGACTTTTGCGACCAGTGGCCACTTTGCACTTCTCCCTGAGTGCTGTGCGCTCCATCACGTGATCGGGTCTTTCTCACAGGCTACAAGTGAAGACAGACATCGGGGATGCAACAATTCCGAGGTGCATATTGAAGATATTGGAAGAACTGTCCACATTTACTTTTCATCAGACAACAATATGAGTAGGCCTAACAAACAGCAAAAGCACTAGCCTATGTCAATCTATTATCCCATATAGTACAAAAGTTGACCTATTCTATTCTGTGCAAGAAATAAATATTCCAAACGTAGTCTGGGATAGTTTTGGGATGCGATAGATCCCAAATTAATACAACCACTAGCATCAAACACATTTTTTTACGCAATGTGGCTGACACAACAGATCAGAAACTTTAACTTAAATTGTTGATAAACTATTAGGCTATTTCTTCACATTATAAGAACAGCACTACGTACATGGTAGTAGGCTATACGCGTGAATATGCCATTAGGGGAAAACACCATTATCAAAAGACCGCAAATGCAATTATGCATTTAATGCTTTTATTATAAAGGTGCATTTTTATGGTGAAAATTATCTTCCCCAAACTTACTGCTTATGTATGCCAGTTAGGCTCTACATCCCTTGTAAAGCGGATTAATGTGCTTAATTTTAAGAAGTTATTTGGCCACATTAGTTGTGATACAAACCTTCTTAAAACATATAGGCCTATGGGCTGGGCTACATGAGGAAAAAACTATGCTTGGAAAAAGTCAGACAAAAAAGTTGTGTTTCTTATTCTGGGCATCATTCCCTTCAGACTTCTAGATTTAATCTTGTCTTTACATTTACTAATGTGTGAAATTTGTTTTGATGAGCACATCTCATGAAGTGTTTGATTGACATACATGCAAATGTATTTGTAAATCCAGAGTGATTAGAGGGACAATAGAGTGCTGAGTACCAGGCAGTTAGTTTGGTAGGCTACTAATGACCATCAGCAACTTTAGAGCTTGTAGAATCCTAATTACTGTGACTAAATGGTCATGTGGAATTTGACTGCCTTCATGATATGTTCACCGCAACAGCCCTAGTTATAGCCTGGACATCTAACCTGTGAGACATTATCAATAAAACATTTCATCCTTGGTCACCCCTATGGGACTTTGTGAAATATGTGCTCTTTAGACCTGTTTATAATACATAATGGATTTATTGTGAAGGTGTAGGCTAACTTCAAATTAGAGCTGAGAAAATTATGAATTATACTTTGAGTCATGAGTGAGGAAGTTAACTGATAAGACTGATCAGACAAATGTTGAGCTGCAGAGAGAGATGGAACAAGAAAATTGATAAATCTGCAACTTTGTTATAGAAACGAAAAGGTCAGTAAAGGAATCTCTGGCCTTGGAATGGAGTGAGCGAAAAAGCGACGTAATGAAAAGAAAAATAATAAAGGCATTCATCACTGAGCGTATGGCAGGGATGAAAAATAAAAGGAATCTTTAGAGTGGTAAAGTTTTGCTTGGTACCGTGACTAATTTGTAGAGTTCGGAAGGCAAGCAGCAGGCTTCTGCATCAGCGCTGGAACAGAATCACACCCCAAATCTATGGGGGCATCGCTTAATTGAGGAACACTGAATAATTCAAACATGCAGTATTGGCAGCTCCAATCACATACTTTCAGCCAGGTAGCATCAGAGGGCAACGGATGTATAATTGATACGAGATGGTAATGAGTACTTTTTTGGTACATCTTCAGAGGTTCAAAAGCTGTTGTGAAAAATGTGTTAATTTATTTATGGAACGTATGGCATTGTCAGACATCAAGGGCCCTCATGCCACAACACTGCTTAGAGATTACAGGCCTCTGCATTATTGTGTTATCTAAGACTGCCTGGTATTGAAACTACGTTTTTAGATCAGATTACAAATGATTTGGACAACAACCTTGTTTTTTAAAATAGATTTGTCTGAAAAGCGGCCACATTTAGTGACCCATTCGCCTTCACTTTGCCACAATATTGACACATTCATGTCCTTGTTCATCCAGATCTGATCACGATTGGATCAATGCATATTTTGCTCGTATACTCTTGACATTATGACATAAGTGGGCACATTCTCAAAATACCAAACAATTTAAACCACCAAATCTCTAAACCATTCCTTACCTTTTCATTACAACAAAGCAGAATCTGATTAAATAATGCTATGCTCAAGAAGCCATTCTGAAACGATAATGCTATTTTTTTTAAATGTATCTGACACCACATTACATCCAGACTCACCAGGCTCTATACTGTCTCCACGCCTCTTGTTGAATCGATGGTGAAATACTGTATGTCCCTGTGCTGAGCCCCATGAGCCTTCACACACGTGACCTTTTCCTCCTCTCATCTCCTTTGTTGTCAATCAGCTAGGGGACACTGTGGCATAGTCGCTCGCCGCAGTACTTTGTCACCACTCGCTCCCCAGACAGCCGTGACATTGTAAAACGCCGGCCTCGGTCAGCACAGGCTAATTGGGTGGAGTGAGTGTAGCATCAGGAGAGAGGGAGGTGACTGCTGTGACTCCATTGCATGTTGCTGTGTGGAGAAATGGACACTGGGCCTGTGGGGTTAGGATACTGATGCATGTGTCAACTGCATCTAAGAATTATATACAGTGCATTCGGAAAGTATTCAGACCTCTTGACTTTTTCCAAATGTTGTTACATTGAAGCCTTATTCTTCAATTGATTAAATTGTTTTTTTCCCCTCATCAATCTACACACAATACCCAAGGCCTGATTGGTTGAGTGCCGCAGAGATGGTTGTCCTTCTGGATGGTTCTCCCATCTCCACAGAGGAACTCTGGAGCTCTGTCAGAGTGACCATCGGGTTCTTGGTCATCAACCTGACCAAGGCCCTTCTCCTCCGATTGCTCAGTTTGGCCAGGCGGCCAGCTCTAGGAAGGGTCTTGGTGGTTCTAAACTTCTTCCATTTAAGAATGATGGAGGCCACTGTGTTCTTGGGGACCTTCAAAGCTGCAGGTCCCCTCGACACAATCCTGTCTCAGAGCTCTACGGACAATTCCATCAACCTCATGGCTTGGTTTTTGCTCTGACATGCACTGTCAACTTTGGGACCCTATATAGACAGGTGTGTGGCTTTCCAAATCATGCCCAATCAATGGACCACAGGTGAACTCCAATCAATTTGTAGAAACATCTCAAGGATAATCAATGGAAACAGAATGCAACTGAGCTCAATTCCGAGTCTCATAGCAAAGGGTCTGAATACTTACGTAAATAAGGTATTTCTGTTTGTTTGTTTTTTTATACATTTGCCAGTTTTTGCGTTGTCATGGGGTATTGTGTGTAGATTGAGAAAAATAAATAATTTAATACATTTTAGAATAAGGCTGTAACGTAACAAAATGTGGGAAAGGGAAGTGGTCTGAATACTAGGCTACTGGAGTCTTGCTAAAATGGAAGTCGTTTTTATATGTGGCCACTGTTTAATGCATTACATGAGCTGTACTGTAGAACCACGTCTTGTAAGGTGTGCTATAATTTTGAGATTCAACAATGAACCTGCTTGGTCAAAAATAGAGATTGAATGGAAATTAATAGAAAGGCTGATATGATTTGTTTTTACTGTGCACACACTGCACTCTGTTTCTACATGTGATTGGAAGTAGTGTGTTTTACCAAGGATGCCTTGTGTCTCATTTCAGATGCCGCTCGTACGAGGACTGCTGCGGGACGCGCTGCTGCGTCCGAGCCCTCTCCATCCAGCGGCTATGGTACTTCTGGTGAGTCCTACCTACCAGGCTGTCCTTTCCAATGGATTTACATTACTCTGCCCTCCCCCTCTAACTCCCGTCCTTCCCTCTCCATGACAGTCCCAATCTCCTAGCATTAGCATGCTAGGCTACATCCATCGCTATTGGTATTCAGGGCCCCAACTCAAGAGTTCAGGGGGTCAGGCAGCCAAAGCAATACCCCAGCTTCGTGCACCCAACCCGGGCTGCGCTCCACTCTAGAGATGCCTCTGCGGCGTAGCATACAGATAATCTCCTGCGACCTTCACTCCTGTGATCTCTCTAACCAAGGTGTTTTGTGAAGTGGCCCTGGGCTGGGCATAGGAATAGGGTGTAGATGAAGTGTGTCTGTGTGGAGTGGTATAGGCTGGTCCATACTGAGCATTGAGTAGGTTGTAGTTAAGCTCCTGAGTCAATGGGGAGTTGATGTGTTGAGGTGAAGAGCTTGCGTAGGATAATTATGACTGATACAATGGTATGCTGAGGACAAGGACATCACGAAACTGTTAGGGACCCAGAAAAGAAATGCAGTGCACAGTGCATCATCCTGTCAGGCATTGTCTTACACGCCTATTGTGGGATATGCAAGTAAGCATGAAATAGGCCTCTCTTTTCAATGCTTAATCCATGTTAGTGGCCCTTCATCAGCCTTCGTTTCGCAATCCAACTGCGAAAACAGAGCATGGAACCGCTACTCACCATGGAAACAAAACCATGGTTTCATTGTGCTCTAGTGGCCTTGGGTGAAGGTTTTGAGGTTTCCTTTCACAGAGCTTATGGATCGCAGCCGGTGTCAACTCAATTGCGATGTTCTCAAGGCCCAGGTGGAAGGTAATGTCCTCGCTCCCCCTCTCAATGTAATGGACACCAGACCTTGTCTGTTTGGAGCAGTTGGAGAGGTTGATTCACTCTACTGGCAGAATCTGTGGATATAATGGGTGCTTTTTCTGATAGTGCCACATCATGGCAAGCAGACTATAAATCTAGTGGAAAGTTGAATGTCATTATCAAGCAGTGAAAGGATGATAAGTTAAATAGGATGATTTGTTAAATTAGTTCAATTCAATGGGATTTTCACCACGCAGTAATGGTTGGCTGGGACATTCACCTCTACACTCAGTGAGAGGCTGATTGTTTACATTTATTAAACATAAGAATGAGTGTGAGTTTTTGTCACAACCCGGCTCGTGTTAAGTGACAAAGAGGTCTTATAGGACCAGGACACAAATAATAATAGAATAATAATCATTTTTCTCTTTATTTAGCCATCATATGAAACCTTATTTGTTCATCTACAATTGTGAATGATTATTATTATATGTATTATTATATGTATTTTATAAATGTTTTTGGTAATGAAAATTATACCATCAGTACCGCCCCTCCCCCCCTTCTTGATACACACAGGAAGCAGTTGAGTGAGAAAAACCCAGCAGCGTTGCAATCCTTGACAGAAAATCGGTGGCCTGGAACCTAATACCGTTCAAATGCATTTCAATATTTTGTCTTGCCCATTCACACTCTGAATGGCACAAATACACAATCCATGTCTCAATTGTCTGAAGGCTCAAAAATCCTTCTTTAACCTGTCTCCTCCCCTACATCTTTACTGATTGAAGTAGATTGAACAAGTGACACCATTAAGGGATCATAGCTTTAGCCTTTATTCACCTGGTCAGTCTGTCATGGAAAGAGCAGGTGTTCATAATGTTTTGTACATTCAGTGTATATTTACCTTAAAATGACAATGGCAAAATGAGTAGGATATTAAATGTGGCAGTGCACATATGATTTTTAATAATTCACATCACATGTTTTGTCAATATTTTAATGGTTTATTATATTTTTATACTCTCACATATAAGGCTTTAGAAGGAATCTGGTTGTTCATTCACAATTTACAGTATTCATCATAGAGATACAGTATATAATTATATGGTATTTACAATCATCTTTTGTATTCTGTAATCACAGGAATGGAAAAAGAAAGGAATATTAGATGTCCTCGACCTAGTCTTCGATCTAGGACTGAAAGAAACATCAACAACACATACAATGATTGAGTAGTATAGTCCATGTCAGTTGATAGAACAAAACACAACAAAGATTGTCAAATACATTGTTGATGGACACAGGATTCTCTGTATATGCCCTGTTGGTACAGTGGACTTATCAACTGCCTGCTCCCTAGACAGCACAGTTCTGGGGATTGGGGTTAGGCTGACAGCGATCCGCCACTGCGTCTATCTCCGCCACCTGTTCACCTCGGTAGACGCCCGTCACTGTGGTGGCATGGACAGTGCCATCAGTGAACTCTTTAGTCAGGTGTGCGGTGAACGGGATTTCAATCTTATAATTATTTCCTGCCATTTTCACCACGCAGTAATGGTTGGCTGGGACATTCACCTCTACACTCATTGAGTGGCTGATTGTTTCAGTCACAGTGTTGCCGTTGGTGTGGGTTTTCTCAGATGTGACGGCGACACCAGCGGTAGCAGAGACTATTGGTATCCCTACTGTTATGGAGGTAGATATGGTCAGGGAGGAGGAGACGCTGGTCCCCCAGGTGCTCTGCCTCTGTGTCCCTTCTTCTAGCCGCACCGTCTGCTTCACCGAGTGGCAGTTGTTGTTGGTGGCTCTGTACTGTCCGAGCGTCACCGGTTTTTTGGAGAGTGTTAGCAGCTGATCGACATGGTACTCTACGTTAAAGATTCTCTGTGTGTATCTCTCCTTTTTCAGTGTCAGCAAATCAAAGTCACTTTTGTATTTTAACTCTTTGCCATTCAAAGGAATATATAATGTTTTCTGGTAAACTATTCCTATACCGTAATAATTTTTTGCAGCATAAACGTTGTGCTTTCCATGGGGTCTGATTGAGTTTCTTGGAATAGAACCTGAGAATGGTCTCCATTGCAAAAGCTCAAGGTTCTGCTCGTTAACTAGCAGATCAAACCGGGCATTTTGGTCCTCCTTCCTATGGCAGGGGTTATAGCAGTATGGTCCTTTCAAGGGACTTTAATGACCAGTGGACCAGTTACAGCCCTCGAGGGGGACGCAGATATAGTCGAGGCGTTTGGCTGCCTGGTTATCGATGCTCACTGTCCAGCTTGGTAGGGACCCGGTCCATCTGATCCACTTCAGATGTTTGTTTTCTCCGAAGTTGGGCCCGATCAATATCTGCTTCTGGAGAGTTTCTATCTGGGCTTCTGTGGAGGAAGGTTTGCTTATTTAGCAATGTCCAAATTCTCCTATTGAGAATTGCAGAATGTAGCAAAAATAGTGTAAAACGGATTGTATTCATTAGTGGTGCATTCAGAAGCATGGGGAAAGAGCTCTGCGTTCTTCATGCTTTCCCTATACATTTGAATGCACTGCTAATTGATACAATGTGTTACCACTAGCATTGCAACATTTTCCAAAAATTCTAGCAAGATTATTCTGGACATTTCTAAATAACCAGCAAATTAATATCAAAATGGTTTAGCAGAAAAAAATACCCCAGGGAAGTCGAAAATAAGGTTGATCCAAAAAAACTGAAATATCTCTTTAAAGAATGATTCTTCCGTTCAACCAATAACAAGTGGTACCCTGCCACTGTTTTGGGAAACAGCTGAGGGATTGGGCTGGAGAAATATAACCGCTCACAAATTCATACACAAAGCTACAGTGCATTCGGAAAGTATTCAGACCCCTTCCCTTTTTCCACATTTTGTTACGTTACAGCCTTATTCTAAAATTGATTAAATAAAACATTTTCCTCATCAATTTACACACAATACCCCATAATGGCAAAGCGAAAACCGTTTTTTAGAAATGTTTGCAAATGTTTAAAAAAAAACTGAAATACCTTATTTACATATGTATTCAGACAGTTTGCTATGAGATTCGAAATTGAGCTCAGGTGCGTCATGTTTCCATTGATCATCCTTGAGATGTTTCTACAACTTGAGTCCACCTGTGGTAAATTCAATTGATTGGACATGATTTGATAAGGTCCCACAGTTGACAGTGCATGTCAGAGCAAAAAACAAGCCCCAGGATTGTGTCGAGTAACAGATCTGGGGAAGGGTACAAAACAATTTCTGCAGCATTGAAGGTCCCCAAGAACACAGTGGCCTCCATCATTCTTAAAAGGGAGAATTTTTTATCCACCAAGACTCTTCCTAGAGCTGGCCGCCCGGCAAAACTGAGCAATCAGGGGAGAAGGGCCTCGGTCAGGGAGGTGACCAAGAACCCGATGGTCACTCTGACAGAGCTCCAGAGTTCCTCTGTGGAGATGGGAGAACCTTCCAGAAGGACAACCATCTCTGCAGCATTCCACCAATCAGGCCTAAATGGTAGAGTGGTTAGATAGAAGCCACTCCTTAGTCAAAGGCACATGACAGCCCGCTTGTAGTTTGCCAAAACTCTCAGAACATGAGAAAAAAAGATTAGCTGTTCTTATGAAACCAAGATTGAACTATTTGGCCTGAATGCCAAGCGTCACATCTGGAGGAAACCTGTCATCATCCCTAAGGTGAAGCATGGTGGTGGCAGCATCATGCTGTGGGGATGTTTTTCAGGGGCAGGGACTGGGAGACTAGTCAGGATCGAAGGAAAGATAAACGGAGCAAAGTACAGAGAGATCCTTGATTAAAACCTGCTCCAGAGCACTCAGGACCTCAGACTGTGGTAAAGGTTTACCTTCCAACAGGACAACGACCCAAAGCACACAGCCAAGACAACGCAGGAGTGGCTTCGGGACAAGCTCTAAATGTCCTTGAGTGGCCCAGCCAGAGCCCGGACTTGAACACAATCTAACATCTTTGAAGAGACCTGAAAATAGCTGTGTAGCGACGCTCCCCTTCCAACCTGACAGTGCTTGAGAGAATCTGCATAGAAGAATGGGAGAAACTCCCCAAATACAGGTGTGCCAAGCTTGTAGCGTCATACCCAAGAAGACTCGAGGCTGTAATAGATGCCAAAGGTTCTTCAACAAAGTACTGAATAAAGGGTTTGAATACTTATATAAATGTGATATTTCCGTTTTTTTATTTCAATAAATTTGCATACATTTCTAA
This sequence comes from Thymallus thymallus, assembly GCA_023634145.1. Taxonomy (NCBI): domain Eukaryota; kingdom Metazoa; phylum Chordata; class Actinopteri; order Salmoniformes; family Salmonidae; genus Thymallus; species Thymallus thymallus. The sequence goes on along the minus strand of CM042417.1, from coordinate 13,598,554 downwards.
AAACAGTTTTTGCTTTGTCATTATTGGGTAATGTGTGTAGATTGATGAGGAAAAACATAAATTTTATCAATTTTAGAATAAGGCTGTAACGTAACAAAATGTGGAAAAAGTCAAGAGGTCTGAATACTTTCCGAATGCACTGTATAAATGCAATGACTGACCATCCATGATATCAACATTTTAGTTGTAACAATGTTTTGAGACTATACAGTGTTTGTTAACAATTACATTGTTTACTAACAAAAAAGTGAAACAATGTTATATTTTGTTGTTTGACTGTTGAGTTAGCGTAATTTATAAGTTATATTCTTCAAGAATCCAAAGTACAAAAATGCATGTATCCATCAATCACAGATTGCCCCTTTAAAGCTAAGGAAACGTCACCCATGATTAGGAAAACTAGGAAAACTATTATTTTTAGTCACCTTGTCCTAGAGAGATTTACACAGTCCATATTGTCCAGGAGTTTCTAGTGGATAGACCACCTATGATCATCTGAAGTACCCAAAGTTTCTGCTGATATACCCTCCCTTTGCAACCCTAGTATTAGCAATCACTTTGGTAGTTATCAACAGAAAATGAAAAGTCATTGTTCAAAGCAAACAATACAAAATGAGGAACTATGCAGCTATGCATAGCCAAATGCACTATAGATAGACGGATCACATCACTCACCGTCAAGTGTGGTCACGATGCTCTTAGTGACACGGTGTGAGAGCTGCCTGTTCATCAGCTCTGGAGGTTCATCCATACCCAGAGAACATTGCAGCAGAAAGCCACAGGCTACAAATGCTGTCAGTATCATCTGATAGATAAAGAGGATGTAGAGAATACTCGTAAAGAACTAGGACTGACATCACACCATATTGTAAAATAGCCATGTATAGATGGAAAGAACTTCCTGTTGAACAGCACTCTGCATCACTCACCTTTACAAATTCCTCTCAGCTTCTTGTCAAGATGGGGCTGACTCTCCACAACAACTCCACAGCTTTTATAGTATATTGTTGGGTTAATGATTTGCTATTTAGGTGATTAAAAAACTGTAGTTCCAATGAAGTCACTTGAGTCACTTATTTTACTGATACATCTGAATTCAATTCTAGAGTTTCCTTGTTGTATTATTTACAATGAACTGTTGAACTGATGTGATACCCAGCCTAAATTTACATCTGTAGCTTAACAGTACACACTGTTCCTGTCATACTCATATGGTTAATCTGAGATGAATACATCAAGTTTATTAATTTTAAATTAATGTTTATAGCCATTTATGCTTGAAGAATATAACTTATAAATGCCTCATTAAGAATATAACCTATAAAGTCTTACTCCAAAACCCCTATGTACAGTGGGGAGAACAAGTATTTGATACACTGCTGATTTTGCAGGTTTTCCTACTTACAAAGCATGTAGAGGTCTGTAATTCTTATCATAGGTACACTTCAACTGTGAGAGACGGAATCTAAAACAAAAATCCATAAAATCACATTGTATGATTTTTAAATAATTAATTTGCATTTTATTGCATGACATAAGTATTTGATCACTTACCAACCAGCAAGAATTCCGTCTCTCACAGACCTGTTAGTTTTTCTTTAAGAAGCCCTCCTGTTCTCCACTCATTACCTGTATTAACTGCACCTGTTTGAACTCGTTACCTGTATAAAAGACACCTGTCCACACACTCAATCAAACAGACTCCAACCTCTCCACAATGGCCAAGACCAGAGAGCTGTGTAAGGACATCAGGGATAAAATTGTAGACCTGCACAAGGCTGGGATGGGCTACAGGACAATAGGCAAGCAGCTTGGTGAGAAGGCAACAACTGTTGGCGCAATTATTAGAAAATGGAAGAAGTTCAAGATGACTGTCAATCTCCATCGGTCTGGGGCACCATGCAAGATCTCACCTCGTGGGGCATCAATGATCATGAGGAAGGTGAGGGATCAGCCCAGAACTACACGGCAGGGCCTGGTCAATGACCTGAAGAGAGCTGGGACCACAGTCTCAAAGAAAACCATTAGTAACACACTGCGCCGTCATGGATTAAAATTCTGCAGCGCATGCAAGGTCCCCCTGCTCAAGCCAGCGCATGTCCAGGCCCGTCTGAAGTTTGCCAATGACCATCTGGATGATCCAGAGGAGGAATGGGAGAAGGTCATGTGGTCTGATGAGACAAAAATTGAGCATTTTGGTCTAAACTCCACTCGCCGTGTTTGGAGGAAGACGAAGGATGAGTACAACCCCAAGAACACCATCCCAACCGTGAAGCATGGAGGTGGAAACATCATTCTTTGGGGATGCTTTTCTGCAAAGGGGACAGGACGACTGCACCGTATTGAGGGGAGGATGGATGGGGCCAGGTATCGTGAGATCTTGGCCAACAACCTCCTTCCCTCAGTAAGAGCATTGAAGATGGGTCGTGGCTGGGTCTTCCAGCATGACAACGACCCGAAACACACAGCCAGGGCAACTAAGGAGTGGCTCCGTAAGAAGCATCTCAAGGTCCTGGAGTGGCCTAGCCAGTCTCCAGACCTGAACCCAATAGAAAATCTTTGGAGGGAGCTGAAAGTCCGTATTGCCCAGCGACAGCCCCGAAACCTGAAGGATCTGGATGGAGGAGTGGGCCAAAATCCCTGCTGCAGTGTGTGCAAACCTGGTCAAGAACTACAGGAAACGTATTTTTGTTTTAGATTCTGTCACTCACAGTTGAAGAGTACCTATGATAAAAATTACAGACTTCTACATGCTTTGTAAGTGGGAAAACCTGCAAAATCGGCAGTGTATCAAATACTTGTTCTCCCCACTGTAATTGTAAACAAACATTGCATAGCTTCAAAACATGGTGGTTAAAACTATAATTTTTTTATCTCATGGATGGTCAATCCTTGCAACAACTGCTCTCTCTATGAATAAGCCTATTAGTCATAACATTTCTAAAGAAAGATGTTTACCAAAAAAGTGGTTGGATATTGTTTGAATCCCAGATTGCCCAATCAACTGTGGAAGTGAGCCAGAACATTTATCAGTTACGGGCTTTCCCGTCTTCATACACACCCTGCAACTCCAATGTAATCTAACTTCCTTGTTGTTCGATCTGTTTTCCAGTGAATTCATACAATATTAACCATTGATAATAAAACTGGTTCCAATGAAAACACACACAGAGCTACAGTCGTATGCAAAAGCACCCCTGACAATTTCCATGATTTCCATTTATAAATAAATTGGGTGTTTGGATCAGCAATTTCATTTTGATCTATCAAATAACTGATGGACACAGTAATATTTCAGTAGTGAAATTAGGTTTATTGGATTAACAGAAAATTTGCAATATGCATCAAAATGAAATTAGACAGGTGCATAAATTTGAGCACCCCAACAGAAAAATCACATCAATATGTAGTAGAGCCTCCTTTTGCTCAAATAACAGCCTCTAGACGCTTCCTATAGCCTCTAATGAGTGTCTGGATTCTGGATGAAGGTATTTTGGACCATTCCTCCTTACAAAACATCTCCAGTTCAGTTAGGTTTGATGGTTGCCGAGCATGGACAGCCTGCTTCAAATCATCCCACAGATTCTCAATGATATTCAGGTCTGGGGACTGGGATGGCCATTCCAGAACATTGTACTTGTTCCTCTGCATAAATGCCCGGGTACAGCTTCTCCTTGTGCAAAGTGCGCTGTGTGCACAGTGACACCATCTACAGCAAGATGATGTTGTAGGTCTTTGGAGGTGGTCTGTGGGCTGTTTTTGACCGTTCTCACCATCCTTCGCCTTTACCTCTCCGATATTTTACTTGGCCTGCCACTTCTGGCCTTAACAAGAACTGTGCCTGTGGTCTTCCATTTCCTCACTATGTTCCTCACAGTGGACACTGACAGCTTACATCTCTGCGATAGCTTCCCCTAAACCATGTTGCCACTCTTCAGAGGAGAGTCAAAGAGAACAACAACTTGCAATTGGCCACTTTAAATACCTTTTCTCATGATTGGATGCACTTGTCTATGAAGTTCAAGGCTTATTGAGCTCACCAAACCAATTGTGTGTCCCAATTAATCAGTGCTAAGTAGTTACAGGTATTTAAATCAACAGAATGACAAGTGTGCCCAAATTTTTGCATAGCCTATTTTTCACATCTGATTTAAATTCATACAACTTAATATTGCTACACTAAAAATCTTTGTCTGGACAATACCCCAGTACTCAGCTTTTATTAGAAAATGAATGGCATGCCACTGTGATCATTTTCTGTGACGACAGAGTAAATTATTATGCAGCCTCAGAGGGGTGCCCAAACTTTTGCATACGACTGTATATTATCTCCTGCAGCACTGTGAAGGCCAGTAAAGCTGAACACACACCCAGGCAGCATTTAGACAGGCAGCCCAATTATGATGTTTGTTCCACTAATTGGAAAAAACAATTACATCAGATCTTTTCGCACATTCTTCAGAGCTACTCTGATTGGTAAAAAGTGAAAAAAAAAAAAAAAAAAATCAGAATTGGGCTGATGGTGTAAACGCAGCCATAATCCTCCTGTCAAAATGCTTTATTACCTCTTGAAGTTTCTTTCCTTCTTTATGCGTTTTACCCAATCAGTTGTGTTGTGACAAGGTAGTGGTGGTATACAGAAGATAGCCCTATTTGGTAAAAGACCAAGTCCATATTATGGCAAGAACAGCTCAAATAAGCAAAGAGAAACGACAGTCCATCATTACTTTAAGACAAGAAGGTCAGTCAATCCGGAAAATGTCAACCCATCTCAAAATCAACTGTTCAGAGGAGACTGCATGAATCAGGCCTTCATGAACTCTGCATGTGTGGTTCCCACCATGAAGCACGGAGGAGGAGGTGTGATGGTGTGGGGGTGCTTTGCTGGTGACACTGTCAGTGATTTATTTAGAATTCAAGGCACACTTAACCAGCATCGCTACCACAGCATTTTTCTGCGATACACCATCCCATCTAGTTTGCGCTTAGTGGAACGATCATTTGTTTTTCAACAGGACAATGACCCAAAACACACCTCCAGGCTGTGTAAGGGCTATTTGACCAAGGAGAGTGATGGAGTGCTGCATCAGATGACCTCAACCCAATTGAGATGGTTTGGGATGACCTAGGCAGAGTTGCAAAGAAAAATCCATATCTTCCTCTGTCCAGTGTCCGTGTTCTTTTGCCCATCTTAATCTTTTCTTTTTATTGGCTAGTCTGAGATATGGCTTTTTCTTTGCAACTCTGCCTAGAAGGCCAGCATCCCGGAGTCGCCTCTTTACTGTCGACGTTGAGACTGGTGTTTTGCGGCTACTATTTAATGAAGCTGCCAGTTGAGGACTTGTGAGGCGTCTGTTTCTCAAACTAGACACTCTAATGTACTTGTCCTCTTGCTCAGTTGTGCACCGGGGCCTCCCACTCCTCTTTCTATTCTGTTTAGAGACAGTTTGCGCTGTTCTGTGTAGGGAGTAGTACACAGCGTTGTACGAGATCTTCAGTTTCTTGGCAATTTCTCGCATGGAATAGCCTTCATTTCTCAGAACAAGAATAGACTGACGAGTTTCAGAAGAAAGTTCTTTGTTTCTGGCCATTTTGAACCTGTAATCGAACCCACAAGTGCTGATGCTCCAGATACTCAACTAGTCTAAAGAAGGCCAGTTTTATTGCTTCTTTAATCAGCACAACAGTTTTCAGCTGTACTAACATAATTGCAAAAGGGTTTTCTAATGATCAATTAGCCTTTTAAAATGATAAACTTGGATTAGCTAACACAACGTGTCATTGGAACACAGGAGTGATGGTTGCTGATAATAGGTCTCTGTACGCCTATGTAGATATTACATAAAAAATCAGTTTCCAGCTACAGTAGTCATTTACAACATTAGCAATGTCTACACTGTATTTCTGATCAATTTTATTTTATTTTAATGGACAAAGAAAGGCAAATGTGCCTTTCTTTCAAAAACAAGGACATTTCTAAGTGACCTCAAACTTTTGAACGGTTGAGTATATATAAAGTATATATATAGTGTGTGTGCATGTATGTTATCGGAACTATTTATTGAGTTTTAGTTGGTATCCTGCCGGAAGGAAGCAGGACAATTACTAGTATCATGTACAGCACCAGTATTTAACCCTTTTATAGTGCCCTATCTACTAAGGTTTCTCAAATTGATGTTACACACAGGTAATTGCATATTTTCCCTATTCATGTCTATTTACACATTTTCAGATGGAGGTTTTAGGTATATGTGATGTACTTGATGTAATCACAGACATAATTCCGCTGCTAAATCACTCTCCTGCTTTGCCGTTTTGTCTGATCAGCTGTCGGGCTGCGGCATTGACAAGACATTTAAATCTCCAAGATTGATGGTGATACGTGGTTTACAATTTATCTGCACTGCCTCAATATCCTCTCTCTCAATTGAGAAGTTACAGCCGCTCCTAACTAAGCTGCTAAAATGAGTATTTCATAGGGTCGTTTGGGGCATAGGCCGCTGCAATAATCTGTGCAGTCTTTAAGTAGATTACTGCTGGACTGTTTGAGGATGCTTGTCACCTTCCCTCCCCTCTCTGTTTTGGGATTTAAATATCTGGCTGGCCCACTATAATCCCAATGAAAATAGGTGGGCAAACTCTGATTGCTGGTCGTAGTGAAAAAAGTATCTCTCACTATACTTTCAATGCATTTTCTGAAAAAGGTGCAAAATATAAAAGGGCTGTAAACAGTGTTTACGTGCATTCACCCTCAACTGCTCACGGCTGATCGGTGGCTCCAATTGGTTCAGCAGCGGTGTCTGTTAGGGATGACCTTACGACCTCAGAAACCTTCGTCAGTGGAGGTCTCAGTGCATCCAGGATCCGTGCTTATCAAAAGATCTTGAACTAACTCTCTCTCTCTCTCTCTCTCTCTCTCTCTCTCTCTCTCTCTCTCCAGGCTGATGCTGATGATGGGGGTGTTGTTCTGCTGCGGGGCGGGCTTCTTCATCCGTAGGCGCATGTACCCCTCGCCCTTCAGCGACGAACCGGCCTTCAACGTCTCCTTCACCAGGCAACCTGTATCCACGCCAGGTCAGTAGACTAAGAGACACACATGCCAACATCGCACTGCACTTGACTTTCAAAAGTAATTTACACTTAAGCTTTGGGGGTTTTATCCCTGAGATTGTTGGGTTATAAATGGATTTAGTCTTAAGCCCTTAAAGTGTACTTATACGTGCCACAATGCAATGTTGTTTTGTTGGTGGAATACGCTTATAGTAAGCCTGTTGTTTTGCCATGAGAAACAAGACATTATCAGATCTATCAGCATTGGAATATCAGTTTTCTCAAATTCAATGAGGTTTCATTCTGATGAAGACGTCATTGAAGGTGGGGAAAACCAGTTGAAAGTTTCTATCGGCTGATTGAGCCACACCAGTTGAGCATGCTGTAAGCATTTATTTTTAGGAAGCCATGAGAAAATTGTTGCCCTTGCCTAACGATTGCGCTGAAGCTTCCAACTCGGCTATCCACACCATAAGGCGATAGTTCTCGTGTATATTAAGACTACAGCCATTGCAATGGGAGGGCATAATGTTTATTTTTTTCACAGACGAAGGAGGTCCTGCAGATCTATGTCCAGATAAAGTGTCCGGGGTGAAAAAGTTTAATTAAAAAAGTTGTGTGAGGACAAAACTAAGAATGAATTAGTTATTAAGAGTAAAAAGCGAAAACGTTTGGCAGGTAGCCAAGTAGCAACAAGCAGTACGGAGACAACACGGAAGTGCGTTGTGTTACCAGTTGTGTGTGTCTGTGTGTTCATTTAATCAGGCCTAATTATGTTCATTTCAGGTGCAGTGAGATAATTAAAATGGCTGCTGATGAGATTGTGTACTGGATAACCTAGAGATATACACACACACACACACACACACACACACAGCTGCTCTAAATCCAAGTAATGTATTTAGGCTAAATTTATGTGTATGGTTTTGGTTTCCAAGGCTGCTGATTGCGAACTTTGCAGCATGGGTTGGAGACAGACTGTTATTTTCTCCTAGGACTTAATTTGAATTTCCATGGCAACTTTACAAATTGGTGTGTGTGTTCAAGATGTATAATGCATCCCAACATGCTGTTGCTCACCAGGATACACACACACACATTTTAAATACTTTATTTTATTTGAAAATGTACACTAAAAAAGGATCCAAACATTTCAAAGGTCCCTGTATGCATGGACACTCATGGGTACAGAAAGCACCTCCTTCTCCAATCAGCTAGGCTGCCCACGACAGCTAAAACAGAGCAGTATCTAGACAACTGATTTGCACACACACACACACAAAATGTAAATTGAGACCATGTGACAAACAAGTCGATGTTTCATTGGTTAATGGTGTGTGTTCGAACACACAGTTTGCAATTCCAATTTCAAAACGAGCGCCCAAGAGAAAAACCTTAAGCACACCTTAAGCACATTATTCCCTATTTTTATCACTTGTGGGGAAATTGAGAGAGAGCCACCAGGCATATCAAAAGAGTCTCCTGAACTGAAATTAAATGGTTTCCTTTGTGGGGTCCAGCATTTTGGTCCCCACACTGTTCCCAGACCCCACTACAATACTGGGCTCCAGGTCTTGGGACCCCATTATGACTGACACACACACACACACACACACACACACACACACACACACACACACACACACACACACACACACACACACACACACACACACACACACACACACACACACACACACACACACACACACACACACACACACACACACACACACACACACACACACACACACACACACACACACACACACGCCTAAAATAGTATTTTTCTTTGTGTGGACTGGTGAAATGTCCCCACTTGTCTGAATTTTCCTTGTTTTACTAAAACATACACTTTGTGGGGATGTTTGTCATAAATATTTGATGTGTTGCTTCCTGTGTCAGAACATTTAAGTGGGGGCTGTGAGCTGTTTAGGAGGAGGCTGAAAGAGAAACGGCTAGTGTCAGACCATCTTACAATCATTGTATTGGTACCATTGACTTATTCCACATTTTGTTTTACAGCCTGAATTCAAAATGCATTAAATATATTGTTATCTTACCCATGTACATAAAATACCCCATCATGAAAGTGAAAACATGTTTTTAGAAATGTTTGCTAATTTATTTAAAATTAAATACTGAAATATCTAATAAGTATTCACACCCCTGAGTCAATACATGTTAGAATCACCTGTGATTCTTTCTGGTTAAGTCTCTAAGAGCTTTGCACACCTGGGTTGTAAAATATTAGCACATTTACATTTTTTTAATTCTTCAAGCTCTGTCAAGTTTGTTGTTGATCATTGCTAGACGGCCATTTTCAAGTCTTGCCATTGATTTTCAAGCCGATTTAAGTCAAAACTGTAACTAGGTCACTCAGGAACAAACAGGATGCATGTTTTGGAATTATTCTGTACAGGCTTCCTTTTCAGTCTGCCATTTAGGTTCAAACAGTTAGAGTTGAATGGCTGTGATAGGAGAAAACTGAGGATGGATCAACAACGTTGTATTTACTCCACAACACTAAATTCACCATTGGCCTCATAGTGAAATTCCTGAGTGGTTTCCTTCCTCTCCGGCAACTGAGTTTGGAAGGATGCCTGTATCTTTGTAGTGACTGGGTGTATTGATACACAACCAAAGTGTAATTAATAACTTCACCATGCTCAAAGAGATATTTAATGTCTGCTTTTGTATTACCCATCTACCAATAGGTGCCTTTCTTTGCTAGGGGTTGGAAAACCTCCCTGGTCTTTCTGGTAGAATCTGTGTTTAAAATGTACTGCTCGACTGTGGAACCTTACAGATGATTGTACGTGTGGGGTACAGAGATGAGGTAGTCATTCAAAAAGCATGGTAAATACTATTATTGCACACAGAGTGAGTCCATGCAACGTTTATGTGACTTGTTAAACAAATGTTTTACTCCTGAACTTATTTAGGCTTACCATAACAAAGGGGTTGAATACTTATTGACTCAAGACATTTCAGCTTTTCATGTTTAATGAATTTGTAAAACTTTCAAAAAATATTTTTCCACTTTGACATTATGGGGTATTGTGGGTAGGCCAGTGACACAAAATCTAATTTAATCAATTTTATATTCAGGCTGTAACACAACAAAATGTGTACGAAGTCAAGGGGTGTGAATCCTTTCTGGAGGCACTGTACATGTACTGTAGGCTAAATGTCTGGGTAATGGTTTGTTTCTATTGAGTGTCGGCGTCTGTACTAAGAATTTAATTCTCTGACATATTTTGATAACACGTTTTTTATTTAACCTTTTATTTAACAAGGCAAGTCAGTTAAGAACAAATTCTTATTTACAATGACGGCCTACACCGGATAAACTCAGACGACGCTGGGCCAATTGTGCGCCGCCCTATGGGACTCCCAATCATGGCCGGTTGTGATACAGCCTGGATACGAACAAGGTTGTTTGTAGTGATGCCTCTAGCACTGAGATGCAGTGTCTTAGACCACTGCGCCACTTGGGAGCCCAAGTGTAAATACTGAGGGGTGTGAATATTTTCTGAAGGCACTGTATATTTGTTGTTATTCTCCATTACCCTCCTCTTAAATGATGACAACCAATGATGCAATGCCCGCAGTTTAAATAGAGTGGTTGGTGGTGGATTTGTTCTTTCATATCAGAGAACTGTTTGCTGTGTTGTTTTCGCAATGTGATGGGAGTGTTTAGAAGTGAGTTCCAAACTTTCCACTTCATAAAGCTTTCATCAGACCGATATCACCCAGTCTCAAGACAACTGGGTCACAGTTGCCACCATTATCCCACACATTTAATTCGTTGCCAACAGGGTAGAAAATCACCTCACACAACATCTCAGAAATAGCGTAGAAATATCGCTGACTCAACTTGAACAAGCCATCATCACTATTATTTGGCCTTTTTCCCAGACTAAATCCTACTGGTGGCAAAACTCCAGTCACAACAGTTTCCTTTGCACCAAATAAGCAGAATAAGAGAAGCGAAGTCAACTGTAAACAAATATGACACCAGCAATATGGCCTCTCAACTTCCAGCATTTGCAGAATGACCAGTAGGAAAGATATCTGATGACATTCAATTTGTACATTCAAAATGAGCTAACCACGATTTACCTGGAGGGGGTTCAACCAACCTGCTTGTACCAAAGATGTTCTACTAAGATAGACCACATCTGTCTCATCTATCTGTGCTTGTACTGTAGCTTGTCTATTTTTTACCAACGTCTTTCCTTCCCTAGTTAACCTTCTGGTATAGAAATAAAAGAGCTAGATGTTGCTCTCATAGTTGCTATGTCATTGAAAGTGGGTTTATTGAGGCTTCTTCACATCATGTACGATAAAGGGGCGCATGGACCTTTTTAGCTGTACATCAGGATTGACCCAGGTTAAAAAGGCCTCTAGGGTTCTCCTGGATCTATCCAGAGAGGAATAGAACCCTTCCTCCACCTAGTTCCTTGGCTCTATGTGTTCCTCGTTATCATCGGTGTCCCCTCAGGAGTCACTGAGAGTAGGAGAACAGCACACTCTCTCGTTATCATGAAACGTTCTATGCTTCAATCCTTCCCTCTGCTTTACACACAAGATTTGAGTAAGGAGGATGAGAGGAAGAGTGGATTAAGTTATTGAAAGAGAATGTTTCTAGAATTCAGGGCTTTGTTGAGTTGAGACGTTAGTAGAAATGTTAAGCGAATAAGTGAGATCCACAATCACTTTCAATCGCTGGCCTCCCAAACTTTTCAGACAGACTTCAAACTGCCATTCGGACTGAAAAGTAGGGCACCTAATCATACTGCCGGCTTTCCCAACGAATGCTTATCGGAATGGGCAAAAATAAATGGGATTGTTCATTATATCATTCAGTCATGCAGAAAATTGTATTGAGTGCTCCAATAATATAGGGATGTTTGTCATTCTTGAGTTCGATGGCTATGGAGTTCCATACACTGGAGAAATGAACGTGAGGGAGAGCACTGTCATTGCTTTGTTTCGCTGTCACTGGGTTGTTGTGCGTCACAAAGCATCAATAAACCCATTAACGTGGCTTATTCCTTTCATGTTATATCAGTGAAAATGGAAAACAAATATCAAGTGTTTATTCAGAATGGGTTTCCAAATTGATCCTGTGTTTTCTGATTTTCAATCAGTTCGGAAATAGACTTTCAAGTAGGTACAGGTGACTGGGCTGCCAAGTGTATTAAGCTTCAACTCCGTTTTGAAAACAATCGAAATACTGCTTTTTGTACAGCAAAGTTTGATTGTAATGGCAATGATTATAGTAGTGCATGGTGCACTTATGTTTTTAAAGGAAACAGGAAATTCAAATAGCCATGCAATCACCAGACCCAAACACATTACACACACACACACGTACTCTTTTGTTCACAGAATGTATATTTGTATGATACATTTGTAAAAAGATGATTAACAGTGGTCTCTCTCTGTGTCTTCCCCATGCAGTATCCCAGCAACCTGGCATGGTGGGCTACGGTGACCCTGGCGTTATGACATCACCCCTCACCCCCACCTACCCCATCCAGCCCGGCCCTGCCCACATGAGCGCCTACCCTCCACCGCCCTCATACTGCAACCACCCTCCCCCGCCCTACGAACAAGTGTTCCGGACAGCAGAGAAGAGGTAAAGGCTGCCAGTCACTGCGGCCTCATCGACGGAGACCATTGGCGTCCCCTCCGTTTCTTCTCCTTCATGGTGACATCATCACGAGCAGAACTGACAGGACAAGGAGAGGAGGGGACAGCTACAGTCTGTCTGCCACTGTTATACCTTCACAATCAGCCCATGCGCTCAAGAGACAGACAACCACCTTCAGAGACAAACTGCCTTCTGGGGACCTGTGCTGCAGGCGGTGGTCTTCTGGAGAAAGACAGGCTGAATTTATCTCCATGGTTTGGATTTCACCGTCATTCACCCTTTCTCTATTTTGCCCACTTTTTTTTCACAAAAGCATAATAATCCTTTTCTGCTGTCAATGCCATCTTGATGGGCATGGTCTTGCCTGCGACTGTGATATGTACTGAGTCACTCATAGACTCCTGTAAATGGGTGTTCATGCCACAGGCACCAAACTGTGGAAGTTAATGAAGAAAGCTGACCCAAGATCAGCACATTGCTTTTAGATTAATATGGATTCAAGTTAACATTGGGGTAGAAAAGCTGATCCAGGACCAGGACATAAGACTAACCACTATCTAAACTGCACATGAGTAATAGCAAATTGGAGTTGAAAGACACCTTGGAGAAGTTAAAACTAAAGGTGTTTAAATGGATTAAAGGTTCAAAGACTTTCCTATTATGAGGCTGAATAATTGGGCTTCTCTCTGTAGCTGCCTGTGTTCGCCTAACACTTTGAGAAAATGTTAAATAGACAATAAACACTTGTCAAGACGCCCTGCGCTAATTGTGCCCAGTGCTGTGAATGAGAAGGAAACAGACCTGGATTTATCGGAACCTATTATGTGCATTGGAGAGAGCGGTAATTTGGAGAGGCCGATTTGTTTGCAATGTTTTATTCACATTATGGATGTGTGTGTATATTCCTGCTGTGCTGACTGTGGCGATTCGTCGCTCTGGATCGGGACACCACAAACTGGCAGATAATGTGCCCCGTGTAGCTCAGTTGGTAGTGCATTGCGCTTGCAACGCCAGGGTTGTGGGTTCGATTCCTATGGGGGACCTGTACGGAGGTACGCACTCCCAACTGTAAGTCGCTCTGGATAAGACCATGACTAAAATGTAAATGTAGAATAAAATCAACCAGCCGGACCTGAGAGTCACATGGTTTCAAATGATAATTTCAGTCAGTGACTTTATGGCTATGGTGAAACCTACCACAATTCTACCCATTCCATATTCTCGAAGCATCCATTTCTCTCTACTTGATGTGATCACCATAGAAGTTCAGCCATGGTTCGCAAAGATAGACTTCAGTTTGTACAGTAAGGAGATCGAACAGAATGAGAATGAACCCAAATCGATATGTTTGTTTCGCACACACACGCAGGTTACATTTTGCTGAGCAGCTCAAGGAATTTGCTTATGGGAAACTGCTTACTTATGGATTGTCAATTTATGTGCTGCAATAATCTCTAGACAAAGTACTGGTAGTCACAAAAGCTAGCTGCACTCTTTCAGTAGCCTAGTTCATCAAACACGATGTACCATCTCTGTTTCCCATTTAAACATCTCACATTAGAATGTTATGAATACGGAACTCTCTTACATTTCTGACAATACAAAATGTTTTGATTTCACATAACAAACATTCTACATGTGAGCTTGATAGCTTGTTTATGTATAGTAGAGATCCCATGTCTCGCAATGGTTGACCAGAAAGTACCAGGATATGTTCTTCTGTTTACAATTATTTGTCAGAGTGGATCAGTCACTCAATCCCTCTACCAACACTAATCATGTGAACATTTCCTAAGATAGGGAGGTGACTCTCTTCTGGGCAGGATACGGGACATTACCATCTGTTAAACAGATCTAACTAACCGCCCAGTGTTAACACAACTGTCAATAACACAACTGTCATTGACTGGGAATGTCCTTGAGGATGTTGCTCCATTTGTAGATGTTAGCTGGCAAACTGGGTACGTAGACCCTATTAGAGCAGAACCAAGGAGGAAGATGTATTGTAAGTGTTACTATTGGATGTTGTGCATACATTTGGCTATTATTACATATTTCTATTTGATCATTTAACTATGCAACCAAGGTTTAAAAATGTGATTTGTAGAGCTAGTTAGGATTTGCTTTTACTGTTGTACCAGACGGTTGGTTTGCCATTTTACGTTACTACAACTAAAACAAAATCCATCCATGATATGGTTAATAAAGTTTCCTTCTGATTTGAAGTTAGTGTTGATTTATTCACTTTAAAGTTGTCCGTGACTGCCTTCTCACTGTTCAGTCCTGCTTTGAGATTGTTTTATACTTGGTCATATTTGTTCAATTAAAATATTCATCTGGAAGGAAAACTGCTCCCCTCAGATAAAATGTAGAATGTCCAATTCTGACTAAACTCCATAAACATTCTATAGAATGGTATCCATCTCTCTTGCTTGTATTCTTACATAAAATCTGCTAGAAGCCACATTTCTCCTCATTAACTTGTACTGTACTGTTTAATTCATGTAGTTCAATACCACTGCAGACTGAATATTTCTAACACTGATTCATCACGGAATGTTAGATTAGGGTGACTTAACAGTACATATAACTCCAAGCAATGGTAGTCCTAACTTGGAAGTGATAAGTGGGCGTAATTAATGCTTATGTAACATTCACATTGGCCTGAGGTGGCTTTCTAAAGAACACTAATTGGCCAAACCCCGTTAGAGATCCTCCTACTCATACGTTAAATAAAACCATCTGTTCGGTACCTCTAATATTGAGATGCACCACTTTTTAGACCATTGACCAATGTTTTCCACCCCCAAAACCAAGTCAGTCTTCTAAAGGCAGGTAAGAATGCGTTTGACTTAAGACGTACTGTCACACTCGGTAAGTCAGCAATTGAAGCCCAGTTTATTGTACAACATTCATAATGTAACGCTGGGTCGCCTGAGGGGAAACTATCCACGGGAAAAGGTCAACACAGCATTTAAAAGTCCTCTCTTCAACACACTAACCATTTAACAAAGTCCTCTCTTCAGCACACTAACCATTTAACAAAGTCCTCTCTTCAGCACACTAACCACATGGAAAAAAACACTAACATACAAAGAACCACGCCACTTTACTGTTAGACATTAACGTTTGACTGACACGCACATGTTGTTCTCTGACGTCCCCCATGCAAAGACAATGACAGTCTCTAGGTAAGAGGGGGTCGCACTAAAAAACAGTGGGACAAGGATTAGAGATCACATACAGAGGAGGAGGAGATCTGGATAGGCATGCAGAGTTTTCTTCCCATTCACAACAAAACCCAACACTGTACACACACACAGCGTTTACAGATTTAAAGGCCTAGGGCTTTGGGTTGTCTGAAAACAGCAGCAGGGGACAACATCCCTCCCCAGGCAGCAGTTCGGGGGTCCTGGGCTGAGGGTTCCCTTCGTCAAGACCCCGGGGGTCCATCACACCCATACACCTCCAACCCCCTCATCCAAGAGCCCTGCTCGTCGCACTCTCCCAATGTTCCACAATGTTCAGAATGGGAGGGGGATGAGGTCCGTCTACACCCCCAAAGGTTAAAGTTCAAATGCAGGGAAGCAGGAAGACTCCGGCTGGGTCAACTCTGACAGGTAGTGGATAGCCCCGGCCATACCTGGATAAGAGAGAATGGTTAATTTCAAATTCAATAAAGTGACATTAAAATGGTATCAACAGCAGCTAATGCTCAATTATTTCACAATTTACAACAGTCAAATACACACTACACAAGAAATAAAATCAGCAAAAAACTTTAAAATACATGTTTTCTGTGAGTAAGGATGGAGAAAGAGACCAGGTTCACATTACAAGCAGAAACAGTACAACCTAGGGTTGGGCGGTATACTGTATGTCAGGGTATTTCGAAATACCCTCAGTATGATTTTCCAATACAGTTTAATAAGTTAAAACATTTGTACATTTTAAATACATACCTGCAGTCAACTTATGCATTAGGTAATAGATAAAGCAGACCATGTTAATCATTTCGCCTGTTAGATAATTTTTCATTATAAAGCTTACCGGCACTAGGTTTACAAAAACAGCTGTTGTTTGTTTACAAACAAGCACAATGAGCAAAATGGGAGCTTTGCAAGGTGAGTCACTCCTGCAGCGCAACTAAAGTGAGGTGATCAAGTTACACTTGTATGAAATTGACTACTAATGTTAGCCAGCTATATATACGGTGCACTCGGAAAGTATTCATTATTTTTCCACATTTTGTTACATTACAGCCTTATTCTAAAATGGATTATATTGTTTTTTACCCTCATCAATCTACACAAAATACCCCATAATGACAAAGCAAACATATATAAAAAAAAATACAAATCTGAAATATCACATTTACAAAAGTATTCAGACCCTTTACACTGTGGGTACACCAGTAGTGAAATATTACATAATGTATCCAGGTATTACATACAAAGACATGAACATTCAATATTCTAGGTTGTACAGTCAACATGGGTCCATATATTATTAATAAAATTAAACTGCTGCAGTATTTTTTACCAGACTGTTTATCAGTGGAAGATTAATTCAGGCAGGGATGGGAAAAGTGAGCGTACGTGTTTGTTAGTGTGCGAGTGAGTGAGGAGAGAGAGAGGGCAGCAACTGGTCGCCATGGAGACGTGGAGGTAAAACACCAGGCAAGAGGTTTCATGTGGCCGCACACAACACGTGGAGGGGATAGGGTGGATGGGGAGACATAGCTAGCATAGGGAACCCCCACCAGCGGACCAATGGCAGAATCAAACATTGCCAAACTGAAGGTAACAATTGCCACACTCAGATTATTTGGACTGTGCCCGTTGACAGCCGTTATAATGTAAGATCAGCCTTGCCTGACCAGCTAATAAAGTAAATGAAGTTGTCTTCACACCCTCAAACAACATTTATCAGATCATAATTATAGCAAAAAATTACTTAAAATATTACCTCAATTATCACCCAGTCATAGTGATGAATGTATTACCTCAATTATCGCCCAGTCATAGTGATGAATATATTACCTCAATTATCACCCAGTCATAGTGATGAATATATTACCTCAATTATCACCCAGTCATAGTGATGAATATATTACCTCAATTATCACCCAGTCATAGTGATGAATATATTACCTCAATTATCACCCAGTCATAGTGATGAATATATTACCTCAATTATCACCCAGTCATAGTGATGAATATATTACCTCAATTATCACCCAGTCATAGTGATGAATATATTACCTCAATTATCACCCAGTCATAGTGATGAATATTACCTCAATTATCACCCAGTCATAGTGAGGCAGAAATATTAAGTCTCAGGAAGTTTTTAGAGAAGAGCCTCACATAGATGAAGTAGTGCAGAAGTTGTTTAGAGTGCACTTTTATTTCCTAAATACATTTCAAATGTATTGGAGATCATTGTTATCAAGTCATTTCACATGGCATGGAACATTAGAATTGTGTTAATCGTGTAGGGTCAATCTCTCAGTGAAACACAGAGGCTCCTCTCCTCCATCTCCCTCTTTGACTTGAGAAACACACGAGTCTCCTCTCCTCCATCTCCCTCTGACTAGAGAAACACAGAGGCTCCTCTCCTCCATCTCCCTCTGACTAGAGAAACACAGAGGCTCCTCTCCTCCATCTCCCTCTTTGACTAGAGAAACAGAGGCTCCTCTCCTCCATCTCCCTCTGACTAGAGAAACACAGAGGCTCCTCTCCTCCATCTCCCTCTGACTAGAGAAACACAGAGGCTCCTCTTCTCCATCTCCCTCTTTTACTACACTGATCGAGGGATGAGTCTAGTGGTGGAAAAAGTACACAATTGTCATACTTGAGTAAAATGAAAAGGTTAAAGTATATGTAATACATCAAATTCCTTATATTAAGCAAACCAGCTGGCTGTTGTGTTTACAGACATGTTCAATCTCTCCCTATACCTGTCTGTTGTCCCAACATGCTTCCAGACAGCCACCATTGTCCCTGTACCTAAGAAAGCAAAGTTAACTGAACTCACCTCTGTCACCATGAAGTGCTTTGAGAGACTAGTCAAGGATCATATTACCTCCACCTTACCTGACACCCTAGGTGGTGAAGGTAGGAAACAACACCTTCTCCTCGCTGATCCTCAACACTGGGGCCCCACAAGGGTGAGTGCTCAGCCCCCTCCTGTACTCCCTGTTCACCCATGACTGCGTGGCCAAGCACACCGCCAACTCGATCATCAAGTTTGCAGACGACACAACAGTAGTAGGCTTGATTACCAACAACGATGAGACAGCCTACAGGGAGGACGTGAGGGCTCTGGGAGTGTGGTGCCAGGAAAATAACATCTCGCTCAACATCATAAAAACTAAGGTGATGATCGTGGACTTCAGGAAACAGCAGAGGGAGCACCCCCCTATCCACGTCGATGGGACCGCAGTGGAGAAGGTGGAAAGTGTCAAGTTCCTCGCCGTACACATCACTGACAAACTGAAAATTGTCCACCCACACAGACAGTGTGGTGAAAAAGGCTCAACAGCACCTATTCAACCTCAGGAGGCTAAAGAAGTTTGGCTTATCACCCAAAACCCTCACTAACTTCTACAGATGCACAATTGAGAGCATCCTGTCTGGCTGCATCACCGCCTGGTACGGCAACTGCACCACCCATAAAAGCTCTCCAGAGGGTGGTGCGGACTGCCCAAAGCATTACTGGGGGCAAACGTTCCGCCCTCCTGGACACCCACAGCACCCGATGCCACAGGAAGGCCAAAAAGATCATCAAAGACATCAACCACCCGAGCCACTGCCTATTAACCCCGCTATCATACAGGTCAGGCAAGGTCAGTACAGGTGCATCAAAGCTGGGACCGAGAGACTGAAAAGCAGCTTCTATCTCAAGGCCATCATACTGCTAAACAGCCATCACTAACACACCAGAGGTGGCTGCCTATAGACACTGATTTGAAATCCCAGGCCACTTTAAGGAATAGAACACTAGACACTTCAATAATGTATCCGTATCTGCATCACTCATCTCTATGTAAAAATTGCACTCTACACTATTGCTCTCTATACTACGCCACTGACTGCTAAACAGCCATCTCTAGCACATCAGAATATTTTTTTCTGGAATATAGGCAAGTAAAAGAAGTCAAAAATATAAATAGTAAAGTTCAGATATCCCAAAAACTATTTAAGTAGTACTTTAAAGTATTTTTACATAAGTACTTTACACCACTGGATGAGTCAGTCATAAATTCTCTTTATTGATGCGCTTCCACAGACCTCTTAGATATTTTCTCTCCTTTCTCACTGCTGCATATCTCTCCCTCTCCCTCTCTCTCCCTCCCTCTCTCACACAAAGACAACCTTCCGTTAGCCTGCCACGCTAAACACGCTTATCACTCAAACAAACACATATGTACACACACACACACACACACACACA
Organism: Thymallus thymallus; assembly: GCA_023634145.1. Classification (NCBI taxonomy): domain Eukaryota; kingdom Metazoa; phylum Chordata; class Actinopteri; order Salmoniformes; family Salmonidae; genus Thymallus; species Thymallus thymallus. The sequence goes on along the minus strand of CM042417.1, from coordinate 13,578,384 downwards.
CATACATATATATATATATACACATATACATATACAGTCCCCCTCGATTGACAAACTCTCGCTTATTTTGTTGTTACTGCCGCTTTGATTTTACCATTACGACCATTGAACAGCGACTGTAATTTCAGACGGTCAGAATTGCGTGGAGCGTCGGCACAGAGCTCGTCTCATAATTGGACCTTGTTCAAGAGCGGCCAGACATATATATTTAAAGCAAATTCAGTCTGCATTTTCTTGGAAATGACAGGAGTGGTTATCACATTGATTGAATGGGAAGAAGAGAAGGCGGAAAATGTCAAGTATTTTGGGGATGTTTCTGTCTATTTAAGGGGTTTAAATAAAGTTTCACCTTCAAACAGGGAGTACGGTCTGTCTGGGATTCTGCAGCCGTGGGTTCCGTAGTCCAGACACCACTCAGCAAACTGGGAAAAAATGAGGACCAATGTGGTTACCGGAACATATGGTTGAACATGAAAGACAATAGATTATACTGTATGTTACCATACTTTGATACATTAATAAATATGTGAACCATGGATGCAATAATTGTAATATACATAGGATTGGATAAATGAATGCACAAACTAATTGATAAAAATTCAATTAACAAGCAAGTCTAAAGTCATTCACAGACAACCGGATTCCACACAGACAATACATATCGACGCAAGCAAGAGAGCATGCAGACATGACACCCTAACATAGGCTATATTATAAAACCAAGAAAGCTGGAAAACAATGAATGAAATCCAAGGAAATTATTCATCATATAATTATTATTTGTCAGTAAGAAGAATGGCCTTCAATAATGACCAATAGAACAATACAATTACACACAATACATGTCGTGATAAACACTTTTGCGTGACAGAGTGTAGTCGTGTCTTTAGCAGCTTTGTTAGGGCAGGCTGCCTACGCTGTGCTGTGTCTGTCCTCCTCCAGGAATAAGACCTGGAGGAGGACAATACTGCTGGAGTAACTAGGAGCTCCACAGCCCCTCATCTCACACACACACACACACACACACACACACACACACACACACACACACACACACACACAGCAGTGTGTTACCTTGCATGCGCGGTAGAGGTACTTCTTCTCCTGGGTGAGCTGGTAAAGGGTGAGGAAGGAGTAGGCGTTGCCAGCCGTGCCGTGACAGATACCGTAACCTTTCCTCAGCAGGCCTCTCTGCCAGATCACCTCCCCACACTCCACAGCATCCTTCAGGTACTTCTCCTCCTTAAACACCTGGAGGGAGGGAGGGAGGGGAGGTAGGAAAGGGGAAACATGACATTAGACACATGCCCAATCCCAAACCCCATCCAAAATCCAACCCTTAACTTGCCACACACTTGTGGTCATCGGAAAGGATTTGATGTAAGAAACATGGTAGTAGAGTACTTTCATCTTGCCCTGCTATTAATAAATCTGGAATGTTCTTCATGTACACCTAATCAACAGCCCTTACATTACATAGTGATAAATAACCAAAGATATCAAATCAATTAAATTAATTTTATAAAGGCCTTTTTACATAATAATTTGTCACAAAGTGCTTATTAGATAACCAGCCGTAAAACCCCAAAGAGCAAGCAATGCAGATGCACATTGGCTAGGAAAAACTCCCAAGAAGGCAGGATCCTGAATACAGTAGCTACACACATTTTATTCTTCATGAAGTTAATGGACCAAAGAGAGATGAAATTACCGTGCACTGTGTGTGCGCGCGTGTGCGCCCCCCTGAAGGTGATTGTGTTTGTTCATACCAGACTACGACTGATAAAATGCACCATGTGGTTTGTCAGAGATGAAGCGTTTATCGTGGGAAATCTCCTCTCCACATACACCACATGCTCAGAATGTGTGTTCTCGCTCTCCATTCCTTCTTTCGCTCCCTCCATTAGTCATTTCAAAGGCCTGCTGTGAGAGTCAGCTTGTAAGAGGCCATGCTGAGAAGAGCAGAAAAACAGCCCATTCCTCAACAAGGCCTTTTGAAAATGACTGTGGTATTAAACCAGCGGACTAGCATGTCAAAGCTGGGATGTAGTGCTTGTTTAATATCATGTATCCTACTCTGATACGCTTTGTGAATAGGGGCCTTGGTCCTTCGGTGCACTTTATATCCACTAGGTGTCACTGTGGGTTGTGTATTTCTCTTTAGGAGATGAGCCAGGGCGCCGGCACATTGAGATGCAGCAGGAACTGTTAAGTTCATTACCTCTAGCTATAGACTTAATTCTCTTTCCTGGGTGATTCCATGCAATTATGTGAGAGTGGCAGAGCAGGAGGCATTACAGGAGAGGGCCTGGTTCACTGCTATCTCTCAGTCCTCTGTATGGGAGAGTAGCTGAGTGCTATAATGGAACTCATGGGGTTAGTTAATGTGATATTGATATTAGGGAAAACAAGCGGGCCCTAATTTTGTGAGAGTGTATTTATGAGGGTTAAAGAGCTGTGGTAGAGAGGAGAGGGTGGTGATAAGTGTTCCTCTTCAAATCCTTTCCGATCTACTTGAAGAGCCATTACTATCGTGTGGTGTGTCAGTGTGTGTGCCCTTCACCTTGTGTGCCATGATGAGCATGTGCACCACTCCTGGCGCCCCGTGGCACCAGTGCACCAGACGGTCCGTCTCGTTGCTTAGCGACGACGGGTAGTTCCCCGAGCGGAACTTTTTGTGGCGGACGTAGTCCACACTGGGCCGCACCAACTCAGATAGGACTTCCTGGTTCACCTTAGCACTGGGCTGAGACAGACAGACAGACAGACAGAGAGACAGAGAGACAGAGAGACCGAGAGACAGAATTTAATAACCTTTATTGGGTCTGGGAACCCACAACACAATAAACACTCAAACAAACAAAACAATGGTTACACATCAATTAAATACACTAAATCTTCCTCCATAGTAACTCCGTTTTTCCTCAGTTCATTGAAGGGCTCAGATTGGAGCCCTTGGCTGTCTGTCAGGGCTGGTGTGAGTCAACATAACCTCTGTGTTCATCAGGGACTCCTCCTCTGGGTCAGGAGTAAACTCAGCTCGCTCTTTCCTCTCCAACTCTTGTACAGAGAGCTCCTTCCATCGGTCTTTGTTGTGTTGGATGACCTCTGCCAGTGTGTGTCTGACCCGTTTCAGGTTGATGCCAGCCAGGCTATAGTCTGTAGTGAGCCCCTGGTCAACTCCCTGGCTGGATCAACGAGCACTGTGTCTCTGGACTGACTCCACCACCGACACCGACCCATTACCTGGCAAACTTGACCTGCGGACGCCAGTGTCATGTGACTTTAAGGTATCCTCTATGAGAGGTGTAATGACTTTCTCTGTCGTGTCGACCAACACAGAGAACGTGGGCTCCACTATGAAGTCAATGAACCCTGTTAGTGACTGGGCCATCATGGTAGCTTTACGATCACACAGAGGATAGAATGGCAGCCCTAACTCAACCTCCTTATCTCCCTGCCTGAAGAACTCCTCCATTAGGGCCTGTGTCCATCGGTAGTGCAGCCTTGTCCACTCCCTCCGGCTGCCGCAGGATTTCCTCATGGTTTTGATCTGCTGGAAATGTCTGTACTCAACACCATCTCAATCACCAGGGTCCGCAGCTCATGCCAACCATCTTTTGACAGGTTGACCAGTAAGTTCATCTCATCTTCTTGCATATCAGTTTGTCTACGTTGATTGAGGATCCTTGCAGTTGATTGCCATATAGAAAAGAGAAGAAAAAAAACTGGAGAAACCAGACAAAGAGAGAGTCATGATCATCATCAGTTTTAATTTTCTCTGAACCTCACCACGTTTCCCACTACCTTTTGCTGCCGTCACAGCAGTAACAAATTTCCTCAAGCGGAAACGCTTCTTCACACTCAACTGATCTAACCCCACAGTCTTCTGTAACACCACAGCTGACATCACAAACAATATCAAAAACATCTGCCAATTTGACAGATTTCCAAAAAGGCTGATCCAGGAACCCATTTACCTCCTCTAGGTTGTAAATTGAGTCGTCGCCAGCTGCTATCATATCAGCAGAGATCAGTCCATATCCTTCTCCTGATCCTCCTCCACTGACGCCACAGACCCCTGACTCCCCTCTGCCACATCCCTCTCAACACTCCCCACTTGCACCCCATCACTCGTACGGGGCATCTCCTCCACTACTTGGGAGATTAGCCCCACCTGACCCCCCTCCTGTACCCCATCACTCGTACGGGGCATCTCCTCACCAGTCTGGGGAAGTGGCACCCAAGATCTGTCCTTACCTCCTACAACATTATTCTGCTGCACAACAGACGCTCTATTCCCCTCTGGTACAACTCAGCACCCTCAACACGGACAAGTTGTTCCTCAGCAACAGGTACTTGTGGCTGCTCTACCACTGTCGGCCCACCTCTCCCTACATCAGTGGGCCCAGGCAATAAGCCATAAACAGTCTGTTGACTTTAAACGATAACTCCAAAGTCTGCTCCGGTGAATCCGAAACGACATAACCTGTTTCAGAGCCGGGTGTTTACAACCCAACGGAACAATCTTAATTGAACTTGCAAACTTCCCAAACCGCAATAATTTGCGCTCCAATAGCTCATTGGGAATAAACGGTGGTACATTCAAAATAGTTACCCTTGTTGACAGAGAAAAAAGCGGCGTAACTTGAAGTATGCCATGTTCAACAACGCTACACCAAACACTCAAACAAAACTCCCAGCATACACACACACACACACACACACAGAGAGACAGAGACAGAGACAGAGCGAGAGAGACACACACTTGTTGGGGGAAGACGCAGAGAGCTGTGGAACCAACCTGCTTATTGTTATTGTTCAATGTATGATTATTTTAATCCTTGGTTACTGTTGTCCCGTTCACAATATTGATTATTAATTATGTTCACATTGTAAATCTCCAAAGTAAGCTTTGGCAATATGTACATTGTTACGTCATGAGAGAGAGGGAGAGAGAAATAAACTTTTACCCAAACACAAAGTAGCTAAACTCTGGTGCACAAATACTAGGCATGCCCTGGATCTGTTGTCAGAGGACAGACTAGGGTCCCCCATCCACATGGGTACAAATGACCTGAGGGCCCAGCAGGAAAGGGTGGCTTCTTCCACTTTCCCCAACGCACAAGTGGTTATCTCCACCCTGCTACCACGAAAGACATTCACCCTGCCACTATATAGAGGGTGAATGCAAGCATTTAGCGAGACTGTGCCTCAAAACCTAATGTCTACCTGGCCAACCACTCCACCCTGGACTCGAACAGCCTTTACGACCAGGTCTACCTCTTCAAGGCAGCAATCCCAACTTTTGCCAGGAACCTGAAGGACATCACCCTCAACCGTAGGCCCAGCACCTCACATAGGAGAGACAGAGCAACGGACAACCTGCCTAGACCAGCGAGACACCCTCCCAGAACTGAAAGACTCCCTCCTGAAGGACCTGCACCGAGAGAGAATCCACTCCAAGAGGACCTACACCCAGACCACAGCATCACCAGCCACACCCAAACCAGCTAAGACCACCTCAAGCAAACCCTGGCCACACCCTATATAGGCCCCCCCATATCAGACCTATGCCCCTTCTGCCCACCCCATGCCCCCCGCCCCTGCGGCAAGGACCTCAACATGACATATAGCCAGGCCGTGAGCAGAGCAACAGGCCCAACTCCCACTATTACACCCGGACCACCCTGCGACCTAAGAAGTATGTATCAGCAGCTCAACATGCTCTGCTTACACCTACTGTGGGATGGTCCGGGCCTAAACCACACAAAAACAACACTAGACACTATGGAACACAAAGCTTTTACTATCTCATCCTGGAATATCTGCCTTTGGCCTAAAGAGCAGGAACCCAGACTTCAAAGAAATTGGAAATACAGACATTGTCATCCTACAAGAAACATGTTATAAAAAGGAGACAGGCCCACCGGTTGGCCTCTAGGTTACAGAGAGCTGGTAGTCCCATCCACCAAACTACCAGGTGTGAAACAGGGAAGAGAATCAGGGGATATGCTAATTTGGTATAGAGCAGACCTAACCCACTCTATTAAATTAGTCAAAACAGGAACATTTCACATCTGGCTAGAAATTAATAAAGAAATGATCTCAACAGAGAAAAATGTCCTCATGTGTGCGACCTATATCCCCCCACTAGAATCCCCATACTTTTAACGATGACAGCTTCTCCATCCCTGAGGGGGAAATCAACCATTTCCAGGCCCAGGGACACGTACTAGTGTGTAGCAACCTAAATGCCAGAACTGGACAAGAACCTGACACCCTCAGCACACATGGGGACAAACACCTACCTGGAGGTGACAGCATTCCCTCCCCCATATGCCCCCCTAGACACAACTACGATAACCATCAAAAACGGGTCACAACTCCTGTAGCTCTGTCAGACGTTGGGCATGTACAGGGGAGGGGACTCCTACAGTGGGTACACATATAGCCCATGTCTTGGCAGTAGTACTGTAGACCATTTTATCACTGACCTCAACAAGAGTCTCTTAGAGCGTTCACAGTCAGTCCACTGACACCCAAAAGGAACTTAATAATATTAACGAATGTTATAGACGGAAGGAAAGTAGTGTTGAAATCTACCAAAAAACAATTAGGCAACAACAAATTCAATCCTTTTTAGACAACTTTCTTGACAAAACTTTTCACTGTAATAGTGAAGGTGTTAACTTGGCAGTAGAAAATCTAAACAGTATATTTGACCTCTCAGCTTCCCTATCAAATCTAAAAAATTCACTGAAGAAAATTAACAACAATTACAAATGCTTTGATGAAGAATGCAAAAAGCTAAGAAAGAAATTGAGAAACCTATCCAACCAAAAACATAGAAACCCAGAAAACCTGAGCCTATGCCTGAATCACTAAAACAATACAGAAATACACTACGGAAAAAGAAGGAACAGCATGTCAGACACCAGCTCAATGTAATTGAAGAATCTGTAGACTCTAACCACTTCTGTGAAAATTGGAAAACACTAAACAAACAACAACATGAAGAGCTATCTATCCAAAATGGAGATGTATGGGTAAACCACTTCCCCAATGCAAATGCAAATCCTATAATCAACTATTAAAAAACTACCAGAACCCACTGGATTCTCCAATTACATTGAATGAACTACAGGACAAAATACAAACCCTCCAACCCAAAAAGGCCTGTGGTGTTGATGGTATCCTCAATGAAATGATCAAATATACTCACCACAAATTCCAATTGGCTTTACTTAAACTCTTTAACATCATCCTTAGCTTGGAACCAAGGACTGATCACCCCAAACCACAAAAGTGGAGACAAATTTGACCCCAATAACTATCGTGGGATATGCGTCAACAGCAAACTTGGGAAAATCCTCTGCATTATCATTAACAGCAGACTAGTTCATTTCCTCAATATACTGAGCAAATGTCAAATTGTCTTTTTACCAAATTACCGTACGACAGACAACGTATTCACCCTGCACACCCTAATTGACAAACAAACAAACCAAAACAAAGGCAAAGTCTTCTCATGCTTTGTTGATTTCAAAAAAGCATGACTCAATTTGGCATGAGGGTATGCTATACAAATTGATGGAAAGTGGTGTTGGGGGAAAAACATACAACATTATAAAATCCTTGTACACAAAAAACAAGTGTGTTTAAAACTCGCCAAAAACACACATTACTTTCCACAGGGCCGTGAGGTGAGACAGGGATGCAGGTTAAGCCCCACCCTCTTAAACACATACATACATACATACATACATACATACATACATTACATACATATATATAATCAACGAATTGGCGAGGGCACTAGAACACTCTGCAGCACCCAGCCTCACCCTACGAGAATCTGAAGTCAAATGTCTATGGTTTGCTGATGATCTGATGCTTCTGTCACCAACCAAGGAGGGCCTACAGCAGCACCTAGATCTTCTGCACAGATTCTGTCAGACCTGGGCCCTGACAGTACATCTCAGTAAGACCAAAATAATAGTGTTCCAAAAAAGGTCAAATTCCATCTAGACACCGCATGCAGAGCAGAATTAGGTCGATACCAGCTAATAATCAAAATCCAGAAAAGAGACGTTCAATTCTACAACCACCTAAAAGGAAGCGATTCAAACATTCCATAACAAAGCCATCACCTAGAGAGAAATGAACCTGGAGAAGAGTCCGCTAAGCAAGCTGGTCCTGGGGCTTTGTTCACAAACACAAACACAGGATAACCACACATTTAGACCCAACCAAATCATGAGAAAACAAAAAGCGAATTACTTGACACATTGGTAAGAATTTACAAAAAAACAGAGCAAACTAGAATGCTATTTGGCCCTAAACAGAGAGTACACAGTGGTAGAATACCTGACCACTGTGACTGACCCAAACTTAAGGAAAGCTTTGACTATGTACAGACTCAGTGAGCATAGCCTTGCTGTTGAGAAAGGCCTCCGTAGGCACATCCAAATGTATGACCATATTAGAGACACACATTTCCCTCAGAGTACACAGATCCACAAAGAATTTGAAAACAAACCCAATTTTGATAAACCCCCATATCTACTGGGTGAAATACCACAGTGTGCATCACAGCAGTACGATTTGTGACCTGTTGCCATAAGAAAAGGGCAACCAGTGAAGAACAAACACCATTGTAAATACAACCCATATTTATGTTTATTTATTTTCCCATTTGTACATTAACTATTTGCACATTGTATATACACAGAATATGACATTTGAAATGTCTATATTCTTTTGTAACTTCTGATTGTAATGTTTACTGTTCATTATCTGCTTCACTTGCTTTGGCAATGTTAACATATGTTTCCCATGCCAATAAAGCCCTTAAAGGAAGAGAGAAAGAAAAAGAGACCATGCTGAGAAACATGGCCTACAGGAGAAAAGACTGCTTTTAGATAATATTACAGCCAGAGACCGAGGGAGGAGGTAGGGAGCTGTTGGATATTAATACTGTCAGAGACAGGGAGGGAGGAGGGAAGGAGGGAAAGAAGGAAGGTACTGCTTTTAAAGAATAATACTGCCAGAAAGAGAGGGCTGGAGGAAAAGAGGATGAGAGAAGACTGCTGTTAGACATTATGAGGAGAGGAGAGAAAGAAAGGAAGGATGAGTGTGTGGGTGTGTGTGTCTGAGTATACTGTAGGTGTGGCAGAGCATGTCCACGTGCGTCACAATGACGCACTGCACTTATACAGACATGCTCTCACACACACACACACACCACACACACACACACACACCATTGCTTTAACACACATGGAAGGAAGAAAAAGCATATACACAATCTATTTACTCAAAGCAGCTGGTTGGAACACAAAAAAGGAATCAAGTTTCAGCTTAATCCATTGTATCCATTGGGGGCTTGATAACTGTGTCCTGAGAGAGATTTGGATTTTTAAACAGAAACACCAATTTGAAACGTTGCCTTTTAGAGCAAGAAAACCAGGCCTAAATGGAGTTACTCCAACAGCTTGGGCAGTACTAAATAATTAATTTCCTTTTGGGCTCGGTCCAGGCCGCTATTGGAGACATTTGCTGGGCAGTGTTCTCGTGGGGAATGGTACGCAAATGCCAAATTAGAGTTGTTACAAGGCAAAATCTATGAGCTTTCAGTTGGTATCACAGGTAGTGGCAGAGAAGCCCTGGTCCCTCTTTCACACATGGGGGGTGGAGAGTTATCAGGGAGTGCTGCAGAACCATCAACACCCTTACTTCCCACAGCTATGCTTTTACATTTCAAAGAATGATCGATCGATAGATACCCACTTTCATAAGTTCCAAATAAGAAGTGTCCAATATTCAATTGGGAGCCCCTTGTAAATGCTCGGGGGAGAAATACTCACACGAATGAACACACAAACAGGCGTACTAGTGTACACCTACGAGCACACACACATTTTTGTAATTTAGCAGACACTCTTATCCAGAGACTTACATTTAGATGCATTCATCTTAAGGTAGCTAAGAGAGACAACCGCATTCACAGTAAGCCAATTTCTTCCTCATTAAGTAGCTATCAGCAAAGTCAGTGCTAGTACATACTGTACACACACACACAATTCCCAGGCCTGCAGTTGTTTACATGCATTTCCTGTTAGTTTGGCTGGTGGAAGTCCCTCTGTTCATGTTTTAATGAGGGTCGTGTGGGTCTCAAATATTTGCAAAGCTGTAAACGCCTACGGTGTGTGTGTGTCTGTGTGTGTGTGTGTGTGTGTGTTATATATATATATATATATGCCCTAGCCCCATAGAATTTGAAAGGGGAAGAGGTGGTGGTGCAGAGCATTTCAATAGTCTAACCTGGCTTCCTCTCCTGGCTTCCTTCCCTTCTACTGATAATTGGAGAGGACAAGATAGTTGAAAGCAACATGGCAGGTCTGTTGCTAGTTAATGCGTACCAGTAGAGACGTCCTGTACGGCTCAGTTGGTACTGTATGACGCTTGCAACTTCAGGATTTCCATCCATATGTAAAATGTATGCACACATGACTGTAGGTCAATTTGGATAAAAGTCTGCAAAATGGCATATATTATTATTATATTATAGAGCTAAAAAGGCCCCCAGTGCACCCTGGGAACTGGTTGTGGACGGCATCATTAATCCCAATCACCGCCCTCCTCCCCAGGGACAGATGATGCATGGCCGGCCAATCACAAGCGAGGAGAGACGGAGAGTAGTAGGAGAGGAGCATGCTGATAGTGCCAGCATCACAGGAGGATGATAGAAACATCCACAAAGAGAAGCAAATGCCCCAGAACAGATAGAACTCTGACTACTCTCCACTCTGGCCTTTAAACTCTCAGAGAGGCAGATTACATATCCAACACATGGTCCCATGGCCTCTGACAGCCTCCAATACTAATGGGTGTTACTGGATGTCCTTTGGGTGGTGGACCATTCTTGATACACACGGGAAACTGTTAAACGTGAAAAACCCAGTAGCGTTGCAGTTCTTGACACACTCAAACCGCTGCACCTGGCACCTACTACCATACCCCATTCAAAGGCACAAATCTTTTGTCTTGCCCACTTAATCAGCTCAGGTGAGGGCTACTCGATCTCCTGGGTGAATTAAGATGACATATCATGATTATAAACAGCATCTTGCTGAAGCAAAACATGGATATAAGCCAAACAGGAACCAGCGGTTTTAGCATGAGTCCCAAATTCCCGGGAGATACTGTGAAAACCTGCACACTCACGGATACGAAGCCTCAGAATGAAAAGATCTAGTACCGGATTAGGATCAACTCTCTTAAAGGAAAAGCGGTATATAAATTAAATGCTTATTATTAGAAACACGGCCAAAGAAAATTACTACAGTGCTTTGTATTATACTGTAATACCTGTAATATGCATCAATGAGATAGCAGTGAAATCTACACACTGATCGATATCAAATACTAAATATAATGTGTTCAACTCACCTGCAGCAGCATGTAGTAGATGCCCGCCAGGCCGTGGGCAGCGCCAACGTACTGCTTCTTGTGCCACTCGTAGAGCAGTGGGCACTTCTCCGCCTTCTTTTCCTCTTTTGCCATGTTCTTCCCCGACTCCAAGATGGCCGTCACAACCTGCAACGACACCAACAGAAAGTGGGTTAGCCTCCCTCCCGTCTGTTTCAATATGGGGCGGTCCTTTGTTTCAGTGGGACAGCAGGTAGCCTAGCGGTTAGAGCGTTGGGCCAGTAACCGAAAGGTCGCTGGTTCGAATACCCAAGGTGAAAGAACAAAAAACCCTGTCGATGTGTCCTTGAGCAAGGCACTTAACCCTAATTTGACCCTGCAGGTAGGCTGTCATTGTAAATAAGAATTAACTGACTTGCCTAGTTAAATAAAGGTTAAATAATAAAAAAAAAAATTAAATAGGATTGGAAGAGATACTGTATATGCATGCAAGACCCTGTCCAAAGATGCTAACTACCGTAACTAACAAACAGCAAAGTTCAACAAGTCAATTCTCATTTGCATTCCTGTCAGTTGAATTGAACACAAAGGTTTCTCCATGGGAGTGCAATTAAACCCCTGAATTGATTGATATCTCCAAGAGAGCAAGAGAGACAGAGAGAGAAAATGTGATCTGACAGATCTCTGCTCCAGCTCCCTCTACCCTGCCGTTAGTATGCAGACTCAGAGACAGAGAGAAAGAGAGAGTGTGTGCGTCTGAACACACGTGGTATGCACTATGCATTAGTACCCGGTGAGAGGCAGATCGAACAGAACAGGAGGCAGGCATATCCTGGTGTTTTACACACTCAAAAGGCACACACAGGTCCAGGGAGTCTAAACTCCATACAGGAGACTGTCTGTAGAGCACTTTAAAATCACTCCCTCCCTCACATTCTGGACTGAGGACACACACACACACACACACACACACACACACACACACAGACCACATCCTGGGCTGAAGCTCTCTCCCACCACAGCCAGACACCTAATGTACTCCATACTGATCAGGGTGGGGATTTCATGATGATGACTGTAGAGCAGATGAAAGACATGGCTTTAATAATAATAACTGATTCATATTAGAGGTTTTAGGAATCTGCAGTTGCAGTATTTACATCTCTTTGCCCCCCCACACACAAATAAAATTGTATTTGTCACGTGCCGATTCCTTTGTAATCCGTTATAGTCTACAAGCCCTGCCACATACGACAAGCATCGGCGCAATATGATTCCACCTATATTGTCTTTTTGCAAGTTTGATGTCTCGTCGGGGGTCGTAGCGGGATTTCTTGTATGCGTCCATGTCCCGTTACTTGTAAGCGGTAACTCTAGCCTTTGGCCCAGCGCGGATATTGCCTATAATCCATGGTTTTTGGTTTGGATACGTTCTTATAGTCACTGTGGGGACAACATCGTATATGCATTTATTGATGAAGCCGATAAAACTCCTCAATGCTATCGGATTAATCCTGGGAACATATCCCATTCTGTACTAGCAAAACTTATAGTGGTCCCAGCTCTCTTATAGCCTCGCGTCTGCTTCATCCACCCACTTCTGTATTGAGCGTATCACTAGTGCTTCCTGTTTGAGCTCTTATTTGTAAGCAGGAAGTAGGAGAATGGAGTTGTGATCAGATTTGCCAAAGGGAGGATGAGGGAGGGCCTTGTGTGCGTTTATCTGGGTAGAATAAAAGTGGTCTAGAGATTTTGCGCCCTTAGTGGCGTAGGAGACGTGTTGGTAGAAGTGAGGTAGGACGGTTTTAAGTCTCCCTGCATTAAAGTCTCCGCCCACCAGAAACTCTGCCTCTAGGTAAGCATGGACCCATACAGTTCGTTGGGTGCCAGAGTAGTGTTGGCTTGGGACAGGTTGTAGACAGCCGTGATAATTACGGATGAGAACTCGCTTGGTAGATAAAAGGGTCTGCAGCTTACCATGAGGTATTCTATATCAGGTGAACAAATGCTTGAGATTTCCTTCACACTTGAAGCGAAGCAGCACACCAGTTGCTATTTATGAAAAAACAAACTCCACCTCCTTTCGACTTATCCAAAGCCGCTGTACGATCCTGATGCTGCATGGAGAATCAACGCTATGCACATAGTACTCGGTGATCAGCCAGCCATGTTTCAGTAAGACATATAATATTGCAGCTTTTCTAATCTCTCTGATAGGAGACTCGAACAAAGACCCCCCCCCCCCCCTCCTACTCTTATTCAAATTAGGTTCAGTCTTCTTTTGAAAGGAGAAAACGGGTGCGATATGGATTTCCTTTAAGTGAACTGGAGCTGTTGGCTAGGGAGCTGCTGAGCTATGGATGAGCTGCTGTATAGATCTGTCTCTAAAGAGGGAGGGAGAGATGTGCTGAGGGAGCACTGTGGGGGCAGTATGGATCTATGTGAGTGTAGGGCCCTATAAAATCTGTGTTGCGGAAAACCAGGACAGCATCACAGAATACAGACATTAAAACAGAATTCAACAATTATGAAAAAAAAATGTATTAGTAGGAAATCAACTAACACGGCTAACAACGGTCTTTGGCTGGTGCCCAGTTGAACTTAAGGGTAACTATAATTCAAATGTAATGTAACCAAACATCTTAGAATATTACATCTTAGAATGTTGCTTATTTTTATAGGGCCTAGGAGTGAGCAAGGTGTGTGTAAGCGCTCGTTGTAAATCCACCTTGTCATAAAAGGAAGGGCTTCTCCCTCCCCCCTCTCCATCCCTCCCACTCCCCCCCCCCTCTCTCAGTCGTATCCCTGGAGACTGAACTGGGAGCTGCACAGGGGTAAACTGCAGACTCAGGGCCATTTCTGCTCTCAGTAGCAACCACAATCAGCACTCTGCTCTCCCCCTAGGTCTCCTGGGAAGGGCTGTGACAGTGAGGCAGGAGAGAGGCAGGCAGGGCAGGGCCACACTGGAGAAGAGGGACTGATAGCTCAGTGGTCCGCACTTATAATGCGGTATTACACTGACCAGCAAATAGCTACGGCTATAAAATAGCTCCAGCACTATCAGATTGTATCAGCAACGTAGAACAGTAGGGATACGTCTGTTCAGGTCTGTCCCAAGAATGACCAGAGAGACGGGTGCTGTGCAATCACAGCTACCTACATTCACAATCATGGAATTAAGGCATTACTGTCAACCAGTCTCTCAACCCAGCTACATTCATTACCAACATTGGTTGTGAAAGTGTTATGAAATATTTTAAATTGTATATACAGTGGGGAGAACAAGTATTTGATACACTGCCGATTTTGCAGGTTTTCCTACTTACAAAGCATGTAGAGGTCTGTAATTTTTATCATAGGTACTCTTCAACTGTGAGAGACGGAATCTAAAACAAAAATCCAGAAAATCACATTGTATGATTTTTAAATAATTAATTTGCATTTTATTGCAAAGTATTTGATCACCTACCAACCAGTAAGAATTGCGGCTCTTACAGACCTGTTAGTTTTTCTTTAAGAAGCCCTCCTGTTCTCCACTCATTACCTGTATTAACTGCAACTGTTTGAACTCGTTACCTGTATAAAAGACACCTCTCCACACACTCAATCAAACAGACTCCAACCTCTCCACAATGGCCAAGGCCAGAGAGCTGTGTAAGGACATCAGGGATAAAATTGTAGACCTACACAAGGCTGGGATGGGCTACAGGACAATAGGCAAGCAGCTTGGTGAGAAGGCAACAACTATTGGCGCAATTTTTAGAAAATGGAAGAAGTTCAAGATGACGGTCAATCTCCCTCGGTCTGGGGCACCATGCAAGATCTCACCTCGTGGGGCATCAATGATCATGAGAAAGGTGAGGGATCATCCCAGAATTACACTGCAGGACCTGGTCAACGACCTGAAGAGAGCTGGGACCACAGTCTCAAAGAAAATCCGTCATGGATTAAAATCCTGCAGCACACGCAAGGTCCCCCTGCTCAAGCCAGCGCATGTCCAGGCCCGTCTGAAGTTTGCCAATGACCATCTGGATGATCCAGAGAAGGAATGGGAGAAGGTCATGTGGTCTGATGAGACAAAAATTGAGTTTTTTGGTCTAAACGCCACTCGCCGTGTTTGGAGGAAAAAGAAGGATGAGTACAACCCCAAGAACACCATCCCAACCGTGAAGCATGGAGGTGGAAACATCATTCTTTAGGGATGCTTTTCTGCAAAGGGGACAGGACGACTGCACCGTATTGAGGGGAGGATGGATGGGGCCATGTATCGCGAGATCTTGGCCAACAACCTCCTTCCCTCAGTAAGAGCATTGGAGATGGGTCGTGGCTGGGTCTTCCAGCATGACAACGACCCGAAACACACAGCCAGGGCAACTAAGGAGTGGCTCCGTAAGAAGCATCTCAAGGTCCTGGAGTGGCCTAGCCAGTCTCCAGACCTGAACCCAATAGAAAATCTTTGGAGGGAGCTGAAAGTCCGTATTGCCCAGCGACAGCCCGAAACCTGAAGGATCTGTATGGAGGAGTGGGCCAAAATCCCTGCTGCAGTGTGTGCAAACCTGGTCAAGAACTACAGGAAACGTATGATCTCTGTAATTGCAAACAAAGGTTTCTGTACCAAATATTAAGTTCTGCTTTTCTGATGTATCAAATACTTATGTCATGCAATAAAATGCAAATTAATTACTTAAAAATCATAATGTGATTTTCTGGATTTTTGTTTTAGATTCCGTCACTCACAGTTGAAGAGTACCTATGATAAAAATTACAGACTTCTACATGCTTTGTAAGTGGGAAAACCTGCAAAATCGGCAGTGTATCAAATACTTGTTCTCCCCACTGTAACTGTCTTAATGTTGCTGGACCCCAGGAAGAGTAGCTGCAGCTTTGGGAGCAGCTAATGGGGATCCTTCATAAATACAAAAATACCAACCTTACAGTCTCAACCAACCTCCATTCAAATACCACCCTTACAGTCTCAACAAATCCTCCATTCAATACCAGCATTACAGTTTAAACCAACCTCTATTCAAAACCAACCTTAAGTCTCTCAACGCACCTCCATTCAATACCACCATTACAGTCTCAACCAACCTCCATTCAATACCAACCAACCTCTTTTCAATACCAGTCTCAACCAACCTCATATATATATATATATATCTCTCTCTCAACCAACCTCCATTCAATACCAGTCTTACAACCTCTTTTCAATACCAGTCTCAACAAACCTCTATTCAATACTAGCCTTAGTCTCAACCAACTTCCATTCAATGCCAGGCTTAGTCTCACCCAACCTCCATCCAGTCACAACTCCTCTAATTCACTCCATTGTAACTCCTCCCTCTTCAAATCCCTCGCCCCTAAAACACACAACACACATTAATTCACAGGGACTAATTTGTAAGCTATCAATTGTTTCACCCACAGGGAAGGCTACGTAATTTAGTGGAAATTAATTTGTTTATAAAACTAATTAAATCACAGGATAGCACGTCAAACAAACGCCTGCAGCTGTTTGGGAAGGCATCACAGGGAAAAATTGTTGTGACTAGATAGACTAGAGCAGTGTGTCAATGTGGTCTGAGAGATAGGAGCTGTGTCTGTCTGTGTCTTCATCTTGTGTTGCTGTACAGTACACAGCTATGGCAGAATGGGATTAGTTAAGTATGCGCTCGTTTGGCTAGAGGCAAAAAGAGAAGGCAAAGACAGACCAGAACATTTTGGAAAAGAGATAGGGAGGGGGTGGCAGGTGTGTGTGTGTGTGCACGTACGTGTGCATAGACATGTGTGACTCATGAACATATCAAAAGTGTCTCTTCTTTCTAAGATGGGGTGGCGCCTTGGAAGCGAAGGAACTTTTCCACCTTTTCCCCTCATTCTGATGTTTTTCCAAAATGGATCTGTCACAAGAGTAGGTGTAAGGCTATGAGCAAAATAAAACTAACATTTGAAAAACAAACACTGCTCTGTTTCCCTGTAAGCTCAGACTCCCTCGCCACAAAGCTGTCAACTGCAGAATGAAAATAAATGAATGTTCAAACCCAAGAAAAGGAGAGAGAGAAAACGAGAGGGAACTTGAGACACGTCTAGAAAAGCCAGTCAGCAGATTGTATATTTGTCCATTCATACTGCAGAAGAAAACCAATCTCATAACTGAAACAGAACCGACAGATAATTATTTTACGCAAAGCACCATAAACCGAATATATAAAATAAAAAAAGTGAAACAAGCAGTATTTACCCCCCCCCCCCCAAAAAGCAGCTATCAAAGTCAGTTTTGTAACCAGTCAAGGGCATGTATCTGCGTACAAAACACACAACATTCTCCTCGACAGGCACCTCATCTAAGCCCATGATGCTGTGATGAATTGCAGGGCTGTGCCTGCCAAAAATCTAAAACACCAATATTACAACTAAATTTGTGACAACTTTATTCCCATATTTGTCATAATAATATACCTGTCTGATCGGGGCCCCAGAAAAGCGCAGGCCATTTGTCAAAAGTGTACTGTTGCATTGCTTAGTTGGTTTGCTGGAGATGACAGGTGTGGTTGTGAATAAATTCACTCTCCCAGTTGTGTTCTGCAGTGGGGATTCAGCGATTGTACTATATATATATATATATGGCTGGAGGAAATCCATCTTCATTTGGAGGATGCTAGGAAACCAACAGTATGACCAAGGACAGGGATGTGATGAGTGTGAGTGTGTGTGTGTGCATACAAGTGCTAGAAAATCCACATTGCAAGAAATCAACATAACATGTACAATACTGTGTGATAAATAACGATAGAACCAAAAATAACTGCTTCAGCTCATGTACAAGGGTAGATGTTCTGAAATCTGTCTCTGTTGGCCACATTTGCGTTAATCTGAGTTACAGTGCACTAACTGGTGAATGTAAATACAGTACATGGACACTGTGGGCACTAGAGCTGTCCCCTGCTGCAGAGACCACGGCAGTGTTTATCGCGCTTTCCGTGTTGCTGAAGCTGCAACATAATTACAGCCATTTCTGACTGAAAAGTTAAATTACCGAAATCCCCAATTTGTTCAGTAAAAAAAATCCTTGTTCCCTTAACCTTTACGTGACAAATGTATGCATTGCATGCACATGACCAATAGTGTGTGACATATAATACTCACATCAATAAATAGCTTATAAACAAACTCAGAACACGAGACAGAAAAATGTATGCAAAATGGACAAATAAACTTGGAAATGGGGGAATGTTTACTGGTTGCGCAGGAGGTAAAGGGAATGTCAGCTGTGTGGAATAAATTAGACTAGTTCTGGAAAATACTGGAGATCAAGAAAAATAAGGTAAGGAACAAGTGCTGCGTGCATATTATGTGTGCCAAACAGGTGCTGTTAAGATTACAATATAATTTTTCTGACCGTTTGGAACAATGGACACAACACTAAATAAATTATAAGCATACCAGAGTGTTGTAATTACATCCATAGTTTTAGTAAAGCCTTTATTACTGCAAAAACAGTCCCATTCATTCGTGAATGCAATTTCGGAAATTGAAAATTATTCAAGGGTCCCTTTGTTATTTTAAAACTAAAATGATTGATTGCATTCCAAATCATGAATGACTCGTATGCTGTGTGATGACATGAACGAATGAATGATTGATTGATTGATTGATACAGTAGCCTATATAACTATTGAAATATAGCTAAGTTACGGTATGAAGACTAAACAGGATGCGCTCGAGCTTACAGCTCGATGGTGGTTCTACAAGGCTGCTATACTAAAGCCTATTAATGATAATGGCATTACTTATTATAATAATACATATTTTATTTCAGAACAATTTGGAACAGCGTAAACAATACTAAATAAATAATACCAGAGAGGCTGTTGCTATTACAGCATAGCAAAGATTAAAAACAGACACATTTGTGAAATCGTTTATCTCACATGTTGTGGTTGCGTGAGGCTTGGTGCACACGGAATCAGTAGGCTATTAAACAAACACTCAACCAGGCAACAGAAGCAGGATCTGTCTTATTTATGTAGATACAGTAAGAGTCAAAAGTTTAGACACACCTAATCATTCAAGGGTTTCTTTTTTTCTTTATATTATTTTCTACATTGTAGAATAATAGTGAAGACATCAAAACTATAAAATAGCACATGTAACCAAAAAGAGCTAGGTCAGGTGATTGTGAAGGCCAGGTCATCTGATGCAGCACTCCATCACTCTCCTTCTTGGTCAAATAGCCCTTGGGTCATTGTCCTGTTGAAAAACAAATGATCGTTCCTCTAAGCGCAAACCAGATGGGATGGCGTATCGCTGTGGTAGCCATGCTGGTTAAGTGTGCCTTGAATTGTAAATAAATCACTGACAGCGTCACCAGCAAAGCACCCCAACACCAGCACACCGAGAACTACAAATGCGTAGATCTTCTGTTCACCTACTCTGCGTCTCACAAAGACACAGCGTTTAGAACCAAACATCTCAAATTTGGACTCAAAGGACATTGCTCATGTTTCTTGGCCCAAGCAAGTCTCTTATTCTTAATTGTTGTCCTTTAGTAGTGGTTTCTTTCCAGCAATTCGACCATGAAGGCTTGATTCACGCAGTCTCCTCTGAACAGTTGATTTTGAGATGTGTCTGTTACTTGAACTCTGTGAAGCATTAATTTGGGCTGCAATTTCTGAGGCCGGTAACTCTAATGAACTTATCCTCTGCAGCAGAGGTAACTCTGGGTCTTCCATTCCTGTGGTGGTCCTCATCAGAGCAAGTTTCATCATTAGAGTTGATGGTTTTTCATCATAGCAACTGCACTGCAACTTTCAAAGTTCTTGACATTTTCCGGATTAACTGACCATCATATCTTAAATTAATGTTGGACTGTCTTTCTCTTTGCTTATTTGAGCTGTTCTTGTCATAATATGGACTTGGTCTTTTACCAAATAGGGCTATCTTCTGTATACCACCACTACCTTGTCACAACACAACTGGCTCAAACGCATTAAGGAAAGAAATTCCACAAATTAACTTTTACCAAGGCACACCTGTCAATTGAAATACATTCCAGGTAACTACCTCATGAAGCTGTCATCAAGGCAAAGGGTGGCTACTTTTTGTTACACAACAACCTTATTCTAAAATTGTTTAAATTATTTTTTACCCCTCAATCTACCCACAATACGCAAACAATTTTTAAAAAATGTTTGCAAATACAAAACTGAAATATCACATTTACATAAGTATTCAGACCATTTACTCAGTACTTTGTTGAAGAACCTTTGGCAGCAATTTCAGCCTTGATTCTTCTTGGGTATGACGCTACAAGGTTGGCACACCTGTATTTGGAGAGTTTCTCCCATTCTTCACTGCAGATCCTCTCAAGCTCGGTCAGGTTGGATGGAGATTGTCATTGCACAGCTATTTTCAGGTCTCTCCAGAGATGTTAGATCGGGTTCAAGTCCGGGTTCTGGCTGGCCCACTCAAAGACATTCAGAGACTTGTCCCGAAGCCACTCCTGAGTTGTCTTGGCTGTGTGCTTAGGGTCGTTGTCCTGTTGGAAGGTGAACCTTCACCCCAGTCTGAGGTCCTGAGCACTCTGGAGCAAGTTTTCATTAAGGACCTCTGTACTTTGCTCCGTTCATCTTTCCCTCTATCCTGACTAGTCTCCCAGTCCCTGACGCTGAAAAACATCCCCACAGCATGATGCTGCCACCACCATGCTTCACCGTAGGGATGGTGCCAGGTGTCCTCCAGATGTGACGCTTGGCATTCAGGCCAATAAGTTACATTTTGGTGTCATCAGACCAGAGAATCTTGTTTTTCATGGTCTGAGAGTCTTTAGGTGTCTTTTGGAACACTCCAAGCAGAGCTGGCATGTGTCTTTTACTGAGGAGTGGCTCTAAATCAAGTTGTAGAAATATCTCAAGGACAATACATGGAAACAGGATGCATCGGAGCTCAATTTCACATCTCATAGCAAAAGGTCTGAATACTTAAGTAAATTAGGTATTTGCTAAAATTTCTAAAAACAGGTTTTGCTTTGTCATTATGGGGTATTGGGTGTAGATTGATGAGGAATGCATTTGATTTTATCCATTTTAGAACAAGGCTGTAACGTAACAAAATGTGGAAAACTTCAAGGGGTCTGAAAACCTTCCGAATGTTCCCGTCCAATGTGTGTCTGTGTGCGTGTCTGTAACGTGTGTACTGTACGTGCGTGCATGCTTGTTGCTCTAACCCTGGCAATGGTGGTCTCATCCACAGTGTCTGGTCCGATCTCCTTGTTGACATAGAGCAGGGCGTACAGGTAGCCGGCCCGTCCGTACAGCAGCTCATCCGGCATCTCAGAGTCTGCAGACACCACCCCACGCTGCAGCTGGAGCAACCTGCGTGAGGGGAGACATGTTAACACAGAGTTAGACAGGCAAACACACACACAGAATATACTCAGAAAAAGAAAAAAAAACTGTACCAACGGGAATATTTCAGTAATAAATGCACAACTGAAAAATAAACAAACACATTTGAAAGATGGCCAAAACAGAGAGGCGGAATGAGTCACAGTCCCTTATTAGATTAAATTGGATCCCACGTACATTCAGGAAGTATTCAGACCCTTTAACGTTTTCCACATTTCTTACATTACAGCCTTATTATAAAATGAGATAATTAATTATAGTACCCTAAAATGACAAAGTGAAAACAGGTTTTTAGAAATGTTTGCAAAATATATCAATTTAAAACAGAAATACCTTATTTACATAAGTATTCAGGCTATGAGACTCGAAATTGAGCTCAAATGCATCCTGTTTTCATTGATCATCCTTGAGATGTTTCTACAACTTGATTAGTCCACCTGTGGTAAATGCAATTAATTGGACATGATTTGGAAAATAATACATTTGTCTATATAAGGTCCCACACTTGACAGTGCATGTCAGAGCAAAAACCAAGCCATGAGGTTGAAGGAATTGCCCGTAGAGCTCCAAGACAGGGTAGTGTCGAGTCACAGATCTGGGGAAGGGTACCAAAAAATATCTGCAGCATTGAAGGTCCTTAAGAACACAGTGGTCTCCATCATTCTTAAATGGAAGAAGTTTGAAACCACCAAGACTCTTCCTAGAGCTGGCCGCCCGGGCAAATTGAGCAATCGGGGGAGAAGGGCCTTGGTCAGGGCGGTGATCAAGAACCCGATAATCACTCTGACAGAGCTATAGAGTTCATCTGTGGAGATGGGAGAACCTTCCAGAAGGACAACAATCTCTGCAGCACTCCACCAATCAGGCCTTTATGGTAGAGTGACCAGACAGAAGCCACTAATATGAACAGAGAGATCCTTGATGAAAACCTTCTCCAGAGCGCTCAGGACCTCAGACTGGGGCGAAGGTTCACCTTCCAAGAGGACAACGACCCTAAGCCCACAGCCAAGACAACGGAGGAGTGACAGTCTCTGAATGTCCTTGAGTGGCCCAGCCAGAGCCCAGATTTGAACCCGATCTAACATCTCTGGAGAGACCTGAAAATAGCTGTGCAGCGACACAGGTGTGCCAAGCTTGTAGCGTCATACCCAAGATGACTAGAGGCTGTAATCTCTGCCAAAGGTGTTTCAACAAAGTACTGAGTAAAGGGTCTGAATGTTTATGTAAATGTGATAATTTCCATTTC
The DNA here is from genome assembly GCA_023634145.1 of Thymallus thymallus. NCBI lineage: Eukaryota > Metazoa > Chordata > Actinopteri > Salmoniformes > Salmonidae > Thymallus > Thymallus thymallus. Next base: position 13,555,299 of record CM042417.1, on the reverse strand, counting down.
TTTTTTTTATACATTTGTAAAAAATTATTAAAACCCGTTTTTGCTTTGTCATTATGGGTTATTGTCTGTAGACTGATGGGGGGGGAACAACTCAATCCATTATAGAATTAGGCTGTAACGTAACAAAATGTGGAACAAGTCAAGGGGTCTGAATACTTTCCCAATGCATTGTATGTAAAAACATGTAGGTTCAGGGCTCAGACTGCTTTGATGACAGCAAGAGGGCCTTTGTGAGTAGTAGCGAGTGTGTGTGTGTGTGTGTGTGTGTGTGTGTGTGTGTGTGTAAGTAAAGAGGTTCAGACATTTAAAATCAGCCCCTTGCGTTGAGCTTCATTGTTAGTTTCATCAGCGTGCTAACAGAACCAGTTAGAGTAGTAGAGGCAGGTACATTTGACCGTGATAAGGTGAGATTTGCAACTGAAAATAATTTAGGGACAATGTTGGATAGTGTAGGGATTAACTGAATGGTGCATGATGAAGAATACACTGCACCTGAGGAAAGAGGAGAGAGTAAAATGAGCAAGTGAGAAAAAGGTAGAGAGAGTAAAAGGAGAGAAAACAAAGATAGTGAAAAAAAGGTAAAGACAGTAAAAGAGAGTATTGGAGAGAGAAAGAGAGCGAGAAGGTTGGCGAGCGTAAAAGGAAATTAGGGAGGAAGAGGTCAGCAAGTTAACACTAGACTTTGTCACAAAGTCACTTTGTCCTAAATGTTTGTATATTACATTGTGATTTAAAAATTCTAACAAATGAGCAAACAGAAAAGTATTTATAGCCTTTATACCTGTTTTTTCCCCACACCTATTCCCAACTTAAACCACCAAGACACCAGCCAGGGCGCTAATGCTTCTCTCTCCTCACTGAATGAATGACAAATGGATGAAAGGGCGATAATTGTGCACCTTACTTCACAATAGAATTTAAATGAGGCCTAACTGAATGATGAGAAGGGTGAAGAGCTTTAGAAAGACAACAGTGTAATGATGAGTTTGTGTTCTATGGGTTGATAGCATTCTCTTCAACGTTTGTTGATTATCTACTATAACTATTATAGGGCGGCAGGTAGCCTAGCGATACGAGTATTGTAACCGAAAGGTCGCTGGTTCGAATCCCCGAGCCGAAAAGGTGTGTTCTTGAGCAAGGCACTTAACCCTAATCTGCTCCAGGGGCTGACTCCTTAGGTAGGCTGTCATTGTAAATAAGAATTTGTTCTTAACTGACTTGCCTGGTAAAATAAAAATATTACTAATGACATTAGTTTAAGGGAAACTAAAACACATGTTGCAGTAGGGCTTTAGAATAATACAAAACATAACCTTGACGAGCAGGAAACAAACTATGCCAGTCAGCCTGCAAAGCTGACCCATCAAAACTACTTAAAAAAAAATGATTAAGAACAAATTCATATTTACAATGACGGCCTACCTAAGGAGTCAGTCCCTGGAGCAAATTAAGGTTAAGTGCCTTGCTCAAGGACACGTCGTCAAGTTTTTCACCTTGTCGGCTCAGGTGTTCAAACCAGCAACCTTTTGGTTACTGGCCCAACGCTCTAACCGCTAGGCTACCTGCACATCAGCACATGACCACTCACGCAACAGAATTTCTCTGGCTGCTAAGCAAAAACTAGTAACATAATAAACCTACAATTAAAGGCTATTCTGTAATCAATGGATGAATGAGCGATAGAAATCAGAAAGAAACTGGTAATGGTGCATGTGACTTGATGATGAGGAGGTTGAAGAGGATGATTGAATTTGGAACAATAGTGTAATGATGAAGAATTGTGGGAGGTGTTACAGGTTTTGCTTTTTCCATTTATGTTTTGAGTTTGGACTTTTAGCACGTATAGCAAGTTAGCACGTAGGGCTCACCGATTGGTCACCTCATTAGCCAGAATATTACACATGTGCTGGTTGCCATCTCGTTAGTGGGAAGGTATTTCACCTGTGTTGGCCCATAGGCTATTAGGGGTGGCTGGCCCAGTGTTCCAATTGAGCTTGAGAGATGTTGGGAGAGCTACACTTCATGTCAGCTGAGGTACAATTTTGAGCTGTTTGTTTTGCTCCATATTCTTTTTACTCCCCATCTTAAGCTGTGGGTTTGTCTTTTAGTTTTTCTGTGGAGGTAAACCTAGTGGGCATCCATGGTGTCTTTTAGAACCCCTTGATGGTGGCATTGCCCAATTTTAGTGGGCACCCACATGGGTGCCTTTCAGAGCCCCTTTTTGTTTTGGTTGTTGAAGTGATTTTCTTTGTTAGTTCCCTTTGTTGTGAGTGACATTTTGAGTTTGTCTTGTGGGAACTTAATTATTTTATTATGAAAGGCTGGAAATGGTATATCATTTCCACTCAGAGAGTCAAATCAGACATGGAGTACAACCGATCACAATGGCAAGCTGAACCAAACAAATGGCCACACAATTTAGATGAGTTGGAGTCAGATGGAGGATCGGATATTGAGATTGAAAGGTTGCTGATGAAGAGTCTTGATCTGATTCTGATGTTGACTTCGAGCCTCCACCTCCGATAACTGTGCCGAACAGAGACAACTGAGACGGTGATCCCAACTGCCACTGTGAGTCAGGAGTCTGGGAGGGTGGCACGGTTTAGGTAGAAAAGACTGACGAGTTTGTATGATATGCAGATGTTGCAGCACATCAGATCGTACCGTCGCTCATGAACACAGAAAAGGAAACAGTACGTGGGACATGTCTATGGATTAACTTTTAGCCTTAGCCTTTTAAAATGATAAACTTGGATTAGCTAACCCAACGTGCCATTGGAACACAGGAGTAATGGTTGCTGATAATGGGCCTCTGTACGCCTATGTAGATATTCCATTAATAGTTTATGCACTATTTATCAAGCGGTGGTGCTTATGTTTGCTGCAACTTGCGGATTGATATGCATCTGATGCATATGCTAAAGTGACGCCCGGAAACGTTCTCTAGCAGGTACTTATAGGCTGAACGGCCAGGCGGTTCTAGTGTTAACGCAGGCAACAAATCCAGTATTAAAGAAAGGAGCTTTTAAAAGAACAAAAATGTTTCTATTGTAGTCAGAGAGAGAGAGTTTTTAAAGTCCCCTACTTGGTGAGGCACTCCTGACTCTCTGTCTGGTTCTTGAGACGGTGGTGCACCACGGCAGCCACGGCCAGTGGCCCTGCATCCCCACACAGGAAGGTGACCTTGCGGCCGTTCAGGATCCTCAAGGTTCTCTTCACATAGTCTAGCGCCCTCTGGAGGTGCGAGGCCTCGAGGGTCACCCGGTGCAACTGAAGGTAGAGCAGGGCGATACCTATAGACAGGGAAAATTATTCTCATTTATAACTGATATTGGAAATAATTTCTTGAATCCGTTTAGAGGTTGATGCAATAGCTATCTGATCACAGTTGAGAACAAATTCCAAACATTATCATAATAGGACAGGTTTTAGCAGCAGAAGTGCTAAACACGGTCAGAGAAGGCATAGGGTATTTCTGGGTTAATGATTTAACTTTCAACTGCTCAACTGCAGTTCATCACCCTGGGACTAAACACCTCCCTCTGCAACTAGATCCTGGACTTCCTAAAGTATTGTTGGTTAAGGGCTTGTAGGTAAGCATTTCACTGTAAGGGCTATACCCTGTTGTATTCGGCGCATGTGACAAATACAATTTGATTTGACTTTGGTTGGTCAAATTGTGTCCCGTTAGCCATGAAATATGTTGGTCTAAAGAGGCATTCTGACAGTCCACTTAACCAAAATATATCTCACTCGCTGGAGCGATACATAAATATTAGGCTAGATACAAAACAACAATTCACAGGGATATAGCATTATGGACGAGTAACCAGCCAGTATCACTTCCCCTGGACCTAAGGCTTACGTAACACTGTCACAACAAGGCCTACACACCAGCTGTCACAAACCACTGCCACATTGGTCTTGTGTCATTACCGTAAATCTGTCACGTCATTACCACATGTCCTTACCGTAACAATGTCATTACCATAACCCTCAAGATGGACTGTTCATGTTAAGTGGAATGACCCAGGACTGACAGCATTCCTTGGTCAATCAGGCTATTGTCCACAAATGCCTGCTTCCAATATTCTGCAATAATAGCAGCGCACTGGGTGTCCTGTGTTTATGAACATTTCTACATTCAAGCCTTTCCATGTCAACATCCTTCACCCTTAGATCAAACAGTGGGTTACAGCCCTAGGAGTCAGATGAGTTTTCCTACCCTTGAGACATGATTAACAGTCTCTCACCTTCAATCCCAGCGAGGTCTCTAAATCATAACTGAAGATCAGTCTACGCTACACTGACCTGTCGTCTGGGACACTGACCTGTCCAGCCCGTGTAGGTGGAGAAGTCGTGGGGGTCGGCCGTCTTCAGGCCCTCCTCCATCTGCTGCAGCAGGTCCTTGATCTTGTTCTGCACCTTTTTCTGGAACGCCTCGCTGATCTGTGGAGGGATAGAGGAGGGTAAGAGAACGCAGAAAGCAGACCAGGCCTGACCTAAAGGACTAAATCCAGGTAGGCCTATGTTAATCACAGCAAAGGCTAGGGTGTGGAAAGGGGTTTAAAGTCAAACTGGAGTTTAGAAAAAAGCTTGCGAGCCAGAGACAGGTTTCTTGTCTTGAAAGAAAGTGGAAATCCATGGAAAAGATATGCACCGCATTTATAGCAAAGCACTCCGGTGGCAAAGTCGTTGTAAAGAGATGAGTAGGTGTAGGCCTAACAGAGAGACTCTGTAGCTCCTGCAAACAGCAGAGAGACCGACACAGGGCGTAGACAAGGGGTAACTCTTACCCTACGAGGTCCGGAGCCTGCTGGTTCTGTTCTAAGTTAAATTAAACCCATCTGGTGTTCCAGGTCTAAAATCAGTCCCTGATTAGAGGGGAACAATGAAAAAATGCTTTGAGGTCTAGAGTTGAGTTTGAGGAGACTGGGTTAAGAGAGTTCAGCTTTGTCTAAGTAAAAGAGCCAATGCAGTGAGATCTCATGGGGATTACGATCTTCTGTGGCAAGGCTGTGTGTTTGGGGAGCTGGTGAGATGCACACCTCTGCTCTGAGCCACACCCACCCCCACCCACACACACAGTTGAAGTCGGAAGTTTACATACACTTAGGTTGAATTCATTAAAACTCATTTTTCAACCACTCCACAGATTTCATGTTAACAAACTATAGTTTTGGCAAGTCGGTTAGGACATCTACTTTGTGTATGACAAGTAATTCTTCCAACAATTGTTTACAGACAGATTATTTTACTGGGGTGGCAGCATCATGTTGTGGGGGTGCTTTGCTGCAGGAGGGATTGGTGCACTTCACAAAATAGATGGCATCATGAGGAATGAAAATTATGTGGATATATTGAAGCAACATCTCAAGACATCAGTCAGGAAGTTAAAGCTTGGTCGCAAATGGGTCTTCTAAAGTTGTGGCAAAATGGCTTAAGGACAACAAAGTCAAGGTATTGGAGTGGCCATCACAAAGCCCTGACCTCAATCCTATAGAAAATGTGTGGGCAGAACTGAAAAAGCATGTGCGAGCAAGGAGGCCTACAAACCTGACTCAATTACACCAGTTCTGTCAGGAGGAATGGGCCAAAATCCACCCAACTTATTGTGGGAAGCTTGTGGAAGGCTACCCAAAACATTTGACCCAAGTTAAACAATTTAAAGGCAATGCTACCAAATACTAATTGAGTGTATGTAAACTTCTGACCCACTGGGAATGTGATGAAATCAATAAAAGCTTAAATAAATCACTCTATTATTCTGACATTTCACATTCTTAAAATAAAGTGGTGATCCTAACTGACCTAAGACAGGGAATTTTTACTAGGATTAAATGTCAGGAATTATGAAAAACTGAGTTTAAATGCATTTGGCTAAGGTGTATGTAAACTTCCGACTTCAACTGTAGGTTTACACCGTACAGCGCTGTTCTGTCAGACACACACACACACACAATGGAAATACAACATACACTTCAAAAGGCAATATCACAGAGGATGAATCCTTTGGTTGGAAGTAAGGAACGAAGGAGCACACCTTCAATTCACAGAACAACACACAGACACCAAAAGACTGACACACACCAGGTCCCTTTCCCAGGCCAAAACAACAGAGCGACAGCTTGGGTAACTCCAATGGCCTCCATCCCAGCAACCCAGAGCTACAATCTGCCTTAGGAACGTCTTCCTGTGTCTTTTAACAACAAAACATATATAGGCCACCTCAGCAATCCTCTTGTGATGCAAATCCAGAATGCACTTTCAATTTCACAGCTCCACTGGTTTGAGACTGTAAAAGAACAGCTCAGCATTGACAGCTAGGCCAATACAGACTTTCACAATGCAAATTCCCTTGGCTACAACAGTGCAATCTCTCGTGGACAGACTACATAGACATAAAATGGTAGACAAATCGAGCATCTGACCAAATTACGCACTATTTTTGTTCTAGGTTAACGGAGATTAACAACAGTGCAATCTGGTAGCTAGTGAGCAAGACCTTAAGATTGCATCTACTGCAGCTCTGGAGGAATGATGACATTGTCACTTTGATGTCATATCATCTTTCATCAATTAAAGTAATTTTGCAAAGCCATTTGTGTTTTACACCATCCTCACCATGCAATGGTAACAAATCACATCAGTTTTAACATGCTAATTAGTCTACCTTATCGGGGTATGAAGGGAATGAAAGGATCTTGTCTGAAAACTACCCTGATGAATGGTCCAATGATGGACATTGTGGCCGTCCCCATTGTGATAACTCAACATGAGACAGGGTGCATCACCGCAGAAACAAAATGGTAGCCATCACTTCTAAAGCACTTCTGGCCTGGACTTTGTACATTTTAGTCATTTAACGAGCAGACACTCTTATCTCGCGTAACTTAGGCTCCAAAAATAATGCAGGTTTGAATCCTAAGCAAAGCTGTGTGCTTGAAAACCTTGGTAGAGCATGGGTGGAGTAGGCATTGTGGTGCTCATGTGAATTCTTTCGGCTTCAGACCAGACATTTCCACATGCAAAAGGGTTCTCTCAAGAGTTTAATTTGTGCTTCAAATTATGTTTAAAAAATGCATGCGTTTTGTCTCATATATTTTATTTTTCGAGGGCCCGGTTTCCCAAAAGCATTTTAAGGCTAAGCTCATCGTTAACTTTCTTAGGCGCATAATTAATTCTCCAAGCTAAAGTTGCACTTGAAAACATTTATTTACAGACCGCCTCGTTAGATGCTTTTTTGCCCTTCCACGTCGCTTTATACACAGAAGATCTCAGAAAAAAAAGAATCAAGATGCTGATAACTTCAGAACGAAGTTGACTACAATACAATGTTGTCTTTTCAATTGTTAAAAACAAGTCAATAGTAAATGGATGCATCAAATAACAGATTCAAAGCATTCAAAGATATATAGGCCTATGTAGACTACTCTATTTAAATAAAATGTCATGTTCAATCAATTGAGTTCTATTTAGCTAATTGTAGGCTGTTGTCTGAAATTTGTCTCAATTTCATGATGTGTAGGCCTAATGATGTGTGCAATGATAATCAATGTAGTGCATAGCCTTAGCATTAGAATAATCAACAGCCATAGGTGATAATTTCCCTCTAGGAGCTGATCAGTTGTTAGTATCTAAATGTTAAGGTAATGTTTGAATGGAGAATGCTGATCCGAGAGCAGTGCAGCCTTTCTTTCGGTCCTATCAGTATCGACACATGCCCTAGCGACTCACTTATGAACGTTCTCCCTACTTGGTGTTTTGGGAAATTTAAAAACACTTGTAAGCTTAAATTCCATCGCTACCGAGAAACTGGGCCCTGGCTATTAAATTCATAGACATGACTATTTGAATTTATTTATGCAAAATATGTGCTTTGCATTGTTCCTGTAAGTGACCTCTCAAAGTACTGAATAAGTTGGCCGAGTGAGCATTTGGGAAGAAATCCCCCCAAACATCTGGGGGAGTTCCCCTAGACCCCCCTCCAATTGTTTACTTGTTGATGGCTACCGGACCAGCCTTGGTTTCAATGTCCACGGATGGGACTCCCTAAAAAACACGCTACTTCGATAAAAGTTACTTTTCGTAGCAGGTTAGGATTTCTGCTAACCCTTTTCCTAAACTTAACCGAACCTGCTACGTTAATTCTCCTGCTGCCTAAGTTCTCCTAACCTGCTACGAAAAGGATGTAGCTGCATCGAAGTGGCATGTTCTTTTTGGGGTCCAATCTGGACTGGCCTTGATTTGGCCCAAACAGACATTTTTATTATTTTTTACCCAGGTAAATTAACTGAGAACACTTTCTCATTTACCACAACAAACTGGGAAATAGTTACAGGGGAGTTGAATGAGCCAGTTGGAAGCTGGGGATGATGAGGGCCAGATTGGAAATTTAGCCAGGGCACCCGGGGTTAGCACCCCTACTCTTACAGAAAGTGCCATTGGATCTTTAGTGACCACAGAGAGTCAGGATAATTGTTTAACATCCCAACTCAAAAGACTGCACCCTACACAGGGCAATGTCCCCAACCACTGCCCACGGGCATTAAGATCTTTTTTTTGACCAGAGAAAACAGTGCCTCCTACTGGCCCTCAAACACCACTTCCAGCAGCATCTGGTCTCCCATCCAGGGACCAACCAGACCAACCCTGATTAGCTTCAGAGGAAAGCCATTAGTAGGACACAGGGTGGTATGCTGCTGGCTTGTTTGGTTTAGATTTGGTCCGGTCCACGGGGCGGCAGGTAGCCGAGTGGTTAGAGTGTTGGGCCCGTAACTGAAAGGTTGCTGGATCGAATCCCCGAGCTGACAAGGTAAAAATCTTACCCCACTGTTCCTAGGCCGTCATTGTAAATAAGAATTTGTTCTTAACTGACTTGCCTAGTAAAATAAATGTTAAATAAAAAAAAAGAAACTTAATTTATCTATATTTCTGTATTTACATTTTCAATACATTCACTAAAATTTCTAAAAACATGTTTTCACTTTGTCATTATGGGATATTGTGTGTAGATGGGTGAGAATCCATTTTGAATTCAGGCTGTAACAAAACAACGTGTGGAATAAGTAAAGCGGTATGAATCATTTCGGAAGGCACTGTAGATATGATGGTAGTGAGATTTGAATATACAGTTGAAGTCGGAAGTTTACATACACCTTAGTCAAACACATTCAAACTCATTTAATCCTAGTAAAAATGCCCTGTCAGTTAGGATCACCACTACATTTTAAGAATGTGAAATGTCAGAATAGAGACAATTATTTATTTAAGCTTTTATTTCTCATCGCATTCCCAGTGGGTCAGAAGTTAACATACACTCAATTAGTATTTGGTAGCATTGCCTTTAAATTGTTTAACTTGGGTCTAACATTTTGGGTAGCCTTCCACAAGCTTCGCACAATAGGTTGGGTGGCCCATTCCTCCTGACAGAACTGGTGTAACTGAGTCAGGTTTGTAGGCCTCCTTGCTCGCACACGTTTTTTCCAGTTCTGCCCACAAATGTTCTATAGGATTGAGGTCAGGGCTTTGTGAGGCCACGTTAATCTCTAGGAGACAGAACGCATCTCCTTCCTGAGCGGTATGGCGGCTGCGTGGTCCCATGGTGTTTATACTTGCGTACTATTGTTTGTACAGATGAACGTGGTACCTTCAGGGATTTGGAAATTGCTCCCAAGGATGAACCAGACTTGTGGAGGTCTATAAAAAAAATTTGGAGGTCTTGGCTGATTTCTTTTGATTTTCCCCATGATGTCGAGCAAAAAAGGTACTGAGTTTGAAGGTAGGCCTTGAAATACATCCACAGGTACACCTCCAATTGACTCAAATGATGTCAATTAGCTTATCAGAAGCTTCTAAAGCCATGACATCATTTTCTGGAATTTTCCAAGCTGTTTAAAAGGCACAGTCAACTTAGTGTATGTAAACTTCTAACCCACTGGAATTGTGATATAGTGAATTAGAAGTGAAATAATCTGTCTGTAAACAATTGTTGGAAGAATTACTTGTCATGCACAAAGTAGATGTCCTAACAGACTTGCCAAAACTATAGTTTGTTAACATGAATTCTGTGGAGTGGTTGAAAAATGAGTTTTACTTACTTCAACCTAAGTGTATGTAAACTTCCGACTTAAACTGTAACATTGACCGGTACGACTATAATCAACAGTATTGCAATTTTCATGTAGCCTACTTTTGGCCAGCTAATAGCCTAACCACCGATCATGCAACATTATGGACTAAACGTTCAAATCCTGTTGCTAAATTTATATTGTAGTTTATTTTTCAAGAGGTAGTCAATATCACAGGAGACTTCACCCTATGTAGGCCATCCTGCCTTTTTCTCCAAATTCAGCCTTCATTGATTTAATTGGGGCTTGGCGTTTAGCCTAAGCCCTTATAAAATGTGTTCATTCTGATGAATCAGGATCAGTCAAGATTTACTCTTAATCTTGTGTTTATTTAGAGCGTGTCTGCTAGCTTTGACTCAAGGCCAAGAACCACATCAGTATTATGCTAACGAACGCCTCAAATAGGCTGTCAGTTTGACATGCTTGGCTTTGTGCAAGACAATGTAATAAATAGCTTTTCTCTTAACCAAGCTCATATTACTGTTCATTATTTTAGATGTCAAATAATGAGTTATGACAACATCATTTTATTGGATTTACATTATAAAAATAACCCTAGTGTCAATATTGAGGTGAACGACAAAGGGAGAAGCTTAGAGCCCGAGCCACCCAACCAACACTTTGATGAGTTGATAAATAAAATAGCAATATCCATCTAAACATCTGAATGAAGGGAATCCTGTATGAACTGAAGCTTGAGGCAGAGCAACAAACAACAAGCAAGCATTAATATTACCTCAATACAAAATGGCTGGAGGCAGTTGCTGCCACAACACAAACTTCTAGGTCTTAGCGAATTCTCACCCCAAACTGTGATATCAAGAGCGCTTGAAAAGATGGGGAAGCAGGAAGAGTGTTGGTTCTAGAAGCAGATGGCTCCATCTCTTAGAGGATATAGTGGAGAGCCAGATGGATGAGGGTGAGGCCTTGAAGAAGCCCCAGGAGCCAGAAAGAGACAAACAGACGCACAGTAGGCTTGGGCGTTATCCAGATTTTCATACTGTCTTTCTCTCATATCAGATTTACAGTATTACAGTTAAAGCACACAAGGGGGTGCCATAAACGCAAGAAAAGCCCATTGGGCCTCTATTACCAGAATGCTAACATAAATTAACATAAACTAAAAACGATTATAGCTAAATGCTAACAAGCGGGAAAAAAAACAAATTTGCTTAGACAGGCAAATACAGCTCAGAAAGTTTTACAAGCATAGCTAGTAGCTACCGATCATTTTCGGTGAGTGTGGACATTTACAAGCAAATGCAGGGGCGGACTGAAACAATAATTCAGGCCAGGAATTTGACTCCATCCCAGGCCACCCTGTTCACGCAAACCACCAGACCGCTAATTTTGTAGGCAAAAAATAAAAAGGTTATCCACATTACAAACATTTGGGACTGACCAACAAGTAGCCTATTAGAACACTGAGTTTAAGATATGCTATGGCTATACCCTCAAACTCACTAGGAATACACCAATCATAGCACATACAATGCACAAAACAATTAGCCTACACTTTTAAAAAAGAGAATGAGATTTACAGAGTTAGCTCAAATGTTAAAATTTGTATCTTTATATTCAAGCATATCAAAAGTATCAAAAAACATAAAGCAACAACAATGTAAGTATAATACAAAAGTCGAAAAAGCACTCCTCTACAAAAAAAATGTAGATTAATGTTCACTCGCTGGTGTCCATAAAGCAAACAGCACAAAAATAAACACATCTACACACTGAGTCAATGAGTTTGAACATTGGCTACATAACTGCACGTATAATACGAAAGTTCAGGGCCCTTTTTTTCTAAAAATTATCTGCAGCCATTGTTGCAACCCCTATTACTAGCCTGTTCAACCTCTCCTTTGTATCGTCAGAGATCCCTAGTGACTGGAAAGCTGCCGCGGTCATCCCCCTCTTCAAAGGGGGAGACACTCCAGACCCAAACTGTTACAGACCTATATCCATCCTGCCCTGCCTTTCTAGGGTCTGCGAAAGCCAAGTTAACAAAACAGATCACTGACCATTTCGAATCCTACCGTACCTTTTCCGCTATGCAATCTGGTTTCTGAGCTGGTCATGGGTGCACCTCAGCCACACTCAAGGTCCTAAACGATATCATAACCACCATCGATAAAAGACAGTACTGTGTAGCAGTCTTCTTCGACCTGGCCAAGGCTTTCGTCTCTGTCAATCACCACATTCTTATCGGCAGACTCAATAGCCTTGGTTTCTCAAATGACTATCTCGCCTGGTTCACCAACTACTTCTCAGATAGAGTTCAGTGTGTCAAATTGGAAGGCCTGTTGTACGGGCCTCCGGCAGTCTCTATGGGGGTGCCACAGGGTTCAATTCATGGGCCGACTCTATTCTCTGTATAAATCAATGATGTCGCTCTTGCTGCTGGTGACTCTCTGATCCACCTCTACGCAGACGATACCATTCTGTATAAATCTGGCCCTTCATTGGACACGGTGTTAACAAACCTCCAAACAAGCTTCAATGCCATACAACACTCCTTCCGTGGCCTCCAACTGCTCTTAAATGCTAGTAAATCTAAATGCATGCTCTTCAACCGATCGCTGACCGCACCTGCCTGCCTGACTAGCATCACTACTCTGGACGGGTCTGACTTAGAATATGTGGACACCTACAAAAAGTGTCTGGTTAGACTGTTTACTCTCCTTCCAGACTCACATTAATCATCTCCAATCCCAAATTAAATCTAGAATCGGCTTCCTATTTCGCAACAAAGACTCCTTCACTCATGCTGCCAAACATGCCCTCGTAAAAATGCCTATCCTACCGATTCTTGACATCGGAGATGTCATTTACAAAATAGCCTCCAACACTCTCCTTAGCAAATTGGATGTAGTCTATCACAGTGCCATCCATTTTGTCACCAAAGCCCCATATACTACCCACCACTGCGACCTGTATGCTCTCGTTGGCTGGCCCTCACTACATATTCGTCACCAAACCCACTAGTTCCAAGTCATCTACAAGTCCTTGCTAGGTAAATCCCCACCTTATCTTAGCTCACTGGTCACCATAGCAACACCCACCCGTAGCCTGCGCTCCAGCAGGTATATTTCACTGGTCACCCCCAAAGCCTACACCTCTTTTGGCTGCCATTCCTTCCAGTTCTCTGCTGCCAATGACTGGAACGAATTGCAAAAATCCTTGAAGCTGGAGGTTCTTATCTCCCTCACTAACTTTAAGCATCAGCTGCCAGAGCTGCTTATCGATCATTGCACCTGTATATAGCCCATCTGTAAATAGCCCACCCCAACTACCTCATCCCCATATTGTTATTTTTGCTCATTCGCACCCCAGTATCTCTGCCCGCACCAAAGGCATATTTGCACATCATCATCTGCACTTTTATCACTCCAGTGTTAATGCTAAATTATAACTATTTCGCCAATATGGCCTATTTATTGTCCTACCTCCCTTATCTAACTACATTTGCACATACAGTATATAGATGTTCAATAGTGTTATTGTCTGTACGTTTGTTTATCCCATGTGTAACTCAGTGTTGTTTTTTATTGTCTTGTCCAGGTCACAGTTGTAACTTCAATGTCATATTATGATCGATATGTTGCACTCATTGCTATGATATAATTCCTCCACAAAGACGTAAGACGTGCAAACTGTTTAGCCTACCGGCCGTTTTTGGTGCGCGGGGACACTGCAGCGAGAGTTAGAGTCGCGCCTGATGCTTGGATTCTCCGTCAACTCATTCCTGCTTGCTATATTATCGCTGGTCAAGTTGACTATTCACGGCAGGCCAAAACGACCCTCAGGCCACCGGGAAATGTCCCGGTGCTCCCGAAGGCCAGCCCGCCCATGCCTAACGCATAGCCAGTACTAAACCTATTCCCCAGGCGCTCTCATTTGTTGACTTCTGTAACCGTAAAAGCCTTGGTTTCAGGCATATTAACATCAGAAGCCTCCTCCCTAAGTTTGATTTATTCACTGAACTGCTCTAGCACATTCAGCCAACCTTGATGTCCTAGCCGTGTCTGAATCCTGGCTTATCACTCACAGCCAAGAACTATCACAAAACTGCAGCGTCACCCTTACATATTCTATTCTATTCAATTCAGTGTCCATACCACATAAAGCCAAAGCCAAGACAAGAGTAACACGACTGCATGTGTAGCCTAAGACTACATAATATAGACCAATTATGTTAGCACCATAGAGTCACAACTAAGGATAAACTAAGCCTGGGTCAAGTGTGTGCTGTATTGCTAAAGACAGCAAAAAGCAGCGCTACCGTGTTTCAGCATCTTGGACAGTGATGTAAGGGCAATCCAGGGAAAACAAAACTAATCTATGATGATTTCCTTTTGACAACAACCAATCACATTGTCTGTTCTAATGCAGGCCTTATACATGGCCTTATGATTCATTCTGCACCAATTTCCCCATCCACAGTATACACTGTAGGAGAAGAGGGTACATGGCATCTTTGATTCATTACATCCACAGGGATTTCTGCCTATGGAATGCAAAACACAAGCAGTTGAGATCAATTTAAAGAACCTGTGCATATTACTGATAGCATAGGCTTATAGAGTACAGTGGGCCTGGTTACTATCCACTAGGAGCATTGTGCTGGAGTTTCTCCCGGGCCTGAGTTACAATTCCCATTGCAGCCAGGCACGGAGAGCGGGAGTGTTCAACAGAGATAAACAAACATTCACTGTTTAACATGACAATAGGAGGGAGAGAGCGAGAGGGGGGGGGGGGGGCTGTGAGGTGTTATACTGTATTGAGTATTCTGCTGATGAGCTGATGTGTTGTACACAATAAATGGATAGTTCACCTCCAGAAAGTCAATGTCTTCCAATAGTAAGAATAAATTGTCTACGTAATATCGTCATTTGGGGGACTGCTTCAACACCAACCAGGCCTAGATTCAGATATAGCCCCAGAAAAGATTTGAGGTGAAGGATCAATGGGTTTACTTGGAGGGGAGGGGGAAGACGGCTGAGGAGAACCAGTTTATAATGTACACTGAACTACAATATAAACGGAACAATTTCAAGTTCATAAGGAAATCAGTAAATTTAGATGAATTCATTAGGCCCTAATCTATAGATTTCACATGACTGGGAATACAGATATGCATCTGTCACAGATACCTTAAAAAAAATAAAAATAGTAGGGGCGTGGCTCAGAAAACCAGTCAGTATCTGGTGTGTGACCACCATTTGAGTCATGCAGCTCGACACACCTCCTTCGCAGAGTTGATCAGGCTGTTGTTCTCGTCACGGTATTGAAATTGCCATTGATAAAATGCAATTGTGTTCGTTATCCATAGCATATGCCTGCCATACCATAACCACCACCATGGGGAACTCTGTTCTTAACGCTGACATCAGCAAACTGCTCGCCCACACGACGCCATACACACTGTCTGCCATCTGCCCGGTACAGTTGAAACCGAGATTCATCCGTAAGGAGGACAATTCTCCAATGTGCCAGTGGCCATCAAAGGTGAGCATTTGCCCACCAATGTTGGTTACAACGCCAAACTGCAGTCAGGTCAAGACCCTGGTGAGGACGACGAGCGCGCAGATAAGCTTCCCTGAGACGGTTTCTGACAGTTTGAGCAGTTGTGCAAACCCAGTTTCATTAGTTGTCCGGGTGGCTAGTCTCAGACGATCCCGCAGGTGAAGAAGCCGGATGTGGAGGTCCTGGACTGGCATGGTTACACGTTGAGGCTAATCGACGTTGGAGGCAGCTTATGGTAGCGAAATGAACATTACATTCTCTGGCCACAGCTCTGTGAGGACATTCCTGCAGTCAGCATGCCAACTGCACGCTCCGTCAAAACTTGAGACATCTGTGGCATTGTGTTGTGTGACAAAACTGCACATTTTAGAGTGGCATTTTATTGTCCCCAGCACAAGGTGCATCTGTGTAATGATCATGCAGTTTAATCAGCTTCTTGATATGCCACACCTGTCAGATGGATGGATTATCTTGGCAAAGAAGAAATGCTCACTAACAGGGATGTAAACAAATTTGTGCACAAAATTGAGAAAAACATTTTGTGCATATGGAAAATGTGTGGGATCTTTTATTTCAGCTCATGAAACATTGGACCAACACTTTACATGTTGCGTTTATATTTTTGTTCTGTATAGAAATCCATTTTTCATAGATGCCATGTTTGCACCAAATGTTCCTTGACATGAACACCTCCATTACAATATAAAAACAGTTTATCTAGGGCTGTGTGGGAACTTTCATTACTCCCTGGGTGCCCCCTCAATCTCATCCAAACCACGACCCACTCTGCAGGTAGCCCTGGGCCAGACAAGTGAGAGAGAGTGCGTAAGAGAGCTAAAGAGATGGGTGAAGTGTAATTCTGATTTATTGGGATTTTTTAATGGAGCCTTCTGCCTTTCTTTCCCCCGGGGTCTAGGTACTATTGCTGACAGTGACGAAACACTCAACACCAACCCAGGAATTAAGTTAAGAACATAACTTCTTTTAACTGCACAGGTGACTGATGATCCCTCTGGCACTTTTACCGTGTCCCCCGATATTTCCCTCTGTTTGATTGATGTAACCCAACAAAATTTTGGCCTGAGGACCAGCCTACAGTAGCCAAGCCTCTCAGGAGCAGGAAAAGAGATATGTCAGGCTGGGTCTAAGTGTATTCAGGGCAGGCTACCCACTCAAAGTGCAGAACTTATTTGTCAATCCCCATAACAGCATCAAGGTTGAGAGGTAAGGACTCAAATGTGTGAATCTAATGCATGAGCTGCTGAGCATGACATTATCCCTGGTATCTCCCGTCACACTTGTGAATTATCTCAATTCAGTCCAGGGCTCTAGTCTAGCTAGCAGAGGCCTGAAGGCCAAGTCATTAGACAGGCAGGTTTGAGGCTGGGTGGCTTATGACTGGGCGGCTGTAGCAAGAAGCATTGTGCTGGACAGAGAGGGCCAGAGGGAAATTTTAAAAGACTTTAGGGGGAGGGTCACAACACAAAATGGTTTGGGAAACCACTGGGTATTGATGAAAATAGCAAAGAGATGGAGACCAAATGGCCTGCAGCCTCAGCCATTTTTGTCTTGTAAGTAAGTAGCCTTGTGCGAGCCGGCATGACTAATAGGAGCACGCGCCTATCTCCTGTTTCTTTAGCTTGAGGCAGCTTGATGTACAAGTACGCCCGCGAGTGCCAAGCAGAGACGCATCGGGTCCCATTTTTGTCTCCAAGGCTGTCACATGACTACATGCTGTGTTATGACCATTATGTCATAGCTTTTAGGGCTGTGACGATACCAGTAGCACAATATATTTTCCATGGCAAAAATGAAAACACAAAGCAGACCAAACTCTTTGCTCTATGTAAAATATTGTGTGCTATAGCTTGAAAAATAAACACGTGACTCTGTATGACAACATAATGATCTTTGTATGCAACATTAGGGCTGTTTTCTAAAAAAGTTCAACCCGCTTCATGTTTTGTTTCCTATAATGAGTATATAGGCTGAGGGGTCATTAAATGATTAACCACAATACTGCAAGACTGGCCGGAGCCGGCCGTTACAGTTTCTTGATTCATAATTGTACCTCACTGCCGGAAACTAGACAAAACAGATCCACATGAAGGGCCTCATTAGCAGTTAGATGCAATTACTTTTCCTAGGGGGAGCTGCGGTTCAAAATGTCACAATTCAATCAATCACTGTATAAGGGCCATAGAATTCCTACCAGCCTTGCTAATCGTCTAGACCATCTCTAAAAGCCCTTTCCTCCAGACCACTCTTACCTCCACGGGACCAGAGATTTACTGCGTTGGTGTAAGAACTGGAATGGCACTACCATGAGGCCATCTGTCACATGGGGAACGGCTACAGGTACAATGAAGACAACCAAAAGGAGCCTGTGGTAACTGGAAGTTGTGCCATTAATACAGTGCACAAGTAAACAATGTTTCAGAAGCATGGACCATACCACAATTAGAGCACGATAAAACAAAGACAGATGATCGTCAATTTCAGCACCAGAGCCTCAACATCTCCACACCCAGGTCATAAATTACAAGATTCAGCACACTTGTCCATTGGCGAAACATCATAATGTTACCATAGTTACTCCGTGAATATCAGTCTAAAATAAGTTGCTGTAAAAAAAGCAGCAAAAGTCTCTGGCTACAAGGCAGAATGTTGAATAAAATGATATTTACACTTACTTTACAGGTTGTACAGGCTGTTGTTAACCCCACTTTTTGAGGTGCCGGTAGGTTCTGTCACTTGTATTTTCAATCTGTTGATGCATTGCATGTGATGCACAATATGTAAACAATAGCCAAATGTAGTCGACCTAATCTATTTATTTTTAACCTTTATTTAACTAGGCAAGTCAGTTAAGAACAAATTCTTATTTACAATGACAGCCTACACTGGCCAAAATCGGACGACGCTGGGCCAATTGTGCGCCGCCCTATGAGACTCCCAATCACGGCCGGTTGTGATACAGCCTGGAATCGAACCAGGGTGCCTGTAGTGACGCCTCTAGCACTGAGATGCAGTGCCTTAGACCGCTGCGCCACTTGGGAGCTGGAAGAGTTTGCTGTTAGACTCAACCATATTGTGCAAGTGTTTGTCACCTGGGAATAGCATCCATATTGAAAATAAAAACCGGGAATACAAACGATATACAGACAAGCATGAAGGTCGGGTTGATAACACTACTCTGTGGATATGATCTCACATTCATACCTGCAAAAGGCCAAACCACACAGACAACCGGTAAAGTATACTTTTATTCAGGATTCTGGTTTGTAGAGGTCGTGAGAGGAAACTTTCCTGATCCAAACGCTCATTTCTGCCCTACATAGAATTATATGCAATTGTGGGCTCTGTGCAGGAATGGTCTGAGTGACTGTTATTACTAATATAACAGTCACTCAGAGTGGTGTTTACTGACTAATAGCAGTTACATTGGGGCTAGAATTGTCTAATACTGCATTTTGTCTGAGATAGAGCTCTTTAAAATGACAAAGATGCGCTTGTGACATGTGCAAGTGAATCATAACAGCTACGTTAGCAAGTTAGCCAGATACGTTAGCTACTTATAATAAATGTTAAACATAAGGGCTCTTACCTTTCCATTTTCGTCGAAAGGCTCGTTGCAGTCACTGTCCGTTCCTGAATTGGAAGATGTGAAGACTCCTTGGTCCCAGTCGGTGTATGGGTTTATAAAAGATCTTTCCTCCATCTCCGCTTCCGTAGCCGACACTAATTTCAATCTTTTGGACATGTTGTCTCCCATTCTAACGGCAGGTCGTCAAGGACAAAATGTATACGGACTCCCTGTTGGTAGAGAGGAAAGCGCGTTTCAAAATGAGGAAATCTCATTTTCTATTAGATTTCGCTTGTGGACCGTTTCTCTGAATGCATCTGTCTAGTTTATCAAGTCCTATCTGTAGTGAGCTATAGGAGATACGTCTTCTTATATAAAAGAATCAGGCTACATTTGGAGTCCAGACACCTGTGGAAAATTTAAGGTACTAAACGAATGGTGGCTATCCCCTATCCATTCACCTTGGATAGCTAGTGTATGAAAAGGAGTCTATTATCAGAACTCAAATAGCAATAAAAGGCAGTTCCTGAATCAAAAAGTTAAGTTAATCTGAATATGCGCACGTTTATGGATTTATTTTATATAAAACATATTTATTTGCAATCAAATAATTTGCTAGACTTTTATATAATGCATTTATAAAACTGGCGGAGAAGTATGTATATTAGCTAATGACAAACAAACACGTAAGATATGAAAGCCTAAATACATAGCCTGGGCCTACTTTAACAAATGCAACGTGATCACACGTGTGGTTACATATGACTTTATCATGAACGTAACAATGTCACTAGGTTTTCTATCACTGTCCGTTACTGCAGCAAAGTGCATTCTCAATGGACAAAATCAAACCAACAATTCTACACAAATAGCCTATGAATGAACATAAAAACGCGGCAGGCTCACCTATTTTTGATACCAAATAATGACCATGCAATTAATTTCGTTTGTTTTCATCCGTTGCAAGCGCTTCATCGATGCAGGGGGATGGATGGACCACAGTCGTAGCAGCCTTCAAAGCATCTAGGATGATTTCAGCATTAACACATTAATGCAGTTTTGTGATAGGCTATCCTCATCCAATTCAGTCCTGTAAAACGTTATAAATTCTCGGAAATTAAAGCAGTTGTAGTATACAGATCAAAACATGTAAATACTTTACTCTCTAAACGATATTAGTTCGCATCTTCTCTCATCATCATTTTCGGGCTCCCGCTTTCGCAGTCGGTGAGACTGGTTTGTAAATTCAGAAATCCTACTGGTAGACGGGCTACCAGGAGGCTACGGGAAACAGTCCACCAGTCCAGCAATAAGCAGCTGTCTCACGCTGATCTGGACCAAATTTGAGTCCTAGCCTCGCAGGAAACAGATGGTGTTTCTGCTGTGTACTGATTTACCGCACGCACACAGATTATACTACCGCAAACAAATCTATAAACACCCTTGCCTGCCTCCATCCCTTCACTCGCTCTACCTTTCCCTTAATTGACGTATTTACCTGTCCCCCACGATGAAATCGGAGAGGGGACTGTTGAACTCTGTCCATTCCTTTGTACATTAGTCACACGCGATATCTCAGACAGCACTGGGCCGATTTTGATTAAACTTGGATGAAGTATGCATCTTGCCATAGAGATAAGGAATTTACAAAATTGCACTAATTGGCCCAAGGCGGGAGCTATAGTAATTATCTGAAATGTGTTAGTCACACGCGGTATTTCAATTGGCCCAAGGGAGGCGCATCATTCGTGGGGGACAACATGTTTACTGTTGTTTTCATTGACGGGGCACGTGATTCTGCTGAACAATACAATCCTATTCTCTTATGTATCCTCTGCGTATTTATCAGCCAAAATAGGTTACTTTTTTTTGTTTTTTGTATTACACCAAAAAATAAAAACGTTCTTGTGGGTCAGGTTATTTCCACAGATGGATGCTTTGACAAACTATTATCTGGGAGTAGTACACCTCATCTTTATTTAGGTAGCCTATGTCATCACCAAAGCCTTCCCAGACATAAAACTAATTAAAGGAGTCTGAACACGTTAAAGGTATTTGATTCTGCCATTTTTCATCTCGACTTGCCCTTTTCTGCACTAGTGCTTAATGAGCACATTGATAACAGTGTGGAATAAAATATTAGCAATTTGGCCACTCACACCTTCTACAGAAGCTATCAGTTAGTTTGTCCCTAGTTACAAAGTATTATATTTTGCTTTGTTCTACCAGCTATTGTTTCTTCCCCCTTCACATAGCTGTCAACCAGCAAAGAGGGGTTGTAATGTCATGTATTAGGCCTATACATAGGCTACATGTAAGAGTAGGGATTTAGGTTAATACATTCAGCAAAGGGGCTTGTGAATGTATGATTAATGTTTGTAATATGTAAACATGAAAATAATTAACACAGTACAGTGGGTGGGTGTCCTATACAGTATTCAGACCCCTTGACTTTTTCCCCAAAGAAATTTGTTACAGCCTCATTCTGAAATGTATTACAATTTTTATTTTTTTAATCAATCTACACACAATACCCCATAATGGCAAAGTGGAAACAGGTTTTTAGAATTTTTAGCAAATGTATTAGAAATTAAAAACAGAAACACCTTATTTACTTGAGTATTTAGACCCTTTGCTATGAGACTCGAAATTGAGCTCAGGTTCATTCAGATTCCATTGATCATCCTTGAGATGTTTCTACAACTTGATTGGAGTCCACCTGTGGTAAATTCAATTGATTGGACATGATTTGGAAAGGCACACACCTTTTTATATAAAGTCCCAGAGTTGACAGTTTATGTCAGAGCAAAAACAGGTCGAAGGAATTGTCCGTAGAGCTCCGAGACAGGATTGTGTCGAGGCACAGATCTGGGGAAGGGTACCAAAAAATGTCTGCAGGTGACAAACAACCCGATGGACACTAGGACAGGGCTCCAGAGTTTATATTTGGAGATGGGAGAACCTTCCAGAAGGACAACCATCTCTACAGCACTTCACCAATCAGGCCAGATGGAAGCCACTCCTCAGTAAAAGGCACATGACAGCCCGCTTGCCAAAAGACACCTAAAGTTTGCCAAAAGACACCTAAAGGACTCTTTATTTATTTGTATTTAACCTTTATTTAACTAGGCAAGTCAGTTAAGAACAAATTCTTATTTACAATGATGGCCTACCAAACCTCCCCACAGGAGGCAAAACACCTCCTGTGGGGACGGGGCCTGGGATTAAAAATAAAATAAATAAAATATAAATATAGGACCAAACACACATCACGACAAGAGAGACAAAACAACACTACCAAAAGAGATCCCTAAGACAACAACATAGCAAGGCAGCAACACATGACAACACAGCATGGTAGCAACATAACATGACAACAACATGGTAGCAACACAACATGGTAGCAGCACAAAACATGATACAAACATTATTAGGCACAGACAACAGCATAAAGGGCAAGAAGGTAGAGATGACAATACATCACGCAAAGCAGCCACAACTGTCAGTAAGAGTGTCCATTATTGAGTCTTTGAATGAAGAGATTGAGATAAAACTGTCCAGTTTGAGTGTTGCAGCTCGTTCCAGTCGCTAGCTGCAGCGAACTGAAAAGATGAGCGACCCAGGGATGTATGTGCTTTGGGGACCTTTAACAGAATGTGACTGGCAGAACGGTGTTGTATGTGGAGAATGAGGGCTGCAGTAGATATCTCAGATAGGGGGGAGTGAGGCCTAAAAGGGTTTTATAAATAAGCATCAACGAATGGGTCTTGCGACGGGTACACAAAGATGACCAGTTTACAGAGGAGTATAGAGTACAGTGATGTGTCCTATAAGGAGCATTGATGGCAAATCTGATTGCCGAATGGTAAAGAACATCTAGCCGCTCGAGAACATCCTTACCTGCCAATCTATACATTATGTCTCCGTAATCTAGCATGGGTAGGATGGTCATCTGAATCAGGGTTAGTTTGGCAGCTGGGGTGAAAGAGGAGTGATTACGAAACCAAGTATAGATTTAACTTTAGCCTGCAGCTTTGATATGTGCTGAGGGAAGGACAGTGTATCATCTAGCCATACTCCCAAGTACTTGTATGAGGTGACTACCTCAAGCTCTAAACCATCAGAGGTAGTAATCACACCTGTAGGTAGAGGGACATTCTTCTTACCAAACCACATGACCTTTGTTTTGGAGGTGTTCAGAACAAGGTTATGGGTAGAGAAAGCTTGTTGGACACTAAGAAAGCTTTGTTGTAGAGCATTTAACACAAAATCTGGGGAGGGACCAGCTGAGTATAAGACTGTATCATCTGCATATAAATGGATGAGAGAGCTTCCTGCTGCCTGAGCTATGTTGTTGATGTAAATTGAGAACAGCATGGGGCCTAGGATTGAGCCTTGGAGTACTCCCTTGGTGACAGGCAGTGGCTGAGACAGCAGATTTTCTGACTTTATACACTGTACTCTTTGAGAGAGGTAGTTAGCAAACCATACCAAAGACCCCTCAGAGACACCTAAACTCTTTAGCCGGCCCACAAGAATGGAATGGTCTACTGTATCAAAAGCTTTGGCCAAGTCAATAAAAAATAGCAGCACAACATTGCTTAGAGTCAAGGGCAGTGGTGACATCATTGAGGACCTTTAAGGTTGCAGTGGCACATCCATAACCTGAGCGGAAACCAGACTGCATACCAGAGAGAATACTATAGACATCAACAAAGCCAGTCAGTTGATTATTGACAAGTTTTCCCAACACTTTTGATAAACAGGGCAAAATAGAAATAGGCCTATAACAGTTAGCATAAGCTTGATCTCCCCATTTCAATAAAGGACTAACCGTGGCTGCCTTCCAAGCAATGGGAACCTCCCCAGAATGGAGAGACAGGTTAAAAAGGTCAGAGATAGGCTTGGCGATGATAGTGGCATCAACCTTAAAGAAGAGAGGGTCTAAACCATCTGACCCAGATGATTTTTTGGGGTCAAATTTCAGGAGCTCCTTTAGTACCTCGGACACTTTGTAGCGGGGCAGGGAAAAAAGACGGAGAAGCATCGAGGATAGTTGCATTAGAAGGGGTGGCAGATGAGGAAATGTTGGACGGGCAAGGAAGCATGGCTGAGTCAAATAGGAATCCTGACTTAATGAAGTGTTGATTAAAGAGCACCGCCATGGCTTCTTGTCAGTAACAACCACTCTCAGACCATGAGAAACAAGATTCTCTGGTCAGATGAAACCAAGATTGAACTATTTGGTCTGAATAAGAAGCGTCACGTCTGGAGGAAACCTGGCACCATCCCTAGGGTGAAGCATGGTGGTGGCAGCATCATGCTGTGGGGATGTTTTTCAGCGGCAGGAACTGGGAGACTAGTCAGGATCGAGGGAAAGATGAACGGAGCAAAGTACAGATCCTTGATGAAAACCTTCTCCAGAGCGCTAAGGACCTCAGACTGGGGCGAAGGTTAACCTTCCAACAGGACAACGACCCTAAGCACACAGTCAAGACAACGCAGGAGTGGCTTCGGGACAAGTCTCTGAATGTCCTTGAGTGGCCTAGCCAGAGCCCGGACTTGAACCTGATCGAACATCTCTGGAGATACATCTCTGAAAATAGCTGTGCAGTGATGGTCCCCATCCAACCTGACAGACCTACTTTTCTTATGATTTTGTTTGCTTAGCATACAGGCTGGCAGTTTATCAGTTCACCCTATGGGAACAAGGGAGAGTTGGACGAGGTGTATGGTGTCTCATCCCTGCGCATTCCCAGAAGAAAAGGCATTTCCATAGGGTTTGAGTGTGAATAAAACCAGTTAATTCAGCATTTATTTATTGTATTTATTAAACCTTTATTTAACTAGACAAGTCAGTTACAAGTCAGATGAAATTTCCCCCCCTGTCACGTTCGGGTGTATGGAGAGACCAAGGCGCAGCGCAGGTATAGTAGTTCGACATTCTATTTTATTATTATATTGTAATCGAAACAAATGGCGAACTACAGGACACAAACTGAAACTATAAACTAATGTCACATTCACAAAAACACACGGAATGAAGGACGTAACGAAAAAAAACACTTACTTCACCCGTGACTGCGAAATACATTAACATGTAACGATAACGACCCACACCAGCGTGAGGGACAGACTCAACATATATTGGATCCCTAATTAGAGACAATGCCGTGCAGCTGCCTCTAATTAGGGATCCAACCTAAACCCCATACAGAAACAGAAAAGAACGACACTGTCAGACTCTGACCACAGCTACATAGAGAAGCAATTAGGCTTCTCTATGGCCAGAGCCTGACACCCCCGGGGGATCAATAAAGTACCTATCTATCTATCTATCTATCTATCTATCTATCTATCTATCTATCTATCTACCTACCTACCTACCTACCTACCTACCTACCTACCTACCTACCTACCTACCTACCTACCTACCTACCTACCTACCTACCTACCTACCTACCTACCTACCTACCTATCTACCTATCTATCTATCTATCTATCTATCTATCTATCTATCTATCTATCTATCTATCTATCTATCTATCTATCTATCTATCTATCTATCTATCTATCTATCTATCTATCTATCTATCTATCTATCTATCTATCTATCTATCTATCTATCTATCTATCTATCTATCTATCTATCTATCTATCTATCTATCTATCTATCTATCTATCTATCTATCTATCTATCTATCTATCTATCTATCTATCTATCTATCTATCTATCTATCTATCTATCTATCTATCTATCTATCTATCTATCTATCTATCTATCTATCTATCTATCTATCTTAAGAACGCTGGGCCAATTGTGCTCCGCCCTACGGGACTCCCAATCACTGCCTCTAGCACTGAGATGCAGTGCCTTAGAACGCTCCTAACTCCTGCTGTAATGTTTTGATTTAATGCCTGCACCTTATGGAAAAATAGTATTAGTTAGATTGTCCACTATAACAAAGGTTCAAGCATAAGCAGAATACAAAACTACTTTCAACGCGCACTAATCCCGTGTCCCTGTCGCTAGAGTAGTGAGTTCAACTAGCTTTGGCTGCCATCACTCTACACGTGAAAACCTCAATATGCACCCGATTCAATACCATAGACAATTTGCTGATTCCAACCAGTGACGCACTGGCGTCTGTCGTTACTATGGCAATTTAAAATGGCGCTGACCATAGCTCAAATAAACCTTGTTGACGATCAAAATACTAAATATAGAGATGTTTTTATGTTAAATGCAGATGTTAAGTATTAGTGGATTGAATACATCTCTTTGCTTAGATTTACTACCTAAAGTGTTTACATTCCCCTTTAAGGGTCTGAATAGTGATGTAAATGTGATATTTCAGTTTTTGCTATGTCATTATGGGGTATTGTGTGTAGATTGATGAGGGGAATTTTTTTAAAATCCATTTTAGAATAAGGCTGTAACATTACAAAATGTGGAAAAAGTCAAAGGGTCTGAATACTTCCCAAATGCACTGTGTATGCTAGTGTCTTTCAACAGCAGTGTGTCTATATCAGAGTCTAGAATCCTGCCATGTGAGGCTACCTACATCATGATCTACCACGCTCTATAGGTGGGAGGATGTTTTTCCCACAACCCCATGCCAGCACGCCAACACAATCCCATGCCAGCACGCCAACACAATCCCATGCCAGCGTGTCCACCCTCATTAGCTTTCAAAGGTTACAGTGAGCTGAATTAATACCAACCTCATGCCAAGGTGCCCAGTAGGCACTGCCTGCTCGAAATCCAACCATCTGCCACCGTCCGCTTTACCCTTCTCATCTGTGCCACACTGCAAGGATGCCCACCTCATGTTAGGGGCACCAGCTGGGGTAATACAAGAACCAGGTGCCCCTTGTGATCAATGTGTAGATTATGAAGGATTACTAATCTGCTAGTGATTCATGTACCTCTGGGATTTGATACCATGCTCATAACAACACAAAGTATGACCGTGATGCACTGACACCACCTCTGCCCCTCAAAAGCGAAGGTTTGTTTTATTTGGGGGTCTTTATTAGCCTGGGTGCCAGTCTGTTTCTGCTCTCTTGCCAATTCCATATGGAATTGACATGCAAAACATGTTTGGCTTGACAAGGAAGTAGGCAAAAGCACAAACAGATTTGAGACCAGGCTAGGTGTTTGTGGCCTGTAATCCAAACTGATATGCTCCGTTTGGGTTCCAGGCCGGGTCTGTAGTGTACACCTTTACTAAACCAACAGGACAGTGTAAAGCAGCAGGCACAGTGTGATATCAGCGTTCTGTGTGTATGTCACATGAAAGAAGTTTAACTCACAGTATTTATGTGTCAGTTTAGTTGCTGAAAGAGAAAGAAGTCTTAGATTTATGCAAATGCTCTTATTGAAGTGGAATTTTCTCTCTGTCATTTATGCATTAGGTACATTTCAAGGATATTGGAACTGTGTCTTGGAGGGAATTGTGTTGGCTTAGATGATACTACATTTGCAAAGTTTGAAAATGTGTACCACTGCAAAGACTAGGCCTACTAAAAAGGTTAGCTACATTAATTGCTCAAGCAGAAATACACAATGCAATATGCATTATGTGGCATTAGGGCTCGATATATTACATGTTACATAATGCACATGAATCATGATCCTAGACATATTACCAAGTTGGCATTCCAGCTGACACATGTAATATTGCCATCGTCGTGGTGATAATTCTTTACACGTGCGAGCGAATGGTCTGTCGAGACTCTTGCTAGAGCCGCCCGTCAAGATTAATTAAACAACGTCCCATTGCATCGGGCAAGCAGGAGAAATTTAGCAGATTTTTTTTTTTAAAACACTCAAAGGTCATTAAAGCCACTCTAACCAACCACCCCTCGAACCCACAATGTGGTGAATAGGGCGACTGGAAATGTGAGCTAAATGTTGGACAGCACCCCTGGGAGCAGAGACAGACCAAGAACATGAATGGGAGATGCTGACACAGCACATCACCAGTACTACTAGTCACTATCTGGCCATGCTATAGAGGACGGAGACACTGCTCTATTGTAACACAGTACATTGGGTGACTGCCTCTGCACCGTAGGAGCTACGATTCGAGTACCCGCTGCAGCTCCCTCTCTCTCTATCTTGCTACATTGGTGTCAGCAGTGGGATTATCCCTGTGTTTCCTCTTGGTGTTGGGGAAGTGTGCTTTTTGGCATGTGGGGCTTCATGCATAATGACGGTTCTTGAGATAGGGAGAATAGCCCTAGGCCTACTGTAACACAACGTATGTGAGCGGTGTACTGCTTCTACTTAGTGGCACCACGGTAGCTACTGTTTGCGTCCCCGATGTAACAAACAGTAAGTAGGGGTTGCATTTTAGCCTTCCCCTTCCAGACTTCTTGACTCCTGGATAAGCCTACTACCATTTATCTTCAGAAATTCCCTCAGTGGTGAGTTGTCGCTGTATAAAATGGCCGCTGTCCACTGGCCAGTTGCGGAACTTAAAGATTATGTCGCTGTCCACTTTAATGGTGCTGAATCATTTCTTATCATCTTTGTTGCGTAGTATAGGTTATTAAAGCAAAAACACACGTCTTAGTGCTCTTAAAGGCAATGACCAATAAAGTAGTGCATGTATAGTGGCAGGCATGTTATTTTCTTCAGCATGGCAGTCTATACTAACACGTTGAACTGTTTGGCATTGAATTCTCTGTTTCAACTTGTCTTGTGATACCTTGAGAACCCTTCAATCTAGTGCTGGTTTTGCTTGGCAAGATAACATAATCTGTACCACCTACAGTATATGTGTTTTATATCTATAAAATATATTGCCTCTCCTGAATACCTCGTCATTGGAGAAAGATTATATTCCATGTTCCGTTTTTAACCGATGCTGCATCATGATGTTGTGGCTACTGACAGTTAGTGACCTGGTTATAGCCTTGTGGTTATACAGTATGTCAAGGGGTGGATTGGGAAGGGTACTTTCAAGTTTCACGTTTCATTAGTCGTATGCACATGGTATACAACGTCCAATGAAATGCTTACATGCAGGTTCCTTGTCGACAACGCAACAATAAGAAATAATAAAAGATAAGAATACAAACATAAACTAAATGTTTCAGTAGAATAGAATATTCTTTTTAGGATAAGTGTAATACAGGAAGGCCAAATATATAGTCCAATATTTACACATGTATTTTTTTCATGTCATTTTTCTGCCATTAGTCTCTGTCTCGCTGGGTTGAATCTCGCCACCCACTCTTGTCGCCAGCCCTCGGATTATAACATGCTATTTTTTTAATGACTCCTGCAAGGTATCAGTCAATTCTCCTACACCCCAAAGGTCAAAGTTATCAATTCAGTTGGAACTTTGGGCCGTCCCTGTTTTTAATGGACTGAATTTTCCTTCCATTTACGTAACAACCGAGAGACATTTCTGCAGGGAATGCTATTAATGCTAGCTCTCTGAACCGGGCAGGGCCTATCTCACCACTTTCAAATGAACCATATTCTCGTATTTCATAGGTGTAAATTATAGGATGATATTTCATAGGTGTAAAAGGTAGGATGATATTTCATAGGTGTAAATGATAGGATGATATTTCATTACATAGAAAAGTGCTCTTTGAGTTCTTATACCACTTCGTTAGCCTGTGACACCGGTTGTTCGATCGACCAATCAATTTGCGAATTGCAGCCACCGCCAAACACTGTATATCTGCTCTTAAATTTGCTAATTCCCCCGGTTCATTTCAGACTAATTTCTTTTAGCCTCATTACGCAAGTACAGCACACCCTTGTGTGAGCTCTTAGTCACACACACACACACACACACACACACACACACACACACACACACACACACACACACACACACACACACACACTGTGCAATTACGTCTTTAGATTCCAATCTTAATGAGATTCTCCGGAGCTCTGGGGGTCAGTGTCATTCTGAAGTCATTTGGATGATTTAACATGGCTGAAGGGCCTTCAATGAAGCACCACACAGCGTTTGTGCACCACATCAAGCACAAAACCAGAAAACTGTAAACTCTCTCCTGCCTCCTTCCAAACCTTAAACCTCAAAGGAGCCCTCTTTTTAAAACAATATGTCACTTTGAGAGCCGATGGGTTGTTGTGGTAAACCCAACAGATTTGTAACACTAATGTTTCTGTCTCTGTTCTGTCTCCGTAGGCGATTTCAGTTCCATACACACAACATGGCGTCTAATTGTTTTCTATAAACAACCAAGAGCATCCTGAGGTTGCCAGAGACAATATTGAATTGAGTGTTATTAAAGTTCTACTCCAGGGCCATAAGTCATAATACATCAGGTTAGTGAAAAGGGATGCTGCCTGGCGGTAAAGCCACTGTTGAAGGTCTCACGGGAGAAATTAACATGGCTCTCACTGACAAGTTGCTGCTACTGCCACCGCCACCCATGTTAGCATTGAACAATCCAAGCATAAGACATAAGGGACTCAAAAAGACAATACAGACTCAGACTTGAATTGATTTTCGACCACTCAGTCTCGTGTCGCATGTGACGAGGACTACAGACTCTTACAGACTACAAAGGCAAATCCAGCTGTGCGGTGCCCCCCGAAGCCTCCCTCCCAGATGAGCTTAACACATTCTATGCTTGCTACAAGGCATCCAGGAAGAGTCTTGCTGCTCCGGACGACCAAGAGCTTTCCCTCTACAAGGCTGACGTGAGGAAAACTCTCAGAGTGGATACTCAAAGCCGCTGGCCCAGATGGCATTCCTGACCGCGTCCACAGAGTGTGTGCTGACCAGCTGGTGGGCGTCTTCTCTGACATCTTCAACCTGTCTCTGTCCCAGGCTGTAGTCCCCACCTGCTTTAAGGGGACCACCATCGTCCCAGTGCCCAAGAAAAACAATGTGACATAAATGACTATCGCCCTGTCGTGCTCACCTTGGTCATCATGAAGTGCTTCAAGAGGCCAGCATGCCAGGCACACTGGACGCACTCCAATTTGTCTAGCGCTCCAACAGTTACACAGAAGATGCCATTTCCATCGCTATTCACACGGCCGTAACACATCTGGACAAGAGGAACACCTACCTGAGAATGCTGTTCATTGACTACAGTTCAGCATTCAACGCTATTGTTCCCTTAAAGCTCGATTCCAAGCTCAAAGCCCTGGGTCTGGACACCACCCTCTGCAACTGGATGCTGGACTTCCTGACAGGCAGACCATAGGCTATGAGGATTAGTAACAACACTGATTCTTAACACAGGCATTTACAGGGGTGTGTCCTCAGTCCTCTGCTGTACTCCCTGTTTACCCAAAACTGTGTGGCTTTGCACGATACCATCTCCATCATCAAGTTTGCTGACGACACCACAGTTGTAGGACTGATAACCAACAACAACAACAAGTCAGCCTATTTATTTAATCTTTATTTAACTAGGCAAGTCAGTTAAGAACAAATTCTTATTTACAATGACGGCCTACACCGGCCAAACTCGGACGACGCTGGGCCAATTGTGCGCCGCCCTATGGGACTCCCAATCACGGCTGGTTGTGATACAGTCTGGATTTGAACCAGGTTGTCTGTAGTGACGCCTCTAGCACTGAGATGCAGTGTCTTAGACCACTGCGCCACTTGGGAGCCAATAGGTCTATAGGGAGGAGGTAAGTGAACTGGCATTGTGGTGTCATGACAACAACCTCAGCCTCAACCTCAGCAAAACAAAGAAGTTGATTATTGACTCCAGGAAGCAGAGGAGGGAACATGCCTCAATCGACATCAATGAGACTGCAGCAGAGCGAGTCACAAGTTATAAGTTCCTTGCCATCCACATCACATTTCATGGACCAACAACGTCTCTACTTCTTAAGGCGGCTGAAGAAATGTGGCATGCCGCCCCGGGTCCTCTTCAAATACTACCACTGCACCATCGAGAGTGTCCTGCATCAAGACCTGGTACAGGAATTGCTTCATCCACGACCGCAAGGCCCTCCAGCGGGTGGTGAGGATGGCCCAGGACATCCAGCACATCTACTCAAAATGGTGCCTGAGGAAGGCACGCAGCATCGTCAATAACCCCACACACCCCAGCCGCGAGCGGGTCTCTCGCTTACCGTTGGGCAGACGGTATCTGAGCATGAGGTCTGATACCAACAGGCTCAGAGACAGGTTCTATTTACAAGCCATCAGACTGCTGAACACTTGAACTGGACTGACCACCTGCTCTGATGTTCCGTACCTTAGCACACATGCACTCACTCATACACACACCCACACAGACATACACACACATACCAGACTCTTATTATACTTCCTCAGTTCATACACTGCCTTCTATCCCCCCTTCCCCAATACACATGTAAATATTTGACTATAAATTGGGCCTTCCTGTATTACACTTCTGCTAAAAATAATATTCTATTCTACTGAAACATTTAGTTTATGTTCGTATTCTTATCTTTTATTATTTCTTATTGTTGCATTGTCGACAAGGAACCTACATGTAAGCATTTCATTGGACGTTGTATACCATGTATATCCCGTACATACGACTAATGAAACGTGAAACTTAAAAGTACCCTTCCCAATCCACCCCTTGACATACTGTATAACCACAAGGCTATAACCACGTCACTAACTCATCTCTATTGCTCCCTAATTGTGTATCAGTCTCAGCGCAAATGGGATTGTAACCCTCTACAGGACAGTATACACAGCACTGCCGTGGGGCATTGGGGTCTCCATGGACCAGAGGGAAGACTGCCCCCTACTGGCCCTCCAACATCGCTTCCAGCAGCTTCTTGGTCTTCCATCCAAGGATCAACCAGGCACTTCAGAAAGTATTCATACCCCTTGACTTATTCCATATTTTGTTGTGTTATAACCTGAATTCAAAATTTATAAAATCATTGTTTCTTTTCACCCATCTACACACAATGCCCCATAATGACAAAGTGAAAACGTGTTTTTAAAATGTTTGCAAAATTAATTGAAAATGAAATACAGAAATATCTCAAATATCTCGAGTCAATACATGTTAGAATCACCTTTGGCAGTGATTACAGCTGTGAGTCTTTCTGGGTAAGTCTCTAAGAGCTTTGCACACCGGGATTGTACAACATTTGCACATTATTCTTTTTTAAATTCTCCAAGCTCTGTCAAGTTGGTTTTGACAAAGTTTTAAGCCGATTTAGTCCAAACTGTAATTAGGCCACTAAGGAACATTCAATGTCGTCAAGGTAAGCAACTCCAGTGTATAGATGGCCTTGTGTTTTAGGTTATTGTACTGCTGAAAGGTGAATTTGTCTCCCAATTTATTTTGGAAAACAGACTGAACCAGGTTTTCCTCTAGTATTTTGACTGTGCTTAGCTCTATTCCGTTTATTTTTATCCTAAAAAACGTCCTAGTCCTTGCCGATGACAAGCATACCCATAACATGATGCAGCCACCACCATGCTTGAAAATATGAAGAGTGGAACTCAGTGATGTGTTGTGTTTGATTTGCCCCAAACATAACGCTTCGTATTCAGGACATAAAGTTAATTTCTTTACCATTTTTTTCTTCCAGTTTTACTTTAGTGCCTTATTGCGAACAGGATGCATGTTTTGGAATATTTGTATTCTGTACAGGTATCCTTCTTTTCACTCTGTCATTGAGGTTAGTATTGGGGAGTAACTACAATGTAGTTTTTTAAAAATCACAGCCATTCAATTCTCTAACTGTTTTAAAGTCACCATTGGCCTCATGGTGAAATCTCTGAGTGGTTTCCTTCCTCTCCAGCAACTCAGTTAGGAATGACGCCTGTATCTTTGTAGTGACTGGGTGTATTGATACACCATCCTAAGTGTAATTAATAACTTCACCATGCTCAACAGAATAGTCAGTGTCCATTTTTTATTTTGACCCATCTACCAATAGGTATTCTTCTTTGCGATGCATTTGAAGACATCCCTGGTCTTTGTGGTTGAATCTGTTTTTGAATGTCTCTGGGAGATTGAGGGACCTTACATATCATTGCATGTGTGGGGTATAGAGATGAGGTAGTCATTCAAAAATCATGTTAAATGCTTTTATTGCACACATGCAATTTATTATGTGACTTGTTAAGCAATGTATTACTCCTGAACTTATTTATGCTTGCCATAACAAAATGATTGAATACTTGATTGAATAATGACTCAAGACATTTTAGCTTTTTGTTTTTTATTAATTTTAAAAAATGTCTACAAATATAATTCCACTTTGACATTATGGGGTATTGTGTGTAAGCCAGTGAAAAAAATAATAATATTTTATACATTTTAAATTCAGGCTGTAACACAACAAAATGTGGAAAAAGTCAAAGGGTGTGAATACTTTCTGAAGGCACTGTAGATTAAGAGGCAATGCAGCATTGGGGTGGAACGGCTGCTGCACGCATCCCACCAGTTTTCCCTTGTCAACAGCCCCATAGGGTTCTCTGACTCCTCTACAAACGGACAGTGATGCTGTGCACCACCATGCATCACTTAACCGGCACCAGAGCGTCAGAGGGAGTCTGCAGAGTGCACTACATCTGATTTGGTGATTTCCCGCCCGGCAACACCCGCACCACCACTATCACCACGTCCAGGAGGTGAGAGATGGGGGAGATTATCTCCGTGGTAACAGGCTTGCCATGGCGATGCAACGCTCTGTGAAGAAATGTAGGAAATATACTAGGGAAGCCAGGAGGAGGGGATAACAGACAGATTGAACCGCTAAACATGTGCACACGTACGCACATGCAAACACACACACACACACACACACACACAGGTATTAGAGAGGAGAGGGAATATAGGTCACACAAAGACAAAAGCCTGGATCTTTCGCATACCTACTGTAGCCTCATGATGTTGTTTGCTGAAGCAAATGCCTGTTGGATTTGACTAATGTACTGTATTAGGTGTGATTAGTGTAATTTCCATGGTGCAACATAGTGTGTGACTCCTCATTGTGAGGTTCAGTAGTGAGGTTGTTTGACCACTACGGAAGATGTGCATGTCTGTAAGGCTTTAGCTGATTGGTTGGTGCCATAGTGTTCTGCTTGGATTTAATTGGTTAGTGTTACATAATTGCAAGCACACACACACACATTACGCATGCAGACACACACACACACACACACACACACACACACACACAGGTCTTGTTTTGGTTAGATGTCCCCCTGCCTTATTGAGGAGGATGTGAGGAGCCATTCAAATAACACTGCACTAAGCTTTTTATAAAATAATTTGTGTTAAAACCACATGAAAGTCATCTCAATTCATCTATTTTTCAGTAGTAAACAACAGAAAATAATATGAAGTTTTCTCTGAGGTAAACCCAGGAATTTATCTACTGTGGATATCACTTTAATTAGTGAAATATCAAAGCCTGGCAATGAGGGAACAGTAACAACAGGGAGTTGTGCTATTATCATAACAGCGTTTAGCAGGTTTAATTCCTCATACCATCCTGAGCATGTGCAAATGGGTGCTAATTCCTAGGGCGGCTTGCTAAATGGGCACATGTTGCCGGGAGGTTAAATTGATTATCCTTAATTACCCTCAAATGCCTAATAACATTTGATGTGGATTACAGAGTAAATCTATGATTGGAACACCAGGGGGGGCCAGGCATTCTCTTTAGGCCACACCAAATTGACAGGCTCTGTCTTAATGCTCATACAATGCCTACCCAGCCTCCCTGTCTATTTGAGGCTCAGCAGTGCTGATCTTACAGATCTGAATTGGCTGTATGGATGAAAGCAAATTTGGTTGAATCTCCTTTCCCACCTCCACATTGTCTTTATTCCTCTCACCTGTTTAGTGATTATATAGGGCGGCAGGTAGCCTAGAATATCCAAGCCACAAGGTGAAAAACCTGTCGATGTGTCCTTGAGCAAGGCACTTAACCCTAATTTTCTCTGTAGGTACGCAGTCATTGTAAAAAAGAATTTGTTCTTAACTGATTTGCCTAGTTAAATAAAATGGTGTTTTCACAACAGTTAGTGATCAAGTCAATCATGCATGGAAGGAAGGATTTACTGCGGGGACTGGTAAATGTCGGGTTCTATTAATGGAGATCTTCTATCTTTTGTGCACATATTATTTATTCAATGGGAAATTAGCCACATCTATGGTTGACTTAATGTTAAATATTCATCAACTGTAGAAG
This sequence comes from Thymallus thymallus, assembly GCA_023634145.1. NCBI lineage: Eukaryota > Metazoa > Chordata > Actinopteri > Salmoniformes > Salmonidae > Thymallus > Thymallus thymallus. The sequence continues at coordinate 13,518,887 of CM042417.1, read as the reverse complement.
ACTGTTGGCTACTTTGGGCCCTGAAAAGTTTACTTGCATTAATGACTTGCCTCAGGTCCAATAGATTTCATATGAAAATTGTATCACCAGAATGGTCTTGTACAGATGTAACATATCCTACTTCATTTTAGGATAGGAAGCCAGACAATATGAGTCCATATAACTGACAATATAAATGTCCTTTCAAAACATCTGTCCTCAATCTCATATCGAGTCAGACGGTAGAACGACAGTCTGTATCTTGCTCACTGACATCTGTGCCTCTGATCCGAACATTTTAATTTGTTTTCCATCTCCAGTCTGCATAGGTGTTGACACTGATAGACACCCTTATTGGTTTGTAGAATTAATAGGCTAAATGGAAAGCATGGTAGGTTAGGCAGCACAACGTTGCAATATGTACGAATTTCAAAATGACAACAGGTAGAGAAGCATGTGATTAAAATTCACATTACCCCCCTGATGTTAATACCATGAGTTATGTATGGTTCGGTTTTGTAGGCCCCCTAGACGCAACTTCTCTTGTTAAAATGCCAGTTTTCATATCATGTTTGAAAACATTTCGTCAGCTGGGGCTTGTGGATAAGATACGTGTAAAGAAGCACATCACAGCAGAGTGCAGAAGATGAGGAACAAAGAAAGAAACTCGTCGACCCCGTCGTACACAGCAGTGGCTGACGCTGAATGGGTGGGCAACAGCTCCCTCCTCTGGTGGTTTTATTGATGTTGAGACGTGACACATGCTTGCATTTTCTTTACCTGCATAAAACACAGCATGTATTTATTTAATATGAAATGCACATTTACATATCTGTAAAAATCAATAGTATGAATCAAACTTTGATTTTACATACTGATCCTGTAAGCCTGAAAACACACAGGGTTCACCAAACCAGTTACCTGTATAAAACATTTCTAGATACTTTCCAATTCTGTGTGATTATTAAACAATGCATCAGCTCTGTTACCTGCACTCAAAGACACAACATCTACATGCTGTCCGACTCTTGACTTGCTGTTCTGCTTCCTGTCAGCATGTTCATTTATACTGTTAAAAAGGGGAGAACAGAGAAAATAAATCACTCTGTTTCTTTTTAGACACTGCAGCGAAACGTGTGACTCTTTAGAGACATTTAGAATGGGCTCCGTGTGTATTTTTGTGTGCAGAGAATCAGCCAATCATTGCCATTCCATTATACATTAAGTATCGTGTACATACACTGAGTATACCAAACATTAGGAACACCATCCTAAGATTGAGTTGCACCCCCCAACCACCAACCTTTTGCCCTCAGAAAAGCCTTGATATGTCAGAGCATGGACTCTACAAGATGTCAAAAGTGTTCCACAGGGATGCTGGCCGACGTTAACTCCAATGCTTCACACATTTGTGACAAGTTGGCTGACTATCTTTTGGGTGGTGGACCATACTTGATACACACAGGAAAGCGTGAAAAACCCAGCAGCATTGCGGTTCTTGACACAAACCGGTGTGGCTGGCACCTACTACCATATCCTGTTCATAGGCACTTAAATCTTTTGTCTTGCCCATTCACCCATTTGAATGCACACATACACAATCCATGTCTCAAGGTTTATAAATCCTTCTTTAACCGGTCTCCTCCCCTTCATCTACACTGATTGAAGTGACATCAATAAGGGATCATAGCTCTCACCTGGATTCACCTGGTCAGTCTATTTCAAGGAAAGAGCCGGTGTACTTAATGTTTTGTACACTCAGTGTATGCATTGTGTGCTGTAACATACAGTAGATAGATAGATAGATACTTTATTGATCCCCCAGGGGGGAAATTTCATTGTCAAGCAGCTACACAAAACACAGGGCAGGTGCAAAATGCCACAACGAAAGTACACAAAAGACAGATACACGGTACATAGAGCGTCAGTATGAAAAAGTATAGAAATACAAGATATCTGGAGTGCAAAAAAATAAAATAAAAGCTATAAAAAAGACATTGCATAGTATGGGTGGTTGGCTGAATATGTACACTATACATTGGTGGATGTTGGATGGTTAACTATACTATACAGGTCGATGGCAGAGAAATACTTCAGTAGCTAAAAATGCGTATGATATGAGCGAGGGTAATACTAGTTTACTTAATAGACAGACTGGGTAAATTAACAGGTAAGTGAAAATTTTGCATGGATGCTGCTAATGAGTCATTTTGAAGGAGTTATTTTCCATTGCCACCATGCAGCAATCAGATTAGTTCACTTCAGGCAGCTTTTGAGTGGCAATAGAGGCTGGCAGTATTGACTAGAATCTACTAGCCATGACTATTACACATCTCTATAGGTGCATCTCAGTTGTCTGAAGCGGCTTCCTCTCCTCATCTCCTTAACCTGCATTGAGCAGTAAAACACTGCAAAGGTGAAAACAAAAGGGTGGAGAATGCATACTCAAGCTACAGTATTTGCTATCACCAATCCAGTTAATCTACATCCGTGTAAATGAAGGAAACCTAAATTAGACTATTGAGACCTAGCCCATGTCTGTTGTTGTTACGGTAATACTATTATTCAAGCCTCTCCTTTATCCATTCTGCATTGACGAGTCTTCGGCTTGGTCTCTGAGCTTCAACTGCGGCACCACAGTGAAATGAGAGATTGTGGTGCGGGGGCAGAAGCAGCATAGTTCATGATTCAGCCCATCGATTTTCTCCTTTTGCTATTGACCCTTTCGCTCTGAGAGGCCTTGGGAGCTCCCCAGCGTCTCCACACATAAAACAGAGAGGATAGAGCGTGGTGCGCACATCGTTAGCCAAAACACCAGGGATTATTGTGGAGGAACCTTCAGCAGAGACCTTCAGACTACATAGTTCTCCTGCAATGAGGAAAATGAGGCCCTAGTGCAGAGTTGCACGAAGGCTGCTTCTAGGAACTGTACTGCACCTCATACAACACAGGTGCAATGGAAATGATGGATCGAAAGCACATTATGTAAAGGTTTTGGCTATGTATGTCAATATACTGCATCATAGTAACAATGATATACTGTTCAAAGCATGGTGTAAATAATGTCATATATGCTACAATTTGCAACAGCATTCAGATAGTGAATCCTCGAGTCACATTGCAGAGGATCGACGTTCACATTTCTTTACCCATGAATGCTCAGCGCTGAAATGAACAGAATCTTTCCACTTGAGAAAAGTGTCTGTGCACCACTTTATACTTAGTTTGTGTGTCGAGAGAGAGAGAATGAGCAGGAGAGGGCAGATAGAACAAACGAAAAGAAAGAGAGGATCTGAACTATTCACTCCATTAAACTAGTATGTTGCAGCCAACTGAGCATTGGGGGGAAAAAAAGACAGCACATCTCCATTGCCAGTTTGTGTTTGGCCCCTTGTTTTCACGTGGGCCTGCCGAGGGTAGGTGCCTAGAATTGTCAGTGTCACAAAAATCAATGAGGGGCAAATAGATAGGCTTATACACTAACTGAGCACTGCTTGCCTGGCCATGTTTAAACACTTCCCTATCAATTTGGCCTCAAATTAGATATTGGGGTCAGGAGAGCCAATGGGAGAGAGAGATCAATACCAAAGGATTCAATTCTAATGGTGGTCCAATAAAAGCCTTCAAACTACTGATACATATATATATATATTTAATTAAGATAAAGATGCATCTCAGTAAGTACACACATATTGTTGCTCAATTGGTAATGAGAAAGGTAGTTCATATTTTATATTTAACTAAGTGGGAGACTGTAGACATGACTTTCATACACAAGTACAGAGACGACTGACAAGTACTTCTTCCTCTGTCACAACAAATGATTTGTGATGGTGCCTCAAATAGACCCACACATCTGTGGACACATAAATACGCAGAGGAAACAGTACAGAAGGTACCAGGTATTTGGTTAGAAATTACATGGTGGATACCAATTGTGTTGAATTCTTTGAAGTACCCGAAGGTATTCATTGATAGCACATCATCTCCAAGTAAATAACATGTAATTAATACCAGTGGTATACTGCAAAGTAGGATCAATGAGTTAGCCAGCTAACTTTGATAAACAACCAGAAATAACGATTGATTTTATGGTTCATTATGAAATCTAAACTTAGATACGTTTTGGTTGTTGAGTCACTTAGACCATGCCAATTTCAAGCTTATCAAAAAAAAAAAAAAACAATGTTTTCAAGGTAGATAACAGTACTCTGGCCCAGCTAACATTGTTTAGTACTTTCTACATGGTCACCGGTGAGGCAATAGGCTATATGCATAGCTGTTCCTGGAGCGTTACTGTCCGACATTTTCTCTCCAACCCTAAACTAGCACATCTGAATCTAATAACTAGCTGGTTGATACAATTATTCAGGTTAGTTACAACTGGGGTTGGAGATAAACACCTACAGGAGGCTAGCTCTCCAGGAACAGGGTTGGCGAGCCCTGGGCTACAGACTAGCCTTCAGCCAAAACCAAGAGAGTGTCTATTCCATTCTGTTTGATAGGAAGGTCTAATCCCCATGAACCCCTCAGCAGCAATGAAATACATGGTTCATTAGTTACACAGCCTGTGAATGTGAATCCAACACCACAAACAAAACAGACAAGACCATGCTCTTAAAGAAACTTTTCTTTTTATTCACACCACTTTGTACTCCAACTATGTTAGAACTTAACATAAGCTATCCTATGTTGATCGTTCATTCTTCGGTGCACACTATATATATATATATATATATATATAAAAATCAATACATATGCATTAGAAATAATCAGAAGGAGGGACAGGCGATTCTGAATCGGTTTCGAAGGTCTCCAAAGTCTCTCCTTGCAGCCTCCTTTTTGACCACTTAAAAAGAAAAAGGCATTTTTAACAGAGCTCAACTGGGCTTGGGAAAGACTAAGGTTTTGACGTTGGTAAAGCATTTCCATTTGAGACAGAACATCAAGTCAAATAGTGATAATGGTAAATAGAGGAACACCACAAAACACAATACCATTGACAAAAAAGTACCATTGACAAATAATGTGTATTCTTCAAATTAATATTTCATAGAAACAAAACAAAAAATTGCAAACTTGGCGTAAACAAATCAAATATATACACTGAGGTAAAAACACATTGGTCTTCAGAGGAGGTATTTTCTTTAGATTTGTATGACCTTTTCATAACCTTTTTAATAGTTTATTTCTAAATCAAGTGATGCAAACATTGGAACACCATCACATAAAGCTCATAATTCTTGGTGGAAAAATAACAGGAGAGAATAGTCCAACTTGGGCACCAAATCAAACACGATAAAGCTTTCTTTGACCTTTTACACAACGGTCTCACTACAGCAGCCACATACAGCAACTCTGTTGCCTTTTTAGTTAGCAAGCAGGACCCCTTTTGTGACCCAAACCATTGGCTTATTTCCCATGGGCATTAATTGGCAGTCAAAAAATTTCTCCAGAATGATGATGCCTGCGCTTTCTGACACTACTGGGCCACAGTACCCAAAAAAAGGTCCTGATATTAGCATAGATAGAAAGATAAGTAAAACTGTGCCCAAACAGGACAGCGGTGAAAAATGGAAAGCCAAGGGGACCACGGTGACCAGAAATCTGCATAACTATAAATAGAGGAACCCGTGAATTGCGGTTTTGCATGCCAACTGTGGATATGCATGAACTTTGACGAAATTATGCAAATTGTGCTCCGGTTTGCGACCTATCTAGGGGAGGGTTGAGCCATTTGAGTTTATACATTCACGTCCATTTAATTTTAAAATTGGCATAGCTGGCATCATTAGCTTATCTCCCTGGCCTCAATTAGATCACACAATAGCAACCATTAGTGTTGCTCCTTGCTTAGTGCAACAGTACTGTCTTTCTGTCTGAGCAGACTGCATATCCAGCGGTGCACTCAACACCATTTGTCTGCTAGTGGTATAATTACCAGATTTTATGGGTTTGGGTCACAAAAGGGCACGTACAGCAAAACCACCCTCCCTCCTTCCTTCCCTCCCCTCCCCTCCCCCTTCGTAACTGGTGCAACAAAGATGGCCGCTGGCGGTCTGCCGCCTGGTACTTCCTGGCTTGTGCGTCTCATTTCCTGTGTCTGGGTGAGAAAAGATGAGCAGAAAAGAGGCACAGAAAAGTTTGCGGGACATTGAAAAGGACATTGGTAGCACCTCAAGAGACCCCTGGGCGAACTAAAATGAGCTTTATGAGACCTAGAACCCTCCTTTCCACTCTAGAACCCCACCCCAAAAGCCACAACTAACTGTGTTGCCACATTTTTGATAAACCCAGAGGTGCAAAGGTATGGTTGTTGTTGTTTCTGTGAACTCGTAAGCTGGCATGGCCAGGAAAAATTACCTGCATATCAGAGAAAGAGGAATACCTGGATGTGTAATGTTTTTGTTTTTTACAGTTAATGTAAGAATATGTCACATTGGAAAATGAAAAGAAAGGCTGCTGGTGATTTTAAGACAGCAATGTGTCCGGACACAGAATGAACGTTGGCCCAGTGTAGACAACGGAGGCATAGATAGCGAAGTAGTCAGCTGAACTGCTGCTGAGTGTTGTTGTTGTTATGTCCCAGAGAATGGAGTTGACCTTGCCACTAACACACGCTATGTACACACACTTTTTTTTGCTGACCAACTGTACAAGACAGAGCTTCCAGCCTGATATACAAGAGATCTATTTAGATATTTACATACAGATGTGGGATCGTAATTTGAAAGAGTTTGCTACAGCAGGAAAATATTCATGCAGCAACAGGAAATGTGAGTTACTACGTGGATTGTGAAAATTACAAACTTCAGAAGTCTTTTTAAACTCAAATAGACTAAAAGTTCTCCTGCAACAGGGTGTTCAAATTAAGAGCCTACATCCGTAGTTCTATATATTCAATTTCCCCCCTCTGTTCACATATTCCCACTAAGAGATGAACATTTTCAGTATGTAGCAGGGATAATTCAGACCACTATATGGCACAGCATACAATCAATCTCGAAGGTTCAGCACAATGTAAAGATCAACTAAAAATGTAAAGATGCTCTTCATTTCCTGAAGCACACCTAACCAGAAATAATAAGGAAATGCTTAAAGGGCTACTTCAGCATTTCTCTACAGAATGAGGATTGACCTGATGCATCAGACAGACAAATAGAAAGACAGAGCGCGAGAGACAGAGAGCGAGTGAAAGAGACAGACGGAGAGAGAGAGAGGAGAGATCCCAGCACTCACCCTTGGGGAACACCAACGGTGAATCGTGTAGAGACAAAAACATCACGGCACAGGTCCAATAAGAGGCATGTGGGATATGTTACGTACATCCAATCGGTGCTCTGACGGAGCATCTCTGACTTAATCTTGTTTTCAGAACAGAGGCAGACATTTTGTAGCAGCACAGTGTCCCATAGATACATACAATGCATCCAAACAGCAGACTGTTCAATACAATGTGATTCAATACAATTCAACAATAAGAAAATAAAAGCCAACCTTATTGCCACACAGGTTAACGTGTGTTAGGTCAGAACAAGTGCACTTATTGCCAAACAATCATATATTTTGGGGTTCTGTGTATTTTTTGTGACGATTGACGAAAACGTATTTCATTTTTTTTTTACACGCATGCTCCAATATGAGGTTTTGTTTAGTATGCTGAAATAGAGCAATAAACTGCAGTGACATTAAGACTGTGGAAACGGAACATACCAAAACGAGTACAATCCAAATTGGTATAAATATACAGCTTGCCGGTTTAGGTGTGTGGCAATAGGGTACCTTACAAATACAAACAAAAACATACAATTGTTAAAGATGCACTATGCAAAATTATTGTATTTTCTGCTGTTTGAAGCTGATGCACAAAACCAAAAGTAAAGCAAAAACTAAAGTTATAAACAGGAAGCACAAGAATAACGCACATCAAACAGATCTACCACTTCTTAGACCTGCTTTCAAATGAGAATGACAGATCTATAATTCATATTTCTATGTGAATTTTGTTGGGTTGCCCAAATAGTTACATATTGCAGCTTTATATCCGATGCTACATTAACTTTCTTTCTTTTATATAGAATATTCACCTTACTTTATAATAGTAATTATTTATAATCTTTCTTTTTACAAAACAAGAGCAATCCTGTCTCTCTCCATTGGTCCCTTAAGACTAGCTAAACCGAAATATGAAGCAGTTTACATACTGATACAGACTATTTTTCTCCGTAAATGTACATTCTTCTAGTAGAAAAAGTTGCCACAAAAAAAACGTTGGAAAACCTATGGCTTAGTAAATATCCATTTGCTATATTTAAATGAATGTACCTCACCTTGTTTTTCTTCAAAAGACATTTAAAATAAATGTGTTCTGCAACCAACTCTGAAACAACCCAAAAATAATAATAATCCAACAATGCATGTTTATAGGGTAACATCAGTAATGCTTGCAATGTTTCCTTAAAGCCAACTTGTAGGTGACCTTAGTATAGTCCTGTGGGTACTAGCCCCACTACCAGTCTGGTATTCAGTTTCTATAGTCATGAGAGAGGGGAAGGGGAGAAAGATCCTTTGTTGCTGTTTTGATGCTGGCTGAGGGTGGGGGGGGGGGTAGATATCACCAGAGAGAGTAGGTGTTGTGGCAGTGTGGCGAGGTCACGTGTCCTTTCGTATGCATAGGAGGAAGAACACTCCCTGCTGCTCCTACATCTCTGGGAGGGCTTCTGTCAAGACTCCATGTGATCGTACACACACACACACCTTTGCAATCACACCAACACTCACCCACCCCCACACAGTAACCGACATGAGGGACGAACGGGGGTAGATTTAAAGCAGTGGCACTTTCCGGTTATCACCTGGCTTGGAAGGCATGGTGGCGACTGGCAAGCTGTTGTTGTTGTTGTTGTCCTCGTTGCTGCTGTAGTAGCAGAGCAGAGTATATAAAATATATACATTTTATCTAGATTGCATATGCCATAGCATGTTGGCCAAGACTGAATGAGCTCAAGTCCAGTTTGTTTGCAAACAAAAATAAATCTAATCAAATAAGTTAAACTGACCTGTAGACCCCCTGTACCGTGATACGTAGGGAGGAGAGAAAGAGCAACACAAAAAAAGCTGCAACATTTTCTGGAGAGACGAGTCCAACAGCACACCAGTACCCCTCCATGGAAAAACACAGAAATAATAACTCAATTAAAATGCTTGTTTTTAAGTACAGGATGGTAAAAAATAAACTAACTATAGTTCGTTCAGTCTTTTTCTAGGGCGGTTCTCGTCAAGTCTGAGCCACATCGCCCAGTGACATAATTGAACACTTGTTGTTTGGATGGAGGCATTGCCAGCTGACCGTTATGACCAGCAGTCATGCAACCTTAGGGGTTTTCTGATTGGTTGTTGATGTTTCCTTTCCTCTAGTTTCCGCCGAACAACATTGAGGGATGGGTCTGTGGCAGGGCGGGACTACGCCTGTCTGTAATCACCCTGATAGGCCTTTCACCAGCACCTAAGGATGTGATCCCACCAATCATGAGGACAGGGGGGTGGGGTTTGCAATGGCAAACATCCCTCCACCAGATCCATCCTCCACCTCCGTGAGACAGAAAATAGATCCACGCACCAGTTAGCGAGGCGACAATGAAACGATAAAGTGTTTAGGGAGGGGTCGGGGGTAATTCGAGTAAAACTTCACCGTGCCGCCTCTCCTTTCAAACCAAGAGGAGGAGTGGTGGAGAGAGAACAAAATGGTGGTAATAATGAAAATAACAATATTCTGAAAAATATAGTACGACGAGAAAGAGTGTCTACATCTTGATGCCCTCTGATTGGCTGAGCTGGGACAGGGTCTTTTTGATGCGTAGCGCGGTGAGGCGGGCGGCTCCGTTGGCGTACCAGCACTCCCTCATGATCTTAGCCATTACCCGCAGAGCCTGGAGGAAAGAGAGAGAGAGGGAGAGAGAGACAAAGGTTGACTGGATGAAAAAAATACCACTAAAGCAATGTTAGAACAGAGGTGTGTATGAGTATTTTTTTAAATCATGAATATGATTTTAATAAACGGTGTGGTTTTGTATTCCCAGCTGCACAGAGAGTGGCAAAATACCAGTGTGCAACACAGACACACATACAGAGAGAGTCCCCCCTCCTCAAACGCAGAGGGGCCAGGACCCTGATAGTTAAGGGGGGAAAAAATGCAGTTAAGAAATGTCTTAAGGTTTTGTGAATCTCGGCTCTGAACCACTTATTGATTATTTGATCGTTTCCACTTTTAGACTCCCGATAGGCTGAGGCCATTGGGTGTACAAGGTTACGCTCTCCTAAATTGAAAACCCAGGACCAATCTGATGGTCATTCCTCAAAAACTTCTTTAAAGAGATAGTTCGAGATTGTGGTAATGGTTCGAGATTGTGGGACCTAGCATACTAGGCGTAACCGAAGTCTTTGCGCTAAGCTAGTTAGCATTTGCTTGCAAAATTACCTCCAACTTCCTGCATACTGGACGTAGAGACATAAATGCCAACATCTCCTTACTAGCCTTTTAAGAAAGTAAGGGTTTGTTTTTTGGGGAGCTGGAATGAGAAGCTGAATTAGTTTGCTGCCAGCCTTGTAAACAGCATTGTTTTCTGGCCATAATTTGTCTACATCTCTCAGAAGCCTGTCGAGGACATAATCTTGGAGATTTCCACCAGTGCTTATTAAAACAGAGTGCACTCATTTGGATTAATGCTGACAAATACTCTTCAGTAAGCTTTCTGACAAGTAGGCCTCGCTGCCGAATCTGCGTCAGTGTCTCTCGTACATGCTCCAGTTGTGGGAGATGCTCGCAATTTGAATTGGCATGTTTAACCACAGAGATCATGTCATTCTTAGCGTGGAACTGTTCGGGCATGATTACTCATTTTGGGTAAATGTTCTAGCACTGTAATAGCTATTTATGGGTGCCAACTATGCATGTAATTGTGAAATGCATTCTATGTATTTAAAAAAATATATATTATTAAGTGTTTTTGTGCACACATACTTGATATCGTGTCTTATAAGCCCATATGGGATGGGCAGCAATTGGTGTACGACACGGAAATAAAATTAATTAATCAATACCCTATGGACAAGAGTGTAAGAGACAGGCTAGCGAGAAACACAGCATGCACTACCATCGTTTCAGAAGCTGTCGCATTACCGAAGTTCACTTGATACCTTGGGACATTCAATACATTTGGGACTCATCAAAAAGTCAAAACATCACAAATCCCCATTGATCTAATAGTCTGGACTCTTTTCTTCCCTAGTCAGTAATAGTAGTAGTGATAGCCTGGTTGTGGGAGAAGTCTGGCGCAGTAGTAGCACAGCAGAGGAGTCCACCACGGTCCCTCACAATCTGTTGCAGTCTGTTGACAAACATACATTACACTGAATCACATCCAGCAGGGCCTTTTCAGCAGCAAGTCTCCACACTGGCAACTGCTTTAAAAAGCATTCACAGCACTCGTCTGAATGGACTCAAGGCTGGAACTGTACCCCATTACCTACACAGTGGACTACTTTTAATAGGTCCCATTTCAGGCACAGAACAAATCTGTATTGACCAGACTTTTCATACCCAACGTGTGGTTCTGATGGTACACATGGACTGGCTAAGAGTATTCTTCTCCAGAGTGGGGAACAGGAGAGGGGTGAGTCATGTGAGAAGAATGCACAGGGGAGATGTTTTCTGGAGAGTTTACAAGGCCCTGCGGGGCTGTGCGCTGGAAACCACAGGAAAGCCCCAGTGACTAGCGGATAGCACAGAGGTATGTGTATATACTTTACTGCAGGCACGCACACATGCAGTATGCAAACCGAATACACAAACAACCCCTACACACACCGTGTGCAAACTGACTAGACACACACACCTCCCTGAAACCATAGCTTGCAGTGAGACAGACAGAGTGATTTTTCAGGGTCATGCTGTCAGACACGAAACAAGGCCAGAAAGGCTCTCCACATCACGCTCTGGCTGTCTCAGAGAAAACAAAAGCTTATCTCACAGAATACCAACCACCCTAGCCGGCCCGGCTACCTGTATGAACATAAGAAGCGGTTTGGTCTGTCTGCAACGGAAGTCCTCTGAGAAGTCATTACGAGAGTAATCTGTACCTCTGCCATGCGTGTGGAGCTCATCATAATCTACACCACTGTCTGTCTGGAGAGTGTGCCCCAATGTTCTCTGCTCTATCACACACACACACACACACACACACACTCCTCCTCCGCTCAGTCTTCCTCTACCCTCCTCCTCCTTTTCTTGTACTGTTGTTGGCAGGATGTAGCTGACTCACCGTGGTGGTGCAACACGCCAGTCTCAACAAAAGGCATCTGTGTTTATGGCCTGACCTGCGAAAGAGCGCCGGCCACTGAGACGCCATCTGCCCGTTGGCACATTAAACCACCCCGGGAGAGAAGAGGAGGAGAATAATGACTTTTGCCTGGCTGTATATTTTGATTTTGGGGTGGTTTATGCTAGGCCTAGCATGTTAAAATGGAGATTCTCCATTGAAAGCGTTTCTTAGTCCAAGACTTATGTGCGATCAATTGGTAGCGTCATACCCAAGAAGACTCAAGGCTAAAATCGCTGCCAAAGGTGCCTCAACAAATGTATCAATGTATCCAAGATGGCGTAACAGTGCGGACGTGCTTTTTTGTCCTGCCTCACGTCCCGTGTAAATAGTCTGTAATTAGTCTGTCTTTCCGTATATTTTTCATCATATACTTTTCCTGCAACCCGCCTCACCCAACGTGGAATGGATCTACTATTGTCTTTATTTCTTTATCATTTAACTGAACCTCCGACAGAAGCTAGCCTGCTAACTAGCTACTAGCCATTGCTAGCGGTCCTCACCACTACTCTGTCTGCATCAGCCAGCTTTAGTTCGGACAATATTGGTCAGTCTGCACAGCACGCTACAAACCCTGCGCAAACCGGATTGCGTTCCCTTCCACTTCACCAGATTTCTGCCGAAATCACAGGACCATCACACCGGATCATCGCAGCTAGCTAGCTGCAACAGAGTGGATGCTGTTGTTTGGCTAACACTACTGTCCAAAAGCTTGCAGCAGTTAGGCATAGCTCGGGCTAGCTCAAGGCTATCTCCTGGCTAGCCAACGTTCACTAGCTAATTCCCGGGCTACAGTACCTTTGTCAACCGGCCTGGACCTTCTACTGTCGACACGGAGGCCCGCTGGGCCATCACGACTGGCCTGCCAACGAAATCGTCCGACGTGGTCTCAACAGGCTTGCGACGTCGCCGAAGATCCATCTGCTAGCTCCTGCCCGCTAGCATTCTGAACCCCGTGCCTCCCGCTCGCCTAGTCCAGCGTCCACTGAACTGCTCCCTGGCTGAATTCTCATCCTACCATATCCCTGTCTGTACATTATGCCATCAATCTATTCTATCGCGCCCAGAAATCTGCTCCTTTTATTCTCTGTACCAAACACACTAGACGACCAGTTCTTAAAGCCTTTAGCCGTACCCTTATCCTACTCCTCCTCTATTCCTCTGGTGATGTTGAGGTAAACCCAGGTCCTGTAGCCCCCAGTACCTCAACTATTCCCCAGGCGCTCTCAGTTGTTGACTTCTGTAACCGTAAAAGCCTTGGTTTCATGCATGTTAACATCAGAAGCCTCCTTCCCAAGTTTGATTTATTCACTGCTTTAGCACACTCTGCCAACCCTGATGTCCTAGCCGTGTCTGAATCCTGGCTTAATTTCCATCCCAAACTACAATATTTCCCGTCAAGATAGAACTGCCAATAACCTGCAGAGTTCTGTCATACTATCCAGGTCTGTGCCCAAACAGTTTGAGCTTCTACTTTTAAAAATCCACCTTTCCAGAAATAAGTCTCTCACTGTTGCCGTTTGTTACAGACCCCCCCTCAGTCCCAGCTGTGCCCTGGACACCATATGTGAATTGATTGCCCCCCCCCTCAATCTTCAGAGTACGTACTGTTAGGTGACTTAAACTGGTATATGCTTAACACCCCGGCCGTCCTTCAATCTAAGCTAGATGCCCTCAATCTCACAAAAACTATCAAGGAAACTACCAGGTACAACCCTCAATCCGTAAACATGGGCACCATCATAGATATCATCACGACTAACTTGCCCTCCAAATACAACTCTTCTGTTTTCAACCAGTTTTCTCAGCGATGACTGCCTCATTGCCTGCATCTGTAATGGGTCCATGGTCAAACGACCACCCCTTAACACTGTCAAATGCTCGATAAAACACTTCTGCGAGCAGGCCTTTCTAATCGATCTGGCCCGGGTATCCTGGAAGGATATTGACCTCATCGACTGTAGAGGATGCCTGGTTGTTCTTTAAAATTAAATAACCATGCCTATTCAAAATATGTAGAACTAAGAACAGATATAGCCCAGACTTGACTGCCCTTGACCAGCACAAAAACATCCTGTGGCGTACTGCATTAGTATCGAATAGCCCCCGCGATATGCAACTTTTCAGGGAAGTCAGGAACCAATATACACAGTCAATGAGAAAAGCAAAGGCTAGATTTTTCAAACAGAAATTTGCATCCTGCAGTACTAATTCCAAAAAGTTCTGGGACACTAAAATCCATGGAGAATAAGAGCACCTCCTCCCAGTTGCCCACTGCACTGAGGCTGGTCACCACCGATAAATGTACGATAATCAAACATTTCAATAAGTATTTTGCTACGGCTGGCCATGCTACTGCTGGCTACCCCTACCCCGGCCAACAGCTCTGCACCCCCCGCAGCAACTTCAACGCTGCCCACATTCAAACAGTTTGTGAAGTGCCCAACCAGGAATAATAAAACTCTGGGACTTGTTATATGCTAATGTGAAGGATACATACAACTCCACTGCACTCCCTCCCCTCGGTAGATCGGATCACAACGTTGTCCACCTCACCCCACTCTACAGACCTATGGTCCAACAGCAGCCAGCGACCACTAGGATCATAAGAGATGGCCCCCCCAGAGGCGAATGAGGCCCTACAGGACTGCTTTGAAACAACAAACTGGGATGTGCTCTGTGAGGCTCATGGGGAGGACATTGATGGACTTACTGACTGCATAACGAACTATATTACATTTTTGTGTCGACAACACTGTACCCACCAGGAAGGTACGCTGTTTTCCAAATAATAAACCCTTTGGTCACCAGCAACCTGAAGGCCCTGCTGAATGAGAAGAGGGCCTTCAAGGAGGGGAACAGGGACACATTGAAATGCGTCCAGAGGGATCTGAAGTTGCGGATTGCTGAGGGGAAGAGAGGGTATAAGGAGAAGATGGAGGACAAGCTGAGGCAGAACCAGGTGAGAGAGGTGTGGAAGGGTATGAGAAATATCACTGACTTCAAAAAGTCAAAACAGTGGGCAGATGGAGGGGACCCAGGACAGAGCCAATGAGCTGAATCAATTTTTTAACAGGTTCGATACTGGCCCTGTCCACCTCCCCTCCAGCTCCCCAGGCCGCACACCCTCACGGCTGTCCCACCCCCACTTTGCTCACAACACCTCTGTTGAGACAATCAGCGACCCCCTCAACAACTCCGCCCCCGCTCCCTTTGGACTGATCCTCAACACCCCCCTTCCCCCCCACCTACCCACCTGGGCTGGCTTTCACCACCAACCAAGTGAAGAGAGAGCTGGAGTGACTAAATCAGTTGAAAGCAGCAAGCCCTGATGGCATCAGCCCAAGGCTGCTTAGGGTCTGTGCTGACCAATTGTGTAGAATACTCCAGCGACGCTTCAACCTTAGCCTGGAAAGGGTCCCTGTGCTGTGGAAAACATCCTGCCTGGTCCCAGTGCCCAAGAACATCCCACATCATGAAGACCCTGGAAAGGTTAGTCCTTGCTGACCTCAGACCCCTGGTGTGTACATCACTGGACCCCCTGCAGTTCGCATTCCAGCGAAACATCGGGGCGGATGTTGCAATCATCTACCTTCTGCAGAGGGCCAACTCTCACCTGGACAACGCAGGTTGCACTGTGAGGGTTATGTTTTTCGACTTCTCCAGTGCCTTCAACACTATTCAGCTCCTGCTACTGGGCGAGAAGATGAAGAGGATGAAAGTGGAAGCACCCTTCCTCTCCTGGGTTACGGAATACCTGACCGGTAGGCTAGGTAGGTTGTGTGGCTACAGAGTTGTGTTTCAGAACGGGCAGTTCTGTTCACCCTCTACACCTCGGACTTCAGATAGAACTCTGAAACATTCCACCTACAGAAGTTCTCGGATGACTCTGCAATTGTAGGGTGCATCAGGGGTGAGCAGGAGGAGTACAGGAGCACAACCAATGACTTTGTGGTGTGGTGTGAGCAGAACCACCTTCAGCTCAACATCAGCAAAACAAAGGAGATGGTGGTGGACTTCAGGAGAACCAAGGCCCAACTGACTGCAGTCCCTATACAGGGGATGGATGTGGAAATGGTTGGGTCATACAAGTTCCTGGGAGTCCATATGGACAACAAGCTGGAATGGGCTGGCAACACCGGGGCTCTGTACAAAAAGGGCCAGAGCTGACTCTACTTTCTGAGGAGGCTCAGGTCTTTCAACGTGTGCAGTAAACTACTGCATACTTTCTACCAGTCTGTCATCTTTTTTGCAGTGGTGTCCTGGGGCGCCAACATAAAGGCCGGTGATGCTTCTCGGGTAAAACAAGCTGATCAGGAAGGCTAGCTCTGTTCTGGGGATTAGCCTTGACACGCTAGAGGAGGTGGCAGGGAGACGGATCCTGGCCAAACTGCTGGCCATCATGGACAACGTCACCCACCCTCTGCATGCCATGGTTATGTTGCAGAGGAGCACTTTCAGTCACAGACTGATCCCACCACGGTGTGCCAGAGAGCGCTACAGGAGATCCTTCCTGCTGGCGGCTATTAGACTAGACTTAATGGCTCACCAGGGTGCTGTGCCGTCGTCAACATAGACCTGGAACTGTTGGGGTGTTAGGACCTAGTTTAACAATTAGGCATCCATCCGTGAGTAACTGTAATCACTCATTCACTCAGGACTGTATATACACATGTACAGTTGTTATATCATATCATTTGTAAGTAATTCTTGGACTGAACTTACGTAGTCACTCACTCAGGAATGCATATTAGTATCCTGTCAGTTGTATCTTTTTTCATTGCTTTTAGTATATTGAATGTGCAATACGTGCATTTATCTGTAATTAAACCCTGCATTAAGGACTGTATTTTAAGGGAATTATTATTATTACACTAAATTATATAATACGCACATTTAGCTATTTAAGTATGTCTTCCTGTCATTTACCTGTACAGTTAATTTAACCATGCAAAATATTCACTTACCTGTTCATTTAACCAGACTGTATATTAAGTAAACTATTATTACCCTCACTTATATCATACGCACATTTAGCTATTTTTTGTATTTCTCTGCCATCAACCTGTATAGTATAGTTAACCATGCAAATATTCCTTATCTATATCAACTTGCAATATTTTCATAATTTTTTCCCACCTAACACTCTGTAACAATGTATAGTGTACATATTCAGCCATTCACCCATACTATGCAATGTCTTTTTATAGCTTTTTGCACCCCAGACTTCTTGTATTTTTATACTTTTTCATACTGCCGCACTATGTATCATGTATCTGTCTTTTGTATATTTTCGTTCTGGCATTTTTCACCTGCCCTGTGTTTTTTTGTAGCAGTTTGTCTAATAATTTTCCCCTCTGGGATCAATAAAGCACCTATCTATTCTTATGGGCAGACTCAACAGCCTTCGTTTCTCAAATGACTGCCTCGCCTGGTTCTTCAACTACTTCTCAGATAGAGTTCAGTGTGTCAAATCGGAGGGCCTGTTGTCCGGTCCCCTGGCAGTCTCTATGGGGGTGCCACAGGGTTCAATTCTGTGCCACAGGACAATAGGCAAGCAGCTTGGTGAGAAGGCAACAACTGTTGGCGCAATTATTAGAAAATGGAAGAAGTTCAAGATGATGGTCAATCTCCCTCGGTCTGGGGCACCATGCAAGATCTCACCTCCTGAGTGATGTCTTGAGATGTTGCTTCAATATATCCACATAATTTTCCTTCCTCATGACGCCATCTATTTTGTGAAGTGCACCAGTCCCTCCTGCAGCAAAGCACCCCCACAACATGATGCTGCCACCCCCGTGCTTCAAGGTTGGGATGGTGTTCTTCGGTTTGCAAGCCTCTCCCCTTTTTCCTCCAAACATAACGATGGTCATTACGGCCAAACAGTTCTATTTTTGTTTCATCAGACCAGAGCACATTTCTCCAAAAAGTACAACCTTTGTCCCCATGTGCAGTTGTCAAACCGTAGTCTCGCTTTTTTATGGCGGTTTTGGAGCAGTGGCTTCGTCCTTGCTGAGCAGCCTTCGAGGTTATGTCGATATAGGACTTGTTTTACTGTGGATATAGATACTTTTGTACCGGTTTCCTCCAGCATCTTCACAAGGTCCTTTGCTGTTGTTCTGGGATTAATTTGCACTTTTCGCACCAAAGTACGTTAATCTCTAGGAGACAGAACGCGTCTCCTTCCTGAGCGGTATGATGGCTGCGTGGTCCCATGGGGTTTATACTTGCATACTATTGTTTGTACAGATGAACGTGGTACCTTCAGGCGTTTTGAAATTGCTCCCAAGGATGAACCAGACTTGTGGAGGTCTACAATATTTTTTCTGAGGTCTTGGTTGATTTCTTTAGATTTTCCCATGATGTCGAGCAAAGAGGCACAGAGTTTGAAGGTAGGCCTTGAAATACATCCACAGGTACACCTCCAATTGACTCAAATTATGCTAATTAGCCTATCAGAAGCTTTTAAAGCCATGAGATAATTTTCTGGAATTTTCCAAGCTGTTTAAATTCACAGTCAATTTAGTGTATGTAAACTTCTGACCCACTGGAATTGTGATATAGTGAATTATAAGTGAAATAATCTGTCTCTAAACAATTGTTGGAAGAATTACTTGTGTCATGCACAAAGTAGATGTCCTAACCGACTTGCCAAAACTATAGTTTGTTAACATGAAATCTGTGGAGTGGTTGAAAAATGAGTTGATGAACCATTTTTCTATAAAAAAGGTTTTTGGTATGGGGGACAACTCAGCAAACAACGTGTTCTGGCCAAGGCAGAAATATAGAATATAGCTTAACAATATCTATACCCATTAGACGATTATTTTGGTATCAGGGACAGATCTCTCCGGTTGATTGATCAGTGTCTTGTCACTGTGCTGTGTTGAATGGCAGGTGCAGCTCAGTCAGAACAGTTTTGCAGCCATTGAGGCCTGTTCTTAGTGGCCATATTGGATTAAAAGACTGTATTACTGTGGATTGGCTATAACCTAATTGTTCAGTTTCCCAGGCAATAAACAGGGACACCAATAAACAGCTTGGAAAATGGGAGTTTCAAGTTTGTGGGCTGTGATCGTTCTTGGTTTAAAAACGCATCATGACGTGAGACATAGACAGAGAAGAAGTTCGGAAAGACTATCTGGAGGGAATTCTCTCAAATGGATTTTCAGTTGAAATTGGCTAGTTATTATGGCTGCATCAAAGAGAAGTTGTACCTCAGAACTTGGAATGTGACAGGTTTAAAAAACAAAGATAAGCAGGTCCAGTGTGTTACATACCTCACAGCTCTGCCACCGGTTTGGAATGTTGGGCCGTAACTTCTGCTCACACACCACCCTCCTCATCTCCTCTACAGAGGGGTCTGACTGCACCAGGTCATGGTATGGCAGCTGGTAGTCTTCAACGATGCCTGACGCAAATCACGTCAGACGCGTTAAAATACATCTCAATCGCTGACAGTAAGTACAACGCAATGCAATAGAAGTTTATTATCCCCCAATGTGTTTATCCTCTGCACAGTATACATCATAGACATCACAGACAAAGTAGCTCATGTACTTCAATGAAATGTATGTAATTTGTACATACAGTGATAAGCCAACAGAGCCAGAGAATTAGCTAATGAACGAATAAACTTGCTATGCGCCATCATCATGTTAATCACCAACTGTTGTTATCGGGGGCAACAGACAATAATTAATTACCACTACTGAAGTAATTAAATCAAGGGAAGTCCATAACTGAGAGACTATAGGGGGACCAACACACGTACCTGCCAGAGAGCATCTACTGGCTATCTCCCAGAACACCAAGCCCATGGCGTAGATATCTGCCCTCTTAAACGACTCAAAATGCTTCATGTTTATCGAGTCGTCTAGCACCTCTGGTGCCATATACCTGGAGAGAGAGAGACGACAATTTTGGTTAGATCTTATGCAGCATTCAATTCACAACCTTCCACACTGAGCAACAATGTCTTCATTTAATTACTTGAGCTTCATACTGACAATAAAAACTATCAAAGACCTTCCCTTGCAATATTAGATCTGGTGGCAATACGCCTACAAACACCCCTGCTCAATTGAGAGCATTTCGGAAGCGCTCATATCATAGAGCAGTTTGAAGTTAATCATTATTTACCCAACACACTCCGAGGCATCAAAGATGCAATCGTTCCTCTGTTTTTAATTAAAAATAATTTTCAAAAAGTAACCACAACAAAACTGATTGCATCATCTGCTAGGCAACCAGGCGTGATTTCCCAACACAGCTTCTCAGAGAGATATGAAACACTATCAGCATTTGTAGATGAACAACATATTGATAACCAGCCAATCTCTCCGGTTGGAAGTTGCTGGCACAGATCTAGAATCAGTTTCCCCTCCTCCAGATTCTAACCTGCACCATTAGACCTCAAACACAAAACTGACAGATCAGTGTCTAGGGGCAATATCTATAGTCCTGTCGTAAGAGAAAGGACATTCTGTTCCTGAAGAAGGGAATCCCAGATTACCAGCTAGAGGGAATGTTTTGGGAAGGAGGCTACCCTCTCCTCTGGAAAGTTGGAGCCACAGGAAGGAAGGGTGTTAGCGCTGCGGCTCAGGGCCTAATCTCCCTTCACAGTACCACAGGCTCAGGGCCTAATCTCCCTTCACAGTACCACAGGAGCTGTGCCTATTCTCCCTTCACAGTACCACAGGAGCTGGGCCAATTCTCCCTTCACAGTACCACAGGAGCTGGGACAATTCTCCCTTCACAGTACCTCAGGAGCTGGGCATAATCTCCCTTCACAGTACCACAGGCGTTCCAGAAGAGGGTGAATTTATGAAATTTCCCCCCCGGGGGATCAATAAAGTACCTATCTATCTAAGTCCCACAGCCGTGAGCCTCATTAAGCCCCAGATTCCAGTGGGCCAGCCGAGCAGACAGACACTCAGAGCCAGCCAGGACCACAACACAACCACCCGCCCTAAAGAGAGAGAAGGGTTCTCCGGCGCTATGCCAGAACGGTAGAAAATTTAAAATGGCGCTTGACATTGTCTACCACCACCAATGTGTCAGTGCACTAATAAATGCACCTCCACCACCTAACGACAATGACCATAGTAAACTGTGCTAATGCCATCGACAATATACCAATCTACCTCTCAATGCCTGCAGCATTGATCCCCCCCCTCACCCCCAGTTCCCAGTCCTCAGCCCCAGGGCAATGCCACATGAAACA
This sequence comes from Thymallus thymallus, assembly GCA_023634145.1. Classification (NCBI taxonomy): domain Eukaryota; kingdom Metazoa; phylum Chordata; class Actinopteri; order Salmoniformes; family Salmonidae; genus Thymallus; species Thymallus thymallus. Next base: position 13,497,305 of record CM042417.1, on the reverse strand, counting down.
TAAGTGCAGGGGAGAGAGAGACAGAGGGAAGGGAGGAAAGGACATGTAGGTAGATAAAGCAAGCCACACAGGGTTCCCCCTCTAGGCTAATGGCTAGCGGGTTACCACAAGCTTGTCGAGGGATGAGAAAAGTCCAAGTAAAGGGCACTTACTTAGACCATGCTGTAGAAACGAGTGTTTCTATCAGGGCTTAGCATTCACTTTTTTAGCCACTTGTCCTTTGGACAAGTATGACTGATTTTCTACTTGCCCAAAAGCTTGTCACTTGTCAAAAAGTCACTTGTCATTGTATAGAGAATCAAGATAAAAATAGAAATTAAGAAAGAGGGGAGATCTAAAGATGCATCAACATGGGTTACTAATAGGACTAGGATTATGCCTTTGGCTGCTGGACAATAAAATAACAATGTTTTAAAAACCAATAAAACATGAGAAAAATGTATTTTGGCAAGATAAGATAAGACATCATTGTTGCTGCTGCAGTGAGGGAGACATTGTATGAGCGGCGTGTATCCATGTGATTACTCGCGCCGTGTGCTACTCCACCCCTCCCTTCCATTCCGCCTCCCCTCCCCCGCTACCGGTTTCACTGCACCTTCACCTATTACAGCCAGTGGCAACTGTGGGAGCTGGGAGTCGGGGTCACTATGAATGACGACTCGAAAGAGGCTGCCCCAGGGGACTCCAGTTACCTTTGAGTTTCCCACTGTAGTTGGGGCTTGGCATCACTCAGGAGCCAGAATGGACGAACAGTTTAAAGGCACCTCCAACTCCCATCACATCACATGATTACAGCCAATGACAGTTTGTTGAGCCGGAATGGCCGCCAAAGGGCTCCTATTACCTTTTGATTCCCGTTCCATCGTCGAGGGGGGAGTAGTTTGAAGTCGCCACTAACCACATCAAAGAGGGCTGGCTCAGTCATATCGCCAGACCAAATAACAGGCATAACAGGGCAGCAGAGTCCAAATGGGGAGTCCAGTTACCTTTTAGTTCCTACTCTGTGGTTGGGGGCGATGTCGATTGTGTCAGTGGCAGAGTCATGGCGCACGGCCAGGCCCAGGTCGGCGATGCAGCAAGTCCCGCTCTTCTTCACCAGGATGTTTTTAGATTTCAGGTCCCTATGGGCGATCGCCGGCTTCCCTGGAATTGATTGGGGGAGAGTGGGAGGGAGAGCGAGCGAGCGAGAGGGTGGGAGGAGGAGAGCGAGCGAGAGGGTGGGAGGGAGAGCGAGAGAGAGAGAGGGTGTGAGGAGGAGAGAGAGAGAGCGAGAGGAGGAGAGCGAGAGAGAGCGAGAGGAGGAGAGAGCGAGAGAGAGCGAGAGGAGGAGAGAGCGAGAGGAGGAGAGAGCGAGAAGAGGAGAGAGCGAGAGGGTGGGAGGAGGAGAGAGAGCGAGAGGGTGGGAGGAGGAGAGAGAGAGAGAGGGTGTGAGGAGAGCGAGAGAGAGAGAGAGAGCGAGAGGAGGAGCGAGAGAGAGAGAGAGCGAGAGGAGGAGAGAGAGAGAGAGAGCGAGAGGAGGAGAGAGCGAGAGGAGGAGAGAGCGAGAGGAGGAGAGAGCGAGAGGAGGAGAGAGCGAGAGAGGGCGAGAGGAGGAGAGAGCGAGAGAGGGCGAGAGGAGGAGAGAGCGAGAGAGGGCGGGAGGAGGAGAGAGCGAGAGAGGGCGGGAGGAGGAGAGAGCGAGAGAGGGTGGGAGGAGGAGAGAGCGAGAGAGGGCGGGAGGAGGAGAGAGCGAGAGAGGGCGGGAGGAGGAGAGAGCGAGAGAGGGCGGGAGGAGGAGAGAGCGAGAGAGGGCGGGAGGAGGAGAGAGCGAGAGAGGGCGGGAGGAGGAGAGAGCGAGAGAGGGTGGGAGGAGGAGAGAGAGGGTGGGAGGAGGAGAGAGAGGGTGGGAGGAGGAGAGAGAGGGTGGGAGGAGAGAGAGGGTGGGAGGAGAGAGAGGGTGGGAGGAGGAGGAGAGAGAGAGGGTGGGAGGAAGAGAGAGCGAGATGTGGGAGGAGGAGAGAGAGTGAGAGGTGGGAGGAGGAGAGAGAGAGTAAGGAGGAGAGTGGGAGAAGAGAGAGAGGGTGGGAGAAGGAGCGAGAGAGCGAGAAACACACAGAGGGGAGAAGAGAGATAGAAATTAGATTGAGAGCTCACTGATGCAAAGGTCGGACAGCGAGGGGAGAATTTTTTTTTTTTTTTTTAAAGCCTGCCTGTCCCCGCTGGTGCCTACATTATTGTATTTGACATGTTGGCGTGGAGAGAGTGGGGGTGCATCTCAATAGTCTTAAGTGGTCTCCTCTCCTTACTCTTTGTATCTGCACTGATGTGAAAGAACTGGACAGATGAAAGCAAATGTTTTGCTTTTGCCTATCCTGCATCTTCAGATAAGAAAATAAAATGGACCCATAATATGGTCCTGTATATGGTATACAGTGCATTCAGAAAGTATTCAGACTCCATCCCTTTTTCCAAATGTTGTTACATTACAGCCTTATTCTAAAATGGATTAAATAAAAATAAAAAATCCTCAATCTACACACAATACATAATGACAAAGCAAAAACAGTTTTTTAGAAATGTTTGTAAATGTATAAAAAATAAAATACAGAAATACCTTACATTATTTACATTCAGACCCTTTGCTATGAGACTCAAAATTGAGCTCAGGTGCATCCTGTTTCCAATGATCATCCCTGAGATGTTTCTACAAATTGATTGGAGTCCACCTGTGGTAAATTCAATTGATTGGACATGATTTGGAAAGGCACACACCTGTCTATATAAGGTCCCACAGTAGACAGCCCACGTCAGAGCAGAAAACAAGCCACGAGGTCGAAGGAATTGTCTGTAGACCTCCGAGACAGGATTGTGTCGAGTCACAGATCTGGGGAGAGTACCAAAACATTTCTGCAGCAATGAAGGACCCCAAGAACACAGTGGCCTCCATCATTCTTAAAAGGAAGAAGTTTGGAACCACCAAGACTCTTCCTAGAGCTGGCCACGCGGCCAAACTGAGCAATCGGGGGAGAAGGGCCTTGGTCAGGGAGGTGACCAAGAACCTGATGGTCACTCTGACAGAGCTCTAGAGTTCCTCTGTGGAAAGGGAAGAATATTCCAGAAGGACAACACTCTCTGCAGCACCAATCCGGCCTTTATGGTAGTGCGCCCAGACGGAAGCCACTCCTCAGTAAAAGGCCAAGCGTCACGTCTGGCGGAAAACTGGGACCATCCCTACGGTGAAGCACGGTGGTGGCAGCATCACGCTGTGGAGATGTTTTTCAGTGGCAGGACTGGGAGACTAGTCAGGATCGAGAGAAAGATGAACGGTGCAATGTATAGAGAGATCCTTGATGAAAACCTACTTCAGAGCGCTTCAGTCTCTGAATGTCTTTGTGGCACAGCTAGAGCCCAGACTTGAACCAGATCAAGAGAGAGACCTGAAAATAGCTGTGCAGCGACGGTCCCCATCCAACTTAATAGAGCTTAAGAGGATCTGCAGAGAAGAATGGGAGAAACTCCCCAAATACAGGTGTGCCAAGCTTGTAGCGTCATACCCAAGAAGACACGAGGCTGCAAATCGCTGCCAAAGGTGCTTCAACAATGTACTGAGTAAAGGGTCTGAATAGTTATGTAAATGTCATAATCCGTTTTTTTTTTTTTTATAAATGTGCAAACATTTCTAAAAAGCAGTTTTTGCTTGCCCATTATGGGGTATTGTGTGTATATTGATGAGGGGGGGGGAAAAAACATTTTAATCCATTTTAGAATAAGGCTGTTATGTAACAAAATGTGGAAAAAAAATCAAGGGGTCTGAATACTTTCCGAATGCACTGTATAGTGTTATATATGTGGGGGGGGGGGGGGGGTCACATACAGGTCACACAAACTGTCTCTACAGAGCGCTTTACTGAGAATATGCTTTGCTGAGAATATGCTCTGCTCTCAATAAGCCATTTATTTATTCCCCAAATACCGCACAACTGGCTAGTGGACGGGGGGGGGGGGGGGGGGGGGGGAGGGTGTCTGGGGGGGGGACTGTACAATGAGGAAAGCTTCCTTTGTAAGTTTCCCTGTGGTGGCGAGGGAACCTGCTTGTCATCATAGTCAAACTTCCAAGTTCCCCTTTCTATTTCCTTGATTCAAACCTATTTGGTTCCTGTTACACACAGTTTGTAACACATTACTATTCTAAGCCAAAAGGCAAATGTTCCGACTCCCATCTCTTGGCAAACAGTAAAGTCCTCAGTTGCTGATTGGTAGGTGTTGCTGTCACCAGTCAGTGATTGGTCAAAATGGTGGTCATTCACCTTGAGTGCCAACGATCTCCATGTGGAGGTGAGCCAGGCCGCTGGCGGTGGAAAGGGAAAGTTTGATCATGCCCTCAACGGTGACGGTGTAGCGGTTCAGGTAGTCAAACAAAGAGCCATGCTCATGGTAGTCTGATACCAGCCACAGCTGGGTCCATGTCCCATTATCTGGAAAGAGAAAGGGGGGACAGAAAGAGGGAGGGGAGAGAGATACAGGTACAGAGAGATAAAGTAGAGTAAGATGAGTGATGACCGAGACAGAGACAGACAGAGCGAGAGCGAGAGAGACAGACAGAGCGAGAGCGAGAGAGACAGACAGAGCGAGAGCGAGAGAGACAGACAGAGCGAGAGCGAGAGAGACAGACAGAGCGAGAGCGAGAGAGACAGACAGAGCGAGAGCGACAGACAGAGCGAGAGCGAGAGAGACAGACAGAGCGAGAGCGAGAGAGACAGACAGAGCGAGAGCGAGAGAGACAGACAGAGCGAGAGCGAGAGAGACAGACAGAGCGAGAGCGAGAGAGACAGACAGAGCGAGAGCGAGAGAGACAGACAGAGCGAGAGCGAGAGAGACAGACAGAGCGAGAGCGAGAGAGACAGACAGAGCGAGAGCGAGAGAGACAGACAGAGCGAGAGCGAGAGAGACAGACAGAGCGAGAGCGAGAGAGACAGACAGAGCGAGAGCGAGAGAGACAGACAGAGCGAGAGCGAGAGAGACAGACAGAGCGAGAGCGAGAGAGACAGACAGAGCGAGAGCGAGAGAGACAGACAGAGCGCGAGACAGACAGAGCGAGAGACAGACAGAGCGAGAGACAGAGGCCGAGCGAGAGACAGAGGCCGAGCGAGAGACAGAGGCCGAGCGAGAGACAGAGGCCGAGCGAGAGACAGAGGCCGAGCGAGAGACAGAGGCCGAGCGAGAGACAGAGGCCGAGCGAGAGAGAGGCCGAGCGAGAGAGAGGCCGAGCGAGAGAGAGGCCGAGCGAGAGACAGAGGCCGAGCGAGAGACAGAGGCCGAGCGAGAGACAGAGGCCGAGCGAGAGACAGAGGCCGAGCGAGAGACAGAGGCCGAGCGAGAGACAGAGGCCGAGCGAGAGACAGAGGCCGAGCGAGAGACAGAGGCCGAGCGAGAGACAGAGGCCGAGCGAGAGACAGAGACAGAGCGAGACAGAGCGAGAGAGAGACAGACAGACAGACAGAGAGGTTAATGAACACTGAGTTAGTTCTCCTCAGAGCAATGTGATGATACCTCCAGATGGCCAGAGAGAGCTCAGAGCAGCTGGACTGAGCACAACCACCTCCTGACTCTAGAAACACACACACACACACCCTTGCTCTCTAGCAGGGTTTCTGCACTGAGATCACTAGACTGCATCGAAATATACCAGTATGACCCTTCTCATTGTTATCAAACCGTTAAAAGCTCACACCAACACAATCTACCTTACTTACACAACAGCTCAGTCTACCTTACTTACACAACATCACAGTCTACCTTACATACACAACAGCACAGTCAACCTTACTTACACAACAGCACAGTCAACCTTACTTACACAACAGCACAGTGCGAACCTTAAAGTCTGGCAAAAAAAAAAAATATTTGTGCCCCTACAAAAGTTATTCTACTTTTTATAGGTGAGCTGTGATTGGTCGTACCTTTGTTGTCGGCGGCGATGAAGCCCAGGATGTTCTCGTGACGCAGCATGACTGTCTGGTAGATCTCGGCCTCGCGGAACCACGAACGCTCCTCACGGGACGAGAAGATCTTGACCGCCACCTCCTCGTCTCGCCACTTCCCCCGCCACACCTCGCCGAAGCGGCCCTTGCCGATGCTCTCCTGGAGAATGATGGTCCGGGCTATGGTCCTCTGTACCAGCAGGGGCAGACCTGGGAGGAAGAGGAAGATTGTTTAGAAATGCGCTACAAAAGGAACTGGTCACTCGCTAGTGTAATAAATATATTCTTGATGTCGCTTATTACCAACGCTGTATTACACACATCTTTTAGAATAGCTAATCCTAAACACACACACACACACACACACACACACACACACACACACACACACACACACAGACTTATGAGGGCTGGACTCCGAGGACAAAGAACACTGCCAAGAGCCAATGGGAAGTCGACACTGCCCGAGGAGGGACTGCCCCTCCATAACAACGACCAGTCAGGCGTGTGAATCTACCAGACTCTACCTACGTCATTTTATTACTATTGCTCTGTATAAGTATGTGTGCCACATGGTTAGGGGTTCTCTTTGTTCCGGACGACTCCCTAAGAGCTGAAGGAACGAGCCCGTGCACGAGTTACCAAATATCTTTGCATCTAATAAATCGCTTGATTGAATATCAATTCCACCTGGTCCCGAGTTATGACTTGTCTCCTTCTCGAATAATTTTGAACATCAACACTAGCAATGTACATAGTAGCAACAGCTGCTTAAGACGAGGAAAGACTCATCATTAAAAGCAATCCAAAGGACGACGTCATGAACATTTTCTGGAACAAACATCAATGTAAAAACTGATTGGCTAATTGTCTGTGCTGCCACTTTTCGGACAATATCCAGCAAATATATATTTTTTAAACCTTAAACATATTAAAACAAATGAAACCGTCACAAACAGGACAGAGTTGTGCTCCTGGGTAAATATATCTACTGCTCTCTTTATTTCACCAGCTGGACAGTCAGTTATTTAGTGTGGGGCCTGCAGGGAGGGTTTGAGGAGTTGAAAGCTGCTGGTATAGTCAGCAGCAGAAATAGTCAGGCTGTAGAGGCCGCCGAAGTCAGGGCCGTTAGAAGCCAAATGGAGCGTAGGTTGTGGTGTATGTGGAGAGAGGACAGCAGGGAGGAGACAGATGGGGTTACTATGAACCTAGCAGGGTCTGATGTTCAGAAATATATATATTTGAGTCTACATGCTGCATGAGTGGACTGTGAGTGCCTTGGTTTTACCATGACTGTAGTAGGACCCCTAAATATAAATCCTACTTTTGAAACTCTGTCGTCTGTGCCGTGCTCCCCATCCTTTTAGTTCATGTGTACTTAATTCAGGCAGACTGTGGATTTATCCACCTGCCTCGATAAAGAGCAAAACAATAATCTACTCTAAAAGCCTGAAAAAATTTAACACTGACAGGTTTGTCAAATTCAGTTCGACTGTGGACTTAGCCAGTCCGCCAGATCTGCCAGTTTTGATATCCTGCAGAAAGTACAAATCAACTTTGTCCTATACTGGAAAATCCAACTAATCATAATCCAAAAATCTAGTCACACTTTTGAACAAAAAAAAACCCAGGAAGTTGATTCTGAATCAAATCCAGGTATACTAGAGGTGTGGATTTCTCTGTCGGTCCTGATAGTGAGCTGTTAATTGCTGGTCGGAACGAGACGACAAGGTGTCCGCGTGCCAGTTCTCTCACCACGTCTCCTGGCTGGCAAGGCTGGCGTCTGGAGGTGAGAGCAGCTTTACAGCCGCTGTGTTAGTGCCACCCTGTCATTAGAGCATCGGCCCGCATCGCTCCCATTAAGCCACAGCTAAGGCTGAGCCCATCTGAGCTAGAGATGGACTAATAAGACAACAGCTGCTTCTCCCCCATAGTCTCACAGCAGGGTGTCTCTCTAAGCACTGTTCTGTAGCTACACACACACACACACACAAGTTATTCACACAAGCACACACTCATACCTACACGCATGCTGGTAAGCGCGCACACACACACGCTCATACAATTGCACACACACAGCGAAACAAAGAAGCAACGCAACACGGGTAGCCACGCCGGAGCAGAAAAGGCACACACCTAAAGGCTCTATTGCTAACAAAACAAACAAATGCAGGAAAAAAAAAAAATACACACACACACACACCCACACACCCGACCCCCATGGCTAACCTAACCCACCAGAGCCGGAGCCAGAGGTGGTCATGTCGTAGATGAGGTCTTTGAGGGTGGTGCCCACGTTGAGGAAGGGGTGGTTCATGGAGGGGTCCTCTTCGTTGGGCACGCGTTGGTGGACACCCGCACGGCTGTGGCAGATGTAGAAGACCAGCATCAGCACGAAGCACAGAACGCACACAGGCCCCGCGATCAACACTGCCAGCGCCACAGGCCCCAGGGGCACCGGCATCACCGTCGGCACTAAGGGGTAGAGGGAAGAGAAGGGGTCAGAACAAGAGCTAGACACGGCTACTTTTCTTTTGGTTTTAGGCCCATCTCTGGTTGGACGTCCCGTTGCCAATTCATTTTGGTAACTATTCTTTACAATTGTTCCATCTAACTTAGTAACTATTTAAAGACCCAGTCCAGTCAAAAACAGGATTTCCCTATGTTTCATATATAATTCCACACTGAGGTTGGAATAATACTAAGAAGCAATTGTTTCTTTTTGACCATTTTATTTGGAAAAAAATAACAGCAAGGCACTTAATTGTTACTCAGAAATGGCTGCATTGGACCCAAGTGAATTTCAAACCAGCTGTGTGTGGAAAGGGGTCCAGGATAGAGCGGGTGAATGGGTTTTTGGTTGAGATGGCATGAAGTGAGCCTAATGTTGGATGTATACCCATTATTTTATCCAAGTGCTGAGTTATACATGTATAGATAACCCTATAAGTACAATAAACCAAAATACCCACAAACCAGTGCTCTCCAACAACCTTTTCAAAAACGTTTGACCATTACCTGGTCTTAGCTCTTTGGTCCTTGTCCTCGAAAGGCATCAAATATATGAAAGCAACGACCAAAGGAGTAGCATGGCTCGTCATATGCCTGTGTCACCAATGTCTTCACAAAGTCACTGGTCAATACGCTTTCATACGTCGATACTGTACGTACAGTATAGTCACATGCCTATAAGATGAATTACTGGGCCTCAAGGCTCTATATGTATCAATAGTGATGGAAAAGAAGCTGTTCAGGCCTCAAGACCACAGCAAAATATGTTGTTTTGACCACAAGACTATATCTGAAAGGCTCCTACTCTGTTGGCCACTCAAAAGCCTAGAAAAAAAACAGAGCAGAAAGTTATTCTTCAATGATACACTATGAGAGGAAAACTTTGTAAACATCGCAGGGGAAGCTGGGAAAATAATCGAACGAAAAGGGTCATGTTTGGGGTGCGCTGAAGTTCTGTATTCAAGTCCTGGAGCAGCACGCTCCCTGGTCCAAGGTTTTTGGCCAACACTTAAAAAGGGTAGAGGTGGGTTTACTTTGCACGGCGACAGAGAAATGTTGGAGTTTGGAGAAAATCTACCTTTTGCCAGAAACAGGACAACTATACTGTGTGGGCAGAAACCATCTGTTGCATATAAAATGTTTTAACTCCTATACAGAAAACTATGCCAGAACGAAATGCTTAGTGTAGCTAGATGGGTAAAGGTTAACCTGGGTCATTCCTTTAAGCATTGTTTTGGCTTGTTAAAATCCTCTCAGACAGTTATTTCTGTCCTAATTCTAATTCTATGATTTCTGTGCTCAGAGGGCAGTTGTAATGATGTGTTATTATAACTGATGGGTAAGGCTATTCAGGATTGGCAAGGTAATAACATAATTAGGGCTGAGATGTGTGTGTGTGTGTGTGTGTGTGTGTGCTCGCGCCTATGCAATGACGTTCAGAGAGGGAGATCCATTTACCATTAATGGTACAGACACACCGAGAAATCCGACTGCCGATACTTAGGTACTTAGCCCAGTAAGAGGCTGTTCCTTTTCTTGCTAGAACACTGGTACCGACGACCCTGACGTTTCTACTTGTAGAATCACAATGCTTGTCGGTGGCCGAGAACTTGACTGAGCCAACAAGAGAGCATGAACCTCAACGTGAGGGAGTAGAAAGAAGTGACAAGAAAAAAAAAAAAAAGGGGGGGGGGGGGTCTTTACATCTTGCTAAGGAGTTTTGTGCGATACAGATTATTTTATCTTGTGCCCTCTTCTTCTTCTTATTTTACAATTTTATTTTAAGTTTTGTGAAGGCCTAGAAGGCTCTGACGGTTCCCCACTGCTGGATAGTATCGACAAGGGCTTACTAAAAACTTAGCGCAGCTTGCTAGTAAGCTTATATTAGCGAGAACAGGCACAAGCCAAATAAGCTACTGCCACCTTGTGGACTGGAGTATTTAAACCAGGGATGAAAACTGTAAATAATTGTGCCGGCGGGGTTGGCTGCTGTTTTACGGGCTCCTAACCGATTGTGCTATTTTTTGCATTGTTTGTAACGTCTCTTCCGACCGAAAATAGCTTCTGAATATCAGAACAGTGATTACTCACCTCGAACTGGACAATGATTTTTTCTTTAATGAATCTGACGCTAAGGATTTACTGCTGCTCCCTGACCAGGCCCAAATCCCTGTCATTCACATGAAGAGGAGATGGAGATACAGAGGCAGCAGATCCAGGTGCCTTGTGAGAATTTGTCAGCAAATGGGTAACCCGCCGCTACCATCCATCCTATTGGCCAACGTGCAATCACTGGAGAATAAACTGGATGTGCTCCGTTCGAGACTATCCTACCAATGGGACATTAAAAACAAATGAACGATGACATGGATAATATACAGTTGGCTGGGTATTCGGTGCATCGGCAATACAAAACAGCTACCTCCGGTAAGCCGAGGGGTAGTGGTCTGTCTATTTGTCAATAACAGCTGGTGCGCAATCTCTAATATTAAGGAAGGCTTGAGGTTTTGCTCACTTGAGGTAGAGTACCTCATGATATAATGTAGATCACACTACAAACCAAGAAAGTTTTCATCTATATTTTTCGTAACGGTCTACTTACCACCACAAACCGGTGGCACTAAGACCACACTCAACGAGCTGTATACGACCATAAGCACACAATCAAATGCTCATCCAGAAGCGGCACTCCTAGTGGAAGAGATTTTAATGCAGGAAAACTTAAATCCGTTTTACCTCATTTCTACCAGCATGTCACATGTTCAACCTGAGGAAAAATAACTAGACCACCTTTACTCCACACACAGAGACACGTACAAAGCTCTCCCTCGCCCTCCATTTGGCAAATCTAACCATAATTATATCCTCCTGATTACTGCTTCCAAGCAAAAACGAAAGCAGGAAGTACCAGTGACTTTCTCTATACAGATGTGGTCAGATGACGTGGATGCTAAGCTACAGGACTGTCTTGCTAGCACAGACTGGAATATGTTCCGGGATTCATCCAATGGCATTGAGGAGTATACCAAATCAGTTACTGGCTTCATCAATAAATCCATCGATGACGTTATCCCCACAGTGATCGTACGTACATATCCCAACCAGATGCCATGGATTACAGGCAACATCCGCACAGAGTTAAAGGCTAGAGCTGCCGCTTTCAAGGAGCGGGACAGTAACCTTGACGTTTATAAGAAATCCCGCTATGCCCTCAGACGAACCATCAAACAGGCAAAGCATCAATACAGGACTATGACTAAATCCTACTACACCGGCTCTGGCGCTTGTCGGATGTGGCAGGGCTTGCAAACGATTCCGGATTGAAAACCCTGCCGCAAGCTGCCCAGTGACACAAGCCTACCAGATGAGGTAAATGCCTTCTATGCTCCCTTCGAGGCAAACAACACTGAAGCATGCATGAGAGCACCAGCTGTTCCGGACGACTGTGTGATCAACGTGAGTAAGACCTTTAAACAGGTCAACATTCAAAAGGCTGCGGGGCCAGACGGATTACCAGGATGTGTACTCAGAGCATGCACGTAAATGCCAGTGAAGTCTCTTAGAGACAGCCTATAGGGAGGAGGTCAGAGACCTGGCAGTGTGTTGCCAGGACAACAACTACTCCCTCAACGTGAGCAAGAGAAAGGAGCTGATCGTGGACTACAGGAAAAGGAGGTGCCGAGCACGCCCCCATTCCCATCGACAGGGCTGTAGTGGAGTGGGTCGATAGCTTCAAGTTCCTTGGTGTCCAAATCAACAAACTATCATTGTCCAAACACAACAAGACAGTCTTGAAGAGGGCACAACATCGCCTATTCACCCTCAGGAGATTGGGTCCCCAGATCTCCAAATTTTTTTACAGCTGCACCATCGAGAGCATCCTGACTGGTTACATCACCGATCTAGTTATCACATCAATTCGGGCAACTTCTTTTGATGTGGAACAAAACAGAGCAAGAGAAAGTATAAGAGAGAGAAAGGCCCAAATTCCTTTGTGACTAACCTAGAGAGGAGCGAGTCTGTCCCTCCCATAACCCTGGTGCCCTCCCTTCACAGTTTACTCTAAACCACTACAGTCCCTCAAAACCCACAACAATTATGGCAGCGGAGCATATTTCAAGTGTCTAGACGGTCTCCATACCGGAGGTGACAGTCTGTGTGTCTTTGGAAGGCTGCCCTGTGTACGGCCCTTAGTCATGGAAAAGGCATCTCGACTCTAGAGCCCATTAGACCTAAAAAGCTTCCAAGAATGAGAAATGTTGTTATAAAGTCAAAACGCACTGATCTGAACCAACGTGGCATGTAAAATCACTATGGTGGAAATCTAGGTTTCAATCATTTTGCCCATCAGTGATCATTCAGGAAAAGAAGAGAAACCTAGAGAAGATATTAAACAATTTTGGCTAACAGTGTTGAGACAAGTCTCATGTTTTAGTGTCTGCAAGCACAGCTGGAATGGCGTGGCAGACAGAGAGAAAGCAAAAGAGACAGACGGACAGACAGTCAGGGTTGGCACCACAGGAGGCTGCTGAGGGGAGGACGGCTCATAATGGCTGGAATGGAGTAAATGAAACAGTATCAAACACTTGGAAACCAGGTGTTTAATGTGTTTGTTCCACCCATTACTATGAGCCCGTCCTCCCCAATTAAGGTGCCACCAGCCGCCTGTGGTTGGGACAAGTTGTCTCGGTCACAGTCTGGTCCCATTCTGGATGTGGCGGGTACGACTCACCGCCTGCTTGGCATGGGAAAATTAATCACAGACAGACACGCAGAACCTAGACTAAATAAACACGTCTGTGAATGGGACAATACTTTTCCAGTGTCTCATCTGATCTCAGACCAGTCTAATAAGAGTGACTCTAGGAGTAGTGGCAGACGCTCTCATGCTGAGTGAATTACAGTCAATGCATTCAACTAAGTTCAGTAGTTAGAAAACAAAGTAGCTCTTCAGTATGAGGGCTGTCAAAATCCCACAGTGGTTTCCATCAACAGGTGAAAGCAGAATTATAATATGAATCGCCCATCCTGTTCACCCACTGTACTGTTCCCTATCCCATCTTTTCATATCTGTTATTGAAGGAGAGAGAGAACACGAGGGGAGAAAGTCTCTTTAGGCTGCTGAGAGTCCCTTTATACACGGGAACATTTAGTTCCTTTGTAGATGGGAGGTACTTGGGCAGTGAGCACCGAGGCTGGCACACAGAGGGCATGAGTATGGCAGGACGAGTCTGATTAGATCTCTTATATTCTTAAAACTGCATTGTTGGTTAAGCATTTTTTAAGCATTTCACGATAAGGTCTACTACACCTGTTCTATTTGGTGCATGTGACAAATACCATTTTATATGATCTGGTGAGGGCCAAAAAGGTGACTGAATATTTTTGCATGAATATTTTTGCACCTTCAGCTCAACATCAGCAAAACTAAGGAGATGGTGGTGGACTTCAGGAGAACCAAAGCACAACTGACTGCAGTCCCTATAAAGGGGATGGATGTGGAAATGGTTGAGTCATACAAGTTCCTGGGTGTCCATATGGACAACAGGCTGGAATGGTCTGGTAACACCGGGGCCCTGTACAAAAAGGGCCAGAGCGACTCTACTTTCTGAGGAGGCTCAGGTCCTTCAACGTGTGCCAGTCTTTTTTGCAGTGGTGTGCTGGGGAGCAAACATCAAAGCCGGTGATGCTTCTCAGGTAAATAAGCTGATCAGGAAGGCTAGCTCTGTCCTGGGGATGAGCCTTGACACTCTAGAGGAGGTGGCGGAGAGACGGATCCTGGCCAAACTGCTGGCCATCATGGACAACGTCACCCACCCTCTGCACGCTATGGTTATGACGCAGAGGAGCACTTTCAGTCACAGACTGATCCCACCACGGTGTGCCAGAGAGCGCTACAGGAGGTCCTTCCTGCCGGCGGCTATGAGACTATATAATGCCTCACCGGGGTGCCGTGCCGTCGGCAACATAGATCTGGAACTGTTGGGGTGCTAGGACCTAGTTTAACAATTATGCATCCATCCGTGAGTAACTCTGGTCCGTCAGCACTCATCCACTCAGGACCTATTTATTCATACAGGTCTGTATATACATACATATGTACAGTTGTTATATTATATCACATGCAATATTGTAAGTAATTATTGGACGTAGGCATTCACTCAGGAATGCATATTAGTATCCTGCCAGTTGCACCTTTTCTCATTGCTTTTAGTATATCGAATGTGCAATAAGTGCAGTTGTCTGTAATTAAACCCTGCGCACTAAGGACTGTATTTTAAGGGAATTACTATTATTACCCCAAATTATATCATACACACATTTAGCTATTAAAGTATCTCTTCCTGTCATTTACCTGTACAGTTTGTGTAAACACGCAAGTATTCACTTATCTGTAAATATAACTGTATACCTAACTGTACAGCTAATTTAACCATGCAAAATTTTCACTTACCTGTTCATTTACCCAGTCTGTCTATTAAGTAAACTATTATTACCCTCGCTCATATCATACGCATTTTTAGCTACTGAAGTATTTCTCTGCCATCGACCTGTATAGTATAGTTAACCATCCAACATCCACCAATGTATAGTGTACATATTCAGCCAACCACTCATACTATGCAATGTCCTTTTATAGCTTTTTTTTGCACTCCAGATATCTTGTATTTCTATACTTTGTCATACTGCCGCTCTATGTATCATGTACCGTGTATCTGTCTTTTGTGTACTTTCGTTGTGGCATTTTGCACCTGCCCTGTGTTTTTGTTGTAGCTGCTTGACAATGAAATTTCCCCCCCGGGGGATCAATAAAGTACCTATCTATCTATCTATCTATCTATCTATCTATCTATCTATCTATCTATCTATCTATCTATAAAACACATTGAATTTAAGTTCAAACTTTTTACTTGATAATAGAAAAGGCCTACCTGTGACTGGGCAGGAGGAATGTAGTAATGAATATAAATAAATAAATAAATAATCTGCATTTTCATTGCAGCAGTGGGGAAACACACTAGGCCCACATTACATCTTTAGCCTGATTGGAAGGGAAGAACGAAAATAAGCAATGGAACTGGCTTCGAGATAGAGCTGGGACAATAAATCGAAAAATCGGCACCGACCACTTATGGCAGGCATGTTGCTGATATCGTTCATTGGGATAAGTAGCTTAATACTAAAGAAATGTGAAGTTTGAAATGAAATAAGTTTGCTAATATGGGTGATTGTCAATGGGACAATTGATGGCTACAACCATCAAACTAGTAGCAGTAGAAGTTTAGAATGATTATACAATTTTAAACTTGTGCACATTAATGTTATAAACTTATCGTTCTAGATATTTATTCCGATGTGGATTTTGTTCCATATCGCCCAGCTTTACTTTGCGGTACAGATTTGAATTTGAGTGCCCTAGATAGTACCCCACAGTACAGTAGAACAGTCCTTACATAAATAACCCAGTGGCCTACAGTCTACTCCTTATAAATGCAAAGGCTTCTTAGTTTACAATGTGCATTTCTGAGACACGCAGACAGACACGTGGGACGGACCTGGGATGACGCTGAGGTTGGGGTTCTTGTTGCACCAGTCGGTCGAGCAGCAGATGGGGTAGATGCCAGAGTCGTCCTTGGTGGAGGGCGCGCAGATGAAGGGCCGGTCGCGCGGGATCAGCTCGTTCTCGGGGACGCACATGCTGCTGTCGACGGTGATGCTGCTGCCAGACTTCTTGACGGACACGAAGCACAGGCCGTCCGTGGTGCACGTGGAGTTGTGACAGCGCTGGCAGTAACAGAGCAGGGCTATAAGAGGGTGGAAGGAGAGAAAGGAGCGAGACAGAGAACATAGAGATTCAGGTAGAGAGAAAGAGAGAGGTGAAGACAGAGAAAAAGAGCAGGGGCGCGAAGAGGACAAAAGGAGAGAGATTAACACCACCAATAAAATAAATGCCTTATTTTCTTCCTCACAAAAGGAACTGAACAAAGTGCATGCTACAATACCAGAGTGCAATTTTAATGTGTGTGTGTGTGTGTAGCAGTTAGCATAAAAGCAACAAAAAAACAACAATTAAATCCTGTTTGCTACACTAACAACAAGTCAACACATCAAAACAGCGCTAGCCCACTCGGATGTTATGTGTTGTGATCCACCTCATCAACCCTGGTCTCACTTCCACTTAGTCAGCTTCCTTCCTGCTCAGCCCGTTTGCAGCCAGAACACTTGCAGATGAAAACGTGAGACGTAGTCGTCGTCAAGAGCGAGCGCGCCAGACTTTCACCTTCTCACAACCACACCCCTAAGAGCTTGGTGATGGTTTAGACCTACTGATGTACTATGAACCTATCTGGGTCAGATGGAGATGCTTCTGAAAGCCTCTTTCCCCCCTCTCCATTTTTCTCTTCCTCTCTCCAGGCTACCTCTTCTCTCACTATGGTTACACTTCTTTCTTTATTTGTTCTCCATCTCTTCTTTCTCCCTCTTCCTCCATCTATGCCAAAGGTTTAGTCTAATGGTATGGTTGTATTGCTATGGCTGAGTGGGTATAAATTGGAGAAGGATGGAGCAGCCTTGGCTTATCACTCTGAATGAGACCTGTAGCAGTACCAACTTCAAAAAATGAGACTTTGGGAACTTGTTTCTTGGAATTAAATCCGTTTTCACTTTGCAGCCCTCACTTATACCTCTTGATACAAACAAATTGCTCGTTAAACTCAGCACGGATGCCTGTCAGTCCAAAGCTTTTTAACAACTTGAGGGATTCAGATAGATCGAGGCTGAACCAGGTCAGACAGACATCCAAGACAGCATGCACGGCCGGTCTAAACCGTCGGACCACTACTACATTTGGGGATAAATTATTTACTGAAAGTTACGAGATGTGCCTTCCTTTGCTTACATGGCTGGCTGGTGGTGGTGGCTCCATTGGCAGGTCTGGGGGTATTGTATTTAGAGGTGACTAGGCTACTTCTGTGTGGCTTTGGCACCTAGCCACCCCAACACACACGATCGCTATGGCGCCTGGCTCACACACACACACACACACACACACTCCACACCTGGGAGTCAAACACCAAGGCCGGCAGACGCCAAGCCCTAACCTCTGTCTAGGTGTGTGTGTAATGGCAACAGAGTGTGAGGAAAGGCAACCCAGACAGAAGGGAAAGAAGGAGGGGGATAACGAATGAACGAGAGAGGGAGAGTGAGAGAGCGAGAGCGAGGAAGCCTAGGGAGAGAGAGATAGTAATATAGCTAATAGTAACAGACAAAAACAAAACAGAGCAAGAAGCCCAAATTCCTTTGTGACTAACCTAGAAAGGAGCGAGTCTGTCCCTCCCATAACCCTGGTTGCCTCCTTATACAGTTTACTCTAAAACACTAGTCCCTCAAAACCCACAGACAACTATTATGGCAGGGGAGCATATTTCAAGTGTCTAGACGGTCTCCATACCGGAGGTGACTGTCTGTGTCTTTGGAAGGCTGCCCTGTGTACGGCCCTTTGTCATGGAAAAGGCATCTCGACTCTTGAGCCCATTAGACCTAAAAAGCTTCCAAGAATGAGAAATGTTGTTATAAAGTCAAACCACACTGATCTGAACCAACGTGGCATGTAAAATCACTATGGTGGAAATCTAGGTTTCAATCATTTTGCCCATCAGTGATCATTCAGGAAAAGAAGAGAAACCTAGAGAAGATATTAAACAATTTTGGCTAACAGTGTTGAGACAAGTCTCATGTTTCAGTGTCTGCAAGCACAGCTGGAATGGCGTGGCAGACAGAGAGAAAGCAAAAGAGACAGACGGACAGACAGTCAGGGTTGGCACCAAAGGAGGCTGCTGAGGGGAGGACGGCTCATAATGGCTGGAATGGAGTGAATGGAACGGTATCAAACACTTGGAAACCAGGTGTTTAATGTGTTTGTTCCACCCATTACTATGAGCCCGTCCTCCCCAATTAAAGGTGCCACCAGCCGCCTGTGGTTAAGACAAGTTGTCTCGGTCACAGTCTGGTCCCATTCTGGATGTGGCGGGTACGACTCACCGCCTGCTTGGCATGGGAAAATTAATCACAGACAGACACGCAGAACCTAGACTAAATAAACACGTCTGTGAATGGGACAATACTTTTCCAGTGTCTCATCTGATCTCAGACCAGTCTAATAAGAGTGACTCTAGGAGTAGTGGCAGACGCTCTCATGCTGAGTGAATTACAGTCAATGCATTCAACTAAGTTCAGTAGTTAGAAAACAAAGTAGCTCTTCAGTATGAGGGCTGTCAAAATCCCACAGTGGTTTCCATCAACAGGTGAAAGCAGAATTATAATATGAATCGCCCATCCTGTTCACCCACTGTACTGTTCCCTATCCCATCTTTTCATATCTGTTATTGAAGGAGAGAGAGAACACGAGGGGAGAAAGTCTCTTTAGGCTGCTGAGAGTCCCTTTATACACGGGAACATTTAGTTCCTTTGTAGATGGGAGGTACTTGGGCAGTGAGCACCGAGGCTGGCACACAGAGGGCATGAGTATGGCAGGACGAGTCTGATTAGATCTCTTATATTCTTAAAACTGCATTGTTGGTTAAGCATTTTTTAAGCATTTCACGATAAGGTCTACTACACCTATCAAACACTTGGAAACCAGGTGTTTAATGTGTTTGATATCATTTAAATTTATTCAGTTCCAGCCATTACTATGAGCCCGTCCTCCCCAATTAAAGGTGCCACCAGCCGCCTGTGGTTAAGACAAGTTGTCTCGGTCACAGTCTGGTCCCATTCTGGATGTGGCGGGTACGACTCACCGCCTGCTTGGCATGGGAAAATTAATCACAGACAGACACGCAGAACCTAGACTAAATAAACACGTCTGTGAATGGGACAATACTTTTCCAGTCCAAGACCAATCTAATAGTGATATCTTTTCATATCTGTTATCGAAGGATAGAGAGAACACGAGGGGAGAAAGTCTCTTTAGGCTGCTGAGAGTCCCTTTATACATGGGAACATTTAGTTCCTTTGTAGATGGGAGGTACTTGGGCAGTGAGCACCGAGGCTGGCACACAGAGGGCATGAGTATGGCAGGACGAGTCTGATTAGATCTGTGGTTTCCTTCAGCAGAGAGAGAGTGAGAAAAAAAAAAAGATAGGGAGAGTGACAGAAAGAGTGAGAGGAGCCATTGCCAGGAGAGCAGAGCAGTTGCCCAAAAGCCGGCGGATTCAATCTGCTCCCATTTCCATCATTCCTCAGATATGACACAAGCAGACACAGAATCAATCTAAAGTTAAGACATTTTCTTTTGGACAGAATGTTGAAGTGGTAAATGGTAGGCGCAAGGAATTCATCCTTAGATAGCACAGAAAATGGCTGCAATTTAACCAGGGAACGGGGAGGAGTAGCTTTCACTGAAGTAGCAGGTAATTTCTTTAGTCTGTGGCAAAGCACCATTTGTTAGGTGTCATAATATTTTTGGGGGAACAAATGTCCATTTTCACTTTCGCCAACTCCTTGATGCTTGCTTTATCTACAACAAGTAAACAAAGGCTACCCAGTAAACTGCTCTCTTGACAAAATAGGCACAATTGGAATTATTTTGTAATTTAGGGGAGTGGGCCTGGAGGACAGACAGAGCGTAAACAAAGCTCTCAATGTAATCTAACAACTCGACAAATACTCCCACCCACACACACTGAACACTCTCCAAGGCATACAAACTGTTTCATGTCTACCTCTAAGCCCAATTGGGTCCTGGTTATATAAAAAGTTGCATGCACACACACACACACACACACACACACACACACACACACACACACACACACACACACACACACACACCTAGAAAGGTGGCATAGAAGCAGTGCCAGTCAGACTAAACAGAAAAACAAAGAGGGTAAAGGATCGGGGTACTAAAGGCAGGGCCCACATACAGTGCCTTCTGAAAGTACTGACCTTTCCCACATTTTGTGGTGTTACAGCCAGAATTTCATGATGATTAAATTGAGATTGTGTCACTGGCCTACACACAACACCCCATAATTTCAAAGTGTTCATAAATTCAGGAGTAAATGTGCTTAACAAGTCACATAATAAGTTACAATTGTGCAACAAGTGTTAAACATGACTTAATGAATACATCATCTCTAACACCACACATACAATTATCTGTAACGCCCCTCAGTTGAGCAGTGACTTTCAAACACAGATTAAACCACAAAGACCAGGTAGGTTTTCCAATGACTCGCAAAGGGCACACATTGGTGGATAATAAAAACATATAAAAAAAAATAGGCAGACTTTGAATATCTCTTTGAGCATGGTGACGTTATTAATTACACTTTGGATGGTGTATCAATACACCCAGTTACTAAAGATACAGGCATCCTTCCTAACTCAGTTGCCGGAGAGGAAGGAAACCGCTCAGGGACTTCACCAGGAGGTCAATAGTCAGTTCGAATTTAATGGCTGTGATAGGAGAAAACTGAGGATGGATCAACATTGTAGCTACTCCACAATAGTAACCTAAAACGGCAGAGTGAAAAGAAAGCCTGTACAGAATAAAAATGCATCCTGCTTGCAATAAGGCACTAAAGTAAATCTGCAAAGAAAATGTGGCAAAGAAATACAAAATCGTTACGTTTGGGGCAAAAACAACACATCACCGAGTACAACGTCATATTTTCAGGCATGGTGGTGGCTGCATCATGTTATGGGTATGCTCGTCATCAGCAAGGACTAGGGAGTTTAAGATTAAAATAAACTAAATAGGGCTACGCACAGGCAAAATCCTAGAGGAAAACCTGGTTTAGTCTGCTTTCCAACACACTGGTCAACTGTAAGTGCTGTTATTGTGAAGTGGAAACGTCTAGGAGCAACAATGGCTCAGCCACGAAGTGTTAGGCCACACAAGCTCAAAGATTGGGACCGCCGAGTGATTAAGCGTGCAGGCTGTAAAAATCATCTGTCCTCGGTTGCAACACTCCCTGCCTCTGGAAGCAACGTCAGCACAAGAACTGTTCGTCAGGAGCTTCATGAAATGGGTTTCATTGGCCGAGCAGCCACACACAAGCCTAAGATCACCATGCGCAATGCCAAGCGTCGGCGGGAGTGGTGTAAAGTTCGCCGCCATTGGACTCTGGAGCAGTGGAAATGCGTTTTCTGGATTGATGAATCACGCTTCACCATCAGGCAGTCTGACAGGCGAATCTGGGTTTGGTGGATAAAAGGAGAACGCTACCTGCCCGAATTCATAGTTCCAACTGTAAAGTTTGGTGGAGGAGGAATAATGGCCTGTGGCTGTTTTTCATGGTTCGAGCCAGGCCCCTTAGTTCCAGTGAAGGGAATTAATGCCACAGCACACAATGACATTCTAGACATTCTGTGCTTCCAACTTTATGGCAACAGATTGGGGAAGGCCCTTTCCTGTTTCAGCATGACAATGCCCTCGTGCACAAAGCGAGGTCCATACAGAAATGGACTGTCGCGATCGGTGTGGAAGAACTTGACTGGCCTGCACAGAGCCCTGACCTCAACCCCATCTAACACCTCTGGGATGAAATGGAACGCCGACTATGAGCCAGGCCTCGTGGCTGAATGGAAGCAAGTCCCTAAAGCAATGTTCCAACATCTAGTGGAAAGCCTTTCCAGAATAGTGTAGGCTGTTATAGTAGCAGAGAAGCGACCAACTCCATGATTTTGGAATTAGGTGTCCGCATACATTTGGTCATGCAGTGTATTTCTGTATTTTATTTTCAATAAATTTGCTAAACTTTCTAAAAACATGCTTTCACTTTGTCATTATGGGGGTATGGGGTATTGTGTGTAGAAGATTGGGAAAATTGAGCAATTTAATCAACTTTGAATTTGGCTTGTAAAACAACAAAATGTGGAATAAGTCAAGGGGTGTGAATAGTTGGAAGGACCCTAGGCTTAGGCAGGCTGCACTGACATGTTTAATCAAGAGCTCTGATTCCCCCACTATTCCACAACTCCCCTAGAGCAGAACAGAACCTGAATGACTGAGTCCCGCATTACACACTGCCGGGCAGGCAGCGCTGCCAACTGATATCCTCCTCTCCTCCTTTCTCCACCCCCCACTTCATTCTCTCCTTTCTCTCGCTCTCTTCTGGCTGTGTGTCGGGCAGTGGCCAGTCACATGTTTGTTTGTTTGTTTGTTTGTGGGGTTCTTTTGTTTCCTGCTCTATGTGCTCCGAGGCCTCCAGTGACCTGGAACACAGCAGCATGTGAAAACGTCTCCCTCCCTCGTTGCTTCGCTCATGGACCAGGCAGCATGTTCAGCAGTACTAGAGAACAGGGCTGCAACATGGAGGCTAGCTACTGTAGGGACTGGTCACAGTCTCTGGTAGACAACTCAGATCAAACATTAAGGATATGCTCCACAAAACCACAAAACATTCTCCACAATGGTTAGGATGCATCACATCCCAGTGAAATATATGCAATTTTCCTTTATATTTAAAGGTTGTTTAAAAACTCCATGCCATGTGTAATGACCTGAGGCAACGGGACAACATATGGTCAATGACATCAGCATCAAACATGCTTTTTGAAAGATTAACTGAACATGAACCAGAGTTTGTGTAGTTAGTTTAGTTCCATCTCTTCCAGCTATTGAGAGTGAGCGGCTGTGGCGTTCCGAGTCCCTATAAGGGAACAAGAAGGCGGTGTGAAAACACTAACACCAGGGGGACAGTAGTAGAGCAGGATGAGATGGCTCTTTCACTCAGCTGGCCTGGGCTAGGACAAGAGATGGGAACCAACGATGCTGTGTGAGGAATGAGGGACATCTCATCCAGCGCTCGCTGAACCAGAAGGGAAAGAGAGTCTGACAGAACCTCAATGTGGAGGAGACAAGGGGGAGAGGAGAGGTCAGTGGCAGAGAACACAACACACACACACCATATCCAGAGCAGGAAGAGAAAGGGGAGTTGG
This sequence comes from Thymallus thymallus, assembly GCA_023634145.1. Classification (NCBI taxonomy): domain Eukaryota; kingdom Metazoa; phylum Chordata; class Actinopteri; order Salmoniformes; family Salmonidae; genus Thymallus; species Thymallus thymallus. Next base: position 13,473,888 of record CM042417.1, on the reverse strand, counting down.
AAAAGGGCCTCTGCACAATCCACCTCTAAATTTGCTGAGTTAGGGAGTGAAGGAGAGGAGAACGAGAAAACGAGAAAGAGAGCAGGAGAGGCCAGAAGAATATAAATATGTAAATACAAGTTCCGTCACTGAGCCCCTGCTAGCATAGAGGCGGGGCCAAGAGAATGTTTTCTGGCACGTGGTTGGGGCACAGACACAGAAAGGGAGAAGAGAAGAGAAGGGCGTTTTCAGTAAATAAGCCTCCAGTATTCCATTTGAGGATCATCCTAATGCCAGGAGAGTAGAGAGAGAGAAGCAAGCTAGGGAGGCTGATGTCTGGAGCGAGGCTGCCCTGTGTGGCCCCACCATGTTACTCCACACACTAGTCCAGCGCATAGTGACCGGAGAGCTCCGAGCAGCAGCCTTTAATCTATTAAACACAAAACCATCCACACACGTAACCAGGAAACGCACGAACAATGCATAGCTGTCAGTAAGCAGTTAGGGGGCTGAAATAGCCCTCCGTCTCTCGTCCCCTCTGCGCCCCTTCTTGTAACAGTAACGAGAGAGACAGAAGCAAGGGAGGTGAACAAATAGGATAGATCTAGCGACAAGCCCGGGCCCTTGAGTCAATACTCGAGCAGGGGGCATGAAATTAATTTGGTGTAATCTCCGTCGGGAGTTCCGACGCATTTACATTTGCGCGCGAAGCCAGGATTCAATATCCCATTCTAATTGGTTAAACAATTGTCAGTGGCAGCAGTGTGCATCTAGTGTATCAAGATAATATGCAAATGAGCCAGCAGAACAACAGTGAGAAACAGATCGGCTGATCAGTAGAAAGTAGAGGAGGTGCGTCCTTCGTTCTGTCTCCCATTGCGCATAAACCCGCCTTCAAGAAGCGACGGTTAAATGACAAGGGCTTCTAATAATTTCACGAGGCAGCAGCAACAGACAGCTTGGGAATTACCTCTCACATCTGGGCTGATGAGTAATTCACCCTACCACCCACCAAAATCTATTAAAATATTACATCAGCCTGACAACTCCTTGTATAAAGTACCAACAAAAGGAGAACTGCTAAGTGTGAATGCGCTGATAGCAGAAATCACAGGACTTGAACAATGGTACAGTGGAGTGAACAGCTACCCTGCACGTAGCCTCGCTAGCCGCTAGCCGCTAGTGCACTTAAATGGAATCCAGACAGGTTTCAAATTCAGTGTAGACCTGAGCCTTCTACCCCTTCCTCCCCCTCTTGCTCTCTCTCTCCCTCTCTGAGGTACCCTTGTTTTCCCAAACTGCTGTTAAAAATGACCTGTTGGCAGCGGGCCAGGAACAGTGGATCCATACAGCTCCCCACCCCCACTCCGCTGCCCCCCCCCCCCCCCTCTCCCCCACCATTCTCCCTGCCTTCCTGGAGACTGCATGTTGATTAGACATGGGCTAGCACACATAAGAGGCAGAAATCGAGGGTATAGACTAGAAGCTCTGAAAGCAAATGGTCCTGACCAGCAATGCTGCACCTGACTATGCATACTGATGAGTGTTGCTATATAGGGTTTAAACGAAGGCGAGGACTACCAACATGCATTAATCAGTAATGTTCACTATACCTACTTGTTGTGTGTATTTACTGACATGTATGGCTAACTGATAGATATAGTAATGTTTTTAAATGTAAGTAAATTGTACATTATTTTGGTTATGTGTCGGATCCCAGTAAGACTAGCTGTCGCTATTGGTGTCGGCTAATGGGAACCTAACAAATCAAATCAAGAACCTGGCTTGTGTGGTCTCAATTACAACCTATAGAACAAAATGATGTGCTTTACACAAACCCATTCGCTAGGTGCTTCAAGGATTCTCTAGGTGAGCTATGCTGGAGTAGTAGTGTGGTGATGCGTTGCTTTACGATTCAGCCCACCACCTGCCCTCGAGATCAGGGACACTGTGTACCGGCCCAGGCAAGTCACACCTAATCTCTTAGGTGTTTTGCATCGCAAATAAAGGCTCCCGAGTGGCGCAGCGGTCTAATGCACTGAATCTCAGTGCAAGAGGAGTTACTACAGTCCCTGGTTCAAATCCAGGCTGTATCACATCCGGCCGTGATTGGGAGTCCCATAGGCGGCGGACAATTGGCCCAGCTTCGTCAGAGTTTGGCCGGTGTAGGCCATCATTGTAAATAAGAATTTGTTCTTAACGGACTTGGCTAGTTAAATAAAAATAAATAAAAAAAGGCAGCGGGGGCTCACTTCTACTTTCCCAAGAGAGGAGACAGCCTCTGGTCCTGGTTGGAGAAAAAAACTGATTTGTCAGCAGTGTACACTTACGAGAGATGGAGCAGGCACACAGGGGACAGCCCACTGTCTCAGCTCTGTAACTACTAGGTAGAGAACAACAGTCATCCACCATGCCTTAAACCTGCTGCAGGCGACTGAACCAGACCACAGGCAGGTTGACTGTGTAAGAGACCTGAGGCTAAAGCATGCTGGCCTTGGCTCAGAGAGAGACAGTGGCTGGATACAGGCTGCCTGAGACATTAGGGCGAAAAGTTAACACAAAGTGCCCCCCAGCCCACAGAAAGTGAGAATACGGGAGAAAGACAGAGGGATGATAAATGAGGGTAGGGGGTGTATTTGGGGAGGCTGGCATAGTCACATCAGTGCCTAAGGGCACGGACAAAATGGTTTCGGGGAGTACTGCTGCCTGAGCCCCAAAGCCAAGAGACTATTTTTGGACAGGGTTCAGCAAACTGAGAAGTTTGCCGAGTGCCAAACGCCACCGCCCAAATAGAGTGGACAGATGACATGAACATCCTAAAGGGTGTGCATCCTACAGGTCCGAAAACTAACTTTCTGGTCAAATCCATACTTTACTATTTATATTTACAAATGTGAGTGAAATGCTCGCACTGTGGAGCCCTGACCACCTGCCAACATGGCTGGTGAAATAGACATTTTATCCACAATGCCAAAGTGTACCAGCATTTGGCAGATGTTCATTTAAGGCCCTGGCTTCCTACCAACGAATACCAGCAAGGAACAGCAACACAACTGGCTATCAGCATGGGCTGGATAGGCAAACCCGAAAAACTGTGTTGTGAAATAAAAGAGAATCTACTACATGGTTTCCCAGAACTCTGTCCTTGTGATCTATGATCCGATGTTTGCCCTAGTACTACACAGCTGATTCAAATAACCGACAAATCATCAAGCTGTGTAGTGTTAGGGAAACACTTATCTACTACACTAACTGCAACGTTCCAACTGTTAGTAAGAGACGGAAACACTGATTGAAAGAACTGGCAAGTTAATAGGGAAAAATAAGATGTCTTGTGTGAGACCGTCTTAGCCTTCACGGAAGACAACAGCCGGTACAAAACACTGGAGTTCTCTCCATCCAGTGTTGTGGTCCCCTGGGTAGTAGGCCTGGGGCACTTCACTACTCTGAGGGCAGAAGCAGTGAGCTTCAACAGGACTGTGTGTTAGAAGACTGACAGGTGGAGTGGGCGCCAGCCGTCAGGTGTCTGCACTGTGGAGCCTTGACAGGTCCTGTCAAAACACTGACAAATCATTATGCCAGATAAAGATGAGAATGTGCCAAGTTGATCCTATTTCACATTGATAAGGGTCCATGCTTGTCAGCGGCGAGCCGCAAATGGTTAACCTGTTTAGGAGGGCGACGCCACATTTATCTGAATGAAACAACATGCGGTCATCAAGAAACACCCCCCACCCCCCGTTCAATATTAGCAACAAAGACCTTTGCAAATTACACTGGCATTTTGGTGAGACATATCATGGAGTCATTGAAGTCCTCCAACACCTCCAATTAACTTCATTCCATATAGGCCGTGGCAAAATCTGATTACGACTAAATAAGCAATTTTTTTAACAGCATTAGGTGGAGAGGAGAGGAGAGGGGGCGAGGAGGAGGTAAGTTTGCCAAGATCAGGCTTCAAGCCCCCAGAGGCTGCAAATGAAAAGAACGGTAGAAAGTTTAATCGAATACCCGGTGCACAGCAAAAAGCGAGGCAAAAGACAACCGCTTCATATTTCAGAAATCAATGGCTATTGGATTTTACATCTTCGGAGACCTCTAACGCAGTAATTGAATGATCTTGCACTCAACAGCAGAGCGGCCGGCCGGCCCGTTCAATGGCTATGCAGCAGCAAAGAGAGAGAGCAGAGGAGATAAGAAAAAAATAAAAAATAAAAGAGTCCTTGCTAATTTTTTTGTGGTGTATAGTGTGCGCCGATCCATAGCCAGTGTGTTTTCTAGCATAAAAACAGTGGGTCTTTGCTGACCCATGTATAAAGCAGATTTTGACTGAGACTACCTGAACATGGCAGAGAAGTTCTTTGTCAGCATTTCCTTCAGTCATTAAAGCGCAGTAAGATCGAATGACAGAACTAAAACGTGTAGAAAAAGGTAATCTTGCGCTCATAGAATATTATTCCTTGACAGATGCAGTTTATAACGTAAATCAAGAGCTATTGGAATGTGAACGTCATGGGATGTCACTGGTTACATTTTGGTCGATGGTCCACTTATGACATGCAGCCAATCTTCCAGATTGGGGCTTTAACTATATTTTAGGACATTCTCTTCAAGTCAGCCCAGACGGTTATTGTCATGCAAAAGCCTGCGGGAATTGTCCGTTATTTAACATAAACAAGTTTAGCATCTCCAGGCCTCCACGCATACAAGCCAGTGATAAGAAATAAATGAAATATATAAAACAATTTATTCTAAAGAAACATTATGATACGAAGACAATTTATTTCAGAACAGAATAGAGTTGGCCTATTGTATGTTATCTGGCTATGCTCCATGCCATAGGCTTGTTAAGTTTGCTGACAAGATATGCTTATAAGTCCCCGTGACATTATTTTATAGTAAGAAGAATATATTTGAACTTAGCTGAATAAAATAGAAAGGATAGCTTTCCCATTACAGACTGAGTGTGCACACATATGGCTATGTTGAGCGTAAGTGAGATCATTTGAAACAGGTCCTATACGCTGGATTTAGAGTTATTTGGCAACTTTAGTTGGGAATGATACAAACCTTAGAATGTCTTAGAAATCAAAACATATATAGGCTGCATGATGCCACTATAGGATATTGATGATTTGAGAAGGTAGCTCATTACTAGGCTCGTGGATAGAAATTTGAGCATAGCATAAGGTAATTCATGCATAATAATACAGTAAACAAAGGCAATTACTCAGATTTGTTTAACTGGAGTGTATGCTAGACCATTTATGTACCAAAGACATCTTGAAATTAGTTTTGTTTTGTGTTTTTATGCTTGAATATGAATATGTCTGATTTGAATTAACCATCCCTTTAGAATGCACTGTCGATTCCGTTGTGTTGGACTTTGAAACAAGATCCACAATGACCTTGTTTTACACTCCATTTAAAACCTGTTGTTGAACTTGTTTCTTCAAATGGATCACAGTGAGGTAAGTGTTTGATGTGATTTCCAATTGGATTTGTATTGATGTCAGAGTGGTTGGTTAGAGGGACAATAGTATGGAACGCCGTTTGGGTCTTTGCGTGTCAAAAAAGATACACGTCAAATAGTGTTGACTGGGGAGGTGATTTCACACAGTCACAGTCCCACCTCACCAGTGTTATTTGACGTGTATCGTTTTTGACACGCTAAGACCCAAACGGCGTTCCATAATATTTGACGCGTCAAATAAGCTTGCTGACCAATCAGGACCTGAATATGACTGCATGTCACATAACAATTTAACACGTTCATAAATGTTTTCCTTAGTCATTACACATCGATTACACTAAACTCGTATTTCATATGTCACAACGATTCATTGATACGTATGCTATGATGTTGATAAAGTTGTCTCGCGCACCTGCCTTTACCCAAGCTCTGGACAGTTCTGGTCATAACAATAGCTAGCTAACGTTAGCTGATGGATACAAAACAACATCTGTTTCAGTAGCTATAGTTAGCTAGCTAGGTGTCATCTAAAATACCCCTAATTTATAAAACTGTTCTTATTTGATTAATGGTGTGGAATTTGCAGTTAGCCTTCAAAATAAAAGTATGTCATTGACAGTGATGCAAATTAATACAAATAGTGGAATTATGCCATGGTTAATGCTAAACGAGGTTGGAATGTTAAATAAATTCAACAAAATAAAATGTTACATTTTATAAAAATCTGTTGAAATCACACGGGATGTATTAGTCTTTAGAATTGTAGTGGGGGCATACTTATTTCACTGTACAGCCTTACCTATGGATTGTGGATCAATGACATGGGGTATCAATCAGAGGAAAAACAATACAAGATGGATGTTTTGGAGTCTGATAACTCTGAGGAGGACATTGGCGAAAAAAAGCACTTTGGTACGGAGTAGACTGACACCCCATTTCATTGATCCCCAAACCTTAGGTAAGGCTGTACAGTGCAATATGAATGTCAGTACACACAATAGGCTGACTGGGGAGGTGATTTCACACAGTCACAGTCCCACCTCACCAGCCAGATGAAGTTTACTGGCTGTTTATAACGTTAGCTTTGGGCATTAGCTGTTAAGTAGATGGCTAGCTAGTTATTTTCATGAACTGAAGTTCAAGTGGCTACCTAGCTAATACTTACTCACATAGATTCCTAAAATCATTGCTAAGAATATTTAAAAATGACTGCAGTTTCTATTGGTCATTGTTTTCAGGCTAACGTTAGTTGCATTGCCGGTGTTAACTAGGTAATGTTACCAAGCTAAAGCTAGCTAACTACCCCAGAAGTTGCTAATACCATCTGTATTAAAGATATTTGCAAACATTTTTTATCCTGATCTTATCTCAAATGCTCAAACATACGTTTTCTCATTCGGTCGAACAAATAATGCCTTATTACCAACGCAATATTGTAAACACATCGTTCGTGGCCGGTGTGTGCTTGTTTGTTGACTTTTTGTACAGCTTTGACAATGCTACTGAGAGTAGTGGTGGAGCTTGGGTTGCACATGAAAATTCAGCACACACAACATTCTATAATAGAATTGTGTTATTCGACTTGTCAAATTAAAACCTTAAGACCCAAACAGCGTTCCATACAATAGAGCCCTGAGTACCAGGCCATTAGGACCTGAAGGTCATTAGCAAGTTGGGTACTACCAAAGCATGTCCACAGTGCATAACAGGAGATTACCGTGAATCAGCAGTCATGTGGAATTTTCCTTCAGTCATGGCTCATGAATGCCGGTGTGGATGTAATATGGTCACTGCAACAGCGCTAGCTCCGACCAACCTGGTCAGGCATCGGCACTCTGCTGCTGAGAGCACCAAGACAGATTAAGTTATGCATAGCCTAATTTACTTCAGCTCACTATTCTTGAAACATGTTCTTCTGGGGCTGAGAGTTCTCTCCTGCTAATGAGTGTCATTAACTAGCGATGTTTGGAGAGGCCTAAAAAACATCACAAGATTACAGGCAGAAATGTTTCTTTGCATGGGAGATTAAGCTCCACTCAAATGGAACTGAAGTGCTGGCCTTTCGAGCTCACAAACCTTTTAAGCACTTAAATACAAATGTATTCTACTTGCAGGTGGGAAAGGTGACTCATTTCACCACAAAGCAACTAGGCTATATTTTATGGAATCATAGCAAAAGCACTTGGCACTAGACGATTGAATAAAATGTTCCTATTCTAACGCCATGGGATTTTCATCGTCACCTGTAGACACTTCATACGCATCTCCTGTAAAATTTGAACAATTCTTACTATGTCATTAGCCAAGTCAAGTAGCCATATGCATGTGTAATACTGGACTGTGCCCCTGCAACTTTTATCCTCGCCTCCTCTCCCAACTCCATGTGCTGCTGCAGGGAGGGGAGTGTTGCCTAGGCAACCTGACTTGTTTCCTACAACACCTTGCTTGTTTCAGCAAGGAGCAACAAAGTTTCATCACGTTGTAGAGTCCATGTAACTGCAGAAACGGACTCAATCGCACGAATGCCCGGCCGTCCCATCTTTCAGTCAGCTGTTCGTTCCACACACAATTTTCATGACAGTCCTCATCCATAACTGTTGATTACACGGTTTTAGTGTAATTGTGCCAGCCCTACTGGTACGAGCATAAGCTTAGGTGACACACCTGTGGACAGTAAGGCTAAACCTGAGGGCAAGATAAAATACAGTTGGGGATCGGAGAGGGTGTGTTCCCGTGTGGAGCGAGGGATCAGCATGCTAAACACAATGCTTGAGTATCACACTCTTTGCCAAATCAGTGTGACCTCAATTCACCTCATCCTCTCTGTACTACTATGTAAATTGTCTTAGTCGCTGCTGTTCCCTTGTGGATGTGGTAGTCTGTGTGCTTTGCCTCACCCAGCCAGCCTTGGGGTAGCCCAGCTCAAATCAAAATTGTATTTGTCCCATGCTTCGTAAACAACAGGTGTAGACCAACAGTGAAATGCTTATTTACAATCCCTTCCCAATAATACAGAGAAACATACTAAAAAGATAATAACACAAGGAATAAAACACACAATGAGTAACAAAAACTTGGCTATATACACGGGGTACCAGTACTGAGTAGATGTACAGAGGTACGAGGTAATTGAGATAGATATGTACATATGGGTAGGGGTAAAGTGACTATACAACAGGATAGATAATAAGCAGTAGGAACTCATTCCTTAGGCCAGGTGGAGAGGAGTGGCAGAGGGTGAGGAGGAGGAGGGGTGTGGTGCAAATTCACGTGGGTCTATAAATCAATGCCACCCCTCACTCCAGCTCGCGCTCACCTTCATGTGCAATCAAATGAATTACTCCCGTCTCCTGGCAACTGCAATCCCTGTACCCCTGCTGGCTCCCCGTACAGCATTACCTTGAAAAGTGGTGTGGCACAACATGTAGGTATCGCGTGGAGTAAAGGCTGCACACACATCTGGTAAGAGTACATACACACACAGGTATAGCCTACAAGCTGCACGTCCACCCCCTTATTCAGCGAACACGGCTCCCCAGAGTCATTTCCATAGGTCACGGCCTGCCCCGCTCCCGAGCCCTCCCCCCGTCACCTCCATTATGGCAGGGCTTTTGTCCAGACCAGATGTGGGGATGGGTGAGGTGGACCGTCCTCTCAAAACCATAACCTCCCCCTGAAGCCTCATGGACAAATACACAGCTTTGTCTGGCTGCTTAAGTAGAAACAAAGCACAAGCTTAAGGTTTAGGACTCAAAAAAAGGAACTGGAAGAAAGAGGTATAATTTAAGGGCATCCGTTAGTTATCTCAATTAGACTAACGTGTCAAAACAAACAGGCTATATGATCATTTACAAATTATATTCTTATTAGGTTAAAAAAGAAAGTCTAAATATGCATTGAGGGAGCAGTGAGTTTAAATACAGCTAACGGCCAATTCCCAGCGAGCAGATATTCAATATAAACATGGGAATGACTGAAAAAGTCCTCTAATGAATATGCATCAGGTTGATTTAAGTGAAAGCGTCTCCCATTGATGCCAGCTGTTCGGCAGAGACCTTCAGCTCCACAAGCTCAGATGCTCCACTGACTCACTCGGATGTGACAGTCAGTTAGCAACGGATGTTTTCGCAAAAGAGCCCACAAAACACTAGGTAGTAGAATCTGCATAATGAATAAGAAAAAAAACTGAATTGGCATTGAATTAAAAAAGAGCTCTGGATTAGATGGGTTTGTTGCTGTGGTGGCTTACTCAAATTGATGACATTTTACAACTAGCAGGTAACGGCTACAAGTCTGAGCATGGAGCTTAAAGGCTTCAAATCGCAGCCATAACATGACAGAAAAAGACAATTATCTAGTTTAATTAAGAGATCGGACGATGTCATAAGTTTGTGTAAAAAGCATAACTGCTGCATAAATGGTTGAACATTTATTCATCCGAACAATGTGTAAAAAAGGCCAACTTTTCAACTATCAATAATGCAATGGGTTTGTGGGAGACCATATATTGTACAATAGCCTACTACAGTGTTCAAGATATATATGCAAGCCTGCAAGGCTTCTACACAGCCGTTTGAAAAGTCGGTGTATGCCTGGCCTGCTCATGGCATCTCTGCTGATGTTTGGCACTCTCCTGACGTGTTAATTAGACTTCAGAAGGAAAAGGAGCAATAAGCACAGTGGCACAGCGAGTACCAGTCAAGGCTGAGGCTGAAGTGCTAACTTTTTCACCCCTCTCTTTGCCAGGGGCTGTACTAATTGCTGGTGTGTCAGAGTGCATGACTGAGTGTTCTTTATAAATATCCAGCAAACTAAGCTGCCTTGAAGGCACAGGGAGGAGTCGTAAACCTGTCTTTCTTTTGCTGGAGCGAAGCAGACCTGAGAGGGCACTTTTTCAGTTTAATGCAGCCAGCTCAAAGAGCTCCGAATTCATCCATTAGCAGGGCTGGAAATTAACAAATCGCCAAATGTTCCCCAATCCTGGAGGTGGGCCCTGAGTAGAATTCTAGCAGAATTGCTAGAGCCTTTTAACTGAAAAAGAATGCTCACAGCTCTCTCTCTCAACATTTATTAAAAACATGTAAGCCTAAAACACAGGCAATTGGAGGGACAAGAGAGTAGAAAAACTATGAAACCAAAAGCCCAGCACATAATAGGACTGTCTCTCTCTGTTCTTTAAAAAGCCACAATCCCAGCAGAATTCTCGCCACTGCCGAAAGCGGGGCCGTTTGAACGCATCACTGCCCCTGAATCCAATCACAGCTGGCACAAATACAACTTCTCATATTAGTTGTGGTTCCTTAAGCCAGGACAACAGGCAGTTTTGGGATCACTTGGATGCTTCGGATTCCTCTGACCAAAAGGCAGCGTTACTGTATTGACCGTAGCAAACACCCATCTTTGACTAGTGGTGGGAGCTCACTGTTCGTGGGCCTTGTAATTGTCCGAAGAGGGAAAGGATCGCTCCAGAGGGAAAGGTTATGATGTGACAGCTTCATATGTCTTACTCTGTCACCAATCGAAGCCTGGAGTCGATCCCCCACTTGATATTCTGATGCTGAGTCGACATGGTAACAAAGGCAGTAAGAGCTTTTGATGGGGTCTCATTGACAGACATGGCACCCCAGAGATGTCACTTAAACTAAGCTACACATCTTTTTATTTGCCCAATGAAAATGTGCCGTTTTCATCCACCGTCTGCAGGGAGCAAGCAATGCAAGTTTTATGTAGATCCTAAATGAAAAGGGGGCTCCGGCACACAGAATGCTGTGAGGATGTTGAGCACCACGGGAGCTCTGTGCTGGACAGTAATGAGGGTTTCAAAAGGTCACCTGAGAATGCAAAGGTCAAACACCAGCTGTCTCCACAGATGATGTCAAATGAACTCCTTGTGACTAACGTCCCATCCAATGTAGCACTTTTTTTTTTAGCTAAAATTAAAGTGATGGAATTGTACAGAGTCTGTTTAGAGGTCCCGTGCTGTAAACAGCATGGGTAGGACCAATCTAATTGATTGATTATTGTCTGACTTGAGTGTCATACATGTTACCGACAGCACGTATGGTGAGCACTATGCTACTATCCACAACAAGCTGAAGTAAGGGCATGTATAATTTTAGTGTGTGTATTTAAAAGAACTGTTTCATATATATATATATATATATATATATATATATATATATAGTCTGTTTTGAAGCTGTGAATTATTGATGACAGCGATGACGGCATCAAATATTCTGGGGTGGGGAACTGAGGATTCATCCTCTAGCTTACACAAAAACACTTCCAATGAAATGAACAGCCTAAAGCTAGGCTTCTTATGGGTGTAAAAAAAATTAACAGAAGTCCAGCGCCTTCAATTCGAGTAAGTGGTCTGCTCCTTTAGCCGTAGGATTATATGCATCAAGGTGATTGATTTCATTACATTCTAATGCAAATTATCCTGCCTCGTTTCAGCTCATGTCACCAGAGCATGTCAAAGGTATTTCAAAAAGAGAGAAATTCTCTGCAGGTCGACATAACAATTGAGTATTAATAACGTTATTTAAGGACACTGGATAAAGTATCAGAACCTTTTATCTCAATGGTTCTCTTTACATCATCAAGATACAACCACAGTGTATTCGTGCTTGCATCGACTCTCCCTTCATCCACACAAAGGAATGTCACACAAAGGACTATCGTGAGGTTCAAAGCCAGCAGAACGATTTTATATTATTGTAAAAAATATATATAACTAAGTAAGTTTGCTGTAATCACAGCTTGACTTTCATACAAAGAACAGTTGTTGTTTTTTTCAACAAAGCAGCAAAAACGCAATTTAGGATAAAGGAAACCAAGAGCCTCGTGAAGCGTGTCAAGTGTGAATGCACACTGTCGCCCATATAGCCGTCACGAAACGTACAACCGTCGACATCAGGGATATAGAAAGCATAGAAAGTGGGGTTCAAGTCTTTGTTTTTGTGGGTTGCCTCGCGATGTTCAATTAGCTGCGTAGTCGGTAAATGTTGCAAGATAGCTGCCAAGCACACTAGCTATAGTTGTAGCTCAGCTGGTCTCGAATTTCGACCAACATTCATAAAACTGATCAACAAATTGAAATAGAGGAGCTGCTACACATATATTTGGTCAACTAACGTTAACTTATATTAGCTATCTTGGAGGTGTCCGAGTAACCTTTGAGCCACATGTTGTTACTAGCAATCGCTTGCTGTTTCGTTCGTGTTGTGTCAAGGAAAGGCTATTTTGTATCATCACGAGTGAGATGAAAGTCAAATGGAACGAGCAAATAGAACGAAATGTTGCCAGTTCAGCTCTCAGCAAAGCTCACACGAGAGCACAGACAAGTTCGTACAAATGACTTTAAAACAGACCCTTGGTCAGTCAACTTGGGTTTTAACTTAACGTTAACTGTCAACACCTTTGAAAGCGTATCTATCTTTTTACAAGAAGATCATGAGTAACTAGCCAATGTATACTGTAGCAACAATAAAAGACTAGCTAAATAGAAGATGAGTTATAGCCAACTGGAAAACTATACTATATCTAGGTGTCAAATGAAACCAAATCAATCTCTCTTCTCTGTTGACTGAACAAGTATTTGTAGATATCTAACGGGAATATTTTCTCAAATGTTCATACACCATCTAATTAGTCAGAACTCGAGCACAGCAGGTTGCAAATGACTTGACCGGAGTGTATCCAGGTTCGATCCTGGACTAAAGCCGAAGTCCTCTGAGGTGCAGGAGACTTTTAGCTCTTTTCTCTCGCTCTCTTTTTTTCCCGCAGACGTTCCCTAAACAATAAACATTCCACTGACAGCGCAGCTTGCTTTGACCTGCGCCATCTTTGAAAATAGGATTTAGGCTGGCGCTTCTTGAAACAAAGAGCAACATCGGACGACCCGAAATCAAACTTCCTGGCCAGAACATATTGGAGAAAAGACACAACTGTCAGGACATAGTCTCGCTCACTTACCATCATTTTCTTGAACCCTAGTCCCAAAGAACAGGACTATCAACACGAGACAACTGGTTTTAGCATCCATCGTGGTTCAGACTTACTCTAGACTGCCTGTCTCAACTTCTGTCGATAGTCCGTGGTTGAGAAAAAAGAAACTGTCTGATTGGTTGGGACCGATACCAGACCCCGCCCAGACCATGCAGCCTTCTCGTGCGGTGGTAAACATTTACTGACAATTCACAGAATTCATATTTTTTTTGCGACGGAGTTTTATTAAACAATTTCAAACTAACTAAATTAATACGGTGTAGTTTATACAAGCCTATCGCATCAAGTTTGACAACTTGCTTGTCTTTATAGGCAAAAAGCACTTAATGACTAAATGCGGCCTAGAGCAGGCTAGGCTTATGGTGTCAATTTGAGTAGGCATGAATAGACAGGGTTGTGACCACGACTTCTTTGAATTAACAGTATAAAGAACTGAAACACTGACTTGGCAATCCACTCATCAAAACCATGTTGTTCATAAGAAAATGACAATGACATTTGGATAATTGGAGTACATTCATGAATCATGCTCTATAATGGGTTTGCGCAATTAGTCGTGAGGACACACAATAACTAGGGAACGATTTCTGAGAAAAGATTCATAACTCTTGTGCTCTACCAAAACAAGAAGCAATTATTGTTTCAGTATGGACATATCAGAGTCTATTATGTTTAATATTGAAGTAATCACTACTGCTATCTCTATGCAAGACCATAGTACAGACCATAGTCAATTGGTGGCTGTATGTGCATTCATTAGAACAGACTGAAAGAGGAAGATGACAATAAGTCTTGTGACTTCAGAAACCATGGGCCTGAGAACGTTACACTGTCATTGGAAACATATGCTCTCCGATAACATGAACAATGGGCCAACGTTGAGGGGTGCTGTCCTCAAAGACAATTACATTAGCTCTGGCCTCAGATGTGAGTGGCTGTTTTTTTTTACACACACACACACACACACACACACACACACACACACACACACACACACACACACACACACACACACACACACACACACACACACACACACACACACACAGGACAAAGCCCCTGACCTCCCTTCTCATACCTGTGGTTGGTGACAGAGATTGATGATGGTCCATTGTTTGATCTCTGTCTGAGTACTCAGTACCACCCATCCCCCCACAGACACATACATTAAACCCCTCCTAAAAAAAGAAGCAAGAAAAGGGGAATCGACATGAAAACACTGGTCTTTGGATATTGCAACAGCCGGCAGGCCAATGTTTGCCTAACAGAGAGAGAGAAGAGCGGACTGTGTACCCTCCTGGAGTCATCTACCCAGAAACAGCCCAGGCTCTGTTGGCAGGGATGGAGTGGTGCCAGTACAGGCCGGGAATGCTTGGGCGCCCTTATCTGCCATTCCTATTTTTGGTGGGGGTGACCTGGTCCCAAAAAATCCCCCCAATGCACCGCCATTTGGATTTTGTCCACTGTGGTGTCTTGTCCGCTTAGGGACAGAGCAGAGCAGAGCAGAAGACTGAGTAGAGTCTACAGAGGCTAAGATATGTGTCAGGTTACCTTGACAGCCCCTAGAGAAGATGTTGACTTTTGACAAATCTGCCATTCCTATTTTTGGTGATGGTGACCTGGTCCCAAAAAATCCCCCCCATACAACACCATTTGGATTTTGTCCACTGTGGTATCTTGTCCAAGTGTAAATATTACAGTATATACTACAGTATTTGATTTGCATATACACTGCCCATTACCGTCCCCCATATATCAATTTGTGCCACCCACAAGTGAGAAACCTACATGCCAAGTATAGACCATTTAGGACAACCTGGTTTGAATCCAGGCTGTATTGCAACTGGCCTTGATTGGGAGTCCCATAGGCGGATGCACAATTGGCCAAGCCTTGTCCAATTTGGCCGGTGTAGATTGTCGTTGTAAATAAGAATTAGTTTTTAACTGACTTGCCTAGTTAAATAAAGGTTGAATAAAATTATTGTGTTCTCTACAGGTTGTAGAAAAGAGCAGAAGCATTAAACTTTTCATTCAGACATACCTACATACTCTTTGAGTATTTTGTCCAGTAGGTTTTATCAACAACAAAGCCCCACTCGATGTCAAAGGTAATAAAACAAAAACACTATAGTAATGTCTGCAAAAACACTACAGTAAATACTACAGTCCGCAAAAGCACTACAGTAGTTACTATAGTATATACCCCCAAAAATATAGTACAATATTTATACTATAGTAAACTGTAAATACTGCAGTATACAACAGTCATGTCCACAACACTACAGTATTCTCTGCAAAAAATACTCTGCATAAAACACTACAATGAATACTATATAATTTATACCATAGTATACTATAGTAATTTTTTATGTGGATAAAAAAAAAAATTTGAAGCTCATAATTGTGTCTCATGAATAACTACGAGGGTTGTTATCCATGTTGAACATTGGAGTGTGAACTCAGTCTCTGCCAGACCAAGATACAGCAAGTTTCTCCAGAGTTCCTTTTAGAAAAAGCACAGGAGGGCACTAAAGTTATCAAATAAACCAACAATGGGGCTTATCATTGATGTTCCTCTTTGAAAAGTGGTGCGCGTTTGTTCCCCGCCTCAGGAACAGCTTGGTTACTTGCTCATCTGCTGAGCGAGAACGAAGCTGAAAGCCTGCAGATATAACGTTACTGCTCCTAACGCTAACGCAGCTACATCAATACAAACGGCGCACTCACTTTGATATTATTCATGACACGTTGGTGTCTTTTTTCAGCAACACATCATTTGTTGTGAGGCCTTACAAAGAAGAAGCTCCGGAGGGGTAATTTTATTATCCCTTTTTTATAAATAAAAAAAAAGTTCCTCCCCAAACACCAATTTGCATATTGATAACAGTCTCTCTCTATCAGGAAGGAAGAAAGAAAGAAAGAAAGAAATAGTGCTTTTTCAGAGTATTCAAACATGACCTACGTCTTCGTTTCTTTCTGTGACAATGCGTGGCTATAATCTGGCAATTTTATCGGGGCGCGCTTTTAAATTTGAGTGAGACAGGTGGTGCTGGCAGGCGGGGTTATCTCAGGAGTGAGTGACAGGTGTGAATATTAATCAGGTCCTCACAGCCTATAGTCCTCTTTCACTCTCTCTCTCTCAGTAATGATTTGGGGCTGGGCGCACAGATGGCTCGCAAGCAGGATCCTGGATATACTTGCCTGGACAGCTGGTGACTTCCCGTTAACCACTTAAAGAGGGGCCTGTCACCACCAACGTGTCACCAACCTGTCAACTGTAAACTAAAGACACTGTGGCATTCTATGGATTATAACCAACACAGGAGCCATTTAAAAGAACACTAGTAAACATTTTGTTTGGAGATATCTATTGTGGTTGAGCAACGCTTTTTGGCATTCTATTATATTCAGGGCCAGGGCTGAGGAGGAATGAAAAACAACATTTGTTGAGAAACAAACTGTAATGGGCCCAAAACCAAAAGGTTGCTGGATCAAATCCCCAAGCTGACAAGGTAAAACTCTGTCGTTCTGCCCCTGAACAAGGCAGGCCGAACATTGTAAATAAGAATTTGTTCTTAACTGACTTGCCTAGTTAAATAAAGGTGAAATATTTTCTCTGAAGAATGGCACCCCCAACCCAAAGCATCTCTATAGAACAGCAAACCTGGTTTCAAAAAACAGATCAAGCAACACATCACGGCACAACGCCTCTCCCCTATTTGACCTAGATAGTTTGTGTGTGTGTATTGATATGTAGGCTATGTGTGCCTTTTTAAAATTAATGTAGTTCTGTCCTTGAGCTGTTCTTGTCTATTACTGTTCTGTATTATGTAATGTTTCATGTTTTGTGTTGGAAGAGTAGCTGCTGTTTCGCAACAGCTTATGGAGATCCTAATAAAATACCAACATACCAAGGGTTCTGTTATGTCAGTGATGTACAGTGCCTTGGGACCTGTAAATGAAAGCAGATACTGTACATTAATGGAATCCATTACGATCATAAGTACGGCGGAAACTAAAGTCATATAATAGAGTGCACTACAGGACAACATATTTCTACACTGGTTTACAGAACCTGTGAGAACGGATGAGTTCCCACTCGAGCAGTAGGCCAACAGGTTCATTTACAAGCGTAGGAGAGCCAGGAGTCTCCAGATGTGACCTTTGGGGACTTGGGCACAGGCTAGTTAGGCTTTCACATGGTCGTTCACTTTGAGGGATTAACCAAAGGCATTCTCGCGCACCGATGCTCAGGCTTCTTCAATGGGATTTCACATTCAGGAAAATTCCCGGGAAGGCAAGTTCAGCTCCGTTCCTCCCTAGACTCCCAAAGCCAGCTCATGATTTGTGTCATTACTCATCACAACACATTACTGTATGGTCAATAGGTAATAGCCACTGGCTTTTACCTAAGACTGTTGAGGTTAGGCAGGTCAGCAATGGATCAGGAAAAAAAGTTTTAGGAACCAATTCTACATCTGGATAAATTATTGCTCTTGGGGAGAGGTGATCGGGTTCATCCCACTAAATAAAAGGTTAACACATTTCAAGCAGGCACACACACACCAGTACGAATTCTCAAGAGCAGGCCACACACACAGTGAGAGAGGAGGCTTCTCATCGTCATTATTTACACTGTGGATAGTTAAGCATGTAAATCAATTTTGAATCAAAGGGGAGCCTTTATCAGGCACTAGGGGCTTCCACTTTCACATCCACTCTCTTGAGCACTACATACGAGGGGCCCTAGGAAATGTTAAGGAAGTAGACACGTGTTTCCTTACTCCCTCACAGCCTGCCCTGTGGGAGAGTACTACATCATTACAGTACAGATCACTATCTACGGCACTCAACCACATTAGAGGCTGTGTCAGAGCCAGACACCCTCTTGTGGTGAAAGTATGTCATTGCATCTTAGAGGAGAATAGAGGAATGCTTTGGCTCTTTCTCAATAAGTCTTTCTTCGATTCCTCGTGTCCTCCTTCCTTGCCTCCTGCTCACAACACATTTGAGTAGAAGATTTGAGAGGAGGGACCTTGGAACACCTTTTGAGAAGAAGGATGAAGAAGACAAATGAGAAAGAGCAATAGTCTGAGGATAAGAAAAAGTCTAACGTTATCAGTGACCTTTCAGTTCTCATGCTCTATTGAGAACAGCATATTAATGTGACTGGATTGATACAATATATTTTATTTGGCACTGTTTCAATGTAGAATCTTTAAAACTTAAATGATGATGAAATGTATAACAACAAGCAACCTTCTGTTTGATTGTAGGATTTTATATTTAATAAAATATGCATTCTGTTGGTATTTTACAAACACATTGCAAGTACTGCCATCTCCACCGACACAATGATGCAATAAAGTGATGATTAACGTAATGCTTAAGTGCCTACAGCTATACTCTTTCTAAACATTGGCAATATGAACACCTGATATAATAAAAACAACAAAAAAACTGAGTTGAAATCCCTCGGAAACAGATACAATACTACAAGGACCCTTGAAAAGGGTTTTCTGCTACAAAGCTGCCTAGCACGATAATACTGTTAAAAACGGGGACAATTCGTGTTGCGTAGGCATAGAGACAACATGAAATCAAACGTTGGGACAGGACAAACACAGTTCAATACATTCTGGAGTAAAAACACTTCATAATTGTCATCATGCAAGAATAAAACATTTAGAAAATGGCACATACTGAATCACATCTCGATCCATTTATTATTTCAAATATAGAAAATTTCGGAATAATTCTTATCAACATTATAAAGTTATTGCATTTACTTCATATAGGAACTATATGCAAAGCATGTTGTCGATAGTTTATTTTTTCTACCCATGTGCATCATGGGTAAAGTGATGATTGTCATTTTCATTAAAAACATGGCTGTCGTTCCTCCTCATTTTATATCTTATCTACACTAGAGGAACAACGAGAATCCCTTTTGTGTGTCTTTCAGCTTACGGAGTGGGAATGCTTGCTTGCCTTTGACCTGTTTCACGTTCCAGTATTACCATCTCAGTCAGCACCTCCCCACTCGCTCTCTATTTACAATAGTACAAATGTAAAACGGGAGTGGGAGAGAAGGGAGGGGAGGGGGAGGAGGTGGTAATTAGACCTCTGAGACTATATATGGGACAAATGTCAGTGTTTGGGAGCGCACTTGTCTGACATCTAGACCTGATTCCCCCTCTGAGACTCAACCACCTGGCTCCTCTCTCTCTCTGTGTTACACACAAATGTGTGTACACATACATGCACACAAACACACACACCATGCATGCACACATGCACTCCCACGCACACACACACCCCTCCACAGCTTTAGAGGAGGGGAGAACTTCTGTTGCAGAATAATACAGATACAAACCACTGTGTGATAAAACTCATCTTCCTTATAGCGATATATAGAGCTCTGTGGAACCAAAGCTGGAATGGGATTGTGTCTCCGCTTCTCTCGTTCAATTAGGATTCATCTCATAGCTTCTCATCCATGATTGTGTTGACGCTGGTGCAGTAGAGTTAATAGGGCTGATTGTCAAGGCTTTTTTTCAAGCTGATGCTTCCTGTCAGGCAATGACCCGAGAATGGGTCAGAATACTCCGCAACACACCCAGCCGCCTGCCAGCGGGACCTGGCTAGCTAGTAGAGACTAGCTAGGCCTCGGGCAGGCCTGGTGCTAAAGTGAAGAGGAGGCCCAGGGCGAGGCAGAAGAAGATGGGCAGGGAGGAGGGCGTTGAGCTGGCGTGACCCGCGGACCTGATGGTGGATATGGAGACTTCGGAGGTGAGGAAGGCAGACAGAGGAACATGGGAGACCAGGGTGGGGCTGCCGTAGTTGATGAGCGAGTCGATCTTCTCCGCCTCCATACTGCAGGCTTCAATCTGAGACGGGATGCACACACACAATGATCAGGTGAAGTTTACGGACACACAGTCCTCCTGCAAAAGTTTGTTATGCTTTTGTTTTGTGTGTATCTTTATTCCCTTCGGAAAATAGCAGATACAAACATGTTATTTTGGTACAAACGTGTAACAAACCAGGCTCTTTATTTGTGTATGAAACATTCCTAACGAACCACCTAAAAGCTCACATTATTGACAAATAGTTCCTATGAATAGAGTCATAGAGAGAATTATGAAAGGCTGGCTGTGACCTCCATTTGCCGGTTTGCATCAAAAACTATCGCTCAGGGCTGTTTCTGCAGAGATAGCAATAAAATGGGTGGAAAGGGTGTGAAAAATAACTTAATATGGGGAGTTTCAACCTGATGGTAGTGATGAGAAGTCTAATTATTTGTCCCAGTGGAGTGAGAAAGATTCCGAGAGAGGACTAATTAGTTCCCTAGTAAGAGGGGGTTTGGGTCTCTCGCTCATCATCGCAGTTTCTGGTCTCATGAGGCGTTTTGAAAATCTTTGTGTTTAACCTTTATTTATCCAGCTTAGTCATTGAAACAGAACCATCAGAAAGCAATGGATGTATTGTTGCAGAACAGATATGATTGTGTCTCTCATTTCAGGCAGCTCTGTTCAAACATTTCACTGTACTGAACACACACCCCTGGGACATCTGTCTGACTGAACCATTAGTTCATACTCCCTACAGAGTCATCAGAAGGCTAGTCTACAGGCCGTGTCACAACTCACTACGCTCCTCTCCATTAACCCCATCAGACAAACCACACGCCTGTCAAAACATGTTATCGGAACTACATTTAAAACAGGAGGACCCAGAGAGAGAGAGAGAGAGAGAGAGAGAGAGAGAAAGAGACAGAGAGAGCGAGAGAGACAGAGAGGAAGAGAGAGAGAGAGAGAGAGAGAGAGAGAGAGAGACAGAGAGAGAGACAGAGAGAGAGAGAGAGAGAGAGAGAGAGACAGAGAGAGAGAGAGAGAGAGAGAGAGAGAGAGAGAGAGAGAGAGAGAGAGAGAGAGAGAGAGAGAGAGAGAGAGAGAATAGGCGGTCGGTCCTGCGGTCGGTCCTGCATCACACCAGTTGGTACATTGGTGGTGAAAAAGGTTACTACCAAACATATTTTTTGAGATTGAGATATAAGCACAATATAAATCTAAATAATCATGATCTCTTTTCAGAATCTATGAGAAAATACTCACAAAAGCATTTTTTTGCATTCCGAGTACCACTGCTGCTGTCCACCCCAGTTACGGAATATCCCATGTCTCTAAACACTGCCCCGTGGGTATCCTCTATGTGAGCGATCAGTTTGTTAACAAATGCCTCCTCTCTTCTGCTGTAATCACTGTGAAATCCACTGCGCTCATAGAAAAGCATGGGAGTGTGGGTTGGGGATGGGGGTGGAGAAACAGCGGGCTCCGTTCTGCGTAGGAAACTCACAACACCATGATGGGATGATCTGGCCCTAAGGTTTAGTGTATGCTATGTCGAATAGGCTCCAGGTCATGCATTAACCAGGATGTAAAACAAAGGATGTGTCTCAAATGGCACCCTATTCCCTATATAGTGCACTACTTGGCCTTGGAACACTGAAGAATAGGCCTACAAGCAGGGAATCAACTGTTGTCATTCTGAAAGCAACAGAGAGACAGAGAGAGAGAGAGAGAGAGAGAGAGAGAGACAGACATACAGACAGAGAGTGTGAGAGAGAGAGAGAGAGAGTGAGAGAGAGAGAGAGAGAGAAAGAGATAGACAGACAGAGAGTGTGTGAGAGAGAGAGAGAGAGAGAGAGAGAGACAGACAGACAGACAGACAGACAGACAGACAGACAGACAGACAGACAGACAGACACCAACGTGTTTGTGTGAGAGTGAAATTGTGCAAAATCTTTCTGTAAGTCTACCACTGTCTGTCTCCGGGTGTACCTGTAACAGTGTTATTCTGTCCCTCTCCTAGTCCCATCCTGAGCTCAAACCAGGGACCCTCTGAACACCCACAAACCATCGTTACCTGTCACTTCAAGAAAGAGCTGGTGACATCACCGATTGAATGCTATTAGCGTGCACCGCAAGCCAGCTAGCTCAGTGTCTGCGTATGTGTGTGTACCTGCAGAGGGGTGGGCTGCTGGTCCACAGGGACAATGAGGATGATGATCTCTGAGTCGATGCTCAGGTAGCCGAAGATGTCACACTGAGGCACGGAGATGTGGAGACGCAGGATCCTCAGGATGTCATGGACCGTCACTGGCTGCTTCCTGTTCAACTGCAACACCAAACCAGGAGGACAAACACAGTCGCACAGAACCAGAGCCAGAAGGGGAGAAGTTTGAGATTCAATTCATTGCAGATAAAAGAAAACTGAACTGCCGGGTTTACTCATGTTTGTGCTGTATGTGGTGAATATATGTTATTCATCCCCAATTATTAACAAACATGAAATACCTTTGTGAACAGTAGTTGAAAGTGCAATGAATGTCTTACAGTATAGTGCCTGCTGTTATGGAATGTTTGACACCAATATGGAGGATAGGTTGGGAAACTATGATGTGTTTATCCATTACTTGTCTGAGTGAGTCATGTTGTCTAAGCCCAAATCCAAAGGTAATTTGTTTTGAATTAGCAGGTTTATGGTCTCGACTTAACGTTGATAAGATGTTTGCGTTGGAAATTAGACTAATAGCCCAGGTTTATAATTAATCTGCTTTGAATGGCCTGTTTATTGGCATGTGTTGTAAGCATGTATACAAGGCATTTCTGGGCATTTGCTCTTAAACTGTGGCCCGACCCAGTCATTTTAAACTCCGAAGAATTCCAGAGGAAGACGTGATGTTGAAGCTTGGTATTTTGGATCTATGCCTCACTCTAGTGGTCGTTTGGTGTCATTACAGTTCAAAATCAGTTGTTGCCAACGGGGTGGCTAATCCCTCTCATGGAGACCTACTCAACTGGGTTTGCAGGCTTTTATTCCAGCACTGCTCTAACATACCTGATTCTATGCCCTTGATTATCGCAATCTAATGTGTAGGAGCAGGGCTGTAACAAAAGCCTGCACACAGCATACTGCAGTTGGTGGAGCTATTGCTTATACCTAGGGTTGCACATTTTCGGGAACTTTCAATAAATTCCCATTTTCTTTCCTAAATCTCAGTTTTGAGGATTGCAGGAATTAGGAGGGAATAAGCAGGAAATCTGGAATCCTCCAACCATGATTTCTGGAAAACCAGAAATGTTGCTTTATTGAAAGTTTCAGAAATGTTGCAACCCTACTTATACCTAGACAGTTGTCTCCGATCCACAAAGGAGTGTCAGCAGTTTATATTCAGATATGCAGCAAAACAATTTGTTTGTCATTTTTCAACATTGAGAATTGAATTCTATAAAATATATAATACAACAGGGAACCTTTCAAACCTTTTTTTAGTGTTAAAATCCATAAAAATACAACAAAACAGCCAGCTGGTTGGAAAAGTGAATTAGTGAGAGGGAAGGGGACAACTTTTCTGAAATGGAACGCAGCCTAGGACCCAGATAAGGGAGGAGCATGGCAGAAGGCGCTGACCTTAGCGAAGTTGTTCATCTGCTCCTTGTTCCACAGGATCTGCAGCATGCCCGCACACAGAGGACAGCAGGCGCCTGTGATAGGAGGGGTTACCACCAAGAGGACAGGGGTCAGAGGTTAGGAGTCAATCACAACAATATCTTAATATGATTTGTGTTCCTGTGTGGAAAAATCCTAAGTATAACATGAGAGACTTATATGTCAAAGTGAATGTAGTTGCTCCACTGAGTGTACTGACCACAAAATTAAATAAAACATTAGATATTATTTCTCTCTATTGTACTGACCGGGTGGGGTGACAGGGATGCAGCCCGGTGTGGACAGGTCGGGGCAAGGGATCATGTCACAGCCTGAGTCAGAGGCAAACTCTGCCACCGCCCCTACGGCGTGGCACCGCCCCTGGTAGTCCACGGCAACACGTTCCGAGTAGGCCTCACACACTGTGTTGTACGTCTCGCCGTTGTGTCCGCACACAGGCCGCGCCTTTTTACAGGCGTCCTGCACAGAAAACAAACACATACACACACAGGTTTGAGTTAGGATTCAGCCCTTATTAATGTATTTTGTGGAAAATATTATATATTAAAACGTAAATACACGTGACCTTTCTACTCTTTATAATACATCACTCACATCCAGATAAGCCTACTCAAGGTAAGTTACTCCAGTTAGTTACCGAGGGAGGCCATTTTTGATATATCACACCAGATGTATTGGGTTTCTTTGAATAGCTCTGTGGCTCAGCAATACTCTCAGAGATGGGGAGAGCAGCTAAGTTCTCCTACATCACTGCAGACGGTCTGATTGCGTGCCTCTTGGTATGGGGACTTGACACCGGGACTGAAGTAGGTTTTTAATGGATTGTCGTCTGCCTTAAACGGGTATAAAACCCAATCCGAACTGTTCCACTGATGGAGCCACTGCTCAGAGCTACCGAAGCGAGACGCTATCAGGCTGACGCTGCGAGCGACATGATCCCAGCAGGCCCTAAACACTAACAAACCACTTATATTCAATGTTCGACTTTAATTCTCCACTTTCACAAACACACACACACAAACATGGGGGGACTTTGCCTGTATCATATACAAGCACAGTCCTACACAGGAGATGCATGTGTCTAAGTGTACGGGCAGACGAAGAACCTAAATGCAACATATGAGTTTATTAGACAATACCATAGGGGATTTCAGCTTTTGGTGGGCTGGGATATCTGCCTCCTCTCATTAGCCAAGGCAAAAAGAGAAATACTCTGTCAGTTACTGAAGGTATGGTATGCAAATTTGGAGTATGTGTATGTGTTTGTGTGTGTGTTTGTGTGTGTGTTTGTGTTTGTGTTGCAACAACTGGGATGTGTTATCCTATCTCGGACCGCAGGCTCTCCATTTAAGCGCTCGTGAACACAAACAGAGCACAGCTTTTCAGAGGCTCTAAAAACAGGGATGATCTCTGTGTGATTGACTAAATACTAAATACTAAATACCTCCAGTACGGTGATTTAGTTTCATGCTGATTTTCAAATAGCTGACTGTTTAATGCTATCTAGCAGGTGTTACAATGCTGCCTATTGCTACCTCTCCCTATGAGTTCTGACTTGCCTTTTCATCACAAATGAAGTATATGTATTGAAATGTCCAAAAGCCCTTAAACAGGGCATGTTGGTGCAGATGTTATGGAAGCTTAGAGAGCAGATACATTGATTGAGACAGTGAATGTTCTACTCCAGCAAGTTGCTTTGGCTAACTGTCAAACTGTTTCCCAACAATGGCCCATGGAGGACAGGTACTAACTCCCTCATATTAAAAGGGACAGATTTAGACCTGGGACAACAGGTGGGTGCAATTCATCATCAGGTAGAACAGAAAACAAGCAGTAGCCCGGATTTTGTAGGGTACATATTTAAATACTCCTGGTCTGGCTGTTACCTGACAGTGGCCCATATAGGCCAGGGTCTTGTCCATCTGGAGGAGCTGACAGAGGTTGGGGTGCTCCATGTTGTCTGTGTCGCAGGCCAGGTCCATGTGAATCTTGTCACAGCCAGAGGGACGACCAACACACTCATACTGGGGACAGGGGTAGTCAGCCATGTCTGTAAGGCACACTCTACGGTTGGGAATGCACCTGAGGACCAATAGAAGGAGGAGATGAAAGGGGGTTAATTTAGTTATCGTTTTAAGTAGATTTTAAGCATTCGAAACATGGATGCACTGCAACTATGGCTTTCGTCAGTGTACACAATTATTTTCCATGTAGTGTAGATACTTTGGTTTGAGCGCTGATGTTCCTTATTATTATTGTGAAGTAGTGTACCTTAATAGTGTATTATTGTCATTGCAGACATCAGTGCTTTTTTACCATGTGAATTACACCATTTACTCCTTTTTTAAAACATAAACCATATTATAATCATGTAATCATAATGGTACCTATCTTCATGTGAATGCAGTAAATATGTTGACGTTTTTGTATCAGTACATTAATGCTGATTTTCCATGGGAAACAGAGGGTGAAAATCTATGAAACCTAATGAGCCCTGTTGGTCACAGTTGAGTTGGACTGTACAAAACAAACAGTCGAGTTGGACTGTACAAAACAAACAAAAGTTGAGGTAAAAAAGGAGGGACCCTCTCTCTCTCCACCTCCTTATCTCCAAGGTAACCATCCCAGCCCCCTTATCTCCAAGGTAACCACCCAAGCCCCCTTATCTCCAAGGTAACCATCCCTGCCTCCTTATCTCAGCACCAATCAGATTTCTATCGCCTTGTATACGGAAAAATAACAAACGTTTGAGAGAGCCCACCAACTCTGTGTGTCTTTGAACAGACGGCCAAGGGGAAACATTATGGAATGGGTTTGCTGTGCTGTGCGTTACATAAGGAAGGATACCAAAACACATTCGTCTTTACTGTGTGGAGGGGAGAGGGGGGTAAAATGGGTGCCGGCTCTGATGTTAGTAGTAATAGGAGTTAACACTGAGCCATGTGTGGTTGGGGAGTGTGTCCTTAGTAACAATGTGCAGTTAGGGAATGTGTCCTAAACATAGAATTAGGAATTAGAATAATACTAATAGTAATTTAATAGGATCTCTATGCTCCTAACAATGTGCCACCCAGGGGAAGAGGGAGTGATGTTAGATGGATGATGATGTCTGTGGAAGAGGGAGTGATGTGAGATGGATGATGCTGTCTGTGGAAGAGGGAGTGATGTGAGATGGATGATGCTGTCTGGGGAAGAGGGAGTGATGTGAGATGGATGATGCTGTCTGGGGAAGAGGGAGTGATGTGAGATGGATGATGCTGTCTGTGGAAGAGGGAGTGATGTTAGATGGATGACGCTTTCTGTAAAAGAGGGAGTGATGTTAGATGGATGACGCTTTCTGTGGAAGAGGGAGTGATGTTAGATTGATGATGATGTCTGTGGAAGAGGGAGTGATGTTAGATGGATGACGCTTTCTGTGGAAGAGGGAGTGATGTTAGATGGATGATGCTGTCTGTGGAAGAGGGAGTGATGTTAGATGGATGACGCTTTCTGTGGAAGAGGGAGTGATGTTAGATGGATGACGCTTTCTGTAAAAGAGGGAGTGATGTTAGATTGATGATGATGTCTGTGGAAGAGGGAGTGATGTTAGATTGATGATGATGTCTGTGGAAGAGGGAGTGATGTTAGATGGATGACGCTTTCTGTGGAAGAGGGAGTGATGTTAGATGGATGATGCTGTCTGTGGAAGAGGGAGTGATGTTAGATGGATGACGCTTTCTGTGGAAGAGGGAGTGATGTTAGATGGATGACGCTTTCTGTAAAAGAGGGAGTGATGTTAGATGGATGACGCTTTCTGTGGAAGAGGGAGTGATGTTAGATTGATGATGCTGTCTGTGGAAGAGGGAGTGATGTTAGATGGATGACGCTTTCTGTGGAAGAGGGAGTGATGTTAGATGGATGACGCTTTCTGTGGAAGAGGGAGTGATGTTAGATTGATGATGCTGTCTGTGGAAGAGGGAGTGATGTTAGATGGATGACGCTTTCTGTGGAAGAGGGAGTGATGTGAAATGGATGATGCTGTCTGTGGAAGAGGGAGTAATCCTCAGGGCTCTGGGAGCTCAAGACCATTCCGGAGGGGAGGGTTACAACAACAGACCTTATGACACAGTTACCGCCGGCAACCACAGGGGGACACACAGCCTGGCCACACCTGAACAAACAACCAGACTCTCTGTCAACGCTGGATAGGAGGAAGTTTGAAAGGGGGATTTCAAGAAAAAGTGGAAGAGAGGGGAAGGGTGAAGGGTGCAGGAAAAGAGGATTTATTAAGAGAGGAAATAAACTAGTCGACAATGTTCCTTCTAAACTGCGCACGGGCATACAGTAGCCCCAAGACTGCTGCGCAACTTCCTAGAGCAGTGGTCACAGAGCGGTCGATCTCCAAGGCATTCCTAGTCAATCACCAAACATTGGGCTGTTGGCGCGCTGGGTAGGCAAACTTGTAATTATGAACCATTTCATGTGTCTACCTCCCCGGCGCGCCCCTAGAGCAAATAAAGCGCCAATCGGATGGCTCAGATTACCGTGTCTGCAGTAACGTAGCAGGCATAAAAGAAAGCTACAGCAAAGTTGATACTGTGAGATTTCAAAATGTTTAAAACCATGACTAGAGAGAGACTGTCAATGAATACAGCAAAGAGATACTGATTTTATGAGAGTTCATGTTTAAGTTCTTACTCTGCACAGTCAACACTTTGTATTCAACACTTTTATAAGCCATAAAATGTGCGTTCTTCCTATTTCCACTCAGCGCTACAACAAGCACTGCAGCAGTAATGAATGAGTAGGAACGTGTATCTATAGACTTGCGTTGTTATTATTATTAGTGTCTTGGGTCTTTTTTTATATCAAGGAATATTTCACTTTCTCTATTCATAGGAGTAACAACGTGAATTTGTGCATGATGCAGAAATAATGCAGTGCAACTCGAGTTTCGCCATCAGCTGTAAGACGGTGTCCCTTTTTGGTCAGTGGAGGAAAGGGAGAGTGGAGGGATGTTTAGAGGCGGACCCTCAGTCTGCTGTTCTCTCCCTCCGCTGAGCCTGACCATCAGATACAGAAAGTGATCTTGACTCAGAAAAGGTTTGTGACCACTGTTCTAGAGTTTTCCCTGTTAACAATATCAACATTTCCCTTTACTGTGGCAATTGTGATCGACTCAATGCAATATTAGCCACTTTCAACGCAACATACCGAAACAAAATAAACTATGCAAGAGATTTTGTTGTAGGTAGAACGCATCAGAGTAGGATTCTATTGCATTGACACGCACTACTCAGCCCGTACTCTACACACACCAGTGTGGCGTAAACAATTAGAGCTGAAGTAGGCCTATATGCAAATAGACCATTGCCGTTTAAGGATCTGTGCTATTTACTTTGAACTGGACTGTGTTTACAGCATGAGCGGTCGTGAGTAGATGCGCTTGTTTGGAGATCAAAGTGAGAGCTGCATTTAGCCACGTGCACATTTTGTTCTTATCTTTTGCTAGTTAGTAAGTTATTACTACTAGCCCAATTACAGATCATTTGTGGTCAGCAATAGGGGAGTGATTGCTTCCTACAAGGGTAGCATAATTTGTCTGATTCTCTGTAATAATGGTATGGGAATAATAATGCATTTTATTTTGGTTTCTTGCATCAAACACCACATCACCGTTTTCAGCCACGTCCTTGTCTGAAGGACAAGTGGATAAACAGATGAATGTCAAGCCTGGCATGGAATCTAGGCCTATATTGAACACCACACACTGGCTGCAACTGTAGGCTGAATGATAAAAACATGTTAAAATGTTGTGGGATGCATTTTCTGTCATTGTTTTTGATGGTAGGCCACTCTGTTAGGCCTACAGTATGATCAAATAGCCACAGTAGCCTACTTGGCCACTGTTAAAACTCTAAAAGCGGGTACAGCCTCAGTGTTCATAGTAAACGCGCAATGGAAGTTGCACAGAATTTTCACAACGTTCAAGTTTGCGCTCAGCAGACCTGAAACTTGCTCAGTGCCTACATTTCTTTGAGGGAACATTGCTAGTCGACTGAGGTGGAATAGAATCAGGGCTCAAGGCCTCTGTTAGGAGAGATATAGCATCCTCTGGTGGGGATGTGTCCAATCTTATCCCCTAAGGCTCTCACCTCTGGTTCTTCTGGCAGGGTTTGGTGGAGCAGGGGTCGCTGCTGCGGCACTGGCCAAACCCAAACTGGTTGTCTTTGAAGCCCATGCAGCGGGCCACACAGGCACTGGGGTAGGTGCGGCCATTACGGGCACACACTGGCACAAAGCGGTCAGGGCAGCCACATGGGAGCCCTATGGAGAGGAGAGGAGAGGAGAGAGAAAGAGAAAGAGTGAAAGAGAAAGAGAAAGAGAAAGATGCTTTCAAGATCAGGAAAAAAACATTAAAATAGAGCTATAAAACCCTCAACACACATCATCTTTGTCTCTCTCACACTCACACACACACACACACACACACACACACACACACACACACACACACACACACACACACACACACACACACACACACACACACACACATACCTGTGAACTGGCGGCGGTCCTCGTCTGAGCTGTCGGCGCTGAGGCACTGGCGGGTGGAGCAGATGGTCTCTCCAGCAAAGCAGGAGCAGGGGTGGCAGTCCACCCTGAAGGATGTCCCATGGTCTGTAGGACAAGGACACATCGTCACCCTGTGAGACCTCGTGTGATTTCAGTGGTTATAGGGCTACAAATGTAACTGTTATATGACACTTTGAGTCCTCCAGCAGATGCTAGACTTAAACTATGTGATCTGGGTCATGGCACCAATTTAACAGAATGGGTATTGAACCTGCAGTATCAGCCCTGGGAGCTAATATGAGACTTGACTTCTACAACATACTCTTTTTCTTTAAAGGAGTGGGGCAGTCCCACTGCTTACGTATTTGTTATCTTTTTTATTGAACAAATAGGACAATGGAGAGGTGACAGGAAAGATAGGAGAAATTGTGAGTCAGAAGGGCATGGGTCAGATTTGAAACCATGCCGACTGGTACAGTATGTGTGTTCCAGGGTCTGAGTCTCTAACCGCTAGGCCACATCACCGACACTCTGCAGAAGATAAAGCAATCCTCGGGTTTGGGCTGTTCTGTTCGACCGTAGCTTTATTTCTTTAAGATCTGAAATATGAAAAACTACCTTTAACTAAACTATAGGATTACTTCATGCACACCAAAGTCCCACCACTCTCACTCTCTGGCAAAACCACATCTGTGTCAAATTAGGCTGAAACGTCTGACCCCCCTTTAGAAGCGGAGCGAAAACAAACATTAAAGCCAAAGCAATAAACTGATTTGGGTTCAAACAAAAATGTAGATTCAAAGCTGGTACATTAAAAAAAAATGCAAATATAAAACCTAGATATGAAAGACAATCCTGTTGTTCAAAGTGTTCTTTCTCTATGGGGATTTGATTAGCCACTACGCCACTAGGGGGCAGCATTACAGAACGACGGGGGATGTGGTTACTCTATGCTGAATTCCTCCCTGCTGTTCACAGAAGAGTGTGTGTGTGTGTGCGTGTGTGTTTGTGTGTGAGAAGAGAGAGAGAGAGAGAGAGAGAGAGAGAGAGAGAGAGAGAGAGAGAGGGGAGACTGGCAGCAGGCTCCTTTCAAGTCACAGTATTGACATTTAGGGCGGGCCAGAGGGAGACCACGGGAAGGAAATACCAACATGCGGTTGGTTGGGTGACTTATTTTTTGTTGTTTTTTAATGTAGTGTTGCCTTGCTGCAAGAGGAAGAAGGAGAGAGTGGCAGTGATGTTTACACTACAGGAAGTATTTTACTTTCACAACCAGGCAACCAAGTCAACTCCTCGGTTGTCTTCAGCAGGGCACGGATAGCAAAATGTTTTGATGCGGAATATAGAAATTAGGATACCTTTTTTGAGTTCAGGTATTCACATTTTCCTATTTTGTGCCTACTGAACACAATTGTGGTCCAACAACTGCCAAAGTTGTCAACTTCAGACGTATAACAAAAAACGAGGCCATGTCTAAATCGTTCCTTTATAGCTGAAAACCAGATAGATGCTACACATTGGTGGTGAATGGGGAAAATAAAACTACCCTCACAAGTGCTTTGTGCTTTTAAAATAGTAAGACCTACAATTTGAATTCCAGTCATTTAGAACAATATTTACATTTGAGTCATTCAGCAGATTATCCAGAGCGACTTACACAAGCAATTAGAGTTAATTGCCTTGTTCAAGGGCACATTGAACGTTTGTTCACCTAGTCAGCTCGGGGATTCCGACCAGCGACCTTTCGGGTACTGGCCCAACGCTCTTAACCCCTAGGCTTCCTGCCGCCCCATCAGGGAAAAAGAGGGAGTGGTAGCTTACTCTTTCTTTGGCCCCCAACGATGCAGGTCTTGGAGGTGTCTATACCGGGCATCTCGGCACAGTTCTCCAGCCTTCCACTCTGGCCACAGGTACACACCTCGAAGCAGCCCGCCTGCCCATTACGCATGGGCACCTGGATACGGGCTTCCAGGTGGACAAGGAACTCTGAAGCTTCACCCAGTTTACAGCCTGCACACACACACACACACACACACACACACACACACACACACACACACACACACACACACACACACAAACACACGTACGCGCACACACACACACACACACACACGTACGCGCACACACACAAACACACACACACACAAACACCCAGAACACACTGCAGTCAGACTGTTCACGTCTACACACATATACATGTATTTACAGTGGACATAGGCACCTCCTAGGGGCACAGGACGGTATGGTATGCTATGACACATTGCCTTCTCTTAGCAGCAGTGTGGTCACGATACCAGGTTTAGTATCATGATACTTGATAACAAAACAATGCCACTGAAAAAAGAAAGCAGGAAGAAATTTTCCAATTTTTTGGGGGGTTTCACTCTCAAAATCTTTTAATAGAAAAACGTCCACAACAATGCTTAACTTAACCCTTTACCCTCATGGCTATTGGCTTACAGAAGAAATATGAAAAGCATATGCATAACCATGGTGGCCATTGAAAGGGGAACAGTTTGGAGATTATTGGAAAATTATTAGACCAAAGTTAAGGACGCAACAGTTCACCTGACACAAGACTGAAACCAAACATTGCACTGTTGATTTTATGTGCATTTTACATTTACTGTACTTTTCGCCCAGTTTGTTGATAACGAAATCTGAAAACAATCTGGATACATTCAGTAACATGATAATAGTATTCCTGGAAAATGTGGGGTAGGCGCAACATTAGGCAAATAAAATGACAAGGGTTTGAGTGAGAGGACTAACTAGTGTCTCCAAGTGGCCACACACCTCTCTAAAGTGTAATTTCAATGCACTTTTACTAAAAGGTGCTTTTTTTTTTTTAGCTCTCCTAGCTCTGCCGTTGAGGAACTAGAGCAAGCACACTTGTAGTCGTTTTGGTTTGGAACACAACCCTGCATCCCCACCATCACACAGTTACTGTTGTTGTTTACGCAATCCAAAAACGGTTAATTAGAAATCTAGATCTGGGTCAGAAAGCTGCAGGGAATACAAATCACATTCATCTTATGCTAAACTTGGGCAAATTAATTAATTAATACATTTTCTAATAAGTTCAATACATTTAGTTGGTGAGACACATTTGACAGAAGAACCGAAAGTAACAAAATTCTACTACCAAATCGTTGTAGTATCGAAAAAGTACCAACGTTTTGGTATACTGTGCAATACTACTTAGTAGAACAACCTCAAAACAGTGTGTTTATATGTTCAGTGGATATGGGTTACATGGAGGTATGGTATATTGTTATACTGTACCAGGCACACAGAAGAAGGGCAGGCAGTCCTGTCCTGGCTGGCAGCCCTTCCTGTTCACCTCACACAGGTGGTTGCTGGGACAGGGGTTGGGGTTACAGGGGTGGATGACCTCCTCAATAATGTTACCCAGGGAGCTAGGAGCTGTGTGGAGACCAATGAGCAATTTGATTTTATGCTTTAGAGATAAGCTCTGAGACTAATCCTTTCCCCTTGTAATAATTGGACTACATTCAATGAAAATACTACCAAATGCTAAATCAATAATACAGTTTTTCTTTGTGTGAATATGAATCATGTAAATTGTAAAAGTCCTTTTGATTGGTAATGGTAAGGGAACAGTGTTAGTTGTTCAAAGACACACAACACACACACACACACACACACACACACACACACACACACACACACACACACACACACACACACACACACACACACACACACACACACACACACACACACACACACACACACACACACACACACACACACACACACACTCCCACTCACTGAGGTATCTTTCCAGGGGGATGCAGCGTTCAGGGTCGTCTATGGGGGACAGGATCTCACAGATGAGCTCCGCCGTCTGTCCCTCGTGGAAGCGTTTGTGGTCGCCACACTGTGTCAGGATGTCTACACAGTCCGACCTGAAGGGTTGTCAACAGCAGGGGAAACAGCCAGTGAATGACAGGGTGAGCGACATTCACTATCGCAACAAGGGTTGAAAAATCCCGGGAACTTGAGTAAGCAGGGTATCAGGAATCCGCCAACCAGGATTTATTGAAAGTTCGCTGAATTTTACAACCCTAATCGCAACGTTGCGATTAGGGTTGCAAGTTACATTGCGTACGGCAACGTACGCAATGTAACTTGAAACTCCTTTCTGGTTAGTATTTGACTGTGAATGATTTCGTTCAGTGCAACACACCATCTAAAAACAGTTTCAAACAGTTTGAAGATGCTGAACCTTAACCCAGTTTAGAGTTTAGCCAGGTCACATGTTCTTGTGGATACAAACAGAGACATATTGTAGCATCGTCTGGCTTGACAGACACAGCAGAAGGCTATTATTGAAAGTGAGCTCAGACGAAACACAAGACAGATTCCTATTCCCTGCATACATCGCACAGCATCCTCCTCGTGCCGGGAAAGCTTAGGTGCAGACATTAAAGTGCTGGACTTGTGTTTGAAGTGACTTTGGCTGTTCTCAGCCCTGCCACTGGCCCATATGTAACATTCCCAACTGTCTGCTCTGTTGATTTGCCATCCTGGGGTGTAATTTCCTTTCTAGTCCTTTTTGCGGTCTCAGCTTTTCTTACCCACACTGAGTTAAGAATGAATGTTGCGTTTTTGTTGCCTTGAGCGTGTAATGACGCACCTTTGTATTGCAGGTAATCAGTATGGTACACCTGGCATTCCACACACTGAGCTAAATAGGACTGACAAAACAATTATGTGTGATAGAAATGTCATTCAACGAGAGCTGAAGATTAAGAGATTAAGTTGAGTTGTACAGGCTGTGTATGAGTAATTGTTTAAAGAGACAGATTATTTGTACATGGGCATAAGCATACATGCGCACGCACGCACGCGCGCACACACACACACACACACACACACACACACACACACACACACACACACACACACACATTTCTTGCTCAGGCATGAACAGCGGAGCCACAGTGTTTAGTTGTACTGGGCAGGGCCAATACAACATGCCAATCTAAGCCCTGACTGATGTATGTGGGGTTCTGCCCTGCCATCGCTCACTGACATCCCGTCTTTGTCCTCTGTGGCTGGGTATAGAGGGAGGGAGAGTCTGGGCGGGGGATACAGAGCTCCAGACAGGCCCCCTGACATCCCAAAGCAGCCCAGGAAGAATGACTCTGAAAGGGGTAGCGTGAGGAGGCTAATCCCCCCTACCTCCAGAACAATGGAGTGTGTGTGTGTGTGTGTGTGTGTCTGTCTGTCTGTATATGTGTGTGTGTGTGTGTGTCTGCCCAAGGGCTCCCCCTGGAAATGCAAATGTAAATAAAGGTGGAACAAAAGGCCACTGTCACACACGTGTAGTGCCTGTGAATAAAGCCTGTCAGCTGGAACGTCTCTCCTGACCACATTGACAAGGCCTGACATACATTGGCTGTTACAGCCCTGAGGGCTAGCCTAGTGTACAGGTAAACTCTGGTGTGTTAACCACAGTCACTAACATGCTAACTACCCCATTCAGCCTGACAGAAACCCAGGTGTGATTGCTCTCAGGGGAAAAAGCTCCAATCAAAAGATTTGCTTTCAGTCAAAGGATCTAATCATAAATAACCTGAGGTAGGGTAGTGAGTCAAGCCGTGCAGAAACCACAACATCCTGCTCCCTGAGTTGGTCTAACTACATGTTGTGTCAGCAGAGTGCTCTATATGAAATCACCTGTATTTGGTTCATGTGGTTTTTAGTTCCAGCTGGTACTTTGGCGGTTCTTTCCTTAGGGAGACTTTTTACTGTGTCAACAGGAGTCGATTGAAGGTGGTGGGATGCTGTATGTACTTATTTACTTGCTGTATGTAACTATTTATTATCTTTATTTTAGCAGGTGGGCGATTTGTTCTCTTCAAGGCAGGATAAACGGTAAAGCATTAGCAGCAGACTTAAAAGCACTTTCAATGGGGATTCTCCAATGGACACTTTTTAGTCCAGGAGTTGGCTTAACCTGGGTATGGAAAACTAGACCAAGTCAGACTAAATACTTAAATGAACAGAAGGAGAACAGAGGGTACGTACTTGCAGATGACACTGCCACGGGACTTGCTGTAACAGGGTTTGATCTGCAGGGCGCAGGCCACAGCCTTCCACATCTCCGGACGACACTTCCTGATGTCCAGGACGGGGATGTTCATAAAGGGCATCTTGATCGTCCCATTGGACCACAGCTTGATGTCGTTCATGGCGCCCTGGTCTGATTGGATGTTACAGCTACGGAACAGCTCAGTGGGCCTGGAGTCAATAAGACACGGAGACGTGATAGAATTAGCATATGTACTCTATAGAGCTATGCACCTATCAGAATGAGTACCTATCAGAATGAGTACCTATCAGAATGAGTACCTATCAGAATGAGTACCTATCAGAATGAGTACCTATCAGAATGAGTACCTATCAGAATGAATACCTATCAGAATGAATACCTATCAGAATGAATACCTATCAGAATGAATACAACAGAAACACAGAGGATTGGGTAACATTTTTGGGAGGGATGCTAGAAGACAACAACTAATGTCCACATACACCAAAACATTACACACAACACTGCCTCTCTCTGTCTAATGGGTTGCACGTTCTCTCTGCCCTGAGTCCAGATGTTGTGTCCAAAGCTCAACAGCACATGAATATGGCTGTGGTGATGTCACACTGTTTACTACTATTATTCACTGCAGAAACATCCCAGATACAAGCCAGGGGCCGAGAAGCACTACTTCCTGAGGAAACCTGTTGCTGGGGTGAGGACTATTTTCTTTAATGATCTACGAGAGGGAGGAAGTGTCTTTCATGTACATCCAGTGTGGGCTGGGTGATTGGCAGGTTAATGTACGTCCAGTGTGGGCTGGGTGATTTTAGGTTCCACTGGGTGAGGGAGGGATATTTCCGGGGCTGAGGTTGGATGTGGTCTAGCGCTGATCTCCAGCCAGTGGTTGGTTTAATAACAACCTTTAAAATCTCCCACTGGCCACTCATGCTGCCTTGCTGTGTGTGTGTGTGTGTGTGTGTGTGTGTGTGTGTGTGTGTTTGTTTGTGTGTGTGTGAGTGTGTCAGAGGTGGGACCAAGTCATTATCACAAGCAAGTCTCAAGTCACAAGGTCCGAGTCTCAAATCGAGTCACAAGTAGAAAGGGTCGAGTCTCGAGTCAAGTCCAAGTCATGCATTTTAAGTCAAGTCCAGTCAAAAGAAAAGTCAAGTAAAAAAAAAAAAGCTATGCATGCAATGACTTGTGTTGGATGGCGGCGTGCTACAGACAGCTATATCGGTCCGCTAATAGTAAAGGCCCAGTGCACTACTTTTGTGAGAAAATACTTTTTCAGGGGGTGCTGCTCAGCAGCCCTACTTCCTGCGGCTATGAATGTGTCATTACATCCATAAATGGTGATGCATTTTCAAAACGCAAGATACAGAAATAAACTGCCTTTCACACCTGCATTTTGAGCTGAAAGTCATTAATGTTAACAGTCATGATCAACTAAGGATGTCATGTCACTTCTCTAGAGTCCAGAGCAAGTAGGATCATCCGCGGCGGAGGTTGATGATCCGCTGTATGCAGCGGAGGTTGGAAAACATGGTCTGTCTGTAGCCTTTTTCTTCCTCACAAATATGGTAATACATTTGCCAGAATGTTACATCTTCATGCCATAATATTGAAGGCAGAGTGATGTTACAGCTCTGTTCAGACATAGCCAGTAAGCAGAACTGAGGTACAGTTGAAGTCGGAAGTTTACATACACTTAGGTTGAAGTCATTAAAACTCATTTTTCAACCACTCCAAAGATTTCATGTTAACAAACTATAGCTTTGGCAAGTCGGTTAGGACATCTACTTTGTGCATGATACAAGTAATTATTCCAACAATTGTTTACAGACAGATTATTTCACTTATAATTCACTATATCACAATTCCAGTGGGTCAGAAGTTTAAATACACTAAGTTGACTGTGCCTTTAAAAAGCTTAGAAAATTCCAGAAAATGATGTCATGGCTTTAGAAGCTTATGATAGGCTAATTGACATAATTTGAGTCAATTGGAGGTGTGCCTGTGGATGTATTTCAAGGCCTACCTTCAAACTAAGCGCCTCTTTGCTCGACATCATGGGGAAATCAAAAGAAATCAGCCCAAAGAAATTGTAGACCTCCACAAGTCTGGTTCATCCTTGGGAGCAATTTCCAAACGCCTGTACCACATTCATCTGTACAAACAATAGTATGCAAGTATAAACATCATGGGATCACGCAGCTGTCATACCGCTCAGTGTAAATCAATCCCAGAACAACAGCAAAGGACATTGTGAAGATGCTGGAGGAAACAGCTACAAAAGTATCTATATCCACAGTAAAACAAGTCCTTTATCGACATAACCTGAAAGGCCGCTCAGCAAGGAAGAAGCCACTGCTCCAAAATCACCATAAAAAAGCCAGACTACGGTTTGCAACTGCACATGGGGACAAAGATTGTAGTTTTTGGAGAAATGTCCTCTGGTCCTCAAAAATAGAACTGTTTGCCATAATGACCATTGTTATATTTGGAGGAAAAAGGGGGAGGCTTGCAAGCCGAAGAACACCATCCCAACTGTGAAGCATGGGGGTGGCAGCATCATGTTGTGGGGGTGCTTTGCTGCAGGAGGGATTGGTGCACTTCACAAAATAGATGGCATCATGAGGAATTAAAATGATGTGGATATATTGAAGCAACATCTCAAGACATCAGTCAGGAAGTTAAAGCTTGGTCGCAAATGGGTATTCCAAATGGACAATGACCCCAAGCATACTTCCAAAGTTGTGGCAAAATGGCTTAAGGACAACAAAGTCAAGGTATTGGAATGGCCATCACAAAGCCCTGACCTCAATCCTATAGAATATTTGTGGGCAGAACTGAAAAAGCTTGTGCGAGCAAGTAGGCCTACAAACCTGACTCAGTTACACCAGTTCTGTCAGGGGGAATGGGCCAACATTCACTCAACTTATTGTGGGAAGCTTGTGGAAGGCTACCCGAAATGTTTTACCCAAGTTAAACAATTTAAAGGCAATGCTACCAAATACTAATTGAGTGTATGTTAACTTCTGACCCACTGGGAATGTGATGAAAGAAATAAAAGCTTAAATAAATCATTCTCTCTACTATTATTCTGACATTTCACATTCTTAAAATAAAGTGGTGATCCTAACTGACCTAAGACAGGGAATTAAATGTCAGGAATTGTGAAAAACTGAGTTTAAATATATTTGGCTAAGGTATATGTAAACTTCCGACTTCAACTGTATATAGCCTAATTAACTCACCAAAACTAGGACTATCTGAAATATGAAAATTATGAATGAAATCACCATCTAGCCTATTGTTCTGGCAAAGATGTGTTCGTACCAGATTGCTAAACTGTATTCTATATGGATAATATAAACGTAGCCTCAGGGGTGTAAAGTACCTAAGTCAAAATACTTTAAAGCACTACTAAAGTCGTTTACTTTACTTTACTATTTATATTTTTGACAACTTTTACTTTTACTTCACTACATTTCTAAAGAAAATGTGTTACTTTTTACTCCATACATTTCCCCTGACACCCAAAAGTACTCGTTATATTTGGAATGCTCAGCAGGACAGTAAAATGGTCTGATTCACACACTTATCAAGAGAACAACCCTGGTCATCCCTACTGCCTCTGATCTGGAGGACTCACTAAACACATGCTTTGTTTGTAAATTTTGTCTGATTGTTGGATCCGTAAATAAAAAAATATATATAAGGAATTTGAAATTATTTATACTTTTACTTTTGATACTTAAGTATATTTTAGAAATTACATTTAGTTTTGATACTTAAGTATATTTAAAACCAAATACTTTTAGATTTTTACTCAAGTAGTATTTTACTGCGTGACTTTCACTTTCACTTTAGTCATTTTCTATTAAGATATCTTTACTTTTACTCAAGTATGACAATTGGGTACTTTTTCAACCACTGCGTAGCCTACTCTGTTTCTGTCAGGCATAACCGGAGAAAATTAAACAAGTGCGAATATGCAAATGTATAAATATAAAATACAAATGGTAGACTATAACCTACCTATGTAATCTATTAAAATATGTAGGCCTATGAAAAATATGTATTCTTCCAATTCAGTTTCATACTCGCACTCCTCAAAAGAGAACCACTAGCTTACCCGATCTGTTTTGATTGACAGTTTTCTGGTCCAATCAGAGGACAGAGTGTGCGTTTCACTAGCCAATCTGTTGCATGTTTTTTTTTTTAAAGCTACTGTCTCTGGCTGCGTGAAGAGTAATCCACGGC
This sequence comes from Thymallus thymallus, assembly GCA_023634145.1. NCBI lineage: Eukaryota > Metazoa > Chordata > Actinopteri > Salmoniformes > Salmonidae > Thymallus > Thymallus thymallus. Next base: position 13,433,017 of record CM042417.1, on the reverse strand, counting down.
GACGCTTGTGCCACAAAATGAGTGTCTAAACATTGCAAAACCTGGCCAGATAATATCAAGTCATCAGTCTCAAGTGTGTGCGTGTGCGTGTGTGTGTGCATGCGTGCGTGTGTGTGTGATAGGGGAGAGGGGAGGGAAAGTGAGGTCTTGAACACAAACAGAGGGACCAAAGCCTTACCTCAGCTCCAGGTCATGAACCAAACTTGACCACATGGGTGGGTAGTGGGTAACGGTCACAGAGGTTTTCCACTCCACCCAAAAATAAACTTTAATGACCTCTTCACTTTTTTTACAGTGACTCGTTCCTACTCTCCCTCTCTCTCTTTTATGTCTCTCTACACATTGAAAACCGTCCAGATGAAAATTAACCAAAGTGGCTCCAGTTAAAGCATATGTATTTAAATACATTTCATTTTCACCAAGCAGGCTCAATGCAGTCAGTGAGTCAACTATTACTCATATAACTCAATATTTTCTTCTTAATAAAGACAGATACACTTAAAAATAGGCATGGTGTATATGGCAACCGTTTCCATACTCTGTCAGTAACCAGAAGGATAAGAGTTTTATCTAAGTTAGCGGTCTAGCTCCTGAGTCAACTTGAGTCAACTAGAGTCAACATCCTAGGGCCTGGGTTTGTATACATTACCTCTTTCCCCCACTCTCTTATCCTCCCATCCTCCCTCTCTCTATCTCTGCCCCCCTCTCCCACCCTCCTCTCAGAATGATCGGCATGTGGATTGAGACTTTCTGCCCTGGGCTTTAGTGGGCCCTGGCAAGAGAGGAATATTGTCCAGACAGACAGACATGTGGATGGACAGACAGAGGTCACAAAGGCTTTTTAGCCTCCAGACCTATTTGGCTTCCATACTGCGACCCCAAGCCCCCAGTCACCCCAGCTTTTGAACTCCTCAGGGGGGAGAAGACTCTCGTACGATGGCCCTGGGAGTCCTTCAAAGGAAATGAGAGCTAGCATTTGTTTGTCTGAACTCTAAATCCCACAGTGGGGAGCAGTGGTGCCATCATCTAAAGAGGAATTCATTGACCTTCTCCAATGAAAATAATACACAGAATACTTGGGATTTCCAAATGTTCTCTAAGAGGGTCTACTATGAGAAGTTTTGGTTACTTTTTTTGTTTGATTGAACATTTATTACATCGCTTTGACTGCAATTCAACAGTTGATAGAGTATGTCTTCTGATAATCATGACGTTATGGTTATCATTATGAATGTGTTGTAACCGATACAGTCAACAGACAAAGACATATAGAAATCTATATCACAGACAAAGAGAGGTCAAGCGATGAGAAGAAGTTTAAGTATGTAGCTCACGTCCTTCAGATCCCCTATCAGCCAATCATATTCAGCCTGGAAAAACAATGCTTTTGAAACTGGACAAAGCAAATGGCTGGTGGTGGTGGAATGGAGCTTTGTGGACAGTGCTTGGTGGGGATGAGTCCACAAGCGGGGGATCATTCTGTTGAACTGTGTGTGTTTGTGTGAGTTCGCCCGCCGGGCTTTGATGGCATCCAGCACGGGTCTCAGGCCCCATCCCAAGCCAGGATGCAGCAAGCTGTGACATGGCTGGCCTCCAAGGTCAAGTGTCTTTGTTGAAGGGGACCCACACACCATAAACTATAGTTGGACACACACGTGCACACGCAGACACAAACACACTTTCTCTCTATCCTTTTCTCTCTCCTTCTTTCTTGGTGACCTCTAAACAAACTCGTACAAAGTCATGGAAGGCGACCACAACAGAGCCTATAAAGCAACATTGTCGTCAACTAGTCATTGTCTCTCTGAAGAGACCCCAGATGTCTTGGTTTCACCCGGCCCCAACCAGTTGGCCAGCCATAATGACTAGCATGGGATCGACAAGACACAGCGATTCATTTCACAACCAACGTTTAAAAAAATAAAGATAAATACATAAAACGTGCCAGTTTCATTGGGTGAACTGCAGTGTATTATTTAATGTGGTTACGAGGCTGTTGGTTCCAGTTTGGGTTTGGAGGTGCACATAGGGTTATGTATGAAAGCCACTAAACCGACAAACCACGGGGCTGGACGCACTCACTCCCTCCCTACTCACCCTCGCCTTCTCCCCTGACCTTCCTGTGACACTCCAGGACTAATAAATTGTATTAGCCTAGCGTGCGTTAGACCAGCCCAATGCTCGAGGTGATGGAGGACATGGGTTTGCAGGATGCCAGTTCACCATTCAACCATTTGTGAGTTACACTCTGGTTTAAGAGATGACTCACTTCGACTTGACATGTCTCATTGTCATATCCCGGGGAGGCTGTTATCTTTTATACAGCTTGTTGTGTTGAGATTGGATATGTGACTAAATGAGAAGGCCAAGCAATGCAACAGAGCACTACAGACTCCTTTAGTCAGTACAGTATAGTAGGTACCAGACTTGTTGTAGACCTATTGTAGGTCTGGTACAGTGTGCTTCAGTTTGTAAAAGCGTGGCACTAACAATGCAAAGGTTATGAGTTAATTTGCCGCAGGGATTTCATACAAAAATGTATACATAAAAGCATCTATTAAGAGTGTCATATATTGCAATTATAAAATAATAATAATTAATAATAATAATAATAATAATGGTGGTGAGAGGTGAGGGAACGAGGCGCAGAGCAAGAAGTGCGTGGAAACAAGTTTATTTTCTAACAGAAAATAACAAAAGAAACGAACATAGAGAACGTACCGTGAATTGGTCTCTGGAACACACAGATACAGACAACGTAATGATCCACACGCAGGTGGACGCCGAGTGAACATAAATAGAATCCCCAATTAGAAACAACACAAGACAGCTGCCTCTAATTGGGGATTGACCAAAACCAAAACCAAACGGGGCTGGACACACGCAGATGATGGCTCCAGCCATTTTATCGGGCTGGCTACCAGTCCCGGACTGGGCACCGGCGTAGCGAGGAGCTCCGGCTCCTTGACCTCCTCCTTCCCGTTCATGGAAGAGGAGAGCCAGCCGCTCCTTCCAGATCGCCAGACTAGCTTCAAAACTTTCCTCCTCCTCCATCCTATGAATGTGGGAGTTACACTCGGTCGCGGGTGGAAGGGCCACCTAGGCTCTCCACCACTTCGCCTGCTCCTCCTTCGGCCGATCGAAAAACTCCTCCGGCGTCTTCTGGTTATCTGCCGTCGGAGGCGGAAGTGGTGGGCGCTGCTCTACCAGCCTGGAGTGGCATACCGGAGGTCGGTTGTGTGGAGCCGGCACAGGGGGTTCCGAGCTGGGCACACGCACTGGATGTTGGGTGCGGGAAGCTGTCGCTGGACGTACCGGGCTGGGGAGGTGCGCTGGACGGATAGGCCTGGAGCGCACTGGAGATCTGGTGCTGGGGCCGGAAACCGAACGCATCCTCTCGTCGTCCTCCTTGGCCCACCCGAAATATCTCCTCAGCCCCTCCTCCTCCTCCTTGTCCCTCGCGTCCCAAGGACAGCTGCCTCTAATTGGTGATTGACCAAAACCAAAACCAAACTCCCTGTATATTTGTCAGGTCCTGACTGTGGCCATACTACTCCCTCCAGAGGGAGTCAGAGACCTGGCCTCAGTCAGGCCCTGACAAATACAGTCCCTTCAGAAAGCATTCACACCCCTTAATTTTTACCGCATTTTGTGCATACTTTTTTTTATTAAATGGAAAATAAAACACTAATATATCTTGATCAGATAAGTATTCAACTCTCTGAGTCAATACTTATTAGAATCACCTTTGGCAGCGATTACAGCTATGAGTCTTTCATGGTAAGTGTCTAAGAGCTTTGCACACCTGGGTAATATAATACTTGCCCATTATTCTTTAAAAAATTATTCAAGCTCTGTCAAGTTGGTTGTTGATCATTGCTAGACAGACATTTTCATGTCTTGCCACAGATTTTCAAGCCGATTTAACAAAACTCTAACTAGGCCACTCAGGAACATTCAATTTAGTCTTGGTAAGCAACTCCAGTGTATATTTGGCCTTGTGTTTTCGGTAATTGTCCAGACTGAACCAAGTTTTCCTCTAGGATTTTGCCTGTGCTTAGCTAAATTCTGATTTTTGTTTGATGCTAAAAATACTCCCTAGTCCTTGCCGATGATAAGCACACCCATAACATGATGCAGCCACCATCATGCTTGAATATATGAAGATTGGTGCTCAGTCATGTGTTGTGTTGGATTTGCCTCAAACATAACGCTACAAAAACGCTACAAAAACGGACAAAAAGTAAAAAAACGTGCCACATTTTTGCAGTATTACTTTAGTGCCTTTAGTGCAAACAGGATGCATATTTTGGAATATTTTATATTCATTGCGAACCATTTGCAAACCTCCCTGGTCTTTGTGGTTGAATCTGTGCTTGAAATTGACTGCTCGACTGAGGGACCTTACAGATAATTGTATGTGTGGGGAACAGAGATGGGGTAGTCATTTGAAACACAATTATTACACACAGAGTGAGTATATGGGGCTTGTTAGGTACATTTTTACTTATTTAGCTTTGCCTTATTTAGCTTTGCCATAACAAAAGGGTTGAATACTTATTGACTCAAGACATTTCAGCTTTTCATTTTTTTATCAATTTGTAAATATTTCTAAAGACATAATTCCACTTTGACATTATGGGGCATTGTGTGTAGATCAGTGACACAAAATCTACATGTAATCCATTTTAAATTCAGACTGGAAAACAAAATGTGGAAAAAGTCAAGGGGTGTGAATACTTTCTGAAGACACTGTACATGCTGGCTGAGACGGTATGCCAGCTTGCTAGCAGTCTGCCAGCCTCTGGATAAAAGCGTCTACTCAATGACCAATATGTAAACTGTAAATGTAAAATAGTACAGTGACTGTCAGTAGGGGCCCATTCAATTGAAAACTTTGAAACATAGCAAAGTCTGATAGTAGGTATGTCATCTGGTAATATAACACACCTTTTGTTAAAGCTGGAGCGGTAGCTATAATACCATGTATAGTAGGTATATTAACTGGTATAGTAGCTACACTCTTAGAAGTAAAGGTGCTATCTATAACCTAAAAGGGTTCTTCGGCTGTCTCCATAGGAGAACCCTTTGAAGAACCCTTTTTGGTTCCAGGCAGAACCTTTTTGGGTTCCATGTAGAACCCTTTACACAGAGGGTTCTACATGGAACCCAAAATAGTCAAAGAACCCTTTTTTTCTAAGAGTGTAGGTATATACCATACCTGTTGTTGAAGCTGGTGCAGTATGTATATTATTAACAGGTATAGTAGATATATTAACCGGTATAGTAGGTATATTAACTGGTATAGTAGGTATATTAACTGGTATAGTAGGTATATTAACTGGTATAGTAGGTATATAACTGGTATAGTAGCTAGGTATATACCATACCTGTTGTTAAAGTTGGTGCAGTAGGCCAGGTCCTTACAGCCCAGCTGGCAGGGCTCCCTAACGTCGGCCAAACAGGTGATCAGGTCCGTCTCCACAGGGTTGTACTCGCACATCTGGTCAAACTCCTGCCATGTCTGAGTGCCCCAGTTGGTGCTGATCTCCTGACACATGTCCCTGCGGGTGACAAAACCGAGTTAAAGATATAGACAGACACACCACCCAAGAACGTAAAACCAGACTCAAATGTACATTGCCTTTGAACAACGTAAAAATCTCCATGACTTCGAGTGTACCTAATCTTCCGACCCATCTAATTGTATAAAGTAATCTGAAATTGTAAGTCTTGAAATGTGTAATAATCGGAAATCTGAAAACTGTGGGAAAAACCTGAATATATATATATACAGATTTCAGATTATTAAACATAAACCCCCGGTCAAAAGTTTGGAATATTACTCATTCAAGGGTTTTTCTTTATTTGCACTATTTTTCACATTGTAGAATAAAAGTGAAGACATCAAAACTATGACATAACACATATGGAATCATGTAGTAACCAAAAAAGTGTTAAACAAATCAAAATATAATTTATATTTGAGATTCTTCAAATAGCCACCCTTTGCCTTGATGACAGCTTTGCACACTCATGGCATTCTCTCAACCAGAATCTCAAATATAAAATATATTTTGATTTGTTTAACACTTTTTTGGTTACTACATGATTCCATATGTGTTATGTCATAGTTTTTATGTCTTCACTTTTATTCTACAATGTAAAAAATATTGTATATAAAGAAAAATCCTTGAGTAATATTCCAAACTTTTGACCGGGGGTGTATATATAAAATAAAAAAAGAGTTAAGAGCCTTCCTGTTAATTTTGATCAGTACAGGACTGTGCCTAGTTCACATGCAATCAATAATAAAGCTCAACTGGATATCAATACTGTACACTATGGACCAGTTTCCCGGACACAGTCCAGGAATCACTTTCAATTTAGATTCTCTGTGTCCTGGAAACCAACCCTATTAGTTGAAGTTACCTGCATACAATTTAAGGCACTTTCTGCACTATACTGTAACTGTAATCCGTTCTTATGCCTATAAGTGCTACTCTGATCCTCCCCTTACAGAAAAAGCACATGATTTCATGTGAAAATCATGTGAAAACAAAGGCTTTTGGAACAATTCACGTGATCACGTTTTCACATGTGTGGTTTCATGTTATCACATGTTGCTTTACATGTTGTCATATGTGATTACATGAAAATTAGTTATTGGAACACTTCACGTGTTCACCTGAAATTCATGTGGTTTCCGTAAGGCTCTGAGGCTAGCTCAGTTGGTAGACCATGGGGTTTGTAACGTCAGGATAGGGGGTTTGACTCCCAGGACCTGCTAAATGGCATATATATTATTATAAGCATCTCATCAGGGTACAATGACTCCAACTAACCGGCACAATGAGGTATTGGCTTTGGAGCAGCAGTGTAGCTTGGCACCGTCCATCTTGGCGGTAGGGGAGGTCTCTGTTTCGCTCTTGGTGGGGGGGTGGGCGCTGCCCAGGAAGCACTGCCACAGCGGGTCCTGAGGCAGCGGCTGGCTGCCGCACTCATCAATCAGGCCCTCCATGATCTCATGCTCCGTGGTCATGGTGCGAAGGATGCGCCGGCACGCCACCTGGCAGTGGGGCTCATCGGCCCGGTCGCAGCAGTAAAGGCCTGGAAGGACAGACAGATGGACGGACACACTTAGTGATAGGCAGTGATGAGAGGAAGGCAACACAGATACACACTGGCTATATTAAATTGGGTCCTGATAAATTAGTATTTCTATTCAATTAAATATATTATTCTTTATTCCCGAGGGGCATTTACTTGGGCAATTATTTGGGTATAAGACTTCTCATTATCTATGGGGCTCCTGATAGGTCAGTATTAGATATGCTCAGTATCTACGAAGCTCCTGATAGGTCAGTATTAGATATACTCAGTATCTACGACGCTCCTGATAGGTCAGTATTAAATATACTCACTGTCTATGGGGCTCCTAATAGGGTAAGACTTGGTGTAGTTGCCCACACAGCCAATGAGCTCGGGGCTGATGCTCTGGCAATATTCCTTGACGGCCTTGATTTGAGAGACTGTGGGGGAAGAGTCTGTCCGGAAGATAGCCTGGCAGTACTCTCTGCAGTTGGTGTGTCTCCCTGCGTAGCTGCAGCATACCGAGCCCACTGAGGCAGCACAGACAGACAACACAGTTACAACATGCTTTCCATCACTCATTCACTTCAATGGAATTGTAAACAGAATCAAACAGAATCAGCCCTGTCTTTAAAAAGCCTTTAGCTCCATAAAATATATGACAGACATTGCAAACATCAGGAATTCCTCTTAGGTGAACAAGAGTAGACTTCCAGGATTTACTAGAGAATAGTCTGATTAAATATGCATGGTGAATATTGGGGGTGATCTGCAGTTGCTAGACTTCAGGGAAGTCCATGACCACACATTCTCATAATCGCCCAAAGGCATGTCTGTCACATCTGTGGTGGGCTTATCTGCAGGGCAGTTTCACACCGCCGCATTGCAGCTCTGAATACAAATAAGGGTTTCATAGGCTGGCTGACTCCGTGACAGATTAAATCATTTCTGCGGACCAAAGGTCAAGACCTTGCCTTTCAGGCACGTAAACACGGCTCGTCAAGTAGAGTGGCGACTCTTTTCCTCCTCACAGAGGTCAAAGGGCCCCGAGCTGACTCCATGTTTAATTCTCAGCGCATCACACTGGAAAGTCATGCTCTGATTGGTGGACTTGGGCTAGCAGCTTGTCATGGAGATTTGGGAAACTTACTCTCATTTTTTATGATACAGCTGTAGAGTGGTTTCTGGAAATGAGAATAAACAAAAATATTGTGATCAAAAGCATAATTTAAAAAAAGGTATTGTGTCAGCTCTATTCATTACATTTCTCTGTGCAATATTCTGGACCTTTCCCCTAGATGAAAACACCAACCGTTCTCTCTCTCACAGTTTAATGGGCTTTATTAGCATGGGAAACATATGTTACATTGCCAAAGCGCTCTCCCTCTCTCCCTCCCTCCCCAAATGGGTATCCAGGGCAGTGACTAGAGGCATCGGGTGCCGTCTTTTGGATCTGACTCTCTGTGGTCACTAAAGATCCCATTGCACTTATCGTCAGGGTATGGGTGTTAAGCCCGGTGTCGTTGGTGTAAATGAGAATGTGTTAACAGTCCACTTACCTGGTAAAATAAGGGTTAAATTCTTTTTTTTTTTTTTATACATAAAAACTGTCCTGTCCTAAGTACTGTTAAAACTCCATCTTAGAAAAATAACTGGATACTTTCCAACGCCATTAAGGAACATAAAGGCCAGTGCTCTTGCGTGCTTTGGCTCCCCTCGGAAGGATTCATGAAAGGGCAAGATGAAAGGGGCCAGTGCTTAATTAAAGCTGGTGGGGGGAGTTTGGTTGTGGTTGTGGTCCAAACCAAACATTAAGCCCGCCGCTTTGTTTGTTTGTTTGTTTGTTTGGAATGAGGAGGTAAGCCAGATGAAAGGAGACCTCTGCTAGCACATCGCTAGCCTACGCTATGCTAAGCTAATAGCTAAGCTAAATCTTCTCAGCAGGACTGGATGAGCTCACTCCTCTCTCCCTTTGACGAGAGCGGCTCCAATCAGAGCTAAGATAATTGCCTCCCTCTAGAGTGCTTCACGGACAGGAAATTACCTCATAAAGAGGGGTGGGGATGAAGACGATACTGAGATACCTTTATCTTGTATAATAGCATTGAGGCAGAGTAGATTTGAAAGGCCAGGGAAAAGGCCAGGGAAAAGCAGCAGAGAATACATACAGTCACTCAGAGTCAACAGCATTTGTGATGCTCAATTTAAACAAAGCACATTATTTTACACAATACATGACCTTGTGTTACTTACCTCTGTGTCTTTTTTGCATACTTTTGTGATGTCATTTTTGGATGATGCCTATAGGGTCAGAGAATGAGGAATTAGTTGAGACCATATGGATGAGGCCATAACGGGCCAAACTAACCTCCTCTCTCACCTGCTTGCACTCCCTGCGGCACTCGGCCGAGATGGCCAGCTCACAGCAGCCAAGGCCCACCCAACCATCGGACTTCCTGGACGCTCCTGTAGACAAACAAAAATGGCCACCATTACCCACAAACCTTGCTGGGTGTAGCATTATCAGAATAAAAACATGCTTTAACTTTATCCAAAATATTTATACTTTTGAATGGGTAGCGTATCAAAGCCAGACTAAGTAAGACCCAAATAAAATATATATTTTTTTCAGTTTTAATATATCTCGAAATGGATAGATGAAATCTTATTTGGCCATTTGTGTCACTTCAAAGTGTACAGCAGCTTTGTTTACAAATTGCAGGTCAAATTTCTCCAGGTAATTATGACGCATTTAGACAATTTTTCTCATGTACATTCTATCTGTTCCTTTGACACATCCACGACTACAGCAACACATCAACAATACATACAAACTGGCCTATCTATATTTCTCTCATTATAAATGAGAGTAAATGATACAGAATGAATGAGTAATTTAGCTGACAAATGCATGTTGTAAAGGTAATATTGGCTCCTGGCTGTCAGTCCGTCTGTGCGGCTGTCTGTCTGTGCAACAGCTGATGTGCAGGAGCGCAGATTTGAAAACACCGGCGGGCCTGTCGTTACAAAGTGTCTTTGAAGTTGCTTGCTTGAGCTTCTGAATGAAACTGGAATTGTGGGCAATTTTCATTCAGCAATGGATTGGGAATATATTTCTAGTTTACCACTTGCTAGTTGGACCAGATTTTAGACTCATGACCAGTGCTAGCATTCTGGACACTGGACAGTGCCAATAAAAAATCACAAAAGCCAGCTCTGTCTTCTGGTAAGTGGAGCTAATTAGCAAGCTAGCTAATTTAGCTGGCTAGCAAAAAGATACCTCCACACATGCATTGCTTGGAATGTGCATAGCCTATTGGTGGGTGATTAGCCTACAGCCAAATAAACGTTAATGCACTTACTCACAAACTTTTCTGGAGCTGCTAGCTGGCTGATTGTTTTCCTCTTGGATGATTTCTTTTATAAGAACCCTATAGTTTCTGAGGGTGTTCGCACTGCAAAAGCAAGAGATCAAGCAGATAATGGCGCTTTATAGCCTACCGGCGCAGCACGGTATATTGTTGTCTATGTTAATTAGAATAGCATTATACTGCTGTAACTTTCATAGCTGACTCATTTGTATAGTACATTAGAGTAACCTACATGTCAGTTGTAGGCTATAAGCAAATGAGAACAGCAGCTGTCTGATGATGAAGGGCAGCTGGCCCAGTGGCCGCTTGAGAAATCTTAGGTAGAGCACGTTATTGCGTCTTGCCTGGGTTTGTTAACAAACAAGTAAAACTGTCACCCCGACAGTTTGATATTTCATGAACACAAATTACATAAATGAGACTTACTGAGTCTGGCTTTAAACTGTGGACTTATATGGACTTTTAGTGTGGGCTCAGTGGGTACACAGTGTTGAGCTGAGCAACACTGTGTGTGTGTGTGTGTGTGTGTGTGTGTGTGTGTGTGTGTGTGTGTGTGTGTGTGTGTGTGTGTGTGTGTGTGTGTGTGTGTTTGTGTGTGTGTGTGTGTGTGTGTGTGTGTGTGTGTGTGTGTGTGTCTGTAGGTAATGATCAACAATGTTTTTGCATCTGGGAGGCATTATGTTATGTTCTGACAGGTAGATTTGTCTGTAACAGCAACGTATCCCTTTGAAACACTGCCCGTAGATCTTACCAGGTAGTGTGGAGTTGATGCAAATCCAAAGCTCATTCTGTGAAACAGAGAGAAAGGTCATAGCAGAGGACCAATGCCAAAACAAGCAAGCGAACATGAGAAGAAAATGCCAAGAAAATGCCCAGTTCATAACAGAACGTTGTTTTGACATGCAGTGGTTTCTCTGGAGTTGGGACAAATTACAAAGGAAGGAGCTTTGTGTTGAACATAAGTGAACCAGAGGAAGACCTCTGTCAGGGGGTTTGTAAAAGTAAGGATGTCTGTGCATATCTAGAAATCCTGTCCCAACATTTTCAGCTCTTTGCGTGAAACAAGAGGCTATTTAATTTTTGTTATATTACTGCCTTCTAATTAAAAAACATATTCATGCAGTGGAAAAAAGAACAGAGACGTATAAACTCTTTGTGGTAACATACTGTGGGAATAATACCACACAGTAATAAACACTAACATCACAGGCTCCTCCAGATAGAGAACATGATGCACTCTCTCTCTCTAGTCCTAAACAAGATGATCAACTTTAAAAACTTAAAAAAACGTACGTCAGTGTAAACACTCATTCATGTCAGTTGGCTCGCGAAGAGAGGAGCCGCTTGTCAGGAGGCATCACTATAATTTGCGCGGCCGACAGAGAGAAACGATATCTTTACATGAAGTATAAACATAATTTGTGATGAAGGGGAACCCAAGAAGGTTTCGGAAAATAAAGGACGACAGGCGGCGGAGGGCGAATTTTAGCAGCACTCCAAGTACAACTACTATTACACCTCACAGAGCCAAGAATCCCTTAGAAACAATCTCTTAGAAACAATCCCTTGGAAACAATCCATTAGAAACAATCCCTTAGAAAAAATACATTAGAAACAATCCATAGAACCGCTTTGAGATGTTTAGCGGGGTCTTAGAATGAAAGGAACCTTGGAACTTAAGTGCTAATATGCTGGTGAAATAGTTTCCAAAATCCCCAAATCTGATGTATTTTAGCAAATTAGTGCAGGACATGTGTGCAAATAAAATAAAGCATTTAACTCTAGCTAATGACAGACTGGTTCCTAATTGGCTGTTTCGAGCAGATCAAAAACATTAGGGTTTGTAATTACGTTGGTGGGTGGGGAGAGTTAAGTCTGGTTTCAAGCTCCACTTTTTGATAGTTCTTTTATACTTGTAGCCAAACCAGGTGCAATAGAGTGATTAATGCTTATAAGCGTTGCCATTACCACCGATACATTTCCTGTGTCGTAATGAAAGATTTCATAGCCAACTTTATTACAGACGCATCTGACCGAAGACTATTTGTAGATCAGAAATCGGCACTTACCATAGACTCAGGGCAGTAGCTTGGTAATCGCTGTAGTAGGTGCTTCAAACGGGATTCGCTTTTTATGGTGGCGAGCTGGAAACAGAAACCAGTGTGTTATAATGAATTCAAAACATGTTTTCACCAAGAACAATGTCCAAACATTTGCAATAAAGATTGCTAAATAGTTGGGAAGAGATTTTCGATGTACCGATTCCATGGCACATGGTTTATGAACTGATACACAAAACAACGCTGGATTCAAAATTTAAGAGTATTTCAATTTAAATGATTATACAAAAAATTCTTGCAACCAATAGAATGTTATACTACCGTTCAGAAGTTTGGGGTCACTTAGAAATGTCCTTGGTTTTTGAAAGAAAAGCATTTTTTTAGTCCATTAAAATAACATAAAATTGATCAGAAATACAGTGTAGACATTGTTAATGTTGTAAATGACTATTGTAGTTTTAATGGAATATCTACATAGGCATACAGAGGCCCATTATCCCGCAAAACACCAGTCTCAACGTCAACAGTGTTGGGCTTCTAGGCAGAGTTGCAAATAAAAAGCCATATCTCAGACTGGCCAATAAAAATAAAATATTAAGATGGGAAAAATAACACAGACACTGGACAGAGGAAGATATGGCTTTTTCTTTGCAACTCTGCCTAGAAGAGGACTTTGAGGTGTCTGTTTAGACACTCTAATGTACTTGTCCTCTTGCTCAGTTGTGCACCGGGGCCTCCCACTCCTCTTTCTTCTGGTTAGAGCCAGTTTGCGCTGTTCTGTGAAGGGAGTAGTACACAGCGTTGTACGAGATCTTCAGTTTCTTGGCAATTTCTCGTATGGAATAGCCTTCATTTCTCAGAAAATGAATAGACTGACTTGGATTAGCTAACACAACGTGCCATTGGAACACAAGAGTGATGGTTGCAGATAATGGGCCTCTGTACGCCTATGTAGATATTCCATTAAAAAAATCAGCTGTTTCCAGCTAAAATAGTCATACAACATTAACAATGCCTACACTGTATTTCTGATCAATTTGATGTTATTTTAATGGACAAAAAATGTGCTTTTCTTTCAAAAACAAGGACATTTGTAAGTGACCCCAAACTTTTGAACGGTAGTGCATATGGGGGATACAGCCAACCCAGCTCTGCAGATTTTGCTGCAAAGACAGAATAATTAGATCATTTGTTTTGATACTGTCCATATGTAGCTTGTTTTTGGTCGCAGGTTCAGGAATGGCTGAAGAATTTACCTGGAGCTAACTCTAAAAATAGCACTGCTGGGTGATTTAAAAAGTCATAGTCAACCGATCAATAATATAATAATACTCTTAGCTAAAACGTTTATCTTTCATTTACAATATGTAGAATCTATGAGAATAAATAGGTTCAGAACTTTTGTGAAACATCACAGAACAGTTGAAAAATATATGGCAAATAGAAATCAAAACTGGATGGTGTTCAGAGATAGATGGGAGGGGTTGAGTGGAGCTGGATTGGGCTAAAAACAGACAAAAGACAACTATTGTCAAATATACTGTGCCCATAAAATGTATATAGTATGTATAAGCTGTAAGTAGAAGCCTAAGTGTTGTTGTCCATTGGCTTACTCCAATTAGGGGAGGGGTGGTAGAGTTAAGGGGAAATAATAAAGGAAAAAATATATATATAATTTATATATATATTTGCCCAAAATATATGGGGGATTAAAAAATTACGCAGACAATTACATTGATGGAAGTAACAATATATCTGCAATATTAAAGCTGATCTACCCCCACCTCCCAAAAAGATACATTTAATCTGAGACCTCTGTAATCTAGGTAAACAAGTGTTGTAAAATGAAATGCTCATTATCTACCTTGAGTAAGATGCATGCTCATGTAACAACAGTATAGTAACAACAACAGCCATTTGGTATGCTAACACTCCTTTTCACTCTGACAAGACTAACGTTTGCCTGAGAAAACTAGATATCATCCCCAAATGGCAGAAGAGTTCATCTTAACACTATTCACACTCACGCGTGGCTCTCTAGGTCGTGTGACCCTGTGACATAAAACAAACAATGACAGCTGCCAACTGTGGCGTTATCAACACAGGGTGAGGAGCTGTTGGTTGACTCTCACACAGTCTGGGAGAATCCAGCGCCTGCCAACACTCTCTGGCTTAGTGCACAGTCATGAAATTAGCTTTGGAAGATTTATAGCCACTTAGTCAGAGGAATCTAAAAGACTAAACAAATGATGGGAGTTGGGAGTTGATGTTGTTTTTGGTTGGTCTCCTTCACTCCTTCGTTGTTTTACTTCGCAAAAAAAGGCCACAGTTGAATTCAGCGTGAGAAGTTATAGCGTAATATCTGAATAATATGTTGTAGAGAGTGCAGTAGTGGTAGAGTATTTCTACACTAAAGCGGAGTTCAGCCCCCAACTGCTGAACCTCATCTTCCCTTTGACTGGTCTGCGATACTGACATCTACACCACCAGGTGTCTGCAATTGTTTTATTCTAACCAGGGTGATAAAGTTGGCTTGTTCTGCTTTCTGTTCATGCATTCTCACCGTTTATCATTATTACTCTACATTCTGTCCAGAACATCAAGTGCACATGGTATAAATCATCTGAAACTAATAACACATTCTTTATTTGTGAGGTGAAATAAAGCTGGGGACTGACGGACGGTAATTTCATACAGTCGCAACATTCCCAAGATCTGTACCTTCAAAAACAAAAGCAGCTGTTGAGCAGTGATTTCTTGGCCGTTAATCAAAGAAATCTCCAGAACACTCCAAAGGCGCGGTTCGCTTGGGCCATGGAAACGCACAACCTACACTCTTAGAAAAAACGGTTCCAAGCAGGTTATTTGTCTGTCCCCATAAGAGAAGCCGGTTTGCTGCCTGGTAGAACCCTTTTTGGTTCCAGATAGAACTCTTTTGGATTCCATGTAGAACGCTCTGTGGAAAGGGTTCTAAATGGAACTCAAAGGGGTTCAACCTGGAACCAAAAGGGTTCTACCTGGAACCAAAAAGGGTTATTCAAGGGGTTCTCCTATGGAGACTGGCGAAGAACCCTTTTAGGTTCTAGATAGAACCTTTTTTCTGAGTGTACCTAGGCCATTTACACTGAAAAAAATATAAACGCAACATGTAAAGTGAAATAAAAAATCCCAGAAATGTTCCAAACGCACAAAAAGCATATTTCTTCGTATTTCTTTTTATGCCATCTACCTATAGTTAATCATGCAAATATTTGCAATAATTTAATAATTTTTTCACCTAACACTCAATGTACATATTAACTCATACAATGCAATGCCTTTATATAGCTTTTTGCACTCCAGACTTCCTGTATTTCTATACTTTTTCATACTGCAGCACTATGTATCATGTATCGTGTATCTGTCTTTTGTGTACTTCGTTTTTCGTAGCTGCTTGACAAATACGTTTTCCCTCGGGGATCAATAAAGTATCTATCTATCTATCTATCTATCTATCTATCTATCTATCTATCTATCTATCTATCTATCTATCTATCTATCTATCTATCTATCTATCTATCTATCTATCTATCTATCTATCTATCTATCTATCTATCTATCTATCTATTTATCTATTTATATATTTATCTATTTTGTGCACACATTTGTTTACATCCCAGTTAGTGAGCATTTCTCCTTCGCCAAGATATTCCATCCACCTGACAGGTGTGGTATATCAAGAAGCTGATTAAATAGCATGATAATTACACTGGTGCACCTTGTGCTGGGGACAATAAAAGGCCACTCTAAAATGTGCAGTTTTGCCACACAACACAATGCCACAGATATCTCAAGTTTTGAGGAAGCGTGCAATTGGCATGGTGACTGCAGGAATGTCCACCCGAACTGTTGCCAGAGAATTTAATGTTAATTTCTCTACCATAAGCCGTCTCCAACATTTTAGAGAATTTGGCAGTATGTCCAACTGGCCTCACAACCGCAGACCAAGTGGCGTCGTGTGGGTGAGCGGTTTGCTGATGTCAACATTGTGAACAAAACACAGGAGGCTGCTGAGGGGAGAATGGCTCATAATAATGGCTGGGTCGGCGCAAATGGAATGGCATCAAACACATGGAAAAATGCATATTTGTATTCCCAGTCATGTGAAATCCATAGATTAGGGCCCAATCTATTTATTTCAATTGACTGATTTCCTTATATGAACTGCAACTAAAATCTTAGAAATTGTTGCATTTATATTTATATAATATTTTTGCTCAGTATACAAAACTTCTCTCACTTTCTCTCTCCAACTTTGAAAGATAAATCAATTTGGGGTGCCAGATAGGAACATCCAAAGACGAATGACCTTGTCCTTTCAGAGACTGAAGGCCTCCCCTCATCAAAGAGGTAGTCATCCATTAAGAAGAAATGGAACGGAGCACTGTGGCACACTCCTGAAAAAAAACACTTTCTCTGCAGAAACACAGCAGCTTGCACGGACGCGAACAAGACGGACATTATATTATATCTCTGCCCTCTCCCCCTTCTTTCTCTCTCTGTCTGTCACTCTCTTACTTTCTCTCCCCTCTCTGTCATTTGTATCTCCAACCCCCCCACCCCATCCCCCCCTCGGTGGCAGGTGCAGTGCTGGGGACAGGGTGACCTAGCTGAGTGTGGTTCAACACTACAGCATCAATGAGTCTCTCTCTCTCTCTCTCTCTCTCTCTCTCTCTCTCTCTCTCTCTCTCCACCGCCACTGAAATGGGCTAGGGGTCTGCCCTTTTTGATTCCATAAAAAAGAAAAAGCCTTTCAGATGTGTCTTTCATGTCTTAGTGAGACACAGAAGGCAAGGATCCATGAAATTGTGCACTGCCTTGGCAGATTCCTTCACTACAATAAATAAGAATAAGATGCAGAGATACAGATGTCGGATCTTAATTTGAGCACAGTTTGCTACAGCAGAAAAATGATCCTATAGTGGATTATAATTAATGGACATTTCTGTAGGGATTGAAAGCTTTTTCGTTAGGGCAAATTAAGTCTGACATTTCACAATGGGAAATGCAAACTTTAGCAAACTTTAAAAAACTCTAATACACTACAAGTCTGCTGGGCAGGAACATTCTCAGCAACAAAGGAGTGATCAAATTAAGATCTTACATCTGAAGTGCAAGAGAGAGAGAGAGAGAGCGAGAGAGGGCATAAGAGTAACCAAAGTAGACAGACCCCTCACCTGCTCCTAACTCAAATGTTATTCTAGCGCTCATCGCTACACTTCATACGACAGAGAAAAAAAAAACATTTCAGTGCTCTTCATCAAATAGTTGTTATTTATGAGCCACAAATAACACTGAGACCATTGTTCTGTACGAAAAGAAGTATGAACATGTATGCACTAACTAACTGTAAGTCGCTCTGGTTAAGAGCGTCTGCTAAATGACTAAAATGTAAATGCAAAAACAATTCTGGGGCTAAAGTTCTCTCACTCTTGCGCTCTAATTTAAACTATGTGTGTGTTCAGTCTGTGGCCTCCCTTACCTGATCGCATGCTTCCCTACATGGTGTGAGCTCCGCAGCATGGTGGCAGCAGGAGGAATCTGTGGAGGAGAAACAGACAGACAGACAGACAGACAGACAGACAGACAGACAGACAGACAGACAGACAGACAGACAGACACAGAGGAGTTAGTCTTTGCTTTGATACAGTAGCACTCACTCACTCCCGACCTTGTTTCGTCTTAAGCCCTGGCAAACCCGGAGAGACTTTCCAGGCGGGCGGCACCTTGAAATACATCCATAAATATAACGGATTCACAGTGGCTTAAAAACACAGTTCTGCTTTGGGGCTGGAGTGATAGATTGATTTTGGTATTACAGCTGAGCTTATGTATTTGTCTCAATACACCTATTTCATACTTTGTAGGTCTGGTCAACAATGTCTGCAGACTAAACAGATCTGGATTATGCTCTTATTTTTTCTACTCTTTCAGAGCAATACAAGTGTCTTCTTGAGAAAGCTTTGGTCTCTGCTTAACCAATACCTTCTGCTCCAATGTAACCAATGCAAACACATCAATGGCCTAACAATGAAGCATGAAACAATGAAATTTACCGCATCATTCTTGTCAGGACATCTTAAGATACTCAAGACTGAAAACATACACAATATTCAGTTCCATACAAAAAACTAAGTTTAATTCTTTTGGTAGATGGAATAAAACTGTCAAAAGAGACATCTGTGGTCTTAATTGAAAGTGAATAACCTCAATTCCATGACCTGAGGACATATAGCAGACAGAACATAATGCTTAATGGAACCCAGAGAGAGAGAGAAGAGAGGATGGAGAGAGAGATAGAAGAGGCAGTGGCGAGAGAGAGAAGTGGGGGTAGAGAGAGAGAGAAGAGGGGGTAGAGAGAGAGAGAAGTGGGGGTAGAGAGAGAGAGAAGAGGGGGTAGAGAGAGAGAAGTGGGGGTAGAGAGAGAGAGAAGAGGCAGTGGCGTGAGAGAGAAGTGGGGGTAGAGAGAGAGAGAAGTGGGGGTAGAGAGAGAGAGAAGAGGCAGTGGCGAGAGAGAAAGTGGGGGTAGAGAGAGAGAGAAGAGGCAGTGGCGAGAGAGAGAGGTGGGGGTAGAGAGAGAGAGAAGAGGGGGTGGAGAGAGAGAGAGTGAGAGATAGAGAAGAGGCAGTGGGGAGAGACAGAAGTGGGGGTAGAGAGAGAGAGAAGAGGGGGTGGAGAGAGAGAGAGTGAGAGATAGAGAAGAGGCAGTGGGGAGTGAGAAGACTGGATGGAGGAAACTCACACACATGCTCAAGCCAGACTTCTAGCCTTACGAATAATAACCACAACAAGGGAAAAAAATGGTCTTAAAAAAACATATTATAATCTGTTTATGCTCCTTGAGAAAATGTCATAATTATCAGAATTCTCTCTCTCCAGCTTTTTTTTCTTTCATCTCGGCCCAGACGTGGTCTTCCTCTCCTCCTCTCTTCCTCCTCTTCCATTTATGTCTGATCCAGGCTCAATCCTTTCATCAAATTGATTCTGTTTTCTCTCTTCTCCTTTCCTTCCTCTCCTCTCCTCTCCTTAATGTCCATCTCGTATCAGGAACAACAAACACAGCGGTGTCTGTGGAGATGAAAGTGTTTCAGGGTCTAAGTGCTGCATCGTTGACCGTCTGTGATGTATCCGAATGGGTCTGGTCTGGGTAGGGTCCTGGTCTGGGTCTGGTCTGATGGAAACCAGAACCATCCTAGTTGTCTTCGTAATGAGACACAGATCTCTCTGGCTTGACCCCCAGCAGAAGCCTTTAAAGTGTTTGTGTGTGTGTGTGTGAGAAAGAGAGAGTTTACGTGTGTGATACCCCTTATTGTTCTCTCTATGCACCGCTACAAATTCTCCCGTCACATTGTTGTTGTTCTGAGGTGAGAGAGCCTTCCAGTCTGACAGGCCACGCTAAACAAAAGCTGTTGTCATGTTGCTACGATGGTTTCCTTGTAATGACACTACATTCATTAGGAGGCTATAAAGGCCTGGGAGTAAACACAGAGAGGCAGCGTGACTAACACACACCAAAGAGGAAGACATGGGTCATACGAGTGGAGCTTGGCTAACAGCTTAGCGGCAAACCACACCAGTGACACCACAAAACAAACCTTGCCCCGGCCTGAATCATGTTGGTTAACTACAGTATGTAGCAGACACTGACTCACCTTGCCGTCTCTTAACAGAAAAGACATGTCAATACGTCAACATGAACTATATATAGAACTACAGAGCGTGAGTGCAGTAAAGTGGACTGGCGATGCAGTGGTCTTGAACAGAGATGGTCTGTCATTAGAGGTAGGACTTGGAAAGGGTCAGTCTTCTCTCTAGCCACTCACGACCCTTTTTAGTGAGTCAGAGAGCTAGGCGTCACACTCTCTTTCTCCGACTCTCTCTCTCTCAACCTCTCTCTGTCTCTCTCTCCTTTTCTTTAAACCCAGTAACATGTGCTAGCACTTTGAGCTAGCCCTGCTACTGTGTCCCTGTTTTCAGAGGAATAGTAATAATGCCACCCACAAGCCACATCAAAGGAATTCCCCTCTTCAAGCCCCCCCCCCCCAACCCCCACCCCCCAACCCTCTCTCTCTCAGTACACACTCCCACCCCAACCCTTTTAATGCACCCCTCCCACGCTAACTCAACCCACCAACCCCCCTACGGACCAGCCCCTCGGGACCCTCACACACAACCCGTCCCCCCGCCCCCCCCCTCACCTCCCGCCCTGCTCCCCAAACTACTTCACCCAGCCAAGGGAAGGAACATGTTGGCCCAGCTCTCCCCTCTTGTGTGAGTTACGTGAAAAGGCAGCATTTGATGATCAGATATTTAAAGAGAGAGAGATAGAGACAGATAGAGAGAGAGAGAGATACAGAGAGATACAGAGAGATACAGAGAGATACAGAGAGAGAAAAGGGAACTCTGGCAGGAATTAAGGCAAAAAACTTAAAAGGGTCGGCACTTGACAGCCCCGGCAAAGCTGATCAAAAGGGAATGAGAACCAGACAGAGGGAGGGAGGGATGGAGGGAGTAGGGACAGTTTATAATAAGGGGCCGTGGAACCCTGTGGCCCCGTGGCTTCCACACAGAGGGAGCCGCCACAACAGCCTCTGGATTCCATTCATGCCCTGACCGACGCGGTGTCGTGGTGAGGAAGAGCAGGCCTCGGTTCCCTGGCTCTGTGTGTCTGTGACTCTCTGTCTTCCCCAGTCCAGCAGAGGAGAGGGAAGAGAGGGAGAGACAGTGGAGGAGTCCAGTATCACCATGGTAGTGACTGTTATGTTACTCTCTTCCTGTCTCAACTGACACATAGCCAGAGACATGACACTCCTCCATAGACAAGACAATAGTCTTGTGTCATTAACCCTTTACACTCGTACCCGAATACGGGTTGAAAATGGTAGATTTGGGCACTAATAAGCACCTGAATTGGAACACAGTGGCTGTATAGTAACATGCTGTACATGACGTCAGAGCTCAGGCTCTCCTCATCACAGCTCTGTATGGGTTTTGACTGACAGCCGTTCTGAACTTGAGAACCGCACGCAACAAGAAGTTGCCCCCATCACTCCTGCTAGTTGGGCCACTTTTGCAAATGTTTTGTTGCACTTCACATTTCCATATCATAAAACTCATGTCATATACAGGGTCAACGTTTATGATCACTATGTTTGATGTACAGTTACAAGATGACATGGCGTTATAACCTGGGTTGTTCTGAACAGAATGAGCCAATGTTTTTCCATTGTGAAGAAAATACACCACGGAACACACACCTGAATGCACTCATGACTCCTTTCTATGCGCACCAATATTACAATGTGTTTCTCTGAATTGCCCTATGAAAGCCTAACACTGTAAGATGGTATTTTATAACTTAGCTAGTCATGTTGGTAATATTTTTTTTTTTCAAATGATGCCTACCTGACCCAGATTGTTATTTGGGCAGTTTTTGGATTGCGTAAACAACAACAGTAACTGTGTGATGGTGGGGATGCAGGGTTGTGTTCCAAACCAAAACGACTACAAGCACCTTATAGTTCAAGACTCTTTGAGTCATAAAAGTGCATTGAAATTACACTTTAGAGAGGTGTGTGGCCACTTGGAGACACCAGTTAGTCCTCTCACTCAAACCCTTGTCATTTTATTTGCCTAATGTTGCGCCTACCCCACATTTTCCAGGAATACTATTATCATGTTACTGAATGTATCCAGATTGTTTTCAGATTTCGTTATCAACAAACTGGGCGAAAAGTACAGTAAATGTAAAATGCACATAAAATCAACAGTGTAATGTTTGGGTTCAGTCTTGTGTCAGGTGGTGGCAGGTAGCCGAGTGGTTAGAGCGCTGGGCCCGTAACCGAAAGGTTGCTGGATTGAATCCCTGAGCTGACAAGGTAAAAATCTGTAGTTCTGCTCTTGAACAAGCCAGTTAACCCACTGTTCCTAGGCCGTCATTGTACATAAGAATTTGTTCTTAACTGACTTGCCTAGATAAATAAAGGTTACATTTAAAAAAGGTGAACTGTTGCGTCCTCAACTTTGGTCTAATAATTTTCTCTTTCAATTATGCATATGTAAGAAACATTTCAATTTAGCCCTGTCCATATAAGCCAATTCCCAGAAGTGTAAAGGGTTAACAGGGCGAACCATTCTGGACAGAGGCTGAAAGAAGGGAGGAGATTCCAGCCAGCTATTTAGGAGGAGAGAGGAGGGAGGCAGGCTGGGCTGGACAGCCTCAGTCATCCTTCATTAAAGTGAGCCGCCAGCCGCTTGCAGCATAGGAGCACCCACCAGGGGGAGAGAGCCGAGCCTCAGCCGACCCAACCCGAGTAGCCCTGCAGCAGCCTGCATTGTGGCGACCGCCGGTCCGCAATCCCCTCTCTTAATGAGCTGCCATTTTAATGACACAATTGGCGCGGCCAGCGGACCATTCAGCCTCCAGCCCTCCTCCTCGCCCGCCTGTGTCCGTACGGCTGCTGGCCTGCCCCCTCTTTGTGCTCCTTTGTGCAGGCAGTTGATAAAAGCCATGGCAACGGCACTAGTTGTGCACTGTTCGTGCATTGTTGTGTTTTATCTTTTTGTTGTTGTTGACATTGTTATCTTTATGTTTCTATTGGGATGAATGGGCCAGCAGTGGACGGTGGCATGGTGCGATGTGGTTGTACAATGTATGGAGGTTCGTCGGAGGAGGAATGAATTGGCCAGTGAGGCACGTCGAGCCCCGCTGCGAGCCCTTTAATAGACAATGACAGGCTCTGGCTGTGCAGAGTGGGGAGAGCTCATCAGCAATACACAGAGCTTGGAGTCAGAGGCCCCAGGAGCTGCTAATGAGCATAGTAGGCTTAGACATAGACAGACAGACAAACACCACGAGGACACACAGTACATAATGTACAGTAACAGGACAAGACAAGACAGGACAGGACAGGACAAGACAGGACTGAACAGGACAGTAGAGTAAAGCATGTTTTCCCAACACTTTCCAGTCACTGTATCGGTGTCAGAACAGCCTGTTGGTTATGTATGTAGTCAGCTCTGAGAGACTGAGACTGGTCTGTCTGCACTGTATGGGGGAGAGGAGAGCACAGCGTGAGAGAAGTCACAACACAGTTATCTTCAACTCCAGGAGATAACGGATGATTCGGTATGGGGCCTGGTGTGGTGGGTAATCCATCCATACTGTTAGGGGGGACAGAGGGAACACACATGGTCCCTCATCGAGGGGTTACACAAACACAATGGAGGTGGTGACTGTTGAAAGGGCTTTTAAGGGGTGGTATTCTGGGGTGGGTAGGTGACAGACATATCACACTATGTTGTGGCAGGTTTAGGGGGCTAGGGGGTCGCTTTACTGTAAAGGCCTGAGGAATGAGTGAACCCTTACACTGGCACTCAACAGGTCACTGGGACTCGCCATGCAGGCAGTGTACCTGTATGTGTATGTGTGTGAGTGTGAGTGTGTGAGAGAGAGAGAGAAATACAGTGAGAGAGTCTCTCCTACAACCCCATCTGTCAGTGTGTGCATGAGCATTCATGAGGGGGACACACACTTCACACCTCAAAAGCAGCCCCTTCTTCTCCCAGTGTTATGCCCCTTACTTCTCCTCACGACTCGAGAGCGTGAATCAATCACGTCAGACGCACCGCTTTCATCGGCGGGACGGAGACATGTGCCAAGACATACCCATCCCATTTCCTGCCTCGCTAGGCATATAAAAAGAGCCATGTACTGTATGACTGGCCTGAAAGATCACAGGACTTAGCTCTCATTGCAGATGCAGCCTGACATTCCAACTATACAATTCACAGACGGACAGCTAATAACAAAGGCATGGAAGGAAGGAAGAGAATGAAAGAGAGGGTAAGAGAGGGTAAGGAGGGAAACCACCACTACAACAGTTCAGTATCAGGGCACAGTGAGAAAGTTACAAACTGCTTGCCCAAGAGTCATTTTTAACAGCATTGCACCACATTTGTCTGAAATGTCAAATATGTCAAATAAAACGCTGATAGACACGCAATGTGGGACAGCCATCTTTAAGCCATTATGACTGGCTACAGCTCCATGAACTAACCTCTCCCAGGGCTGTAGCTAGAGTTCAGCAAACTATCTTCCATAACTCCACGACAATAACAATCCAATTGACATTCTTGTCTTTGGGCGTCAACATCTGAAACGGTGTTTGCCTAACTCTGTGCTATATGTCTATGGCTCTGGTGCTCCACCAAGCCTCTGTAGTAACTGTGTGTGAGTTCAGTAGCTGTGTGGCCCTGTGTGGTTGGAGTAAATCCCTCTGTCCACACCACAGATCGGTTTGATCCTGCAGTCTTGGCACCAGCCACAGACAGAGACAGGCCAGTGTTGTGTTGTGTCTGTCTTTATCTAGTGGGCTGGCCGAGGCCTTGGTTGGTTCAGCTGCTTCATTACGCTGTTTTCTCTGCTTAGCTTACTGTATATCTGGGCCCGTATTCACAAAGCGTTTTAGAGTAGGAGTGCTGATCTAGGTCAGTTTTGCCTTTTAGATAACAATGAACGAGGCATCGGGGACCTGATCCTAGATCAGCACTCCAGCTCTGAGACACTGCGAATACAGGCAGCTCCAGGCTTTAACAGTTAGAATTTTTACATTTTAGTCATTTAGCAGACACTTATCCAGAGCGACTTACAGGAGCAATTAGGGTTAAGTGCCTTGCTCAATGGCACAGACAGATTTTTCACCTAGTCGGCTCAGGGATTCAAACCAGCTGCCTTACGGTTACTGGCAAAATGCTCTTAACCGTTAGACTACCTGCCGTTAGAGAGTGTGTTTATGCGGGCCGGCCCGGGACGGCTGTATTTTCTGCTCACTGCTGTCCTACGGTCTGACGAAAGCAGTTTCCTGTATTTTGCCACAAAACACAAGGCGGGCTTCAAATGAGAGAGATAATGGAGGGGTATTGATACTATGACAAACAAAGCTGGAAATAGCAGCAGCGCTATCCCTGGCTGAAGCGTATAGCCGCTGATGAAGTGTGGAATGTCAATGTGCAGGGCCCCCAAAAAAACTGCTCTGCGTTTCCTGCCAGTCCACTTCCTGTGCGGACACTCTTGTAGAGGTTGCCTCGTCTTTCGCTCTGTGTCATTTCTCTCCAAACAACTCAAACAATATCAAACCTCTCAATTTCAGAGCCGAAAATGTCAATAATAAAGCAAACAGACATAAATAAACTTTCTAACCTCATATTCTCTCCTATTGTGTCTCAGAACTCAGCCTAGGATGTCCTCCTCTCACCATTGGGACTATAAACACACACAAACACAATGGTGAATAGTCATGGATTCTTGTCTGATGTTTGGGCTGCTCCCGCATTCCTCTCTGACAGCCTGAACCCTCTAGGCGAGAGTTTAATGCCTCTGGGTCAAAGGTGACTTCCTGTGCATTAATAAATTGCGATCTGACATAAGCAGGGAGGCATTAAGGGATCAGTGTGTTGTGAAGAGATGGGGGAGAGACTAGAGGCACCAACGTTTCCTCAAACTCTTTCTGTGTTCTGAGTCACTAAAAAGATAAACTAAACAGAAATGTAGCTCTTTCACTTCAAAGTCAAAACATGGCCTGGACTAAATTCTAATTAATTAAGTTGGAGGGAAGTGATTCTCTGCAAAAATAGCCATTAACCCGTTTTGAGAAGAGAAAACAGAACATTCTGCTCCATTGCACTCCATTGTAAGGTGCAAGGCTGCCAATATACTGGACCACATCTGTATATGAAAGATTAGGAAGGTGTTTCTAATGTTTGATTTACTCAGTGTAAGCATGGACTATATGAAAATATATGTATGCACTATATGAAAATATACGTCTGCACATGACAATATAATGTATGTAGCACTATGATGTACACTAAACACAAATCTAAACTCAACATGCAACAATTTCAAAGAATTTAAATAAATAAATTAGGCCCTAATCTTTGGATTTCACATGACTGTTTTTTAAAACAATTGGCCTCACAGTGGGCCTTAGGATCTCGCCACAGTATTTCTGTGCTCTCAAATTGCCATTGATAAAATGCAATAGTGTTCGTTGTCCGTAGCTTATGCCTGCTAATACCATAACCCCACCGTCACTCTGTTCACAACGTTGCCATCAGCAAACCGCTCACCCACACGACGCCATACATGTGGTGTGCGTTTGTGAGGCTGGTTGGACGTACTGCCAAATTCTCTAAAACGACATTGGAGGCGGCTTATGGTGGAGAAATTAACATTCAATTCTCTGGTAACAGCTCTGATGGACATTACTGCAGTCAGCATGCCAATTGCGCGCTCCCTCAAAACTTGAGACATCTGTGGCATTGTGTTGTGTGACAAAATGTCACATTTGTGACCCATTTCAGGAAACTAGGTGTATGTCGCAAGTCTCGACTTCACAGGAGAGCCATTTGAACATTTTCTTTTTTTTTATCAAAATGCGTTTTTTGGCAGAAATGCCTTCTGGAAGATGTAAATTTTCATATCCCTTAATAACAAACTTGTATGCCATCTGTAAATACGAATACAATTGTTAAATTACGAGCCATGTTGGTAAGCCACAGAAAAAGACAACCTTCCCACTAGCCATGATTGGCTGAGATAATGAGTAGGCTGGACATGCCGAGAGAGGAGTTCGGATTGGTCTGCCAAATAGAAGGCTTCTGTCTATCTGAGCTCAGTCTGTGTTGGTAATCCTGTCGAACGCAGCTTTTTAAAAAATGTATCGTGTAGTGGAGCTGCATAAGTGTTGCTCTCCACTTTCTGAAGGATCGAGTTTTGAAGTCAGTGGAATTAGAGTACGATAGCTAAAGAGATGGCGAAAACACCTGTCTCCAGATTACATATTCAAACTAAGGGCATTCATGGCATGGGATCCGTGACAGGGAGACGCGTCCATCATGCATGATGATGTGCATGGATAAGATAGTCTAGCTAGCTACATTTTCAAATATTACAAGTTTCTAATTTTGACAGAAAGTGTTTTCATTTAAAGCTAAAGTGTACTGTTAGCTAGCTAGCGAGCAGATTCATGCAGGGAAGTAAGGACATTATTTGGCACTGTTCATTGTTGTTCAACTAGCTAACGTTAGCTGGCTGGCCCATTAGCTAATGTAACGTGTGATCTTACATGTTGTTTACCTAGCTAGGTTCATTGCTAGCTACATGTCTTAAGCTAAAGTGCACAACACCCGTTGAATATGGCCGGTGTCTGTAAACGTAGGCAAAAAAGCCTAATGAAATTGACGCCTGCAGAGCTGGTTAGGCTGTTTTCATGTTATCCAGAGGTAAACAAATCCTCAGCAAGAGCGCCAAGTGTGCGCTCTGAACGCTCTGAGAGTGAAACGAGATTGGTGGGGCTAAAGCTTAAGAGGGTGTGAATGATGCCGAATGGGTGTAGACAAAGAAGAGCTCTTCACTAGATACCAAAACGTTAAAATGCCATTTTCTCAAAAGTGAGTTTACAAGTTTATCAACTTTCAAAGCATAATTACTTTCCCATTGTTCCTCAAAAATGCAGTGTATTATATACCATTTTGTAGCTCTGAGTCTGTACTTTTATCCAATGTAAAAAAAACACAGCATTACAAATGTTGCTACATAAGACCGAATCCAGGTGGTGACTCACATTTCAGAGTGGCCTTTTATTGTCCCCAACACACGGTGCACCGGTGTAATGATCATGCTGTTTAATCAGTTTCTTGATATGCCACACCTGTCAGATTTATGGATTATCTTGGCAAAAGAGTAAATCTCACTAACAGGGATGTAAAAAAATGTGTGCACAAAATGTGAGATAAATACGTTTTTTTGTGTGTAAGGACCAATACTTTACATGTTGAGTTTATATTTTTGTTCAGTCTATGTAGTGTTTAATAGGCTATATGACCAGGAGCAGCAAACTCCTCAGTAATTATTCAAATCAACAAGTGAATGAATAGAGAATATTAATATTGTCATTATAACCCCTCATCCATGGAAGCCAAACTCTCTTTCATCGATGGTTGATAGATAACCTCTTTGTATTTATTAAACTGACTAATGCTCAAATGTGTTTATTTGATTCCCTCATTGAAGTGTCTTTACCAGAGTAACTGGAAAGGCAAATGGACAAACAACTATCAAATAAAAACACGAAAGTGTGTTTTTAACACATGCTGGGCTGGCAAATTATTTGACAAAAATCTGTGTCCCTCCATCACGCACGATCCATAAAAACCCAGCTAAAGAAGAGAATGTACTTGGTGTGTGAAAACATCAAAGACCATACTTTGTTTCTTGCGTCTATAAAAGTCTGCTCCATTGAAGATACTTCAAAAAAGAAATCTTCACACAATAATCTAAAGAGATAAATGATGATGGATGAAGTGCTAGATATCTAAAACAAAGTTCTTGCCATCACTAATATATCTTCCCCCAGCTGTTTTAAATGACATTTGTGAGGATTGAGGGACTCATATAAAACAACTGAAGGGAATAGAGATACAGGGTGATGGGCAGCCTCAGAACTAAAATTGGATGCATGATTGGTCCAGTTTAAATCCATCAAACCCAGTGCACTCCCATTCAGGAACCTCATAGCAGCAAATAAGCAATAAAACGATGATCAATTACACTGCTGCTGGGACATTACAATATTCAAAAAGTAAACAACAGGCCTTTTTCAGTATTTATCTCCAAACATAGCCAGAGCATGGTGGTTCCTTAATGTTTGGCCATGATTGGTGAGCAACGTTTTGGGTCATCCAACCAGATTCTGGATTTCAACAAATACAACCAATGCGTTGAGCCACAAGGCCCACCACAACCCAAAATAATTCAGCCAAGACCCAACAGTATGTGTGACCTATCATTTGGGAACAAAAATCATATAAAACCTTTCGGTGCATGCACGACTCCACATTGTCTACATATAGTTCCTAATCATGCATAGTGTGTCTAAAGTTTGAACTATCTGACCATCACATGGAGGTAGTGAATCTATGTGACTGCGGTTGCGGTTACGTAAAGACAGTGTGACCACCAGGTCCATGTGCGCACCGGGTGTGCAGCTCACCTAGGGCGCTGCACATTCTTCCAACCCCTGGAGGAGCACCTGAACACCATCAGTCTGTGTGGAGCAACAGATGTTGAGGTCCTGATAGTACTCCAGACTCCAGATGGAAGCAGTTGGTCCACCCCTCTGTTCATATTCAATTAGGAAAATCAAAAGGGACACAGGGCCGGCCTTTCCCACCTCTGACTCCACACACACTGGACAAACACAAACATAATGAACTGCATATGTCCAGGTAGAGGGAGAAGAGGTGGGGGAAGTGGTGTGTGTGTGTGTGTGTGTGTGTGTGTGTGTGTGTGTGTGTGTGTGTGTGTGTGTGTGTGTGTGTGTGTGTGTGTGTGTGTGTGTGTGTGTGTGTGTGTGTGTGTGTGTGTGTGTGTGTGTGTGTGTGTGTGTGTGTGTGTGTGTGTGTGTGTGTGTGTGTGTGTGTGTGTGTGAGGGGGAAGGAGAGGTAGTGGGGATGGAATCAGCTTGAGTCTTTTTTTGGCGAGTGATCAAATGAGGAACACGTCTTATTCTATTACATAAGATCCAGTCCTGTTGCTTCCACCCTCTGAGCCTGCCTGTCACACAGTCTGCTCTGGACTCATTGAAATTAACCAAGGTCTCACCTCCCTCGGGAGAAATGCCACACTTTTAGGCAAAGAGCGTGAGATGGTCTTTAAAATCCAATCTACTTGCAAAATAAAAACGAATAGGCCTTTGTCGATGAGATGCAAAACCAGCCTTATTGCTATACCCATGGGTATGGAGTTTAATAGTGTCTAACTTTCAAGTGAGTCCTGTACTGATCCTATGTCAGATATTGGCATTTGAAGTTGGCACAGAAATGGAACCATGCCTATGTAGTATTCCCCAGTCACATTCAGGTATCATTTGTCAATCTTGGCATTTATGGTAGCCCTTAATGTAACAACTTCAATGTTGTGTCAACATAAGTACATATGTTTTACAGAGCCAAATCTAATAACCTGAACACTGTTCAGTTATGTCTCAGATTTGACATTAATACATTGGTATTAATGTCAAACAATGTTCTTGCAAACATGCTCTTTACTCTCCTAAATTAATAATTATTGGAGTCAGATCAAAATAAATACCATTATTTCAGTTCAATAACCACGTACCAAGTTAATAGCTTTGGTAGACACATTTTAAAAACATTGCATACAGATTTTGATACCCATTGCCTGTTATTTTAATTTGTTTAGAACAAAACAATAACTACATTTGTGGGCTTTAAAAGCATGGCACAACATGATGCAAAAAAACATGCATGCTTGAAATGACACACATTTCAGATGAAGCAAAGACTGCCATCCATTATATTCTGCCTCATGTTCCTAAACCAGTCTTACTTTGAGGAGAGGTTAATTTGGTTGCAGATGCATCCTCTTAAAACAGGGATGACTAGCCTGAATAGCCCATACATGAAAATAAACTAAAAAGGAAAGTGAGATGTAGTTTCAGCTAAGTGAAGAGAAAAACAATTATGGAATGTTTCACACAAAGTAACTGAGTGGGACAATGAGAAAACCGTTATCTTGCGGCAGTGGTCAGGATTGGGGCCAAATTCGTTTCCCAGATGTTCCCAAGGCGCGAGGCCTGCCCTATCACTCCCATTGTAGAACTTGTGTGTTCACAAAACGGCCCATGTGTGTAGGTTAGTTTATCCTCTTCAGTTCATAAAGCCAGCCGGCTAATCTGGGTCCTAAACGATGCCTCGTCTTTCATGTTCAATGCACAGTGTGACCGCTTAGAGCGATATTTACGCAAACTCAATCCACATCCTGAGCGCATGTGGACAAACCGCACTTTTCACAACATCAAAGTCCTCAAATGGCAGATGCGAATTTATAGCTGGCGCTGCCACCTTAACCCCATCCGTAAAGATTGAAGAATTCCGTACCAATGAATGATGTGGCCAAATGACTATTGATGAGAAGGGTACGCATACAATGTTGCATTTAGACATTGTTGTTATATTGAAACGGGGGTGCGCCAACTGGTTAACACATTGTAACAGTGTGACAAATGGCAACAAACAATCACTATTGCCACATTAATTAGCATGAGAAAGAAAAGTCAAGAGCAGTTGTCTAACACCAATAAACGTGTAGCCTAAGTAGCCTCTGTATTTGCTCATTGACTGGTGTGAAGGATTATCAGCTCGTCATTATCATAGGACTCGGTACTGGTACCCTGTGTATATAGACAAGTTACTCATTGTTTAGCCTATGCAGTTTTATTCCTAGTGTTATTATATTTCTATGATTTTTTCTATTTTTTTCTCTGCATTGTTGGAAAGTAGCCTAAGCATTTCACTGTTAGTCTACACCTGTTGTTAACGAAGCATGTGACAAATACAATTAGATGTAATTTATTTAGGCTACACTTCATTCATGTTGTGTCAAATGTTTAGCCATGTTATCACCTAATAAGTAAAACGTTGAGATTTTACATCAACAATATCTATCTAGTGCTCTTGTTGGAGCACTCATCTACTATAGCCTAATAAACAGGCTATTCAAAGACACCGGAGATAAACAAATATAACACGTATTAAATGATTTCATGTCATGACCAGAACATAATAGGCTACACAACAAGCTATGTCTGGTAACAGTTCCATCGCCGGTAAAGGGACCCTCCCCATTTGCGTGATACAATGTGTCAGAAAGGAGAGGAAGAAACCAGCGTGATACAATGTGGAGAAAAATTACGGATATCATGTTCACAATGGAAACCTATTTGGGAAATCACTACTGTAATTCCTCTAAAAAACTAGAAAAATGTCCTCTAAACGGTCCCAATACAAAGTACCGTTAGAAAACACAAAGTATGGTCTGTTCTGTTCGTAAAACAGTCTAGCCTACAACGGTTGCTGGCTGCTCATAGGTCTCATACTGCAGGATGCTTACTGTAGAAGTGAATCAACAAGTTAAAACTAGGCGCAGTGAAAACTTGAGTCGCCTACAACGATTTGTTCTCACGTGAGCGAACTTTATTATTGTGTACCTTGCATGTTTTGAATCAAGTACAGACCCTAAGAGCACACAAATGGACTTATGAGACACAGGCATATCAATTACTGTATGTAATGTTGAGTGAAATAAGAAAAACGAACGAGAGACTTACCCTGAGTAAGAACCAAATCGTAGAAGTTGAAGGCGAGAAGAAAAGTCACTATCTCAAAACACACATACATCTTATTGAAATCCTAAAGTGCATTGTGAACGAAAAGACAAATAAAACACTGCCGCTTTGACAAGCTCCATGAGACCCTCTGTGTCGGCTACATCAGCGTATGCGGCTCTCTCTCGTGATCCGCTCATATACAGGCCGAACAGTGGAGGAGATTGAGAACTGGTGGTTACACACAGCACATACTGGGCATGCGCAAACTGGGAAAAGCCCACCCGTCAGAAGAGGGCTGGGTTAACGGTGACATATGAGAACGGTATAATAACACCGTTATTAATTCATGAGTGCGGTGTTATTGCCTAAAAGTATTTCATTTGAATTCCAGAGATTAGGCTACTAGAATCATGGTGATGTCTAGAAATATTAGGACATCTTGCACATACAAACCATTAAAATGTCTTTGTCATCAACACATTTATTCATATAAAAGTTGGAAATATAAGTAATCATTCTTCAGCAAAGCAACTGTCCATTCTGCAATATCCCAGACTATAACACGGGAAATACAGTGAGTGAAAAAGATAAAATTAACTACATAGGCTACTGTACGTTTGACCAATGAGGACAGCTTACACCTGCTGGCCCAAATGATGCAGCCTAAATGTCCTGGGGAAGCAAGCATATCATCCATAAAGACATCTGGTTAGCGGAGATATAATAAGATATAATAGTTATAATGAAAAACAACAACACTCCATTTAGCATGGTCGCCCAGACGCTCTGCGCTCACAAAGGGACCAATGTTGAGTTGATGAACCATCCTCTGCTGCCCCAGCTCCAGGGCTCATATCAATCAATGAAAAGAACTGCCTTGCCTATAGGTCAAGTCTGCTGTGCTGTGCCATGGCCATGGGATTCTTCTAATTTCACTATTTTTATGCTCCTTTGCAGCTCCATTGGTAGAGCATGGCACTTGTAAAGTTAGGGTAGTTGGTTCGATTCCCGAGACCACCCATTCGTAAAAATGTGTGCAAGGCACATATAACTAACTGTATGTCGCTATGATAAAAGCGTCTGGCATATACTGTATTATCATTATTATACATTTTGCGTTTATGTACTTTCTGTCGTTTTTGTTTCGTTAAAATGTTACTGTGCTTTCCAATGATCATATTGATGGCTATCCAGAATGTATGCTTGAATGAAGTTATAGATGAATGTATTAACTTCATGTATTGGCACACACACAACTTTAGTAAATATAACATTTAGTTGATGCTTTTATACAAAGCGACTTACAGTCATGGATGCATTCATTTTTTAAATTTAGGAACTTTACCTAGTACAATTACCCATTGTGGTATAATTAAAGTTTGATTGAATTTAATTTGATTTAAAACATGCCCTGCCCCGCCCTGCCCTGGCCCATGGGAGACAGACAGTGGCTGAGGTTTGACGGATGTCCAGAGGTCACAATGCCGACTCCAGTCCCCTAACATCCTCCCAGCTCCGGGGTAATCGTTATATTCGTCTGACCCCTGACCTCTGTCAAAAGGGGCGTCCCCCTGTGGACAGATTTGTACGCCGCGCCACACAAAGGGCCGGTCCGCTCGTTGACATGGGAATTAGATGTGACAAAAGCCTGACAGACAGACAGAGCCCTTACATGTTCTTCAAACATCTCTTTTCGTGTTGGCCCCCGCATGTTCCTGCAGTGAAGCTGCCATGGTAGAATGTTATTGATGATGTGTGTGTCAGGGATGACATGCGGCTTGGGAGAGGCTACAGAAAACCTCATGAAGCGTGATGAGTTGGATGTGTAGACATCAGATGGGAAACAAGAAAAACAAACAGAGTGCATCCATTCTCACACAGGCCTTAACCACTAGCGCATATACTGAGTCTCAAAACATGCTCTTTCCATGATATACTGACCAGGTGAATCCAGGGGAAAGCTATGATCCCTTATTGATGTCACCCTGTTGAATCCACTTCAAATCAGTGTAGATAACGGGGAGGAGACAGGTTAAAGAAGTATTTCTAAGCCTTGAGACAATTGAGACATGGTATGTTTGCCATTCAGAGGGTGAATGGGAAATACAAAATATAAGTGCCTTTGAACAGGGTATGGTAGTAGGTGCCAGTGTATATTCTATAGTCATGCATTACGGATTAGGCATTTCTGTGTGACTCATAGTAAGTTTTAATTTTGTCAATAACAGGTTTGTGTGTGTGTTTGTGTGTATAAGAGATTAACCAGAATGTGTTAAGGGAGAATTGTCTGTCCTTCAGCTGCTCATGGCCGTCCAGTCCTCCGTCTCCCCCCTAGGCAAAACTCAAGCCCTTTTACCACCTCTCAGACAGACAGTGTGATGACAAGCACTTGTTCATGCTGTTCTACCACTATTATTCCTGGCACACTGTCAGTTTGTCTGGATATCTGGCTTATTGTATTGGTGTGAATGAAATCCCCACATTTCCCCATTCTTGAGAAAGCAAACAGCAGCCACGTTCACACAGACGTTCAGACTGTGTCCTTTGAGACCCAGATGTTTTGGCTTTGTCTTATCCAGTCACACAATGGAAATGGATCAATAATTTGTGTGTAGCAATTTTCCATGTGTGAGAGGACTGAATGAGATGAGGTCTCGAGTGGTACCAAGAGTAGCCCATACTGCAAATGCTATTGAATACTTTATAGAAAGATACCATAGTGTGTCACACTAGAGCTGGGCTTGGTGACCGTTCAAGTACAGACTGTGGCTGGAATAGGATATGTTTCTCCCTGGCTGCACTTACACAGGCAGCCCAATTCTTATACTCTGCCCAATTATTGGCAAAAGAGCTGATCTAATTGGTCAGGTATCAATTAGTGGAAAAATATCAGAACTGGTCTGCCTGTGTAAACGCAGCCACTGCGTGGCACAAATAATGTCACCCTGCACCAAGTGTGTTTGATTTACACAGAAACTTGGATGGTCAGCAATGATCAACCCAATCCAGGCAGCCCAATTCATATTTTTTGCCCAATTATTGGTCTTTTGACCAATCAGATCTTTTGCCTATAATTGGTGATTCAACCCCATGGCAGTATTTATAGCGTTTGTAACTTAAAGGAAAAGTTCACCCAATTACAAAATGACATGTTGGTTTCCTTACCCCGTAACCAGGAAAATAAAACCAAATCATGGATTGCTGTCACACATTTTCCATAGACTGCTTACAGAGTAAGGAAACCAATGCTAATTTTGTGATTGGGGTGAACTATCCCTTTAATAACATTTACATCCATCCAGCCTTTTATTCTAATAGCATATTTATACAGCCATGTTGGACTGGGGGGCATGTGTTCGCCAAAAAAATGACAATAATGTGAGTGTAGCTGCTGGAAGCACACTTTGGAACTTCTGCAGTCCCACCTAGATCCATCCAAGAGCTGGATTCATCCTGTACTCCATTATAATCACGAAGACCTCCCTCCCCTTTTATAGTAGTAACCCTACGACCCATTCACAAGACAAATGGAAACTTCTTTGAAGGAAAGGGTTACTGACATTACTGCAGCAAAACAGATAGAATTTGGCTAATGGGGTTTACACATGAGTGTCGTCGCTCACCCGTATTGCGACAAGGTTGGGCGACCAGAAGGAGCAGTCAAGGCTATGGGGAGCAAACTGCACGTGAAGCCCAACTATAATTCACATTACACTTTAAGGAGCACGGAGCGCCTGACTTAATCATAGTGTTTTCTGCTAATGTAAACACAGCAGGCCCCTTCTGACTGTTTAAAATGTTACAGTACAGTATGAGTCATGGTGGAGTAGACCTACTCTAGTGAGGGTAGTTCAATTGAATTCCTTAAAAGTCCATTCATCCTTCCTCCCTTCCTTGAATGAATCACTTATTAGATCACATGTCAAACTCATTCCACGGAGGACCTAGTGCCTGCGGGTTCACTCCACACTTGTACTACTTGATTGATGAATTAAGGTCCCTAATTAGTAAGGAATTCCCCTCACCTGGTTGTCTAGGTCTTAATTGAAAGGAAAAAAACTAAAACCCGCAGACACTTGGCCCTCTATGGAATGAGTTTGACACCCCTGGATTAGATATTGGATAGGTGAACGCCAGGGATCCATCACATGGCTTTCATCTGTCTAGTCATTTCTAATCACTGTCACTGATTACTGATTACACTAATCACTGTCACTGATTACTGATTACACTAATCACTGTCACTAATTACACTAATCACTGTCACCGATTACACTAATCACTGTCACTGATTACACTAATCACTGTTACCAATTACACTAATCGCTGTCACTGATTACTGATTACACTAATCACTGTCACTGATTACCGATTACACTAATCACTGTCACTGATTACCGATTACACTAATCACTGTCACTGATTACCGATTACACTAATCAGTGTCACTGATTACGGATTACACTAATCACTGTCACTGATTACTTCAAGGAGGGGAGAAGGGAAGGATTCAAATAGGGCCTGTGTCTTGGTAAAGCCACCTACTGGAGTAAAGGGGAATTGCTAAAAACCCCATTGAGCCTGTACGCTACAGCGCTACACCAGCACCAAATTGACTACCATCACTGATTGACTCAAGAGTTGGCCGTTCATAGCAGATGGTCGTCCTATCGCCTCTGAACACAGAACATTGGAGGTAATATTCTGTTCATTTACAGATGATTGTACATGTTCAATCGTGTTGGTCTGTCTTGTCCTTTAAACCACAGTACATGGGTGGCAGCCAGCATCAATGTAACTGGACCAGACTTTCAAAACAGATTACATCAGACTCATATAATTAAGAAAAAGAAAACATTTTTATTCAATAAGCACCAATTATTGTATAAAACATACTCTCACATACTGATCAAAAATCCCATAAGAGTTGTCTTTTTTTGCGGGGAATTTCTATATGATGGGTGGAATTTATGTTGAATCTAACTAGGTACCTATAAAATCAAAATTCTAGCGCAATAAAACGAATGCTGTACAAAAAACTACCAATTTTCAAAGATGCAAAAAACTGAAACAGTCACAACCTATACATTACATACTTAACCTTAATCAATTGATTCATTCATGTTATGTGCGGTCAAGGTATAAATAAAACACTGAATTTAAATTAAATACTGAGAGAAATTGTTGCTCAAATGAGAAATGTGTATAAAATTTATAAAAAAAAACTGAAAGACAATCTTCATGGATATGAAGTGACAAATGTATAAAACAAATCTAATACAGTGCATCAAAATTTATTTGGTGGCAATACTGGTTGTTCCCTTGTTGGAATATGGACGTTATGTTGTGTTAAATGTGGTATTGGCCCTGGTCTAATGGAGTAAACATCTCCCTAAAAGGACAACCTGTAAACACGACCAATCACTGGAAGACAAAAGGTGACATTTTGACTAGGAGAAATATCTGTAGTGAGAAAGAATCTTGAAAGTTGATAGTTGTGATTTGGAGCTGCTCTGACAGACAGTATCTGCTCTTTAGCACCATCACAGTCAATCAACCAACCAACCAATCAGAGGATGTGAGAGGAATAAGTTGATGACAATGACGACATGTTCATAAAGCAATGTTCATGTACAGTATATACACCTTTCCAGAGTGTTAAGATGACAGTGGATGGGGGTGAAGGAGGAATGGCGGGGGCGGGGGGGCAGGAGTGTTGGAGAATGTTAAAGGTCTGTTAAATGTGCTCTATGGTCTCAATGCAGAGAATAATTAACTCGTTGGAGCAGCTGCTTGTTTGCTGTCCTAGAAGGGAGCCTGAGGACAAACTGGACGACTGGCCCACGATGGAAATGTCGTTGACCCGCCACGACTCGCAGGATCGGTCTACCGCCATGTTGCCAAACGTATTGGAGCCGTGCCAGATGCTCTTCTTAGGCCTGTTGGGAGCAATAGACAAATATAATGGGAGAGTGTATGGATATAGCATATACACAGGCACATGTACACCAGAGGAGGCTGGTGGGAGGAGCTATAGGTGGGTTCATTGTAATGGCTGGACTGGAATAAATGGAACGGAGTCAAACATGTGGTTTCCATGTGTTTGTGTTTGGCCATTTATTCAGCTCCAGCCATTACAAACTAAAAGTTTAAATTACCTTCTATTTAAATAATGTTCCCAGAAAAAAGTCCTCATGGGACTTGAGCTAACGTAGCCCCAAACTGAGCAGAGATACCCACAGATACGACCTCAACCTAACAGATGACATTAACAACCCTATTGCTCTGCTCTGTCCCTGCTATATCCATTCATACATGCTCTCAAATAGACCTCGCCACAAATTCAGAAAGTGTCTGTTTGAAAAACATCTATAAACAGTCACTTTGTAGCCATAATTACCAGCCTCCAGTCTCTGGTTGGTCGGGCCTGCTAAATTTAACATGGCTGTGTATAAATAGGAGCAAAAAAGAGCAAGGGTGGACATAGCTGGCTCGCATGGGCCCGGGCTGAAAAACACGACGCTACAACCCCCCATGTCTGGATTGTGGTCGGGCTATCCTGCTTTTAAAACTTAATTTTGTGGAAACAGCCATGTCTGTCCCCTCCCTTCTTCATGCCTCGCTCTTCCAACCCCTATTTGTATTTTGGTGAAGCTGCTTGGGTCGGGTGGGACTGTGGATAAGATGAAGAAGTCTACGTAGCCTTCACTCTTTAGAGCCCTGTGTCTGAGGAACTGGACTGAAGTGGGTGGACATCTGTGTGTTTCACTGACCAGAAGGGGTCTGCCAATACGTCCCGTCCATCGAAGGAGTAGATTGGGATGTTTGGTGGGAATTTGCCTCCACCCCCAGTGAAGATAGACTTGTAGTTACTGAACAAAATGTCACCCTGTGGATACAGAAAGGAGTAATTGAGTTGACTCTGACTCTTTATTTTTTAAACGTCAAACGCAGACCGTACAAAAATAAACGTCTTAGCAAAAAGCAATTTCTCAAACAAGACTTTTGATAGGACTGTCTGGGAGTGAATGGGGAGGGGAAAACTCTCTTTCCCCTCTCTTTCTTATTGGTCTATTAACTAATTTACCACCTGGTGATGTCACAAAGGCAGGCCAAAACTCCATCCCACCAAAACAGGCTGAAATGTCAGGCGGATTTTGCTAACAGCTCTTACACTAAAAGGGTGTTATCATAATTTTCACAATTTCACAGTAGAGCACAACAACCTCATAGTTTGGAAAAACACAGGAAAATCACACTTTTGACTGCACTGGGCCTTTAACACTGATCTTAGATGAACCTATTGGAAACAGAGATTGGCTTACCCTGAGGTTGGTAACGGGGTAGCTCTCCCTGAACTTCTGGGGGACCAGGTCTTTATTAACGGCCCGGGGTTTTGGGGAGGATAGGAAAGCCCGGTAATAAGCGGACAAGCCCATGGCCTTTGCCTGTTCATAGCACATCCTGTCTGCTATGTGGACCCCACCAAAGTTCCCTGAATGGGGCTGATTCAGAGCCACCAGGTTGAGCTGAGGAAGAGACAGTGGAATATCAAATCAAATCAAATTGTATTTGTCACATGCGCCGAATACAACAGGTGTAGTGAAATGCTTACTTACAAGCCCTTAACCAACAATGCCGTCTATGTAAAAATTAGATATGTAAAAAAATGAAAATTTAAAATAATTAAAGAGTAGCAGTAACATAACAGTAGTGAGGCTATTTACAGGGGGTACCGGTACAGAGTACGTTTAGGTTTTTGCCCTAGCACTATACATCTGATTCAAATAATCAAAGCTTGTGCACCCAGGACTGAGTTTGGGAAACCTGTCTTAGGTTGATGGTCTTATCAGTGCTGTTGAAATGGGAATGTAGCAGTGTAGCATGGTACAGTCTTCTTTTGTGAAATGTGGATGTAAATCTCTAAAACCCAAACCTGGCCTGCCTTGGGCTGTCCTTCAATGACAGACAGTAATTTAGTCTAAAAGTGGAATACTCCAAACCACGGCGAAATCACATTTTGACTCCAGCTCATTTTGTGGCCAGACTTGAGCCAAACCAATGACTTGCTTTCAAGAACGAATAACAAAGATTCAATTTCAGACTCAATTTTGTATCTAGCAGTTTACTAGACATAAACTAGAAAGCAGACAGTTATAAGAAAGTATTTTAATTGACTGTTTCTTTGCTCCAGTGCAAAGTTTCATAAGAAAAAGTGGTGAAACAAAAGTTAAAGTAAATATTTGAGTAAGAAAGGATATTCAATAGAAGTGTAAATAAAGAGTGGTTTATGTTCTTAAAAAACTTTTATTGTTCCCCTATGAAATAGCAAGAGCAAACTTTGCACAGTTGCAAACACTTAGTCAATCTTGTCTTAATTTGTCAACAAACTCACCCCATATTTTCTGGCACTGCCTGGCTGAGCCTAAGGTGGGAAAAGTTTATCACTAACTGGATTCTAAATATAAAAAGCAGCAATAATACAGCATATTCTGTTATAAGCATCCATTATATGGAGGTCTAAAATGCACTTTCAAATAAACAATACCTTGATGTCAATGGGAGAATTGTGTAGAAAATTCATGCATTGAACATGTTCAATCCTCATGTTCAACTCTACTGTTCTTACCTCGTCATTTAGAAGGAGATTCTTTGGGAGGGAGATCAAGTCACCAAGCTGTGGAGACAGAGACACAGATAAACACCAAACACATCAGTTAGTTTCATGGCTCACAGAGACACCATAGAGACGTTAAAGAGAGGGACCAGAGATGCTGCTGTACCAGGACTTCCTTCCATCCCTGTTGCACCCGGATGTAGAGTTTGCCTGTGGTGAAGCTTAGGGTCCCCTCGCTGCTGTCTATCGTCTGTTGCATCATGACCTCTCTGGAAGGAAACTTCTTCAGCTAAAAGAAAAACATAGAGAGAAATACATTATTAGAATGGAACGAAGTATAGGAATATAGTCATTGTTGGGGAGACCCTGGCCAGAGAGATTGAGGAAAGGACAGCAATATCTAGCATGTCAGGGGTTATTTGATGACGTGATGGAGCTGACGTGATAATGTAACAGGCATGACATGATGTAACAGAGGTGACAATTTGATGGTATGATGGGAAGACATTATGACATGATGGGGCGGATATGTGACGGCGTAACTGAGGGGACAGACTGACTGACCATGGCAGAGGTCCCAGGAGGTCCAACAGGGCCAGTGGGGCCTGGTGGCCCATGGATGGTCACAGCTAGATTAGAAAAATGGGAGACAAACACAACGGTAACATTTTATTATGCGATGCTAGTCAGCATTTTATTCTATACGGAAAATTTCAGAAAGGGTGCCACAAGTCTTACTTGAGCCAAATCGAGAGGGTTCTCCGGGGGGTCCGGGAGGCCCTTGGGGGCCTTGAGGGCCAGGTCTCCCATACCCAGGAGTACCAGGAGACCCCGGAACGCCTGGATAGCCACGGGGCCCCATAACAGTTTCTCCTTTGGGGCCCTGAAACAAACCCAGTGCTTTAGCAGATATCCATCTCCAGTATCTTTACATTGAATTAATTAATGGAACATGGTGACCTATTGAACCCCATGACGCTGTGTGGTTATTTAAATGCAGCCAGTAGGAACAAATCCCCTATTGTTGCATGCAGCATTTGAACTTGTAAGAATTGGCAAAACAATGTATTATTTTGCACACAACTTGGATTTCCTTTCACGTCAATTCTGCGTTTTGCAAACGTGGCCAAATTCAAAAACCTCATTACTCACACAACCCAAATACCTATCTAGCACACCATCAAAAAGAGGTCATAGACCTCAATAACACCCTCAAATTAACATGACACTGATTATGTACTATCTTATGTGTCTATGTTGTGTCGTGATCCTGTCAGCAATTGTAATTGGTCAAAGCTGTGGTGGGTGGGTGGGGCTTTGGAAGCATATGGTCTCAATGGAAACGGAACTCACCACCAGTCCCGATCTCCCAGGCATGCCAGGTGTGCCCGGAAACCCGGCCTCCCCCTTCTCCCCCTTCTCCCCCCTGTCCCCTTTATTCTCCTGTGGATGTACAGACACGCAGACTGTGAGAGCTCCAGGAAGTAAACAGCACACACATACGCACGCAGGCACTAACACACACAGCACAACCAAATATTCAACTTACCATAGTTCCTTTGGGAAGCATTGTAACTGCAGGAAAAACACATCATCCATTGATTATTAAAGATAATCTAATAATAATTCAAAAGTTATGACATATTATAACATTTTTCTTTACATTAAAAGTAAAACAAAATCATACTGTAGGTAAACAACATCTATCAATCATTCAATCATTCAATCATTCAATCATTCAATCTATCTATCTATCTATCTATCTATCTATCTATCTATCTATCTATCTATCTATCTATCTATCTATCTATCTATCTATCTATCTATCTATC
Source organism: Thymallus thymallus (assembly GCA_023634145.1). NCBI lineage: Eukaryota > Metazoa > Chordata > Actinopteri > Salmoniformes > Salmonidae > Thymallus > Thymallus thymallus. The sequence continues at coordinate 13,389,814 of CM042417.1, read as the reverse complement.
TATCTATCTATCTATCTATCTATCTATCTATCTATCTATCTATCTATCTATCTATCTATCTATCTATCTATCTATCTATCTATCTATCTATCTATCTACAGTTGTATGCAAAAGTTTGGGCACCCCTCTGAGGCTGCATAATAATTTACTCTGTCGTCACAGAAAATGATCACAGTGGCATGCCATTCATTTTCTAATAAAAGCTGAGTACTGGGGTATTGTCCAGACAAAGTTTTTTAGTGTAGCAATATTAAGTTGTATGAAATTAAATCAGATGTGAAAAATAGGCTATGCAAAAATTTGGGCACCCTTGTCATTCTGTTGATTTGAATACCTGTAACTACTTAGCACTGATTAATTGGAACACACAATTGGTTTGGTGAGCTCATTAAGCCTTAAACTTCATAGACAAGTGCATCCAATCATGAGAAAAGGTATTTAAGGTGGCCAATTGCAAGTTGTTGTTCTCTTTGACTCTCCTCTGAAGAGTGGCAACATGGGGGCCTCAAAACAACTCTCAAATGACCTGAAAACAAAGATTGTTCAACATTATGGTTTAGGGGAAGGCTACAAAAAGCTATCGCAGAGATGTAAGCTGTCAGTGTCCACTGTGAGGAACATAGTGAGGAAATGGAAGACCACAGGCACAGTTCTTGTTAAGGCCAGAAGTGGCAGGCCAAGTAAAATATCGGAGAAGCAAAGGCGAAGGATGGTGAGAACGGTCAAAAACAGCCCACAGACCACCTCCAAAGACCTATTTCAACAAGACAACGACCCAAAGCACTGCTCAAAATCTACCCAGTCATTTATGCAGAGGAACAAGTACAATGTTCTGGAATGGCCATCCCAGTCCCCAGACCTGAATATCATTGAGAATCTGTGGGATGATTTGAAGCGGGCTGTCCATGCTCAGCAACCATCAAACCTAACTGAACTGGAGATGTTTTGTAAGGAGGAATGGTTCAAAATACCTTCATCCAGAATCCAGACACTCATTAGAGGCTATAGGAAGCGTCTAGAGGCTGTTATTTTAGCAAAAGGAGGCTCTACTAAATATTGATGTGATTTTTCTGTTGGGGTGCCCAAGTTTATGCACCTGTCTAATTTCGTTTTGATGAATATTGCACATTTCCTGTTAATCCAATAAACCTCATTTCACTACTGAAATATTACTGTGTCCATCAGTTATTTGATAGATCAAAATAAAATTGCTAATCCAAACACCCAATTATTTCTAAATCGAAATCATGGAAATTGACAGGGGTGCCCAAACATTTGCATATGACTGTATCTATCTATCTATCTATCTATCTATCTATCTATCTATCTATCTATCTATCTATCTATCTATCTATCTATCTATCTATCTATCTATCTATCTATCTATCTATCTATCTATCTATCTATCTATCTATCTATCTATCTATCTATCTATCTATCTATCTATCTATCTATCTATCTATCTATCTATCTATCTATCTATCTATCTATCTATCGTGACTCACGTGATGGGGCAGGCATCCCAGGGAAGCCCCTTTCCCCCTTGTCCCCTTTGGTCCCAGTTGGAAGACAGTTAGCCCCCCCTACAGGTCAAATAGGGAATAACAAGTGAGTATTTGGCATTCATACCAGAGAATACAGCACAACAAAGTAATTGCAAATGGATTCATCAAAAGAACACGGCTGCCTGCAAAAATATTAACGCAACCATACTTATCGCCTGAGTCCAAGCAGACAAAACAGAAAGTTAGTCTGTCTCTTCTTTGCAGTCACTAAATAATGATGATCAAAATTGGAAGTACTATCCAAGGTGCAGAATGATGGGTAATTACTCTACTTTTATGCATATTTTCTCAAACAATTTCATACACCATCAAATCAAATATTATTCCTGATTAAAAAATGTTTTTTAAAGCACATCGTGTGCAGGATTCATTCATCGGTATCATCACAATCCAATCCTATGTATTCAATGCAAAGCCTGGTTCCATTGGTGCACAGAAACACTATCCACAGTAGAAATAAGAAAAGGTGAATACAATGGAACACAACTGATATGAATGTATAGGCCTCAATACACACCAAAGCACTGCTCTATCATGGAATGTCATATCCAGAAAGTCCTTCAACTCACCATTTGTTGAGCTCTTAGAACCATTTATCTGCAAAAGTGAAACAAAACATGTTGAAAGACATGAGACATATTGGATTTCTCTAAGCAGGAACAAGATCAGGGCTTATGAAAGGAACAAACAAAAAACATTTTACATGATGAACAAGATGAATCCCAGACAGCTATTATACTGTATCGCAAGTATATAATTATTTCATATTATATGTTGAGTTCACAGCAGACGAGTTAATCTATCTGTAACAAAATGGAGGGTTAGACGGATGAACAAAAAGAACATCTAAAGCATGCCAGTGACCACCACCACCCTGGATGAAAGATTATTTTTCAAGATGGCCACCATGAAAGACAGGAGATGCCAATCACACTTGGCTCATCTTACTTCTGAAAGACCGTACATAGTACAAGTACATTCATTTGGTTATGTTGTATTTTAGAACACTATTATCCTGGTATTTACTACAAAATTACATGGTTATACAATCTGAATGGAATTCTTGGAAATTACCACACGTCTCAACAAATACCAGGCAAATACATACTGCAACATAAACTGTTAACATTAATTGCTTTTGTTTTAACACTAGTGCACATGCTAATAATCTAAATGTTATAATTTTCATCAATGTTTAATATTCAATCTTGGGGAACATCCTGCATTTTGTTAGTGTCTTCCCCATGAAACACCAACCTATGGAAGAGCAAACCCACACCACATGACCACCATGTCCATATGACATGCAGCATGCTAGGAGATATCCTCTATTCACGCCTGGAATAGGTTAGGGACCATGGATGCAACATGCACATTCCCCTTTTATGATGGAGAAGTGAGGAAAGATACTACACAGATTGAACAAGTGTGAGACAGAGATACAAAGTGTTTGTGTGTGTCTATGAGTGAGTGAGTGAGTGAGTGAGTGGTTGAGAGTGAGAGTGAGAGTGAGAGTGAGAGAGAGAGAGAGAGAGAGAGAATGAGTAATGGAAAGAGTGAGTCAAAGAAAAAGTATACTCCACAGAGACAAACAGGCCTGAGATCAGCCTGCCCACCGCTGTGCTGTCAGTTACTTACGGTATTTTTGCAGTGTGGCCTGGGAGGGATGGGAAAAACTGTCTTCAAAAAACAGGAGAACAAGAGGACAGTGAGCACAGGACAGCTACAATACCTGACGATGACATGGACAAACATGGATATAGGAAGGGAGTAGAGGAAGGCAGGGGTCATACTTACTCCTTTGGGGCAGTTGAACATTCCGGGACGTCCTGGGGGTCCGGGAGGGCCAGGGGGCCCCTGAGAACAGAGAGAGAACAAAAAAAGAGAGATAGAGAGGAAGAGGAAAATTTGAGGTGAATGGAAAACATACTGGTTCAGAAGTCCATTTCACATCCACCTTGGAGTGATCAAGGTCCTTCTGAATCACTCACCCACAAACCTTCATAGTGAAACATCCCTTGATCTGCATACATGGACTTATGACCACAAGGGCTCTGCCCTATTGTCTCCTATTTGAAAAGTTTCAAATTGGTAGAACTTTTCTCTCATGCTCTATAAAGAACTGCCCATCAAACTAGCTAATTTCTATTTTTTTAATCTTGGAAGATTCCCCCTCCCCCGCTCCTCTGCCCCCACGCGAACACGCACTGCACTCGTCCTCCTGCTGATGAATAAGAAACTACCGCCACCTAGCTGTAGTACGAGTAATGGCACATTGGCTACTTTTTGAAGTAGCCAATGTAGAAATGTTTTTTTGAGATCGGTGTGGAAGAACGTGACTGGCCTGCACAGAGCCCTGAACTCAACCCCATCGAACACCTTTGGGATGAACTGGAATGCCGACTGCAAGCCAGGCCTAATCGCCCAACATCAGTGCCCAACCTAAATCATTATCTTGTGGCTGAATGGAAGCAAGTCCCTGCAGCAATGTTCCAACATCTAGTGGAAAACCTTCCCTGAAGAGTGGAGGCTGTTATAGCAGCAAAGGGGGGATCAACTCCATATTAATGCCCATGATATTGGAATGAGATGTTTGACGAGCAGGTGTCCACATACTTTTGGTTTGTGTAGTGTATTTTTACAAAATTGATACTTGGAGTAAACTATTGCTATAATATAGTCAAAAATAATAGTCAATTATTTTGCAATATGTAATTGTATAAATGTTTTCCCCCCATCACTAGTTAAGAGTAGTTACATTGTTACAACAGCATAGCTAACAATTAGCTAGCTAATGTAACAAGTTAGCTGATTTACATAATCTACATTCGTTATGATCAGCTGATAGCTGATATTTTTGCCCTCTCTGTGAACAGTAGGCAAGGTTGTTTTTGCACACACGAAAAAAGGCCTATGTCGGAAATAAATTGGTTGAAATTTGGCTACATGTCAGGCTCTGGCCATAGAGAAGCCTATTTGCTTCTCTATGTAGCTATGGTCAGAGTCTGACAGTGTCTTTCTTTTCTGTTTCTGTGTGGGTTTTGGGTTGGATCCCTAATTAGAGGCAGCTGCACCGCATTGTCTCTAATTAGGGATCCTATATATGTTTGTCTGTCCTTCACTCTGGTGTGGGTCGTTGTCGATGTATTTCGCAGTCACGGTGAAAGTAAGTGGTGCTGTTGTTACGTCCGTTCATTCGTGTTTGTTTTGAGTACGTGACGTTTTGTACATTGTTTGTTTGTTTCTGTAGTTCGTCATTCGTTTTGTTTATATACAAAGTATATTATTAAAATGTCGAACTACTATCCCTGCGCTGCGCCTTGGTCATTCCCACACCCACAGCGTGACACTACATGAGCAGTAGAGAATGATAAATGTAAGGAATGTGAAATTTGTCTACATGAGCAGTAGAGAGAGATTTATGGGTAAATTTTAAATTATTATATTTTGCACCTGCCCCTCCAGAGCTCTGTGCACGGCCCTAACCACAAGTACATAAGGTCTGATTGGTCAGCCAGTTAAACCAACAATAAAAGTGAAGTCTAAGACACCACAGCACATGGACGGACCTGAAAAACAAACAAACTGTTGCTTCATCGCACACTGAGGATGGGCCAGGGACTTCTGACACATGTTGAGGAAAGATGTCTTGTTAAACGTCAACAAAAGCTATTTTGTTTACGGGATTCTTTCAAGTACCCGTCGATAAATAAGCTGGTTGTTTTCATTGTATGTTGGGGTTGTCTGGGCACTGTTAAACAACTAACCCCAATAACAACGTTGGTGACAGACAGTCAACCATGCAGTTCATGGGCCATGTGTGGTCTAAGTCTACTATTTGGTGGCGGCTGAGTTGGAATAGAAAGGAATGGAAAGTGGCAAGGCACCAAACAGCTGCAGTATCGTTTGGCTCTGGCTAGGGGGCGCCACCTTCAGATGGCTCTAGTGCAGTGGTTCTCAAACCTTCGTGACTATGACCCATCTAAAGAGGGAGGGAAGGAGAGAAAGGGATCAACTTACGGACACAACCACAGCGTCTCCTCGGTCTCCTTTATACCCACTTATTCCAGGACGACCCTGTAGCGAGAGACACACCACATCATCAAATGCATTGGAGTGATATGATCATACCCTGTAGTGCTGTGTATTTGTCTAACCCAATGGAGTGCCCTTGGGTTTGAAAAAGGCACTAGATGTGAATAAAACATATTCTTACTGCTATTGTTATCATGTGTAGCCTACAATGTTAAAGAAATGGCTCAAATCGTAATGTGAGTTACTGTACTTACCGGACGACCAGGATAGCCATATTCTCCTTTGGGCCCTACTGGCCCAATGGGACCCTGTAAAAAACAAAAACAAAGCAACCTTTGAGGGACCAGAACTGTTTCCCTTTGTATTTCACTCCTCAGCAGGTGCACTGCGGATGAAGATACATCACAGGTCCGTAGTACGCCTGAAAATATGCATTGGCTGGATAGGGGGCCCAGAAGCAGGCCTGTATGTGAGTATGGACTTGGCCTGACAAAAATGTTCCAAACACATTGAATGAAAGCAGCTGCGGCAACACAAAGAAGGGTTTAGGGGGGAGGGAGATTACTCCAAACTCAGTGTAGGGAACAACAACAACACACAGAGAGCTGTATTGGCAACATAACACACACATGCACACGAGAGTCAGTTGTTTGTTCCACGTCCATTATCGAAATGAGAAACTAATAAAGTCTTACCATCACGCCAGCTGGTCCAGGTACACCACAATCGCCCTGCGAAGGAGTGAAGAAACAAAGTGAGCGTCTGACATAACTAGAGCCCAGGCAGCCAATGTGAACTTTGACCCAGGAAGTAGTGTGTGTGTGGAAGACTTACCTTGATCCCTTTGGGCCCCTGTGGCCCTGTGAGTCCAGACATCATAGACCCATCAGCGGCAATCATGACCCCTGGCTCACCCTTCTCACCCTGCACACACACACACACACACAATAAGATGATTTGAATACTGTAAATACACTTGCAGTCAGATTACAAACATGCACACGCACGCACACACACACACACACACACACACACACACACACACACACACACACACACACACACACACACACACACACACACACACACACACACACACACACACACACACACACACACACACACACACACACACACACACACACACACACACACACACACACACACGGGGTAATGTGCAGCACATGCATGTTGAAGCATCTTGAGCCCCTCTCAGAGAAAGGATAACATTAGATAATAATCTCATTCATGTTGTTCCATGGACCTAGACTGAATCAGTTGTATATTGTCTATGGCTGCACAGTCTGGAGCACATTAGCAGGCGTTTACACATCAATAGTGTGCAGCAACCGGGATCATAGCTTTAATCATGAGCACTGGTGTTTAGTTTCACACGCTTTTAATTGATTGGAATCCAAAGGGCTTTGAGCCTGTATATTAGATGTTCATTCAATCGTCTTCGGAAAAGGCCCCTTAGCAGGTTATGCTATAGTAAACCCTGCTATAGTAAACCCTGCTATAGTAAACCCTGCTATAGTAAACCTTGCTATAGTAAACCCTGCTATAGTAAACCCTGCTAGAGTAAACCCTGCTATAGTAAACCCTGCTATAGTAAACCCTGCTAGAGTAAACCCTGCTATAGTAAACCCTGCTAGAGTAAACCCTGCTATAGTAAACCCTGCTATAGAAAAACCCTGCTGTAGTAAACCCTGCTATACTAAACCCTGCTGTAGTAAACCCTGCTATAGTAAACCCTGCGATAGTAAACCTCTAGAGTTCTTAAACCCAAAACAAAGACAGATAACACAAATACTAAACATACCTTTAGGCCTGGAGGCCCCATGATACCTGCCATCCCCAAGTCCCCCTTTGGACCCCGCGGCCCCTGGGAATAATCATAGTGAGTGAATAAAGAATGTATGAATCATTTAAATAAATAACTAAATTAATTAATTAAAACACAGAGACTGAAACAGACAGCTACAGTGTCTCTCTCTATCAGTATGTACCTGTCCGAATGCACTGTATAAAGTTTGCACTGTCAAGTTCATGCCAGAAGTGTGGGCCACATACTGTATATTTTGCAATAGAGAAAGGACAGACATGATACCATGGTAACCTACCAACAGATCCTCTCAGCAGCAAGAGAGAAAATCTGATTTGTTTTTACTATCGGTCAGTTATTCTCCCATACAATAAACAACAGTCTGTTTCAAGGAATTATCTAACAGTTATGTACCAAGGAATCCAACAAACTTAACTACACCCTGTAGAATTAACCTCCATATCAGTCACAGATAAATACATCAACATGCTTCTCTTATAAGCTGGACCTAATTGTCCGTGGGACACACAAACCACTTTTTAATGACCACACAAGACAGATATCATTACAACCATTTCTCAACCTAATTACTATGGGGAGCGAGTACGCCGAACCCAAAACAATATAAAATGAGTTCTGTCATGTTATCTTGTTAATGCAAAAAACTGATAGACCACAAAGGCCATTTAAAGAGCACCACGAGTACAATTGTAATCTGAAAAGATATTAACTGAAGTTAACAATGTGTTGCTCTGTGACCATTTTAGGGGTGCACTTGCTTTAACTCTCGCCTGTGAAATGCTTTGTGTCACTGTTGACACACACACAGACACACACCACAAGCCTACTCACCCTGGGCCCCTGAGATTCCAGCACTCCTGAGAAGTTAAACACACCCTCTGTATCGTTGAGCAGGAGCTGAGGAGGACAGAGAGGAGAAGCGGTAACATCACTATCTACATCCACATTAAAACTGTCCCATCTGAGCTCATCAGTAGGGGTGATAACAATGTAATGTGTAACACTTGTAATTGCTCTAATAACAGCTACAGTGTAATTACCGAATAAGATTAGCCAATAAAATGAGCCTCCCGAAACTGAGATTACTGTCCCCGTACAGAAACACTCCTTAACCCCTAGGCCCTAGCCCCTAGATCCTTCATGAGGATCTCTTCATGGTTGATCCACTTACATCCTGGAGGTTGATGACTGGTCCTGGAGGCCCGGGAGGTCCTGGAGGGCCGGGGAAACTGAGGCCTTCCTGACCTCTCTCTCCCTAACACACAGAACATAGAACACAGGGTTAGAAGAACTAAAAACAGGGCCAGCTTGGTTGGCTCAAGAAAGCCAGTGGAAATCGATGGTCTCATTAACATATTGACATGAATGGAGTCAGCAGGAGTGATTCTGTACCTTTGGTCCCATATCACCCCTGTCACCCTTCGCTCCCTGCATGGAAGAAAGGGCAAACACTATAATGACAAAACATATCTGAGACCTGAGACCGTTTTATGATGAACCTACAACAACAAAAGTAAAGGTTATAAAGACAGATTAGAATATTTTAAAATCAAAAGAAATTCAAAATAAAAGGCAAATAATGGAGCGAGATTGAATTGGGTAGTAAAAGGCAGTAAAGGGCAGTAAAGGCAGTAAAGGGCAGTAAAAGGCAGTAAAATGCAGTAAAAAGGCAGTGAAAGGGAGGTGAAGTACTGACCGTGTGTCCTGACAGTCCGTCCAGCCCAGAGGACCCTGCTGCTCCTGGAGCACCAGGCTCCCCCTAGAGGAACAGAGAGGAAATTGATGTATTTAATTATTAGGATCACCATTAGCTGTTGCTCATGTAGCAGCGACTCTTCTTGGGGTCCACACGAAACATAAAATATGACATTATTCAGAACATTAATAGACAAGAACAGCATCAATTTAAAATAAGCTGGTTTTTAGATCCGTTTTAGATGCCAGTGAGTGACCAACCCACACAGCATAGCCCAAAATTGAGGAACAATCCCAACTAACTACCTCATCTGTGTACCTATAATAGTAGACCTCATCAATGAGTGAGACTTCAACAAATATTTGTATCTTTACGAGGAGATTGTAGGTGAATTACTCTTTCATAGGGAATTTCACCAGGTCATAGATGCTTAATGCTTTGGGAATTGCTGGACTAGGGGAAAGAATGGGAAAGATTGGAATTACTGTCATTAGTTTACATCAGACAAACTTAGATTTTGGGGTGATCCTTCCCTTTAATGCTATCTGAACTTTCTCTTTAATGCTAGCTGATGTCTCTATAAAGGTGGTGGTGCTGGTTCATGTCAGGTACAGTGCCTGAGACCTGTCAGAGAGGAATTGATTGGAAATTAGCAGGCTAATAGAAAGCACATGGTGGGGAAAACTGCACTTCCTCTGAGAAGATGAATGGGAACCAGTTGAGTAGAAAGGGGACCAACCTTTACTGCTACACCAGGAAGCCCGTCCTGCCCGTCTTTGCCCTATGAAGGAGAAACAAAATGGCCGTCAGTATGGGAACCTTTTACTGGTATGTAGAACCACATATTCTGACAATCCACTAGCACATACCAAATAGAAATTAACACAAGAACATGCACACTCACAACAAATACCAACATAGTTAAGGTTTATGCAGGGCAGTGAAAGCTTTACAGCCACATACGCATCAGATTATTTCATTCTTAGAACCACTTGAAGCACATTATAAGTGTTGCAAGATTTCAGTCCTATGATCTTATGAACCTGTACACTTGACTGACTGTGATTAATATGATTCAGACTTTAAGTGGCATGCAGTAGGATGTGTGCAGTAGGACGTGAGCAAGGGGCCTTTCTAGATAAGGAGGTGTTTGAAACAAGTGAGTCACACTTCACACCAAGGATGTAGTACGTGTAGACATTCTAGCAGATACACTACTATGTGTCTAGCGGATACACTACTGTGTGTCTAGCATACATTTGATGTCAGTTTAAAGTGATGTCAGGTTGAAGTGTGTTTTTGAAAGCAGCTGCCTCTCGTAGTTAGCATTTAGCAGAGTCAATTTGTATTGTATTAAAAAATGACTGAGAGGTACACAGAGTAAGCCCACTGTGTCAGTGATATAAGACATGAGGACCTACAGTACCTTTGGTCCTGGAGGGCCAGGTTTCCCAATAAGACCCTGTGGAAAGCACCAGGTAACAATGATTGTTAGTATTAATCATACAAATGTTCATATGTATATCAATCTTATAAGCAAAATGGTGTCCCAGCAGCTCCATATAGAAACCACTCTTTGTGTTCTTACCTGAGTGCCTCTGGGTATCTCTGCCCCAAAGCCACCATGTGTCCCAGACCCCTCCATGTCCTGTAAACATCATTCAGTCAATGACAACTGGTGTGTGGTGATGAGCCCTCTGGCACAAAATGGCTGCCGAGCATCACTAAGGTGGGTGCTACACATTGGTGATGTATAGTGCGAGTCGTTGTCCCCATCCCTCCCAACATACATGTAAATAACTTTAAAGTTTTATAATAATACAACCCACTATCTTTGTTATGAGAACAGTATTAGTTATCCTTCATTTCAAACAGCTTGAGAATAAGCTAAAAGGTGTAAAATATGTTGTTGACCCTCTGACAGACAGGAGAGCTGAATGAGTGAAATCATACCTCCAGGTCTAAGCTGAAGCCCCGTCCTGGGGGTCCCGGTGGCCCAGGAGGGCCCCTCAGGCCTGGCTTCCCCTCTGGGCCCTCTGAGCCAGGCAAACCTGGGAACCCTGCAGCACCTTCCTCCCCCTGGGAGAGAGAAATACAATGGCTCAGTCTAAAAACCACCTCAAGCAGCATACATTATTACAACGTTTGTGTTTGCAGATGTGAAGGAACTGGATGGGTGTAAGTATTATGGAGGGGGCTCCCACTAAACCCATTGGAAGGTGGAGGCATCACAGTAGTTTAGGCCTGTGTTATTTCTTCAGATCTGAAAACGCTGATGGGGGAGTGGCTAGGCCTAGGTATTGTTTTCGGACCATGGAGTGAGTCTTCTATATATTTGGTTTGGGTTATTAACAGTAATTATCACTTGATTCACATGTGGGGAACAACTGTGTTTGGGTTTGAATAGTGGCGAAAGATCGTTGTGGTTTTTAGGGTCGGGGAGTGATGGAGGAGCGTGACCCGGACTTTACCTTTGGTCCAGGTATTCCGCTCAGACCCGGCTCACCCTGTCAAAGAAAATCAATGTTTCAATCAAATTAAACCAATCAAATTAAACCAATCAAATTGAAGCACTTTTTTCATCAGAGGGAGACTGTCTTGAGATGATAGATTCTACACAATCAATACACAGGATATCAGAGGTCTACATCCATCCGTTGTACCTTCTCTCCTCTCTCGCCTGCTGGTCCAGGGTCCCCATCATGCCCATCAACCCCCTGGGAGATAGAACAATCACTTAGATTAGATGTGTTTTCCGTAATGTATTTCTGTCCAGTATGGGATCATTCCAGTTGTCAGATTGTATTTAGCTGTGAAGTGTCTGATCTGACAGCACAGAAAGACAATATACTGTATATTTAGTCCACCTGCTAATTTAGAAATAATGAATCTATTCAGAAAAGCCAGAACTCAATTCATAGTTTCAACAATGATAACTGAGATGCAATAAATGTCCTGTAAGTAAGCCATTCACACAGTTAGTCAAAAGGCAGTTTTCCCCAACGATGCAGATAATGGGATAATGGAAGAGACCATGTTTCATAAGAAGCGTCTAGCTGCAGTCAGAAGCCATTAGCTCACAGAGTCAAGATTACATTGCTGCTTCATCGCTTCTTAACCTTTAACCTTTCCACACTAGACTTGTAATATCTTTGTCTCCACCGGTCCATTGGATAACGGTCTTACTGTACTTTGTGAATCGTATCGTGAAACAAATTTAAAAATGTTTCTCAACAGATTAAGTGAGAGATTATTGGCCTGGACAATAATATTCCATAATCTGTCATTTAGAACAGATTAAAATGTCATGAGGTTGGATTAGGCAGTTGAGCAATATCTCACCACTGGGAAAGTAGGCATAAACACTGCCAAATCCCATGGAAATAGATTGCGATGTGTTGTGGAAAGATGACTGTGAAATCCCTGTAGTTCACCAAAGAGGAGGTTGATTGGAGTACATGTTGGGGTGGATTTGACACATAACAGCCATGTAGTTTGATGAAAAAGTCAAACAGTGTGTAGCTATAGTATTACATGCTGTCTGGAGCATAGCCAAGTAATCAGGGGTCTGCCCGAATCGGCCTTAACCAGAGATCTAGGATCAGATTACCCAACCAGCTACCTCCGATTCTAACCCTAACCATTACGTGGCTGAAAAAAAGACCTGACCCTATATCATCGGATAATGCAAACTTTGACCTACTCTGTTAAATACAAAGGGTTGGAATTCCCATAGTGCTCTGTGATCACGGTCTCACTAGGCTTTGAACAGGCGAGATATCTGAGCTGTGTACATGTTCTGAGGACAGCAGGCCAGGCCAGGCAGCTTGTAGTGCGTGGCGCAGGCAGGCTAGACCACACAAAGAGAGAGGGACGAAAGAGACGCTGGCTGGGGTTGTGTTTACTGTAGCAGTTTGGCTAAGAGACTGGGTGACACACACAAGAACTGGTGTGTGAGTGATGTCACTTCTGCTTTCCTTCTAGATTGATTAACAGACATGCAACAATATTAAAACGCCCCTATTCTTTCATGTTTACAAAAGCAGGGTTTTACACACCAGTATAGGGGTTTGACCCTATTATATAACCACATCAGTCGTTAACAATCTTAACTGTTAATAATTGAAAGTCAAATTCCAATGTACTTTTTGAAACAGTTACAAATAAATATTTGCTTCCATGCCTCTGTCTACATCCCTCCTTCCCACAGTAAAAATATTACCGCAGGTCAGAAAGCATCATTTCCACTACAAGTTGTCAAGGCCAGGTTGGTATCATGAGGGTCCAGCTCCATGGTGACCTCACCATATCAACAGCTACTCTGGGTCCCTCAATCGCCCATTCAATCATTCACATAAACATTGGGCCTCCAGAACGTTCTGGCCTTAAGCAAACTGTACAAATTGCAGGGTTGCATGGGAATTATACGTTATCCAAATGGTTTCCAGGCATCTCTTGTCATGTAGCGGTCAGAGATTTGTTAAAGCTGTGCTGGGCAGCAGAAGGGATTGCTGTAAGGTTGTCTGAAGGTTGCCACTGGGTTTGACAAATCTTTGGCAGACACCTGGAGTTCCATGCTGTTGATTATCTGGCAGCGCTTTGTTCTCATGCACACACACACACACACACACACACACACACACACACACACACACACACACACACACACACACACACACACACACACACACACACACACACACACACACACACACACACACACACACACACACACACACACACTTTGTTCATGGTTCTGCAGCACACAGAGTACGCAAAAGCAGAGATGCCTGGTGTTAAGAAACATGGGGAATGAAGTGAAGTTGTGGGGGAAATTATGCCTTTTTGGCCCATCGGTTCAATGACCAGATAGGACCAGAGCTTAATACCTCTCCAGAACCAGACCCAGATCCAAACCCAGAACCAGAGCCACTAAACCAACCCAGCATCACCTGAAACAGAGGCCAAATGTAAAAAGGGACTGAAACACCAACACAGAGTTTAGTTGTCTAAAATACAGTTTTAGAAGTCTCTTTCAAATGTGAGTTGGAATGTACCAATGCTGACCTCTCCACAGGGTGTGTTATAACAGCTGCTTAATTGGCCCTTAGATTTAAAAGTGATAGATGCATGGCGCCATTTTACCACTCACTGGCTTTAACAGTATAAGTGAGAGTGACAGAGTTTCAGTAAAGTGTTTGGTGACTCACAGGCAGTCCCGGTTTACCCATCTCTCCATCCTTCCCATCTTTCCCGGGGGCCCCAGGGGCTCCAGGTGATGCAGATAGGCCCTCAGACGAACCTGGGGGGCCAGGCAGCCCTGGAGGACCCGGTGGACCAGGAGGACCCTGCATAAATAAAATAAATAATATTAACATTAATGCTAACAAATAGCATGACTGTCATAACCCATAAATGCTAATGCTAACTGTGTCTATCCAAATGTTCTTTGTGGCTGTAGTCAGAGCGCAGAACAAAAGTAGATGGATTCTAGGGTTTTGAAAAAGACTCACTGTCATAATCTCTGTGTCGCTGTCAAAGTCCTCAAAGCCTGAACCGTCCACACCATTCTGCAAACCACATCAATTTACAATGAATCAATGAACTGATGAATCAATCAAACGACCAATCAATCAACCAACTAATCCATCCATCCATTAATCCACACATCCAGGGTGGTTCATTCCACTGCGTACCAGGGATCTGGATGAGTTGGGTCGGCCCGGTGGCCCGGGAGGACCGGGGGGACCAGGTTTGCCCACTCCAGGATCACCCTACAGTGGTCAACAACAACAACACACAATGCAGGGTCAAACACAACAACCAACTAGACCAGTGTTTATCAATCCATTCCTAGGGGACGGGACCCTTGGTGGATGATGCATATTTTTGATCTAGCCCAGAACTAATACACCTGATTCAACTAATCGCCAGCCCTTGATTAGTTGAATCGGGTGTGTTGGTGCTCAGATAGATCAAAAATGCGCAATGAAGTAGAGCACTGCTGAACTATTCAGTGACAGTCCCCCATGACCTTGTAGACCTTAAAACCTGCAGGCCACAAGAACGTCATATACCCTCTGTAACAGTGAAAGGAGGTTATACAGTATGTGTTTTTGCACCTTGTCTCCTTTTGGACCAGGATCTCCTGGCAAGCCTGGGAATCCCTGAACTCCATTTTCTCCCTGTGGTAGGAACACAGCAGGTGAGTATTATCAACATGAGAATTGGCTGCTGGTTGAAACATGTAAAGATATCCACATGGGTTGTGTACAGTAATGTTTTCTAACAATGACTAGTGGATTGGCAGGAGTTGGAGATTGGATTCATGTGTGGCTCTTCCTCCTCGAGTTATATCTAATTTCATAAACACAGTGTTCAAAGAGAACATCCACCCCGGTATTCACTACAAAAGTTATGTAATCTCTTCTGAAGCACCTTTACGACTCACAAGGCTGTGTGCACACATGCAGACACACACACACACACGCAGACACACACACATATGCAGACACACACACACACACACACACGCAAACATGTAGATGCACACAAACACACAGAACCCCGCACAGATGTTCCACATGTAAGCAGGACCAATATCCCGCCCCACAGAGGTCAGGACCTGGGCTTCAGAGATAATCAAGCCCACAGGTGGGTAGGTGCTCTCGTTACACCAATCAAAACGCACAGAACAGATCAAAAACATCTAGAGAGACCAGTGTAGAAGATCATCTCTCCATCACTCATCTCTGATGTCCACTCATCTCTGCATCTCAGTGCAAGAGGTGTCACTACAGTCCCTGGTTCGAATCCAGGCTGTATCACATCCGGCCGTGATAGGGAGTCCCATAGGGCGGCATACAATTGGCGTCGTCCGGGTTTGGCAGGGGTAGGCCGTCATTGTAAATAAGAACTTGTTATTAACTGATTTGCATAGTTAAATAAAGGTTACAATTAAAAAATTATATATACAAAAATTTAGACTACTGTTAGAGTTGGATGCACAATGACTAAACTTTCCTCATTTTTGTAAAACATTTCTAAATCACTATATCCCACTTTCCTTCATAATTGGCTAAGACTGGGACTGGGTCTGGTGCACATGTGTGAGGTATTGGCAGGTTGTGTGTGTGTGTGTTTCACAGGAGGCTGTTGAGGGGAGAACGGCTCATAATAATGGACGAACTGGAGTGAATGGAATGTCACGAAACGATGTGTTTGATACTATTCCGCTCCAGCCATTACTACGAGCCTGTCCTCCCCAATTTAGGTAGCCCCAACCTCCTGTGGTGTGTGTGTCTGGTTGTGTGTGGTTGTGTGTCTGTGTGTGTTTTCTGTGTGCCTGGGAAGCTGTGGTGTGTGTATAGTGGAATGAGGATATTTGTGTTCTTGAGAAAGAGGGTGGGAGTCATTGTATATAGCAGGACAACAGGGTCAAGTCTTATGCATTGTGTACTGTAGAGCCTATTGGATGGAGGAATAAAGAAAAATTGTTTAATACACACAGCGTAACGATCTCCAGAGATGTGTGAGTCTAGTAATAAAGTCCTAAGAAAGTCATATTGAACAATGAAACACATAAAGAATACTTACAGGGTTGCCATCTTTCCCTCCACTGCCCTGGAGAACAAAGAAAACAACAATATAAAAGACCCAAAACTATTTATGACCCCATAAACTATTTATAACCCAATAAACAATGTATGACCCCAAACTATTTATGACCCCATAAACTATTTATGACCCCAAACTATTTATGACCCAAACTATTTATGACCCCATAAACTATTTATGACCCCAAACTATTTATGACCCCAAACTATTTATGACCCCATAAACTATTTATGACCCCAAACTATTTTTGACCCCATAAACAATTTTTGACCCCATAAACTATTTATGACCCCATAAACAATTTTTGACCCCATAACTATTTGACCCCATAAACTTACATCAGCTACATCAAAAACTGCCCTTAACCACTGAACAAGATGACAATACAGCCGTCATGGACAATGGCTGAAGGCCTGAAACCACCTAAATAGGCCATTCAAATAGACAATAGCAGATGTTTATAGAGACAGAATTACAGAGAGAACACCAATTGAACTGAACTATATTGGTGAAAAATCTGCCGGGTGGGCCAAAGCCCACAAATAAAAAGAATAGCATGTTCTTGATGTGAGACGTGGACTAGAGAATGCTCTCCTAACGCCTGCCAACTGCCAAGTTCTCACTGTGTTTATTGTGCATTGCGTAGCATGACAATTCAGGCAGGGTGTTGTTCGGTGTTTGGCAGGCACTGTCTAGGAGCCAGAGAGAACCAGAGAACTGTAACTGAGATTTTGCCCAATTACAATGCAGTGCTGATAAACATGACCAATAGGTGGTGAAGGGAGGGGATGTTGTTGTAACAAACAGGCTCTTACTGGCTGGCCGTCATTGCCAGGTGCTCCGGGTGTTCCTGTTGGTCCCGGAGGCCCCTGGGGGCCCCTGGGTCCTGGCTCTCCCTCCCCAGAGGAGCCATCGCCTGTGGGGCTGTGCGGGCCTGGGGGCCCAGGGGATCCAGGGGGGCCGGCTGGCCCTGGCTCTCCTCGCTCTCCTTTCTGACTGGGCGTCTCCTGGAGGGAGAGAGTAGACTCACATTATGAAAGGAAGTTTTAGAACAAGCTAGCAAAGTGTGGTATGTCTGGTATATTGACAATGAATAATGTATTATTGATGGCTCGTCAGGTACTATAGGGTAGGAGTTCTCAAACCTCTCCTCCGGGACCCCCAGCCACTCCATGTATTTGAACTATTGAGCTCGCACACCTGATTCAACTTGTCAACTAATTATCAAGCCTTTGACTAGGTGAATCAGATGAGCTAGTTCAGGACTACAACATAGGACAACCACTGCTATAGGGCAGCTAACACTCTCCAGGTCTTCAGTAGTATTCTATTCAATCTGTCATTCAACTCAAAAAAACTGATACTTACACTTGCTGGTCTATAGGCTGCATCCGCTGTCCGACTTGGTCCTGTGGCCAAAGATACAAACTCATCAATACAAATGTACTCTTTTATGGCTCCGTGCCTCACCATGTTTTACCGCCCCCCCTGGTGGCTCTTCATGTCAATACCACAAGGGATAATAACATGTTCATGCAGTGGATTATCATTTCAAATTATCACTAATAAATGAATTGTGTACAGTCTTCCTCCATGCCTTTCTCTCACCTCTCTCAGCGGTCAGCTCCACGCCCTGACCTGAGTTCTCTTCAGCATCCTCCTCATCATCACTGGGCGATGCCTCTGTGGGAGGGGCGTGCACTGGGGCGATCATTGGTTCCTCTGGCTGAGGGGGTAGGGGGAGAGAGGGAAGAGATTTAAAAGAAGGCATCATTTGAACATACAGCTAGATTCAGGTTCACCATGTTCTGCAAGATTGGTTTTGTCGCGGCCTAGGAAAAGCCTAGAATTTGGAATGTTTATTTTAATTGTTTTGAAGCATTTTTGCTATGGCTTTGCATTTTATATCTAAGAGACCTAAGCATTTGGAATGTTTAGTTAAATTGTTGCCATGATCATTTGTTGCATTTTCAGAATTTACTTTCAATCCTTACTGGGCAAGCAATGGGTGCGTTCGTAAATTCACTCTGGCTGGTACTCCGATTTCAGAGCACTCTCGTCTGAGTGTGCCAGATCGAGAATAACTGATGAATTTATGAACGCTCAACACCCATAATTGTTGTCAGCAGCACAGTTACAGTCACCAACGCTCTGAATAAGATGAAAATAGCCTAACCAGCTCTGCTAGGGCAAGTAAAATGGTCAAAATGAGGTGTTCTCTCATCTGGAAGTAGCTAGCAAGCTAGCCAACGTTAGCCAGTTAGCTTGGGTTCTTGACTGCTGTTAGGTCAGAACGCTCCGATCAACCCTACTCCTCGGCCAGAGCGTCCAGTGTGCGCTATGAACGCTCCTAGAGCGTAATTGCTCTGAATTTACAAATGGACAATCTGACAACACTCTGAATTTACGAAACGACCAGACCGCACTCTGACACTCCAGATTTAATTTACAAACGCATCCTAAATAAGATTGATGACTTTTCTGGTTCCCTGGTGGATTATTTCAGAACTTTATTTGAACAACTCTTGTGAACACATTCTGAACCCAAGGCTTGAAAATGTTTGCCATTGACACCACTGGAAAGTTTGAGCCTGTGATCTTCACCATTGGCAAACAGCGAGAGTAAGTATGATTTCGATGATGTTGCCTCTCCAATGTCTCTGGAGGAGATCTGTTGTGGATTCCAACAAGAGCTGGAATGAAACCCATCATGAGAGCAAACTGTTGAAAAAGACGGATTCTCTGACTGTGGATATTTGTGAAAAGGAGAACAAGTTGAATGAGTTTCAGGACAGAAAGAAGCACTTTTAAAGCAAGAGAGACCAGCTGGTGAAAACGGACAGGTGTGTGGATAGAATGGTGGTTCATGCATACAATGCCACTTTGAGAAAGATGAAAGTACTCAAGAAGAAACAGTCTCCTTGAGAATATTCTGGAACACATGCACATCAAGTATCAGATGATGGAGGCTGGAAAATGAAGTTGGTGGTACAGTAAGTGAAAAAAGGTATGTTCAGTAGCATGTTCAGGTTCAGGTAAGTATTCAGGTAAGTATGTTGAGGTAAGTATTTTGCTAAGTATGTTCAGGTAAGTATGTTCAGGTTAGGTATTCACGTAAGTATGTTCAGGTGTGTATTCAGGTAAGTGGGTCAATCCTACCATGCAGTGCCTTTTCTGTCCTCAGGAAATATCACTTCTTATTTTGTTTAAAATGTGGATTCCAAAAGGCTTTAAAGGGGAATAGAAACACTATGATTGAGAACGCCAGCTAACTGATTTACTTCCTAAAGTGTTTCCATTCCCCTTTAAATTTAAGCCCAGGTGTCCTTTACCTTAGAAAATCAATAATATGCATTTTTATGCATTTTGAATACTTTTTTTCAGTGGATGTAGGTGTTTTTGCCATGTCCCCGTGTGTTATTCATCAACTTCTACGAGACATATAAGCCATAAAATAACATAACACATTCAGGAAATGTCATTATTTGTTTGGTGGGAAAACAACAGTGCAAAGCTAAATGAACATAAACACTCGGTTTGATCTATTTTTTCATGTTAGTCTGTTTGTCTCACTTATACATGTCCACTCTGTTAGGCTAAATTATAGAGACAATTTATAAAAATTTAAAAATTTAAAAATACATTTCATATAGTACTTAAATCCTCTTCAAGTGTTTACCATTATGCTATCTTTTCTCAATCACCCATGGCGCTATGGCTAATTTTAGGCTCCAAATGCCCACCCTGTTAGGTTCTACCCTGTTAGGATTATGCAATAACCGTATGGGATTGTGCACCTTACTAAGGTCAACAACAGGTCAGGGGGTCTTTCCAAGGGTCTGGAAGTCAGCCATCATTAAATCAGATGACCCTGCTGACATGAGTAACTACAGGTCCATTAGTATACTACCGGTTGTGTCGAAGGTTGCTGAAAAGTGTGTAGCAGAGTAACTGATTGCCCACCTCAACAACAGCCCCTTCACATTACACTCCATGCAGTTTGGCTTCAGGGCAAAACACTCCACAGAAACGGCCAACCGCTTTCTTCTGATGGACAAAGGGGGCGTTGTTGGGGCTGTATTTCTAGACCTAAGGAAAGCTTAGATAGGTAGGTAGGTAGGTAGGTTGGTAGGTAGATACTTTATTGATCCCTGAGGGGAAATTACTTTGTCAAGCAGCTACAAAAATCTGGAGTGCAAAAAGCTATAGAAACGCTTTGCATAGTATGAGTGAATGACTGAATATGTACACTATACATTGTTATAGTGTTAGGTGAAAAAAATATACAATTATTGCATGTTGGTATAAAAAAATAAACTATACAGGTTAACTATACAGGTCGATGGCAGAGAAAGATACTTAAATAGCTAAATGCGTGTATGATATAAGTGAGGGTAATAATAGTTAACTTAATATACAGTCTGGTTAAATGTACAGGTAAATTAATATTTGCATGGTTACATTAACTGTAGAGTCCTGTAGAGGGTGGGTGACGTTGTCCATGATGGCAACGACACCCACCCTCTGCATGCCATGGTTATGACGCAGAGGAGCACTTTCAGTCACAGACTGATCCCACCACGGTGTGCATTTAGTATATCGAATGTGCAATACGTGCATTTATCTGTAATTAACCCTGTTCTAAGGACTGTAGTTTAAGGGAATTAGTATTATTACCCTAAATTATATCATTGGCACATTTAGCTATTTAAGTATCTCTTCCTGTCATTTACCTGTACAGTTAATGTAACCATGCAAATATTCATTTACCTGTACATTTAACCAGACTTCTCTTCACCACCTCCTCTAGAGTGTCAAGGTTAATCCCAATAACAGAGCTAGCCTTCCTGATTATCTTATTTACCAGAGAAGCATCACCGACCTTTATGTTGGCGCCCCAGTACACCACTGCAAAAAATATGGCACTGGGCACCACAATGCCTTGAGATGGATGAAATGGCAGAACCCAATGTGTCAGAGTTAGCAATGAGCTGTCGCCCACTCTCAGCTATGACGTGGGCGTGCCCCAAGGGTCAATACTGGGGCCCCTCCTGTTCAGCCTGTACATTAATGATCTGCCTTCTGTCTGTACTGGGTCTATGCAAAACTGTACTTCAAAACTGTACTTCAAATCTATGATACTCCCCCACTTAACATTAAAACCCATTCAGTATGTCTACAAACAGGCTCTCAAGGTGCTTGATAGAAAGCCCAATAGCCATCATCACTGTTACATCCTCAGAAAGAATGAGCTCCTGAGTTTGGAAAATCTTGCACAATACACTGACACATGTCTTGTATTCAAGATCCTAAATGGCCAGGCTCCCCCTCCACTTAGTACTTTTGTTAAACAGAAAACCCAAATCCATGGCACCAGATCCACAAGATCTGCCCTGAGAGGTGACTGTATAGTTCCCTTAAGGAAAAGCACTTTTAGTCAATCTGCTTTCTCTGTGAGAGCATCCCATGTCTGGATCACACTTCCATCAGGCACACATAACAGCACCACCTATCGCCCCTTCACAAAAAACATTAAGACATGGCTAAAGGCTAATCTGACTTGTGAACACAATCCCCAGCTGTGTATTGCCGCTTTCCACGTTGTCTGTAGCTTGTGAGGTGTGGAAACGCTGTTGCTTTTACGTATTTCGTTGTATTTCGTATTTTTTTGCTTTTTGTACTATTGCTCTGTCTGTGTGCTGCGTGTTGCTTGTTCTACGTTGCTCTGCATGTTCTCACTGCTCATTGTTTGTCTGCATTGCAATTGTTTTTAATAACCTGCCCAGATACTGCGGTTGAAAACTAGCCGGCTGGCTAAGACCAGCACTTTTACTGAAACGTTGATTAACGTGCACTGTCCCTCTAAAAATAATAATTGTTGGTGGTATAATATAGTAATTGTAGTAATGAAATGGTCAACATTTAAAACTACACATTTACAACTGTGGCAGTACTGTGGTGTTATAAAATAATTTGATGTAATTTGATCCTGTGGTTTTGATTGTATGTCCTTTTTGTATTATGTCCAATATGTTTTTTAAATAAATGATTAAATATGCTCTACCAAGGTTTTCCAGCTCACAGCTTTGACCTACTACAGTAGCAATGTTGGGCTATTGTAATTCAAACAATGTGTATGCAGGTTGCTTAGGATACAAATCTTCTGAAACTGCCTAATTCACACTCTTTTCCAGGATGGGACAGGGGTGCTGCATGGTGTGTTTCCTCGCCTTCTCTGGCTCACAGCTTATGGATGTGGACGTGTGTGTATGTGTGTGTGTATGTGTGTGTGTGTATGCATGTGTTTATGTTTGCATTTGTATGTGTGAGCATGCATATGTGTGTATGAATGTGTTTGTGTGTGTGTGTGGGCTGACTGACCAGGAGCCTTGCCAACTAAGGAGCCCTGCCAAACCAGCTATGCAGGAAAAGGCTGGGACCAGATCCACAAACACATTTGGAATGCCAGAGATACCCTCCCCTGCCTCAGTACATCCTATGCTCCCGGATGAAACCGCTGATGGGCACAGATCCAGGACCAGTTTTCCCTCAGAAAATCCTAACTTTGCACACCATGGACCCATACGGAACAGAGTGAGGGTTAGCAGCCAAATCCCCCTTCCTGAGTCTACCCCAATGCCAGCTAGGACAGAGGACACAAGCAAGCTGTGAGTGGGAGCAGCCTCAAGGAGAAGTAAGGGAGGCTAGTGTAGACCACACAAAGTCCAACCTTCACACACAGCTGGAGAGAGAGAGAGAGAGAGAGATATAGACAGAGAGAGACCGCAAGAGAGAAAAGGGGAGAGAGAGAGAGAGAGAGAGAGAGCATGAGAGAGAGAGAGAGAGAGAGAGAGAGAGAGAGAGAGAGAGAGAGAGAGAGAGAGAGAGAGAGAGAGAGAGAGAGAGAGAGAGAGAGAGAGAGAGAATTAGGCCGATACCCATTAATGATCAAAATCCAGAAAAGAGACGTTAAATTCTGCAATCACCTCAAAGGAAGCGATTCCCAAACCTTCCACAACAAAGCCATCACCTACAGAGAAATGAACCTGGAGAAGAGTCCCCTAAGCAAGCAGGTCCTGGGGCTTTGTTCACAAACACAAACAGACCCCACAGAGCCCCAAGACAGCACCACAATTAGACCCAACCAAATCATGAGAAAACAAAAAGATAATTACTTGACACATTGGAAAGAATTTACAAAAAGAACAAACAAACTAGAATGCTATTTGGCCCTAAACAGAGAGTACACAGTGGCAGAATACCTGGCCACTGTGACTGACCCAAACTTAAGGAAATCTTTGACTATGTACAGACTCAGTGAGCATAGTCTTTCTATTGAGAAAGGCAGCCGAAGGCAGACCTGGCTCTCAGGGGAAGACAGGCTATGTGCACACTGCCCACAAAATGAGGTGGAAACTGAACTGCACTTCCTAACCTCCTGCCAAATATATGACCATATCAGAGACACACATTTCCCTCAGAGTACACAGACCCACAAATAATTTGAAAACAAACCCAATTTTGATAAACCCCCATATCTACTGGGTGAAATTCCACAGTGTGCATCACAGCAGCAAGATTTGTGACCTGCTGCCATAAGAAAAGGGCAACCAGTGAAGAACAAACACCCTTGTAAATACAACCCATATTTATGTTTATTTATTTTCCCATTTGTACTTTAACTATTTGCACATCATTACAACACTGTATATATACAGAATATTACATTTGAAATGTCTTTATTCTTTTGGAACGTCTGTGAATGTAATTTTTACTATACATGTTTTATTGTTTACTTCGCTTTAGTTTATTATCTATTTCACTTGCTTTGGCAACGTAAACATATGTTTCACATGTCAATAAAGCCCCTTAAATTGAAATTGAATTGAGAGACAGAGAGAGAGAGAGACCACAAGAGAGAGAAGGGGAGAGAGAGAGAGAAGTAAGTCACCCTGATAGTGTGATGCCTAACTAACTAGCCACAACCAGGTGGTGCTTCAAAGTGGGGTTACTACTCTCCTTGTACTTAGAACTGTGCTTCCCTGAAGTGTCCTAGAAAATCATCACATTATTACAGATCATATCCAACCCCTGGTAATGGGAGAGATAAAGCTAATGGGATATTGGAAGAGAAATTCTATGCAGTTTTGATGTTAAGCAGTCTGCTTGGTGTCCATGGGAAAGTTCAATGCACTGAAAAGATGATGGAAGGCAGTGTTCAAGGGATAGTTAGACGGTGCCAGTATCTTATCTTGTCAACAAAGCATTATCTCCACAACATATACTGTAGCATGGGATGTGTCTGTCAACTTGACATCATTTTTTAGGCATTAAAATGTCCTTCAAGCTAAAGACCAAGACATCTCACTCCAAACGGGCAGAGGGATGCAGCAGAGGAGTGGGAGTGAGACAGACAGACAGTAACATATTTGTGGATGCAGACCTCACTCTGACCTTTACTAATACACTCTATATCAAACGAGCTAGCTTCATTACCATCTCTGGCAATAACCAATGTGTTCTTATCCACAGTATATGGCTGTGTTGATATAATGGGGAGTGGAGCACAGATGTGTCAGAAAGCAGCTGCTATTCAGAAGAAGAAATGTTTTCCTCCCAGACGAGGTCCAAGAACATCAGGCCAGATCTGTCTGAACTAACAGCCTTTCTCAGATAGACAGGCAGGAGGAGGAGCGACACATCTCCACGTCTCCATATTAGGCCCTATTAGGATGACATTTTTGAATTGGATTGATCCCAGGCACTTTGATTCTGGATGTAGTGTAAAACCCTGTGGAAGTATGGATTTAGGTGTACATTTTGTCGACGTTTGAATTTAAGTATTTCGTAAACTATCCTTGTGGGTTTATGTGATAAAATATGTCAACTTTATACTGTACATGGTTGGGTCTGTGTGTGTGTGTGTGTGTGTGTGTGTGTGTGTGTGTGTGTGTGTGTGTGTGTGTGTGTGTGTGTGTGTGTGTGTGTGTGTGTGTGTGTGTGTGTGTGTATGTGTGTGTCTGTGTGAGTGTGTGTGTGTGTCACTCACCATGGTGTACTCTCTCTCCTCCACTACCTTCTTCACTTCATCCATAGTTTCTGTGTCATCGAAGGACTCATCTCCACTCCCATACCCAGATGCCTGAAAGAGCATAACAATGGAATTATTCTAGTAACAACCTTGTCATAACATAACATTTAAGTTATGACTTTCCAATCTCTATTTTATTTTTGTTTTTTTACATATTCAACCGCAATAACTCAGGCTTATGCATGTGGAAATATTTAAAAACAGAGATGACGGGGGAAAATACTAAGAAATCAAATCAACCAAAACAACTGGAGTTAAGTGCTGTTTGCACCACAATCTAATTAATCTGTCAAGCCATGCAGATGGCAGACCAGACTCTAACGTACAGCCCTGTGATGCTCTCTCACAACCACAAGAGGGGGCGATGAGCCCATGCATCATGAGCCTGTCTCAGGTTTAAGGACGGAGTAGGTAGTAGTTAAGCCTTTTACCACTGATTTAGGGTCAGATCCTAGTTTTAGTATTGGGGATGGAGTTATCTGATCCTAGGACATGGGTTAGAGGCAACTTCTACCTCAAGCTTTGAGGATATCAGTGAACTTTGCAGCTAGCCTAGCCCATGTACAGTACTTTACCAGTGTCTCTGGTGTTAACCACCAATACTGTTCCAATAGCCTTAAATAGCCTCTCATTGCATTCTTTCTTTTATGATGACTAATTCTATTATGACTACCCATTCCTACCTATTAGTGCTCATCATACCAGCTGTATTTGGAAAGTTATATATCTTGAAAACTTGATTGCTGACATACAACACATTTTGGGACTATATCAACAATTGACCAATGAACCAAATACCAAAAGATAGTAATTGTCCTTTAAGGTAGAGTATTGGGATTGAGGTGACACACTCACATAGGGGTCGTCCTCTTCACACTGGTCATCTGGGGCTGTGGGGTCCCCCCTCAGAACCAGCTGCTGAATAGAACCCTGCGGGGTAGAGAGAGAGCGAGAGAGAGAGAGAGAGAGAGAGAGAGAGAGAGAGAGAGAGAGAGAGAGAGAGAGAGAGGAAGAGAGAGAGAAAGAGAGCGAGAGAGAGAGAGAGAGAGAGAGAGAGAGAGAGAGAGAGAGGAGACGGTAAGTCACAATATCACTAGTGTACACACTCACAGTAAATGCATGAACCCTTGTGCCCTTGCCCTTGCACACACACACACACCAAATTCATGAACACTCTCACTCTCCAACAGTAATACTGTTTCACAACCTTTTACTGAAACTGAAATAAGCATTTCAAGTATGGTGAAGAGGTGCCACTAGTCTTACTCGCAATAACTGTTCAAGACAAGCAACCTTTAAATGGCTATAACTCTAACAGAACATAGATCCCACGCTAGCAATAAGTGACAGGAGTGTTGCAAATGGACAAAGGCATGCTTGGTTAATCTGTTTATGGGTTCTATCCAGAGGACAAACACCTGTTTTTAATCCAACAAATCTTCTATGAAATGAGTGGAGGCGAGAGGGGGAGAAGAGAGGAGAGGAGGGGAGGGAGAAGAAGGCAGGATCAATCTGGGTAAGCCAAATCAAGTCCATCTGTTGATGCTCTAAACAGAATATGCAGATAAACAACAAATGTGCCACAACAGCAAGCTCTGATTCCATCAAAGTTTAACAAGCTTTTCAGTCTTAATCGTTGTGTAGAAAAAAGACATGAGAAGAGTATGGTATAGCACAGTCAAGCATTTTGTTGAATTAAACTTGAATTAAACGCATTGTGATCAGTAAACCTTCCAAATAGGAAACAGTATATGCAATCCATTACTGATGCAAAAAGCCACAAGAACACTTTGTTCTCTGTAGAATACCAATGTTAGCTGTGAGAACGGGCAAGCTTGACCAATACGTCCAACACGAGGCAAGCATACGGCTGAGTCCTAGCCATGTGGTTGTGTATGTATAGGAGTCTGGTCTGAGTGAGAATGGACCAACCCCAAACACCAGCCTTTCCCAAACTCTAAAACTCTAAAATTACACAGCTGATTCAAATTATCAAAGCTTGATGATTAGTTGATTATTTGAATCAGCTGTGTAGTGCAAGAGCAACATCCAAAAAGTCACCCCTTGGGGTCCAGAGGACCGAGTATGGGAAACTCTGCTAAACAACGTAGCTGTGAACTATAGGGGGTGCTGCTGACCCATACTGATCAGTGGCTGTGTGATTGCATGTGATCGTATATTGTATGTGTTTGAGTGCATTGCTCACCGTGTATGAAACCAGGTCCTTAACTGCTCTAAGGGCCGAATCCCACCCCTGATCTGTAATACTGTTGTAATGCTACTGTAGACTAGTGATGTCACTTTTCACCGCTACGTTGACATAATTGAGAAAATATAAATTATAGATTATAACTATACTGTCCAATGTGAATCAGATATTCTTGTTTTTCTCATTTTATGTTAATCCCAACTCCCCAGACACCACACACACTACATACTGTACGAGAGGGTCAGCTGCAGAGCATCACCCCCATAGTGTTGTTTTGATCCATGTCCACTATCGGCTATTTGTTACTAATCTAACAGAACGCGGAAATAAACACACAAAGTGCAAGGCTAAAAGTAGGAGAGGGAAATTCAACCAAATAAGCATAAACAATAGAAGACTGAAGTAAACAGATTTGACACGGTCAAGTAAACACAAATACAGCAGTCAAAGCTGAACAATAAAATGCATCTTGTAAATACACATTATTTTAGAAAAGGGACATTTACAGTAAATGAAACAGATAAAAGCAGCTAGAGGGAGCTACCCTCAGTTAGAGGGTACACTTAGTATGGTAGGAGTATGCAGCCCTGTGACAGAGGGGAGTAGTGTGCTTAGATTTATGAGAATGGCCAAATGCACAGAGAGCCATGTCTCAGCCAAGCTGGATTGTCTCTTGGCTACGGACGGGGAGGAAGGGGAGTGTGTACCTCTCTCTTCCTCAGACCAGTTTAAGTAACGTCACACGGCCTGCCTGTAATCTGAGGAGCATAGGCTCGACTGACTAACCTTTTCTGTACACTGTTTGGCAGGGGATAACAAGCTGGCTACAGACTGGCACCCCCTTACAGCACAAGCCATCATATTGTATCAACAACCATGTATGTTAGAACAAAGTGACAGTTGCAAAGAGAGCAGACATGAAGGTCTTGTGTTGTAATGATAAGTTATGTAATTAATGGTCCTATCAAGGGGGAAATCTAAAACCTATGCTGCTTACGTTAGGGTTACACAAAGTCTCTTAGCAAGATTGTACCTTCTTAAATATATTTAAAACTAAAATAAAATAAACATGGGAGTCACTATCAGAACTGGCCGTTACTGAACACCACTGGTTCCACGCCTGCCTGGCTACACACACACACACACACACACACACACACACACACACACACACACACACACACACACACACACACACACACACACACACACACACACACACACACACACACACACACACACACACACACACACACACACACACACACACACACACACACAGCGGAGCCAAGAGCATGGCAGAGCAACAGAAAGAGAGCGGAGGAAAGAAATATGAACATAGTGATTTATATTTTGATAGGCTCTGATCAGTGAGAAGTCTGTTTTGATCCCGGGTGCTCAGAGAGAAGAGATTGAAACAAGCAGGTTGGAACAGGTTAACTGTATTTCTCCCCTAGGTTAACTGTATTTCTCCTCTAGATTAACTGTATTTCTCCTCTAGATTAACTGTATTTCTCCCCTAGGTTAACTGTATTTCTCCCCTAGGTTAACTGTATTTCTCCCCTAGGTTAACTGTATTTCTCCCCTAGGTTAACTGTATTTCTCCCCTAGGTTAACTGTATTTCTCCCCTAGGTTAACTGTATTTCTCCCCTAGGTGTCACGTTGTATGAAAGGACCGGGAGACAGGTGACAGGTGAGGAATGTGTAATAGGGTTTTTTATTTCTACCCAAATTAAACCACGTAAACAAAACACAAACAAAAGAGCGAGGAGTACCTCGAATAAATACACGAAAACACAAGTACACAATGATACAACACGGGACGTGTAATCATACATGCACAATACAAGAGGCACGAAAGCCAAAACAACAAAGCACAGGTACTCACACGACCAATGGACATTGGACGGATCTGAGACAGTACCCCCCAACGCGCTACACTAGCAGCGGGACGACACCGGTCTCGAGGACGACCACAGGAACGCAGTGCGGGTCGGTCAGGACCCGTTGCAGCTGCCGAAATTGGGTCATTGTCGGATGGGCCAGTCGGAACTTTGGCAGCTGCAACGGGTCCTGATCGACCCGCACTGCGTTCCTGTGGTCGTTCTCGAGGCCGGTGTCGTCCTGCACCAGTTCTGGAGGTCTATTTCGTGCCTCTTGTATTGTGCATGTATGATTACGGTCTCGTCCCGTGTATTTATTACGGGTCTCGTCCCGTGTATTTATTACGGGTCTCGTCCCGTGTATTTATTACGGGTCTCGTCCCGTGTATTTATTACGGGTCTCGTCCCGTGTATTTATTACGGGTCTCGTCCCGTGTATTTATTCGAGGTACTCCTCGCTCTTTTGTTTGTGTTTTGTTTACGTGGTTTAATTTGGGTAGAAATAAAAAACTATTACACATTCCTGCACCTGTCTCCCGATCATTATACCAACGTGATACTAGGTTAACTGTATTTCTGGGAATCTACCAACCCCTCGCTCCAATTAAACTTTAATGAGAGGAAAATAGCTGCTTGGCAATACCTTATTTGGTGCACTTTAAAACTGAAGCAGGCAATGATTTATTAGTTCATCCATTCTGTTTAGAATAGTACAATATTAAGTAGTGGTATGGTGGAGTGGAAGTAGGATTTGATTGCTTATTTTATAACTAAGGGTGAAATAAACTGCATTGTAATGCCTAGGCTTTAGGTCAATGGGATAACACAGTCTTGTGGCTCCCAGAAGAGCCGGGTTCGAGTCACACACGCAATCTGACTCAAAACTAGTTAAGCTATGTCCATTTTCTCTTCATCAAAATATCTTACAACAAATTCAGGGTTAAGTAAACACTCTCCAGCTAAGTAAATACTGTTTGTGGCACAACACGGTCATTCCATTAGCATTTACATGCTAATCTATAGGTCATTCAGTCCTCTATCCTCTGCTATTGCCATTATGTTGCATCCGGGTTTACAGTCATGTTTTTCATGCCTTAAAAACAAAATGGCTGACCATGATGTCAGCAGAAGTGGTGAGCCCAGCTCCTAGTCAAGTTCTCCACACTGACTCACCCTAGTGTCTCTTTCCCAGGCAATCTAACAGTGAAGTCATTCAAAGCCTATGGAGGCGAGCCATGCTGCCAGCCTTGTGGCGAGCCCTGATGATCAAACCTGATGTCATTAGCCGTCAATCACTATGACCACTTCTGAACACTCCGTTTTGGGACTCATTACTGTTAGGTTTGGGGCACATTCTCAATTTAATCATTGTAGCGCTGAGGAAAATCATTATGGACTCAGAACATTTGAATCAGAGCGAGATCTAATTTCATCTTGGAAGGGCTAAGGCCTTGACTGGCATAGCAACAGTATGTTCCAAAATGCATAATGCGCCTCTGTAAATGCTTTGCGCCATGCTTGCATTGCCCAACAGCCACACAAAAACCATGCACAGGCACAAGAAAACCAAGCAGAGGACACTAAACACATACACACTATAGGCTTAATCAACGTAAAATAACCCCCCACACACCCCTCCACACACACACACAAAAAAAAAACACACCTGTCAACTTACCACAAACCTGTCTAGCCCTGTGCCACCGGCGTTGCCCACGAAGATGCCCGAGCTGGCCTCGAAGGTGAGAGGCTCCAGGCTCCTCTGGAAGGCCACGCGGTGATACTCCTCACAGTCCATGTAGAGGCGCACCTCCGCCCCCTGCACCGTCAGCGTGAAGCGGGCCCACCGCCCCGTCAGGTCACCCAGCTTGAAGCTGGCCGCCTCCTGGGTGCTCCCAACCCCTGGATCGGTGTAGTAAAGGAGCACCCGCTGAGACCCATCCTCCACGGGGCTTAACGCCACCCCCAGGTGCACCACCCGCTGGTAGGCATCGGTGATTGCGAAGAGGACCCCACCGCGCTGCGTGGTAGGCTTGGCGGTGACGGTCATGGCAAAGTCGCGGTAGAAGGGGTCGGGGATGAAGGACTTGGTGAGGCGGCCCACGTTGGCGTCAGGCCCGAAGCTGTAGGCCGGGTAGCCCTCGAACCCTGTGATGAAGGAGACTGATGGGGGGAGAGGAACGCCGATCAGCTCGGTCAGGTCTAGCTGGCCCTGGGAGCCCCGCTCTGAAACACACAATAAAATACTGTGTTAAATCACATGAATAGGACATGAATATGACATGAATATGACATGAATAGGACATGAATATGACATGAATAGGACATGAATATGACATATATAGTGCATGGAAAGCACATGAATTCATATAAAGACCTGACGAGTTAATTACGTGTCTATTCATAATGAATTCATGATTATTAATATTATTACCATACTGATGGTAAATTGGTCCGCAAACTGTGCTGCACTGCACTGACTAACCCTGTTCCCTCGTCTCTTTTTCTGCATTGTGAAGGTGATCTGGCTTGTGCTTTTATTTCCAACCATTACTTTCCACTTCGATGGATTACAAATCTACCACAGTTTCACCTAATTTGCCAAGAAGAGGATGAGAACGTGAAAGCATTACCATACTTCCCCCCTTCCATCCCAGTCCCTCTCTCTCTCTCTCTCTCTCTCTCTCAATGATCCCCCCTCAGCAACTCCCCCCAGACACACGCATCTCTATAGACACTCACACACTCCCCACCACACATGGTCCTCGTTAGGAGTGAGAACCCGTGGAACAATCATCCGTTTTGTGAGACTGTATAGCAGGATAAGGCCTGTTCATCTGGAAGGCATTAGCGTAGACTAATACACACGCCAGCCCAGGCTGCTCCTGTAAAATGGCTTTAGCACTGCTAGGCTAACCCACACCGCTAGGCTAACCCACACCGCTAGGCTAACCCACACCGCTAGGCTAGCCCACACCGCTAGGCTAGCCTACACCGCTATGCTAACCCACACTGCTAGGCTAGCCCACAGTGCTAGGCTAACCCACAGCGCTAGGCTAGCGCTGGCTCCCCATAGAGAGACAAAGACAGATAGGCATGCTTTCACACGGTCTTTAATGGCCATCACCTCTCAGGCTTCTTCAAGCCAGTGTGCCTAGTAAACCTTAACCCTTGGTCTGAGTGCATGTTTTACTGGTGTCTTGGAAAAGAGGCCAAAGTTCCGATCAACCAGTGACATCACAACAGATGTTTGTGGACCGAGCCAATGGGGGAGCAGCTGGAGACATCACACGGCACTCTTTGGCAGATGCTGGTTCCCATGATGCAAGACCAACATACTGTACGGAACCAGGTGTGACCTCATCATGATAGTGCCCTGGCCTTGACGGGACAAACACCACCTGGACTAAGACACCACCATCAAAGCAGCAAGTACCACAGATTCACTTCAGGTCACAGATTAATAATTTCAGTGTTGATACAGTTTGTCTCAATCTACTGGGCAATACCTTGATAGAAGCACTATGAGTAATTGCAGGGTAATATAAGCACTTTTAGGGTAAGGACAAAAATTCCTTTGTTGGACAGTGCCAAAATAAAGACCACTAGAATGAATGACCAATTAATTAACACTCCAAATCCACCTGATTTGTTAGCTAGAGGGTGTTTGGGAGCAGTTTCTGGGCATTGCGTAATGGAAGGTTTGGCTGCTAGCGCCGCATGCACATGTTGCTTATTAGCCATATGGGTGCATGGCATCGTGTGTGTGTGTGTGTGTTTATCCATGAGTGTTTTCTATCCAAGTGGTCATCAGTCGTTCCTTAGGAATCTCTCTCGGGGCTCATTTCCTAAGTGGGTCATTACGTTTTGAGGAGTGTGTAATGCGGCCTGGACTAAGAGCACTGCATTATTTTGTCAGGGACTAGATTGTTACCATCTGCACATACAGTATAGCCCAGTTATACAGTCTCCTTACTATTTCAGTAAGTGCACATAACAGCTAACTCGTCTCGCTTAGGTTATGCAATTCAAATAAATTAAATTAGGTACCGGAGCAACCTCAGATTGTCACGTCTACTCGTGTTTTCTTGTTTTGTTACATTTATTATTTATTATTAAATTCACTCCCTGTACTTGCTTCCCGACTCCCTGCGTACATATTACACAGACGCTGAGGGAAATGTGCTTTGTAAAGTATCTCCTATGTGACCTTTTGAGTGAGATGGCCGAGTCGATGTGCAGGGGTATGAGGTCAGGTAATTGAGATAGATATGGACAGTACCACTTTGAAGAAACTTTAAAAGTTCTTGAAATGTTCTGTATTGACTGACCTTCATGTCTTAAAGTAATGATGGACTGTCATTTCTCTTTGCATATTTGAGCTTTTCTTGCCATAATATGGACTTGGTCTTTTACTGAATAGGGCTATCTTCTGTATACCACCCCTACATTGTCACAACACAACTTGTTGTCTCAGACGCATTAAGATGGAAAGAAATTCCACAAATTAACTTTTAACAAGGCACACCTGTTAATTGAAATGCATTCCAGGTGACTACCTCATGAAGCTGGTTGAGAGAATGCCAATAGTGTGCATATGTGTTATTTCATAGTTTTGATGTCTTCACTATTATTCTACAATGTAGAAAACCCTTGAATGAGAAGGTTTGTCCAAACTTTTGACTAGTTCTATAGGTAGAAGTAAAGTGACTAGACAACAGGATAGATAATAAGACTCAAAGTGCAAAGGGTCAATTCAAGCTATTTGGTTAACTATTTAGCAGTATTATGGCTTGGAGGTAGAAGCCTTTCAGGGTCCTGTTGGTTCTAGACTTGGTGCATTGGTACTGCTTGCTGTGCGGTAGCAGAGAAAACATTATATAATTTGGGTGGCTGGAGTCTTTTTTTTACGGCTGGAGACAATTTTTAGGGCCTTCCTCTGACACCGCCTGGTATAGAGGTCCTCGATGGCATGTAGTCCACGATCAGCTCCTTTGTCTTGCTGACTTTGAGGGAAAAGTTATTGTCCTGGAAATACACTACCCTTTGTAGTAACTTGCAGTCAGATGCCAAGCGGTTGTCATACCAAGAGGTGATGCAAACAGTCAAGATGCTCTCAGTGGTGCAGCTGTAGAGCTTTGATTGAATTTGTCTTGATGACGTTGAGGGAAAGGTTGTTGTTTCAAGTTTTAATGTCACATGCACAAGTACAATGAAATGCCTTTCTTGCAAGCTCTAAACCCAACAATGCAGTAATCAATAATAATGTAATACAAAAAATAACATTAGATAGAACAAAAACACACAATAAATAAATAAATAAATAAATAAGAAGAACACGAGAAAGTAAGAAAGCATACTATATGAAGGGTCAGTTAGATCCAGTACCATATTTCCAATGTGCAGGGATACTGGAGTGATAGAGGTAGATATTTATAGGGGTAAGGTGACTAGGCATCAGGTAAACAGAGCATATGATGATTGTACAGTGGATGAGTGGGTGTGCGTGTGTGCGTGTGTGTGTGTGTGTGTGTGTAGAGTCGGTATAAATGTATGTGCATATTACGTGTGTAAGCAAATTATGAAGTGAGCGTTTGTGTGTGTTGGAGTGTCAATGTGCATGAGTGTGTAAGGCCCTGTGAGTGTGCATAGAGACAAGGCAAAAGTCAAAATTAACTAATTAAAAATGTATCAACTGCCTACAGTGCCAGGTCACTGACCTCCTCCCTATAGGCTGTGTCATTATTGTAGGTGATCAGGCCTAACACCGTCGTGTCGTCAGCAAACAAAATGATGGTGTTGCATACCCTTACCACCTGGGCGTGGCCCGTCAGGAAGTCCAGAATCCATTTGCAGAGGGACGGCCTGTTTAAAGATCTTACTCACATCGGCTACGGAGAGCGAGATCACAGTCGTCCAGAACAGCTGGTTCTCTCATGCATGCTTCAGTATTGCTTGCCTCGAAGTGAGAATAGAAAGCATTTAGCTCGTCTTGCAGGCTTGTGTCACTAGGCAGCTCGTGGCTGGGTTGCCCTTTGTAATCTGTGATAGCTTGCAAGCCCTGCCACACCTGACGGGCGTCCGAGCAGGCGTAGTAGGATTAGATCTTAGTCCTGTATTGACGCTTTGCCTGTTTGATGGCTCGTCAGAGGTCGTAGCGGGATTTCTTATAAGCGTCCGGATTAATATCCCACTCCTTGAAAGCGGCAGCTCTAGCCTTTAGCTCAGTGCGGATGTTGACTGTAATCCATGGTTTCTAATTGGGATATGTACGTACGTTGACTGTGAGGACGACAACGTCGTCGATGCACTTATTAATGAAGCCGGTGACTGATGTGGTAAACTCCTCAATGTTATCGGATGAATCCCGGAACATATTCCAGTCTGTGCTAGCGAAACAGTCCTGTAATTTAGCATCCGCTTCATCGAACAACATCCGTATTGAGCGTGTCCCTTGTACTTCCTGTTTAAGATTTTGCTTGTAAGCAGGAATTAGGAGGATAGAGCTATGGTCAGATTACCCAAAGGGAGGGCGAGGGAGAGCCTTGTATGCGTTTCTGTGTGTGGAGTAAAGGTCATCAAGAGTTTTGTCAACTCTAGGCACAGGTGACATGCTGGTAAAAATAAGGTAAAACGGATTCCACTTTCTCTGCATAAAAAACGGCCACGAGAAGTGCCATCTCTGGATGTGCATTTTTTTGTTTGCTTATGGCCCTATACAGCTAGTTCAGTGCGGCCATAGAGACAGCATCAGTTTGTAGTGGTAAATAGACAGCTATGAAAAATATACTCTCTTGGTAAATAGTATGGTATGCAGCTCATCATTAGGTATACTAACTCAGTGTGTGTGTGTGTGTGTGTGTGTGTGTGTTACAGTAACTTCCTAACCTCCTCTTGTTGAGCCAGGTTTCCCAGTCAGTCAAATCTCCACCACTAATCCCATTACAGTAGTATTATGAGGTTTACTTTGGACAGGCCTACAGGAAACCACAGGCCCCTTTCTACATCAAACAATCACTGGAGGACTTTTGACAGAAACATTCTGACGGAGAATGTAGCACGATACTGTAAAACACCGGTGTGTACATTTACAGCATGATCCTATAACCTGACTGCAACGCTCAAACCTTCAGACTAAAGAGAGTTCACAAACTGATAAGTTGCTGACAATGCAATGTTGTGTGTGTGTGTGTGCGTGTGTGTCATCATCAAAGTTTACTCCCTTTTGTCCCTCTAAATGAGACACAGTTTCAAGCTGGCCACAGAGGAAGCTAACCACAACATTTGTTCACCCAACGGGCTGTAGCTAGCAAATAAAGGAATGCAAAACAATAACCACTTTAGTACTAGACTACTAGACTGTTTAAAAGTCTGAATTCTTTCACCCGGGACTGATTTAGATAGTTCAGGCCTCAAAAGGGCATTATTTAGAATGCCCCATGGTCTTAGATGTCATAGTGCTTTAGAGAATTCCTCTGACTATTGTCAAGCCATACATGGAGGTGAATGAAACCCGTTTGTGAAATGAAACATCCAGCCATGGAGTAGAGATTCACTGTGTTGAATGAAGTGAAAACATTTAAGGTCATTTTGAAGATACAGTAGTACACAGTATTAGCAGCTATCAACAAACATTCACCACAAAACTAAATCTTTACAATAGATAGAGAGAAAAAAAGTACTTTTTCATGGTTATAAGACTACTGATTTATTCTTGCATAACTCACTCTTTCACAATCACATCATGCAAATGATGCCTATGGAAGTTGAGGAATGTTGAGTTACCTAAGCAGAGCTCTAGTTTCACCCTTAGAAAAAAGTGTTCCAAAAGGGTTCTTCGGCTGTCCGCAAAGGAGAACCCTTTTTGCTTCCATGTAAAACCATTTTAGGTACCCTGTAGAACCCTATCCACTGAAGGTTCTACATGGAACCCAAAACGGTTCTGCTTAGATCCAAAAGGGTTCTACCTGGAACCAACAAGGGATCTTCAAAGGGTTATCCTATGGGGACATCCGAAGAACCCTTTAAGGTTCTAGATAGCAATTTTTAGGATCAGGCACATAGGGTACATTTAATGTATCTATAATGCAGAGAGGCTAGAGTAGATGAGAGAGGGTCGATGGACGAGGAACTTTGGCCCTTCAGGAGTCAGATATATAGCTAGCTGTTTCCTGCTATCTCTCTTCAATAATGGAGTGCCAAGTACAGAATGGAAAGAATTCAGAATGGAATTAATCTCTCTTGAGCGTCTTTGTGTGTGTGTGTTTGTGTGTGTGTGTGTGTGTGTGTGTGTGTGTGTGTGTGTGTGTGTGTGTGTGTGTGTGTGTGTGTGTGTGTGTGTGTGTGTTTGTGTGTGTGTGTTTGTGTGTGTGTGTTTGTGTGTGTGTGTTTGTGTGTGTGTGTGTGTGTGTGTGTGTGTGTGTGTGTGTGTGTGTGTGTGTGTGTGTGTGTGTGCAAATGTGTGTATACATTTACTTGTGTTGGACTTGTGTCGAGTGTGTGCTCTTGTACACGTATGTGTATATCATTGCAGCTCTAGCTGACGCCATTCACTGACATGCTGCATAGGGGGAAGACTACAGACAGAGAGAGGTCCAGCAGATGGAGAGGTAGGGTAATACGACAGTGATGAGAGACAGGCACTGGACAGGTTAAGAGGAGCTGGAGCAGGCCAGGGGTTTACAGTCATTACGCTGCCATGCGCCTTCATTAAGCCTGGAATGGAATACCAGGTGGAGGGAGAGGGAGTTGGCCATCTTTAATAAAACTTTAAAGGGATAGTGAGAGTTTTTGGCAATTTAGCCATTTTCTACTTACCCAGAGTCAGATGAACTATTGGATACCATTTTTATGTTTGAAGGAAGTTGCTAACTAACGTTAGGGCAACTGTTAACTAGCGTTAGCGCAATGACTGGAAGTCTAACGCTAGTTAGCAATGGCTCGCAAACAGAGACACAAAATGAGTATCAATTAGTTCATCTCACTCTGGGTAAATGCCAAAGTCTCGCATTATCCATTTAATCCCAGTCTGATATGAGATTACTGGTAGGGTTATAGGTAGGGCCAGATGGAATCTGTGATTGCCTTATATGAGTAATTAATTAAAATAAAAAGGATACCAATTAAATCAAATCACAAAACACACAACACTCAGAAGTATCTGTAGTACTACAATGCTGTCATTGGTCACAAAGGCTAGAATTCAACAAAGCCACTCGGTCTAAACCTCATTGTACTGTATCCTCTGTGGCATTGGGATTAGGCTACACCACATGTTACAGTAATGCTTCTCTCTAGGGATTATGTCACGCTTTAACAACGTTAGTCTCGGTCTGTGACGGGACGGTCTGTGACGGGACTTGTTTTGTGTTCACTTTGCAAAGAGCGTCATTTAGAAGTCAAATATCAAAAAGCTTTGTTTTGAGTGACAGCCAGGTTTCCGGGGTGATGTTAGCCACGCAGGGTTTGAAAAACAGGAAAAATGAGCTAGCTGGCTAGGTAAACGTTAGCATTGTGTATTCAGCTGAGAGAGGACACGCGGTCAGGTGAGCGATGGCCTCTTGTAAGCACAAAGGCCTGTTTGTTAGCGCCAGGCTTAGAGGTGAATCAACACGGGCATTAGCCTAGCGCCCAGCAAAGCTCCTAGCACCCTAGCCTTGATCAAAGGCTTTCACCACTTAAGTGGGAATGAATGGGGAACGTTTATAAGGGCTCCGACGCCAAGCAACTGCATTCTTCCACTGTCACAGGAGGAGATAGATGGCTTCGATTTGAGATAGCTATACAATTAGCTGCACACACACACACACACACACAGCATTCAGTCAGTACCTACTGTGTACATTATGTGAGGGCAAAGGTGAGAGTCACATAGGATGCGTCAAATTATTTGGTAAAACATCAGAATTGGGCTGCCTGTGCAAACACAGATAGAGACCTGGAGGTCAGCCAATGAACAGCTGTCAAAACAGGCTTCCAGCTTCATGTGGTCCCATCCAGATCAGTCTTATCTAGGGTTTCAAAATCCCGGTAACTTTCCCAACATTTCTACATTTGCCAGAAATCCTGGTTGGATGATTTCTTGAGTTACAAAGTAAAGCCAGGACATTTTGGAAAAGTTTATGGAATTTTGCAACCCTAGTCATATCAGAACAGTCAAATCTGTTGTGGTTGACTTAGAAACGAGTTGATAGCTCTTACAGTAAGTGTTTTATTTATTTATCCTTTATTTAACTAGGCAAGTCAGTAAAGAACAAATTCTTATTTACAATGACGGCCTACACCGGTCAAATCCAGACAACGCTGGGCCAATTGTGCGCCGCCCTATGGGACTCCCAATCACGGCCAGTTGTGATACAGCCTGGAATTGAACAAGGGTGTCTGTAGTGACGCCTCTTGCACTGAGATGCAGTGCCTTAGACCACTGCGCCACTCTAGGGAGCTGTCACTCCTGAACGCCTTTGGAATGTATTTAATGACCTACTCTGTCCAATCAGCTGTGAGAATGCCTCCATTGTCACACTACTATGCAATGGTATAGTCAAAATTACTGAATTCTGTTGCCATTAATATCACTCCATAGTATTTTAGCATTTTGATGAGACTATCAAGTAAATATCTGCTTTACAACAATGTTACAATGCAAACAGCCAGCTGAGCTGATGGTGAAGAGCCTAGAATCTGTTATCACTCCCATGGCCTTCATATTTGACACCATACATGTGGCTTACTTCAGCCATACTTCAAGAAGAGGGGGGCATTTTTTCCACCATAAACTCAGTACGAACACTCCTCGGTCTAAGAACTTTACTGGGACAGTGGAGAGGCAGATTTATATGTAAAATGTAGTTTTTACAGTCGTTAAAGTTCAATTGGTATGAAAATAAGCAGATGGCTACAAAATACTTTCCTGGGATGCTTAAGGGTGATTCCATGCCAGCATGGCCCAACATTTTTTGGGGTATCTTAGATAGTTCTGGCAATTCTCACATAGAAACTTAATTGTGAGGGAAAATAATGCAAACCATTATTTTTTTTATCATGATGAAAGTGACCATTTTAGGCCCTTTTTAGATCTATACATGCCTCCTGTAAGACCCTATGATCTGTGAAGTGTACATGATACAGACAACATCTTTGTGTCATTATACTCCAAATAGTTTGTTCTAAGAAGATATTGTATGGTTCCGGATCATAGGGTCTTACAGGAGGCATGTATTGGTCTAAAAAGGGTTTAAAATGGCCACTTTCATCTAATGTCCATTGCTCGTGTTTCTTGGCCCAAGCAAGTCTCTTCTTCTTATTGGTGTCCTTTAGTAGTGGTTTCTTTGCAGCAATTCGACAATGAAGGCTTGATTCACACAGTCTCCTCTGAACAGTTGATGTTGAGATGTATCTGTTACTTGAACTCTGTGAAGCATTTATTTGGACTGCAATTTCTGAGGCTGGTAACTC
Source organism: Thymallus thymallus (assembly GCA_023634145.1). Classification (NCBI taxonomy): domain Eukaryota; kingdom Metazoa; phylum Chordata; class Actinopteri; order Salmoniformes; family Salmonidae; genus Thymallus; species Thymallus thymallus. The sequence goes on along the minus strand of CM042417.1, from coordinate 13,348,417 downwards.
TAATGAACGTATCCTCTGTAGCAGAGGTAACTCTGGGTCTTCCTTTCCTGTGGTGGTCCTCATGCGAGCCAGTTCATGCGACTGCACTTGAAGAAACATTCAAAGTTCTTGACATTTTCTGTATTGACCGACCTTCATGTCTTAAAGTGATGATGGACTGTTGTTTCTCTTTGCTTATTTGAGCTGTTCTTGCCATAACATGGACTTGGTCTTTTACCAAATAGGGCTATCTTCTGTATACCACCCCTACCTTGTCACAACACAACTGATTTGCTCAAACGCATTAAGATGGAAAGAAATTCAACAAATTAACTTTTAACAAGACACACCTGTTAATTGAAATGCATTCCAGGTGACTACCTCATGAAGCTGGTTGAGAGAATGCCAAGATGTGCAAAGCTGTCATCAAGGCAAAGGGTGGCTACTTTGAAGAATCTTGTTTAACACTTTTTTTGGTTACTACATGATTTCATACAGTATGTGTTATTTCATAGTTTTGATGTCTTCAATATCATTCTACAATGTAGAAAATTGTAAAAATGTATAAAAACCCTTGAATGAGCAGGTGTGTCCAACCTTTTTACTGGTACTGTATATGTAAAAAGCATGTTAAACCTCCCCATTAAGTTTTTAATGTGAGAATTGTCAGAAAAATCTGTTTTCGGGCCATGCTGGAGTGGAATCACCCTTAATTCATATTTGGAGAACCCTCTGGGTTGGTTATTAACAGACATTTTTCCATCAGGTTTTAAAACGGGCACTGTTTTCTTTGTTAATGTCTTTACGAGTCAGCCAACACTTTCCCAGAAGCCCAACTAGAGCCCTTGAGGAAATAAAAAAATATATATATATATCTCGTTAAATGAATTACATCATGACATTTGGAATGAATTGACATGACAGAAATGTGGGTATTACTCAATTACTCAAGAGTAGTCAAAGTCTGTTTTCATTATTTATCATTGTGGGTTTTGGGCAAATGCATTAAATGTCAAATATCATTCATTCCCCATTGGTTGGAAACCAAAGAGAAGTTAAAATGTCTTCATCTATTTGGCACAGTTGTCAGCATAATTCGTAGTAATTCAAGCTTGACCGCTGGGTTGTGGATAAACTGACAAAATAACAAGTATACTGTCGCTGCTTTGCAGTCTAACCAAGGTGCATGAGCCTAAGAACAAACTTGAGGTTCAAAATAATTGTAATTCAACAATCTGTAGAATCTTCTGCTGACAGTATACAGTATGTCTCTGCAAATGTAACAACTGAGTTGTCCAGTGGGTCTGTCCTGAGTTGCAGATGCAACTTGGCACTGCTGAGGACGGTCTAAAAGGGGCTTATGTGTGAGAGCAGACATAAACTACTAGGAGCTACTGTATGGAGAACAGAAGCAAAGAATGGTGAAAGAGAGAGAACGAAAGGGGAGAGGAAAAGAGAGAGAGAGAGATGGAGAGAGAGAAGGAGGCGAGAGAATGGGGCGAGAGAATGGGGGGCGAGAGAAAGAGAGAGAATGGAGGGAGAGAGAAAGAGAGAGAATGGGGGAGAGAGAGAGGGGAGAGAGGGGGGAGAGAGAGAGAGAGAAATAGAGAGAAAAGGTAGAGAGAAAGGCAGAAAAAAGTATATTGGCAGACTAGGCCATCTCCATCTCCACGCCCCATCTGCATGATTTTATTAGCATCACAGCTTCCATGACACCCCAGCATTACTCTGTTGGCAGTGCTTAGGTCCTTTGTGTGGCCTCAAAGCCAACTCTTATCAGCCAAATGTTTTGCCTTACGTCCTCAATTAACCCCTGTTCCGTGCTAAGGGGGAAAGGCTCCTTCACATTGTGTTCTCACCTGCATTTCAGATGTTTTGTCTTTTCCGGTGGAACACACAAAGTGCAATAACGTAATTGGAGGGAAATTAAGTTGGGAACACAAAAGATAATTTCAGGGAGTTTCCACAGTAGCGTTGCCGTGGGTTACTGTGACTCATGACCCGCCTGGACAGGAAACAGAAAGGGCAGGGTCAAGTCCACGCTCATGGGAGACGAAAATGTTACAAGTTAAGATGCACATGCATGCCTACTGTAAACCAACTGTAACATTTGGATGCAGCTACCAAAGTGAAGACAAGGAAGTTCATTATTTCTGGGATCCCCAGTCCAGTTGTGCTCAGTTCCGATAGCACGGTCAGCACAGAGAGAGGAACTTTTGTCATTAGGGTTATATTTTCACATAAAGTAGGGAAAACAATGGTTTTAAATATCCAGTTACGTGGAATGTCATTAGCTGTCTGGTGGTCTCTTGTCCCATGCCTTTTCATACACACATACTGAACACGTTCATGGAATTGCACGAGCACACACACTGAACATTTCAGGAACACAGTCCACATAGACATAAGACATAGCTCTCTACCATTGGAAATTCTTGTGAAAAAGCAATATATTTAACAGCTCTACCACCTAGTGTACAAAGTCTCAATTGAACCCTTTCTTACTTCCTTGTAGCTCAGATGGTAGAGCATGGTGCTTGCAACGCCAGGGTTGTGGGTTCGATTCCCACGGGGGACCAGTATGAAAAAAGTATGAACATGTATGCACTAACTAACTGTAAGTCGCTCTGGATAAGAGTGTCTGCCAAATGACTAAAATGTAAATGTACATGGGTAACCTAATCACCCCCATTCTGCTGAGTGTGTTGTACTTGGATAGGAGTGCAAATTAAGGAGTGAGATGTGAACCTCAGCAGACTGAATGGAACCTATATTATGAATGCAGGAACTGTTGCGGCACAGGGGAGCACATTAAACAGAGCGCAGACAGACAAAGTAGAGACATTTTTTTAATGAACATCTGCATTCAACCACGCTCATTACCACAGTCCAGTGGTCGACTCGGCCAGACCATCTGCGTTTCGGCTTCCCTCTTCCCCCTCATCCCAGACAGACTTCATCTTGAATGTCAGCAGCCCTTTTTTACCTGAGTCAGGAGAATCTATCTAACGGTGCTAGGTTAGCTGAGGTCATTCAGTCTACAGTAGCTACAGTCTGCCAGACTGACTGTGGAAACAAGGTGGTGCCTGTACTCGGAACGCTATGGCTAACTGCTGTGAGGTCTACTGAGGCTACGTAGCGAGTCAGACATTTTGGTTCTGAACTGAATTACCGCACACACAGAGATGCTGAGATCAGCTAACGATCTGTGAACCTTTTGCAAGAGGATATGCTGTAATGTCTTCCGGTAATCTGGCATCCTGGGAAAAGTGCAGGATGCAATGGCCTTCAGTAAGGTAAATGATTTCTATTTCCATCATAATTACCATGGTGTTGAGATGCTAGAGTCCTGAGACACAAAGGCTGTCAGACCACAAGGAGACAGTCTCTCACCACACCCTCTGTGTCTGGTGGATCCAAGAGTTTGGCCAAAGTGAGACTAACTAGGAGATAACAGCCAGCCAGTCAAGACACAAGAAGAGTCTGAGGGTCTAGGGCAGTGTTTACACAGGCAGTCCAATTCTGATATATTTTTTCAGATCTGATTTTTTTGCCAATAATTAGGGTGTGAGAGTGAGTGTGAGTGTGAGTGTGAGTGTGAGTGAGTGTGTGTGTGCTTATTGAGAGAGCCTGTTGACACTACACCAGGCTCCCAGTCTGATGTAGTCACTCATATGGAGCTGAGGGAGTGTATGTATGAGTGATTTACGATGCACGGCTGTGTTTCACGAGGGGTTAAAGGATGTGTGCCTCCATTTTCAGCAGACTGTGTAACAGAGCTGTAATGACAACACTTAGCATGGACAAGTGGTAGGACAAGAGTTTAACCATTTGTGAAACTGAGCTTTTATCCTCAATAAAGAGCAAATCCGTATGACCTCAAGACATTCACAACGACATTTATACAGGAAATCATAACATGTTCTTAAGTGCTTTGTCTGAAAGTAGAGAGTACTCCTTGCCAAGCCCAATAGGGGGCACTGTGAGTTTGTTAAGTCCAGGCCAAAATCCCATTACACAACAGGGCGTACCCACATAAGTAAACATTTATAAGAAGGGGGTTACTGATAACTGTGTCTGGGCATAATGTCAAGGGCCAAAAAGGCCAAGGGCCAAATAAGGCCAAGCTCTTTATAATTAGGTCACTGACCTAACGGTCCCTCACGACTAGTCTTCTGCAAACAGATGTCTTTATCTCTAATCTAGATACTGGCCACCATTTTGTTAGTGGGAGAACAGTATCTCTTTTGTGTGGGGGGAGATTTGCAGTATTTTTCTTGATTTTAAATGTTGGTCTCTAGAGAAGCACTTTCACCTTGATTTAAGAACACATGCAGTGTACAGATGTAGGATCTTAGTTTGAGCCAGTTTGCTACAGCAGGAAAATTATCCTGTGGCAACAGGAAATGTGATTTATTATCAAAATTATAACTAATGGACATTTTTCTTTACATTTTTTGTTAGGGAAAATCAAGTCGGAAGATTGCATTTCCTGCTCAGCAACAAAAGAGGGATTAAATGAAGATCATATATCTGTAGGCAGCATTAAAAAAAAGGAGTAACAGTTCAAAAATTATGTATGAAGAACATTGAAATAACTGCATGTACATGCATACTATCCATGGAGACCTGTAAACTGCGTGGGCTTCTCTGTCAAACAGACCAAAAATAAGTCTGGGGGGGATTTAACAATGTTCAACAGTTTGGATGGAATGTGCACCAAAAATGTATTGGTTGTGATACTATTGGAAGTCTGTTTATTCATGGAAACCTCAACTATGCAACAAATCCTTATTGTAGCAAAGAGAGCTTAAATAGACTGCAAATAGCTAACTGGGAATCTAGCAGGGTAGTACAGTAAAATAAGTACAGTCCAGTAAATGATTGGTTGATCAATGAGTGCCAATCAAAACTAGATTGTTCTTTCAAGCTTAGCTAGTGTCGTGTCTTGACTATCATTAAATGTGAAGACTGTTATATTATCAAATCAATTCTCTAGGTTTAATTATTACGTGATTAAACAAATCATGTAAACATGAATTAACTAGGAAGTCGGGGCATCACGGGAAAATTTGTTTATAGAGTTACTATCTGCCGAATTTAACTCTTCAGATATTTTCATATTTTATGATAACAGCCGCTTATTAATGGATTTTACCTCAGTCAGTCTCATTTTGAACGTCGTAATTTCTTGTAGTCTGCACGAACCCAAACTTATTAATGAATCATCCACACACAAATTGGCTCAATTATTTATTTACTAACTAATTAAAAAATTACAGAATATATAAAAACATACTAACATTATACAGTAAATACCGTCCCTAGAAGACTTAACAAAACAAGACAGTTTGGTTACGAAACAATAGATTCCACGTTCTCTGGTCTCTTGGTAGAGTTGTAGTTTAAACCATGTTGCAACATCCTGCTCTCCGTATGTCGACTGATATAGTAGACATTTCAACGTGGGGATCAGAGTTTTAACCATTTGTAATACCTGGCTTACACCATGTTTTAGACAGGTCTAATGTAAAACAAGGGGTTTTATACTTGGGTAAAAAAGGGGGTGTTTCATCATGTTTGTGCCCACCTGGGCGTGGCAACTGACTGAACATAAGCTACCATAAAACAAACAATTGTCATTTTGAAGACTAACATCACATTGTTATCTTTTCAAAAGTATTCTTATACTTAATCGTTCATCTTATACAACATTCAGATGCAAAGCTACCAACTGAGGAATATACACTTTCAGAGATACAGTTATGTTGTTCTACTGTCTTTCATGATGTCATGAAATGAGACAACTTCGACATGGTTGTTCTTGGATTCTCCACCGACCCATTCCCACATCCTTCCTTATAGAAATATTGTTATATTTATACATTTTTGGATGCTGGAGTCTTGGCGGGACATCCTCTCTCCTCTCTTTCTGAATGTCCAGGGAGTCTGCAAGGAATTTACGACGTGTCGTTAAGTTATAAACTGCCCCCCCCCCCCCCCCAACGGGAGAGGGGGTGGTGTTCACATCTTTGCCTAGTCGGCATCTTGGATACTCAGCTAGGGAGGAAGGCGTACTGACACTAGCTATATGCTCTTGCCTCCCCCTTGCTGGTGCTTAGGACAGTGGTAATTCGTTTGAGTAGATCATGGCTGCAGTAGTGTATGGCTGGATGGGGCATGAGGCTGCCGTCATGTAAGCGACACATTGTTTCAGAGGTCTCCCTCTCTGTTTGACCAGCTGTACTGCCGCCTCTCTGACCAAAGTGTCAGAGACAATGGTAGTGCGGCTGAAATTGCTGCACTCTTTGGCAGCTTGCCTCCAAACCCCCCCCCCTTTTTGACAGAGAGTGCGAAAGCTTCCAGCCTCTCAGGGGGGGAAAGAAGGAACGATGACTGATGGAGTGCTGTGTGAAGGGAGGTCTGCAGTATACCATGACCCCTTGAAGACTAAAGAGTCATCCATAAGGGGCTTTTCTTTGGCGTGCACTGCAGTGGTCGCTCCAGAGTCATAAAGAAGCCCCTCTGTGTCGGAATATCCCCTAACATGCTTTTTCCTACCTTTTGTCTTATTTTCCATTTCCTGGAAAAATAAAGTATTTCTGGCTTAAGCCGAGTGGGTTATCCGTGTCCATATACATCACTTGGAAGTTTTGTAGATCCCGGTTTAGAAACCAAAACTATCTCAGGGGGTATGGAGTAATGTGCTCTAAAGCCCAGAGCAATACCATCTGTCTTGGCTTTAAATTGCAGTGGGAGTCTGTAAAGTCTGAAGAGAGCCACTTGCAGTCCGCTTTGCAGTCCGCTCACAGTTTATTAAATCAGTGTAGAACCATTGTTTCAATGGCACCAGCTGATTGTGGCTGTTTGACAACACTCGATCGAACTGACCTCCTGACCTCCTGACCTCCTGACCACACTCCCACTTCCCTTCTCCTACTGGGGAGAAAAATGACCCAACACACTCCAACTATCGCTTCCACCCCCATAACAAGGTCACACACTCAGATTCAAGTCCTCCTGAAACATGATACATTCCATTTCCCCACCCAGAAATTAGACAGTAATCCTCTAACAAAGTGCTTCCAAAATGGTGGGTCGACTCTCGGCCCAGTGAGTAGCAGAAGCGGCTAATTTCTTTAGGGTCCCAGTTTGAGACTAGGTCATGGCTAGAAACACTGGGCTTGTTTTCTTGGTAGGCCACAAGGAAACTCCAAAAGCACATTTTGGAACCACTGTCTAGCCCAACGTTCAAAATTGGTTGAAATAACATCTTAATGAATGTTAAACTGGTTGCAATTACATAATTTCAACCTATTTAGCCCACTGGGAACCAACCCTGCCTTCTATGTTAATGCAACAACCCAAAGTATGAAGTTACCAAAGCATTGCAGACCAGCTGTATGTTCAGACGTTTGAAGTGTATGTTTTCAGCCTCTGCAGTACTTGGCCTACAGAGCAGGTTTAGGTTGACTTCCAGGGAAGCTGAAAGCTTGATTCATCATTCTTGTTAGAGGCAATAATAAACAGGACCCAGAGCAAACTCTCCTACCTGTCAAACTGTAGTCGTCGATGAACTAGTTAATCCACTATGGATGAGGAAACATACTTATGTAAACAATAACGATTGTTTCTCTGTGACTCTAATTCAAATGTCTAATTCATACAGTACATTCATAGGACTTTTTACAAATTATTATTTATACATCTCAGAAACGGCAGGCTTTTCACGCACGACAGTGTCTAGGGTTTACAGAGAATGGTGAGACAAACAAAAGACATCCATTCAGCTGCAGTCCTGTGGGCAGAAAAGGCAAGAATCATGCAAGCTAACAGTCCGGCCACAAACAGGTAAATAACGGCGCAGTACAACAGTTGTGTGCAGAACGGCATTTCGGAACACACATCTTGTTGGGCTATTACAGCAGATGACCACACCTTATTCCACACCTATCAGCTAAAAACAAGAAGAAGCGGCTCCAGTGGGCACACGATCACCAACACTGGACAATTGAGGAGTGGAAAAACATTGCCTGGTCTGACGAATCCTGGTTCCTGTTGCGTCATGCTGATGGCAGAGTTGGCGTAAGCAGCATAAGTTCATGGCCACTCCTGCCTGGTGTTAACGGTATAGGCTGCTGGTGGTGGTGTAATGGTGTGGTAAATGTTTTCCTGGCACACCACAGGGTATCTGAACATTGTTGTTGACCAGGTGCATCCCTTCATGGCTACAGGGGTGTCCGATCTGGTACTAGATGGGTGTACCTAATAAATTGTGACTTCTAAGACTCCACTTTTTAAGTAGCAAGAGGAAAATGGTGTAAAGTGTTACTGGGCCAATATGGAGTCCTGTGTCAAGGAGGAGTAATTGAGATTTTTACATGCAGGTTTTCTCGTGCCTCCTGTCTTTCTCTCTCCTTTGACCGTTACATGTCTATTTCTACTTATGTTACCTCCTCTTTCGCTCTTTTCAAGTTTAGAATGAGGTCCACCTTGACGGGGAAGGTAAACATCCAACACCCTAGAGTTCAAAGGTCACACACTCCTCTTTTCAAGCCTCCTCATGCCGGAGGACACTCTACTCTTTCATCAAAATGTCCCATCGTAAAAGCGAGAAAGGGACCCTAGCCTGGTAGATCACCCCACTCACCTCGCTAAAACCTTGCGAGACATTATGAGACCGACCAAAAAGGCCACGACAGCAATAATCCCCAATTCCCCCTACACTATCCACTGTTACACACCAAGTAGTGGACTACATAGATTGCATCCTCCGATGGAAAATTCAAAATAAGGCCCCGAAGCCCTCAGAACCTTGCTTCACACAAGTCAAAACAAACAGAGAGAAGGGGAAAAATTAAAAGCAGTTGGCCAGCCATTGAAAACATGACCCTGGGAGAGAAGAGGATAAAGAAAGGATGATAGACTGCCTGAGGATGTTAAAGAACTTCATATGAATTTCACTGAGAATATCCAGTTGGCATGGGAACAATTCAATGCTAAGAAACGTCAACAACAAGCAGATCCATTCAGAACAAACAAAGCATTTTTGTGTATTGTTTGTGTGAATGAGGTCTGACTATAAACTAAAGTGAACACTTTTTAACAAGGATCACGACCGCAGTTTATTGTGAAAAATAAACATCCTGAATAAAATACTGTCTAAACTGATCTATTTAGACAGGTGTGGTCATTTTACAGACATTTCAACTGACTAGCTAGTCTTAGGCAAAAAATGGTTACTTCTTCTTTCTTTTAGTCCACCTCATTGGCTGACCATTTAACAGTGGCATGCATCACTCTACAAAAGGCCTGTCAGCTAAAACAGGCCTCACTATGTAGAAGGGCTCCCCAAGACATGTCCATCGTAACAAACAATAAGGATTTCTCCCCGCAATTAGTTGCATGGGTGGTAGGATGTTTTCGCTGCCATGACACCTAGCACCCCCTCCTCGCATTTCTTCAACCTCTGTATCACCAACCCAATGCATGACCACAGGATCCTTCAAGACATGTGACACTGGATTATAGGTTTGTTTATGGTTACCCACAAAGCAGTAGGGGAGAACTAGCATCCCTTCAATCAACCGCCGTTCCTGCCAAGTGGCTCCTCTGACCCGTAAGTCTCTGCTCTAACCGCTAACGTTAGGGTAAACCTTTGGTCCCAGACACCGCTTCCAAAACCCACAGGCATTGTGCTCATTCAAAACAGATTGGCTGAAAAGCACCCACACTTTCCTTAGCCAAGAGTTCAAAATTATACTCTGCATACACACTTTATACTGTGTCAATACATACGCTCTATGCCCAAAACGCTAACTCCTACCGTGACGGGCCACTTCACAAAGTTACGCTCAATACACCAACAATGGAGCTATTTCACAGCCGATGATATCTCAAGAACTGTGAGTGGAGGGAGAGGAAATCACTATTTCATACCCAAGGTTTTGCCATTCGGAGCGTTTTATAGCATGGTTTGCCAGGTCTGCTTCCCCTGCATTGTGTTTCCCATTAAAACTACAGCCTGCTGATTCCCCTTGGCTTCACTTAGTTGCCAGGTCTGACTCAGCTGTTACTGTAAGCCTGCTGACTTGGCGATTTTTCCAGGGCATAGCTAAAGGAAGGTTGCAGTGCCGTTTTATTGGGATCAACCTTCACTCTCAGGTTGATGGGCCTTGGAAAGGTAAGTATGTTTCAAGTCTGGTGGGAGGACTGTAGCCGATGAAAGGTTTAGGAGCGCTTCACCCCAGGTTGAGAGCTTTGGTGTTTACTCTGCTGTGATGGACTAACGACAGCATTGTTCAGCTGAGGCTCATGGGAAGGAACACTCTAGCCTACTGTGGAATAATGTTTACAACTGAGGACCCTAGTTAGAGTCTGGTGTTCTGGAGGTGGTGTATCATCATAAATAGACAAAGAACACACTGTATATCGACTTTGGATTCAGATTCTTATCTGGAGCCTAACACTTATGGATCATTACCATCTTGACTAGGGAGGGAAGATGGACAGTTGGCCATGCAGTGAAGTGTGTAACATCCATTGCATCTTACTCCAAAAACACGTTTCATTTCCATTCAAAGTAATGGCGGATTGCCTTAGACTGAGAGATGTGGGGGAAAGACCACTGAGTCAAGATCACAGATGGTTAACGCAAGACAAAGAACTGAGTGATGGAGATATGGGTCAAGATTTGAAAGTAAGTCATACTGAACACTGAATTATACAATAATCAAACAAGACACTAAGACAGTCCTTTTCATTGGTACATCTAGAGCTTTAACCAAGATCTAGCTTGGCAAGGACAGTACAGTCAAGAAAGTAATTTAGCTCAATATTTATCCTCCCAAACATTGTAAAGGTTTGGATGTGTTTTTGAAGAGTCCTGTGGGACACACTAATAGCACTTTTCTGACAATCCCCTATAGCATTATATGGCAGACCTATACACATAGAATGACTATTTATATGGGCAGACAATAATTAAGGAGCATAACATACAGATTGATCTCATGTAGGACACATCATATACTGTACTGTACTTCAGGGGAAGCTTTAAAACCCAAAGGTGTGTTTGCATTTATACGTTTGACTGACCGTAACAGTTAACCCACGGCTCTAAAGGTGTAAATTCTGTGGAAACAGCTGGAACTTCTTCTGAGAGGTAGAGGTAGTTTCCTAGCCACACACGCGCACAAACGCAGGCAAAAACACACAGACACACACACCAGTGGAGGTGTGTTTATAATAGGCTGAAGAACTCGCTTTGGGTCCTCCAGAATAGGTCCCAACTGAGCCGTATTCTGATATTATGTCTATGGATGGTGATTTTCTGTGCTGTGCCATGCTGCTAATGGATGGATGAGGAAGAGTAATAATGAGTCTTTATAGGGATCTTAGGCTCTCTTGAGACCATGTTATTATGCCTTTGGAAAGGGCGGCAGACTGTGTATAATACATACGACACAATCATTATCATCACTGTTTAAGGAGGGGGATTGTTTTGGATGGGCAGCAGCCATGCTACATATAGCGAGGGTCAAAGGCATCGTCGCCACAAACCGAGGCGAGAACCTAATTTGCTGGTTTGTAATTAGAACCCAATCAAGGGAAGGGCACTGTTGAGTTGTTGTTTTTTTTCAGTAACTGTAGGTTCTTCTTACTGTTTAATCAAGAAGCCGGGAAACAAGGCAGATTAGTCACACTTTAACTGCTTAAATAATCTCTGTGAATGAAATAAAAAGGCTAAATTAATGAAGAAAAGGGGGGTTGTAGAGAGACGTGATGATTTCATACACCTTCATAGTCTGGGTTTTAAGGTTGGCAGGAAGAGGTAAGGTTTATTAGTGGGAGGCTGCTGATTAAATTTGAGGTGTGGTTTGGGGAAGTGTGTTGACAGTACTATGTTATATCTCAAAAACAAAGCAGCTGCAGTCCAGCTGTTGAGAGTAGAGACCCCCCCCCTGAGAAAGACCCAGGATCTAGTCTGCCTGGATACTCATCAAGATTCAGATAAAGAGAAAGAGAGAGACTATCTCTCTATCTTCCATTAAACAAGTTAGGCTGACAGTTTCCTTGCAGAAGTTGCAGCCTAATCTCACCCCCTACCCATGCCTCATGAATACAGCCTTACACCAACACATTTTACATCCATGAAATGCTGAATCTCTGTGACGTGTGTTTGGATTTGCTGCTGACAAAGATGTTCAATAACTGGGAGGCACAGATGGTCAGTGACCACACACAGTAAATCCCCCTAACCAAGTGACCTCAAATTAGTTGATGCGAGGAGTGTTGATACATTTTCTTCAAAAAGCCAACCAAAAACCATTTAAAGTTGATAACAAAATAATCTAAAACAGCAACAGCTGAGGCACTAATCAGACAAGCAGCGACCAAAGGGGGAAGGATGCGCCACAAGCTTCAAAACACAAGATTACATTTTTCCAGACGGAAGAGAAAACACTCAAGCTCCAAAGCAACTTCATAAATCTGTTGGCTGCAGATGGCTGCTCTGTCATTAGGGGGCGGGAAGCGGGGGCGTCTCTAGTCTCAACACCTTCAGTGAGAGAGAGAACAAACAGCAGAACTCAACTGACTTCAATCAACAGCCAGTCAGGATGCCTGCTGCCTGTACTTCTAAAGGCTTCTCAGGGCTCAGATGCTTCACTGTGGGATGAGAGGATAACCATTCTCTTTCTGGTCTTCTATAAACAGACACCTGATTGTTTTTCGCCATATCTTTCCACTCTGACAGTGACTTTCCAGGACAGGATAAATCTCCCATCAGGCCCATTTGTCTGTCGGATGGCACCAGGACATTGCATGGGCACTCCCAGAAAAACACAAACATTTCATATAGGTTTCATGTTCTATTAACTTATGGATTTGATGCACTTCTAAACCCTTTGGAAGGGAGAGTGGAAGAGGGGGAGAGAGGGGGAGAGAGAGAAAGGGAGAGAGGGAGAGTGAGAGATGGCCTGATGCATTTTACTCAAGACCTCAAAATGATCTTAAGGCACATCAAAGTGTTTGAAAATGGGCCAGCCAAGCACTTGTCTCTTTGATGAACAAAGCTTTGATTTCAACAGGCTGATTAACGATGGGAGAATTATTTTGAGAGATTAATGAAAAGATAAGGGAAATGGGGAAAGGAGTTCGACACAAGTCACCACAGTAAATTGGACCCATTCTTTATAGCCGTCAACAATGTGCAATTAGTGACTAGCCTGGTGTCATATCTGTTTGTGCTGTCTTTCCAAGACAAGGGTTGTCCCTTTTGCATCCCTTTTATGTTTTTGGTAGAAATTGTGTACAAATATGGAATTTTGAAAGCATGGTATATTAAATGAAGTTCCCCTTAATATAGACCACATGGATAATTCATATTATATTAATAAAAAATTCAGCATTTTGACTTTGTAAAGCCATAGTTATTTTGTTGCTTTTAGAAAATAATTATTATTCATAATCTCAAAAGGCAATGAATTGGTGGAATGACCCACAAAACAAACTGGAGCTGGAACCAGACTACTAAGTGGCTACATAAATGGAACAAAAACATACGAGGGGAGTGAATAGTGTTTTTGTTGATCTAACGGCTGTATTGTGTCACTATCATGGCAATGAATGGATGGAACCATTCCTGGACCCAATCCCTTAGCTGTTTTTCCTCACTTCCTGGTTTCATTGTGTCGTAGGGCTCATCACTTCACCCAACACCGTGCTAATATTTCTAATTGGAATCATGGTGGGGGGGTTGTTACTCCATTTCCCTTAAGCCCATTTTTATGATATTCACATTGAAAACAGAAGGAACATGTTTTTCCATGTGGAACACATACTTCTCTGAGTATCTGACATCTGAATGTACAATGTCTTGGTTAGTCAAATCAAATCAAATCAAATCAAATGAAGTCCAGGTAGCAGGAGAGGGACAGGGTGAGCAGGTAGATAGCTGTCTAGTGGTGGGTATTCAGTGGCCTGATGGTCTGCGGGTAGAAGCTATTGGCCAGTCTGTCAGTTTTCGATACTACTCCTGTAGAACACTGTGAGGGCCCTCGATGGTACTCCTGTAGAACACTGTGAGGGCCCTCGATGGTACTCCTGTAGAACACTGTGAGGGCCCTCGATGGTACTCCTGTAGAACACTGTGAGGGCCCTTGGAGACAGGCCACATTTCTTCAGCCTTCTGAGGTTGAAGAGTCGCTGTCATGCCTTCTTCATCACATTGTCCGTGTGGTTTAACCATTTTATCTCCTCGGAGTTGTGTACGCCGAGTAACTTGATTTTTTTTACCCTCTCCACAGCGGCCTTATTGATGAAGATGGGGGCGTGCCCAGCCTGGTTCCTCCTGAAGTCCACAATCAGTTCCTTTGTTTTACTAACGTTAAGAGAAAGGTTGTTTAACTGGCACCTCGCCGTCATAGTGCCTACATCCTCTCTGTAGGCCGTCTCTTCGTTTTTGGTAGTCAGGCCTACTACTGTCAGCGAACTTGATGATGGAGATGGAACTATGTGAGCTCATGCAGTCGTGGGTATACAGGAAGTACAAGAGGGTACCCTTGTGGGGCCCCCGTGTTCAGGATCCGTGTAAAGGAGGTAATGTTGCCTACCTTCACCACCTGGGGCGGCCTGTCAGGACGTCCAGGAACCAGTAGCATAGGAAAGAGTTCAGTCCCAGGGCCATGAGCTTTGTGGTGAGCTTAGAGGGCACTATGGTTCTGAAGGCCGAGCTTCAGTTGATGAACAGCATCCTCACATATGCATTCCTTTTTTACAGGTGGATGAGGGCATTGTGCAGTGAAATAATGATTGCGTCGTCCGTTGCTCTATCGGGGCGGTAGGCGAATTGGAGAGGGTTGAGTGTTTCAGGGAGGGAGGAGGTGATGTGGTCTTTGACTAGCCTCTCGAAGCACTTCATAATGACAGAAGTATAAGTGCTACTGGTCAGTAGTCATTCAGTTCAGTTACTTTCCCTTTCTTGGCCACGGGGATGATAGTGGACAACTTGAAGCAGGTGGGGATAAAAGCCTGAGCTAGAGAGAGATTGAGACAACCCAAACTAGTGACATCGGCTGACAACTAGAAACAACTACATGTCTCAACAACCTGTTCATCTATTTGTCCTTAGAACCCCCCCATGGACACCAGGTCCTGAAGTTTTAGGTTGGCTTGGAGGGAATTCCAAGACAAGGGGGCTGAGTAATGCTTGGTTGACATTTTCAGGACTGTAGCTATAAAACAAGATTGAGATCTGAGCTTGTACGTGTTTTAATTTAAAGCTATAAGGGGGATAAGATAATATAATAAAATGTCAATTTTCCTAAAATGGCCTTACAAATAAGGATGTGCCAGTGTTTTAGCTTGCCTGTTCCTAGTGACGTCCTACCGACAGCACGTCTAATTAGTGACAAAACAAAGGGCTGCATGATACATAGAGTCAAGAGCCCAGTGTAGAGCTTGAGGCTTGCACGTAGTCACCATACTAACACACACAGAGAAAAGTACAACTATTTTCTGGCAGCAAAGGAAAAACAAGCTTTTTGCCAGTAATAAAACCTGACAAGGTTCTCTACATTGGTGGTGAAGCTCAACTTCTCTTCCACCCAAACTCCCAGATATTTGTACATTTTGACTTGCTTTATAGAATGTGCTTCCAAGGTAGTAATTACATGGTTTTCAGAGTGTTTAGTATTGGAAAATACCATACATTTTGTTTTAGAGGAATTCAGAACAAGCTTCAAGTCGGACAGATTCTGTTGAATGATGTTAATAGCTCTTTGAGCATTTCAAAAGCCAAAGTCAAACTGCTTCTACTTACAGAGAACAGTGTCTTCCGCATAAAGATTTTGTGGATTTAGAAGTGGATGCTGACTTCTAATATAATATTATGGACTTCTTAGGGTCACTTCTAAGGGGGAATGTAAACTCGAATATATGCTATTCTTACATGAAGTAAGCAACTGGGGAAATAGAATGTGCTTGAACCTCTCCTGTATAAACACATCTATAAGGGGGTCTTGGTTTGAGTATGCTGTCTCATGCCACACCCACTGGGCATAAACTGGTGGAATCAACGTTGTTTCAATGCAATTTGTCAACGTATTGTGACATGGAATCTACATAGAAAATACAATGGATTGGATCATCATCAACCGCAGGATTTTGTCATCATGGCAACCAAATTTCAACATGGACAAACCTTGTATAAAATATGTTGAATTTGTACCTTTAAAACAACGTCAGATATCCTACTGGAGAATTGATCTATCTACAGCTATCCTTTGCTCTCTACGATCCAGGGTTTTAATCAAGCCCAGCCATGCTTATCTAATTTTTTTGTCACTGAATATTACCAATGTGCTATTGTGAGAATAATTGTTCAGAGATCTTCACTTAGCTCTCCAAACTAAATAGATTCACTGTTGCTATCAAAGCCATTCCAAAGGTTAGGTATAACAGAGCAAATGAAATGTGACCATACTTTATCACTCATATATCATCAAAGATACAATTTCGCATCTGTGAAGTCATCAACAGATAATGTTTCAATTCAACCCAGAATTCAACTGACAACAGACAAAACAATAGGCCTAAGGTATCAAGCTCTGGTTGATTGAAAATGTAATCACATTTAGTGATATTGAATTGTGTTTGGTTGTCAACGCAACCAAATATCAACCTTTGAAGGAGATGCATCTTCTGCTTGGATAGTTCCATCTGTGCCACTGACTTAGTCTGCCTTCAATTCCAGTTTGTCTACAAATTAATAATTGATATGTTGGATTCGTGTCTCCATACATCTCTGTACATTTTGTAAGTATTTAATCATTTTAAAGTGTTTTTTTGTTTAAAACAATTCATCACATAAATATTGTGGTCTTCAATGTCAAAGTTACAGGAAAAGTTTGTTTGCTAGCTGGATGGCTAATGTTTGTATTTAAATAAGGCAGCAGCATCTCGCTCAAGCCATACTGACTTTTCCAAACAGCTTCAACTCCATTTGTTTTCCATCTTTAATTTCTTGTTCATTGATGAATAATGTAAAGTATTTTGCTAACAAGAGGACCACCATGGAAAAAGGTTTCTAAACGTTTGTATGTTGTCCTCTGTGGTTTTTAAATGCATTGTATCCACGTGTGGTTGTATTGTGTTTTTTTTATTATTATCAAAATAATAATATCATAAACTTTATTTAAAATTTGATTGGGACTATCCAAGCAGAAGATGAATCTCCACCAAATGTTGATATTTGGTTGCGTTGACAACCAAATACAATTCAATATCACTTTTGAAATACTATATAGTCTATTAACTTGTCGACAAGTTAACAATGATATGTTGGACTCTCCAACTCAACCAAAAATAAAGGTTAAAGAATGGGATTAAGCTAGTGGCTCAGATGGAACTATCCAAGCAATAGATACATCTCATTTGAATGTGGATATTTGGTTGCTTTGTCAACCAAACACAATTCAATATTACTTTTGTAATACAGTAAATATCCTAATGTTAAGGCTATCTTACAAACTAATGTAACATGGACACATTTTAAGGTTACTGTAACTAACTATACATTTCTTCTTATGTAATCATATAAAGCGTGCATGTTCAAGATAGCATGCCTAGGTCGTTGCAGGTCTGTAGAGATCTTCACAATTGCTGCAATAGTCGGTGCAGAATCTCGAATTGCATTGATCACTTCCACCATGTACTTTTAATGTAATCTCAACTGCAATCCAGGTTAATTGGTTCTGCTATTAGATGAAGCACAGTGATAATGCATGAACCTGTTGTTTAAATAAATAAAATAGTTGGCATTGTATTCCCATTTGAACTTTGCTGTGCTTTTAAATGTTTGAAAGCACAGTGATAAATATTAGGGTGACAACTAAACCAAAAGTCAGACATTCTTTTTCCATTGGAATTTGGTTGTGCTTTTAGATGGTTTAAAGCATAGTGATAACATATCGGAAATTAAACTCACTTTTGGCTGTCTTGTTAAGTGTGTGAATATAGGTTGTAATCTGATTGATCAACGTCTCAACCAAATATTACCCAAATATCCACGTTGAAATGACATGGTGTGCCCAGTGGGTATGGACTTCTAAGGGGGTAAGTAAGAACAAGAACTTAGTTCATCAAGTAAGCAACTAGAGAAATAGAATGTGCTTGAACCTCTCCTATATAAACACATCCAACAATTCTATAAACATACATAGGCACGCTGGCTCAGAACTCAAGCTGGGGCGCTTTTAACTTGAATACTGGTGAATGTTCACCCTTAAGGTGTGACAAGTATTTTTTCCTTTGTAATGATGGCCGAGTTTACAATGGGTCTGGTCTGCATTACAGTACATGGTGCAGCAGACATTTACCAGACCCAGCGGGCACTCGCCATGCCAAGACACCCAAGGGAAGCGCAGTGTTTTGCTAACAGTCTGCCTGGAAGACACTGGACTGGAGAGCCTCTCCGCCAAGTGCAAGGGACAGGCTCGTATTAGCGACAGTATTCGAGTTAGCTTACATTAGCTCACATAAAAGGTCCCACCTCCTCCTCCTCTTCCCCTGCATGTCTGTTAATTTCTCCCACACACATGTTCACATGCACACTGTCCGTTTGGGGAGAGGGGAGAGGACAAAACTGAACCACACAGTTCAGTTTTTTTGTCTCCATGGTTCATGTTTGGACATGAGAGCAACACACTTCCTTGATGAATATCCATCTCCGTACTCCCCTGCTTCATATTTTCCACAGTTTAGGAGAGTTTGGAAGAAGAAACAGTTTGGCATTTCAAGTCAAATATAGCTACGGCGGCCAACATCTGTTATTCAATCAGGGAGGGACAGAGGGAGCAGAGATTGACATTGAACATAAATAAATGCTTGCCATGTGGGGCCTGGGTCCCATTTCTATGTCTCTTACCATCTGTATTACATATCTGTGGAAGGACATCAAACAATCACCTCTCTGACAGGAAAGTAGGCGTGAGTGTCACTAATGCAAATCATGGATTTATGGTGAGCTAGCCCAGCAACATCACCACATCTCATCAGCAATGGACGATGGCTTGCTTTACTTAAAGGGCTAGTTCATCTCAAATAAGAAAGCTCCTTTCGTTTGTTTTGATTAAACGGATACCCGTGTCGGATTAATTATGTAACGGAGTTTACATTTGTACCCATGTGTGTAGATAGATATATATGTATTTATATATATATGCCTTGAACCTTAATATCTTTGAGGAGCATGGATGGAGAGGGGGGGTGGATGGAGAGGGAGGGTGGATGGATGGAGAGGGAGGGAGGGGTGCATGGAGAGGGAGGGCGAGTGGGACGGATTTGGACACATGGTGTAAAAAATAACAATATCACTATCTATTAGTGGTATTTTAGATACTAATGCTCTGCCATAAGTGACTATCCAATTTTATAATTTTTATTTTCTTGTATGCTAAGCCGTTTTGGAACACAAATGCGTTAGCATCTAACTACTGTATTTCTGTTAATATTGTACATTGTTTATATATATATTTGTGTTTGTTGTTGAAGCAGCTCTTCTGTATAACTATCAATGACTGTACCTTTGTATGACCTTGTGATCAAATAAAATATATAATCCAAAATGTTTTTTGTTTTTTTTTAAAGCTCAGCAGTAGGAACTCAGCTCGACTTTGGACCACTTTTGATTTTGGGGTGAACAACTATCCCTTTAGGGTAACACATGTCATGTTAGTGCAGTTCTCTTCACTGAGGTGTGGGGTCTGTTGACATTCATTATTGGTCATGCTACTGTGAGGGGTGATGCTGTCTGCCCTGCTACTGGATGTCTGAGTCTGCTGCCCCCCCCAGCCAGGACAGAGCTGCCACTCAGTCATCCTCCATTACAGCTAAACTCAGCAGCCTGGCAGGAGGCCACCCTCTCTCTCTGTTAGCCCGACGTGGGAGCAGCCCCGGGGGGGAGAAACTCAAACTATGCAAGCCCCTCTCTGGCTCAAAGCTCCATGGGATTGGTCCAAAATAAAGAGCGTACAGACTCACACACAAGCACACACATACACACAGGCATGCTTCTGAGTGATATATGGTATCCTCTTATCTGTGTAGCAGTACTGAGACACTGTACAGACGTTTATACTTCTTTAGGAAGCATACTGTGCTGTTCCCATAAATATATACCGTACAGCATCAGCTACAGTCTAGCTGCTAGACCCTCAGCTCCCCTCTTAAAAATGTTTTGTTGGTGGTCCCCACATGGCATAAGCATGTCAGTATTGAATAATTCACAGCTCTAGCCTATACACTAAGTTACTGTCAGGCCCCAGTCAACTGAGGGCAGGAGCCGTGTTATTACGCCACCGCATTGTCATCATCATCATTAGCGGCACCAGTGAAACACATGGGATTACTCCTTTCCTCCAACAAGTACTCTCAATGGTTATCTCTTAGACGAAGTATGCAGCCCACATTACAGACTAGGTCACAGGAAAAGAGTTGTGTCAGCACTGTCGTCCTCTGTAGCTCAGTTCGTAGACATGGCGCTCGCAATGCCTGGATAGTAGGTTGGATTCCCAGGACCACCCATATGTAAAATGTATGCACGCTTTGGATAAAGGCCTCTGCTAAATGGAATTATTATATTCTATTACTGTTTGGAGATGCAACAACTGAAGGCCTTTTGTCTGTCTCTGTGTCTCAGATATTCATTACAATAGTCCAATAAACATCATTAAGGGAATATTCTGCATGTGTGGAAGGTGCCAACACTGAGCAGGCTGCCAAACCATTAACATGAGTAGACCGCCTCCACATTTTACGTTCCTGGCTCCAATGTATAATAAATTCAACATAAAAATTCCAAATGGTGAATGTTGATGCTCTAATTAGCCTATTGCAGAATGTAACTGAAGATAATTAAATCATTAGGACATTATTAACACATTTAGGTTTAAGAGGCAGCCGTCTTCAACCTTTATCTGAATTGTAAATGCTTGATCATGCATTTAGACTAGAGGTAGCATACTAAGGCTGGAATGGCGAACTGTGCCTGGTGGATGATAAATTCCACATTACCAAGCATTAAGAGCTACAAATCACCATGAGTGAATTCCAACAAACTCATTTTATGATGTCTCCAAAAGAAAAACAACATAATTATCTATGACTATACCTCATACATTAAACTCTCCTGGTATGTGTAAGGGCTCATTATATTGACACACACTTTAAACAGGTATTTGTCCAGGACTAGGCTGATAAGAAAACCATTAGAACTAGTCCCTGTCACTGCACATGGAGCATACAAGGACACATAGTTTCAATCTTGTGCATTTGATTTCTCTCGTGTTACAATATATATACCCCCAGGTCAAAAGTTTGGAATATTACTCATTCAATGGTTTTTCTTTATTTGCACTATTTTTTACATTGTAGGATAAAAGTGAAGACATCAAAACTATGACATAACACATGTCTAACACACACCAAAAACGTGTTTAAAAATTCAATTTTAGATTTTAGATTCTTCAAATAGCCACCCATTGCCTTGACACTCATGGCATTTTCTCAACCAGCTTCATGAGGACCGCCACAGGAATGGAAGACCTGGAAATACCTCTGCTGCAGAGGATAAATTCATTAGAGTTACCAACCTCAGAAATTGCAGCCCAAATAAATGCTTCACAGAGTTCAAATAACAGACACATCTCAACATCAACTGTTCAGAGGAGACTGTGTGAATCAGGCCTTAATGGTTGAATTGCTGCAAAGAAACCACTACTAAAGGACACCAATAATAAGAAGAGACTTGCTTGGGCCAAGAAACACAAGCAATGGACATTAGACCGGTGGAAATGTGTCCTTTGGTCTGGAGTCCAAATTTGAGATTTTTGGTTACAACCTCAACCAAATTTAGATGGTTTGGGATGAGTCGGACCACAGTGAAGGAAAAGCAGCCAACAAGTGTTCAGCATATGTGGGAACTCCTTCAAGACTGATGGAAAAGCATTCCAGGTGAAGCTGGTTGAGGGAATGCCAAGAGTGTGTAAAGCTGTCGTCAAGGCAAATGGTGGCAATTTGAAGAATCTCAAATATAAAATAGATTTTGATTTGTTTAACACTATTTTGGTTACTACATGATTCCATATGTGTTATGTCATAGTTGTGATGTCTTCACTTTTATTCTACAATGTAAAAAATAGTGCAAATAAAGAAAAACCCTTGAATGAGTAATATTCCAAACTTTTGACCAGGGGTGTATATTTTTTTTATATACCATGAAAGTATTTCATGGTCTACACCTGTTGTATTTGGCGCATGTGACAAATACATGTTGATTTGATTTTACTTTAAGGAACAAGAGAGGGTAACAAGTATCTAAGGCACTAGTATCTAAGTGTCAAACTCATTATATGGAGGGACGGTTTTCGCCCCTCCCTTGTACTTGATTGATAAATTACGGTCACTAACTAGTAAATAAAAAAAGAAAAAGAAAAGACTGCAGACACTAGGCCATTCGTTGAATGAGTTTGGCACCCCTGATCTAAGCGGTAGGCTACTGCACAAAACCTCAAAATGCGTAATATGATTTCAACAAATACATGATGGGACGTTTCTAGGCGACGGCTTTGTTTTTTTCGAGTATTTACTGCATAGCCTACATGTGCCTGGAAATATTTGTCCCTAATGGCCTCCGCTGGCGAACGCACCACACACTGAACTATTTTTTCTCCGAAAAAGTGAATCATCTTCGAGCAGCTTATGAATATGGCACATCCACAAACAGCTGACAGGAAATACAGTCGAGGAAACTGTCAAGGCTGTAGTCACCAGTTTTCCCCCAGTTTCACATTCCCCTCAGTCACAAGTCATCATACTTCAGAGTTCTTTTCCATTGTAAATTAGAGACAGCTTGCTCATATAGATTTTTTGTTGCTGTAAGAGCCAAGTGACTCTAACTCAGAAGGAATGAGCTCAACAATTAAGCTCCCGGGGCCACATTACAATGACTTGGCAGCCCATAATTATTTTATGGGGCTAGCGAAAACAAAGGTGCTTTTGTGAGGTCATCTCGGAGTGGTGATTATATGATCTCCTGAGCTTGTCAAAATGGCAATCTGACGAGGAGAGAAAGTAATTATCTGTCTGTCACTACACAGGTCATTTATAACGACGGAGGCTAACCCTAATGAAATGAAGCCTAATATCAACCCAGGCACTGACCTTGAGTTGAAGTTGAAGACAAGTCAGGGACCTGTCATTAGACAGGCACATACACACCTTGCCTTTGAAAGTGTATCCTTTTTCTTTGGCCCAACTGTCCTATAAAATGTCTGAACTATCTAGCTAACATCCAATGAGTTCTACTCGATGGTTATATTCGGAAAATGTATTCAAAGTGATACAGAATCCATATACTGATCCAACTCAATTACATGGTTGGCTACTGATACAGCAGGTAGCCTGTGCTTTTCATCTTCCAGACATAGCCCTCTGCTGTCTGCGTCCTTGATTACACGGCAACACTAGTCTGTCTGTCTGTGACAATTGCTTTCAGTGGCCATTGGTATCACAGTCAACGCCTACTGAGTCGCGCACATCTTGCATTAGTTTTTACCATTAGTAACGGAGCCTTCGGTGACAGATCATTGAAAAGTCTCCACAGACACAGAGCGCACATCAAGCCACACAACCTGACACAAGAAAATGAGCATTGGATACGCTGCATCATCATATCTTCAGCTTTCCACATTTCTGTGGACATGTTCTGACTCCACTGTCCAGTTATGAGATTGTTGCCAGAATTACACGTTACGCAAAGAATAATGGCTGATTGGTTTAACTCTTGGTTGTCGATGCTGTCAAATACACGCGCTGTGTATTTACACCCACAATACGCAACAAAGTGAAGAGGTTTTAAGCATCAGTCTGAAATAAATGTTTTTAGTGTCAAGTTAAAAATATTCGTAAATCCCAACACTAGACCAACAAGGAAAGGATGTACGGACCCATCACTCACTTTC
Source organism: Thymallus thymallus (assembly GCA_023634145.1). Lineage (NCBI taxonomy): Eukaryota > Metazoa > Chordata > Actinopteri > Salmoniformes > Salmonidae > Thymallus > Thymallus thymallus. The sequence continues at coordinate 13,324,415 of CM042417.1, read as the reverse complement.
ATAACACTATAATAATTGCACAGCACCAGTGTCCCAAAAAGTGCAACTTTACGCAAAGGCGAATGCACCAAGGAATGTTAGATTACGATGTGCATAATCACAAAATCCTATAGCTAAACTCGCGCTGACTATGTGATTTCATCTAACTATTAAGCAATGCATGCATGAATGAATGGATGCATATTTGCGATATTTGTGCTTATACTTTCTCACAATACCAAACGAGTTCAGCCAAATGTGAGAAAACAGGAAAACATCTGATGAGCGTCACATACCGTCCAGAAGCTGATATGCAGTCGACAGTTCGCAGTACCACAAGGCGAGATGTATTCCAAAGGACCACAGGGAGAGGCTGATGATAGAGGGGAAAAAGTTAATAATTTAGCTGAGTTCAATTATCGGTTTGTCAAAACACTTTCAATGCGTGTAAAATATGCGCGAATTTACCGTGAAGTCATCTTCAATCCTGTTAAATCCACACAAAAGTCCTCTTGTTCCAATGTGATAGTGGTAAGAGTTGGAGCCCGCTCTATCCCTCACTCACTCCCGCTTAAAAATCTCTCGCTCTCCCCCTCACTTGGACTGCCTGCATTTGCAAATGAAACAAAGGCTGCTTTAGTCCTCCAAGACTGAACCGGTCCTCAAACACTGAAATCTGACTCCTCACAGTCGCTCTTCGTGGACCACCACTTTATCCAGCTCTGCCCTCATACAGTCTTGTCCAAAATGATTGACACCCTTCATAAAGATAAGCAAAACATACAGTATAAAATTAATAATACAAATACTGTGCTACAGTATGTTGAATGCAAAAAAAAAAGGGAAGTTACATTATTTTATACTAATACATTTGCTCAGATTGGTTCCAATCCAAGTGCCAATGTCATTTATCAAACTCCAGGCGGTGCTATGGTCAGATGATATGAAGATAGAGCTCTTTGGCAACGCACACCAGTGGTGGGTTTGGCATCAAAAAACGGAAGCATATGCAAAACAGTACCTCATACCTACTGTAAAATATGTTGGTGGATTGTTATAGGGACATTTTAGCCCAAAACTTGGTTGCCTCTGCCAGGAGGCTGACACCCTCAAGCACACATAAAACACCACAAAGAAATGGTTACTTGACCACAAAATCAACATTTTGCAATGGTCATCTGTCTCCAGACTGGAACCCAATTGAAAACCTGTGGTTTGAATGGACGAGGGCAGTCCATAAGCACAGACGAAGGATATCAAGGATCTGGAAAGATTCTATATGGAGGAATGATATAAGATCCCTCCAAATGTGTTGTCCGATCTCATACAACATTTTAGAAAAAGTCTCTGTGTCGTTACCCTTGCAAGGGGAGGGTGCTGGAGCACTGAAAACATGGGTTCTAATAATCTTGACGCTTATCTTTTTCTAGATTTTTTAAAACTTCTTTGTTAACAAAATGCCTTTCTCTGAGTAATTGTATTATTATAAAATACTATAGGTGTCTTTTTTGCATACAATATAGCTCAATATTTGTATTATAATACAGTATTTTTTGCTCAACTTTATCAAGGCTGTCAATCTTTTTGGAGCTGACTATGTATCACTACCTATGCCAGATTCAAATGAATGCACACACCAAGTTCCCGCTCTCTCGATTAAGGAGTGATCTCTCTCTCTCCTACCTTTCTCCTGCATTAAATGGCTCTTATCTGGCCTTGAAATGAGAAAATATGCATCAAGCACAGACACATTTCATACATTTTTGTATCAAATACAGTCATGTGAAAAGGTTGCTTGGAAATGGAATGATGTACTTCAAATTGCTTGTAAATGGATTTGTAACCCCTCCCAGACTCATGGGCATCATTAATCTTTCTTCTGAGGGCCTTGGGTAGGTCTTTTGATCTTTGAATGATGTTTTACCACACACCCATATGGTTAAGACCAAACCAGACCAAATTTCTTATCTTTATGGAAGGCTGGACCCTCCTAAGTTTCTCTCTAATGTTTTCTAATCATTTGCACTTGTTTTGGTACACCTAATTCACATTTTTATGTGATGTTAAAGGTAGGGGTGTACAGACTTTTTCCCCATAAGGAAAAGGCATTTTTGTTTATTTTAATTGCATAACATTTTCAATGTTTTTTTGTTTTTTTGTGTGATTTGTTAAATTATCTGTCAATATTGTTGAAGTGAAGATTACATATCCATCTGTCCAAATATGTAAAAAAAATAATAATAATAAAAAAAGAGAACTTTCCCGTTGGTGTACTTACTTTTTCACATGACTGTAGTTGTCAGTTAATTGTTAGTTTATTGTCAATTAATTGTCACCTTTGTGCCACTTATACTCTTCTATTTCCTATGACTAAATAAAGATTTATAAAGGTATCATCAACAAAATCTTTTGCTTTTGAAGAGAAAATCTCCATGGGAAAATCTCCATCTGAATAGTCATCTTCATCTATCATTATGACTGGTAACAGTTACCATAGAGATAAGGTTGAGTCTGAACCAACAGATACTGTACACCCACTCATTTTTTATTAATGTACAGCATCTCTGTAGAACATCTGCACTTCGAGACCTTGACTCGGTCCATGATTCACCCACCGTCTGGTCGGACCTTAGATATAGTTGGGTGTATAGTCAAGAATGGAATCCAGCATCCAGACCCCCATGAGCTTTCTGTCTGTCTGGGAAATGCCTTTGTGGTGGGTGTGGTTGGGGAGGGTTGATAAGAAGACTGCTCTGAAATTCCCTGCCCATTGACGGCACACACTGATACAGACGAGTCACAGCCATGAGTCATGCTATGTGAGGCCAAACCACTGATAGGGGAGGCTATCACAACTAGTCTTACTGTTATACACAGCTGGGGGGCAATGACAAGCGTCTGAGTGCTGTTAGTGGGAGATGGGAACCGTCTCTACCATTGTGTGGCTCTGGTAGTTGAAAAGCCACTTCCAAGGCACCTCTTTGAAGCCAGTGTAAGACAACGTTTTGAAGTGGGGTTGTGGATGTGTTGTGGATGTGTTGTGGACGAGTTGTGGACGAGTTGTGGACGTGTTGTGGTAGTGTTGTGGAAGTGTTGTGGACGTGTTGTGGAAGTGTTGTGGACGTGTTGTGGTAGTTTTGTGGAAGTGTTGTGGATGCTTGTGGATGTATTACCTGAAGAGGCTGCTGAGGGGTAGGGATCACAGAGGCATGCACCCTTTCAAGTGCTGTTTTTGGAAAACAAGTGACACAGGAAGGTTCACATGCCACAATACAGCTCCAGTGTTGATTCTTCTATGAAATACTGTTAGTATTTTAATACTGCTAGTATCACTCAAGCCTCTTGGCCTTCATCAGAGCTGTTCAAAACAGTTCAATACTGTTCAAACGAGAGAGGAAGGTCTGCAGCTCGACAACGTAATCTGTCCAAGTAATTTTCATTATTTGGTTTGGATATTCATGTGAAAGGTCAGGAGAAGAATATTAAAAGGAACAACTGTTTTTTGGATAAAGAAGCAATAAAAGATAGGCAGAGGCTGCAAATCCAACTTTTATCTTCCTGACAGCCAAAGGTCCCAAAGAGGGGTCCAGAAAAGTCAGATCCGCAGCCACTCCTTAAAAGATCATATAAAATATGCTTTTGACAAACTGTGAACCACAAAGCAACTCATATGAAGTGGTCACGGTGTGGTGTGTCGGCAGACCAAGACGCAGCGTAGTTGTAGTGAAACATACTTTTATTTACTATTCCACTAATCAACATAACAAAACCAGAGTAGTACTTACTCTTAAATGCCCATACACTCCATACACATCTAACCTGGAGATAATGACCCACACTCAGGTATGGGACAGAGCAACTTAAATAGAATCCCCAATCAGAGACAATGCCTCGCAGCTGCCTCTAATTGGGGATTCAACACAACACATAAACATAGATCTAGTACTCCTAGATCTGTCAGGCTCTGACCATGGCTAACTAGAGGAGCCAAAGGCCTCCCTATGGCCAGAGCCTGACAGAAGGGCCTAACAGTCACATTAAAAGTTATGGGAAACAATCAGAAGATGGGGCGGCAGGTAGCAGAGTGGTTAGAATGTTAGGCCCGTAACCGAAAGGTTGCTGGATTGAATCCCCGAGCTGACAAGGTAAATAATCTGTCGTTCTGCAGCTGAACAAGGCAGTTAACCCCCTGACCACCACAATCTTGTGCTAATTAGCATCATCACCCCATCCTATGATTTCAGAGGAAAACAACGCCTTGATCTGTCCCACAAAAAAATGGTTTGGTCACAGTTAACACATTTCAGCACTGCAATTATGTAGCAGGAAAGCCTATACCCATAGGAAAACAGTTGCCCTTAATCTCAAAATGATTGTGGCCAAAACTATGTAGGCTACAGAGAACACACACAGATGTTGGGAGAAAGTGAATTCACACAAATCCATGTTTAGGGGATCTCCATGGTAGCCTGTGTATTATTGGAGGGAAACAGAGAGAGAGAGCGCTGTGGGTAAAACTGCTGCTGCAGATTAAAGTGGAAATCCAAGGTCTATATGAGTTAGACAGGACACTGACACAGCACCATCACCTCTCTATGGACCACTGAAAATCTGGGACAATATACAGTAGCCTTCACTGACATCAAAAGACAGGAGAACAAAACCTGTTAGAAATGGCTACTTGGAAGTTTGAATGGGCAGCTGTTTGATGCAATGGGTTAACCTAAAACACGTTTTCAGATAAACTAAATGTATTAGAGACAGTGACACTGGGATTTGTATGTAAACTTGGCTATTCTGTGGTAAACAGGGTCTGCCTGAAAGTGTTCTGTCGTGAAGTAAACACACCACACAGACACCAGCCAGGACTTGGAAAGACTCCCATACAGCAGGTGGTAAAGCAAGTAGACCTCAAGATAACTCCTCCACTTCAATGAGGGGAGGCCCAAATCTGTTTTCCAACCAATTTAGAAGATGAAGAGGCTCTCCAACTAAGAGGAGAGATACTTTTCTGACTGCATGACTTCTCTTCTGACACAGAGTGAAACTAGTGTTATCACACACACAGGCGTTATCACACTTTAGAGACAAACCCACAAGTAAACATAGATGGCTAGTGTGAGGAGACAGAACACAGAGCCTTCCACCACACTGACACCTAGACTAGTCCCTGTGTGTGTAAATCAAACTGCCCTCAGAAATCTTGCACACCATCTAGTGTTGCACAATAGCTCTTATGTTTTCAATCAAAGGATTCAGCACTGTAGCTGTGACTGTGCAATATGTAGCATAATTAATACGCTATACAGAGGTAGTGTCAGGCTCTGGCCATAGAGAAGCTTTGCTTCTCTATAGTTCTATGGTCAGAGTCTGGCAGATCTAGTATTTCTACTTCTGTGTGGTGTTGTGTGTGGGATCCCTAATTGGAGGCAGCTGCTATGCATTTCCTCTAATTAGGGATCCTACTTATATGTCTGTGTTCCACTCCCTTGGCGTGGTTCATTGTTGTATGTTGTCCCGTGTTCGTGCTACGTGTGTTTCATATTATATTGCATATTTGTTATTTTTTATAGTTCGATGTCCAGTCTAGTTTATTTATATATTAAACGATGTCGAACTATCGCTACGCTGCGCCTTGGTCTCTCTACACACCCGAACGTGACAGAATGAACCACCACCAGACCAAGCAGCATAAATCGGGAGCAAAGGAGGAGAATAGAGGACAGCGATGGAATCGAGGAAAAGGAGGTAAAGGAGCCCGTAGTCAACCCCAGGAAAATGTCGGGGGGGGGGCTATTGGGGTGGTCTGGTTTTGAAGAGGACAAGCCAGTACCACTCTCCATCTGGAATACGCTGAGGCCAAAATACAAGTGGAGGGCGCAAAGTGAAGAAGAGGAGGAATATTTGGAGAGACATTTTGGAGACGTTTTGGAGGAAATGTGGGAGATAGCGGAAGAGGTTGAAAGGGAAATGTCGGAATGGAACAGTCCGTGTCCAGTCGCCTACTCCACTCCCGTGAAAGAGCAGTCCGCTTTACCGGTGCCCAGTCGGGGTCCGGCCGTCTGCTCTACTCCAGTGCCAGAACAGTTCGCTCCAACGGTGCCCAGTCCGGGTCCGGCCGTCTGCTACACTCCAGTGCCAGAGCAGTCCGCTCCACCGGTGCCCAGTCTGGGTCCGGCCGTCTGCTACACTCCAGTGCCAGAGCAGTCCGCTCCACCGGTGCCCAGTCTGGGTTCGGCCGTCTGCTACACTCCAGTGCGCCTCTCCAGTCCGGTACGTCCTGTGCCTGCTCCCCGCACTCGCCCTAAAGTGCGTGTCATTAGTCCGGTGCCACCAGTGCCGACTCCACGCACCAGGCTTCCAGTGCGCGTCTCCAGTCCGGTACGTCCTGTGCCTGCTCCCCGCACTAGTCCTGAGGTGCGTGTCATCAGTCCGGTGCCATCAGTGCCGACTCCACGCAGAAGGCTTCCAGTGCGCCTCTCCAGTCCGGTACGTTCTGTGCCTGCTCCCCGCACTCGCCCTGTAGTGCGTGTCACTAGTCCGGTGCCATCTGTGCCGGTTTCACGCACCAGGCTTCCAGTGCGCCTCTCCAGTCCGGTACGTCCTGTGCCTGCTCCCCGCACTCGCCCTAAAGTGCGTGTCATTAGTCCGGTGCCACCAGTGCCGACTCCACGCACCAGGCTTCCAGTGCGCGTCTCCAGTCCGGTACGTCCTGTGCCTGCTCCCCGCACTAGTCCTGAGGTGCGTGTTATTAGTCCGGTGCCACCAGTGCCGACTCCACGCACCAGGCTTCCAGTGCGCGTCTCCAGTCCGGTACGTCCTGTGCCTGCTCCCCGCACTAGCCCTGAGGTGCGTGTCATTAGTCCGGTGCCACCAGTGCCGACTCCACGCACCAGGCTTCCAGTGCGCGTCTCCAGTCCGGTACGTCCTGTGCCTGCTCCCCGCACCCGACCTCCAGTGCGTGTGCCCAGCCAGGTTCCTCCAGTGCCGGCTCCACGCACCAGGCCTCCAGTGCGCTTCTCCAGTCCGGTACGTCCCGTGCCGGCTCCCCGCACCCGACCTCCAGTGCGTGCGCCCAGCCAGGTACCTCCAGTGCCGGCTCCACGCACCAGACCACCGGTGCGCCTCCCCAGCCCGGAGCCTCCCGTGATGGTCGATAGCACGGAGCCTCCCGTGATGGTCGACAGCCCGGAGTCTCCCGTGATGGTCGACAGCCCGGAGCCTCCCGTGATGGTCGACAGCCCGGGGCCTCCCGTGATGGTCGACAGCCCGGAGTCTCCCGTGATGGTCGACAGCCCGGAGCCTCCCGTGATGGTCGACAGCCCGGAGTCTCCCGTGATGATCGACAGCCCGGAGACTCCCGTGATGGTCGAAAGCCCGGAGCCTCCCGTGATGGTCGAAAGCCCGGAGCCTCCCGTGATGGTCGACAGCCCGGAGCCTCCCGTGATGATCGACAGCCCGGAGACTCCCGTGATGGTCGACAGCCCGGAGACTCCCGTGGTGGTCCACAGGCTGGAGTCGCCTGCCACACCGGTGCCCAGTTCTGGCCCAGTTATTTGCCCCACTCCATGGCCTGAGTCTTTTTCCCCACCGGTGCCATTTTTAGGACCGGTTGTTTACCTCTTTGAAAGGCCGGAGTCGCCTGCCACACCGGTGCTCAGTCCTGGCCCGGTTATTTGCCCCGCTCCATGGCCTGAGCCTTTTGCCCCACCATTGTTATTTCCAGGACCGGTGGGTTGCCCCTTTACATGGCCGGAGTCGCCTGCCACACCGGTGCCCAGTCCTGGCCCGGTTATTTGCCCCGCTCCATGGCCTGAGCCTTTTGCCCCACCATGGTCATTTCCAGGACCGGTGGGTTATCCCTTTAAATGGCTTGAGTCGCCTGCCACACCGGGGCCCAGTCCGGGCCCAGTAGAAAGGAGGAGGAAGTTATCCACTTCGCCGGGGCCGGAACCGCCACCGGCGATGGTTATTGTTGGATGTTTTTCCCTCCCTGACCCTTCCCTCATGTTTTTTGTTTGTTTTTCTTGCGGCCGGGAGTCCGCGCCTTTGAGGGGGGGTACTGTCAGGCTCTGGCCTTTGCTTCTCTATAGTTCTATGGTCAGTCTGGCAGATCTAGTATTTCTACTTCTGTGTGGTGTTGTGTGTGGGATCCCTAATTGGAGGCAGCTGCTATGCATTTCCTCTAATTAGGGATCCTACTTATATGTCTGTGTTCCACTCCCTTGGCGTGGTTCATTGTTGTATGTTGTCCCGTGTTCGTGCTACGTGTGTTCGATGTCCAGTCTAGTTTATTTATATAATAAACAATGTCAAACTATCGCTACGCTGCGCCTTGGTCTCTCTACACACCCGAACGTGACAGGTAGCCAAATGTGCTTGGGGACAGGACCGGAGTCTTTCCTGATAGAACAGTCTGTTTCTCTCATTAGCTAGGTTTCCATCCAATTTGTGACAGATTTTCATGTGAATATTAAAAAATTTGCATGAAAACAATATGCCTATTTTCCCACCACAGAAACAGTACCAGTCAAAAGTTTGCACACACCTACTCATTCAACAGTTTTTCTTTATTTTTACTATTTTCTACATTGTAGAATAATAGTGAATACATAAAAAATATGAAATAACACGTGGAATCATGTAGTAACCCAAAAAATATTTTAGATTTGAGATTCTTCAAAGTAGCCACCCTTTGCCTTGATGCCAGCTTTGCACACTTTTGGCATTCTCTCAACCAGCTTCATGAGGTAGTCACCTGGAATGCATTTCAATTAACAGGTGTGCATTGTTAAAAGTTCATTTGTGGAAATATTTTGAGCCAATCAGTTGTGTTGTGACAAGGTAGTGGTGGTATACAGAAGATAGCCCTATTTGGTAAAAGACCAAGTCTGTATTATGGCAAGAACAGCTCAAATAAGCAAAGAGAAACGACAGTCCATCATTACTTTAAGACATGAAGGTCAGTCAATACGGAAAATGTCAAGAACTTTTAATGTTTCTTCAAGTGCAGTCGCAAAAACCATCAAGCTCTATGATGAAACTGGCTCTCATGAGGACAGCCACAGGAAAGGAAGACGCAGTGTCACGACCCCTGTTCCCTGAGTCTGTTTTTGTTGTCTGTCTTGTTTTGTTGATTGTTCGTTTCCGTGTACCGGGGTCCAGTTGCCTGGTTACGGAAGGATGGGCGGGGTCACCTACTTCCTGAGCCTGTCATGTTCCTCCTGATTCGCACCTGATCACTACACACCTGTTCCGGATCTGCTATCATCACTATTTAAGAAACGACCTGACATCCAGTCCCCGCCGGATCGTTAAGTCACATTAGTATGTGTTACCTGCGTACCAGCCATCTGACTCTTTACTTGTTACCAGTCAGTTTTGTTTTCTGTTGTTTTTGCCTCGCCGTTTAATTACCTGCTCAGTAACCCCGTCTGTACTCTGTTTAGGAACACCTGCCTGGAAATACTCACCATCACTCTTACCTGGATTCCCAGAACAAGCTCATCACTCTGCTCTCTGCTCACCTCTTCCTCCACTCACCTGGGATACGGATTCAAACTATCACGCCACACGGATCACCTACCTGCCCACCTGCCTGGATACTCAGTCACCAGCTCACGAACCAGCTTCCTATTCAACCCCATCCTCATCAACATTTCTCTATTATTATTTCTTCAATAAATATCACAAAATATACTTTGGTTCCTACCACAAACCCTGACACGCAGAGTTATCTCTTCTGCAGAGGATACGTTTATTAGAGTTACCAACCTCAGAAATTGCAGCCCAAATAAATGCTTCACAGAGTTCAAGTAACAGACACATCTCAACATCAACTGTTCAGAGGAGACTGCGTCAATCAGGCATTCATGGTCGAATTGCTGCAAAGAAACCACTACTAAAGGACACCAATAATAAGAAGAAACTTGCTTGGGCCAAGAAACACGAGCAATGGACATTAGACAAGTGGAAATCTGTCCTTTGGGCTGATGAGTCCAAATTTGAGATTTTTGGTTCCAACCGCTGTGTCTTTGTGAGACGCATTGTAGGTGAACGGATCTCCAAGTTTACTTCGATATGATGGTTATTATATCAATATTTGAGCATAAAAGTGTTTCCGCCACCATTTCGCACATATAACATTTTATAGACACAAAAATATTTTGATATATACAGTATATACATTAAAATGGTTGGTTAATGATGCTGTGGCGGTAGAGAAATGCATGGTTTACATTGATGCAAAGGCTAGTTTCATTGAATTCATCAAGCAGCGGATTTAAATAGAAAGGATGTGATTCATGGATCACAAATAATGCTGAGAATAGTTGCTCGGTTCTGCACTGGCTACCTACAGTGCATTCAGAAAGTATTCAGACCCCTTCCCTTTTTCCACATTTTGATACGTTACAGCCTTATTCTAAAATGGATTAAATTAAAAAAAACTATCTACACACAATACTCCATAATGAGAAAGTGAAAACAGGTTTTTAGAAATGTTTGCATATTTATTACAAATTAAAAACAGAAATACCTTATTTACATAAGTATTCAGACCCTTTGCTATGAGAAATTGAGCTCAGGTGCATCCTGCTTCCATTGATCAACCTTGAGATGTTTCTACAACTTGATTGGAGTCCACCTGTGGTTAATTGATTGGACATGATTTGGACAGGCACATACCTGCGTATATAAGGTCACACAGTTGACAGTGCATGTCAGAACAAAAATGTATTTTCTGTAAAGCTCCGAGACAGGATTGTGTCAAGGCACAGATCTGGGGAAGGGTACCAAAACATTTCTGCAGCAATGAAGATCCCCAAGAACACAGTGGCGTCCATCATTCTGAAATGGAAGAAGTTTTGAACCCCCAAGACTCTTGCTAGAGCTGGCCGCCCGGCCAAACTGAGCAATCGGGGGAGAAGGGCCTTGGTCAGGTAGGTGACCAAGAACCCGATGGTCACTCTGACAGAGCTCTAGAGTTCTTCTGTAGAGATGGGAGAACCTTCCAGAAGGACAACCATCTCTGCAGCACTCCACCAATCAGGCCTTTATGGTAGAGTGGCCAGACGGAAGCCACTCCTCAGTAAAAGCCCACTTGATTATCAGACAAGATTCTCTGGTCTGATAAAACCAAGATTGAACTATTTTTCCTGAATGCCAAGCGTCACGTCTGGAGGAAACCTTGCACCATCCCTATGGTGAAGCATGGTGGTGGCGGCATTATGCTGTGGGGATGTTTTTCGGAGGCATTGACTGGGAAACTAGTCAGGGTTAAGGCAAAGATAAACGGAACAAAGTACAGAGAGATCCTTGATGAAAACCTGCTCCAGAGCACTCAGAACCTCAGACTGGGGCGACGGTTCACCCTCCAACAGGACAGCGACCCTAAGCACACAGCCAAGACAACGCAGGAGTGGCTTTGGAACAAGTCTCTGAATGTCCTTGAGTGGCCCAGCCAGAGCCCGGACTTGAACCCGATTAAACATCTCTGGAGAGACCTGAAAATAGCTGTGCAGCAACGCTCCCCATCCAACCTGACAGAGTTTGAGAGGATCTGCAGAGAAGAACGGTAGAAACTCCCCAAATACAGGTGTGCCAAGCTTGTAGAGTCAGTCTATAATCGCTGCCAAAGGTGCTTCAACAAAGTACTGAGTAAATACTTTTGTACATTTTCTAAACTTTATAAAAAACTGTTTTTGCTTTGTCATTATGGGGTATTGTGCGTAGATTGATGAGGGAAAAAAAACGTTTTAGTCAATTTTATACTTTCTGAATGCACTGTATATCTTCCTTAATAAGGGAGGGAGAAAAGTTGGTCCTGAAGTGCACAGTGACAACTTTTTTGCTGGGGGCCTCTTTCTCCACAGACCATCCCCCTTTTCCTCTTTTCTGTCTCCCCCGACACCATTCATCCCATCCCTGTGAATGACAGGGACCCCCCCCCCCCCCCATCCTTTGCATGAGTTGGTTTGACCCCTCCAACCCCTTTGTGAGTAAGTTGGTTTGCACTATAATGAAGTAATTTGACAGAACTGCACTCTCTCTGGGGTCAGGGGTCATGTTTCCCATGTTTATTTATTTTTTATTTTTTATTATTTCACCTTTATTTAACCAGGTAGGCCAGTTTAGAACAAGTTCTCATTTACAACTGCGACCTGGCCAAGATAAACCCTCAACCAGTGGGGATAAGGTGTATGATAATAACATAACTTTGTCTCCTGTGTTAGACTGCGCTAGTGAGGGCTATTGTTCCGTTGGATGCTAATCATGGTCAAGTATCTCAATAAGACACAGTACCATGGAGGTCCCTTCGCTTGGCTCTGTGGTTTGTCTGTATTTATGATACTAATGACTAGGGTCATCTAAACAATGTAATTTAACCTGCAAGCCTTTCAGGTAATGGTTTCAACACTGTAACAGTGTATAGATTGTGTCCTCAATACATAATTGCATGAGGTAAATTTAGTCCAAATTGATAAACAATATGACATTTCCTTTATTTATTTTTTTGCATACGCTGCAGAAATGCTGTTTTATGTCTGAGTATTTGATAGCTCATATGTTCCAAACAGTAGAAATGTATTTCTACTCAAGGAAACTTGAACTGGGCAAGCCAAGCATGTTTTAAAACTTTTAAACAAGATTTAAATGCCATGGTTGCACAGGCAGGTGTTCTTTCAACCCATTTCTTTGCTGGAGAACCTACTACCACTCAATGTTGTCAGAGTGCCATTTAAATACAATTTAACTGAAGCTATGTTACTCTGCCAGAGAGAGAGCAAGAGAAAGAGATATATATCTATATATATATATATATATATAGAGAGAGAGAGAGAGAGAGAGAGAGTGTGTGAGAGAGAGAGAGAGAGAGAGAGAGAGAGAGAGAGAGAGAGGAGAGAAGAGGAGAGAGAGAGATGGAGAGAGGCTTCTTGACGTAATGGAATGGGAGTCAGGGGAGGAGTGAGGAGCGCAGCCAGATACTGTTCATTCATCCTGGCCTCGCCTTGCCTCCACAGCTGTCTGTGGCCCTGCCCTACCCAACGCCCCTCCACGACCAAGCGAACCCTTGTCCGATGCCCACACACACACAGACGTGCACCCACCCACGCAGGCATAGACATACACACACATGCACGCAGACACACACACACCTCGGAAGGGGCAGCCAAATGAACAGCCAGCTCTGGCTCTGGGGGCAGCAGTCTTTTTTGAAGTCCCACTCTGTGATAACTGATGTTTGGCTGCCATTCATTCCACTGGGTGGACATGAACTCTTCAAGGGAGAGTGCACCTTGGCCCAAGCATTAAGTTATGCCCAGATGCTGACACATACCTTATTTGCCCCTGCCTCCATCCAACCACTAAGGTTAAGGAAAACAGAGCTGGTAAACATGGAGAGACTGAGAGCTTCCCCTGGCCTGGCATATTTCTCAGAGCAATAGGAAAATATATTCACTGCTTTTCCTCACAAATCCCTCCCTTTACTCCACATGATTAAAGTCGTTACCGAAACATTTGCGGGATATTTTCATGATGAAAATAAACTATTTTTTTCTCAAAGTGTACCAAACACACGTTTACTTTTCAATCCCCAGGGGCTCTCTTCAACGGACATGCAGGCAGGGTCAGAAAGAAAGTGGATTTCAAAATGCTGTAACCCCTGCACCTAAACTCAGATTTTATTTCCCTTTTTAATGCTGTTTTCATATCTGTATTATCCTCATGACATATAGTACAAGAGTTTATTTTGGTTAACTTTACAAGTGAACATGCTTGCTTTGCAATCAGAAAGTTTATTTGAATGACCGTTTTTACATGTAAGCAAACATAAGATTTAATGCAGGAATAATTTCAATGGACAATGATTCATAACAGAAGTCATATGAATTACTCTGAAAAGATAGTAACACGTTCTCCAATGCCATTTTGAATGAATGACCCTTCAGCTGAATTTGTATAATCTTACTAACATTTCCATAGGGTTTATACTGTATGACTTATGCAGTCAACCGAAGGCTGTTTTCTCAGCAATGTCAAGATTGTCATAGACATTGTTCTGTATACAGCAGGCAACATAATGAAGCAGCTATCTTAGACAACAATCTCACAGATCACAAAACAATGGGCGGCCATTAGAGAATTCATCCTTGGATACATTTGGTGCAAATTCTTTAAAAGACTGCAAAGTACACCAAATTGTGTATATTATTGTTCCAGAAATGTATATCTTATTGCAAAAGGTTTTGGTGTGGTAACATATCTTGTGCACCGTATCGATTCAATCCATCTTCTAACGACAAGCAATTCGAACTGAGATTGATGAATTGAATCTTAGGGAAGCGTTTTTGGACACTGTGTGATCCAAACGACTGCTTCAGACTAATCTCTTTTCCTCATGCTAGCTGTTCTGAAACAATGCCTGGAATCATAAATTAAGTCAATGAGTGTGAATGTGTTCTCCATCACCGTAAAGCGGACACTGGACAGGCAGTACAGTTGATCTCTTATTCTCTACAGTGAGTGACTCATACTTGACTATGTATCAGGAGCCCTTTCTCCAGGCGGGGAACAGAAACAGAATCGAACAGGAAAAATAACTCAAGGTATTTCCCAAATCTATACCACACTCTTTAATCTAGAATCTAAAAGGGTTCTTTGGCTGTCCCCATAGGACAACCCTTTGAAGAACCCTTTTTGGTTCCAGGTAGAACCCTTTTGGTTCCATGTAGAACCCTTTCACAGAGGGTTGTACATGGAACCCAAACGAGTTCAACCTGCAACCAAATAGGGTTCTACTTGGAACCAAAAAGGGTTATCCTATGGGGACAGCCAAATAATCCTTTTGGAACCATTTTATCTAAGAGTGCAGATACTGATTTATGTCTTTCATACACAATATGTGCAGAAAACCCATGAAAACAATGAAACTGCACATTTCAATCCGATACTAACACATTTACAGAGAGATCAAATTATTCATTTAAAATCCTTTATTTTACTAACTGCTCTTGGATCAGATGGGTGATCCCTCTTCACACCAACACTGGTTAATGAAGCTGGATTAGGATCAGGTCATAAGGCTGACAAGACACTGTACCGATGCCAAGGAGGGCCCGCGGATGACCATAGTTGGCCATAGTCAGGACGACACTATCCCAGAAAACCATGGGGGAACGGTTTCTGTGACTGAATTTTCACAGATAACAAGCTGTGACGGAACGCTGTCTAAAGCTTGGCAAGAAAGCAACTGGCCTAGGTATTAGGTAGGTAAAGCATCGGTCCAACTTCACACGCTCACACATGGGCACGCGCACGCATAATGCTAGCCGATGATTTCACTGTGTTTAACTCCCACTCCTTCACCACCATTCAACAAGTGTGTCACCCCCATACTAGCCTCTATTATGCCCACTTCTCTTCAAGGCCTAAATACATAAATAAATAAATACATGTTATTCAATATATGTTATTCAAAGGCTATGAGGTAACTCCATGTTCTAAGTAATCTGAAATCCCGTCTAAATCACCTGTCAGGTCAGTCATTCAACAGGCATCAGCACCTTATTATGTCTAACCAGCTTTGAGCACTTCTCCTCTTTATATCGGGAAAAGTAATGAAGTGAGTAGGGGTTTGTTATTGTTCTGACTCATGTGTCAGTAGCCAGTTTAAGTTGGAGTGGGGTGAGGGGGTTTCTCCAAAGGCTTATGTTACTTTCTGCTGGAGGGGAGACCGGGGGCATGGCCGTATACACTCTGTCACTTTCGGCTCACCTGCCCCGTGAACTAGACCTTGACCCTGTTATTCAAAATGGCAGCCAAGACAATGGAGAATGTGTAAGCAGGGGCGTCTTTGGAATTCCACACTCTCAGCTCAAGGGTAGGTTATGACGGAATATAATCACAACACATTTCGACCTAAGATCAAGACTAGTTTAGAATATCACCAGAGTGATCTTTCTTTCTTTATGATAATAAGTTGTTTTGTATTTTTTAAAGTCATGCTCTTAGATTCCCAAGCATTTTTGGTACAGAAAGGTTATGAGTATGGTCAGACCATTGAATCACTTCTGTTATACTGTAACCTAGGCCAAACTATGGCCAAGTCCTGTTCCATTGACGTGGACGCGAGGCAGAAAGACTGATGAAGGCCTCCCGAGTGGCGCAGTGGTTTAAGGCACTACAGCCAGGGGTTTGATCCCACAACCGTGTGTCACAACCAGCCGTGACCGGGAGTCCCATATGGCGGCGCACAATTGGCCCAGTGTTGTCCGGCTTTTACTTGACTCATTGCGCTCTAGTGACTTGTGGCGGGCCGGGCACCTGCAGGCTGACTTTGGTCGTGTCAGGCTCTGTAGCTATGGTCAGAGTCTGATAGTGTCTTTCTTTTCTATTTCTGTGTGGGTGTTGGGTTGGATCCCTAATTAGAGGCAGCTGCACCGCATTGTCTCTAATTAGGGATCCTATATAATTTTGTCTGTCCTTCACTCTGGTGTGGGTCGTTGTACGTTTGATGTCACAGGCAAGTAAGTGTGTTCCATTTCATTGTTTTGTTTGTAGTTCGTCATTGTGTGAAGTTATACATAGTATAATAAAATGTCGAACTATACCTGCGCTGCGCCTTGGTCATTCCCACACCCACATTGTGACAGAACGACCCACCAACATGAGACCAAGCAGCGCGACTGGGGAGAGAGGGACCAAGAGGAGTTAGCGCCAGTACCAGTTCCCACGTGGCCTAGGGTGAGGCCTGAGGACCGTGGGAGGGGTTTTGGAGCAATGGAGGAGGATGGAGAAGCAAAGGTCCGTCGTGGCTGCGAGCACCACACCATCGGTGCGCAGCCAGAGCCTGGAGAGGCTGAAGAAGGGGAATCGCACACCACTTCGTCTGCCCACAGATCAGGATCGGGAGAAGCCCGAGGGGTTCTATGAATACCCGGAGGAGGAGCAGACGAGGTGGTGGAGAGCCTGGGTTGCGCTTCCGCTGGAGGCTCAGAAGGACCCATTCCTACGGGAGATAGAGGAGGAGAAGGACGTAGAGCGCCGACGGGCACTAGTGCTGAGGCTACTGGACAGACGGGCACCTACAGCAAAGGTCCGCAGCCCGGAACCTCCAGCGAAGGTCAGCAACCCCGAACCTCCAGCGAAGGTCAGCAAACCCGAACCTCCAGCGAAGGTCCGTAGCCCCGAACCTCCAGCGAAGGTCAGCAGCCCCGAACCTCCAGCGAAGGTCAGCAACCCGGAACCTCCAGCGAAGGTCCGCAGCCCGGAACCTCCAGCGAAGGTCAGCAGCCCCGAACCTCCAGCGAAGGTCAGCAACCCCGAACCTCCAGCGAAGGTCAGCAAACCCGAACCTCCAGCGAAGGTCCGCAGCCCGGAACCTCCAGCGAAGGTCAGCAGCCCCGAACCTCCAGCGAAGGTCAGCAACCCCGAACCTCCAGCGAAGGTCAGCAAACCCGAACCTCCAGCGAAGGTCAGCAGCCCCGAACCTCCAGCGAAGGTCAGCAGCCCTGAACCTCCAGCGAAGGTCCGCAGCCCGAACCTCCAGCGAAGGTCAGCAGCCCCGAACCTCCAGCGAAGGTCAGCAGCCCCGAACCTCCAGCGAAGGTCAGCAGCCCCGAACCTCCAGCGAAGGTCAGCAGCCCCGCACCTCCAGCGAAGGTCAGCAGCCCCGCACCTCCAGCGAAGGTCAGCAACCCAGCACCTCCAGCGAAGGTCAGCAGCCCCGCACCTCCAGCGAAGGTCAGCAGCCCCAAACCACCAGCGAAGTCCAGTGAAGGTCCGCAGCCCTGAGCTTTCATCCACGGCCCAATGCCTGGAACCTCCAGTGAAGGTCCGCAGCCCCAGCTCCAGTGCCAGAGCAGTCCGCTCCACCGGGGCCCATTCCGGGTCCAGCCATCTGCTCCGCCCCAGTGCCAGAGCAGTCCGCCCCACCGGTACCCATTCCGGGTTCAGCCGTCTGCTCCGCCCCAGAGCCTGAGCAGTCCGCTCCACCGGTGCCCAATCCGGGTCCAGCCGTCTGCTCCACTCCAGTGCCAGAGCAGTCCGCTCCACCGGTACCCATTCCGGGTTCAGCCATCTGCCCCGCTCCATGGCCGGAGCCGTTTTCCCCACCGGTGCCCAGTCCTGGCCCGGTTGTTTTCCCCGCTCCATGGCCGGAGCCGTTTACCCCACCGGTGCCCAGTCCGGGCCCGGTTAATTGCCCAGCTCCATGGCCGGAGCCGTTTGCCCCACCGGTGCCCAGTCCAGGCCCGGTTGTTTTTTCCCTGCTCCATGGCCGGAGCCGTTTTCCCCACCGGGGCCCAGTCCGGGCCCGGTTATAAAGAAGGGGCATGGGAGAAAACTATCGACATCGCCGGAGCCAGAACCGCTACCGACGAGCTAATCCTCCTTCCCTGACCCCCCAATGTAATTGTGTTTTGGTTGTTGGCGTCCGGGAGGCCTTGGGGGGGGGGGGGTACTGTCAGGCTCTGGCCATAGAGAGGCCTATTTGCTTCGAACTATACCTGCGCTGTGCCTTGGTCATTCCCACACCCACATTGTGACAGGTCGTCAGTTGAATGATGTTTCCTTCGACACATTGGTGCGGCTGGCTTCCGGGTTAAGCGAGCGGGTGTAAAGAAGCGCGGCTTGGAGGGTCATGTTTCGGAGGCCGCATGACTCGACCTTTGCCTCTCCCGAGCCTGTTGGGTAGTTGCAGTGATGAGACAAGATCGTAATCACAAAATTGGGAAAAAAATAAATAGTGAACTACAATGAACTCCAAAAGTATTGGGACATTGACATTTATACATTTTTTGGGGCTCTGTACTCGAGCACTTGAAATGATACAATGACTAAGAGGTTAAAGTGCACACTGTAAGCTTTCATTTGAGGGTATTTTCATCCATATCAGGTGAACCATTTTTGTACAAATTAAAGATGACAGTCTGCACTTTAACCGCATAGTCATTGTATCATTTCAAATCCAATGTGCTGGAGTACAGAGCCAAAAAAACAATTAAAAATCACTGTCCCAATACTTTTGTATATGTCACTGTATATGCCAAGCTGACCCTCCTAACCTGGAAAATATAGCATAACATTCACTTAATGAAACAAAAGCATATGCCTGAAATAATAGAGGTTTGGCACTCTCCCAAAAGTTCTAACATGAACAAAAATAATATAATAATTGTCCAACTCCATACAAACTACCCCCTGGCCCACCACCCACGTGGAACCTTCGGAGATGAGGCAGGGGCAAGGATATCGTCACGGCGATGAGGATAGATGACCTCTTCTTTACCCAGTAACCACATCTCTGACACCATCTCTGATTCCATTACACATCCATACTGTAGGAAGAGAATCTTAGAAACAGAGGGATATGGAAATGGTTTACGCAATGTGTCAACTGGGAGTCACAACTCTGGCCAAATAGGTTTCATAGGTTTCATTGCAAGGGGGGGAGGGAGAGTTGGTTCTTCCCGCAATGAGTTTGTTTTCACAAGAGCCCCGTTGCTGTCCCTGGGCCCAACATTGGCCTGCCCCTCTCTTTCCACTGATCAAACGCTATGGCCATGGCTGCCGTTGTTTGACATGGAACACGTCTGGGCCAGTTAGTGACGAGCACTTCGCACAGACCCTCATAAAGGAGCACAAATGCAGCAGATGTTAACGGGGGCTATGTTAATGGGAGCTATGGTAATGGGAGCTATGGTAATGGGAGCTATGGTAATGGGAGCTATGGCTACTTTTACTACCCAATGGCTCTGTTCTCCTGTTAAAAAAAGAGTCCAGAGTCTGTCCCAATCTGCAAAAGGTGTTTCCACAAGATTCAGAAAATGAGAAAAATGCTACCAAGTCAAAGGCCATTGAGACAGAAAAGCAAGGGACTCTAACCACAGTGGCGATCATGTGCGCTGCAGACCTAATAGGTAGTGACTGGGGAAACCAAAGTTGGCATGTTGAATTGTAAGTTTGAACTTCGTATCAGTAATCAGATGAGTCCCAGAGAAACATATTTACCAAATCCTTTACACTACAAGCCAGAATAATCTTGTTTCATGTCAATTTCTTTAGAATCATTCTGGAATGCTTTTGACCATTATGAGATAAAACTCCAACGCAGCCTGTGTGAAGTGAGACCTGACAAGCATGAACACAGCCCAGTGAACCAATCCTTTAACTAATTACAACTGTCGACAGAGAAGTCTGGTGAAATTATACGAGACTCTCTCCACATTTACCGCAAAACTAGGGGTCTTACCGTCTTAACTCCGGTGTCCTGGCTAAATTCCCGATGGGGCAATTTATACTGCATGATCACCTCATCATTCACAGCTTGTGGTGGGCATTATTATATAAAATGGTTGCCATGCACCAACCAGGTGGGTGTTATTGTAAAAATGTGTGGTGGATGGGGTGAGTAATCCCTTTTATTGTATACAGTACAGCATGATGACTAAATGAAAGCCATGTTATTGTTATTCATTCAATGGTCTGGGAAGAGAGCACAATAGCTCAAAACCACAAACCACAATCCAAGTTTAGCACAGAACAATGCGTCCAAAAAAAATGAGTCCAACAGAAAAGTAATTGTTTCAAGAATTACTTTCCTCCATTCAGTAGTCATATCCTCTCTCACTGAATCGCATTTAGACTTTTTTCCCCATGTTATTTTTCCTCATCCCACAGAAAGACTTACTAATAACTACAGCTTGATACATGGTTTCCACCCTAACAGTAGCCTGTTGACATGATGTAATCTATTCATTTGAGCTGGTCATCTTGACTCAGTGCCACAATAACACACTAACTCCACTTAAACCACATTGGATCATATTAAATTAGTCTCCTTCCTTAACACTGGCAGTGTATAGTTAGATGGATAGTTCACCCAAATTACCATTGACCTCACCTTTTAGATACCTAAAGTAGTACTTAAGTATTAACTAAGCACTCCATGGACTCAAAGGGTCAGTTTCCAAGGACACAGATTAAGCCTAGTGCTGGACAAAAAAGATTTGTGTTGATTTACCAAGCTACAGTTAGCGTTAGCGTCCTTGGATGCAAAACAATGGAAGTGGTAGGAGGACCCCCGTTAGCATGCTCCCCTGTTAGCATATTAGCCAATTTACTGCCCAGTTTAAGAGGACCACATGCAGTCTTCCCACCACTCTGTCATATCTCCAGGATGGTTGACTAATTCCACACCATGGTTGGTCAACATAATGGCAGGATTTCCTACGCACCACCTAAGCTCTACACTTGTTTATCCCATGTGTAACTCTGTGTTGTTGTTGTTTTTGTCGCACTGCTTTGCTTTATCTTGGCCAGGTCGCAGTTGTAAATGAGAACTTGTTTTCAACTGGCCTACCTGGTTAAATAAAGGTGAAATTAAAAATTAAAAATAAATACACACTGTTTGATCCACTGCTTTAAGGGGTCATATCTACTCTGAGACACTTAATGGGCGATTCCACACCAGCGTAATCCTAAAATATTTTTGCTATCTCAGATAGTTCTGGCAAATTTCACATAGTATGTTCATTGGGAGGAAGGATGTTTGACATAATTTATACATTTGTATCACAAACCATTTTTTAGAAAATCATGATCAAAATGACAATTTCTAGGCCCTTTTCAGACCTATGCCTCCTGCCTCCTGTAAGATGATATGTGAACCCTTTTTGGTTCCAGGTAGAACCTTTTTGGTTCCAGGCAGAACCTTTTTGAGTTCCATGTAGAACCCTTTACACAGAGGGTTCTACATGGAACCCAAAATAGTTCTGCCTGGAACCAAAAAGGGTTCCTCAAAGGGTTCTCCTATGGGGACAGCCGAAGAACACTTTTAGGTTCTAGATAGCACCTGAAATTGACATGATAGGTCATTAACATCATAGCCCCCCTTTAGGATTGTACATTCAGCAAGTCACCAGCTGAGGGACTTCCCTTTGAATCTATTTTCTCATTCATTGTGTTGCTTGTGCTTATAAAATGTATCATACCTTCAGAATTAGCAGAGAGCCCACTCTGGAAATGTTATGGTACTTGTAGAGTACAGTATATTGTTCCAAACAATATGTCTTAAAATGAACAAAATCAAAAAGGGTAGTTTTGAGTTATTAATATAAATAGCAAAAGCCTGGTGTGCTTTGCCTGCATAAGATGTGTAAAACAATTTATAGATAATCATAATTGGACTAGATCAAGAGTGAAGGAAGGACCCTTGGGTTCCCTGAGTATACAGGCTTTTCCATCCTTCCTCCACATGGCTTGTACAGGAATGCAGGCTTTATACGCATTATAAATTCCTGCACACATCCCAGTCACATGTAAGGCACTCGCTGTGCCGTACAGTCATTTGGAGACACCTTGTGTTCTCTCTGAAACGACGACTGAAAGCATCTGCGTGTTTTCCATCATCCATTCCACCACAAACTCGTCAAAATCTACACAGCCCTTCTTCCAAAACAATTTTTCACTATGTAACTATAACAACAGATCTGCAACGTCTGCATTCATAGTTTGACTGTGGACAGCACTTTCTCCTCAAGTCACAACCTTTCTTAAATTGAGAAACAGTTGAAATGCAGTTTGTCTGTGGAGCAACAGACTGAGCCAGTCTAATGGAAATGGTGGGGATTCCATCCATGGTTCATATCAATAGATCTAGCTGCCTGGTCCATATCAATGGATCTAGCTGCCTGGTCCATATCAATGGATATAGCTGCCTGGTCCATATCAATGGATCTAGCTGCCTGGTCCATATCAATGGATATAGCTGCCTGGTCCATATCAATGGATCTAGCTGCCTGGTCCATATCAATGGATATAGCTGCCTGGTCCATATCAATGGATATAGCTGCCTGGTCCATATCAATGGATCTAGCTGCCTGGTCCATATCAATGGATATAGCTGCCTGGTCCATATCAATGAATCTAGCTGCCTGGTCCATATCAATGGATCTAGCTGCCTGGTCCATATCAATAGATCTAGCTGCCTGGTTCATATCAATGGATCTAGCTGCCTGGTCCATATCAATGGATATAGCTGCCTGGTCCATATCAATGGATCTAGCTGCCTGGTCCATATCAATGGATCTAGCTGCCTGGTCCATATCAATGGATCTAGCTGCCTGGTCCATATCAATGGATCTAGCTGCCTGGTCCATATCAATGGATCTAGCTGCCTGGTCCATATCAATGGATCTAGCTGCCAGGTCTTGCTCCCTTTAGGGGGTGTTAGCCTTTTAGTTTAGCTGCTACTGTGTACAAACACACTCCCCCTCTCTGTGAACACCAGGGACTCTGAACACACACCCCTCACATCACACACTACTCCCATCTTTGTTTAAGGACACAGCAGGGAGGGACACACAGATGTAAACCAAACCCCAGGCTGGGTGGCAGAGGGGGGCAGTGAGAGGGACACCCCTTCCGGAGGACACACACACACATATTGTAGGCATGCACGTGTGCATGCACAAACACACACACACACACACAAATGTTCCCTGTGTGTTTGTATTTTGTGTGTGGTGTGTGAATGCGGCTGAGTGTGTGTGTGTGTTCACAGTATGTACATTGGCTTTGATGTGTCTGGCAATGGTAATGAGGCATTCAAAGAGAGCATATTAGCCTGGCAAATCGTATCATGCCTTTAGGGGCCCCTTTCCCCCAAGTTTGACTGAGGGGTAAGGAATGTAATTGATAACAGCCATAGAACAGAGAAAAATCTGTCTTTCTGTTCAAAAGCAGTTAAATTAAAGCTATTTCTAGACAGTCATGCAGGTCTATTAGGATCCATAAGAAGATCTATCAACACTCATCAACAAAAAAGAATGTATGGCAACTGAGAATGATTTCTGGCTTTCAGGGGTGGACTGGTCCATTTTTATCCCAGTGGGCCTGTCTAACTTCTTTTTTTTGCGCAAAATTGTAATTATCAGGCTATTAATGGGGGCCTGAAGACAAATAAGTGGCCAGTGTGGGGGCCTGGAGGAAGAGAATGGGCCGGTGTGTTAGAAATGCCAGGGCCAATTTTTGGTCCCAGTCCGCCCCTGCTGGCTTTAGTTACTTTGGACAAAGTGAAAGAACGCCCCTTAATCCCTCAAATCAGATTTCTCTGCTGCTAATAAATATTAGAAACTATACGACAGAATCGTTGCTACTAATTTATAGTAATGGTAACATTCTACCCAACAAATGTTCCCATTTGCTTTTGCTATTACAATACATTTGATCTGTTTCTATATAAAATGAATGGTACATTAAATGGTACAAACATCAGTGAGTGACTACTGAGAAGTTGACAGCATGGGCTAGCTGGACTGCCTGCCTGTCTCTTTAGGTAGTGTTTTTCCATTCCACCTTTGGGAGGAAACTGATAGGCGGAGGTAGCAGGAAAACCAGGCGCCACTGATAAAACTAGCGTAGGTTCACTGTAAGAGAGTAAGATACAGCAGCACAGGTGGTCTTTCCATTTGGCCCAGTACGGTGTGTCATGCTGGAAAACTATTACTGAACAGGTTACAGAAGAATATCAACACGTAGATCCTGTCCATGTAGATCTAATCTTCAGAAGAATATCAACACGTAGATCCTCTCCATGTAGATCAAATTTTCAGAAGAATATCAGCACCTAGATCCTGTACATGTAGATCTAATCTTCAGAAGAATATCAACACGTAGATCCTCTCCATGTAGAGCTAATCTTCAGAAGAATATCAACACGTAGATCTTGTCCATGTAGATCTAATCTTCTGAAGAATATCAACACGTAGATCCTCTCCATGTAGATCTAATTTTCAGAAGAATATCAGCACCTAGATCCTGTACATGTAGAGCTAATCTTCAGAAGAATATCAACACATAGATCCTGTCCATGTAGATCTAATCTTCAGAAGAATATCAACACATAGATCCTGTCCATGTAGATCTAATCTTCAGAAGAATATCAACACGTAGATCCTGTCCATGTAGATCTAATCTTCAGAAGAATATCAGCACGTAGATCCTGTCCATGTAGATCTAATCTTCAGGTGGATGAGAATCTAAATTACATTTAACTTCCTTAGTCTCTGTGGTGGTGGAGTTTGTGTGTGTGTGTGTGTGTGTGTGTGTGTGTGTGCGTGCGTGTAGGGTACTGGGGTAAAAGATGAAAGTCTTTTTCACTTCCTCTCCCAGAAATCTGCAGTGTAACCATCTCTCTCCAAACTATATACACTGTTGTAATTGAACAAAAATCATTCACAACCGGTAGTATAAACTCCATAATGACTGTGTAGTGGCACGTTGTTTGTTCCTGTTTACTCTCAGAGTAGTTTCCTAGATAGTGGCAATTAAGAACTGGGTGACACACACGCGCACAAACACACACACACACACACACCATTAAGACATGTCTTGGAGGCTGGGATAACAGATAAATAACCTTCTTCCTGTCAGAACTGGGAGAGGAGAGCGAACCAACAGAAAAGACAGATAGGCAGGATATCTCCAATCCCAACTCTTTAGGGCTTGGAGGATAAATGCCTTGTCAGCACCATATCAGTCAGTTGACTTACAGGTTCCTCATGTGGATGGCAGGTAGCTGAGTGGTTAGAGTGTTGATCGAATCCCCGAGCTGACAGAGTAAAAAAAACTGTCGTACTGTTCCTTGGCTCTCATTGTAAATAAGAATCAGTTCTTAACTGACTTGCCTAGTTATATAAAGGTTAAAATAAAAATTGTTTGGTCTGGGTGGTTCTAATACTATTTCAACTACTTTAGCTGGGCTTGATTGAGATTGTCTGAGGCAATGGAACTAATAGAAAAACGGCAAACCATCCATCTAGCACTCGAGGCAGGCTAATTCAAACGCTAAACATAATAGAAATAGTATTTGAAACCAGGTCTGACGGAGGGTGAAGTGGGGCATTATGCTCTTGTTCAGAGGGGAAGTTAACTTATGAGCTCATTGTCTATGATCTGTATTTTGAACTAGTATTTTGAACTAATGTCCTGGGGTGGCAGGGTGTTTGCATCTCACCAACAGCCTGATTAAGATATGTTTTGAATTGCTGTCAGATTTTGTCAGACTAAACAATGTCCATTGTAAGATATGAACACACGCTTGAATCTGACAAATTCAGAGAGATTTCCTTCAATCATCATTAAATTGAATTTGGTTGTGTTTTCAAACAATATCACATTATTTCCCATACAGGATCTGAATGGTGTGAACAAACTAATGTCTCTGTTCAATGGGTGAAACAAAACCTTGTCCTACTAACCTCTCTACTCCTACACTGTGCCTGAGGGACTGTATTGGGGGATATTTAGCGTTCAGTAATACAAACATAAGGACTAATATCAGCAGCATATGGCAATACATCATGTTAACCTCTGAATCAGCCAACCTGCCTTGGATTTCATACAGTACGTTGGCCTGAATTGATGCATGACTCTCAGTAGGTTTGCCTGTATTCTCAGGTCCTGGGGATATCGTTTGAACTTAATGAATGCCGCACCTACCCAGCCAGATCGCCCTCCACACTTACTCCCACTACAGCTCCCTAAGGACAACACTTCAGCGAGTTTCTCTTTCATACACACTGTGACTTCCTGCTGCCCAGGGACTCAATGAAAACGACTGACAATACAAGGAGCTTTGTTTGATAGACGGAAGAGCACAGGTGACGAAAGGTTGCATACGTGAACAAGCATGGTATGCATGCACAGACACACACACACACACACACACACACACACACACACACACACACACACACACACACACACACACACACACACACACACACACACACACACACACACACACACACACACACACACACACACCACACACCACACACACACACACACACAGACAGCAACAGAATCCACACAAAACCCCTCAACAGTATGATCAGAATGAGCACCAGGCCTGGAGCAGCAGCTCCCGATTCGGAAGTTCTCTGGTTACAGGGAGGCGGAGGTCTGCTGAGTCTAACGGGACATGGTTAGTCCATCTCACCCCCGTGATGATCTTCACAGGAGATATCCCACAGTGTTTGCTTTACTTATGATATACGAACAAGATGGCTACTGATGAGCAAGATTCATATGACAGGATTTTGGGGGGAAGGAAATCTACCATTTATGGACGTGATCAGATCACCGTTATGGCCAGGTAGCCAGTAGCCATTCTAGCTAACTGAAGAAGGATCTTTAATAAACAGATATATATAGTGACGTATACCTGCTCCTGCTGAGAGTCATGCTTCAATTCAGGCCAACGTACTATATGAAATCCAGTCATTGGCAGCAGAGAACTGGAAGGAATGGCGGCCAAAGGAGGTGTTGGCTTTGGGGATGACCAGTGATATATACCTGCTGGAGCGCATGCTACGGGTGGGTGTTGCTATGGTGACCAGCGAGCTGAGATAAGGCGGGATTTACCTAGTAAAGACTTAAAGATGACCTGGAGCCAGTGGGTTTGGCGACGAATATGTAGTGAGGGCCAGCCAAATAGAGTGTACAGGTCGCAGTGGTGGGTAGTGTATGGGACTTTGGTAACAAAACGGATGGCACTGTGATAGATTACATCCAATTTGCTGAGTAGAGTGTTGGAGGCTATTTTGTAAATGATGAGGGCTTTGTAAGCCAAAGCCCTTATAAAATGTGTATAGTCTATAATATGTTGACCTTATTGTGTTTGTGTACAGTCTACTGTTCAAGACATTTTGAGCAAATGATCCATAGACACCAATGCATGATCAACACAACTCAGGATGCAATGCTGTATTTCCTGATCTGTCATTCTCGCAGACCAAAATTAAGATAGGATTTTGAATCTAAATGTAAGGATTTGAGCAACCCTAAAGTGTACTTCAACAGAAGCTAGTCCCCCCTGGCTGCCTGGCTGCTCCTTCCTTCCAGAAGCCTGCAGGCGGACACTGATGGAGACAAACCTTCCATTTAAAGAGCTGTGTGGAGGCAGAGAGGCCTGGGAGGGAAACAGCTCTGCAGCAGTAGCATGATACCCCCTTGCCTCCACGGCAATATCCTTAAACACACATGTGGAGGCAGATGTGTACACATAGGACTACACATGTGTGCGCAACACATAAACACAGACACATTTGAGCATGTACACACATATTATTTGTATAAACACACACACACACAAACATATAGAATGAGCGCACACACACACACACACACACACACACACACACACACACACACACACACACACACACACACACACACACACACACACACACACACACACACACACACACACACACACACACACACACACACACACACACACACACACACACACACACACACACACACACACACACACACACTGCCTGTCGCCTGCCTCCACAGCTACACTACATCCTTCCACAGGCCATTCCCTTATTCCCCTGCTACTAGTCTCATTCCTCATGAAGTGTATATGTTGACCTTGCTGTCAGTTTCAACCATAGCCTTGCAAGTGAGGAGTTATGGGACTTCAAGCCCTCCAGACCAGACAGTTGGGGGGATCCAAAGTATAAACTCATAAAAATGCAACAAATGGCCTGTCTCCTCCTCCCCTGGGCTCCTCCTCCCCTCGTCTCCTCCTCCCCTGGTATCCTCCTCTCCTGGTCTCCTCCTCCCCTCGTCTCCTCCTCCCCTGGTATCCTCCTCTCCTGGTCTCCTCCTCCCCTAGTATCCTCCTCTCCTGGTCTCCTCCTCCCCCGATCTCCTCTTCTCTCCCTCATCTACTCTCTCTTCTCAACAAGCGTGCACTGAGCATATGGTTCCAAGTCTGACAAATGTCCAATAGCAGAGGTGCATAATAATGGCGGCCCCCGTGCACTTACTACAAAGTTCTCCTGAATTCTGCCGTCTTTATATACTGTATGTTTGCCTTTGTGACAGAATGTGTGCTATGAGCCATGACTATGTTCCACTTTGGCAGGGCTTGGAGAGTGTGATTCTCGGCAGCCAAGAAAGATGAGCTCAAGGCTCAGCTGTGGATGTAAGCTGCGAACATTCCAATCTGGGAGTCTTCTGTTGATTAGTTCTCCTGACACTCTGTCTCCCCTTTCCAACCCCTAATTCAAGGCAAGCCTGAGACAATAGTCAGTGAGTCACAACCGGAAGCTTCAAACATGGACAACATGTCGAGTAATGGGCCTTTTAAACATGTGTCATGACTCATAAAGGAGCCGTGCCAAAAAGGGGCTTTTGGAGAAGCAAAATCTTTTGTAGTTGAGTTGACTTGAAACTAAATAATATTGAATAATATTCTGTGAGAGAGAGAAAGAGAAAGAGATAAAGAGAGAGAGAGAGAGGCAGATGTGCATGTGTGCATGGGTGTATGCGTGCATGAGTGTGTACACTGAGTATTTTAGAAAACTACAGTAAATCTGATTTTACCGTTTCAAAGTACAGAAACCATACATACATTTTCAGTGCTCTGCCTTCCTTCTTGAAATTCCCTGGGGTCCCTTCAGTTGCCATGGCAACAACGATTACAACACCAAATCTGCAAATGGGAGTTTATGGGGGAGTTCATTAATAATAAACAGGAGTTTATGGGGGAGTCCATTAATAATAGACATACTATATGGTGATATCATTATAGATACTCTATCAAACTTTATCACTAACCCACTCGCTTTCCCCCTCTGGGGCCTCAGTTATATGAAGACAAATTGATGCCAAAGCTTAAGTTCTTATCAGTAATTCCCTGACGAGGTTCCAAGTTGTAGTTAATGTTGGATTAAGAGTTATATTCCCATATGGTTTTATTAAAGTATTTATGATCAAAACCTAAGTGTGTTTAGTATAAATTAGAACACGTTTTGAAGCTATTATCATACAGTTCAAAGGATAACTATAATGTCCACTACAACTAGCCGGTCTTGTGTTGCCTGAGACCATGTTTTGAAGCTTTTATCATACAGTTCAAAGGATAACTATAAAGCCTGCTCCATCTATCTGGTATTGTGTTGCCTGGCTGAAATTGTTGTGGAAAGTGTGAGCTGCGAGCGAAGCGACGGCTGACAGGGCAATTCCAAACCACATGATGAGTCTCCTTGCCAGTGGAAACAAAGTTTGGAATGAAACCTCATGTGAGGCATTGAACCTCAGCTCAGCCATAGAGACGAGGCCTTCTGATAGAGGACGCCTGACATTCCCAGGTGGCACTGGGGTTCTGTGAATACTTAACATGTCTATAGCATGTACACTGAACAGAAAATATAAACGCAACACATAAAGTGTTTGTTTCATGAGCTGAAATTAAAGATCCCAGAAATGTTACATACGCACAAAAAGCTTATTTCTCTCAAGTTTGTGTACAAATTTGTTTACATCCCTGTTAGTGAGCATTTCTCCTTTGCCAAGATAATCCATCCAGCATGATCATTATATAGGTGCACCTTGTACTGGGGACAATAAAAGGCCACTGCAGAACACAATGCCACAGATGTCCAACCGGCCTCAGAACCGCAGATCACGTGTATGTGTGGGCTAGCGGTTTGCTAATGTCAACGTTGTGAACAGAGTGCCCCATGGTGGCGGTGGGGTTATGGTATGGGCAGGCATAAGCTACGGACAATGAACACAATTGCATTTTATCAATGGCAAGTTGAATGCATAGAGATACCGTGACGAGATTCTGAGGGCCATTGTCATGCCATTCATCCGCCACCATCACCTCATGTTTCAGCATGATAATGCACAGCCCCATGTCGCAAGGATCTGTACACAATTCCTGGAAGCTGAAAATGTCCCAGTTATTCCCTGGCCTAAATACTCACCAGACATATCACCCATTGAGCATGTTTGGGATGCTCTGGATCAATGTGTACAGTCGACTACTGTTGAAGTGAACACCGGAGAAATGTAAACTCTGTACACTTACAGTAAGTTTACCAGCCCCAATTCAAATACATTCCTTTAACGTATCTGCGCGCATTGAAAACAGCTAAGGACTGTCCCAAGCTATTGTATAAGAAGAGTGCTGTATGTCAGCAGTCGTTGGAAAAATAATTACTCAATTTTATAGAGTGATATCTCTAAAGAGATGAACTTTGGCATAGCCAACATGTGAAGAAATACATATTCCCCTTATGGACATGACTGCAGTTGCTAAGCACCAAACGATTTGTATCGCTATCAAACATTCCCATGCACTATACAAGACAATAACATTTCCCTTACTATTCCCAACGGTTTGGGGTGAGAGGAAAAAAGATGCAGCTGGGATTGCACCATGAGTCAGAGGCTGGAAGAGAAGAGGATGAGAGGGAGGGGTTGGGGGCTTGGAAACGTTGGTACTGAGTACTCCTGTTGCAGGGTAGAGTGGGATTACAATGTTACCATATTACCCCGCACCTGGAGAGGACCAGAGATAGTGGGAAAAAACATCAGTGCTGTCTAGAGGGGTTGTCTAAGGACAATCACCCCCCCCCCCACATCCCTTCACGGAGCCTCCAGCCCAGAAGTCCGTCCCTGAGCTCCTAAACGAAAGAACAGAACCGGGCTGTCTCAACGTGTGGCTGTCCTTGGAAAACCCCTCAGTACCGTACAGTTGAATACACAGAGAGCATCAGGGTTTAATTATGTGACAGATGACAGGAGGGGAGTGTTCCATGACCGGGACAGGCTTGAATGACTTGTCTTTACTGTTTTATCAGTCTCCTCTACAAAGGTAATAGGCGAGCTGATGTGTCAATACAAGATAGTTTCATAGAATCCTGAAGAAGAGTCAGACTAATTCAGAAACCTAGTTTACTGTCTGGTTTACAGGTTTCTGAATACAGAAATAATGTCCTAAGTGACGACATATAAAGTGTTCCACTTTTTTTGCGGTGTGCGATGTGATTTTAGCAACTCTCAAGTCTAAAACTTTGGCCAGGACATAAACCTCAGTCCAATTGACAGACTGTCTTTGCATTTAATTTTGCTCCCCCTGCTGGACATTGTTGGAATACTACTAATTTCAACTGAACATGAAAATTCAATGAATCATTTTCCCAAGTCAATTTATGGTCCGTTTCATATTACAGGCTTTTTGCACCCACTTAATATTTTTAAGAGTAACACTGAAACATTAATCTGGAAAATGCATAATCAAAATATAATCTAAATGACAGAACACACTTTGTGACGCAGTGAATGTAAAGGACGTTGTTTACGTTCCTTCCGAACTGTTAACAGATGACTACCAACAAGCTTGCCAAAAGGTAGATTTTCCTACAGTTTATTGTAGGCCTATTTAATGTTCACCTCATGTAATGTAGTTGACGTGTGAAGGACGTGGTCAAAGGTAATCTTTTGGCCAGGTGCATCAAATATATATACAATTATTTTAGCACAAATAATAAGTCACAAATACAATCATGTTACAAGACTGGTATTTAATGACTCATGGTAATCTTGTAAACAATGAATGTAGGCCCAGCATTGATTTGAAATAGGCGTTTATTTGTGGTGCAATTGCCCGGCTATTAAAGAGGACAGGCAGTTATTTGAGAATGCGTTTAATTTAAGTATTAAAGTATATATATTTTTTACTTTCCAAGACTTGCATGTACACACAAACTACAAATGGAACAAGTAGAAATGACCACTGATTTTCAATATAAAGACACACATTACCACCTTCCTTTGTCAAACAGTTGAAGCAGCCTACTGTCCCCCACTGTCCTCATGGCTGAAGAAATCAGGAGAATAACTGTTCTGCAGGATCAGCCTCAACTATGACAGGAGATGCTCAGTAAATACTTTTTCTCCTTTGTCAACAAGTATGAAACATAATGCAAAGAAACATTTTGACATATATCCTTGACCATTTCTTACAGTGTCTTCGGAAAGTATTCAGACACCTAGACTTTTTCCACATTTGGTAGGTTACAGCCTTATTCTAAAATTGATTAAAAAAATATATATATATACATACATTACCTACATACATTACCCCATAATGCCAAAAACAGGATTTAAAAAATGTTTAATAAAAATGTAATTTACGTAAGTATTCAGACCCTTTACTCAGTACTTTGTTGAAGTACCATTGGCAGCGATTACAGCCTTGAGTCTTCTTGGGTATGACGCTACAAGCTTGGCACACCTGTGTTGTCTTGGCTGTGGCTTAGGGTTGTTGTCCTTTTGGAAGGTGAACCGTCGGTTTTCAGTTCAATCTTGGTTTCATCAAACCAGAGAATCTGGTTTGGGGGGAGGACTTAATTCATTATCATGCAGTAAATCCTTCATCATCACATTAATGTATTTGATATTTGAATAGTATATATTTCAAACACTCTTTAAGATGTCTATTTACCTTAGGAGAACACTACAGCTCCTCCAATGGAGAGTCAGACGCTGGATGGCTTCCTCCAGCTGAAGCAGTACGTGAGAGCGATGACCTCCATCAGACGTTGTCTCCTCACTGGACACCCCCTCATATGTTGCCTCAGGGACCAGGTAAAGCACTCTAACAGAACTCAGGAGAATCCCAATAAAAAATGTATACTTCCGCCTATGAACTCCAGCCTTAGGGTTCTATTCACAGTTGAAAACCTCATTCTTCTTGAACCGTATAGAATAGGACCACTTGCTGTAACATGAAGAATACATGTTGTTGTCTCTATGTTCCTAAGAGCTAGTCGCGATGCTGCCATCTCTGTCGGCGCCATCTTCTGTTTATATATATATATATATATATATATATATATATATATATATATATATATATATATATATATACTGTATATGTGTATGTGTAAAAAGGACAAGCATTTCGCTACACCTGCATTAACATCTGCTAAACACGTGTATGTGACCAATAACATTTGATGTTCTCATTGTAAAAGATAAACAGGCAATCGCTAATGACACCATTTGACCGAGCCATGTCAGGTTGGTCACCTAAAGCACAATGAATTACAATGCTCTTCTACTACATGTTCACCCCATGCATACCCTCTGGTCCTTCTTTCTCTTCAGATGATAGAGACACCAACCCCTACGTCCATGAACCGACAGGCACTGGACCCAGAGGGAGAGGAGAACCTACCGTACGTTGTGCACTGACCCAGTCTATTTCTTGTTAATCAAGTTTTAAATCAAACCCAATACTGCTACAAAACATAGATTTCTGCAGTTTTAGCAATCATACAAGGCTGGATTTTTCTTATTGATATGAAATGTTCCTCATATATCTGTCTGGCACTTTTCCCCTGCTTGACATACAGTATGTTGTATTTCCCTGCTCTCTTCACAGGAGGATACAGTACAGGAAGCAGAAGCTGTTCTCAGAGAAACCGCAGTGGTCCTGTGTGGCATCTCTCACATGAGAAACATAGACCTGAAGACACTGGTGAGACTCATCTAGTACAACGAAACAAAAAAAATCTTTAAGAAAACCAACAAAAACACTTCAACAACTTAATGTGTGTGATGTTTTATTCAGGTTGCAAAATTCCAGGAACATTCAATTAGTTTTATGGAAGACCAGGGAATTTATTGAAAGTTCCCGGAATTTTGCAACCCTATTTATTATTACTGTATGTTGTATTGTTGTTCAAGCCACTGTGCTTCTGACTGCATTGCTTGTCTTTGGTGTTTAAGGCTGGGTATCTGTAAAGCCCATTATGACAACTGTTGATGAAAAAAGGGCTTTTATAAAATACATTTGATTGGTTGATTGCTGATTTAATACAGCAGCTATATGAACATCATCATGAAGGACACTGTTAAGACCAACATCATCCTGAAGAAGTCACACAGCTACTACAACCCTCCAGTGAATGCCACCGGACGTCTGGTGTCTCAACATCACCCCTGACGTTTGGGACACCTTCATCGGCCACCAGGATGCCACAGGTGGCAGTCTGTTTTGTATATATAGTATATTGTTTTGTGATGTGGTTTTCATATAAGCCCTCTTGGGTTTACAAACTCACCTGCACACCTTTTTACCTGGTTTTTATCTGCACTGTCTGTCACTTGTCTTTTTGTGTGTGCAAATAAATACAATTACTGATAACACACGCTGACCTAATCAATTGGATAATTGGACCACCTAATGCGTGTCTCATGAATTGCGATATCCAAATAGCTTTGAGTGTGTCTTACCTTATGATTAAACTGACTCTCGTGTGAATGTCAGAGCCCTCAAACCTAACCACCATCCGAACCACAGGGTAAGAGAATTATTAACAATAAATTACATGAAAACATGCTATTGCTGATTTATCCCTCCATACTGTAATACCTTGCTTGTCTATAATCACAGATATAAAGCTCTGCAGTCTGGGCCCAGGCATAAGGTTGGCCAGAGAGATCCAGACGGAGATGGAGACATGCCCCCATGGCTGCTGGATGAGAACAGTCAGTCTACACAATACCACACACACACACACACAATGTGCCATGTTCCCACTTAGCAGACACAGCCATTGTGGCTTTGTAACACTTAATGTGATTAATGCCCTAAGGGACAGGAAACACAGGCAGCCAACAGTATCAATGTTGAGACTAGACTCCATGTGCAGCGTCACTCTGGTGGCATTGTGGCTTTTGGACTCTGCCACAGCATGAATTCCTGAAGGATTGTGGCATTGTGTGCATCACCAATTACGTACCACCCTTTGCCAAACACATCACTTCAGTACAAATCCCTTGAAATGGCAAAATTATATGTTTGTTTTATGAATGGCAAGGCCTTCGTTTAAGCCATAGGATTTTTACAATGTGTTGTACCAAGATAAATCAATTCACTGTTGTGAATACAGTATCTCATGATTTGCTTCTATACTCACCTGTAGTTCTTTTTCCGACAGCATTCCTAGAGAAGAAAACATTCAAGTGAATGTGAAACAAACCAACAAAATTGATTGATTTCTGCATGCAAAATGGATAATTTATTCACATAGTTGAGATGTAAAGGCCTAGAGTAGACAGGCCAGGCATGCTGGAGAGAGCCAAGGTCCAATACCTGTATGTGAAGAAGGTTCTAAACATCCAGATCTAGTCAGGAGTGTTTGAAAAGAAAAAAGTGAGGATGACACGGTCAGCCCTATGACTTGATGTAATAACTAAGTGTATTCACTAGAACTATGTGTCATTGTGATTCCTGTTGATTTTATTCAATGAATGAATGTTTTTATGCATCTTTCCTGCAAAAACCAATTGCCCTCTGGGACAAATAAAGTTTAAAACTTGTCATAGTCAGATTGTTTTTGTAGAGGATAATTCGTTCTGGATGATGTTCCTGTTAATATAATACATGCTATTCAGCAGACGCTTTAATCCAAAGCAATTTACAGTCACATTTTATGTATGGCTGGCCCCAGCGGGAATCGAACCCCTAACTTTTGGTGTTGCAAGCGCCATGCTCTACTGACTGAGCCACACATGACCACACCTGTTGATATAGAGTATATGAATAGGAAACCATTAAAGGCACAATCTGTTAGTTATCTGTCACCTATGGAAACACAACCAATCTGAAAACAACAAAAAAGGAGTTGGAATCAAATTTATGGATTAAAATGTAATGACTAAAAAGTGAAACTTGTTCGTCAAGATGCCCTACTCAATAACTCATTGTAGTCCCATTCTCTGTCCTCATGAACCAAGAAGAGAGGATGAGAACTCTTTTTGATGCTCTAATGGCATCCAAGACCGATGCTGGTCTGTCCTCGCTCCTTGCCTCTCTGTGAGCTGAAAGAGCCCAAATCCACCACTGGTCTCTGGTAGGCCCATTCTCTCCTCTCTCATACAAACATCATGTGGTGTAACTCAACAATTTCAAGTTGCTTGAAACTCCTTGACTGCTTTCCTTCATCTTCACTTCCTGTAAGAAAATTGTACTGAATTATAAATAGAACAAAATAAATATTAATCATATATGAACAGGTTTGCAACACTGCAGAGTGAGGCCACAGAACTGTTCGGAGATAGAGACCCCAAACACAACAGCATCCTGCAGAAAATCTCAGCGTTTCAAAACCTGCGTTGCTGGTCTCTCTACTTCACTGCCTGTCTGCAATGTGGGCCTTGGCCTGAGAAGCCTGGGCTCTTGGTGGGATAGCTGAGATTGAGGGCTCAGGAGAAGGCTCCATGAAATATGTTTGCTGGTTCTGTCAATAAAACATTTTGACATTTAGTTTCTCTCTAAATGTGTATTTGTTATACATATTTTTGAATATTACACTATTGTGAAGCCCATAACGGTGTGCAAGCCCAAGGGTTTATATAAAAACCACACCACAAAAAAAACAATATACTATACATAAGCACAAAAATAAAAAAAGGTTTGTTAAAACCCACTAATCATAAATGTACAAATGAACCGATCACCAATCGCCCCAAAAAATAAAAACAGTATATGTTTTGTTTAAATGTATGTGTGGATGTGAGTGTGTGAGAGTTATGGAGGAGATTATAAAGAAGTTTGGTTTATCAGGCTGACCCCCAGTCTTCGCTTGAAGTTAGAGGGATGAGAAGGTTTTGGAAATGTTAAGATTGGAATTCCAGAGTATGGTACCTCTGTATCTGATAAAGAATTCACTATGCGAGTTGTGGCAGTGGGGAGGGTGAAGGTTATCGCAGTGTTATATAGATGGATTTCAGAATTAATCTGGCAGAATCCATTGAAGGGTTTAGGTAAACGGTCTGGTAGTTATGAGTATTTGTAGATTAAAGTGCATAATTGGTGTACATCAATGTTAAAAATAGACAGAATATTGAGTTTCTTAAATAAAAGGTGTAGATAGAGCCAGGTAATCAGAAGAAGGTGGCTAGTCTTGCAAATGTATTTTGTATGATGAGTAATTTGTGTAGGTAGGAAGCATATGTACTGGCACAGATAATATTACAGTAAATGAGATATGGGTAAATTAAGCTATAGTAAAGAGTTAGGAAGAAAGTCTAATGAACCAAACCACTAATCTTTCAGATTTCATCACTTTGCTGCAGACAAATTGAATATGATATTTCCATGATAACTTTTCATCAATTAGAACAGAGTAATCTATTGGATGTGACTGTTCCATTTCATTACCGCCAATTGAAATTCTGGCTCTTTAAAAAAAAAATATATATATTATATATATTTTTTTTACATTTAAAGATCCTTTGTTTATCTGGAACCATTCAGAAAAGTTTGCCATGCCCGAGTTGGCTTCTTTAATTAGTGAATACAAACTATTTTGTGACAAAATGACATTCGTATCATCAGCAAAGAGAATGGGAAGTACAGTAGAAGACACAGCAGCAAGGTCTTTGATATAGATTAGGATTAACAAAGGTCCAATGATCAAACCCTGTGGGATGCCATAGGATATCTTGGCCCTGGCAGATAGACAAACATTTGCATAAACAAATTGTTCTCTATCATAAACCTAACTATATAACCAATTATATGTATAATCATGAAAAAAGTAATAAATGTAATTTAGAAAGAAATATTTCATGATCAACTGTGTGAAACACTGTGGATAAATCTAAAAAGATGCCAAGAGCGTATTCATTGTTAAGGGCTGTAAATATTTTATCCACAAGTTACAAAAGAACCACACTATCTGTGGAGTGATTTAAATGTGTCAACATTCTATTATATACCAATTTTGCTACGATTTTAGAAAAACATTTGTAAAAGATCTTGGATCGGATAACTTTGGCAATTTTCAAATCTTTAGGAACAATACCAATTTGCATAGATTTGGTGAAGCTATACATTAGAGGCTCAGTGATCTAGGAAGACATTGATTTAATCAAAGAGGCACCAATCTCATCTGACCTGCTGCTGATATCAATTACCTCCATTACATCAGGAGGATCAAACTGAAGCAGAGAAGGGAAATGTCCCTTAATGTAATCCAAGGGATTTCCATCAGTTTTCTAAATTTTCTTTGACAGAGAGGAACACAAGTTATTAAATTCACATGAAATAACACCAGGATCATATGTCCTTTTTCCCACAATAAATTGAGATGGGTATTTAACAGTTGACTTTATATTATTTAAGAATTCTTGGAATTTGTTAGTAAAATATATTTTCTTTGGATATCTGAGGTAGGTGAATAAATTTGTTATACTTTTTGTAATTTGCAGAACTCAGGGGAGAGGGTTGTGAGAAACGTTTTATACAACCTGTTTTTTTTTTTTAGATCAGTTGTAAACCAAGGTTTTCAGAACGCTTCAGCTGCTCTCTTACGCGGTTTAACTAAGGGAAAGCAATGGTGAAATACAGAGTTGAAAGATCTGGTAAGCAGACTCCACATCGGACGGATTATAAACATTTTCCCATGAAATATCATCAATCAACATCTTAAAGCCCTCACAATTACTTTTGTTAAATATTCTATATTTAATGCTACTAATCATTCCCATCTGTTTATTTCCAGCTGCCAAAGAGAAGTGGAAAATTGGAAAGTGGTCAGAAATGACAGTATAAAGTACACGTATCAGCCACATTATTCAAAGTATTTGTAAAAACATGATCAGTAAGAGTGGCAGATGAACTGGTCACGCTTGTGGGCTTATAGATGAGGGGATGCAGATAGCTGGAGTTTCAAGTATTCAAAAAGTCAGATGTCAGTGAGTGGTTCTCACGTTTAAATACATGAATGTTGTAATCACCCAATAGAAACATGTTATCTTCATTATTAATCAAATCCAAGGTTGATGCAATGAAACTAACAGGAGGGAGTTTCTATGAAAAGAGATTCAACATCAACGTTAGCAGATGCAAGTGCGAGGTCCTCTCAAAGAATTGAACATGTTTCTGAACAAAAAAAATGGACACTCCTCCCACTTGAGTTGCTACAGTGGTGAACAGTATTAGAAGGGGACAAAAAGTACATTGAAGATGAAAGAACATTTTACAGCAGAGGTGGCCAACTCTTGGATGGACAGGCTTTTCCCTCCAGCCCCCAACACATGTGATTCAGCCAAATCAAAGTCCTGATGAGCAGCTAATAAGTGGAATCCAGTATGTTGTAGCAGGGCAGAAATAAAACCCTGCACACACAGTATCTCTAGGAGGGTTTACCACCCCTGTTCTACAGCATCTTTTTAGCTTTCCTAGCTAAAGACCATGAAAGTGAAACATAAATATTAAAGTATCTACCCGAGCATGGGAATAACCACAGAACCATTGGCATGTCTATCTACAATACATCAGAATCCCCTCAGGCTTTGCTACACGCACACACACACCATCTCAAACCAAGTTGGAGAAAATTGAAACCAGTGTCTCACTATCTGAGTGTCACTCACAGTGACAGGAGAGGGGGGTGTTCAAAGGAGTGTGTGTGAATGTGTAGTAAGTGTGTGTGGTTGAGTGGAATTAAAAGGTTGAGAAATGAATGTGCGGGTAATGCAAGGTACATCTAAATGCCAGTGATATGCAGAGAGCGAGACTGTACTGCACATCAAATGCCTAAATCAAAAGACAAAAAAATAATGTTGTGACTGATTTACGCATTTGATGTGCAGTACTGTCGCTCCCAATCTCTCTCGCTCTGTCTCTCTCCCCAGTGGGCATCATTCTCTCCATATTAAAGTCGTCTCAATCCTCTAACACTATGACAGGATGAGATTAACCCAGATTGATGCGGCTATTAAAACATTGTGATAAAGTGGGAGATGGAGGATATAAAACCCTGCTTCTCTGTAGGGGTATCAAACAGTCTCCCTCTCTCCATATTATTGGCATGTAAATATACCTTTCATTACCAGCACATTGCTCTAGCCCCCACCATGAACTCCTTATAAAAGTACCAAGGCCACACATTTCATTGACATTCATTTACATCAGGTTTTAACCCGCTTCTTATGCATTGCGCACCAGAGGAGGCTGGTGGGAGGAGCTATAGGAGGACAGGCTAATTGTAATGGCTGGAATGGAATAAATGGAACGGAGTCATACACATCCAACATATGGAAACCACGTTCGACGCCATTCTGCAGGGTAAACTGTCCGTTTGATGTTGTTCGGTGGAACTGTGGGTGTGGGCCTTAATTCATTCCTTTTGGATGTTTCCCCTTCACATTTTCTACTGAGTTGAATAGGAGGTTATGTTGGGTGAGACATGAGGGAGACAACTTTTACAAGAGCTGCAAATAAGGAGGCAGTAACATTTCAGCTTACATAGAGTCCATTGCTTACAGACATCTGATTTAAAATAGCCCTAAAATAGCATAATTAAATAGTTCTGATCATGTTGTGGTTGTGGAGAGAGCAGGCAGTTTCTATTCCAGTCACTAGGTGACAGCAGAAGGCCTCGGTCAGAGTCTCTAAAGAGATGGTCTTCACTTCTGTCAGGAGGTTAAAAACATCAATGTGTACATCAGTATTCAAGCTAATCTTATCACTCTGGTTTACCAGAGTGTGAGGAGGAGAGTGATGTAAGTGTGTCTAGCAGGGCTTGAGTAGTCCTTCAGAATCACCACAGGGTCACACACCAGTGCTCAGGGCAACTCGCTAGAGCGTAGCTAATTACCAAGACACACAGATGGCCTACATAAGATACACAGACATTACACATCGATCGCAAACGCGTTCTACCACGTCACACTTAACTGCCTCCCTGATCCTGGTCAGTTCATTTGTTGCATGTGTAAATATGGGTTAGTGTGTGTGTTTAATGTAAAACTACTGATATGTCTGATTGAGTACTAATATGCATCATGGTGGTGCCTAGCTTTCCAGACTATATGCAGTGATAAGGCTGTGATAAAGTGATGAAAGGAATGACAAGGTTTATGTAGGTATACATTTTTTATTTATCCCTAGAAAGTTTTAAAGCGATAAACCATGTCACAGGCTTTCATGAACACCAAGGTGATGTGTTCAGAACTTGACACATATCCCCATAGCAACACACACACACTCTCTCTCTCTCTCTCTCTTCTCACAAATATTCACTCACAAAAGCGATGCAGAGCACTGGAGAGGGAGCTCAAACAGTAGAACACTGACAACGGTTCACAGAGCTGAATGAAGACTCCATTAACAGATGCACATGATCATGCCTTCCATTTACAGCAAACAGAGAAATGAGGACAGTTAATGTGACGGTCACCACCTTTCCTCAACCCAACTCACAACTGTCATTTTCTGATATATAGATAAATATATTCCTACAGTACATTCTCTAGTTTAAGATGTATGAATATGATCCTGTTGGTTGAAAATATTTACCAAGGTCCATGCGTCCACGATATTCATATAGTACAATAAATAGTCAACAAACGTCATTACAGCATCAAGATGGACATTTCCTTAAACTAAGCAATTGAGCGGTACAGAAACTGTGATAACCAGGATTTACCAACCTGTTGGGGTAGGGTTCCTGTGTGTGTTACTATTTTCAGCGTTCACCACCTCTGACCTAATGAGCCGAGTAAACAAAACGGGCCTGGAGTCTGGGACTACCAAACCAGATCACTGCCTGATTGGCTACTCCAGCCTGGAGTCAAGAAAATGGACACTAGGGGAAGCAGTAGTAGAGTTTAGAGTTTCCTTAGTGTGAAGGAACACAGTCACCCAACTAACAGCAGTAGTCATTTGCTATTACTGACTATTGCCATCATGTCTGTATTGAAATGGACATGAAAGCTCAAATTACCATCATCATAATACAATTACATTTTCATCAACTTGCCTAGTGGTTGCTTTGTCTGTGACATAAAAAATGACATTTTGTATGGTAGGTGAAATGTGGGGGAAATCTATCAATATCACATTTCATCTTATAATTTAAAGATAAGAGGCTCAAAATCAGAATGGTGA
This sequence comes from Thymallus thymallus, assembly GCA_023634145.1. Taxonomy (NCBI): domain Eukaryota; kingdom Metazoa; phylum Chordata; class Actinopteri; order Salmoniformes; family Salmonidae; genus Thymallus; species Thymallus thymallus. The sequence continues at coordinate 13,281,649 of CM042417.1, read as the reverse complement.
GTGAATGGGGAACTAAATGCTAAGCTAGCAGAGTTTGTCCTCCAGACTGTGACCTAGCTCGAGAGATGGAGAGAGAGAGAATAAAATAGAGCAAAGAAGAGAAACAGTGAGAGAGGAGGAAAGTATGTCAGAAAAACACAAAATACAGACAGAAAAAAAGAGGTGGAGAAACAAAATCTAAATAGGCCGAGTTTTGGCAGTGGCTGCCACAGTGGTTGCTAGGTGACGAACTAAGGGTGCACAAGAAGCACCTCTGAGGTTGCTTCTCTCATTATGAACAGAGTGACCCCCTTAGGGCACAGAGGGCAGGGAGAGGGGGAGGGGAATGGCAGAGTCAGGTGGCCAAACCACATTTGAGTCTTTGTTCCTCAAATCTATCACACATAGCTAGATTACTAGCTATATTAAAAGCAGGAAGTCCCAATCTCCTTAAGTGTTTGTAAATGCTGGCACAGCAAGGAGATCTAAAATATATACATATCAGCAAACAATGCAGAACAAGCGCGCACGCACACACACACACTTAACATTTCGAACTGTAACATCTCCCCCGTGTTTCAAGTTTGGTTCTTTTTTTTTTTAAAGCCAAGAGCTGGATGCATCCTAAGAAGCCACAAGCAAAGTGAGCAATGACAATAAGTAATTGGCAATCTGACTGGTCATCACTTTTTTTCATACCACAGACAGACAGTGACTACAGTGTCTCAGAGAATGGGCATACAGTCAAAGCACACCTACAGTGCTCTAAGGGTAATACCTTCAGGTACAGCAATACACGTTTTTCAATTGTATTTACCACAGTAGTAATATTCCAGGTGTAATACAGCAGTTGTCCATTCAAATCCATGTCCATTTCATCATAAAACTTGAAACATCCACTTTATAAAAAGTAACAAAAAAAAAATGGCATAAAGACATTAAATCACAGGTGTCAAACTCATTCCACGGCAGGCCGAGTGTCTGCAGGTTTTCGCTCCTCCCTTGTACTTGACTGATTAATTAAGATCGCTAATTAGTAAGGAACTACCCACACCTGATTGTCTAGGGCTTAATTGAAAGAAAAAATCTAAACCTGCAGACACTATGCCCTCTGTGGAATGAGTTTGACAGCCCTGGATTAAATTAAAATATACAAATCAGTCAGCAGACATAAGATGATTGAAATCTTATAATTTCACACATTAAATATTCTACCTCTTAAATACCCAACCCAAATTACATCAATTGGCCCTGATATTTACACTGAATAAAAATATAAATGCAACATGTAAAGTGTTGATCCCATGTTTCTTGAGCTGAAATAAAAGATCCAGGAAATGTTCCATTTGCACAAAAAGCTTATTTCTCTCAAATTTTATGCACAAACTTGTTCCCATCCCTCTTAATGAGCATTTCTCCTTTGCCAAGCTAATCCATCCACCTGATAGGTGTGGCATATCAAGAAGATGATTGTGTGGGGAGTTCCTTACTGTGTGATCATTACACAGGTGCGCCTTGTGCTGGGGCCAATAAAAGGTCACTAAAATGTGCAGTTTAGACACATATGTTTCAAATTTTGAGGGAGCGTTCAATTGGCATGTTGACTGTAGGAATGTCCACCAGAGCTATTACCAGAGAATTTAATGTTAATTTCTCTACCAAAAGCCGCCTCCAACGTCGTTTTAGAGAATTTTGCAGTACGTCCAATCCGGCCTCTGAACCTCAGACCACGTGTATCCACGCCAGCCCAGGACCTCCACATCAGGCTTCTTCACCTGCAGGATCGTCTGAGACCAGCCACCCAGAATGCTGATGAAACTGTGGGTTTGCACAACCGAAGAATTTCTGCACAAATTGTCGGAAACCGTTTCAGGGAAGCTCATCTGCATCTGCATACTCGTCGTCCTCACCAGGGTCTTGACCTGACTGCAGTTTGGCGTCGTAACCGACTTCGGTGGGCAAATGCTCACCTTCGATGGCCACTGGCACGCTGGAGGAGTGTGCTCTTCACGGATTAATCCCGGTTTCAACTGTACTGGGCAGATGGCAGAGTGCCCCATGGTGGCGGTGGGGTTATGGTATGGGCAGGCATTAGCTACGGAAAACGAACACAATTTGCATTTTATCGATTTATCCTGAGATCCATTGTCATCCCATTCCTTTCAGCATGATAATTCATAGCCCCATGTCGCAAGGATCTGTCTACAATTGAAAATTGTAGCTGAAAATGTCCCAGTTCTTCCATGGCCTGCATACTCACCAGACATGTCACCCATGTATGGGACGCTCTGGATCGACGTGTACGACAGTGTTTTCCAGTTCCCGCCAAAATCCAGCAACTTCGCACAGCCATTGAAGAGGAGTGGGACAACATTCCACAGGGCACAATTAACAGCCTGATCAACTCTATGCGAAGGAGATGTGTCGTGCTGCATGATGGTGGTTACACCAGATACTGACTTGTTTTCTGATCCACGCCCCAACCTTTTTTGTAAGGTATCTGTGACCAACAGATGCATATCTGTATTCCCAGTCATATGAAATCCATAGATTAGGGCCTAATTTATTTATTTAAATTGACTGATTTCCTTATATGAACTATAACTCTATAAAATCTTTGCAATTGTTGCATGTTGCGTTTCTATTTTTGTTCAGTGTAGAAGAAAATGGTAAGGTGCCTCTAGAGCAGTGATCCTCAAACCTCTCCTCGGGGACCCCCAGCCGTTCAATGTGTTCGATCTATTCCAGAGCTAGCACACCTGATTCAACTTGTCAACTAATTGTCAAGCTCTTGGTCGCGATCCCCTGCTCAGAAGTTGCATGAATCAACCAATAGTTGAGTGCCACCTCGTCGACTGTGCCGTCGGGCACCAGATTGCTCTAACATATGTGGTTAGCTGATACGTAAAATACCTATCTAGGCGTTGTAATATTTGGCATGTGTCAGCAATGTATGGGCAGAGAAATGCACCCCTTGACTAGGTGAATCAGGAAAACATCTGGGGATCCAAGAGGAGAGGTTTGAGAAGCACTGCTCTACAGCACCTTAGCAAGATGTAGGATTAAGTCTAAATACACATGGGTGCTGGATCAAACCGCTAAAGGGACTCCTCTTTATTTTGCATTGATCCTTTCTCTCCTATATTGATAATACCTGATAATATGTTTAATTCAGCATGGAGAAATACATTTAATGTGAAGTGTTCAAGGGTTTACTTCAAGTGTTTGATTTAATTTAGTCCTTATTTATTTCCTGTCATATGTAAAGATATAGACTTTTATCCAGACTGGAAGACTGGGGACTAAACCACTGTTCCTACATCCTCCTATAAGGCCTCAACAGGGGACTTCCTCTCCTATCCTCTGGGTGCAGCTTTAGAGGAGCATTGTTTGAAACAAAGCCATAGACCCGGCTTAGGAATATAGGGGACTAACAGAGAGAGTTGGAAAGAGCACATCTTAGATGTTGCCCTCTGTATCCTTCCTTAAGATGGCAAAGTCCATCAAGTAACTAGGGATTCTTATACCACAGTGTGCAACTTTAGAGTTTATTCCAGTCTAATGCTTTCCAGGGTTCATTGAAAAGATTGAGGCATGGTTATGGTGCAAAGTTCCTCAGTGGACAAGGGGGAAAGTCTACATTATTGATAAGCTATTATGATCTACAGTGGTTTAACAGGTGACATCTTATCGTGTTTCTATGCAGAACACGTCACCCAATCTGAGAAGGAGATAGTGTTTTACAGAACTTGGGAAAGGTCAGCAGCATGTGAGAAGCTTGTCTTGTTGGTAGAAAATCTACTGAAAAAACAACTTACACAACACACCAAACAAAGCTACCTCTTTGTGGAATGCCTAATAAAATAACTGGAGCATGGTCAGAAAAATATAAAATGTTCCAAAACGCACTGTCAAACACAATATACCACATCGGTGAAACATGAACACAGGGCAAAATGTGTGACTGGACAGATGATCTGTTAAATAGCTGCAAAGCGGAGGAAGCTAATAGAATTCTTAAAATGGCCACACCTATTTAATACAAATTAGGACCACATGATTAAAAAATGTCTCTATACTCCAACCAAAGTAATCATTGTCTTCAGACATCCCACAGTATGGACCAACACACAGAAGAACTGAATGCTTAAAGGCCTCTCTTACCTCACCTGTCACCCACGAACTAGACATCTTCTCCCGATACAGTACAAATCAGTCAAATTAAAAATAAATACTTTTATACTGAACAGTGTGTGTATCAAAACATGTTCCAGTTCCTGTCTTTTCGCAGATAGTTTAAACACAAATAAAACACATACAGTACAATTACAGTATATCATGACACATTTTAAACCATATTAACTTTTTTGTATTATACAAGACTATGGAAAAGTAGGTGTATGCAGATGATGTATAGTAGCATAATTTGAGAACACAATCAAAATTGGGGAAACAATAAGATGAAGCTTGAATAAAATACAAAAATCTATGTTTTGGCTTGTAGGTCAATTTATGCTACTACTATTCTCTCTTGTAACCTGTGTGGATAGTGATGAGTAAATGACGAGTAGAAAATCAGTGGTCTTCTCAAACAGAAAAAAAGAATTAGACCATGTTCTACTTGCCCTTCTGTTAGTAGCACTAAGCTACATATTCACACAAACTATAAAGAGTCACAAAACACTAGCCTTTACAAGCAGAGAGTTCCTAAGGGAATTCTTGGGTCTTAATCTGAAGGTTTCATGCGTGCACTAACCCAGAGGGACGCTATTACTAGTTGTTTTACTCTACAGCGTTGCTGCAGTGTAAGAAGCTTTAGCGCATGCACCGCTAACCTAGCTGGCTAAGCGAAGGCCTTGAGCTTGAAAACATGGGGATAGAAAACATGTGCCTAGGCTTTACTCACAGCATACAGTAGCATGGGATTGCATCACCATCCACAGATTATGTGTCGGTCTATTGCATATGGACGTTACTACAAAAACGAGAACCAGGCAAAAAAGGCATTCCTTGATTCAGGCAGGATGTGCGGATGAGTGTGGACCCATCACATTTTTTTTTGCTTAGGATGACATAATTCCACTAGCCTGGAGCTCTGAGTGGATTTATTGCATACTTAACCAGAGGAGGGGACCTCAGTAAAAGCCCTACCAGACAAACAATAGATTTTTCAGCGTTTCCCTTCTCTGGTTTCACACACACAGCAGACATACACAGAGACAGGGAGCGAAGCCCCTGGGGTTTAAACATTCATCTCTCTAGAGGTGCAGTAAACCACTCTGTTGTCCCGATTGTAGTATCCATAGCAACACCTTTTTCTTTTTGGAGATGCTCTCTATACCTCCCCTTTCTCAGAGCCACGATGTGAGACGTAGTAATCCAGAATAGATCATGCAGAAGAGAGGACAATGAGATCGGAGAGAGTTCATCACTGTTCACATCTTTTTTAGGGGAAGCGAACCAATCAGGGCAGCCCTAGTCTTTCTAGCACCAGGCAGCCATTTTGGTGCCAGTGCTAGCAATAAAGCGACATCCTGCTGCGCCGCATGGCCTCGCTGATCAGGTACGCCGGACTCACCTCGGGCTCCTCTTTCATGACCTCAATGTTCTGCCACTCGCCACACTGGTTGGACTTCTTAATGGTGTCCACCACGCAAAGTGCGTACAGGCAGTCCTCGAATGTGGCCGCCATAGTCAGCGGCCTTCCGTCCCACGTGCGCCGGTCGTCCTGGTCCTCAAAGGCCTGCCGCACCGCCTGCACCATACGGATTGTTCCTGTCAGGTAGGGCGAGGGGATGTCACTGAAAGCCTTCTCTGGTAGGGAGGCCTTCTCTAGAGGTGTGCTGTCCTTCAGCAGTAGCTCCGGCCCTCTGTCCATGGTGTTCTTCTGGCCGTATAGGTCCGTGCCGCTGACCGTCAGCCGGCCCACCGTGCCCACCACGATCACCTCCTGGCGGAAGTCACCAGGCACGTTGAAGTTGAGTGTGACGGTGCAGCAGGCGCCGCCCTCCAGCACCATCTGGAAGGTGCAGAAATCATCGCTGGTAATCTGGCGGATGCCGCAGATGTGCTCCGTCTGCTTGACGAAAGTCTTGAGGAAGCCGTGCACCTTGACCGCCCGCTGGCCCGTCAGGAAGGTGAGCAGGTCGATGATGTAGCTGCCCACCGAGTGCAGCCCCCCACCGCCCATCAGGTCGTCACAGCTCCAGTTGTACTTCTTACCCAACAGGCTGCCGCTGTGAACCTGGGCCTCGCAGACCAGCAGCTCTCCCACATAGCCCTCCTCCACTAGCTCCTTCATGCGTACGAAGGCGGGAAGGAAGCGCAGTACGTTTCCCATGATGCTCAGCAGCTTGGGGTAGTACTGGGCGGCCGACATCATGCGAAAGGCATCCAGTGGGGTGGCAGTGCGGTCGCAGATCACATTCTTACCGATACCTAGGTAGTGGGAGAGAGAGAGAGGCCAATATTACTCACTCGTAGACATAATATCCTCCTCGCCATGAAAACATCACTTGAAGAGACATTAATCAGTGCATGAAATGGCTACCCCTCCCCCGAAACTAGCTGACAAAAATATTCCAACATAGCCTCTCCAAAACTATTTTAAACCCACGGGATTCTGAAAATTAAACATGAGAAAACTTTCTAGAAGCTTTATCAATACTGTTGCTGTTCAGAGAGGAAAGAGTCACTGTCTGTCATGAGTGTACATACTGTACAGATAGAGTTGACTTTAGACTGCTGTGGGGATCAAAGGAGAGGGAAGGGAGCAAAAGAGAGTGAAGGGAGCAAAGGGATGAGGAGAGAGAGGGAGAGAGAGAGAGTCAAAGCACATCAAAGAAACCTCATTAAGCCCTCTCCTTTAATTCTACTACTTACCAAACCCCCGGTGGTGCTGTGCTCACATAACCTCATTACAGATATCTAGGAGGAATAGAGCTGCTCAAGAAGAAAGCTGGGCAAAACATAGCTTCTAACAGCAGAGCAGACTGAGGGAGAGAGAGGCTATTCACACACTGCCCTTACTGTGCCGCGAGAAAGGCTAAAACAATTAACATGGAGCCGCTAATAGCCCATTACACTATTACGCTCAAAGGCACATTACTCCTCAGAGCTGAGCAATTACCCTATTCATAACTGTCTGCAGTGACTTTTAGAAATAAAATGGACACGAGACAGCCACGAAAATAAAATCAGTGGGGAGTTGTGGGCGGACAATCAAAAGAATGTATATATAAAAAAGGTTTTGAAAAAGACCCTCCCAACAGTGGTAATGAAAGAGTTATGGTAATAGAAGACCAATGATACCCCCTACACCACCTGATTCCTAGCCAGCCTGCCCCCGTGAACACAATGCCCCCTGTAATTACCCCAGTCGCATTGACGAACAGCACGGTTGGGAAAATGTCCACCCCCCCCCCATTTGCTCATTCAACATCCCAACCACCCCTATTTAGAGGCACCAATCACTTCCTAAATATCCCCCCAACCCATGTGAAGAACAGGCAGGCGGCACCCAGAGACATTTTGGAACTGAAACTTCCCAGCTAATCACCCATTAGCGCTGAACGACTAGATCCAGCCAGGCCAGGAAATTAATCCCCTTGACCCAGTTCTCCGGTGCAACGGGAAAAACCTTCCCCCTGGACAAAGGCACAGAGGCTGGCTACAGTGCGCCCCTATCGAGGAGGTCTGACCCTGGGTCTGCACCCCTGCGAAACGTTAAGCGCCGCCGGCTCTCAGTTAAACAACTTGGCACATAGGCCCTGCAGTAAGTGAGAGCTACTGCTAGCGAAAAGCTAAGCTGAGCATGCAGTCTTCTTAGCCTAGCCTATAATGTTCCTGTCACGATTTCTCATGCTGATGAAAAGCAGCCCGTTACAAATCCATTCTCACACAAGCTCACGCGCTACACCCACAGTCATTGTGTTGATGCGTTACGTCTGAGGCCTTTACTGTGCAGACAGCTCATCAAGTCATGAGTGGCCTTGCCCTCGCTTCCTGTCTGAAAGGTTGCTAGCTAGCCTCTGAAAGTCACACTGATGAGTCTTCAGTCAAGCTCAACCGCACCGGAGTGGAAAGGCGAGTGTGTGTATGAGAGGAAAGCTAGAGGGAGTGGGATTGAGTGTGAGGAAGAGAGTGTGCAGAGGATGTGAGAGGGGGAGAGAATGAAATAGAGAGGTGCACATGTGAGTGAGACAGAGAGCTAAAGTGGTAACGGTAAAGGAAAAGCAATCAAGAGACGGAAAGAGAGAGCGAGAAAGAGAGAAAGAGGGAGAGAGAAAGACAGAGGTGGAGGATAGCTTATTCCATTATGTGGTCTGTGGTACACACTTCCTGCAGTAGATTAGAGAAGCCAGTCTAGCGCTAATTACTAGCGCTCTGCAACAGGCAGACAGAGGCTTCAAACAGCCAGGGCACATGGCTAACAGCAGGCCCAGTCTCCCTCTTTCTCTCTCATTTCCACTCTGGGATCACTCACAGACATAGAGGAGGTCATTGTTAACTGTGTTAGCTAACGCTAGCTGGGGTAAAGTGTTCCTAGTAGAAATAGAAGAGGTTATTGCTAACTGTGTTAGCCAACGCAAGCTGGGGTAAAGTGTCTAGTAGAAATAGAGGGAGTTTCAGTGCTAACCGTGTCAGCTAACGCTAGCTGGGGAAAAGTGTCTTTTGTAGAAATAGAGGGAGTCTGTGCTAACCGTGTTAGCCAACGCTAGCTGGGGTGAAGTGTCCCTAGCAGAAATAGAGGGAGTTTCAGTGCTAATTGTGTTAGCCAATGCTAGCTGGGGTGAAGTGCACATCTCACAGGTAGTGTCTACGTCCCAGTGGGAGTCCAGTAATGGAGCAGGAAAAGACTCAGGCATCGCAGCACAGCCCCTCACCATCAATAATGCAGGTTAAGCGCCAGTTGTACAGGAGTTAAGAGAGCCCACTAGCTGTACCTGACAGGGTGGGGAAGCTGGCAGTGGGTAGTGGGAATTCCACCCATGCTAAGCGTGTGGTTGACACCAGATTGGCATTTCAGAGGGCAGACCTGACACCGCCCCTCTGCTTAAACCTCACCTGGGTTTTTGTTGTTTTGAAGATAGAAGTGTTATGAGCAGCCATCAACGTCCTTGGGCGCTTCGATTTGAAGAAGCCTGTCAGAAACACCTACTTGAGACAATTGTCATCCCAATAATTATCATGTATCGCTAGAGACGCCCACTATATGACTTTGATTTACTAGACTAGATAAGGAAATACTGTAGGTGAACAGAGACATATTGAGTCTCAATATAAATGTTCATCACAGTGTCAATAGCCTGTCTTAGGCAAACGTTTTTTTTTATATAGGCTACTACTGTTCACCAACACAGAAATGTTGACGGCATTAACGCAAATCCATATTTAAATCATACAGTGAGTCATGAGGTCTCCCATTGGACATAATTCAATATTAACAGTACATAAGCAATGACAACTTCTTACATCATACAGTAGCACGATAAAGGACTATTTAATAGGAGAGGCAGCAGAGACAACCTCAAGAAAATCTGGGCCAACACACCACAAATTCAAGCATGGAAAATGAGCAGCAAACACTAAGAATACTGATTAGCAGTAAGCCACTGGCGTGTGGACACCACACAGTTTCAACATCAGGCTTTGTGCCCATTATTCTTCAAAATAAAACATTCTAACAGATCTAATATGAATGAGCAGCCTTATTGTCACTGAGCTACAAAAATTGCATCCTCATTATCATTGACCCATTATCTGTCACTGGGAGGAATTAAACGTGAAAATGGAGGAGAGAAGAGGGGGAGAAAAACCCACTTAACGCCGCAGAAGTAATTACACATCCATCTCTACTCTGAGTCATCAACGCTGGGGAAAGGAAAACTGCCTTTTCAGAAAGAGAGAGAGAGAGAGAGAGGAGAGAGAGAGGAGAGAGCATGCAAACTGATGGCTACACCTAATTTACACCCATCTAGTTCATTCAGATCTGAAAGAGCTGTTGGGTTAGCAAGAGGAACTAGGAGTTGTGCTCAGACCAGGAAGAGTGACTGCAAAGTAAGCGTGGGGGTTTTCCTCTCCACCAATAACTACACTTGTCCCAGATGTGTCACTGTCACAAGCAGGGCCAGGGACTAGGATAGTGAGGCCTCCTAAGTCCCTCTGCTTACCGCATTACCTCAGGGCTTATAATACACATCTGCGTATCATCATTCCATTTCCCCCTGGAACAGAAGCAGGTAAAACTGGTTCCGTGTCTTCTATTGGGCTAACGAAGATGTGTGATGCACAATAGATGCTTCTACACCGATCACAGTGGCTTGCTCAGATTGCACTCTGATTGAAAGAGAGGGGGATTATGGGAGAATGTGGAGGTTGGTGTAAGTTAACTGTGAGCTCAGAGAAGGGTGAAATGCAGCAGCGTCATTATGACAAAGGGCCAGCAGGCTTCCCGTGGCGCTAGCTGTTCTGCTCACCGCTCCAATATAATCCCAATATTCCAATAACCAGCCCATCCCCACTGCATCAGATCTACATCAAGGAGCCAGGAGCAAGAGAAACACTGGGAATAGTGTGTGTGGCAATAAGGACGGTTTGAAGGTGACACACAGACGCACACAAGTGCACAAACACTAACATTCAAATATACACACACACACACACAAGTGCATATGGACACCCCTAAAAATTCTATTTCAGCCACACCCGTTGCTGACGGGTGTATAAAATAGAGCACACAGCCATGCAATTTGCATAGACAACATTGGCAGTAGAATGAGCTTACTGATGAGCTCAGTGACCTTCAATGTGGCACCGTCACATCTTCGTTTGTCAAGATCGGTTTGGAAGAACATGGCTGGCCTGCACAGGCCCCTAACCTCAACCCCATCGAACACCTTTGGGATGAATTGGGCCGACTGTGTGCCAGGCCTAATCGCCCAACATCAGTGCCCAAACTCACTAATACTGTTGTGGCTGAATGGAAGCAAGTCCCCGAAACAATGTTCCAAAAACCTTCCCAGGAGAGTGTTTGCTGTTAGCAGCAAAGGGGACCAACTCCATATCAATGTCAATGCTTTTGGAATGAGATGTTCAACAAGCAGGTGTCCACATACTTTTGGAACATGTAGTGTATATTGACAAATATGTCATACAAATTAATGATGCAAATGCACAATAAGGCAAAAGCACGTGTCTAGCACAAGCTGCATACAATGTAAAAACACTGAAATGCATTGCAGTCCAATTATGCACAAACAAACATATCCAGGATTCATGCACATTAACAATAAGGCTGAGGAAGGAAGCCAGAGGAGGGTTACTGTAGAGGAGGGGAAGTGGGGGTTAGGTAGTGGTGGAGGATGCTTGTTACAGAGAGCAGGAGCTGGAGGCAGTCTGTGTTTGTAGTATTGAATTACAGGTCCCCTAGGCAAAATAGGCTATCACAGTCCACCCTGCACCATCGATCCACACCCAGCTGCAGCAGCAAACACACCCAGAGAGGAGTGTCCATATCCAAGCACACAAGTCAGGTCAACAACCTCTCTTCTGGGATACTGGCCAGACAGGGTTGGGGAGTAAGGATTGCATGTAATCCTTTACATGTAAGGAATTACAAAAAAACGATAACTGTAATCCGTTACACGCTAAAATATTGTAATCAGATTACAGATACGTTGAAAAACTAGATGATTACTTCGAGGATTAGAAATCTGTGCCACTTCTCTGTATTCTCAATGACATTCAAATCAGCATTGAAAGAAGGCCCAAGTTTAAGTTTGTTTCACCTGAGCGAGTCTGACCACAAGTCAGAGACCATTATGACAGACAGACAGACAGATCTAGGTAAGGATGACGGCGATATGGATATCACTTATTATTGATCTACATTGCGCATTGATGTGAATCACACTCCTGCTCTCTCATTTAGCTATTTGCGCCTTACAGATTGGGGTTGTTGTGGATGGCTGTTCACAAATCTAAATGTGTATTTGAACCCAATAATGGTTGAATTCAAGATGTTTAAGCTGCCTATCAATCACTGTTTTTGAAACCAGTGGACAGCCAGTGAAAATTGCGCTCTTGCAACTTAAATGGGCAATCTGTAGTTGCTACATCCATTTTTGGACTTTTAAATTATATATAGAGTACCAGTCAAAAGTTTGGACACACCTACTCATTCAAGGGTTTTTCTTTATTTTTACTATTTTCTACATTGTAAAAATACAACTATGAATTAACACATAATGAATCATGTAGTAACCAAAAAAGTGTTAAATAAATCACAATAAATTTGATAATTTTAGATTCTTCAAAGTAATAACAATTTGGCTAATCTATACATCCATATTTCCTATTTTTTAATATCCAAGGGTATAACATTTATTGGAATGACTGGAATTCTGATAGACTTTGGTTATTAATGTAAATATATAATTTAATCGTATTATTATATGTAGTAGAAAGCGATGGGTTAGAAAAAGCCTACATAACCAACACATAAAGTAAAATGTAACATCCATATATGGCCAGCTATGTAAACTTTAACATTGATTTATCCTGCAATAGAACATGTTTCTCTTCTTCTAATGCCTATTAAGGGGAAAGTTGGGGTAATCCAAAAGTTACATTACTGATTACAATTTTGGACAGGTAACTTGTAACTCTAATGGATTACATTTAGAAAGTAACTTACCCAAACCTGTGGACAGACAGCCATAAGGCTAATGTTAATTATGGTTCAGCTGGTAGTTGTGTTTTCACCTCCACACAGTTAATAACCAGAGCTCCAAAACGTCTAGGGGTAGCGCTGGAGGATAAGCCTAGCTAACACAACTGGGCAACAACTGCACTGACCAAGGGTCCAATGTAGAAATTCCAGGTGGATTAAAATGGATGCTTCTGTGTGACAGCCAAACACAATGCCCCTCGAATTTAGGACGCCAAAAATAGAAGCGGCTGAAAAACGGGGTCAATCATGATCTGTTGTCATGTGCACATGCTTCTCTGAGGCAAAGAGTCAAGACAATGTGTTTGTCTGGTAGACAGATTGATAAATGCCAGCTTTTATAGAGCGGAACAGGGTATACCAGGTCAGTTGCACTCCACCGAAATGTGTCTTCCACATTTAACCCAACCCCTCTGAATCAGAGTGGTTCCGGGGAGCCATTGTTGTTGGGGGTTAACTGCCTTGCTGAAGGGCAGAACTGCCAATTTTTCCACCTTTCCGGCTCGGGGATTCGAACAAGCAACTTTCGGTTACTAGCCTAACACTCTTAACCGCTAGGCCTCGTGCTGCCAGTGGAATTATGCTGCCGTTGTACAGGAGCTAAATCACCTGCTGTTACCTTGCAGTCTTTTTCACTCGTGGGTACTACAGTATATGACTCCGTGTGTGTGTGCGTGTGTGTCTGAATCTGTTCGTCTGTCCGTGTGTGTGGTGGCGCAGTGTACAGGACTAAGGGGAATGAGTGGGCTTCCAAAGATCAAAGTGTGTCAACTGCTAGCAACTTGGTGGAAAAGTAATTAGCCCAGCCATTGAACACAAGGAGGCCACAATGTTCTGCCCAATCAGTGTTTAATCAACCAAGGCTTTTTCAGAAGCTCAAAGACTCATTATCAATTTACATTGGTGGATGGGAGAGAATGTGCTGTTTTGAGTAGGCCGTCATTGTAAAGACTTACTTGCTTAGTTAAATAAAGGTTAAATACAAAAAAAACAAAAAAAAACAATGAAAAGTTGAAGAAGCAGGCAAAAACAAAACATCCTTTACGATTGCATGAATGAGCAAAAGATAGAGGCTTTAGAACTCAAAGCAAAGATACAAAGATGTAGGCTAGCTAGTGGAGAGCCAAACAGTAGGTGACATTGAATTGAGTCAAAGTTATGCTAAGAATGTGCAAAATTCTAGGTCAGTAGGACAGAAAACTAAGTGCTGATACTAGCCACATAATTACCAGACTGATCACCGTGCAGCAAACAATCATGTAAGCTTGCGAGATCAGGCGGCTTGCGCAGCTACGCTGATACAGGGATTTATCTGAAATCAGAAATGAAAAGAAATCAACCGAGTTGAGCTACGAAGCTATGCAGCAACCATGTTTATCATAAAAGGTGGAATGATACAGAGCCACACAGGCCAGTCACTGTATTACACTGAGATGTGCTGAGTAACTGGGCATCATACCACTGTCATCATGGGGATTTTACAAATAGGACACGTCTAGAAATTACATCAGCTGACAAAGGAGGGAAGGATACGACAGAAATACGAAAAGCAGACGCCTAGCAACAAGCTCATCTTTCTGCTGCTTGTCCAAATGGAATTTGTCTTGTAATTAGAAGAGGGAGGTTTTACTGAGCGAAGGAAAACAAGTTATTCTCACCATAGCCTCTGCTTCTTTCTGCTGACTAATTTGATCTTATTGTTCCATTGGGCTTGCCTCCTCCAGTACAGTCAGACATTAGCATCTAAATGGTCCATCCAAGGAGTGATGGATAGGCCTATCTCCAAGGACAGAAAAATGTTTGCTTTACTGGCCCTGAAACGAAAAACAACACAGAAAAGGTAGCGGTAGCTCCAATGGCAGTGGGAAACGTTACCTTAACCAACAAACCACTTTCCTTTCTCCCAGGCTCTGACCCTTCTAGTCTTCTAGTGCTGGCATACGCTCACTAACCTTTTCCACCACAATTAACCAAATAAACCAAACAAGACACCTACCCACATTTGGCAGTCAAATTTGATTTGCTAGAGGACAGTGTGGTCAGTCTGACATCCAAATCTGCATCACCTGTCGAACAAAATAATAACAGGAAAAACAAGGTCCATACTTTTCCGTACTGGTCCCCTGTAGGGATCGAACCCACAACCCTGCCGATGCAAGCGCCATGCTCTACCAACTGAGCCACACAGGACCTTACTACTATATTAAAAATGAAATGGGTCGGGCCTCCTGAGTGGCACAGCGGTCTAAGGCACTGCATCGCAGTACTGCGGGATCACTACAGCCTGGGGTTGTAGTGCGGGGTTTGGCGGGTCATGTTTCGGAGGACGCATGACTCTACCGTCGCCTCTCCCGAGCCCGTTGGGGAGTTGCAGCGATGAGACAAGATCGTAATCACAAAAAGGGCAGTAAAAATAAAAAAGAATAATAAATAAAAATAGGTCAAATGAAATAGCCTCCGATTTAAATAGTTCTAGGACTCTTTCTGCTAGAACAGAATATTCAAATAGCTTTGAAAAGTACCAACCATTTACATCTGGCTGTGCTCATAAAAGGGTATGGATGATGATACGAGCTCCATTAGCTAACGGTGAAGGGCAGTCCTATGTTTGGATGATGATCGAGGGCATAAGCATGGGCAATACTTAGACAGATTTTACTCCCACTAATGCCCCGGAGCTGTTAACAGAGCCTTCCCACATGCTTAGAGTACAGCCATTACGTTGATGGTGCATACTGATCCATTTAATAACTCAGGGGATTTGATGGTAGATGCAGTACTATAGCAACATCTGACTTCGCATTTAGTAGCAGCATGCCGTGGTGCAGGCTTTGACCCTCCTGGTCATCTATGAACATTCAAACATCTTGAAGAATGATCTGGCCTTAATGGCCATGTACTCTTATAATCTCCACCGGGCACAGCCAGAAGAGGACTGGCCACCGCTCAGAGCCTGGTTTGTCTCTACGTTTCTTCCTAGGTTCC
Organism: Thymallus thymallus; assembly: GCA_023634145.1. Lineage (NCBI taxonomy): Eukaryota > Metazoa > Chordata > Actinopteri > Salmoniformes > Salmonidae > Thymallus > Thymallus thymallus. The sequence continues at coordinate 13,265,955 of CM042417.1, read as the reverse complement.
AGCCATTCTAGGGAGTTTTTCCTAGCCATTGTGCTTCTACATCTGCATTGCTTGCTCTTTGGGGCTTTAGTTTGAGTTTCTGTATAAGCCCTTTGTGACATCTGATGATGTAAAAAGGGCTTTATAAATACATTTGATTGAAACCGAAAGATCTATGTTTAAACGCTTTAAACAATCTGCAGTCTTGCTCCTATGCTTAGCTCCCATTTAGAGGTTAGCAAAATACATTGATGTCCTGTCAAGGTGTCATGTGTGCGCAATCAAACTTCCACTTGCCTCCATCTCAGTCTGCTGTCCCCACTTGCTTCAATATGTCCACCATTGTTTCTGTACCCAAGAAAGCAAAGGTAACTGAACTAAATTCTATCACCCCGTAGCACTCACTTCTGTCATCATAAAGTGCTTTGAGAGGCTAGTTAAGGACCATTGATTGGACTCCACTTGTGGAAAATTAAATTGATTGGACATGATTTGGCAGTCTATATCAGGTCCCACAGTTGACAGTGCATGTCAGAGCAAAAACCAAACCCAGAGGTCGAAGGAATTGTCCGTATAGCGCAGAGACAGGATTGTGTAGAGGCACAGATCTGGGGAATGGTACCAAAACATTTCTGCAGCACTGAAGGTCCCCAAGAACACAGTGGCCTCAATCATTCTTAAATGGAAGAAGTTTGGAACCACCAAGACTCTACCTAGAGCTGGCCACTGGGGCAAACTGAGCAATCGGGGGAGAAGGGCATTGGTGAGGGAGGTGACCAAGAACCCGATGGTCACTCTGACGGAGCTCCAGAGTTCCTCTGTGGAGATGGGAGAACCTTCCAGAAGGACAAAAGGCACCTAAAGACTCTCAAACCATGAGAAACCAGATATTCTGGTCTGATGAAACCAAGATTGCCAAGTGTCACATCTGGAGGAAATCTGGCACCATCCCTACGGTGAAGCATGGTGGTGGCAGCGTCACGCAGTGGGGAAGTTTTTCAGCAGCAGGGACTGGGAGACTAGTCAGGATTGAGGCAAAGATGAACAGAGCAAAGTACAGAGATATCCTTGATGAAAACCTGCTCCAGAGCTCTCAGGACCTCAGATTGGGGCGAAGGTTCACCTTCCTACAGGACAACGACCCTAAGCACACAGCCAAGACAACGCAGGAGTGGCTTTTGGGACAAGTCTCTGAATGTCCTTGAGTGGCCTAGCCAGAGCCCGGACTTAAACCTGATCGAACATCTCTGGAATATGGTTGCAAAGGGTCGGCAACCTTTCTGGAAATTTTCCATGGGAAGTTAAGCCCTGGAATTTTGGGAAATTTGCATAAACAACAGTGAACCTTTTTTGTGGGATACATAAGGCAATTCTAGGTCTTGTGGCATATTTTGGTTAAACTATCCCCAATTCAAGGGAATTGCAACCCTCTGCATGCACAGTGCATTCTTCCATCACATGTACAGATTCTCAAGATCTTGCACACTAATGAGATGCTATTGAGCCCACACTACTACACTGTCTGAGCCAAGGACTACTTGCTTTCTGGTAAGTTTTGATTGCAATACTGGGTGGGGTGAATATATTTTATATGACATACATTATTTTTTGTTAACTAGTATATAGTAGCCTACAGCAAAGTGTGTTTAAATCATTTCTAACTTCTGCTAGTTAGTTTTTGCTACAAAGTGGGTTTTAGCTTGCTTGAGCCTGCTAACTGAGGAGTGTTAATTCCTGTTTCCATACACATTTCATTTTGAAACATTTATCTATCTTACAAAGGAGTTTTTTAATCTAACTGCTTAACTATTTATCTGTACATGGAATTATATTTGGGTATTTCTATACACATTTTTTCCTAATCTTTAAAGGAAAATGCCACAGGCACTATCTGATGTGTGGAGACATTTCACTGCAGCTAATGTAGAAAGAAAAGCTGTGTACATTTGCAAATACTGTGCCAAATCATATGTGAAGAATGCAACAAAGATGCAGAATCATCTGGCCAAGTGCATAAAGTTCCCTCAGCGCTCACAACAAGCAACCTCTGACAAAAGTCCCTCTACTTCTATTCGAGAAAATTATGAATTAGACACCATATCGATATCAACAGCTTAGGGTCATCCTAGAATCAAAAGTTATTCTGACTCAATTTAGGAACGTAGTCTGAGAAATGCTGATGATGTCTTGCTTGAGCTGTGTATGCAACAGGTTCACCTCTGATGCTCACAGGCAATGTGTATTGGAAGAGATTTCTGAATGTTCTTTGCCCAGCATACACCCCTCTAACCATACATGCTTTATCTACTCATTTGCTGGATGCAGAGTTCAACAGAGTTCAAGTGAAGATCAAGCAAATCATAGAGAAAGCATACTGTATTGCAATCATCTCTGATGGGTGGTCGAATGTCTGTGGTCAAGGAATAATTAACTACATTATCTCCACCCCTCAACCAGTATTCTACAAGAGCACAGACACAAGGGACAACAGACATACCGGTCTCTACATTGCAGATGAAGGCAGTCATTAATGACCTTGGACCACAGAAGATATTTGCACTGGTGATAGACAATGCTGCGAACATGAAGGCTGCTTGGTCTAAAGTGGAGGAGTCCTACCCTCACATCACACCCATTGGCTGTGCTTCTCATGCATTGAATCTGCTCCTCAATGACATCATGGCACTGAAAACAATGGATACAAGGGAAAGGTTCTTGGCAGTCTGGCGAAGTACACTACCATGCAAGGGCTTTGGGATGGAGATGCAATATGGCAGTCGTGCCAACATATCTCATCAGCCACCTGGTGGAAGGGGCTTTGTGGATCTGAGGCTCTGTTCCCTGTGCCTCCATCATCCTCCAAATCCCCCCAACATCAGCCGCCTCAGAGCGCAACTGGTCCTTGTTTGGGAACACACACACCAATGCACGCAACAGGCTGACCAATTCAAGGGTTGATAAATTGGTGGCCATCCGGGCAAATTTGAGGCTTTTTGAGCCTGACAACGAGCCATCCTCAACAAGGTTGGAAAGTTACAGTGAAGTTGAGGCCTCAGAGTCTGATGTTCAAGAGGTGGACATTGAGGAGGTCCAGGGAGAAGACATGGAAGCCTGAGAGGAAAACAACCAAAGCTTTAGTTTATAGACTATCATTTTACAGAAACGTTTTTGGGAGATGCAATGAATCATTGGGGATCATTCAATATTCCCTTTCTTTTGTTGTTCAGTTAAATCATCCCATGTAAAGAGTCAATTCATTTCATTAAAGTTCACTTCGTAACTACATTTTTTTTTTTTTTCTATTGTAAGGATTTAATCATTTGCAATTATTTCTACTTATGATAAGGAAAACTATTTATGTTTCTGTCTCCATATGATATGGTAAATATATCCAATGCAAAAAACATCTACATTTAAATGGTATTAATATTAATTTGCATATGTTTCTGTTAATTCCCATATATCCCCGTTAATTCCCATATATTCCCGTTAAATCCCACAGAAGGTTTCCACCTCTGAATATTCACCAATATGTGCAACCCTACTCTGGAGACCTGAAAATAGCTGTGCAGCAACACTCCCCATCCAACCTGACAGAGCATGAGAGGTTCTTCAACAAAGTACGGAGTAAAGGGTCTGAATACTTATGTAAATGTTATATTTCCGTTTTTTTATTTTAAAGTTTTTGCATTGTCAGTATGGGGTAAAAAAAAACAATTTAATCATTTTTAGAGTAAGGCTGGAAAAAGTCAAGGGGTCTGAATACTTTCCGAAGGCACTGTATATACTATTCTATCCTACGTATTCTACAGACATACTAAATATTCTGTTCACATACTGTCCATAATGTCTATACATGCCATTACATATACTGTATATATATATTTATACTCTGGACTCCGACATTGCTCGTCCTAATATTTATATATTTCTTAATTCCAATATTTTACATCTGTGTGTATTGTTAGATATTACTGTGCTGCTGGAGCTAGGAACACAAGCATTTCACTACACCCGCAATAACATCTGCTTATTATGTGTATGCGACCAATAACATTTTATTTGATTTATTCCTGAGGGACCAATTAGCCATGTGCGCTAACCACTAACCCCCTTGCCTACCTAATCATTAGACTTTCCTTCATGCCATCTCCTGAGGAACAGCATTACACGTCCCATAAAACATGGAACCACACAAACGAAAATAATGATGCCGTAATATATATCTACTGTTCAGTGATTCACTCTGTCCATTTTCATGCTAATGAATGCATGTCGGGCAGGAGCTAGCTATGTAAATTAGTTAACTATATTGGCCTTAAGCACTCTCCATTTAATTAATCTGCCCCCATAAATGTCAAAACAATTATAGGCTACTTTGAGGGGGTAAAGTGTTTGTTATGGCCCAGCAGAGAGTGAGTAATTGGCCATGACATTGGGGGTGGGGCAGCCTAGCACATAACCCCCCCCCCGTGTCGAAAATAATACATAGTGGTGTGGTGGTTGCCGATCGTCTTGAACAATTTAGGTGATTCATCATTTTCCTTTGTGTACTGGGAAATGGTGCCCATCATTTCACAGGTGATGATGGTGAGCATCTTGCTCAACAGCAGAGAACAGGCTAGACAAGGAGCATGTTTGGTCCAGTGTGCACAATAAGGCCCATCTTTTGAGACAAGCCATGCTGTCACATCAAGTTAACGCAACCCTCGTTTTGACATTGCCTTTGTAGTGGAACGGCTTTCAAAACTGTTCCAGAAATAAATTAAGGTGTCTGAGGTGAAAGAGTGGTGACTTTTCACCTCAGACAATGCTAAGGCAAAGATGAACTATGGACTACGGGAACATCTTTGGTCCCTCAAAGCCAGTAAGTGACTTTTTCCAGTATTACAAACACTTGTAATACTATTTAACTTCATAAAATACTACCAACAATAAAGTTGTCCTCCAAACATATCTGGAGGCAAAAAACAAGTGACCTTCTAGGACCCCAATCCTTCTCCTTAGACAATGGCTGGTTGGGCATGTGACTCGGTTTGCCCCTTCACACGTGACTGTCATTCACGTCACCCTAGAAGACAGATCCACAGTGACTGTTCACTAACGACAGTGCCCTTCAACTTTCTCACACTCAGAGTGATATTTACACAGTTCAATGAAAATAAGTCTCATAAATCCATCTAATGAAAGTATGGAGACATTCATTAATAACCATCAACGTCAAAAGCCTACAGACAACTGAATGAAACAGCCAGGTCTGACTAATGGAGCCAGACATCTCCATTGACTCACAGTGACTGCAGGGAAAAGGCTGTATAAAAGCTGTGGGTGAATACAGCTTTGCTTGCCTTGTACGCCTCACTGCCAGTCCTTTCTGCAAAGATGGCTACAAATGAACTTCCTCTTTCTCAGTGACAAAGGGAGGAGAGAAACACAATGAACGCTCGGCTGGGTAACTGGGAAAGAGGAGTCTGTTGGTGCAAGAAGAGGGGGGGGGGTAGTCATTGTCGGCATGGTGATGCCCTCTGTCTTCCTCCCACTCAGGGTCAAAAGGGGGGGGGAGAGAGAGAGAGAGAGAGAGAGAGAGAGAGAACACAGCTATCATATCTCTACAGGAAAGAGGGTTGGCAATCTTTCAGCCTCTATGGACAATCAGTGCTGAGAACAACAACCATTTATGATGACTGATTACTAGCACAAAGAGAACATAGATATATTATTCTTTCACAGGCTAAAGGTAAGACAAGGTTACAAGATAATAGTGATGGTGGAACAAATCTACAGTTACATATTGGGATATTATTTTTGACGATATATTGTATCGTATAGTTTTGACAATATCGCAATATAAGTTTTGTGCTAGTTGGCTGTACCTGCACCAAAAGGTGACTGATCAAAACGTGTTTTCTCATGGCTCTCTCTTATCCCTCTGCAGAAGACATATGGTGAGCAGTATGTTTGGAACATCAAATCGCATAAAAATCACAGTTTCGCATGGAAATACATATAGTACCAGGATAATATCGTGATAATATCGTAAGTTCCCTAGCAATTCCCGGCCCTACAAGTTGAGCTTTGATTTTGACAGGAACGCCACAATGAATAATTTGTGTGGTTCCTGTCTCAAGATTTCGAATAAACACGATGACATATGCACTGCACCTCAGGGAGAGGATCATTTAGATGAGCAAACAAACAAACAACTATGTGAGGGTTATGCAGCAGTTATTCAGCACACAGGGCTCAATACTGGAAGATGCCTCTTCTGCAACATATAAATCAACATTAAATTTTTTTTTTTTAACCTTTATTTAACGAGGCAAGTCAGTTAGAACAAATTCTTATTTACAATGACGGCCTACATTGTTCTAGAGGGTCAGCCATAGTAGTACAGCGCCCCTGGAGCAAAAGAGCGTTAAGTGCCTTGCTCAAGGGCACATCGACAGGCTTTTCACCTTGTCGGCTCAGGTATTCAAACAAGCGACCTTTCGGTTACTGGCCCAACGCTTTAACCAATAGGCTACCTGCCGCCCGAAAACATCCGTATCTTCATGAAACGCTGTGCTTTTGCACGACACGGTTGTGGGCCTGCATGCATTTGAACGGCTACATAATCAGTTAGCAAGATAAATAGTCAGTGTGAGAAAACCCTCCTCGCTCCTGTTCATGCATTATCTCTTCTACTGTTCCAATCTCTCTACAGCCTCCAGGCTCCATTATGACAGCAGAGAGGCCTTTACCGCACTCAGTGTCACAGAGCAGAGTATTACTAAAAAAACATCACACATTCTAATTACAGGCTTGGCCACCTCTCTGGTCGGTTCTATAGGATACGACCCTGATTTATTACCTGCCGTGCAAATTCTGCCTTCCAACTCCAATGCAGACCAACCCAGAAGGCTGTGAGAAAGAAATACTGCTCAGCACCAATCACTCTTCTTGAATGTCTAAAATGCCTATGGAACACAATTTATTCTGACAGAGAGCTATGCACACGAAAACGAAGCACAAAGAAACTACATGAAATGAATGTTTCCCTGCTAAGAGGATGTTAACCTGACTCAACTGTTGTTACTGTAGGACAGTAAAATAAGACCACACAGTAAAACAAGTACGGTAAAACAGAAAAGAAAACAGGAAATGTCTTTCAAGCTTGCAGCATGGACAGGCTTTCTATTCTAAACAGAATCTACAATTTCTATACAGTGTCTGTGTTGTCTATATAAAAGAGGCCTGCACTACTTCTATAGAATTTTAATCAGGGTCTGCTGAATGATATCAATGCACAGCAGGTCGATGTGTCAGAGGACAGAGCTTAGGACTACTTCATTACTAAGCCCTTCATGGAAAAGGGCCATTGTGCCTGGCATGTGATGGTAGTACGGAGGATTGGTGATGGGCACCCTTCAAAATGGCCTGAAATAACTCTACATGAACGAGACAGAGAGGAAAAAAAAAAAAAAAAAAAGTGGTGACTCCACATCAACGGCAATGATGAATGTGGGAAATTTTAAGAATCAGTGCCTATATAGTCACTGAATACCATTAATAGATCATCCCAATTTCAAGCTTCACTCTCAGCTTCGGGGATGACTGCAGGTTGCTTGGGTCAGTCTGTGCTGTAGAGATAGAGCAGACATCGAAGGACCCTGAGACTGGTCTTCTGTGATGGAATTCTCTGGCTGCCTATCACTGCCTGCATGGGGTTTTGTGGTCATCTGCTTTCTGAGGCAGCATAAAAGACAACGGAGATCTGAAATCACTACACTGCTACAATGCAGGACTGCCAGGATGCTTGACCTCTCAGAGATACTTACCACAACTACTGGTCCATGTAGGATGGAAATCAATGGGTTGAGGGTGACAAGGAGTAGAAATGGAATATACGTGGATGTTCTAAAGAATTGTGTCGCTGGTAGATTGGAAGAAAACGTCTTGGTGGAAAAATTAGACAGCAAGGCCCAAGTAGCAAGATCAGGGTATGCAAATACGAATCACTCAGGAGGGACGTTTTGAGTAGGGCACTGAGGCATTGTTCTTCGGATGTCGCACCCTGAATAGGCTCTCATCGACAGCCGTCCATGGTGTATGTAGGCAGTGGTCATAATTAGCGGTGTCATAGCAGGGAACTTCCTTTTTCCTGTTGTTCGTTGCTGCTAGCAAGACACTCTATAAAAAGGTACACTCGAATTCACACCTCTCAAATACTGGAGAATGAACACACAAACATACAGGAAGTGAGATATGTACTGCGGCTAGATATGATACAAACATGGCCTTCCTGTTCTTACAGTAGGTCTTAAGAGAAGTCTCTTCTTTCTAAACAGTTACAAACCCCATCTATAAGCAGTTGTAGACACATTACTAATACCATCCTATAATTGTTTATCTGACTGGGGTACTGCACTGTCAGACCAAATCTTATGTTAAGGCCCTTTACTAATGTTGGGGGCCTTCCAGAGTAGTGAAGTCTGCTCTCCCCTCATGGGACTGCCCCATATGGGCCTGCCACCTGTCTCTATTCCCCATTGCCCAATTATGAAACACGAGTGCGGCTGATCCCATGCAAATGCACATAAAGGATATTTAAGACATTTATGGGCGATTCCACACCAGCGTAGGCCGAAAATATTTGCACATAATAACTTCATTAGGAGGAAGGATGTTTGCAGCCATTTTAGGGCCTTTTAGACCTATACATATTAATATCTCAAAAGTACCTTTTTTGTTGTTTATTTTTAGACATTGTAACAATTTATTCTTCAAACAAGTTAGGTTTCCAGAGTGGGCTTTCTGGTACTTTTTAATGATATGACCCATACTTACGCAATAAGGCCCAAGGAGGTGTGGTATATGGCTGTTCTACAGCCAGTGGTGTAAAGTACTTAAGTAAAAATACTCAAAAGTACTACTTCAATAGATTTTTTTGGAATCTGTACTTTACTATTTTTTGTTTTACAACTTTTGCTTTTACTTCACTACATTCCTAAAAAGTACTTGTTACATTTTGAATGCTTGACAGGACAGGAAAATGGTCCAATTCACACACTTACCAAGAGAACATTCATGGTCATCCCTATTGCCTCTGAGTGTGCCCCTGGCTATCCGTAAAATAAATGTGTCATACTCATGGTATGCGGTCTGATATACCAGTGCTTTCAGACAATCAGCATTCTGGGCTCCAACCACCCAGTTTATGAATGGAAATAGATTTTATAGGTCATTACCAATCGTAGCCCTCCTTTAGGATTGCACATTCAGCAAATCACCAGCAGAGGGAGTTCCATTTGAATCCATTTTCCCATTCCATGTGTTGGTGGCACTCATAAAATGTATTAGATTTAGCAGAGAGCCCATTCTGGGAATTTTATGTACTTTTAGTATATTGTTCCAAACAATGTCTTAAAATTACAAAAACTAAAAGAGTACTTTTCAGAATCAAGACATACACCATATTATAGAGCACACTATAAAGAGTATAACGACAACAAGATGTCTGTATCATGTACGATTCACAGATCATAGGGTCTTAGATGGCCACTTTCATCATGATTCTCTCAAAAATGGCTAGTGATACAAATGTAAAAAGCATGTCAAACATACCAATTAGGTTTCTATGTAAGAAATGGCAGAACAATCGGAGATACCCAAATAAATGTTGGGCTATGCTGGCATGGAATCGGCGTTACGTGAGGATTCCACCTTAGTAATGACAACAAAAGAAAGAGAGATGCCAATTAATAGTAAGTAACTTTTCAATAGATTGTAAGAATAGGTTCTGTGTCTGAGTGTGTGCAGAAAAATTATATCATCCCTGATTTCTTACTGACTGGTACAGTAGCTGCAAGCCTGTACTTTGTGTAGAAAACCCCTGTTTAACCTCATCTAGAAGGAGTGGTTTAGGGCAAATGCCTATGCTTCACTTCTGGTCAAAGGAACATCAATCAAGATGCCCCCACAACAGTCAGCAGAGATACCGTATTTGGCAACAACAAGGCAATCCTGTAGAACATCTTTAGATGGATATTTTGATGATGGGCACAATTTCTGGCAGCGCGTCACAATCTGAATAAAACTAATGAATGGCAGCGGCAAAATAAGTCATTATGCATCTAGGCATCACTGCGTTTGTGGGATGCGTGTCCAAATGTAGCCATTGAAGCACTTTCAAAAACATAAACAAGTGGAGGCACAAAGCAGCGACAGAACAGACCCTCATTTCATAGAGATGGATGGGCTTTGATGAGTAAACTCTTCCCCCATTGAGGAATGCTCACTTTTCAGCAGAAGGTATGCTGAAAGAGCTCCTGTTCTGTGATTCAGTTAGCAAACAAAGGCAATTTCACAGGACCTTAAGACCAGGGCCCTTTCTCTCTCTCTGCAGCTTCTATTAGCATGTAAATGGAAGTCCAACCGGAGTGAACATGAAGGGCCGGGAAACTCCCAACAAACAAGCGGCGACATTGAGGAAAAGCATGGGAATGGCACTGTCATTCGGCTAACACTGAGCCAAAAAAGCTACGAACACACAACACAGCTTGAGTCTTCACAATAGGGACCTAGAACAGAGAGGCATGGAGGGAAGTAGAAGATCAATAGTTCATCTAGACCACAATGTTCTGGCTGCCCTGAAGGCTTGTCACACCCGATTCACATCAATCTCCGAGGAAGATATAATGTGGGGGGGCTGCTCTAGTACATTCACATAACCAAAATCCCTAGAAAGACCTCCTTCAGACTTATCCACAGCATGACAGGTGACTGTAGTATATCCACCAGAGTAGGATGGGCAATTGCAAGGCTTTTAGTCTGAAAGGGGTCCATAGAAAGTGTCAAGGAGGTCAGCCGGTTGCAGCTAGCATAACCTATGTGAGGTAACTGCAGGGGACATGATGATATCCAATCCAGGCAGAGTTGGTAGGTACCAGATGTATGGGAAGTGTAATATCTGGGCGTCAGTGTCTAGGTGTCAGTATTTAGGCTAGAGGAGGCCTACTTGAGCTTTCCACGGGATATAATTAAGCAATAAGGCCCGAGGGGGTGTGGTATATGATCAATATACCATGGCTAAGGGCTGTTTTTAGGCACGACGTAACGCGGTGTTGGCCATATACCACAAACCCCTGAGGTACCTTATTGTTATTATAATCTGGTTACCAACGTAATTAGAGCAGTAAAAATAAACGTTTTGTCATACCCATGGTATACAGTCTGATGTACTGCTTCTTCTATTGAAGAATATCCTCATTCTACTGATGAGGAAGTGTCTCAGAAGACGCTGACCTGTTACCTGATAGCCCCGGCCGCTGAAGCCAGGGTCAGGCTTAGGAGAGCAGGCAGGCTCACACGGTGTGTTGCATCATAGACACAAACACTTGCCAGAGAGCAGAGGCTGCATCTCAATACACTAAAGTGGCTTCCTTTCCTCATCTCCTCTCTTTTGATTGCACTGATAAGAAAAGTCTGAATAGGTCGTTATCACTAAAACGTCACAGTAAGGTGCTTGCGGGCAAGGAGACCCCGGCTCGGCTAAAACCATTGACAATTTTGTGCCGTTGTCAAGGGATTGTTAAATAAAATGTTAACTATTTAGTTGCGATATCATCTCCTCTTGAAGAGCATAGATCAGAACTACGAATGTCTGATTATTCCATGCAAAACAATTGTGCGCATTTAGCTCCATCATCAGAGTTACGCAGCAAGTAACTGCATGCTTTTCATGATCAGTATTCATCAATTGATCATGTAATTTCAGATGTGTGAGGGTAGCCTCACGATATCTCTCAATCTTGGACACCAATACACTGAACAAGAATATAAAACGCAAGTGTTGGTCCCACGTTTCATGAGCTGAAATAAAAGATCCCTGAAATGTTTCATATGCACAACATCTACATTTCTCTCAGAATCTGTTTACATCCCTGTTAGTGAGCATTTCCCCTTTGCCAAGATAATCCATTCACCTGACAGGTGTGGCATATCAAGAAGCTGACTAAACTGCATGATCATTACACAGGTGCACCTTGTGCTGGGGACAATAAAAGGACAATCTTTTGTCACACAACACAATGTTGCATCTCATGTTGAGGGAGCGTGCAATTGTCATGCTGACTGCAGGAATGTCCACCCGAGCTGTTGCCAGAGAATTGAATGTTAATTTCTCTACCATAAGCCACCTCCAACGAGAGAATAGAGAATTTGTCAACGTTGTGAACAGAGTGGCCCATGATGGCGGTGGGGTTATGGTATGGGCAGGCATAAGCTACGGACAACGAACAGAATTGCATTTTATCGATGGCAATTTGAATGCACAAAAATACTGTGACAGGCCCATTGTGTGACCCATTTCTTTTAAGGTACAGTATCTGTGACTAACAAATGCATATCTATATTCCCAGTCATTGAAATCCATAGATTACGGCCTAATTAATTCATTTAAATTGACAGATTTCCTCATATGAACTGTAACTCAGTAAAATCAATGAAATTGTTGTATTTAAATTTATATTTTTGTTCATTGCAATTGGATATTTGAGTGATATAAAAATAAAGGTTAACTGTACCTGACAAGTATGAGTGGTTTAGGGTGAATTTCCCATCCTTTCTGGGCTCTGCTTGTCATGCTGCAGAAGGGCACATTTACCAATCACAGGAGGTTGGTGGCACCTTAATTGGGGAGGACAGGCTACCATTGGCCCGTCCTCCCCAATTGGTGGAATGGTATCAAATACATCAAACAAATGTATGTGGTTTCCATGTGGTTGATGCCATTCCATTTGCTTCGTTCCGGCCAGTATTAAGAGCCTTCCTACCCTCAGCAGCCTCCTGTGTTGCCGATGTACTATTAGCTGGTAATGTTTACATTGTAAGCTACCGGTAGAAACTTTGTATAATTGGCTAAACATAGTGGTAAATAGACCTAATGTACTTTTTCCAACCAATGTAGGCCTACCTAAATGAGCTAACATCCCCTTGTCAACATTGTTTAATGATGATTGCTGCTGACAGACATGATAGGCTACATTGATTGATAGACCACGTCAAATTGGCTGCTAATAACAGATCACGTTAATATGGCTAGTTAACAAGCTAACTTTCAGGGGATAAACTAGATGGCTATATCCAAATATTGTTTGATTTGCTTGCCATATCAGTGGTGATAAAAGGAGTCCGACTTTACCAGTATGAGGACTTGCCGATGTCAAAAGCCTAATCTCTGATGAAGGAAGCTAAATTACAAGTTGTTTGCTGAGCTACCTAGCTAGCTACACGCCAAATTGATAGTCTGCGCTCACATATCTGAAATGACATGATCGATTGATGATTACTGATCATGAAAATTATGTAGTTGATTGGTGAATAACTGATGATAGAGCTAAATGTGGAATAATCGGAAATGTGTTGTTCTGACTATGCTCTTTAAGAAGATGATATTAAAACCAAATAATCCCTTAAAAACAGCACACAGTTGTCAGTGGTTTTAGCAGAGCTGTGGGTCTCCTTGTCCCCCAGCAGTCAAATTGACTTTTTCCACGTTTTCCCCTCATTAATCTACACACAGTACCCCATAATGACAAAGCGAAAACAGGTTTTTAGATTTTTGGGGGAAATCCGCTTGGAGTTTGCCATAAGGCACTTAAAGACTCTCAGACCATGAGAAACAAGATTCTATGGTCTGATGAAACCAAGATTGAACTCTGGCCTAAATGCCAAGCGTCACGTCTGGAGGAAACCTGGCACCATCCCTACGGTGAAGCATGGTGGTGGCAGCATCATGCTGTGGGGATGTTTTTCAGCGGCAGGGATTGGGAGGCTACTCAGGATCGAGGGAAAGATGAACAGAGCAAAGTACAAAGAGATCCTTGATGAAAACCTGCTCCAGAGCACTAAGGACCTCAGACTGGGGCGAAGGTTCACCTTACAACAAAACAAAGACCCTAAGCACACAGCCAAGACAACGCAGGAGTGGCTTTTGGGACAAGTCTCTGAATATCCTTGAGTGGCCCAGCCAGAGTCCGGACTTGAAGCCGATCTAACATCTCTGGAGAGACCTAAAAATAGCTGTGCAGCGACACTCACCATCCAACCTGACAGAGCTTGAGAGGATCTGCAGAGAAGAATGGGAGAAACTCCCCAAATACAGGTATGCCAAGCTTGTAGCGTCATACCCAAGAAGACTCAAGTCTGTAATCGCTGTCAAAGGTGCTTACTGTCGGCCATGAAATTCTAGGTGCTAACACGAGTCCTTTAAAACGCAGACTGGAAAATTTCCATGAGAAATGTCTCAGACTACCGACATCAGATGCCTTAGTAATGCTATAGTAGGAAGGAGGAAGGGGAAAAAAACTAAGAAGAAATCCCTTTTGAAGAAGAGATGTGGCCTTGTTGGTTAGACCAGTTTGCTGTAATGTGACCAAGATTGTTACACTGAGGGGTAAAACCGCATAACAATACCAGTTGCTCGGGAAACATCACTTGGCTCATGCCTTGGTCCCCTTAGTTTGGTTCAATGTCTATCGTCAGGCCGGCCCCATCTATGGTTTGGATTAGACAGAGTCGGCAAATGCCTTCCATGTGCAAATTCCATTTCTGCGACAGTCTGATTAGGGCTTATCGACACGACGCACGAGGTAAACAAGCCGGTGTGAGAGAGATAAGCATTGCCCTGTCACACACCCTGAAAAGGGGAAGTAGCTTTGCATTTAACGGACACTATTCTATGCCAGCGTGGTTGGTGGCCACAGCACTTTCCTAAGCCGTCATGGGCCGCTGTCGCAGGACCTGTATCTTGACCCTCCTCCTCCTCATGTCAGAGAGAGAGAGAGAGAGAGAGTGTTCCAGAAAGAATGTTTGACAATGAGACAAGAGGAAACTGGTCAAGGAGGGGCATGGCTACAGCGTTCCAGGTTGACGTCATAGCATAAACTATGTAGCCAGTTACAACACTTTCCTACAGGGTCGCATCCAAACTTAAGAAACAAACTCAAAATGTCTGTACCTGTTCAGGTGGGGAGGGAACACAAGGACAGTTACCACAGCTATAAATAGAACAAAATCCTGTGGTGTGTGGTACACTTTCTATTAATCCACATTAGCTCATGGAGCAAACAGAGGCTTGCCTTGCTCTCATCAATCATCTGCTAGCACTGTCACAAAATGTACCCAAACCAACAAAACTGGGGTGAGAAAAGGAATAGTGGCTCTACTAAAGACTATCAGAACAGAAGCTAGAGGACATGTTTACATGCGAGTGTTCACGGTTGGTGGCAACTTTATTTACACACGCCAAAGTAAAGTTCAAGTTATGACAAAGACCATTGTATGCATATTAACACACCTTTAACAAATTAGTACAATGAATACACTCCAAAAGTTACAATGATGACACATTGATGACTCAGCTGCGTAGTGACTGTTGATATCTTCAGGCTCTGGTTATACTTGTGGCCATCATGACAATTTAAGGTACCACCAAAAGGGTAGGGAATGCCTACTCTATGAAGTGTGCGTGTGGAATAAGTCAATTGGCCCTTGCACCCCTTCTAAATAACACACTTTTTAAAAACTTTGGCAAAGGGTAAAGTCTACAAAACTTAGTCCATCTCGTTCGTAACAGATTCTAGTCTGTTACAAACAATTTTTCATCGATGCAAAAATGTGTAGAATGTCAGCCAAAATTCATTTTGCGCCATTTTCTCCCACTGCCGGCCACTAGGCCTCCTCTCATCACCTTATTTTGTGGAAATACCAACCGGACGCTTCAGATTTATACATCCGGTGAAACATCTGTCTCATTGTTCCCTCTGTGTTACTATGGTCAATGAACCTTAACGATCCCAAGCATTTTCTAACCAAGAGACGCCACCATCCAGTTCTACCACTGCTGTATCCTTGAGGCTGCTATCTGGTGCTCCTGTCAGCTGCAGCTGCTGTCGCTTTGGCAACGGTGCAAATAAAGGTAAATGTAATGTAATCTTCACACATCAACGATAACCAAATACATTGGTCTGGACAGTGAGCACAAGCCTTCCAAGTTAGGAACGATTGATGTCACATCAGCTACATGGGCATATGTCGAACACACACTGGGAAACATTTCACATTGCTCTTATACCTGTGTAGTAGCTTACACTGCAGTGGAGGATCCTCAGAGGACAGAGGAGGAAGGGTAGGACCATCCTCAGTGAGTTTCATAAAAACTATAATTTTAAGATAAAACTCTACTAAATATATTCACGTCCCCACATAATTTATTAAAATACACTGTTGTGGAATGAACGTCGACAGTAGCCTCAACAGCACTCTATAGGGTAGCACCATGGTGTAGCCGGAGGACAGTTTCCATCCTCCTCTGGGTACATTGACTTCAATACAAAACCTAGAAGGCTCATGGTCCTCACCCCCTTCCATAGACTTACACCGTAATTAACTTCCGGAGGACGTCCTCCAACCTATCAGAACTCTTGCAGCATCTACTGACATTTTGTACATCCAATCAAAGGACCAGATAATTAATCTAGTACTGAAGGCATTAGCTACAGCTAGCTATCAGTGCAGTGTATAAAATGTGGTAAGTGGTTGACTCAAAGAGAGAGAAAGACAATAGTTAAACAAATACATTTCTTCAAAAATGAAGGAGAAGCAAGAGAGAGGAGAGCGAGAGCTAGCTTATTTCACTTTTACTTACTTAGCTAGCATTGCTAGCTTATTTAGCCCACTCCAACAGAGAGGGATGCTATGTTAGCTACAATGAGAAAAGTGATCATGCTGTTTGTATGTGGCTCCTATGAAAGTGAACTGCGCTTGCTTGTGATCAGGGATGATTTAATTCCGTTGATTCTGTTGAAAAACTGAACAAAACGTTGGATACCTGAATTTGTCCAATAGAAAATCTTGTTTGCAACTGTTGGACCAGTGATTACACACAAGATCAGCTAGATGCAGGCAAAAGTGTGCAATGCGGTATTTAATGTGTCTGTCACCTTGATTACAAAAAAATATCTTTACCTGCGCACCTACGTTGTAAACTTTCATTCATAGGCTAGGTTGTAGCAACCTCGTGATGGGTATAGTAGCCTAAACCTTTTGATGTTACATTGAGCTGGGTGAATCGAATATGAATGACAGTCATCCAATATGCTGTAATAGAAATAAGGCCATGCTCATAAAAACATTAATTGTTCTCCTGATCATAAAATGGCACCAAATGCCACTATTACACTGTAATTACTAATAGTTTTAGTGCAAACAAGAGTACTCTGCTAAACTCCCCCTTAAGTCCACAATTTCCTATCTGCTGAGTCTTACCCATATGCTAGCTACAGATGTAAGATCTTAATTTGAGACAGTTTGCTACAGCAGGAAAATAATCCTGCAGCAACAGCAAATGTGAATTATTATGTGGATTATAAGTAGGCTTATTAAGAGGGTTTAATTTATTAAGGGTATCATTCTCTGTGATGTTGCCTTAATGATGTGTTTTGCCCTCTGCTGGCTCGGCCAGTGCTGTTATTGTGAAGTGGAAACAACAGTTCAGCAGCAAAGTGGTAGGCCACACAAACTCACAGAATGGGACCGGTGAGTGCTGAAGCATGTAGCACGTACAACTCGTCTGTCCTTGGTTGCAACACTCACTACCAAGTTGCCAGAACGCTACCTGCTCCAATGCATAGTGCCAACTGTAAAGTTTGGTGGAGGAGGAATAATGGTCTGGGGCGGTTGTCTTGGTTTGGGCTAGGCCCCTTAATTCCAGTGAAGCAAAATCTTAACGCTACAGCATACAATGACATTCTAGACGATTTTGTGCTTCCAACTTTGTGGTAAAAGTTTGGGGAAGGCCCATTCCTGTTTCAGCATGACAATGCCCCTGTGCACAAAGCGAGGTCCATACAGAAATGGTTTGTCGAGATCGATGTGGAAGAACTTGACTGGCCTACGCAGAGCCCTGACCTCAACCCCATCGAACACCTTTGGGATGAATTGGAACACCGACTGCGACCCAGGCCTAATCCCCGAACATCACTGGCCGACCTCACTAATGCTCTTGTGGCTGAATGGAAGGAAGTCCCTGCAGCAATGTTCCAACATCTAGTAGAAAGCCTGAGTGGAGGCTGTTATAGCAGCAAAGGGGGGACCAACTCCATATTTTTATTTATTTTATTTCACCTTTATTTAACCAGGTAAGTCAGTTGAGAACAAGTTCTCATTTGCAACTGCGACCTGAAATGCCCAGGATTTTGAAATGAGATGTATTTACGGGCAGGTGTCCACATACTTATTGGTCATGTAGTGTAGCTTAAGAATGGACAAGAATAAAGAGGGGTTCCTGCAGATGCAGCCTTCTCAAATAGTCAGCCAGTCATTGCTGTCATAGTTATGTAATAACTGTAGACTCAATTACAAAAGTTCCTGTCCTACCAAATGTCAACTGGTTCATGTATGAACATGTATGCACTAACTAATTGTAAGTCGCTCTGGATAAGAGCGTCTGCTAAATGACTAAAATGAAAAAAATTATAATGTTAATGTTGAAGAAGATGTAATTAAGATAGCACGGACATTGTGTCCCAAAGCTAGGATAGAATAGTATTTTACTCAGAAGACACTAAGGGATTTTAAATTGATTCTACAGAAGTGACATGTCTATAGGCTGCTCATTTTCATTAACTGAGATTGCAGTTGATTGGGAAAGACTGTCACAGCTGTTGGCAACAACGGATACACTTCTCCGCAAACAGCCATCCTTACTCGACGTCTGTTCATTGGGAATAATAAATGGCAATGTTGTAATAAACTCTATAACTGTCCTTGTGAAATCAATGGGGAATACTTCAAACTCAATATATAGGCTATCGCACCATGTCACATCATCCCCGACTCACCTAATGTTTTGACAGCAATCTGCCGCGTCAAAGGTGGAGGCAGGTTGATGCACACCAAATCCACATCCTGATGCAGCAAAACGTCGTCGATTCTATTGGTATAAAACGGTACGTTCATTTCTTTAGCCAGCTCCTCGGCTTCCTCCTGAGTCCGTCCCCATAGAGCCTTGACGGAGAATCCTTCGTTCTTCAGAAGAGGGATAATCACCCGCGCGGTCAAGCTGGTGCCAAACACGCCGACCCCAGGAAGCATGGCTCGAGTGTCCGGTATTCACTACCAGCTTCACAGCATACCAACGCGTCAGACGCGGGGAGACACGCAATTGTTAACATCAGATTGGCCATCCACCCGCGCAAATCGACCGGGCATCTCGCATTTTAGCATCCGATTTGCTCGATTTGTCATAGATATTGTCCTATCTAGCCACCGTTATTACAACAATTAAACGAAAATCCGCGTATTCTAGATATACAAATTCAAATGCACCATTCTGAATTATCCGCGTCCAGCTACGAACGCGCACCACACTCGCCGATGAAGGGCATGTCACCTTCTGTCTTTCCTGCAACGACCCCTGTACATATAAAGAAACCAAGAAAATGAGTCAGAATTTCCTGTTAGCATCGTAGGGGTGTGAAAAAGCATTTCAGTCACCTTCAATAGGCCTGGGAGAGTCCCTATATTTAAACGCATGCAACGCCGACGATCCAGCGGTATTATGCCGCTTTTATTGACGTTGCAACCCAGTTCTGCACTGGATACGTCAGGCTCCAAAGAGTGATCCCCTCCCCGTTTTAACCCTCTCGCTCCTGATATGAAGCTGTTGGAATTTGACGCCCGTAAGAGTCTCAGCAGGTGCAAAGACGGAGTATAGTTTAAAGACCAGGGCCCGGTTTCCCAAAAGCATGGTTAAAGTCATCGTTAGAACCTTAGTAGGAGCATCGTTAAATCTCCGAGCTGTTAACCAAAACCATCGTTATCAACGTTGCACTTGAAAATGCTCGTAATCTGACGCCTGCCTCAGACCACTAGAACAGACAAGTGCATCGTTCTATGGTGTTTTTCCCTAGTGCATCAATGTGTACACAGATCTCGGCTAAACATACACTATAAATCACATGGTTTATCAGTCTCTCTGTGACCGCTGATAACTTAAGAACAAAGTTGCCTATAACAAATACATCGTTACCAATGTGTTTGCAAGTGATACAAACAAGCGACGTATGAAAATATGCGTCAAATAAAAAAAGAGATGACTGTATCATATTGAAAATAAATGTAATGTTTAATACATTTAGTTTTATTTTGCTACTTGATGTGTAGGCTAACATGTGCACTGCCGCAATGACGTGGCAAATCTGATTTTGTTCATTTTTATTGGGTAAGCATTAGATCAAGCCACCTCAATATTTGCCGTAGGTGGTAATACAGTACCTTCAGAAAGTATTCACTGGCCTACACACAATACCCCATAATGTCAGTGGACTGATGTTTTTGGAAATTTGACAAATTCATTAAAAATGAAACGCTGAAATGTCTTGAGTCAATAAGTAGTCAACCCTTTTGTTATGGCAAGCATAAATACATTCAGGAGTAAAAATGTGCTTAACAAGTCACATAAAATATAGCTTGGACTCAATCTGTGTGCAGTAGTGTTTAACATTATTTTTTTAAATTACTACCTCATCTCTGTCCCCCACACATACACTCAGGGCTCCAGAGTGGTGCAGCAGTCTAAGGCACTGCATCTCAGTGCAAGAGGTGTTCCTACAGTCCCTGGTTCGAATCCAGGCTGTATCACATCCGTCTGTGATTGGGAGTCCCATAGGGCGGCGCACAATTTGCCCAGCGTCGTCTGGGTTTGGCCGGGGTAGGCCGTCATTGTAAATAAGAATTTGTTCTTAACTGACTTGCCTAGTTAAATAAAGGTTCAATAAAAGAAATACAAATATGTAAGGTCCCTCAGTCGAGCAAGGAATTTTAAACACAGATTCAACCACAAAGACCAGTGAGGTTTTACAATGCCTCGCAAAGAAGGGCACCTATTGGTAGTAAATCAAATAAAAAAGCAGACATTGAATATCCCTTTGTGTACACATATATTTTTGAAAGGGAGGGCTGCTCTCGGATCAGCTTTCTCAATTAAAATATTTTCTTAATATTATAATTGTTTCATAATACTGACAACGGATCAGCTCCTAGAGAGATATTACCACCTATGGCTGCAAATATTGAGGCGGCTTATTCTAATGCTTACCCAATAAAAATGCACTAAATCACAGATTTTCATGTCATGGCGTACATGGCTACACATCATGAAATATATTGAGACAAATTACAGATAGTATCCTACAAGTAGCAAAATATAACTCAATTGGTTGAACATTAAACATATTTCAATATTACTGAAATGGGCCTATAGCTTACTGTTTATATTTTAATGCAGTCATCTGGGTTTTCATTTAAAGCATATTTTTATGCGTTGCTTGTTAGTAACAATTGCAAAGACATTGGCAACTTTGTATTTGTAGTCAACTTTTTTCTGAAGTTATTGGATGTCACAGAGAGACTGATAAACCATGTGATGCTGCCATGCTGGATAATACTACAGGCTAAAGCAAAAAAAGCAAAAGCTTAGAACCTCATTGGCAATTGGCATATCTTATTATATGACTGACTTGAGCTACTTTGAATTCTCCAACAGAGCACAAAGCCCTGGGAGCCAGTGAGGATTTGAATTACATCATGATTGAGTTTGCTGTACGCTACATTGCTCCTAGGCATGGCCACTTCACAGCCGGCGTCATCTCCTGGATTCTGTCAGTTCGCTTTATTTCACTGCTATTCAATCTGAAATTATAATATGAGGAGGAACACTATATTACCAAAAGTATGTGGACACCTGCTTGTCGAACATCTCATTCCAAAATCATGGGCATTAATATGGAGTTGGTCCCCCCTCTTTGCAGCTAAAACAGACTCCACTCTTCTGGGAAGGCTTTCTACTAGATGTTGTTAAATTGTTGCAGGGACTTGCTTCCATTCAGCCACAAGAGCATTGGTGAGGTTGGGCACTGATGTTGGGCGATTAGGCTTGGCTTGCAGTTGACGTTCCAATTAATCCCAAAGGTGTTCGATGGGGTTGACGTCAAGGCACTGTGCAGACCAGTCAAGTTCTTCCACACAAAACATTTCTGTATGGACCTCGCTTTGTGCACAGGGGAATTGTCATGCTGAAACAGCAAAGGGCCTTCCCCAAACTGTTACCACAAAGTTGGAAGCACAGAATTGTCTAGAATGTCATTGTATGCTGTAGCATTAAGATTTCCCTTCACTGGAACTAAGGGGCCTAGCCCAACCATGAAAAACCACCCCAGACCATTATTCCTCCTCCACCAAACTTTACAGTTGGCATTATGCATTGGGGCAAGTAGCGTTCTCCTGGCATCTGCCAAACCAAGATTTGTCCGTCAAACTGCCAGATGAAGGGTGATTCATCACTCCAGAGAACAAGTTTCCACTGCTCCAGAGTCCAATGGAGGCAAGTTTTATACCACTCCAGCCAACGCTTAGTATTGCGCATGGTGATCTTAGGCTTGTGTGCGTCTGCTCGATCATGGAAACTCATTTCATGATGCTCCAGAGGAACAGTTCTTGTGCTGAAGTTGCTTCCAAAGGCAGTTTGGAACTCAGTAGTGAGTGTTGCAACCGAGGACAAGCGATTTTTACGCGCTTCAGCACTCAGTGGTCCCGTTCTGTGAGCTTGTGTGGCCTACCACTTCACGACTGAGCCGTTGTTGCTCCTAGACATTTCCACTTCACAATAAAAGCACTTACAGTTGACAGGGGCAGCTCTAGCAGGGCAGAAATTTGACGAACTGACTTGTTGGTAAGGTGGCATCCTATGACAGTGCCACGTTGAAGGTCACTGAGCTCTTCAGTAAGGCCATTCTACTGCCAATGTTTGTCTATGGAGATTGCATGTCTGTGTACTGTATTTTATACACTTGTCAGCAACGGGTGTGGCTGAAAAAGCAGAATCCACTCATTTGAAGGGGTGTCGACATACATTTGTATATAGAGTTGTAAAAAAGTACACCCACCCCCTTGAAAGTTCTCTCTTTTTCTTTTACATATTTGGACAGATGGATATGTAATATTCATTTCAACACTATTGACAGATAATGGTTACCCAATTTAACAAATCATACACAAAAAAAACCTTTGAAAATGTTATGCAATTAAAATAAACAAAAATGCCTTTTCCTTTTGGGGATAAAGTTAGTACACCCCTACCTTTACCATCACATAAAATTGCTAAAATTAGAATTAGGTGTATCAAAACAATGATTAGAAAACATTAGAGAGAAACTTAGTAGGGTCCAGCCTTCCATAAAGATAAGAAAATTGGTCTGGTTTGGTCTTAAACATATGAGTGTGTGGTAACACATCATTCAAAGATCAAAATACCTACCAGAGGCCCTCAGAAGAAAGATTAATGATGCCCATGAGTCTGGGAGGGGTTACAAATCCATTTACAAGCAATTTGAAGTACATCATTCCACTGTCCGACGAAAATTCCAAACCACTGGCAAACTACCTAGGACAGGTCGTCCCACCAGAGTCAGCCCAAGAGCTGACCGAAAGATGCTCAGAGAAGTCTCTAAGAACCCCAGGGTAACATCAAGGGATCTACAGGCCTCTCTTGCCACAATCAATGTCGAAGTGCATGGGTACACTGTCAGAAAGAGATAGTAAGGGGAATAGTTTATAAGTTACAACCCCTGGCTTGTTTTAACCCACCTACAGTAACAGAGACCAAAGCAGTCCACTTAGGCTACGTGCAGCTTCACACTCATCATGACTACCCATTATCATGACTGAGCAAGAGGGACCAGCTCAGCAGTGTCATGTCAAAGTGAGTCATCTGTGTGTGTGGTATGACACAGTATCACAAACAGACTGAATAACATTGCGACACACTTCTCTCTCATATAAAATTGTATGAAATGCTTGTGCCTTTGATTTGCTGCAGACAGATGGCGGTCACGTCCTGCTGTGGACCATGTGACATTTGACTGGGGTGTCTGGTCGGTCTGTCTGGCTGGCTGGCTAGGAGGAGTGACCAGAGGTACAGAGGTAGGGATGAGGGCATGGATCTCCTTGGCTCTGGTTGGGACTTGCTGGTGATTGAAGTCCAGTGTTAGGAGCACGAGCATGGAAGCCTGAATGTACTCTCAGAACATTTTCTCTGTCCATCAACATGAGAATATAGGAGTGTCAGCACACACACACACACATTTTCTTGACCCTGCACCATTCCTTAATAAGATGCTTATAGAATTTGTCATAATGGCAGATGTGACTAAAATCGTAAAGGGTTACAGAGAGGGCCCTACTTAATCACTACATCTTAAACCAGATAAAAGTGAATTCTGAAGGCTATAGGACAGTCTTTATGACCCCTTTTGGGATACAGCAATAGGTTTGATCTGACAACACATACCCAAACTCTGTCAAAACTCAGACATCTGATCAAGTCTGTCACTCCAGATGACCCTGCTAAAAATCTCTGTAGCGGCTAGCTTCTGTGACCCACCACACCTACTGGAATGATACATGTTCATTCTTAAACTATAAAATATGGGGTTACTAAACTCCCTGAGAATCCTATATGATTGCAGACATGCCATATCTCCATAGGCTAATTTATGTCATGTGATCGACTAGACAACAACATTCACTCTGTTCTTACTCATGCAGTGGGACACATTTGTTGTTCTATCCGTCTGTCTCTCTCACACACACAAACACACTATTTACTCTAGGGGTTTCTAGGAAGGAGGACAGAATATGTAATGTAACAAAGTAATCAATGACAGATTAACCTGAAAGCCCTGCAGTGATCAATACATAGATCAGCTGAGAAAACACCAGTAAATTCAATATCTGGGATTGCTCTTTGTTTAGCATTTAGCTCACTGGAGGCTTGCAAATCAGCGTGCAAAATGTACATTTCTGAGTACGGATCTCATGGCTTGTCGAATTTCAATATTCATCATCGAAATAACCATGACATTGGTGACCCAAATCTGTCATTCACTAGCAGTGGTGTAAAGTACTTAAGCAAAAATACTTGAAGTACTACTTAAGTAGTTTTTTTGTGTATCTGTACTTTTTCTGTTTTTGACAACTTTTACTTTTTCACTACATTCCTAAAAAGTACTTTTTACTCCATACATTTTCCCTGACACCCAAAAGTACTGGTTACATTTTGAATGCTTAGCAGCACAGGGAAATGGTCCAATTCACACACTTATCAAGAGAAAATCCCTGGCCATCCCCACTGCCTCTGCTCTGGCACTCGCTAAATACAACTGCTTTATTTGTAACTGATGTCTGAGTGTTGGAGTGTGCCCCTGGCTATCCATAAATGTAAAAACAAGAAAATTGTGCCATCTGGTTGGCTTGATATAAGGCATAAGAAATGATTTATACTTTTGATAAAGTATATTTTAGCAATTACATTTAGTTTTGATACTTAAGTATATTAAAAACCAAATACTTATCCTTTTACTCAAGTAGTATTTTACTGGGCGACTTTCACTTTTACTTGTCATTTTCTATTGTTATCTTTACTTTTACACAAGACAATTAAGTACTTTTCCCACCACTGTTCAATCCTAATCAATATAACATCGTTATCAAACTCCATACAGTCAAGCATGATTGGCTTTTCAGAGTTTCGAAGGGTTGGCTGCCCCCTGGTGGAGAGATTCTACAGTGTTCTCCCTGCATATGACAGACGCAATATCCTGGGTCGCGTTCAGGACAGGATGGTGCAATGTACTGAACGTTGTCCAACGGTTAGCAATGCCATAAACAGAGCCGACATGTTTCTTTACTCTACATGTCAGTGTAGCAGATGTCCATTCTACACAATATATTTATCTCAACAAAATATATTTTGCCACACACTACTTGGAATAGGAGATATTACAATGTTAAAATAAATGCTTTAATGCAGTGAAAACAAAACGACATGAGTTTGTACAGTTCTGATATAATTCAGCACTTTTATTTATTAATTACTCAGAGGCACAGATATAATTTAAAGGGCTACCGTTCACTAGGCGTGCGCCCAAAAGTAGCTTCCTTCTAGAGTACAGTATGTGAGGCGTGTCCACTGAGCTGGACAGCAGCAGAAACGCACACACACACACACACACACACACGCGCACACACACACACGCTGGTTCTCCCTCAGAACGGAGGCTCACTCCCCAATCGCTTCATATAAAATATTGTTACTATGTACAGAGAAAATAGTGATTCGACAGGTTTCTTCTCCTTCGACAAAGTCTCCACGGCCACCTTGAGGTAGATTACATTCTCTCGTCACTTTAACCAGGTAAATGGAACATATACTGCTAACATACTCTCACCCAGAAGCCTTAGTTTTGTTTCCTCTAAAAAGGTTTGATGTCATCTCTTCTGCTGATATTAAGCTCAAGTAGGCAAGCTGTGCTGTTTTTAGTTAAACTTTATTTCTTACACTATTAACAACGTGATGTTTCATATCACAGACTCAAAGATTGTATCTTTGGTGGCTAAAAAACAAAAATAAAAATACATTTTCAATTAACTTAAAATCATATCAGTAACATAACCCATTCTTCAACTGATTCCTCAAAAACCTTTTCGGTGAAATCTCTGCCAAAGTCTGTTTCCAATGTGTTAAGAGAAAAACACACAAAAAAAAAACTTATCTGCAAACAACTTGGAATATATACCTCCACCACCCCCAGCCACCCATCCCACCCCTCCATAAAATCGAAATACTCCAGTCCTGAAAAGTAACACTTAAAGAGTATCAGATAATCAAGTATAACATAACTGTTAAGTGCAAAAAGACACTACGACTACAAGTTACACAGGTGTATGTCGGGAAAAAAAACACTAAAACACACCGGAGACATAAGACATTGTCTAACTGATGGTCGACACTACAACAACAGACAGGTTTTTTCATGACGTACTGTAGAAAAATACAATGTTCTGGTTATAAAATACTGCACAGCTACGGAAAAAGGTTTCAAAATAAACTGTGGATGTAAATACAGAAGAGTTAAATGAGTGATTCCTTCCTTCCTTTGCCCCCAATAGTTTCATATATCTGGCGACTTCGTTGCCTATAAAACTGGGCTTCATGTGCCCTAGAAATCACAGATGCCATTCCTTCCACTGTTGATATGTAGCCTAAAAGGAACACATTTTGTAACCACAAACTCACGTGTTGCTGGGTCTGTTAGGTAAGAATTTGAGTTCAAATGTGTTTAACTCTTTGCGTCTCCAAATCAAAAGCATTAAATGATTATAATATCGTATATTGTATTTACAATTTGAAGGTGATCTTGTTTTTCTCCTGTCCTACTACTGGAACGTTCTACTGTGGCTGACATTGACAAGCATTATACTTCCAGTCTTAAGTCTTTTTGGCACGTTTCTTCCTATACAAAGTCAAAATGATTAACCAGGGTTAGTTGAAACCTAGAGAATATGCACGTACAATTAAAACACAAATAATATAAGAACAAATCCTGACATTGAACAGTATGATCAACCGATACCTATGGACCACACCTATATGATTGACCTATGAGACAGCATGTTTTCAAAAACTCTACTCACCTACCCCCACTCTGCATGGTTCTCATCAGATAAAGGACAACATTGATGTTCCGGACAACAACATGAGAAACAGCTATGTCATAATGAGAGACTTCCAGAATGTTCTATTCCAGTACAGAATCTTGGTTTGGTGTCCTGTGATAGACAAGTGAAACTCACAAACCACAACCATGTGAATGTAGTGGTGTCACTAGATTACAACATCCCAGCCTAAATACTTCTATTATCAGAGCCAAACAATGCAATGCAATCCACCGTATCAGTACTGTACATTGAAGACGGCGCAAAACGCTGAGTGTCGAAAGCCTACAGTACCTGAACAGTCAACAGTGGCTAGGCCATCAGAGGACAAATCCAACAAGCATTTCTTTCTGTTTCAATTGTCAAGCAACACAATGATTGATTGAGGGTCACAGAGAAGTTGACCAATTCTTTAGTTGGTGATTCATTCAGATTCAGTGTCAAACCATCTCATGATTTTCCTATACGTTGATGTATAGATCGAATGGGCTCTGGTAGGTGAACTAACTTGATGACCCCAGTTGTCCTAGATTTGTGAAGCTGTGGAACAGCACGTGAATTTGAAGCAGCACTCCTGCACCTGAAAATAGGATATTTACAAAAAGCTACCTTCATTCCCTGCAGCCTTGCATACAATTCCCAATAATCACAACTTAAATAAATATGCTTTATGCTGTGTATTGGGTGTAACACTTAACATGGGCTAAATACTAGAATATATACTACGGCTATTTCCTAATGAAACGGCTGAACTCGGGGGCTTTGACCAATGTTAGAGCCAATAAAACAGGGTAAATTAAGGAGACCCCCCAGGCAAGGTGGACCACCTTCTGTGTCTCAGGCCTGTCTGCAAGTCACCATATCAACAACATCTATTGCACATTAAAATCCTTGGCCTATCCTTGCCAAAGCCCCCCCCCCACACACACACACACACACACACACACACACACACACACTTCATACATCGTGCAGCACTGAACAACATCGTGAAGACAATAAGCAACAAGCAACATAAACAGTAAATCCCTTTGACAAATTAAATACATTAATAAACCTAGTTCTCCTAATCCTAGAATGGACTAACCAGGTGAATCGAGGTTGACAGAACTCCTCTGTGAACAGCTTTAGGGGAATAAGAGGGTACCAGTAGGACAAAAGACCTCCAAAATATGACCCCACCTTTAATAACCAAGGGACAATGGAGCTTAGGAAAGCCATAGTAACATCTTGATCTGTGGGACAGACTGTAAATAAAAGTATGCTTTTTTTGGACTTGTTGCCTCCATCCATTCTAACAGAACTCCGCTGTGGGCTAGGATACTTGAGAGTCACAGAAGCATTTTATTCTAGATAACAACGTTTCTGTTACGTTTTTACAGATAATAGATGAGAGCAGGAACCGTATTCATCCCTTTCAAGATTCAAAGTAGATTTGGTTCTGAGCTAAGGGAGATCTTAGAGACAGCACGTTGACTCTGTCCATCCTCAATCTCTGAACCTAAATTGAAAGATGAGGACAAAGCCAAAAATTAAAACCAAAATGAGGGCAAAGATGGACAAACTAGAGAGACTATGGCTGCGTCCAAAATAGTATAGGGCCAAAGGGTCAAAAGTAGTGCACTATATAGGGAATAGGATGCCATTTCAGACACAGCCATATTAACCCTGTGGACCTCTGCTGATTATGATACACAATTACCATGAACAGACATGAAAACCGAACACAGAGAGAGTGGGAAGGGGGAGAAAGGAAGAACATCCATACAATAAACATTAACACGTCAAATTAAAAGTTGGTGTCAGAATGTTTTATCCTCCAGTCGTTCGGCGTGATAGGTAGGCCACTAATCAGGCTGATGCCATGACATCACACTGCCTTGATTGGTCGTCCCTTCCGAGGCCAAAAAGCCCTCTGTCCAGTAACATGACCCCCCTCCGACAATCCCCCAGTAACCCCAAGGTTAGTTTTTCCCCAAAAGGCCCCGTATTGTCGTGGCGGTGGACGTGCGCGCCGTTTTGTGGCCGCAAGCGTTTAGGAGTAGATAGTGATGACCTCGCGTCCGCCCCCACGGACCAGGAGGACCCGGTTGAGACCCTCCAGCAGAACCTCCAGGAACTCCATGTCTGAGACACCAAGGGTTAAAGAGGAAACAAGTCACATAACATGACAGGGGTTTATGCAGGTCACGTGACAAGGGGAGTACATTCGCTCTAAAGCTTTAAGTTATAATACGTTTTAAATATACACTACATGAACAAACACCTGTTAACATCTTATTTGAAAATCATGGGCATTAATATGGAGTTGCTCCCCCCTTTGCTGCTATAACAGCCTCCACTCTTCTGGGAAGGCCTTCCATTAGATGTTGGAACATTGCTGCGGGGACCTTCTTCGTTAGTGAGTGTTGCAACCGAGGACAGACGATTTTTACGTGCTATGTGCTTCAGCACTCGACGGTCCCATTCTGTGAGCTTGTGTAGCCTACCACTTCGCGGCTGAGCCGTTGTTGGTATCCTATGACGGTGCCATGTTGAAAGTCTGTCAGCCAATGTTCCCTTTAAGAGAGAAGCACAATATTGAATTTCAATCTCAACTTTCTAGAGCCCATTCCTCCTGACAGAACTGGTGTAACTGAGTCAGGTTTGTAGGCCTCCTTGCTCGCACACGCTTTTTCAGTTCTGCCAAAAAACATCTCTATAGGATTGAGGTCAGGGCTTTGTGATGGCCACTCCAATACCTTGACTTTGTTGTCCATAAGCCATTTTTCCACAACTTTGGAAGTATGCTTGGGGTCATTGTCCATTTGTCCATTTGGAAACCCATTTGCGACCAAGCTTTAATTTCCTGACTGATGTCTTCAATATATCCACATCATTTTTCTTCCTCATGATGCCATCTATTTTGTGAAGTGCACCAGACCCTCCTGCAGCAAAGCACCCCCACAACATGATGCTGCCACCCCCATGCAGTTGGGATGATGTTCATCAGCTTACAAGCCTCCCCCTTATTCCTCCAAACATAATGATGGTCATTATGGCCAAACAGTTCTATTTGTCTTTCATCAGACCAGAGGACATTTCTCCAAAAAGTATGATCTTTGTACCCATGTGCAGTTGCAAACCATAGTCTGGCTTTTTTATGGCGGTTTTGGAGCAGTGGCTTCTTCCTTGCCGAGCGACCTTTCAGGTTATGTCGATATAGGACTCGTTTTTACTGTGGATATAGATCATTTTGTACCTGTTTCCTCCAGCATCTTCACAAGGTCCTTTGCTGTTGTTCTGGGATTGATTTGCACTTTTCACAACAAAGTACGTTCATCTCTAGGAGACAGAACGGGTCTCCTTCCTGAGCGGTATGACAGCTGCGTGGTCCCATGGTGTTTATACTTGCGTACTATTGTTTGTACAGATGATAGTGGTACCTTCAGGCGTTGCCAAGGATGAACCAGACTTGTGGAGGTCTACAATTCTTCTTCTGAGGGCTTGGCTGATTTCTTTGGATTTTCCCATGATGTCGAGCAAAGAGGCACTGAGTTTGAAGGTAGGCCTTGTAATACATCTTGACTCAAATGATGTCAATTAGCCTATCAGAAGCTTCTAAAGCCATGACATTTTCTGGAATTTTCCAAGCTGTTTAAAGGCACAGTCAACTTAGTGTATGTAAACTTCTGACCCACTGGAATTGTGATATAGTGAATTATAAGGGAAATAATCTGTCTGTAAATAATTGTTGGAAGAATTACTTGTGTCATGCACAAAGTAAATGTCCTAACTGACTTGCCAAAACTATAGTTTGTTAACATGAAATCTGTTGAGTGGGTGAAAAACGAGTTTTAATGACTTCAACCTAAGTGTATGTCAACTTTCAACTTCAACTGTACATGCAAATAGACCATTGCCATATATGGATCTGTGCCATTTACTTTGAACTGGACTGTGTTTACAGCATGAGCAGTCGTGAGTAGATGCACTTGTTTTGAGATCAAATTGAGAGCTGCATGTAACCACGTGTGCACATTTTGTTCATATAATTTGCTAGTTAGTGAGTTATTAGTCCAGTTATAGATCATTTGTAGTTGCACAGAATTTTCACAACATTCAAGTTTGTGCTCAGTAGACCTGAAATTTGCTCAGTGTGAAAAAATGTTTGAGGGAACATTACTGCAACAGGTGAGGCTGAAATAGCCGAATCCACTAATTTGAAGGGGTGTCCACATACTTTTGTATATATAGTGTAGAATCAACAACTATTAACAACTAAATAATCTTTGCAAAGAGATCCTCTTCAGATCGCTGATAATACCTTTCAAGTTAACTTGGGGTAAACATATTCAACTAAGCAATGCACAATTCATATGACATGCATAGTAAAATTTGAATAAACAGACATTTGGCTGTAAAGGATACAGTTCTCGTCGCCCCCTCTGTTCTTGGGCGGTCCTGGCATGTTGAGCAGGACCAGGTGGGCTCCCTGTGACTTGTTCACCACCACTTCGTTCAGCTTGACCGCAGTGTGCATCCGGCGAACATTGGACTGGTTCCTATACCACACAAGGGTGACAGTGAAGAAGAGCCGGCTGAACCCACCTCAACCCTGACCTCTAACCCTGACTTTAATATTAATGTACTGGATTTAATTGACCCTTTTTCAGATGCTCAAAGCTCTTTACATTGAATCTTAACTAGAAACATGGCACTGAACCCCAACTTTTGGCAGCGATCCTCCATTGACATCAATGTATGATTTAGGCAAAAGTTTGAGTAAATAGCCTGTATCTAAAATGAGGACTTAACTAATAGTGACTAATTAACTAATCTGTCACTGTTCTCACGTAACACTCAATAGTCTAAACATTCAGTAATGATTGATAATACATTTCTTGATCATGTTTTTTTAAAATTAGCAATTACAGTGCTATTGTCAGATTGGCAGCCTTTGGTACACAGATGCAGGACAGCTGGTGGTTAGTGAAGCCATGGGATTCATTATTTCACTCTGAATTAAGGCTCAGGGTGGGCAGTCAAAGCAGCGTCGCGCTTCAAACAGCAGCAGTGGCAGTAGGGTGGTTCTGAGGATAAGCTACAGGGGCCTGTTGTAGACCTGGTGTACTGACAAATACAACAACTCGGCAAGTCTGTGGGTATGAAATATTCCGCTGTATAACTAAGCAATAAGGCCCAAGGAGGTGTGCCTTGATACAGCCCTTAGCATGGCCATATACCACAAACCCTGAGTTGCCTTATTGCTATTATAAACCAGTTACCAACATAAGAAGAACAGTAAACAAGTAGTTTTGCATCAGCCAATTAGCACCCAGGAGTCAAACTACCCGGTTTATACTGCATTCTATACACACTATTGCAATATTCAATTGACCAGTTCAATGTGATATTGGGTTTAATATTGAAAAACCTTCTTGAGTTAGAGTGCACAGCAACACCAAAAATGCAGAGCATGACATCACAAATACAATGAGGCACTTCCAAACAAACATACGCTTTCCACCTAGTTGAGATGTGACAGACCAATTGAAATTGATTTTGGACCACTGATATTATTAAATTATTTGATTCTATTCCTTTACAGAACAGATGCATGGGCAATAAAGCAGTATTGTTTACACGGCTAAGGTCTGTATGGAAAGCGCAATTTTGATTGCACATGCTACATAACATGACATGTGTACCCTCCTATCATGCACACACAAACAAACAAACAAGCGCACACACACACAAACAAACAAGCGCACACACACACAAACAAGCGCACACACACACACAAACACACACACACAAACACAAACAAACAAGCGCACACACACACACACAAACACACACACACAAACACAAACAAACAAGCGCACACACACACACACACACCTAGTGGCTGGGAGGTCAACAAGATGGAGGAGACAGAAAAGGACTACTGTACACAGACATTCACACACACAGCCTACGGCACGATGGCAAAGAGAAATGTGACTTACAGACTCTCCCACTCTCTAGAAGGAGGAAAACGAGAAAAAAAACAGAAACCGGCTTAGATGTTTTATAGGAACCCCTTGCATGTCTACTATTGCACATGCCAACCACCCCACAGTTAAACACTACCCTCAGTTTAAAGGGATGGTTCAAGTCAGATGTTTTCATTACTCAAAAGTAGTCAAGAGGTACGAAAACGTTGGACAAACTTTGATTCGGAGGTGAATTATCCCTTTAAAAACGGTCTCTATAGTATCCAAATCATATTTGGGATTGTTAGATTTGTAATGAACTAGCGGTTCCATCTTCCCTTTTGAGATGGTGGGTTCTGAGACACAAAGACAATATGGTAATTAGTCCAGATAGTGCGTGTGGTCTGCGTGGTGGGGCCATGCACTGGATGTGTCCTCACATATAGTCACATAGGTCATCATGGAACATGCTAACGCAGCCTGAACACACACCATGCAGGACATGTAACCATTTCAAACCGACAGGTTCCGGGGCAGCTACAGTGTGAGCAACTGTCCACTTGGCTCCTCCATTTTGGCTCTGGAAGGTTTAAGGATAAGAGGGTTCATACTTAGCACCTGACTTACGGTTTCATGTTGAAGATGTCGCGCACGCCCATGTTGGCCTCTGCACGGTTACGGTTGCGCTCTGTGAGGAACTTATCCTTGGTCCAGGTCATGTGGACCCGGTCAGGGCCAGCGTCGGCCTTGTCATTGAGCGCGGCATGAGACGCCGTGTTTCTGTCATGGATCAGCTGAGCCTGAAGGAGATGGAGAGGGAGATGATTGTTTTTATTTCTATTCCATTTTTATTTAAAATCCAGTTTAGATTTGCTTGTTTTTATTTAGTTTAAGTACAAATATTTATATTTCGTTTTTTTATATTATTTCGTTTCAGTTTAAGTTGTAGTGTTAGGGACAGAAAGCATGCATGGGAGACTAGGGGCCATTAGTGTTGTTTAGTTACTTGTGTGTTTTTTAAGGATGTCACTTCTTGCAACTGGGGGGCAGTAATACATAAGGTGATGGGTCAGGTCATTAGGTTTAAATTATAACGTTTTTATTATATTTAGTTCGTTTCGGAGTCAAAAGGTAATAGTTTCAGGTTTTCTAACAGGTTCAGTTTTACTAAATTGTTTTTTCATTATTAGTTTTAGTTTACTATAACAACCTTGCCTGGTAGCAAGAACAGCACCACTCATACAGTCAACACACATAGTAAAAACATTAATGACTGACTAATGAATGAATAATGCCATTGAAGTGTATAGGGTTACACTCGTACCAAAATCCATGACGTGCAAAACAACACCAGTGTTCTCTACACAGGCCAATAGGCCTTTAATAAGGAGTGAGGCACAAAGTACTGTCTGGAGCTACGACACTGAGATGGAGTGATGGTGACGTCCACGGGGAAGTAACCAGGTTGAGGGGGATGAGTGGAGGAAGGAGGGATGGACAAAAGGAGGATTACACCACAGTGCACTTGACGAATGGCGCATGCGGAATGAGGGGAGTCCATGACGTCCATAGGCCACTACGGTGAGTAGCATGCACAGTTACACAGGCACAGTCACCATCTACCATAGAGGGCCTATTCAGGGATGACTTTAACTGGACATTCACTTTAGGTCCCTGACTGTTAGCAGCTGTGGCTGTGTAAGTGTGGTCTCTGGGGGGTAATAGTAGTCTCAGTGGGGGGGGGGTGAGGGGCTGCAGTCACAGGGGCATTGGGGGTACAGATGGGGGTTGTTGGCTACCTCGTCCTCCTGTGTGTCCTCCAGCTCTCGACTGGGGCCAGATTCTGAGCCCGAGGCTCCGGTTTGGTTATTTCTTCTGATGGAGCTACGTGACGAGTCAGTGATACTCTGAATCTGAGGGCCGTGTTGCCCCGTACCGCATACGCAGCCAGACAGGAGAGGGGGCCAAAGGTCATACAACTAACACTAGGCCAAGGTGGGCTTGGAGAGCCCTGATACCCACAACCCAATAACATACAGTGCCTTCAGAAAGCATTCACGCCTCTTGACTTATTCTATATCATGTTGAAATCCCTGAGCGGTTTCCTTCCTCTCCGGATACTGAGTTAGGAAGGACGCCTGTATCTTTGTAGTGACTGAGTGTATTGATACAGCATCCAAAGTGTAATTAATAACTTCACCATGCTAAAAGGGATATTCAATGTCTGCTTTTTTTTATTACCCATCTCCCAATAGATGCCCTTCGTTGCGAGGCATTGGAAAACCTCCCTTGTCTTTGTGGTTGAATCGGTGTTTGAAAATTACTTTTCGACTGAGGGACCTTACAGATAATTGTGTATGTGGGGTCAAGAGATGGTAGTCATTCAAACATTATTTTAAACACTTTCACAGAGTGATTCCATGCAACTTATTATGTGGCTTGTTACGCACATTTTTACTCCTGAACTTAATTTGACTTGCCATAACAAAGGGGTTGAATATTGACGAAAAACATAAATCCACTTTGACATTATGGGGTATTGTGTGTAGGCCAGTGACAAAAAACATCTCAATTTAATCCATTTTTAATTCAGGCTGTAACACAACAAAATGTGGAAAAAGTAAAAGGTTGTGAATACTTTCTGAAGGCACTTTATGCCCTATCTATTTACTTTATGCTTATGAGGTAATATCAGGGATTTAAAACCAAGTTTGACCCAAAGCAATGATAATACTAAATCACATTCCCATGACACTATTCTCTTTACAGACCAACTTACAATAAGTGCACTCAAGAAAGACACCTGAAACAACCACATTGCATTTAAAACCCTTCGAGATAAAGTTCTAAAGGAATATACCATGCATTTTCTGATAAAGGTGTTGCAAAACAATAACAGGTATCAAAACTCGCTTCCTATACTGAATCCCAAATGGCACCCCATTCCATATTTAGTGCACTACTTTTGACAGTAGCCTATAGGCCCTGTTCAAAAGTAGTGCACTATAAAGGGAATAGGTTGCCACTTGGAGCACAAGTTGAAGGGCGATTGTTGTAGAGTTGTAATGAGTGTGCCCTGCAGACAGGGGGCCCGTGTTACCTCTCTCTCCCTCTCCGTCCGCGACAGCTGCATCTGTTTGAGCATCTGAGAGCGCTGCTCCATCACCAGGGTCTTCTCGTAGGTGAAGGCTGAGATGTCGCTGTCGTGCTGTTCACACACACACACACACGCACACACGCACACACATTATCCAAAGGGTTAACTAAGCATCATACATGTTTTATATCTAACGAAACCCTGATGAAGCTCTATTGACTGAAACATTGTATTGGTTTTAAAGTGTTTGAGGCACATCCAAGATCACCAGAGTGCTGGAGTTTCTTCCTTTTAATATCTAAGGATATATATAAAAAAAACGGGCAAATAAAGAGTGCTTGACTTGATTGAGCTACACCTCAGGTTAGGTTTTGTCATCTCAAGTTATAGGTCAATCGGGAGATGTCAGTGCCCCAGAGGTCTACAGGTAAGCTCACCATCTCCACCACCTCCACCTCTGCGTCCAGACGGAGGTGGTAGAGGAACATCTGCAGGTCCTTCTTCATCTGAATACTGTTGTCATCCATATTAGCCACTGTGAAGATACGCATCTTACACTTCCTCCACACCTGAGATGTGGGGAGGGAGAGAGAGCGGAAGAGAGAGTGGAACAGATAATGACATTTGAAACGTCTTTATTCTTTTGGAACTTTGTGAGTGTAATGTTTACTGTTCATTTTGATTGTTTATTTCACTTTTGTTTATTATCTACTTCACTTGCTTTGGCAATGTAAACATATGTTTATCATGCCAATAAAGCCCTTAAATTGAATTGAGAAAGAGAGAGAGAAAGAGAGAGAGAGGGAGGAAGAGAGAGGAACAGAGAGACAGCAGGAGAGAGAAAGAAAGAAAGAAAGAAAGAAAGAGAGATAGAAAGAGAGAGAAAGAGAGAGAGAGAGAAAGAGAGGGAGGAAGAGAGAGGAACAGAGAGACAGCAGGAGAGAGAAAGAAAGAAAGAGAGATAGAAAGAGAGATAGAAAGAGAGAGAGAGAGAGAGAGAAAGAGAGAGAGAGAGGGAGGAAGAGAGAGGAACAGAGAGACAGCAGGAGAGAGAAAGAAAGAAACAGAGAGAGAAAGAGAGAGAAAGAAAGAGAGATTGTATAGGAAAAAAACAGTGAGAAAGGAAGACTAGGAGATGGAGGATAAAGAGAGAAGGTGAATTAAAACACTCACTGTAATCTATGTGTAATGAGACACAACGTGTGAACACAAGTCCTCCCTAGCCTAGTGTATGGGTGTATAATGATGTGTGTGCCTATTTGTGTGTGTTCATAAGTTAGTGTGTTTGTCTGTGCATGTGTGCTTTTATATTCCACCACAACAGAATGTGAATGGCGCCACCATAGATACCTTGTGCTGGCGAAGGAGGAAGGGCAGTAGCATGAGCAGTCCTCCGTCGTGGACGATCCACCACACGTCTATGGTGCCCTGGCCCAGACGGTCCGTGTTGGTGGGGAAGCTGTCCACGTTCTTGGCTACCAGCAAGGCCTGATGGGCCGCCGTGGTCTCACGCACAGTCTCTGCAGAGGGGACAGAGAGAAATGCTGTTAAATTAGCACATGCCATCTCAGTAATGGGGGTTACGTTATGTACCATGTAATGGGGGTTACGCTCGCATGAGAGTAACCTTCCTGAGCCAATGTTAAGACAGTTTTGGTGTGGTCTCAAATCCAAGTGGGTCACACTGACTCACCTATGAAGTTCTTCCAGGAGACGGGGTCGTTGGACTGTTTCCAGGTTCCGGGCCAGGCCATGAGGACTGTGTTGTGTTTCATGCCCCCAAGGCCTGCTGTCTGGATGAGGTGGGAAAAACCATCACGCAGGTTGGACGATGCCACCACGTGGCAGAAGCCCTTGGTACGCTCCGTCGTCATCGACGACTTGATGTTCTGGTGGGAAAAAGTCACGAAGAGTGAGAAAATGTTTCCACTAGTTACCACAGTCAAAATTGTTGGTCTTCATTTAAGGTTAGGCATAAGGTTAGCAGTGTGGTTAAGGTTAGGTTTAAAATCACATTTTAAGAAGATAAATTGTAGAAATAGGCATGGAGGTCCACATTAGAATATATTTTTGCCATCGTGGGCCAGAATCATATTACAGGATTATATATCATGTGTATGACTGTGTTGACAGATATTTCTACTGTAAATCACGTCCAGATATGCTAATGTTTTACTTTTTTAACATGCACAGAAATAAACCACATCCATGAACTACACGGAGGGAAAAGTACACTGTGCATTCAGCACCACAGACAGAACTCTTGTTAACGGGTATGCACAAAAACACAAGAAAGAGAGAGAGCTCAACATTACTTTTAAACTACTCAATCAGTGTGAGGAGTGAAGTCTCTGATGGGCATTGACTAGAACAGTGAAGTCAGGTATAGTTTCTGACGTCGCTATGCGCAGGATTGCTGAGAGGTGGGAGTCAGTAAGAGATGATCTGTGCCGTGCCTTGACTTGTTATATTTCATCAGTAAAGATGTCTGTTCACATTCATTGGTTGACCCAAACAGTACAAACATCTTCTGAGCATGACTCCTAATCTTTGGAAAGTTTTGTTCATCGAGAGATGCATAGAACCTCGTCAGTGACATTGTTTTGAATAGTTCTCCAATCACTTCATCAGACTGAAGATCGATAAGCTCAAGTTGCAGGTCAGTGGGAACGTTTTCCACATTGAAGGTGAAAGGAGGGGAAACCAACAGCATGTCATTTTCCAACACCTTGAAATCCTCAAAACGACGAGAAAACTCACCGTTCAAAGCACGCAGCAGCGATGTATACTTCTCCCGCTGGTTATCTGATAGGGAACAGACTAGTAGTGTTGGAAGGTGGGTGAGATTGTTGGCTTCTACTTGGCAGGTCAGGAGGAGTAATTTTCCCTTGAAGGCTTTGACAAGGCTGTACATCTGATGTGCTAAAAGGCCCTTCCCGTGTAGTTTGGAATTCAGTTCATTCATGAGGGCCATGATGTCCACGGTGAAGGCAAAATCTGCCAAAATCTTGCAATCTTGCAATCTTCGACTTCAGGTCCCACACGCTTTTTATTTTTTGTTGTTTTACCCCTTTTTCTCCCCAATTTCGTCATATCCAAATTGGTAGTTACAGTCTTGTCCCATCGCTGCAACTCCCGTACGGACTCGGGAGAGGCAAAGGTCGAGAGCCGTGTGTCCTCCGAAACATGCCCCTGCCAAGCCGCACTGCTTCTTGACAAAATGCGCGCTTAACCCGGAAGCCAGCCGCACCAATGTGTCGGAGGAAACACTGTACACTGTGTCAGCTTGCATGTACCCGGCCCGCCACAGGAGTCGCTACAGCGCGATTGGATAAGGACATCTCGGCCTGCCAAACCCTCCCCTAACCCGGACGACGCTGGAGGAATAGTGTGTCGCCTCATGGGTCTCAGTGCCTTAGGCCCGGGTCCCACACCATTTTAAGCACCCTTCCCCGAACTCAGCCATCTCACGTTTGTGTGGTAGGGAGATCTGCATGACCCGACTGTCTCTTCCAACAGTGAGAAAAACTGCCTGTGGTTTAAAGATTTTGCTCTTATGAAGTTTACCACTTTAGTAACTATCCACAACATTTTCAGAACACATTCACAGAGCACCTCCTGATGAATAATGCAATGCAATTTTCTGATCTGGGTTCAGCTCAGCTACTTGATCTTGTATCCTTTTCAAATGGCCAACGTTTTTTCCTGTCAAGTTAGGGCACCCATCAGTGGTTACACTGGATAAATTTTCAAAACTCAGTCCCAGCTTTGACACAGACTTATTAACCTCCTCAAATAAATATTTCCCTGTGGTTGTGCTCTTCATTGACTGCACTGAAGCAAGCTCCTCTGTAATTTCAAAGTCTGGGGTTATGCCTCATAAGAATATCAACAACTGTGCCGTGTCAAGTGCATCACTGTTCTTATTCAGGGCCAAGGTGAAATAGGTGAAATCCTTTACCTTGTCTTTCAACTGTTGTTCCATATTCCCTGTGATGTCCTCAACACTCTGTGTCACTGTTTCGTCTTGACAGGAAAACATTTTCAAACAGGTCTTTCTTG
The DNA here is from genome assembly GCA_023634145.1 of Thymallus thymallus. Taxonomy (NCBI): domain Eukaryota; kingdom Metazoa; phylum Chordata; class Actinopteri; order Salmoniformes; family Salmonidae; genus Thymallus; species Thymallus thymallus. The sequence goes on along the minus strand of CM042417.1, from coordinate 13,225,266 downwards.
TCAGGGCAAAGTATTGCTGCAGTCGATTAAACATTCTTTAATGAATTCACCTTCAGCGAATTGGTTGCTATGTTTAGCAATTTTGTGGGACAGTACATAGCTAGCACTCGTAATTTCGTTTGCTGAATGCAGTTTTGTGAAAAGTCCTTGCTGCTTTTACAACTGAGAAAGCAACTCATTCGATGCACTTGCCCTCTGCTCAGAAGACATATTCCTATATTTCTCTGCATGCTTCGTCTGGAAGTGTCGGGACAAGTTGTAGTCTTTCAAGACAATGATGCTCTCTTCGCACACTAAGCACACAGCTTTCCCTGATACCTCAAATAAATATTTCAATGCTGGAACACCCTACATTCATTGTCTACTTTCCTTTTCTTTGAAAAACACATTTTTACGCAATTTCTAGCTAGCTACTATTTGTAACTGTATTCATTGGGATTTTCATTTGGGCTTTTAATTTGAATAAGAAACATGTTTTTCAAAACTTTACTATCACAAATTCTTTATGTGATCTGAGCATAATTCCGTAGGCCCTATTGAAATCAGGCCGCGGGCCGCATATGGCCCCCGGCAGGCCTTTGCCCAGACTTGTCTTAACAGGCCTCTCTCAGACACATCTTGTAGTCTAAAGTGTATTTCTCTCCAGACCTCCGTTCCTCCATAATCACTGGTACATTCAAGACTTTTCCACCACATTTCTCTCACCTACCAGGCTCACGTCGGCACAGACAAAAGAGAGGAGACAAAGATAGGAAGGCACTATTGAGACACGCCCACGGTGTATAAGCTGAGCCAGTGACTACAGTACCTGCTCGGCCTTCTTGACCTCGGCCTCCTTGGTCATGTAGGTGCCCTCCAGGACGGAGCCCACGATGGTCAGGCCTTTGCCCGCTTTGAGCTGGGTGCAGAAGGAGAGCAGGCGTGGGTGTTTCACTGTGTGGTCAGAGTCCAGGTTCAATAGCAGCAGCATCTGGGGCCTACGACCCGGGAAGACAGGGGCAGTGAGACAAGTCATACTGTACTGTATTATACAAGGCTAACCAAGACCCATAATACCTTGCTTTGATGATGGTATAATAAAGGGCATAGTCATTGAATTTCAGATTATTGCCTAGCTATCTGTATTAAAACCTTGGAAAATTGCTGTTACATTTGTACAGACATTTGAGTTCAAAATGAGATTGCCATAAGCCTGCACGGCTAAATGTGAACTTTTAAACATCTATTGATGGGATTCCTGACGGCTGCAGCTGATTGGATTAACTGATGGGTCGTTCCATGTCAGCAAGCCATGACACCCACCATCTCAGATTTTTCTGAACATTAGCATTCCTGCAACATTGTAGAATTTGACCTCTGAGAAATTAAGTTAATTGATTGCACCCAAATTGGCCATTTTAATTTATAGGATTCATATAATATTCAATAAATATAGTACCCAACATCCTATTTGGACCAAACTTTGAGGAATCCAACGAAATGGTCAAAAGGCACCCACGGACTCCCCAAGGCAACCCCACCCAAACAACAAAAGTATACAGTATTATGTTTCTATGTCTGACAAGTGGAATGGAGCTGCGGCTCGGAGTATTGTTTTTCATCCTATGTAATGTATTCTCAGTGAATTTGGTTAAGGTTTTATTTCCCCTGAGAAATTGGTCATTGAAGTTGTTATGTTTATGTCCCATCCTACAACCTGATATTACCAGGTTCTGACCTCTAGATGGTGCTGTTGCTGCTGTTTGGTGAAGTAATTTAATGTCGAGAATCACGTATCAGTGAGGATAGAGCAGCTTGCTGTGGAGTGTATAAGCAATTTAATCTGTATAGGAAAGTCATGAAGAGCAAATTGTATTTTGCCGTAACAACATGGTTTAATCATAAAGAAAGACAAACACACACTGTGCTGCCAGTCACAGTGTAGAGCGCAAGATGCAACTGAAATGTTGAGGGTGAGGAGAGAGGATAGAGGAAGCTTGCCTTGAAGAGCTGGGCATCTTGTTATGACATGCATTATCTGAATTAGGCCCACGGAATTATACCTACGGTGCTTCTATGGAGTAACTATGTCTGAACTTCAGAGTTGGTTTAACGTTGAACCAGAGAAAACATTTGCTAGGCTACAGTAACCTATGCTTCAGTGGGAAGGGGCAGATACCCAACACATATGCACACCCACTGGCAAAGATTTCCAGCTGGCAAGCAGACGCTGGAATAAGTTTCTGAGTGACAGAGTGAGGGCTTTGCATAGGAGCTTTGTTGCGATTTTTGTGGGACTGAATTATTATTATTTTTTTATCAAAGGATGTTATTAACTGGTTCCCATGCTTTTAAAATAACAGTTCTGTTCCAGAACAGTAAAGATCACTTTCGATTTCGGTTCGGGTTCTGTTCCTCAAATAATTTAGTTATTTTCCGGTTTTCTGTTCTGTTCCCTGAACCGGTTCCAACCCTTGGTTTTCTTACCTTGTAAGAAGTTTATGGACAAGGTATGACAGAAACACATAAAACTAAAATCACCTGGAACAGCACCATCTAGTTGTCAGAACCAGGTAATATCAGGATGTAGGATGGGACATAAACCTAAGAACTTCAATGACTAATCTCTCTGAACAGGGAGGGAAAAAAGACATCCCCAAATTCACTGAGAATACATCACATAGAATGAAGAAACAATACTCAGAGCCATAGCTCCATGCTACTTGTCAGACATTGATGATTCCTAACAGTTCCAGCACGGGTCCTGCTGTCGCAGGCTGGTGGCACAGCGCCAGTTACTGTGTAAAGAGGCTTAGGGGCGCGTCGCGAGCCGAGCGTGGGTGATGTATGGTCTTAAGTACTTGGTAGCCTGCCATTCGCTTCAGGCCAGATGGCACAGGGAGAAATATAGATTTTGACGCTGTAGAATAGGGCTTTCCCTAGCAATGGGACTGTGGGTCACGCCAGGTGCAGGAAGGAGAGGACCCATGTCCGAAATTTGAACTCAAATTCGTCCTGATGTAAATGCTCCACATTTTGGACAGGCACTCTCCTGGGGCTGCTATGCTTAGGCTTACCGGTATCTTTTTTTCACAGCGAGATTAGAGAAGGCTCAGAGATTCATCAAATAGTAATTATCTTTCTCTGGATTACTCGGATGACAAATGGTAACAATTCACTACGTTCTCAAGCATAAATGTATACTGTTGAGAAAGCACCACAGTTGGTTATTGCTGGTTGTTCAGAAATGCGCAGTCAATGATGTCACAAACAAATGTATATACACATAAACCTAATCACGTGCACACACACACACACACAAGCACAGAAACACACACACAAACACACACCTCCAGTTCTTGGTGTGAGGCGGCGCCTCCTCCAGGCGAATGAGGGCGTAGCGGGCGGCGTTGAGCGACAGACCATTGATACCGTCACCCCACTCCTTCTCCGCCCTGGAGATGGAGAGAACAAGAAAAAGGAGGACTGAGAAACACAATCCAACATGTGTCCTATTTGTGATAAGGGAACCAATGTACCATGCTACTGTGGAATCCAGTAGCTCTTACCCTCTGTATTCAATGTACTTGTAGATGCAGCCAGCAATCAGCATGGCCACCAGGGCATAGTACCAGGAGGAGATGAACATCAGGGAGAGACACAGACTGGCGCCCAGGAAAGACAGAGCCCTGTGGGGGACGAGAGATGGACGGGAGCATGGAGGTCACAGTCAGTCATATAGGAGTACATTTTGACAGCCCAAAAATGTCAAACTGATTCCTTAAGTAATCAAACCTATCAAATCAATTCAGATACTCTGCAGGGTACTCGGTTCAAACAAGAATGACAGTAGCACATGTTAATGTGTCCATAGAAATTGAAATGCACCATAGCACTCGAAAACAACAGCGCTAATTCCATGGGATAGCTCAACAGCTAACAATAGGGCTTTACTGTGATATATATATATATATATATATATTCACTGGTACTGTGAAACCTTAATCCTAGATAGCAAATACCCTCTCTGTTTTAGCACAGATCCATTTATCGCTGGACACGCCATGCAGGTGTGTGTGTGTGCATTTACTATACAAGCTTACACGAGCTGTAGCGTGGACCTTGAATACTTGGCCAGTTTAGGGTAATGAGATTTATGCTGCAGAGTAGGTCTGGAGGCAGTAACAGGGTTTGTACATATAGTGGAAAGTAAAATTCAAGGACTTAAGTACTTTTTCAAGCACTAATATTTATTTTCAAGGACCATCAATTTGTAATAGTTCATATTATGCAATTGTTTCTAGTCGCCACCAGATGCCAGTATTTCGCCACAACCTCATGAAAAAAACGAACATAGTATTCATCACTACCTTACAAGTTCTACTAATAATATGCTGTTTCACTACTTATTTACTACATACATGAGTGGTAAGTCAGTACTGATGAGTTTGTAATTTGAGTAGTGATGAGCAAAGTTTTGGGACTTGTTTTTATTGGGCATTTGGGAATCTACTACTTAATAACTACAAAAAAGCGCCTCGCTTCCGACTGGCAGCTAGTGTCGGTGGGCTGTGTGAGGAAAACGGCATGTGAAAGGCAACCAGAACGGCATGTAAAGTGTTGGTCCAATGTTTCAGCATTTCAGAGAGAAAGAGAAAGAGAAATGTCCTCAGGGGGGATCTGGCACTCCGCTCAATTACAACATTCTCAGGTAGAGTAAGGAGGTTTGTTGCTAGGCTAACAGGAGCCCCAAGAGACTGCTATAGTACTTGAGAAAACAGTGAAGCTAATTTGAGAGGGCATTTGTACAGCCAGCAGCACCATATAGAGTCAGAGAGAGGGGCTCCCTTTTACCAGTGGTAGAACTTGAAGCGGGGTCTCCAGTTAGGGGTGCGCAGCAGTGTCTGGAGGGCACAGGCCAGGTTGACAAACAGGTAGCACATCAAAAAGAACCTGAGAGGGAGAGAGAGATAAACAATGACTACCATCTGTCAGTAAACATGCAGAGACTAAGATTAGGCTACAGTAGATGGGGGAGCAAGTGTGAGAGGGAGGGATGAAAGGAAGAAGGTAAAGAAAGAAAGAGTTAGAGATAGGTAGAGAGAGAGAGAGAGAGAGAGAGAGAGAGAGAGAGAGAGAGAGTTGTGAGGAAGGGGCGGAGAAAGTCAGACAGAGAGCTGGAGAGGGGTGTGAGACCAGGAGAGAAGAGGGAGGAGACGGAGATGATAGTATAGGTGGGTACTCACATGGAAAGGATGGGAGCGACAGCGTCCAGAGAGGCGATGAGGATGCCGATCTCACAGATCCCACCAGTCAACAGCAGGGCCCAGGTGGGCTCTCCATTAGCTTTGCCATGACCAAACACCTGGGACAAAACGAAATGCCAGAGTTAGTGTGTGTTGCTGTGTGTGTCTACAGTGTGTGTGTGTGTGTGTGTGTGTGTGTGTGTGTGTGTGTGTGTGTGTGTGTTCTGACCTGTAGGAATGGCACAATGCCGTCTCGTGCGATGGCCTGCAGCAGCCGGGGGGCTCCAGTGAGACTCTGCAGACCCGCTCCACAGCAGGAAAAGAACGAGCCAATCACAATCACCCAGGGGGAAGGCCAAGCAAGGATGCCAATCACCAGGTTCCCTTTGACCGAGTCCCCAAACCTAGGACAGACACACACAGACAGACAGACGTATTCATTAGAAAAGTACTCCGATAATACGCACGCATTTACACGGAGACATGCATACCCACGCGGCTAAAAGTAGAGAAATACCTTGCCAGCTAGACACAAACCCTTTGACTATTGTGTGCCCAGTGTAATTAGCTTGAGCTCTCAACCTGACAGTGCTATGTGTAACAAGGTGGTTACTAAGTGTCACAGACAAATAGCTTTTCTAAGGAGAAACTGTGATGTTTTCAAACACATTTTTCAATGTACAAAAAAAACCTGTTTGCTTCTTATCTCTTAATGAGGAGACACCTTAACCCATGGTCTGTTTCTACTTAAGAAAACAGGTGTTTTCAAGGTAACTACAATAATTAAATCAAATATTGAATGTTCAGATGGGGCTCAAGAAATAAGCAAGACATTCGCGTTGCTTCCATAAAGAAAATAAACTGAAAAAGCACTTACTTGTCTCTGAGCACCACCCCCTCGATGCAGGCGCCAAACAGTATGACAGAGGAAATGTCTGGGTGACGCAATTAAGGAAATTAGCCTCCAGTGGACAAAAGAGGTGAAAAATAAACTAGGGTTACATTCATTTGAGCAACAAATGGAGTATAGCAGGGAGAGACTAACTGGACTTTTCCAAAAAGGAACGCTTAATTATTTTGCTACCTTTTGCTATGTAGTGCCCAAATGAATACAACTTGGCTTTACAGTTCACACATAACACATTGCCTGTAACGTTTTATAATAATTTGGTAGGTGATTAAATTTGTCCTATTAGACACTTGTTTGGTTGGGCTGTTGTTGCTGTCATTAAAGATACAGATAAAGGTGGTGGTGGCGATAGCCATGATGGTTCCTATGGGGATGGACTTCTGGGCGTCCCTCAGATCACCAGACCTGTTGGATCCAGCCATGATTCCTGTGAAGAGGGGAAAGCAAGCATTATACCATGATCAAGTAAGAGCTGTGTTGCTGCTTGTACTTTGGGGGGGGGGGGGGGGTCTAGACAGTTAAGTGGAATACACTTTAATTAATAGTATGTACGTTTTTATTCATTTTTTAATTTAACCTTTATTTAACTAGGCAAGTCAGTTAAGAACAAATTCTTATTTACAATGACGGCCTACCTACAGGGTCAGCCCCTGGAGCAAATTAGGGTTAAGTGCCTTACTCAAGGACACAGGTTTTTCACCTTGTCGGCTCGGGTATTCGAAGTTATTCTAAAGTGTTAACCAAATGACCAATTGAAACAAGTGAATGTGCCTTGGTTTTAACCCCTTTACCAAAGAGGACATCCATTACAAGTGGATGTCCATGTAAACATACCAGTGACGGAGGGGAAGTAGATCCCCACCAGCAGGGTGAAGAAGGTGGTGATGTCGTTGGCCACGTAGGGCATGTAGATGTCCTGGGAGGTGTCTGCAGCTGGCTCCGATGCCTGGTGTTTATTCTCCACCAGCATGCCGTTAGGACCGTAGTCCCCCCAGAGGTTATCTATATGTGGGGGAGAGGAAGGGGGGATGGAGAGGGAGTGGAGGGGTGGTTAGGAGATGGAGAGGTGGGAGAGGGATGGGGATGGAGCAGAGGGAGATGGAGAGGTGGGAGAGGGAGAGGGATGGAGCAGAGGGAGATGGAGTGGTGGGAGAGGGAGAGGGATGGAGCAGAGGGAGATGGAGTGGTGGGAGAGGGAAGAGGGGGAGATGGAGGGGGTGGAGAGGTGGTTAGGAGAGGGAGGGAGAAGAGAAGGAAGGGGAAAAGAGAGAGAGGAAGGGAGAAAAATCACTAGTCACTATCCTCTGAGGAAGAACACAGAGAACATATGGATCTCATCAATCACCTGCCAGCACACGCCCAATTCCATAATTTAGGGAATTTGAAGACTTTGGAAGTGATGATGGGGGAGTAGACATCAATGTCAGAGTTTTGGAATGTCCTGAACATCTTGGAAGTTGTGGTAACCCAAAACTATGACTGTAGTAAAGTCTTCTGGCGGCTGTGCTAGCCCAGCATAAAACTATAATGGATCTAGATGACACTGGGCTGATTGAATTGCAGACATTCCCATCTATCATATAAAAAGGATCCTGTCAGGAAATAAGCCAGGGAACACTTCAACAATACAGGACAAGACTTTCTGCAAGCATCACTCTGTTGGATCTCAGGAATGGATCACGTTTCCTGTATATCTTCCTAATGTACATTTCATAAGAGCTTCAAAGGCAATATAGTAAGTTGTCAGAGGAACACATATAGCATTATGCTTTACAAATAAGCTAATGATCGTAATACTGGTTTTGATTAGGATAGGGTGTCGTCAGGCTGAGAGGAAGCACAGGCTTTACATAAAGGTATAGTTTACCCCACAATCAAAGTTTGTCGGATAATTTCATCCCAAAAAAGTCTGTAGTCTACGTCATCAGTTTTGTAGATCTCATTATATGCATTAGGAGAAATCTGCCGTAACAGAATGCCAATCTAGGGCAATCTTTGTAAAGGTAGCCAGACCTCAACTTCACCTCTGATGACGCCGCTGGTCAGGCCAGGGATGCCCTGGATCACAGTGACATTGTTTAAGGTGAAGTACTCGTTGCAGGTGGCGTTGAGGTCTGGAGAGTCACAGAACAGGGACCACAGCTTGGTGGTGACTGTCACGTTGTCCACCTCCATCGTCTTCAAGCACTGGTCGAAGTTGTGGTTCTGCAGCGTGCGGTTCCCCAATAGGCAAATACTGGGAGGAAGATGTAGAACGAAACATTGAAATATTACATTTGACAAACAAAAAAAAACAGAGACATTTGATGTCCTGAGGAGACTTATGGTCTGAGGTAAGAGTAATGTGTGTGTTCTCTTCTAGTTGTTTTCGGTTGTATTTATTTATACAAATGTGAGTTTAGACTACGCTCACGGGAAGTCTGGTGGTTCGAAGGCGGTCTTGATGACTCCGGCGTAGATGGCCAGAATGGAGAGGATGACACAGGCCAGGAAGACCAGGGCCAGCTTGTTGACGTACTTGACCCCCACGAACACCACCAGGGACATGAGAGTGAGGCAGCAGGTGCCGTACACCCGCATGTTGTTGAGCAGCGCCTCAGGCTCATCCTCCTTCTTCTCTGCCTTGAAGATGGCCGCACTAGGCAAAATGTAGGTCTGGGAGGAGAAGGGGTGTCATCACGGAAGTTCAGTTCAGTAAGGGTACAGCGTTTTTGTATGTTCAAAAACCAGCCTTATCTGGCAGTGTTGTTATCGGTTCATGTATACAGCGCAAGTGTTCACAAAAACTATGGAATCTTTGCAAAGGATACTCACCAGTAGAATCTCTATAGTACCGAGGATGTACATGGAACCAGCGAAGGTGGTCCCCAGGTAGAAGCAGAGCCCCACGGCCCCGCCAAACTCTGGCCCCAAGGACCTGGAGATCATGTAGTAGGAGCCTCCAGCTACAGACCAACAACAACGGTAACAGAGTCAGTCACAACCACAGCCCTTGGAGAAAGTCACTTTAGGGTGTAGTGGTACATATTGTTCCCTCTGGTGCTGGAACCCAACTCGCTAATCGATTTAATCTTCATTTGAAATTTAGATTCAATGTAATGTCTTGAGTTGAAGGAAATTATAGGGCAGCTCAAAAATTAGAAATGTACCATTATCCATGTTGGAAACCTACCTGGAACTACACCATTCGTAGCAATGGCACTCATTGATATGGCGGTCAGCATTGTCTGCAAGGGGGGGGAAATCACAAAATATTAGTATTTTTAAATCTAAACCTCTTTGAATCTACAGTAAAACAATCAAGAGGGAGTTTATCCCATAATATTTAGTGGCTAAACGACTCAGCTATGGCTAATACATCTTTGGAAACACAATCGTGGGCCCCTTTTCGACATGAGCCCCTTTTCCGTAAAATCGCTCAATGTTTCGGGAGTTTTTAACAGGTTTCAAAGATATCTGCATCTGGCTGGTTGGTGGTTACATAACACTCCTCCTGCCCTTGAGCTGACACAGGTGGAAATGATTGACCAAAATAAGTCCCTGTCCCCTGCTTCCTGCTTTGCTTTCAGGCCATGTGCTGAAAGGGAGAAAAGCCAATTACTTGGCAATTTAGCCCCTAAAGGCAGCTTATCTATTTGAATGGAAGCAGCGTTCAACAGCAGGCTACATTGGTGTCTGTTGTGTGGAATGTGTGAAATGGAAAGTGCTGTCCAGTGTCTATGTCTAGCCAGGTGGAAGTGAACAGGATTAATGTGTGTATCCATGAAGACAAATTACACTCTTAGGAAAAAAGGTACCATCTAGAACCTATTCGGCTGTCCCCATAGGATAACCCTTTGAAGAACCCTTTTTGGTTACAGGTAGAACCCTTTTGGGTTCCATGTAGAATCCTTTCCACAGAGGGTTCTCCTTGGAACCAAAAATGGTTCTCCTATGGGGACAGCTGTGTGTACAACAACCTTAAACTCAGTAAATGAAGGTTTTTCATGTATTTCTGACTGCATCGAATAGGTGAGCCTCTCCTGCACAAGTAGGCTTTCAATTCTTTACTGAAATACCTTGCATTTAGCTATGTAGAAAGGTAGAAACACCATCTTCATTATTGCTACTAGAAGACAGAATGCATTTCTTCTTAGTTGTGTGAACTTGTCCTCCACATGTCCAAAACAATGGTTCACACAACTGCTAAACTGTATGGCAATCACCATTAAAACCTACTATTCATTTAGTGATCATGTCGACACATTTTGATGAGCAGTGGCTCTTGAAACGACAGAGACAGCAACAGACCCATTACAGTCATTAGGTAACACACTGGGAGTCGCGTGGCTTCTATTGTTCACTGCTCTTAAGCCGATGGGTGAGGAGGGGAGTTCTTCAGTCTGTGCAAAGACAGGAAGGGCTCAATCTTGAGTCTAGCCTTAAGCCTTTCTCTCTCCCCCCGCACCAAAGCTTTGAGAAGGCATTGTCTGAGGGGGCTGGGTTTATAAATATAGCCAGGCCCCTGTGTGTCAGAGAGGCTTGTGGCGAGGCAAGACAGAGAGGGGGATTAGACATCAAGCTGCCAGGTGTCAGTAGCGGGACCTCTACGTCACTCTGAGTCGAGCTCCACAGCTAAATATAGGGGGATTAGTGACCAGGACTGACTGAATCACTCACTCACTCTCACTGTCAATCTTTCTCCCGCTCTCTTTCTCACACTGCCGCTCTTTCGCTCTATTTCTCACACAACACCACCCCCCTAATTCAAAATGAGTTGGTAATATAGCAGATTCTGATGGCTATAATATACATACTGTTAGTATTCACATCAATGACCACAGCCTTCAAGGACGTTATACAAAGAAAGGTTTTTAAATAAATAAATGCTTCAATTAGTATCACCATAGATTATCTATTATATTGACAAGATGATCAAGTGACCACTCAAACAATGTAATTACATGTCCTCAAAGATGGAAGGCAGGCGAGAGGAGGCTAGATCAGGTGGGACCGGGCCTCCCGAGTGGCGCAGCGGTCTACGGCACTGCATCGCAGTTCTAGCTGTGTCACTACAGATCCTGGTTCGATACCGGGCTGTGTTGCAGCCGGCCGCAACCGCAAGACCCATGAGGCGACACACAACTAGCCCAGCGTCGTCCGGGTTAGGGGAGGTTTTGGTTGGCCGGGGATGTCATTGTCCCATTGCGCTCTAGCGACTCCTGTGGTGGGCCGGGCACATGCACGCTGACACGGTTGCCAGGTGTATGGTGTTTTCTCCCGACACATTGGTGCGGCTGGCTTCCGGGTTAAGCGTGCATTGTGTCAAGAAGCAGTGCGGCTTGACGGGGTCGTGTTTCTCGACCTTCGCCTCTCCCGAGTCCGTACAGGAGTTGTTGCGATGGGACAAGACTTACTACCAATTGGATATCACGAAACTGGGGAGGAAAAAGGGGTATCAAAAAATTATTATTAAAAAAAGAACAGGTGGAACCATTCTAGCCAATTAGAGGGCAGATACGCGTGTGAACAACAGGCACAACTCCGATATAAAAGTTTGCCGAAATGCCACGTGCGTCACTTATATATCAGTGCATTTGTAACAACCTAACCCTTATAGAACTTCGATTCGATCAAATAAGCCTCACATAGCAAATTAACAATTATATTTTTTGTTGACCAAATTTGACACGCTCTCATTGACCTCCATACAAAAATTTCTCACTTCATGGTCTGATTTTAGTGGACAGATTTTGAGTGGAGTAAACCCTCTCGCTTCACCTGTTCCTCTCTGGCATCACAGTAAAAATTAGGTCTATAGTGTTAAAAGGGATGGGAGTCTCCGGTTATGAAGGACTGTGGTGTGCAGTGTGTGGGTCTTTTTTTCCATAAAGGACTGCGGTGTGCAGTGTGTGGATCTTTCTTTCATGAAGTGTGTAGCTCAGTTGGTAGAGCATGGCGCTTGCAATGCCAGGAAAGTGGGTCTGATTCCCAGGGCCAACTATACATAAAACGTATGCATGTATGACTAGGTCGCTTTGGATAAATAACAATATTACTATTATTATATTACTTACACAGGAACAGGTCATAACCACAATGGCCAGGGACTCCATGATGCCGGCGGTGCCCACGATCCAGGTGAGTCGCAGGAACAGGATGACCCCCAGGATGTTCTGCAGACAGGGCAGGTATACCCCGATTAATGTGCCCAACGCAGGACTCTGAGGGAGAGGGCAGGGTGACAACAGGTAAAGGTCAGTTTAACTATATATTCAACTAGTATTTATAATGGATTACATTTAAGATATTGCTTTTTATTTCCCGTCATGACACTTTGATATGGCGGTAATCCCATCCCCCACCATAGTGTACCACACAACTATAATATTGCTCAGATCAGTGGCGAACCGTGACTATTGGAGCTAGGCCCTCAGTTGTGCTTCCCCACTGGCTCAGACCCACTAAATGCAAGAGGAGTGAAAAGCATTGGAAAATAATTTTTTCTTTAATCATGAAATATTATTGTCCGGTTTGCTGCCTTATTTGACACATTGCCTTGGCCAGGCGCTTAATAACACGTTTGTATGATACATTGAACTAAATACTTGTTTGCCACAGATGGCAAGCGAAATCAAAGACCCCGCCATTAAATGTGCTTTTTAATAAATACATGCATTCAAGGTAAAACATAACAAGAAGTCATGGAGATACAGTTCAAGCATTGTTGCTTGAGGAAAATGTCCCATTCTCAGGGTAAAATAAACAGCTTGACCTTATAACCTCCTGGAAAATGTACAGCGAAGCAAACATTCCCCCCCTGCACCAGAACTTTGAAGGGGCAATTGGTGTGGGTCAGGGCCTGTGGTTACTGAGGAACTGCAGCACAACTTGGAAAACAGTGTAGCAACAAACTGGCTTGGAAGAACAACTTAATAAAAGGTTCCTCCAGGCTGGAACTGTGAAGAAGCATAAAGGGCTGGAACCGTGAAGAAGCATAAAGGGCTGGGTTGTGTCATACCCATGTCAGAGAACGAGGTCTGTTCTAAAACATCACTTTTTTTTGTAGTTTTAAATTAAAGATAAATGCCCATTGATTCTTGAAGAATATAACTTATAGATGCCTCATGAGCTTAGCTCAAATGTCACACCCCATCAGAACCCAAAATATAAGCATTTGTTTGCAAACAATGTACATGCAAACAAACACTGCATAGCTCAAAATATGGTTAAAATGATAATTTTTATATCATGGATGGTCAGTCCATGAGTTTGAGAGAGGTTATATTTCTCCAGCCTCATCCCCCAGCTGTTTAGCAAATCAGTGGTGGGGTGGCCACTTCGTTATTGTTCAAACTGTAATGTCCCCTTTAAAGGATAACACCAGATAAAGCATCAGAACACCAGATAAAGCAACAGAACAATAGATGAACAGAACACCAGATAAAGCAATAGAACACCAGATAAAGCAACAGAACACCAGATAAAGCAACAGAACACCAGATGAATAGAACACCAGATAAAGCAACAGAACAAAAGATGAACAGAACACCAGATAAAGCAACAGAACACCAGATCAAGCAACAGAACACCAGATCAAGCAACAGAACACCAGATCAAGCAACAGAACACCAGATAAATTCAGCCCAGTAGAAAAAGAGATTGCATGAATGATTATCAATCATGCTTTTCACCCCATGGTACCACAGGCCCCTTCAACTATAACACTGTCTCAGGAGGGGGTGCTCTGCTCAGCCTACTGCACAACACCCAGACCTGGGATGTGTCCAAAATGAAAGCCTATCTCGTATAGTGTACCACTTTTGACCAGAGCTCTGGTTAAAAGTCATGCACTATATAGGAAATAGGGTTCCACTTCGGACGCCGTCTTGCATTCAATTCTTGCTATTTTGACCACATTTCCTGAAGAAACCAACTGTCTGTGAGAAATATGACAAGAATGTGTTTTTGATGTCGTTGTGGTGGCCAGAGTGGTTTGATTTCTTTATGGGAGGGTGTGGTAGTGGCTTTCTTGGAGCATAACAAGTATTTTTTTCTTTATTTGAAATTTTGCAGGATGACATCTCTTGAGATGTAACCATGTTAAAAACGTTGTTTTGTACAACCTCGAGTGTGCAATTGCTTTTCTACAATGGGTTACCAATTTAATAACATTTTTATTTTTATAAATGTATTCATAGGCTACTCTTTCATCCCTCAACAAAAATATAGGCCTAGTCCCGACACATCTATGGTTGCTAGCCAAGCCGGTTGGCCGTTAATTCTATCGGCCAGGTTGCCAGAGACGCGACCCAGTCGTGAAGTATTTTTGTTCTACTGTATACCAGTCGTTTGTTCTAAATGTTCTGTTGCCAGCTCTTATACCTTGCTTGCTTGCTAGTTATCCAACTACGACTAACACGGTTACGTCAAACTGTACAGCTAGATAACAGGATTTAATTTCGTTGGACCGGTTTTTCTATTGACATTTCTTTGTATATAGCCATAAAAATTATTCCGATTCATGATTTTGACTAGCTGAGAAAAGATGTCAGTCGTAGATCAACCCGTTGTAGAATATCCCTTTGAGCATGGTGAAATTATTTATTAGGCTTTGGGTGGTGTATCAATACACCTACTCAGTTGCCAGAGAGGAAGGAAAATGCTCAGGGATTTTACCATGAGGCCAATGGTGACTTTAAAAAAAGTTTGAGTTTAATGGTTGTGACTTGAGAAAACTGACAACACTGTAGTTACTCCACAATACTAACCTAAATGAAGAAGCCTGTACAGAATAAAAATATTCCAAAACATGCATCATGTTTCAGCAAGGCACTTAAGTAAAAGTGCAAAAACATGTGGCAAAGAAATAAACTATATATCCTGAATACAAAGTGTTATAGTATGTTAGCGGCTAATCCAACAACACATCACTGAGTATCACTCTTCATATTTTCAAGCATGGTGGTGGCTGCATCATGTTATGGGCATGCTTGTAATCGTTAAGGACTAGGGAGTTTTTAAGGATAAAAAAAAAAAGAAATACAGCTATAAGCACAGGCACAATCCTACAGGACAACCTGGTCCAGTCTGCTTTCCACCAGACCCTGGGAGACAAATTCCCCTTTCAGCAGGACAATAACCTAAAACACAAGGCCAAATCTACACTGTTGTTGCTTACCAAGAGGACATTGAATGTTCCTGAATGGCCAAGTTACAGTTTTGACTTACATCGATGGCAAAACTTGAAAAAACTGTTTGGGAGTGACAGACAATTTAGTGATTCATATTTTGTGAAATTATCTCTTATTAATGGCATCCAAGAATGAATCTGCAAAGATGGTTATAAATGACATCTGATTGGCAAAGTAAGGTTTTATTTGTGTTTTGATACATGATGTCACCATAGTCTAGAATAGAGAGCAGCAGTTGGGTTAGTAAGTATAAAGACAACACTGATCAATCACAGACAAAAAAAGTATGAATGTTTGCATGTCCTTCGTGCTGCACCGGTTCTGCACACTGAATGTTTACTATGGTCAAACACCCTGTTCTGCAATCATTCATTTAGCAGTTTTTAAAAGGGTACAATAAAATCAGCAGAAAATACATATGATGGGATACATTAACCAATTGAAGACATTTTATTGACTTGAAACCATAGGCTGTCCCATATACAGTACCAACAGTCTAAACCAAGCTATTTCTACCACACTAACACCCAAAGTCCCCACGTTGAGAGGATTACATTTGCTTTATTATCCTCACCAATATCAAGCAGTAGGAGTCTGATGTGCATGGAAGTGGCTTGTGTCACTAAGTGGATCTGATGTCGTAAGAATATAATTGAAAAACTTTATTGTTCACACAATGTGAAGACGACATGCTTACCTTGACTGGTTTCTTAGTCTTGGCTGGCCCCTCGTCGTCGTCAGCCTCCTCGTGCTCTTTGACCCCCTGTGTGAGGTTGGTGTAGTTAGCCAGCTTGTTGAGCAGAGAGGACACCATGGGGTTGCTGTCCATCTCTTCCTGTGAACAAAAAATTGCATAACACAAAGTGTCATAATACCTCTTAGCATGCATGCTCTCTGCATAAGGGTCAGGTGAAATGGTCAAGAGGAATTTAGAAACTGTACAGAAATCAAAGGAGATTAGAAAAGCTTTGCTGGAGCGAATTATAGTCGAGAAGTAAAAATAGATGCAGTCCATAATTCATGTGATTCATAGGATTCAATATAATGGATCATTACCACAGGGTGTTTAGGCAGCCAAATGGCATAGACAGTGCCTTTGACAATTGGATAGAAATAACAGAGATAGCCCCTTCCACACAGTTTTTGTCCCACTTCATTTAGCATTGAATTCCCTGAACAACAGACCTAAGTCAAAGCTTAGGTCAAATGTCAAACCACAGATAACGTTATTATTAAATCAAGGCTGTTGGATGTTGACAGTTACCTCAAAGAGGGCCATGTTCTTCCCATCGTATAGATTCCCTTTGTCATTGTCTGTGTTGTTTATGAACGGACTGCTTTCCTTTGGCATGCCATCGCCTGTGGAAGCAGAAGATACATTTGTTTTAGAAAACAAACCTCCATTAAAGTCATTGAAGTGGAAAATAAAATATTTAAATGACTGTTCGGCTGAGGTAAGTAAATGGATGACAAAGTAGGTTAACTGGCTGTTAACCAGAAGACTTATGGTAAAAGCTAAAACCAACCAGGGCCTGGTTTCGCAAAAGTTCAGAGTTAGAACCTTCGTAGGAGGATCATTAAATCTCAAAGCTGTTTCCCAAAACCATCATTATTAATATGTTGCACTTAAAAAAAAATGTAATGTAGAACAGCTAAATGTGCCGTTAGATTATCTTTTACTCTCCCGTGTCACTTTATGATGTTTAGTGGAGATCTCCACTAAACATAGAATCACATGGTTTATCCGTCTCTCTGTGACCACAAATAACTTCAGGAGAAAGTTGACTACAAATACAAAGTCTCTTTTCAATTGATACAAACAAGCAACGTACAGTATAAAATGATGCTTCAAATGAAAACCGAGATGACTGCATGAAAATATAACATCTTTCTGCGTGGTGTTTTGGGAAATGCATATTAAATCATTGGCCGTTGTAGGAAAGATGCATCGTTAAAACACTTGTACGCCTACCGTAAGTTCCATTGTTATCGGGAAACGGGCCCAGTTTGTTTGGAAGACAACACAGATTTTCTTTACTGGGAAATTGGAGGCCATGATGGTGATCGATGTCTATACACTGGTGGCAATGGTTCATTGATCCAGCTATTACAGCTTGTAATGGAGTCTGGATGAACCACGAACACACACATCCTCGTCATGGTTGAGATGGTTAAAAAACATGTAGTGCGTGTATGTAATTATAGTTCGCTAGAAGCAACACATTCATTGATTACTTTGGGTCGTAGGCTAAAAATAGACATGGCTAATGCTTGAAAACCAGAAGAAAAAAAGAATGTCAATAAAAATACTAAAAACGATGACCGCTACAGAGGGCAGTGGCAAGTGGAGATTATTCCTATTTAGCCACTTCCAATTGGTTCTGGAATTAGCGTCAGTCTGGCTAGCCAATACCATCAACCAGGACCGGTCCTAGCCTTTGGGGGCCTTAAGCACCTCATGGGCAAAACATTTTAGTGGCCCCCCTTTTAAAAGCTGAGAGAAGAAAATGAAGTTTTCAAACAAGTTTGCTGCAATAGATTTTGTCATGGGGCGGAGAGAAGATTTAGCTATTTTGTGCAGTTTTATATCTAATTTCCTGCAATTCTACACATTTTGCCATGATTTATGCCATGTCCTTTATTCCTCGGAGAGTGGTGTCACGGCAAGGGTGTGCCATTATCAACTGCAACCCTGGAGCAATTAGTGTTAAGTGCCTTGCTCAAGTGTGTATCGGCCCATTTTTCACCATGTCGTCTCGGGAATTCGAACTAGTGATCTTTGGAGGTCAGGGCCACTGGGCAAGTGCCCTGCGTGCCTGGTTGGTAATTTGACCATGATTACTACAAGTTTAGATAGCTGGCTAAACTAATTTACCAATCTAGAAATGTTTTGCTGACATGGGCCAATTGAGTGACTGTCAGTGACTGCCATAACAAGAGAAAAACATGTGCTTATGCACAACCAAATTGGACCTTGTGTAGTATGGTATTCTAACTCAACAGTAAGTTGAAAATGTATTTATTTTTGGGTCTGGGGCCCCCTAGCACCACTGGGCCCTAAGCGGTCGCTTATCTTGCTTATGCCTGGGGCCGGCGCTGTCATCAACAGAGGAAAAACTACTGACCCAGACAGAGCATGAAGACTAAACAAACAATGGGAATGAGTTGTTTTGGTCTGTGTTACAACCAGGCCTAAAAGCAGTCTTGTTACAACAATCAATGAAAATGAGAGGTAATTGTAGCAAATTACTCAATCTTATGATTCTGTTATGCTAAATAAAGTTACCTCAAATTAAGCAATCACTACGCAATATAAGGCTCTATATTGTTCACCTTGCAACAATAGAGCCATCTTAAATATGCAGGCATAATTCATCCCATATATTTGATCTAATACTACTTTTGCTAATGCTAGTTTTCAGAGGCTAATACAGTGACATTTCCTCTTGTGAGGGCTTATATATCAACACACAGCAGACTGGAATGTTAGAGGTGGCTGCTTTCATGTGTCTGGTCACAGCTTACGCTGCCATTCCGCCCACCTGAGGCCTAACAGCCTGTGGAGAGAACATTCTGGCACCAAACTGTGAGCTGAGCTGGCCCTTCTGCAGAGCATCGCGCTAAGCAAATGTTTAGAGTAAAGCGGAGTAGCAGACAGCCTCTACATAGGGGGTTAAGATACTGTAGGCCTAACTATAGCGCTACAGAGACACCATTTGCAAGCGTCTCCCGTTTCAACACACCCGATAGCCAGTGTTTCCTTTCCACACCCATTTAAGTGAGTCAACCAAATTCATATAAAAAAAATAAAAATATATTATTTAACCAGGAATGGCACATTGAGATTAAAAATATATTTTCCAAGAGCGTCCTGGCCAAAACAGGCAGCAGTTAGTCATTACATAAAAGTTGCAAGTACAATACAAGAAATACAGATATCATCAGTAAAACAAATAAAACACAGACGTTTACATAGCAAAATTAAAAACATTGACAAGTAAAGGAATCGGCCTCAAGGTCCTTCATAAAGGATTTAAAAATGACAAGAGACACAAGTTCTTTCAATTTCAAACGATTTTGAAGGGTGTTCCAAGCTGATGGGGCAGAGTACATGAAAGCACTTTTTCCTAAATTTGTTCTGAAATTTGGTACAGCAAGCAAAACAACGTCCTGTGAGCGAAGACAGTACTCACCACATTTTTTCTGTAGCAGACATTTTTTTTTTAGCAGACACTCTTATCCAGAGCGACTTACAGTTACTTAGTGCATACATGTTCATACTTTTTTCGTACTGGTCCCCAGTGGGAATCGAACCCACAACCCTGGTGTTGCAAGCACCATGCTCTACCATCTGAGCTACACGGGACTACATTGATTCCTTCATTCAGACCTGGTGGAGTGTGACCTGTGACTGCTGTGTGCTTTCATCTGTGTAACTTTTGCTGCTTGATCCAGCTGCTGGGAATAAGAGGCTTGCAGCCTAAGCCCTGTGGTAATCGTAAAGAAAGCCAGAATGTCCTTGTGTGATAGGGGCCTTTAAAGCAGAGTAGAGAGCGGAGAGATTATGGGAAATAAATTGATCATGTGTGTGGGGAAGGATAACATAAATATATGGAATGTGAGTAAATGTGTGGCGGCGTCCGAGGCCGGAAGCGATTCCATGTCACACTCTGGCACTGACAGACGGTACAAGCTACAGGTAATTGTTAGCTTTAATGACGCTTATACCAATGTCATCAAATCCCCTTTGAACCGAGGGTTAATTCCTGTGTGCTGTGTCTAATATTAGTGTGGTGCTTTTCTACTTGCAGCATGCCACGTGTGTATGAGAACCACAGGGTAAGGATGTCAATGTAGGAGTCATCCAGCAAGAATCCTGGAAGTCAGGATAGCTTTTCAATGGGGGATTATAGCAACTATTTATGGCTCCAATAGCAGGTGGTCCTATGACCTATGGAAAGTAAAAATTGCATTACATTGACATTTTAGTAATTTAGCAGACGATCTAATCCAGATCGATTTACAGTAGTGAGTGCATTTCAAACCCAGTGGGAATTGAACCCTCAACCCTGGCGTAATCTCTACCAACTGAGCCACACAGACAATTCACCATTTGTTATTCATGTTCTGATGTCATAAGTCAATCTTAAAGAACACCTTCAAAAAAGGTTCAGGTCAAATTCATAAATATAAGCAAAATAAAACACTTAACGAATGGTAACCGGACAACAATCCTGTATTGTACCAATTCTCAGATTCCCAGAGCTATAAATGTAGATGCAACCAATGCCAATGACTCTGCAGAAAACCTGTATCATGTCCAATCATGAGACATCCCAACAGCAGGGGATGAAATACAAAGTCCCACAGTGAGCATCAACACATCCTCACCATGCCAAAGGAATTCACACTGATCTCTGACACTCACAGGATAGGTCAAGGTGCCAACTAGCCTCTGCCCAGTCCCCAACAACCGAATGTTCCGGTTTTCAGGAGCAACTTCCGCTTTTGGACTTTAACAGGACGACACTCCATCCTAACTCCTCCTTTAAATTGACTGGATTGGTCTTGTCAAGACCCAAGTCGTGTGTCTGGAGTATCTTACCAGAAGTGTTTGCATGGGTGGTGTGGGTCAATGTTTGAATAAGTGAAGGGGGAGGAGGAGGTTAGTGTGTCTAGTCTTGACAATAAATGAAAAGTGTGTGTGTGTGTCTATGTGTGTGTGTGTGTGTGTGTGTGTAGGAGGAGCGGCTCGGGAGGGGAGGGACGTCGAGGGAGCAGTTGGAAAAGTCCCAGGAGACACGGTCCAGTTTCACATAGGCCAAGCTGGTGACCTAGTTTACGGACACGCTGGCGTCATACGTGCCTCTTCATCCTTTTTCAAGGTAGGAAGCTACTCCAGGCCAGACAATACAGTGGTCCACCTCTTCAAATGAGAGAACAAGAGAGAGGGAAAGAGCGAGAGAGAGAGAGAGGGAAAGAGCGAGAGAGGGAAAGAGCGAGAGAGGGAGAGGGAAAGAGCGAGAGAGGGAAAGAGCGAGAGAGGGAGAGGGAAAGAGCGAGAGAGGGAGAGGGAAAGAGCGAGAGAGAGGGAAAGAGAGAGAGAGGGAAAGAGCGAGAGAGAGAGAGAGCGAGAGAGAGAGAGAGCGAGAGAGAGAGAGACGTACACACAGAGGGCTGAATGGGTGCAGGTCGGGAAAGAGTATACCGTATCCATTGATGGGGCTGGCTGTTGTTATTCTCTGCAGAGATGTTGCGTGTCTCCCCATCTTGTACAGCTTCGGCTGGCTGCTCTAGAAGAATACCTGAATTCTCGTCATTCTTATCTAAATCTGTGCACAACAAAGGCTTGCACGGCATGTCCGGACCCAGGTCAGTTCACATAGAAGATATGAGACCCATGCGGTGCCATTTTCACAGTGTTCTCTTGGTCTGAGACTGTATAGTATGGATTGATGCTTCTACGTCATAGTATAAAGGTAATTATAAACTGTGTGGTTTGAGCCCTGAATGCGGATTGGCTGACAGCTGTGGTATATGTATACCACGGGTATGATAAAACATTTATTTTTACTGCTCTAATCATGTTGGTAACCAGTTTATAATAGCAATAAGGCACCGCAGGGTTTGTGGTATACGGCCAATATACCACGGCTAAGGGCTGTATCCAGGCACTCTGCGTTGCGTTGTGCATAAGAACATCACTTAGCCGTGGTATATTGGCCATATACCACACCGCCTCGTGCCTTGTTGCTTAAAACAACCACAGAGGTTGTATAAAGCTTTGTCTGGCCATGCATTAAACAAGCTAACCAAGCAGTAGTCAGCTAAGTGGTTAAGTGTCTTCTGCATCATAATGTAAGAGTCTTACATTGGGCCTACCATTCGCAGCACTGTGTGTATGTAGGATCTGAGAAAGGCCTATCCCAGTCAAAACTATTATTAGTGAAGCAGACATCATACTGATGCTGTGGTAACCAATGTTCCCTCTAAGCTCCCCTCAGACTGCCATGCAGAAGAAATATCAGTGCGTGCAGAGAAGTTTAAGATTGAACTTCACTCAACTTTCTAGAGTTTGCGCTCAGCAGAACTGAAATTTGCTCAGTGATTAAAAACATTTGAGGGAGAATTCCCTACAACCAAAGCTTACCTTAACTTCCATTCTAAACAGCCCCTCAAAAACCAAGGGATAAGCAATTGTTACTGATCAGGCAACAGCATACCACTGCGCTGTCAACATAATAAACCAACACAGTTTCACCTAAATCATTAGGCCTAAAAAGCAACAATGCAAGGTATTGTACATAGGGGCAGCAGGTAGCCTAGCGGTTTGAGCGTTTGGCCAGTAACCAAAAGGCCACTGGTTCGAATACCTGAGTCGACAAGGTGAAGAATCTGCCGATGTGCCCTTGGCCAAAGCACTTAACCCTAATGTGCTCCAGGGGCGCCGTACTACTGCGGCTAACTCTATCAAACAACACATTTCACTGCACCTTTCTGGTGTACGTGACAATAAAATAGATATAGGATCCACTAGTAAGGCAACGGTTCTTTAAAGTCAAAGGTGAATTGATACAGCTCAATTGCAATCGTGAGAGAGGATTAGCCGTTCAAATTCAATTTACAAGGTGTCAACACTGGCAGAATTGCCAGAACTACCCACGCAATCCCAGTCCATCCAATCAGAGAAGTTGCATAACTTGCACTGCATGAACTCAGCCTCAATTATTGTTTTCAAGGAATACAGCAGTAGCCGACATGCGCTTTATCTCCAGTTCTCACAATTTTCCTATTCCCAGATGTTTTGATCAGAGCGAGAGGGTGTACAACAGACTTCCGATACTTAGCTTGGCAATATTATTGCCTTTATTTAACAAGGTTTGTTATTGAGAACACATTAATCTCTTTCAAAACAATGACCTGAGGGCCAGACAATAAAGGTGCAGGTTCAGCAAATAATAGCCTGTTACTTGGGTTGACTCATTCTAACATATTGCTCACTAGTCTTCGTGTTGTGCCATTGGTGAAAGTTGTGTAAACCCTAACCAATGTGCTCCGGTGAAGCATACAATGGCAACACAAAGCCTGCTGTAAATAGCATGACTGAACTAAGAAAAATACCAGAATCAAGACTAATTTAGTCCATTTAGGTCAAGGAAAATTTACATTTTTAAAAAGCAACAGGAAGTGAGACTTCATAGACTCTTATACAGCAACATCTTGGCCTAAAATGTTTGATACTTCGTTGTTCATTGCTGAGGTAAATGGTTGCAGACACAACCAAGAGTTAAACAATCTTACCAGAATTTTTTTTTTTTTTTACATCCTGGGTCATTGAGAGATGCCATTTTAGGTCCCCCATTAGATGCGGTGGGTATGCAGAGTATAATAAACCCCCTATCAGTTTCACGCAATCCCAAACCTATAAGGGCGAACTATTGTAGACAAGGTCAAGCGAGTAGTGGAGGTGCCCTCATTTCCACATTCTGTAGATTAGTATGGGGGTTAGACAGAAGGGGAGGGTCATGAGGCAGAGGAGGAGGGGTAAGGAGGAGGCATGTCCTGTCTGTGTTGATAAATTAATGCAGGTGTGTGAGCGAGGCAGCCTGCCGTGCCAGTTGTGAGTCCTTGAATATTAACAATCTCTCTAACATACACCTGTACAGATGTCACTGAGGGGTCGGCAGTAGAATGCAATTTGTGCAATTTCAAAATTGGGTAGTGCATCATCAGTTTTCCTCTTGTCATTTTAGTCTTTGCATACCTTAGAGAGCTATGTATAACTTGTCAGAAATGTACAGATCAATTAGCCCATGTCAGCTAGGTTTTTTAGCCCATAGATTTTGTTGTAATGTTTGAGTTATATCACATGAATACACACTACACATGGCAGAATGTGTAGAATTGCAGGAAATAAGCTTTAAACCTGCAAAATGTTCTCCCCGCCAACAAGAGGGGTGTGAACAGTTTGTGTCATGAACAGTGCGTGTGTCCATAGAAAGACACTGCTCTAATCAGGGACTGGTTTAGAATTGAGACACCAGGTGGGCGCATTTGATTATCAGGTAGAACAAAAAAACAGCAGTACTCCGGACCTCGTAAGGTAAGAGTTGAATACCCCTGCTATAAAGTCTACGTTCCAATATCCACAATTGCATGGCACTTAGAATACAATACATACCCAACACTGTGCAATTACCTCATTCTAAGTCGTATGTTTAGCTAGTATGAAACTAGTATAAAACTTCTGAGTCTGAAACCATGAATATTGGTGAACATCCCTCTGCAAAACGAGTCAATATTTCTGCTTCCTTTAAACAGAGAGGGTAGGAAGACAAAAATGAAGGGAAACAACTGTGCTGTGTGACTGAGCTTCAGGTAGTGATGAACTAATGGGGAGGCCAAGCGTCTCAGTCTCTATGGTAATAAATGGCCACACAGACACACTATTTATAACCGCTAAGCTCCCTTCAGTGGAAGCTCTGTACAGTAAGCTTCCTAGTCCTCTCAATGTTAGGTTGCCTATGGCTCACGGTGAGAGAGAGAGAGAGAGAGAGAGAGAGAGAGAGAGAGAGAGAGAGAGAGAGAGAGAGAGAGAGAGGGAGTCAGAAAGTACTACCTTCAATCCCTTTAGTTCGCTTACTACAACTCAAGCCCAATAAAGACACCAAAAGTCATCCCAGGTAAATAAATACAAAGTTGGGTAAAACGTATGCACTCACTACTGTAAGTCGCTCTGGATAAGATTCTACAACAGAGACATGCACACAAAACTAAACATCTCAAGCCGACAGCTACAGAAAACCTATAGAACACCATTGAATTCCCTGTCAATAGCCACACAGTAGGTTAGAACAGCAGCCTTCGCAGCCCATGATAACTAGGCAGCAGCCTGCATCTACAGGGGTAAGAAAGCAAAGCGAGATAGAAGTCTGACTCTAGGTGGTAAAAAAAAATCCTCCAGGTGAGTCTTCCCCAGGCACTTACCCCTCCGTCGTGACTGCGAGCCTTCCCCTTGCTCCATGCTGGAGTGGAGAGGGGCCGAATGGGGGATACGTCCCTGTAGTGCTGCTGCTGTTATGGGGGCCCCGGGCAGGTGACGGAGGAGAGGCCGGGAGCTGTGTGGCTATGGTAGAGAGACTACGTCGCCGAGGACTTTGTGAGTGAGGACCAGCTCAGTGTGTGTGTGTGTGACACTGGCCGACGGAGATGGCAGCAGCCACACATCTCAACCCCCCCCGCGCTCCTGATCATCACGGCCTCTCTCTCTCGCTCACACACACACTCAGAGGGGAGGAGCAATGAAAGAGGGCTGGAGGAAGGCAGGGAGAGGGAGAAAGTGAGAGTAGGAGAGAGGATGAGTGAGAGAGAGACAAGTAGGAGGGAGAGATGTGCAGATGCTCCTCTACCCGTGAACAGCTAGCGCTCCATTATATTCCAAGCCTCTGGACAGAGTGAATGTGGCTCTACTACAGAGGAGATTTACATTACCACACACATACTGCAGGTAGACAGTACATACACTCGCATCCTAACACAAATCGCCTACATGGCAACACACATTCGTTCCTAAATGCTCACAAGGGACATTATCAATGATCTGCCTGCCTCGAAACAAAACTGAGACCATTGCAGGACTAAACAAGTCAGATTAAATCACAAAACAACAAAAGCTACAGTACAATCAATGACTGAATATGTTGCATCAAGCAAGGTTTACAAAGCAAGAATCATGTGAGTTAACAGAGTGGAGAATTGGGTTTGAGAACACTTTATTATGAGTTTAACTGCTGCAGTTGGATGTGAAGTTGGATCTTTGGAGTATAGTAGGCGATGAAGTCTAGTGCATGGTTCCCGTGCCAGCTAAAGCTGAACAATGCAACTTCTACTAGGGTTTGACATATGACAACTTTGCTCCTGGACTGTACGTTAGTCACATGGCACTAATCCCAACCTTAGACCACTATGGTCAAAACAACCACACAGTAAAACTCTCTAAGTGCCATGTCCTAGAAAGAGTTTAACCAATCTGGTTTGAGATTTAGAATTAAAACGGATGCTACTATGCCAACATGGTGGACTGGCTTGCCAAGCATTGTACCTGTATCCAGGAAGAGAGAGAGAACTGTAGTGCCCAAGTCCACTGCCCAAGTCCATGGCCTCTCTAAAACAATGTGAACTAGACAGTAAATCACTTAACCAGATTAGCCAAATCCTGTCCTTTTTATAAAACACACCAGTGATCTCTGTGCTCTGGTAGGGACAGCCAATGGCCTACGGTGGTCACTGGTCAGAGGCTAAACAGTAGTACTAGAACGACCTCGCTTTGCCATACAGTCACTGGGATTGGATTGTCTGCATCTTGATGTCCACTCTGAAATGGTCTTGGATGAACTAGCTACACTTCATCACTGAAGCAAAGCTGAGGAGAGTTTGATTGTCAACCTAAAGTCTAGGTTGTGCTGCATATTGTGCATATATAATGCAACCAGACGAATATCACACAAAGTCTTAAGTGAGGTGAAAGAGAGATACAGTGTGGTCACCAAAAGTAAAATTAAAAATAAGGATGCAATGGTGAGTAGAGGGAGGGAGCTTGGCTTACTGAGGCTCTGTCAGGTCTGTTGTACTCTGTGAAGCTGTAAGCTTTTAAGACCATCAGGTAAATCACTGTTGTCCATTACGTAACAGGGTGGTGCACGGAGAGTGAGTGAGTGAGAGAATGAGAGTGAGGGAGTGAGTGAAAGAATGAGAGTGAGTGAGTGAGTGAGTGAGTGAGTGAGTGAGTGAAAGAATGAGAGTGAGTGAGTGAGTGAGTGAGTGAAAGAATGAGAGTGAGTGAGTGAGTGAAATAATGAGAGTGAGTGAGTGAGTGAAATAATGAGAGTGAGTGAGTGAGTGAGTGAGTGAGTGAGTGAGTGAGTGAGTGAGTGAGTGAGTGAGTGAGTGAGTGAGTGAGTGAGTGAGTGAGTGAGTGAGTGAGTGAGTGAGTGAGTGAGGAGGGACGGAAGGACAGAGGGAGGGGTGGGTCAGCTGGGGGCGATGATCTGGAGGCTTAAACCAGCTGACATCAATTACTGACACAGACATAAAGTAATGCAAGCACCATCTACTATAACGAGGGTACATAGACTGATACATCCACTGCCGCATATCATCCCAAAACTCTTGTTTGTAATGTTACATGGTGCTTCTCCTTGTAATGTTACATAGAGATGCAACTGAATGGATCCAATTGCTACAAGTCTTTCAGGGCAGTAGGTTTTCTCAGGGCCGTTTAATTAGTCTGCTTGTTTTCTTTCCTCGCTGTCAGGGAGAGACGTATCAGGCCAGCGTTATGTGAGCAGAGAGGAGCGGACCATTACTAAGGCCAAACAAACCAATGACCACTCTCCCCTTTGTCAGAGTGAGGGTTGATCCAAAGAGGAGGTATGAGGGTCTGTTGAAAGTATTCAGGCTAAATGAAAACAAACGTCTGTGATGCTTTCGTTCAACTCATGGATGGAACACAACGTTGCTATGGTTTCCTCTAAGAGAAGTGCTCACGTACTGGCTTGGCATTGATTCACTTATTTTGTGGCCTCTTGTGAAATAAAATGCTACCATGATAGCTATGATATAATTTATTAATATGAATTGTATGAAATTGGATACATTTTCTCAATTTGTTTAGTTAAAAGGTCACCGTTTTATTAATACCACAAGAGATGTTATCTTTCGTTCACACACATTCACAGGAATAAAATATTGCATCAATAAAAACGGTTAAATTCTCAAATTCTTCAACAAACAATAGGCCTAAATATTTTCAGTCATGGCTGAGTTGGGAAAAAATAAGAGCGCAATGAATGCCTGCAACCTTAACTGACCTTTAATAAGCAATGACTGAGATGCTGAAATAAAAGTCAAGCGGTTGTGAAATTTGCCATTGCGTTTGTGGGAAAATATTTAGTTCCTTAAATCCCCGGCGAAGTCACACCAATCACATGATAAAATCATATTTTTTTTTCAATACTTTATTTAAAGATTCTGAGAGTGGGAAGGAACATGTTTACACCACTCATTCTCAATAGATTCTAAAACACAGAAATGACAATGTTGAATAAGGAATAACGTTGGCTCTATTCACGGAATTTCTACCTGCAACGTTCGAGAATGTTTTGCAACTGAACGGGGCTCTGGTGCACGCAACCACACGCACGCACACGCACACACGCACACACTTCTTAACAAGAGAATGTCCTTTGTGTGATCTTGATGAAAAGCATGATTACACCAAAACAATAGGCTACTTTTTGGCCAAGGTTGCCCTCTCAATAAACACCAATCCAATGCAATGCACACTTCCTAACGGCATTTGCCAAAGCAATGAACAGGGATTTGATCGGCTCAAGTAGGAACCAGGTGTTTTCCAGTTTCCCTTTCTAAATTCCAGAACCCATGGTTGTCACAGCAGCCAAACCATAAACGCAAGAAAACAAGCTCCGGGCTGACCACTTTAATAACTGACGCAATGGACGGAGTGAATCAGCAAATTTACCAGGACTCAGGAGAACTAATGGATGTTCCTCTCTAATAGATGTGAACTTGGTCAACTAAGACAATAAATAAGACTAATACAGTTTCCACTTCATGTGGTTGCATTATCCACAGTCAGTGGATCTCATTAGTGGTACCACCTAATAATGCACCACAACAGAAGAATGTCAATAGTGTCAATCGAAGACCACTTAGTGGTGGGAGAGTAAGAATGGTGTGTGGGATCTGTACTGTCCACATTAAAACGCAGTTAAAGCCATCCAGAGGCCCTGAGTGGAGTCAATGTCAGAGGAGAAATAAAACAGCCCCAGAAATGACTAAAGCCACACCTAGAAACCTAAACAGAAGAGCGCAGAGGGAGGACAGAGAAAGCAGAAGAGTGGTGGTGTGTGTCAAGTCCCGAATCTGATGAAGAGGCATGTGGAACTCACGTGCGCCCTGCAGCTGGGCTGGCCTCCAGAGAGAGGGAGCGAAAGAGAGAGAGAAAGAGAGGGGAGAGAGAAAGAGGGCAGAGCGAGAGAGAAAGAGAGGGCAGAGCGAGAGAGAAAGAGAGGGCAGAGCGAGAGAGAGAGAGAGAAATAGAAAAAGAGAAATAGAAAAATAAAAATAAAGACAAAGTCAGAGAGCGATAGAGAGATGACAAAAAGCTATGCACCAACTCCGTGCTCTCTCCCACCTTCAGCCCCAGGTAGGAGTCTAAAAAACACTGCCCGGAAGGACCTAGTACAGTACAGAACACACATCAATCTGCTCTCGGGACAGTCTGAAACTAGAGAAGTGAGAGAGTCCAAACACAGAGTGATTTTCACTTTCACCATTGGAGGATGAAGTGCATTTGATTGTTTTTGAAGTAAGTTACATGGCCGTTTTGTAATTTAACCCTCTTTCATAAGGCCTATAATTCTGTCATCATAATAATGACATAACATACGGTTGCTCTGAGCTGACCTGTGCTGTCATTAACTGTTTATGACATCTGCTAGCCTATGGAGGCCCTTATAACAGAGGGTTCAAGCATTATCAAATTTGGAGATATGCTCTGTCAATCAAATGTAGGCTATTGTTGAATATTTTCTACTCAGGGCAGGTTGCTGTTGAGCCATTTCCTGAGGGAATAGCATGGAAACCAACTTGTGTTAAGTGGTAGTCTGCCAATGTGAGCGAGGAAACATGCAGGAGGCTTATCAGTGGTGCCACATTGCGGGTCAAGAGCCCAGGAGAGGGGCTTTGTGGGGCGGGTTCATAGGGGCTTAAAAACAGAACATGTGATTGGAGGAGGCCACCATTGCTCTCACGTCCCAGACTCTCAACCAATCCGTTCAACCGCTTTTTACCAACAAACCACAGTGATACAGAGCCTATCAATCAAATCAGTGTGAAAGCATGGGCAGGTGAAGATGAGAAACCACGTTGGCCCAAGGGTTTAACAACGGTACCCTCCTTTGTGAATCTGGCTGGGGTTGTGTAACCTGTCGCTGTGTGTTTGTGTGTGGGTATGCGGGTGTGCATGCGGGTGCTTATGTGTGTGTCTGGGAAACCCCTCCGAAGTACGCCAGAGTGCTGATGACATGAAGGGATGTGGTGGGGGCTACGGATCAAGGCCGGTTGAAGGGGGAAAGGCTTGAGGGTGGGCGCCCATTATTCAGAGAACAGAGAAACCAAAGAGAGACTCTACATTCATAACAGCATACACAACCAGATTCCTGTGCAGTACACACGTTTCCCCTGAGGCAAACAAGTGTAGAAGGACATGCTCTTTATCCTCCCTCCCTCCCTCCCTCCCTCCATCTGTAAACAATCACAATGAACACAGATGACACAATTCTCAGTCGATGGAAGGCACTCGGAGGAACACCTCGTATGGGTGTGTGTGTGTATAGAAAACACACCAACCACTTGCTCTAAAACTCCCAATGGGCGTGGGATGACTTGTGAGACCGTTGTCCGACTCCCACACTATGTCTGGAGATAGGCTGTACTGAGATCAGATCAATGGCACCTGCCACAGAGTATACCTAGGGGTCACCATCAGAAGAAGCTGACCTCAGTACACAGTACATGAGGCAGAAGTGACTGTAGTTTCTATGTCTATGTTGTGGTTACTTCACTCTGAGTTGTTGCGATAGGCTGGGAAGTCAACTGATTTTTCAGAAGAGACCATGTAAAATGGTCATGTTAGGTAACTGCCACAATAAAGGAAACACTTGAGTAAATGAAGGATACAAAACATATTGAAAGCAGGTGCTTCCACACAGAGGTGTGGTTACGGAGTTAATAAATCAATTAACATCCCATCATGCTTAGGATCATGTATAAAAATACTGGGCAGGCCATTATTTTGGCTATCATGGCCATGCCCCCATAGGATGACAATGCCCCCATCCACAGGACACGAGTAGTCACTGAATACTTTGATGAGCATGAAAACGATGTAAACCATATGCCATGGTCGACTCAATCACCAGATCTCAACCAAATTGAACACTTATGGGAGATTCTGAAGCGGCGCCTGAGACAGCGTTTTCCACCATCAACAAATCACCAAACTATACAATTTGTTGTGGAAAAATGGTGTTGCATCCCACCAATAGAGCTCCAGACACTTGTAGAATCTATGCCATTGAAACTGTTCTGGCTTGTGGTGGCCCAAAGCCTTATTAAGACACTTTGTTAGGGCTTCCTTTTTTTGGCAGTTACCTGTACAAGATAACTACTGTAAGATGTTCAGGGTTACAACTACAAAACCATAATCCATTGATGTAGCTAAGTCTAATTATTCAACCAGAACTGGATTAGTAGTGTAAAAAGATAAGTTAGGCCATGGAATCTCAGGAATGATGAAGGCTACATTAAATAAAATCCTGGATTTTTTTTTACATGTAACCTTTATTTAACTAGGCAAGTCAGTTAAGAACACATTTTTATTTACAATGACGGCCTACCTAAAGAGACAGCCATAGTAGTACGGCGCCCCTGGAGCAAATTAGGGTTAAGTGCCTTGCTCAAGGACACATTGACAGGTTTTCACCTTGGGGATTCGATCGAGCAACCTTTCGGTTACTGGCCCAACACTCTGTCCACTAGGCTACCTGCTTATCAACCGGTAACGCTCACTGCACAACTACATAGCATGAGTACTGCTAGGGTTAATAACACCACTGCAACAGACAGTCTGGCGAGGTAGTCTGGCTGTAAAAAATACCAGGCCTGGGAAAAACAGGAAGCACATGCCTGCAGAGATACAGAGACTGAACACTGTGCCTACTGTTTGTCTGGTACAGAATGTTTCACCTGCTCTGTTCTGTACAGTGACTGTGTCCATACTTGTAAGTTGTAGCCAATCCATGTCATGATAAATCAGCTAGTTGCAACTTAATGTTACATTCATCCAACTGCATTGTTTTTCACATCCACTGAGCAAACGTGCCATCAGCACAGATTCTTTTGGTCAATGTAAATTCCAAATTGGATGAACATGAATAAAGGCACTGCTTCTCATTTGGGGAGAACTAAATTTAGCTCAGCTCAAACGTCCGTTTTAAGTTGTGTACCAAACCACAGGGCACGGAAGGACAGTTTTGTCTAAATCAGTTTTCAAAAGGTCAATAACCATTTATTAGTTTCAAAAGATGCCTGTTTATAGAAAAGGCTAAGTCTTTTCCAACCCAAGGCCGATGGAACTAGCCCAGCTGTTTAGTTTGGCTGGCTAGTGCAATATACTAAAAGCACGATGGCTTTAGCTTCGTAAACCATTGAGTGCAATGCATAAGTGCATGCTACATCTGAGATGGTTTACTACTACCCTGTTATTCAATGTTTCTTTTCCTTCTTGTTTTGTTGAGCTCAGGAATAATTTGACACAGATGTCAGACTTTGTGTTCCCTTCCAGTTTAAATATTCCTAAAGACAGAGGGAGAGGCAGAGAGAGACCGACAGACAGAGAGAGGCAGGCAGACAGAGACAATAGGTGTTGCTTGCCTTCCTGAAATATCTGGTGGGGCTGTGAGCACAAAGTATTGGGGTAAGGACACTAGACTCACAAACAACTGGTAGAGGTCATGATTGTCTCAAATTTCCCCATGTTTTTCATCTTGATCTAACCAATGTCAAGTAGTGTTATTAAGGGCAGTGATAGTGTTATATACAGTGGGGAGAACAAGTATTTGATACACTGCCGATTTTGCAGGTTTTCCTACTTACAAAGCATGTAGAGGTCTGTAATTTTTATCATAGGTACACTTCAACTGTGAGAGACGGAATCTAAAACAAAAATCCAGAAAATCACATTGTATGATTTTTAAATAATTAATTTGCATTTTATTGCATGACATAAGTATTTGATCACCTACCAACCAGTAAGAATTCCGGCTCTCACAGACCTGTTAGTTTTTCTTTAAGAAGCCCTCCTGTTCTCCACTCATTACCTGTATTAACGGCACCTATTTGAACTCTTTACCTGTATAAAAGACACCTGTCCACACACTCAGACTCCAACCTCTCCACAATGGCCAAGACCAGAGAGCTGTGTAAGGACATCAGGGATAAAATTGTAGACCTGCACAAGGCTGGGATGGGCTACAGGACAATAGGCAAGCAGCTTGGTGAGAAGGCAACAACTGTTGGCGCAATTATTATAAAATGGAAGAAGTTCAAGATGACGGTCAATCTCCCTTGGTCTAGGGCACCATGCAAGATCTCACCTCGTGGGGCATCAATGATCATGAGGAAGGTGAGGGATCAGCCCAGAACTACACGGCAGGACCTGGTCAATGACCTGAAGAGAGCTGGGATCACAGTCTCAAAGAAAACCATTAGTAACACACTATGCCGTCATGGATTAAAATCCTGCAGCGCACGCAAGGTCCCCCTGCTCAAGCCAGCGCATGTCCAGGCCCGTCTGAAGTTTGCCAATGACCATCTGGATGATCCAGAGGAGGAATGGGAGAAGGTCATGTGGTCTGATGTGACAAAAATAGAGCTTTTTGGTCTAAACTCCACTCGCCGTGTTTAGAGGAAGAAGAAGGATGAGAACAACCCCAAGAACACCATCCCAACCGTGAAGCATGGAGGTGGAAACATCATTCTTTGGGGATGCTTTTCTGCAAAGGGGACAGGACGACTGCACCGTATTCAGGGGAGGATGGATGGGGCCATGTATTGCGAGATCTTGGCCAACAACCTCCTTCCCTCAGTAAGAGCATTGAAGATGGGTCGTGGCTGGGTCTTCCAGCATGACAACGACCCGAAACACACAGCCAGGGCAACTAAGGAGTGGCTGTAAGAAGCATCTCAAGGTCCTGGAGTGGCCTAGCCAGTCTCCAGACCTGAACCCAATAGAAAATCTTTGGAGGGAGCTGAAAATCCGTATTGCCCAGCGACAGCCTGGAAACCTGAAGGATCTGTATGGAGGAGTGGGCCAAAATCCCTGCTGCAGTGTGTGCAAACCTGGTATAGAACTACAGGAAACGTATGATCTCTGTAATTGCACCAAATATTAATTGTACCAAATATTAAGTTCTGCTTTTCTGATGTATCAAATACTTATGTCATGCAATAAAATGCAAATTAATTACTTAAAAATCATACAATGTGATTTTCTGGATTTTTGTTTTAGATTCCGTCTCTCACAGTTGAAGTGTACCTATGATAAAAATTACAGACCTCTACATGCTTTGTAAGTAGGAAAACCTGCAAAATCGGCAGTGTATCAAATACTTGTTCTCCCCACTGTAGGTACTACAAATTACATCTCACTGAGGGGGTGGGATTTCAACTTCCCCACAGAGAACTAACTGGAAGCCAACAGCTAGACCAATCAATAACACTGACCGCTATCTGACTCTCGCTTTCTCGCAGTCCGGGAGTCAAAAACGTCAATGCATGGGTTTCAAACCCGCTCCCAACCCTCTGCGCCACACAGACCCCTGCCAGACAGCTTATATAACCCGTCATAATGGACGCCACTCTTCTTCCCAGTCTGTAGCATCTCACACAGTGGGAGGCTGTAATTGTGCGTTGCGATGGAAATTAGGAAGAGGATCCTGATTGGCCCTCTCCTTGTGAAATAGTAGAAAAACTAAAACAGTAACAACAGTTTGGCACAACAATGGGGGCTGGCTGTTTGCAGTTCGTTAGCACAGGCTGGGAAGTTGTACTTAATGACCTTCCCTCATAAGGGCTTGTAATTAAGAGTTGGCTCTGGTGTTGAACATGGGAGAGATGATGCAGTGTAACAGCATAATTTAGCAGACACTTTTATCCAAGCGACATAGTTATGCATGCATACATTTTACGTATGGCTGGTCCCGGGAATCGAACCCACACTATCCTGGCGTTGCAAGAGCTATGCTCTACCAACTGCTGTATTACTAATGGGACAGAAAGACACTCTAAATGACAAATCTTCTCATTTAGAGAAGATTTGTCATTATGCCTCTGGATGCTAAGGTTAATTATTTCTGCCAATGTGACTGAGGTTCAGAAAGATGTGACCCCGCCTACTGTCTCCCATCTTCTTAATTACCAAAACCTACATAAACACAGCCATAATGACACTAAACAAAAACCCAGCTTAGCCCAAATGTATAGCCAAAGCAATTATATCCCTAAAATGACCTGGCAACTTCTTTGTTAGGGTCAAGAAAGTGACGTGCTTGAACCTTTCCATTATCAACCATCTCCTTCTAACATACGTGATCCGATACCTGATCTGATAACACAACCATGTTCATCTAATATACTGTATACACCTGATACAACAAAACACAGCCAAAGCACAACTACAGAGTCATGCTCAGCTGCAACTTAGCAACATCTACTCTAACCCATAAGTCATGTGCTCTCTCCCTTGCAGGGTGGAGCGAGTGAGTTGTGTGGAGAGCGAAAGCCCCCAAATTCCTTCTCTCACCTGGGAAGGGGGCATCCTCGTCTTCCTCTCTGAAAACATTGTTGTCGTCTACATCATTGTCCTGCTGGGACTTCCTGCCATCCTTCACAGGAACCACTGTGAAGTTTGTAGGCATTTTCACACCATGTGCCTTTCAGCGTTTTGCCTGTTCCTCTTATCTCTTCTCTTCTCTCCTTGTTGGTTCTGTTTCTCGTCTTCTCTGTCCAGTTGTTTGCTTTGTTTTTGTTCTCGGTATCTCCCTCCCTCTCTCTCACTCTCTGTCCCTCTGGGCTCGTGCTCTGCCGTTGGCTCGAAGTTCTCAGATTTTGCCCCTATCACTTGGATACCGGGTGCCCAATGTGACCAGCCCTCCCTCTCCAAATACGGAAGTGCTGAACTGCCCCGCCCTGTAGAGGAAGGCTCAGGCTTGACATACACCGTAATGTCTCGATCTGCCCTGGGTCAGCTGTATTTTACACACTCACTCCACAACACAGTGCTGTCTGTGTGAGAGCACAGAAAAGGAAGCAGACAGCATTGATAACAGAGTTACACTGAAGGGGGTGGGGTGACATACTTCCTCTCCTTGGTCAACTGAACCCCACACACTCACAGCGAGAGCTGGGCTGTGTCACAGACACAATGCACAAACGCACATATGCAGGAGGGGGGTTTGGAATAAGAGCCTATGTGGAGTTATCAGTCCCAGTGAGAGGGGTAGCCGCTGGAAAAACTGTGATCGTCCTGCTTATCTCTCCAGTGTGATTCAGAAGGGTTAGCAATGCCACCCAGACAGCCCCTTCAGGCAGCGATGGACGGACACCCTCTCCCCCATGGCGCCTGGCTTGGAGAGGTTTTGATAGTGTGACCGTGTGACCCCACTGTCTACAGCGTTCCTGTGTGTGAAGCCATGGGAACTCTCACTTCACATAAATGACAACTGAACAGTATTGTGTTACTGTTAAATCATTTTAGTATTTTAACTGACCTTCCCTCTGCGGCCCCAGGCCAGTAGAAATCCCCAAAGGAGGCCGATAGAGAGTTCTGGCTACAAGGACACATCTGGCCTATTCTCGCACAGCCAAGTCAAACACAACCACAACCCCTCCTCAGAATGACATCACCAATATTCAGAAGGATCAATCAGAGGGGAGGGGTGCCGCCTCCGGATGTCAAGAGAGTAAATGTTACAAGAGCAGCACTCGCATATGAAGCAGCAGTCCTTGTTCGTTTCATAAAAACAAAGGGTACTGTAGTCACGTACACAATGACTGCTCAGGGTCAGTGTGTTTCTTCAGTTCAAACGGTGCTCTGTTGCATTTGACTAGCAAACAGTGCCAAGAAAGTGAATCTGTCCATGGTGTTACTTGTTTGTCAGTTAGAAAACTGAGTATATGCAGGTAATGCAGTTTTTCTGTCTTTAGTCCTAGCATGTAGAATATCCTGAAATGTCCTGTCGACTGAACATTGATCTGTTCAGCTTATGCATTCTTCACACGCGTGAGTTGTCCGGCGTGTCCGATACATGTTCTGGGAATCAGTGATTGCAAATTGGCAGTGAGGTAGGCTGTCAGGGGAGGCCAGGAACAGATAACATTCCTGTCACTCACGCAGTAAAAGGACAATATGCCTTTAGCGACCCAGGTTAACACATCTGGGAGGTAGCCAAGAGGATGGAGATGTGCAGGAAGCTAACCCAATGCTTTGCAGTGTTTCTTTTGTCCACATCTCACCCTCTCACAAGTGTTTTCCATCAGTACAGAAAGGTCACATGAATGTTCATCAATATCAGTGTCTGGTAATGCTGAGAAAGCTAATCCTGTTTTCAAGGAATCCTGTGCTATTGAGGACTCAATGTCCACTGAGAGGATTGACAGTAGCATGCAGACTCCCCAAGGCTGTCTTAGTGTAAACGCTCCAGAGATCCAAAGTGCCACACTCTGCCACAGCCTGAGGGGCAGAGAGGGAGATCATATCTGATCCATCTTAGAGTGAGACGAGAGGAATGTCTAATCATGAAGGATTTGATTTATGTACGGAGAGAATTACTCTTCGCATTCTGAAGTCAGGCAATCAGGGTGGATATTGGAAAATACCTGGGAAACAAACAAACAATCTACAATACAGTGGGAAACAATTCAACAGGGCTCTATGTGGCCAAAAGGTCACCAAAGGGTTAAACAGTGAGGTCTCACAGATCAATGTGTTGAGGTCCCACAGCATGCCGTCCAATGTAGGTCAGCAAGTAACTCCAAGGCCTGTTCCCTAAGGTATTATATTCCTTGTGTATTACCAATAATCTATACAGCACCTGTGTCTCCTTTAAATAGGCAGGGAAGCATAAGAAGCTATCAGCTATCTTATTTTGAATTATTATGACATTTATTTGAATTGCTCCTGCTCTCTGGTAACAATTCTATAGATTTTATTGACGTCAATGCGGTCAGTCGCAGGAGGCTGCTGAGGGGAGAATGGCTCACAATAATGGCCGGAACAGAGTGAATGGAATGGCATCAAACATCTGGAACCCATGTGTTTGATTTATTTGATGCCATTCCACTCATAGCGCTCCAGTCATTACCATGAGCCACCAACCTCCTACGGTCAAAGCGATGATTAAGTAGGTGGTATACAGGCTATATAAACAGCATACCAAATATGTACTGAAGCTGGAAGGCAATGCATGGAATGGAAGGGTGTAAGCGAGGGACTTCAAGATAAGCTTACTACCATTCAGATTAAGAACTAAGAATACCATCTATTGCCCATTCCTGGCACAGCAGATTGTATCGCATTGCTTGCCCCGTCCGGAATAGGGAATATCGAGTGATGAGGAAACAACAGAAACACTGAGAGATAGGGTTTCTAATGGTTTCTAGCGGATCCACATCAAATGTACAGCCCAAGGACAGTGGGCCATGTCTATAAACTCCGCTTTCTCAAAGTTTATTTACACTTCCTTCCTAACCATTGAGAAGATTACAGGTCAAGTCAATTACCCTTTTAATATTGGGGAAGAGATCTCTGCGCTGAGATCTGAAATCCAGACAGACAGTACAGGGGACGTGTTGTGACAGCAAATAAGCCCACGGTTATAATCTGCTAAAGTGTGTCTGACAGCAGCTCCATAATAACATAACAAAGCTGACTCATATCGTACAGACAGAGATGGATCTTCCATGTAACGTTATGATGGAGCCTCCCCTTTCCTCAAGGGTAAACAGGATAAGAGCAGGATTTGGGATGAATGGTGGCACACTGCTGCCACTCTCTGGCCATGAGAAGAAATACACCACCAGTATCAGCAACCATCAATCCTGTGTTCCAATGGCACGTTGTGTTAGCTAATCCAAGTTTATAATTTTAAAAAGACTAATTGATCATTAGAAAACCCTTTTGCAATTATGTTAGCACAGCTGAACTGTTGTGCTGATTAAAGAAGCAATAAAACTGGCCTTCTTTAGACTAGTTGAGTATCTGGAGCATCAGCATTTGTGGGTTCGAGTACAGGCTCAAAATGGCCAGAAACAAAGTACTTTCTTCTGAAACTCATCAGTCGATTCATGTTCTGATAAATGTTCACAGAACAGCGCAAACTGTCTCTAACCAGAATAGAAAGAGGAGTGGGAGACCCCGGTGCACAACTGAGCAAGAGGACAAGTACATTAGAGTGTCTAGTTTGAGAAACAGACGCCTCAAATTCCTCTTCTAGGCAGAGTTGCAAAGAAAAAGCCATATCTTCCTCTGTCCAGTGTCTGTGTTCTATTTCCCATCTTAATATTTTATTTTTATTGGCCAGTCAGATATGGCTTTTTATTTGCAACTCTGCCTAGAAGCCCAGCACTGTTGACGTTGAGACTGGTGTTTTGCGGGATAATGGGCCCCTGTATGCCTATGTAGATATTCCATTAAAACTACAATAGTCATTTACAACATTAACAATATCTACACTGTATTTCTGATCAATTTTATG
Source organism: Thymallus thymallus (assembly GCA_023634145.1). Classification (NCBI taxonomy): domain Eukaryota; kingdom Metazoa; phylum Chordata; class Actinopteri; order Salmoniformes; family Salmonidae; genus Thymallus; species Thymallus thymallus. Next base: position 13,185,560 of record CM042417.1, on the reverse strand, counting down.
ATATTTTAATGGACAAAAAAATGCTTTTCTTTCAAAAACAAGGACATTTCTAAGTGACCCTAAACTTTTGAACGGTAGTGTAGATCCGCTCTATTCACGTCAAGGCGGAAAATAAGGAAATGCAACTAGGGTTGCACATTTTGGGGAATATTCAGAGGTGGATAGCTTCTTATGCTTCCCCTTCTTATTTCAGAGAACTTTAATTAAATGAGTTGACTCTTCACATGGGAGGACTTCACTGAACAGCAAAAGAAACAGAATATTGAATGATCCCCAATGATCCATCGCGTCTCCCAAAAACGTTTTCAACATATATCTGTAAAAGGATAGTATAGAAACTAAAGCTTGGGTTGTCTTCCTCTCAGGCTTCCATGTCTTCTCCCTGGACCTCCTCAATGTCCACCTCTTGAACATCAGTTTCAGGAGTTTCAAGCAGCTTACCACTCTCTCCCAAAATACATCATCCAGGAGGATCCTCTTGATGGGGCTGTCCATATCGGCAGACTGTGATATGGCCATTTCTTGGAGAGACACGTTCCCCTCCAGGAGACTGTCAAACATGATAACATCACCACCCCAACGGGTGTTGCTGGGGAGCTTCAATGTGAACTCATATTCTTCTCACTTCGCTTGGTGAGGTAGATTGCTTCTATAACTTGATGTCCCTACAAATACCTAACCATTTCCTTGGCTCTCTTGTAGAGTGTATCCATTGTTTTCAGTGCTATGATGTCCTTGAGGAGCAGATTTAATGCATGAGCAGCACAGCCAATGGGTGTGAGGTGAGGGTAAGACTCCTCCACTTTAGACCAAGCAGCCTTCATGTTCGCAGCATTGTCTATCACCAGTGCAAATACCTTCTGTGGTCCAAGGTCATTGATGACTGCCTTCAGCTCATCTGCAATGTAGAGACCGGTGTGTCTGTTGTCCCTTGTGTCTGTGGTCTTGTAGAATACTGGTTAAGGGGTTGAGATGATGTAGTTAATTATTCCTTGCCCACAAACATTCGACCACCCATCAGAGATGATTGCAATACAGTATGCTTTCTCTATGATTTGCTTGATCTTCACTTGAACTCTGTTGAACTCTGCATCCAGCAAATGAGTAGATAAAGCAAGTCCGGTTGGAGGGGTGTATGCTGGGCGAAGAACATTAAGAAATATCTTCCAATACACATTGCCTGTGAGCATCAGAGGTGAACCAGTTGCATACACAGCTCGAGCAAGACATTCATAAGGATTTATCTGACTACGTTCCTCCATTGAGTCAAAATAACTTCTGATTCCAGGAGGACCGTGAGCTGTTGCTATCGATATGGTGTCTAATTCAGAATTTTCTCGAATAGAAGTAGAGGGACTTTTGTCAGAGGTTGCTTGTTGTGAGCGCTGAGGGAACTTTATGCACTTGGCCAGATGATTCTGCAGCTTTGTTGCATTCTTCACATATGATTTGGCACAGTATTTGCAAATGTACACAGCTTTTCCTTCTACATTAGCTGCAGTGAAATGTCTCCACACATCAGATAGTGCCCGTGGCATTTTCCTGTAACGATTAGGAAAAAATGAGTAAAAAATACACAAATACAATTCCATGTATAGATAAATAGTTAAGCAGTTAAATTAAACAACTACTTTGTAAGATAAATGTTTTAAAATGAAACGTATGGAAACCGGTGAATTAACACTCCTCAGTTAGCAGGCTCAAGCGAGCTAAAACCCACATGGTAGCAAAAACTAACTAGCAGAAATGGTTAACAAGTTAGAAATTATTTAAACACACTTTGCTGTAGGTTACTGTTTACTAGTTAACAAAAAATCATGTATGTCATATACAATATATTCACCCCACCCAGTATTGTAATCAAAACTTACCAGAAATAATTTAGTCCTTGGCTCAGACAGTGTAGTAGTGTGCAAGATCTTGAGAATCAGCTGTACATGTGATGGAAGAGTGCACTGCACATGTGATGGAAGAATGCACTGTGCATGCAGAGGGTTGCAATTCCATTGAATTGGAGATAGCTTAACCAAAATATGCCACAAGACCTAGAATTGCCTTATGTGTATCCCACAAAAAAGGTTCACTGTTATAAGCTAACGTTTTTGATGAATTTAAGCAAAATTCCCCAAATTCCAGGGCTTAACATCCCATGGAAAATTTCCGGAAATTTACTGGAAAGTTTCCGACCCTTTGCAACCCTACATGCAACCCTACAATAACCCAATGGAAACAATCTATAGGCTATGGTACATTATGCAGCTATAAAAAACAAAAATAATGACAGAGGAAAAAACGGCAGTAGGCCTAACTGCCAGGCGGACCAGCCATAATTCAGAAGCATTCATATTTCATTTGAAAAACAAAATCCATGCTGGCATAAGAGTTTTATCCCATGTCAAGTTTTCCACTGTTTTAATGGCAAAAAAAAAAGCTTTGGTTCCGTTTGTTGGCAACATTTACATGACATTTTTACATGCTGAGAACAAGACTCATAAAATCAGCCCAAAGCTGAAAAAGGCTCAAGTCCAGACAATTAAATTGACACGAAATGAGACACCGGACCAATCAATCCAGTAAATTTTTGTTAGACTACCTCTTTTGCAGTTAGCCTACATATTAACGGAAGGTCTGTGTAACCTATAAACGTCCCAACTCTGACGTCACCCCGTTGAAGTTGACATTAAAAAACGTTAAGAGTTATGGTTAAAGTTAGGGTTTAAGGTTTAGGTTAGAGACGTCCCAAGGATTCCAGATAGCACTATCCAAACAATCAGCTGAAAGAGATGTGTGGCTTCACATTGATTTACCCTTGTGAAGATTACAGATAATCACATTGAAGCCTGACATTTGTCTCCACTGGGATGGCATTCAAATCAAACTGAAGTAGAGACAAAGCTACTGTGAGAAGACGTGTCACAGGCTGTGGAAAAACAGGTTTATTCCATTTCAAAACACTCAAGACCAGTCTCTCTCTCCATGGGCAGGGTCAACAGTATGTATAGGCTTAATTACAGGAAGCTCTGTGAAACAAGTGACTCACAACACAGTATGTGTCTAATGACAGCGACTATGTTGAGCCATCAGTCAGAGCTGAGTACTCCATCCAGATGACTGAGTCCTCATCAAACCCTTCGTAATCCCTGGCGTACCTGACATCTGGAGGATGAGGCCTATTTGTAGTCTCTCCCAATCCCAAATATGCAGTGTTCAATGGGAGAGCAGCAGGGTTGAAATTTAGGGTCAATTCCATTTAAAATCCATCTATTCCAGTGATTAATTGAAAGCCTTATTAAAGAAGCTCTATAAATGAAGTCTATGGATAAGTGCTATAAGTCTGCCATAACTGCTGTTCAAAGCACTTTTTCCACCACAGTAGATAGGGTTCAAGAGAGTTGTTAAGCGATTATCTTTGACAGGGTACATTTTGTAGTCACCTATTTTCTCACCCATCTCCAAACTCCAATGTCTAAGGACTAAGAAACAGCCCTGGAAAGGTTTTCTTGAGGTATGGTGGCAGCTGAAAAAGTGCTGGGCAATTCCACAGTAACGGAGTGACGCTGAGACTTTTCACTTTAAAAATGTATGCCAAGCAAAAACCATTGATTGCAACGTTGAACAAACCAGAGACCTATACGCAATATTTTCAACAATCGCCACAGAAAATGTTACTAAAACACATTTATTTGAGGAACAGCGCAGATACAAAGTTTGGTAACAGAATGACAGTAAAATCTCCCTCAGTTGTTTTATGTGACACCTTGAGTTTGAAAAAAATCTCTTGGTTATTGAACTAAGGAATGAGAGAAACAGAATTACATGGGTCATTGATCTGTACTATACATAAATGCATAACTATGAACATACTGTATTTATTCATGGTTTAATATCCTTAATGAAATATCCTACTATTCTACACACTGGCTATTATTCTAATGAGCTCTACCCCCAAACTACCTCGGAGGGTTTAGAGCTTGAGGTAGCCGCCTCCTTCTCTCAGCACATATCCAAGCTGCAGGCAAAGGATACATCTAGACTTGGTTTCCTCCATTGTAATCACTCCTCTTTCACCCCGGCTGCCAAACTAACCCCGATTCAGATTACCATCCTACCAATGCTAGATTACGGAGAAGTAATTTATAGATCGGCAGGTAAGGGTGCTCTCTAGCGGCTAGATGTTCTTTACCATTTGGCCATCAGATTTGCCACCATTGCTCCTTATGGGACACATCACTGCACTCCTCTGTAAACTGGTCATCTCTGTGTACCCGGCGCAAGACTCACTGGTTGATGCTTATTTATAAAACCCTCGTGCCTCACTCCCCCCTATCTGAGATACCTACTGCAGCCCTCATCCTCCACATACAACACCCGCTCTGCCAGTCACATTCTATTAAAAGGTCCCCAAAGCACACATCCCTGGGTCGCTGCAGCTAGTGACTGGAACTAGCTCCAAAATACACTCAAACTGGACAGTTTTATCTCCATCTCTACATTCAAATACTTAATCATGGACACTCCTACACAGTGGAGTAAAGTACTTAAGTAAAAATACTTTTTAAAAAAAAGGGGAAAGCGGGGATACTAGTCAGTTGTACAAATGAATGCATTCAACTGAAATGTGTCTTCCGCATTTAATCAGAGAGGTGCGGGTGGCTGCCTTAATCTACATCCACGTCTTTGTCGCCCGGTGAAAGTTAACTGCCTTGTTCAGGGGCAGAACAACAGATTTTTACCTTGTCAACTCTGTGATTCGATCCAGCAACCTTTCGGTTACTGACCCAACGCTCCTACCCTCCAGGCCACCTGCCTTAGTTTTTGGGGGTATCTGTACTTTATTATTTATATGTTTGACAACTTTTACTTCACTACATTCCTAAAGACAATGATGTACTTTTTCCTCAAGCCTTTTTCTCTGACACCCAAAAGTACTAGTTACATTTTGAATGATTAGCAGGAACAAAAATTTATACAATTCACACACTTATCAAGAGAACAACCCTGGTCATCCCTACTGCCTCTGATCTGGTGGACTCACTAAACACATGCATTGTTTGTGAATTATGTCTGAATGTTGGAGTGTGCCCCTGGCTATCCGTAAAATAATAAAACAAGAATACTGTGCCGTCTGGTTTGCTTAATATAAGGAATTTGAAATTATTAATACTCTTACTTTTGATATACAAGTATATTTTAGCAATTACATTTACTTTTGATACTTAAGTATATTTAAAACCAAATACTTTTACTTAAGTAGGATTTTACTGGGTGACTTTCACTTGAGTCATTTTTTATTACGGTATCTTTACTTTTAGTCAAGTATGACAATGGGGTGCGTTTACTATCACTGCTTCTACTGACACTTGTGGCGGTTTCACGTGATGCGTTTAGGTCTCTACCATTTTGTCCTTCGTGCTGTTGTCTGTGCCTAACAATGATTGTGCTGCTACCATCTTGTGCTGCTGCCATGTTGTGTTGTCATGTTATGTTGTGTTGATGCCATGTTGTGTTATCATGTGTTGATACTATGTTGAGTTGTCATGGAATGAGAGCATCTCTCTTTATGTAGTGTTGTGGTGTCTCTCTTTATGTAGAGTTGCGGTGTCTCTCTTTATGTAGTGTTGCGGTGTCTCTCTTTATGTAGTGTTGTTGTGTCCTTTGCCGTGATGTTTTGTCCTACATTTCAATTTTTTTTTATCCCTGCCCCCGTCCGCACAGGAAGCCTTTAGCCTCTTACTAAGCCGTCATTGTAAATAAGAATTTTGTTCTTAATTGACTTGCCTGGTTAAATATTTTAAGAACTTCACCAGAATCAGATGAAATCGTGGATACCATTTTTATATCTCTACGTCCAGTATGAAGGACGTTAGAGGTTGTTTTGTATGCCAATGCTAACTACTGTATGACTGGAAGTCTATGGGTATCTGCTAGCATGCTAGTAGATACCCATAAACACAATTATCACTAAAAACACTATAACTAATTGGTAGGTCTACCTTTACTTGTGACTTCTGTGACCTTTCACAATCCACCCTCCTGATGAGGGAGAGAAATTAGAAAATATCTTAAAAAGAGAATGACAAAACACTAGGCAATTTTTCTTACAGAATGCAAATCATTTCTGTAAAACTAAATTACCTACTATTATTTTCAACGTGGGGTATTTGAAGCCTTTCTGACCACATAGGCATACAGTTCCTGCACTGAAACCAAGAACCCGGAGACCATTCACCATCAGTGTAATATGGGAAAATGCCCATCTATCGAGTCAGATGATACCTTGGCATTGAAATCATTATCCCGTACCCCACATCATTATTCTACCTTCTTTGGAGGGTGATTTGATTTGCCTTGTCGTCAGACTTATCCCTTATCACTAAATGCATTACAATAAATTCAATGGTGGAACGAAGCTATTATTAAATAATTTATTAAAATATCAAGTTTATGTAAGGAGACAGAGGAAACCGATTCCAAACCCAGGGGAATTGGAGAATCTGAGCTGGGATTACTATTGTAAATGTGAAAAGCATACACAAAATACATGAATGTAATCTTGACATTTAATTTGACAGTTTGAATTAATTTGTATGGCTGTCAATAACTTCATATTAAACACGCGATACAAACCTGGTTCAAACTTGAACTTTTAATAAAAGCTCTAAAAGTATGTTTTCCATGCTGCAATAAATCTATACAGTTTTGGGCGATCCCAAATACACTATTTGTGTATTAAAATACGATTAAAATACTGAGCCCACTGCTGTTGATTATATATTCAGAAATAGTGGAGAGTCTACTCATGAACAGGAAAGACCTTGATCATAAAAGTGACCAGACATTGCATAGCTTCCCAAAATTAAACTAGTAATTTTGTTTGTTTGCGAGAACATCCTAAGAAAGTACAGTTGAAGTCGGAAGTTTACATACAGCTTAGCCAAATACATTTAAACTCAGTTTTTCACAATTCCGGACATTTAATCCTAGTAAAAATTCCCTGTCTTAGGTCAGTTAGGATCACCACTATATTTTATTTTAAGAATATGAAATGTCAGAAATAATAGTAGAGAGAATTATTTATTTCAGCTTTTATTTCTTTCATCAAATTCCCAGTGGGTCAGAAGTTTACATACACTCAATTGGTATTTGGTAGCATTGCCTTTAAATTGTTTAACTTGGGTCAAACATTTCTGGTAGCCTTCCACAAGCTTCCCACAATAAGTTGGGTGAATTTTGGGCCATTCCTCCTGACAGAACTGGTGTAACTGAGTCAGGATTGTAGGCCTCCTTGCTCGCACACGCTTTTTCAGTTCCGACCCACACATTTTCTATAGGATTTAACTTCCTGTCTGATGTCTTGAGGTGTTGCTTCAATATATCCACATAATTTCCCTTCCTCTTGATGCCATCTATTTTGTGAAGTGCACCAGTCCCTCCTGCAGCAAAGCACCCCCCACAACATGATGCTGCCACCCCCGCGCTTCACGGTTGGGATGGTGTTCTTCGGCTTGTAAGTCTCCCCCTTTTTCCCCCAAACATAACGATGGTCATTAAGGCCAAACAGTTCTATTTTTGTTTCATCAGACCAGAGGACATTTCTCCAAAAAGTACAATCTTTGTCCCAATGTGCAGTTGCAAACCATAGTCTGGCTTTTTTGGAGCAGTGGCTTCTTCCTTGTTAAGCAGCCTTTCAGGTTATATCGATATAGGACTTGTTTTACTGTGGATATAGATACTTTTGTACCCGTTTCCTCCAGCATCTTCACAAGGTCCTTTGCTGTTGTTCTGGGATTGATTTGCACTTTTCGCACTTTAGTACTTTTAGTACTTTCATCTCAAGGAGACAGAATTTGTCTCCTTCCTGAGCGGTATGACGGCTGAGTGGTCCCATGGTGTTTATACTTGTGTACTATTGTTTGTAAAGATGAATGTGGTACCTTTAGGCGTTTGGAAATTGCTCCCAAGGATGAATCAGACTTGTGGAGGTCTACAATTTTCTTTCTGAGGTCTTGGCTGATTTCTTTTAATTTTCCCATAATGTCGAGCATAGAGGCACTGAGTTTGAAGGTAGGCCTTGAAATACATCCACAGGTACACCTCCAATAGACTCAAATTATGTCAATTAGCCTATCAGAAGCTAAAGCCATCATTTTCTGTTTAAAGGCACAGTCAACTTAGTGTATGTAAACTGACCCACTGGAATTGTGATATAGTGAATTATAAGTGAAATAATCTGTCTGTAATCAATTGTTGGAAGAATTACTTGTGTCATGCACAAAGTAGATGTCCTAACTGACTTGCCAAAACTATAGTTTGTTAACATGAAATCTGTGGAGTGGTTGAAAAATTAGTTTCAATGAATTGTAAGTAAACTTCAGCTGTATGTCATTCAAAATGTCACTGACAACGCACCTTTCCTTATTCAAGTGGACAACTATTGGTTGAAATGGGGTAAAGTTGTAAATGATGTATTCTTTAATTGGTTATCTCTGGTGATGATTGATTGACAATTCAGTCTCATTTTAGAGGAGTGCACTTTCACTACAACCTGTTGCCATGCAACACCTGACTGGTGGTAGGAAAGGGACACAAACAGCTTTAAAAAGTACACGTTTATACATAATTGCAAAATTATTAAACATGACTATCATCAATTATTACAGTTGTGCATAATAGCAGCAGAACAGAAGGTAGGAAAAACAACTTTGAATGTCATTGAGAAGTAGGTTAATTAGCTAGTGAATTATTGAATTATGATCATTCACAAACCCGAATATGTTATTAAAATGTAAGCCCTATTAGCGTGAACATGAGAAAGCTGTCGCTCATTTCAGCTCGTTCCTAATGTATGGGAAGTACGATACATAAAGTTCTATACAAACCCCAGGGTTAAATAAGCATAAACAACCCGTAGTGAAATACATAGTTAATCCCCAGTAGATAATAACCGGCTAAGTAGGAGACAGCCAAAGTAGGAGACAGCCAGGTAACATTTTACCGTATCTGTTGGGCTCCCTATTGTACTCGAGGATAGGAACAGCGTCTTGCGGTTCTATGGAGTCGCCATCTGCCCCTTCGCTGTCAGGTACAGGTTCATTGTTGACCCCGTCGGAACACTCCTCGTCGCCCTGGCCGACAGGGACGACCACAAACCTGTCGCTCATGTCCCTCCTGCGTCCTCCTTTATCACAGTTCTTACGGTGGAGCAAAATCTGAAAGCGGCTTGTGCTGATTCAAAGTCAGCAGTCTAATCGACACGGGGCTAGCAGGTACAGATGACAGTATACGGGACAACGAGCGCTGATGCATGGATTGAAACACTCAAGGCGTGTCCATCGCATAGTGCCCTCTCATTGGCTGGGGGAGGGAGGGGGGGGGTCGGGGTGCTCGCGGACTGGTGTCAACACTCACAAAGTATAATTCAGAATGCTAATTTATGAAATAAGTGTCATGAATATCCTAATGATAAGGCAATCAGAGACTTACCCAGAAAGATTTACAGCTGTAATCGCTTCCAAAGGTGATTCTAACATATTGACTCGGGTTTGTGAATACTTATGCAAATGAGATAAGCCTTTAAAACTGACAGTGTAGAAATCCCCTACAATAACCCATGTGTAGCCTTCAATATATACTAAATTTTATTCACACTTAATAGACAATCAACACATATGAATTTGTTTGGTGACAACATATATTACAGACAAGACAAATTGTAGGCTATAACATGGGACACAACGTTACAGGTACATCTAGATACAGACATTAGCTATATTGTCACAAGTAGGATTTTTCATTTATACATGTTAGAAATTTGAATCACATGTTGGCCTATGTAATTAGTTTGTAAGGATGTAAGTATAAAGATGTGTTTAAGCTAAAAGTAGTAATCCACCCAAAACATTAAACATGCATTGATAATAACAAATGATATGAGCACAGCCACAAAGTCAAAAATGGCTATATGGTAAAAAGTCATGAAAACAAACATTTGCTTTTTTGATCTTACTTTAAAGGTTTCAACAATGTCTGCAGTTGCTCCGGTCGTCACTAGTTACCACAGCCACAAAGTCATAAACCCCACCTATTTCTACCTACAATTTATTAGGTAGAAATTGTTCAACTTCATGTTTATCATCTCCAGCACCACCCCAACATCAACATACTATATGTGAAAATTATTAATTTGTATGTTTTGTAGTGAAATAGATAAAGGAAGATAAGTGCTTCCAATGACATTGTCGGTGTGCATCGTGTGATTTTGACCAAGTGAGAGTTGGCACTGCCTACTAATTGTATATTTATTGGTTGATGATGTCATTAACTTTCTCTATCTTTTTTTACAACAAAACATAAGAACGCGCCATTTTCACATTATGTTGATGTTTTGGTGGTGCTGGAGATTATGAATATGAAGTAGAACAATTTCTACCTAATAAATTGTAGGTAGAAATAGGTGGGGTTTATGACTTTGTGGCTGTGGTAACTAGTGACGACCGGAGCAACTGCAGACATTTCTAGTCGACTGCAATCGAAAGTTCATGACCATTGATCACATGGTTGTTGTCAGAACATTTTTATACCCATAATACAACACACTTTGACGAAAATGATTTGCTTGAACTCGCCCAATGCCTTTTTATCAAAAGCAAAACACATAATCCTACTCATTACACCACGTGCTTAAAGATGCAGTCCGAGATCTTAAGCACAACAAATTTGTAACATATTGTAAGAATTGGATTCATAAAAAAGTATTTTTTTGCAAGATGCAACATATCACATGTGAATACGTGTCCTTCAACGTGTGCAGTAAACTACTGCATACCTTCTACCAGTCTGTGGTGTGCTGGGGAGCCAACATAAAAGCCGGTGATGCTTCTCGGGTAAATAAGCTGATCAGGAAGGCTAGCTCTGTCCTGGGGATGAGCCTGGACACTTTAGAGGAGGTGGTGGAGAGACGGATCCTGGCCAAACTGCTGGCCATCATGGACAACGTCACCCACCCTCTGCATGCCATGGTTATGACACAGAGGAGCACCATCAGTCACAGACTGATCCCACCACGGTGTGCCAGAGAGTGCTACAGTAGGTCCTTCCTGCCGGCGGCTATTAGACTATTTAATGCCTCACCGGGGTGCCGTGCCATCGGCCACACAGACCTGGAACTGTTGGGGTGTTAAGACCTATTTTAACAATTTGTGCATCCATCCGTGAGTAACTCTGGTCCATAATCACTCATTCACTCAGGACGTATTTATTCATTCAGGTATGTATATACATACTCATGTACAGTTGTTATATCATATCACGTGCAATATTGCAAGTAATTCTTGGACTTAACTTACGAAGTCATTCACTCAGGAATGCATATTAGTATCCTGTGAGTTGTATATTTTTTCATTGCTTTTAGTATATTGAATGTGCAATACGTGAAGTTATCTGTAATTAAACCCTGCACACTAAGGACTGTATTTTAAGGGAATTACTATTATTACCCCAAATTATATCATACACACATTTAGCTATTTAAGTATCTCTTCCTGTCATTTACCTGTACAGTTTATGTAACCATGCAAGTATTCACTTACCTGTAAATATAATTGTATATTTACCTGTACAGCTAATTTAACCATGCAAAATATTCGCTTACCTGTTCATTTAACCAGTCTGTCTATTAAGTAAACTATTATTACCCTCACTCATATCATACGCAGTTTTAGCTATTGAAGTATTTCTCTGCCATCGACCTGTATAGTATAGTTAACCATCCAACATCCACCAATGTATAGTGTACATATTCAGCCAACCACCCATACTATGCAATGTCTTTTATAGCTTTTTTGCACTCCAGACATCTTGTATTTCTATACTTTTTCATACTGCCGCTCTATGTATCATGTATCGTGTAACTGTCTTTTGTGTATTTTCGTTATGGCATTTTGCACCTGCCCTGTGTTTTGTTTTAGCTGCTTGACAAAGAAATTTTCCCCTTGGCGATCAATAAAGTATCTATCTATCTATCTATCTATCTATCTATCTATCTATCTATCTATCTATCTATCTATCTATCTATCTATCTATCTATCTATCTATCTATCTATCTATCTATCTATCTATCTATCTATCTATCTATCTATCTATCTATCTATCTATCTAACATAGTACCCAATTGGATGACGTAGCACACAAAAAACGGGGACCCGTTTTGGCTTGTGAGCAGCACTCTCAAAACTACTGGCTGAAATTATACAAAAGTTAAATTATCACATTAGTAGAAGCGTGAGGTGTTCTCAGAGTAGGCCTGCCGGTTTTGACTAGCAGAATTTACTTTTCGTAGTAGGTTAGAAGAACTGCAATCTTAGAAGATTCTGCAAAGTTCTGGCGTGTCACCTTAACCACTTTAACCTTTTGTTTTGAGGCGACTTCGCCTTTGGACAAAACGGTGTACCTGGCTCACGCCTGGGAGGCAGCCCGGTTCCAAAATGAATGCAATCAAATCTAACCTGGTGTGGTGATACTGATGAATTGTCGCCACAGATGGTTTGATTACGTTTCTACCATTGTGACTAGATGGAATAGGCCTACAGCTCCTTCTAGTGGTTGTTTGAGATACAGCAGTTGTTGACAAATGTAGCGTTGTAGCTAAGCCTAACCCTAATCCTTTTCCTAACCTTAACCTCATTCTCCTAACCTGCTATGTTAATTAATCTATCCAGCTGCGTTAGTTCTCCTAACCTGCCACGGCAATTCACCTAACCTGCCACATTGATTATCCTAACCTGCCACATTAGTTATCCTAACCTGCTACGTTAGTTGTCCTAACCTGCCATTTAAACAAACCATCTGTGGCGACAAATCATCAGTATCACCACATCGGTTCACCCGGGACAGGCCTGGGGTATTAATTTAATCCCCTCAATAGGTGCGTGGTGAGAAGGGAGGTTTGGCTTTTGAGTCAAATACATTTAGGCAACATGGCTATTGTGGACTGTTTTCGAGACTAGGCCTATACTTTTTAAATTGTATTTTTGGATGGTTTCCAGTAGACCACTTGGAAGTAGACAGCAAAGGCTTATAATTTAAATGTCTGAAATAGACAGTCCTTTTGAATCTAATCAGAGGGAGTCAATTCACCCACAACCCAGACAGTTTATTTTGACGTGGTTTATTCTGTGAGTTACTTCCTCAAAAATGTGCTGTGATACTGGGTGGATCTACCAGTAGTCTGGGTCTACTGTACGTCTCAATAAATGCCTTCATTTTGGTAGCTTGTCATCCACCACTCCTATGATTACATTTACTCCCAGTTTACTCAATTAGACTTAAAGTGGCAGCTGTTATCAATTACTGTAGGCTGTAAAAGGTTCCATATTTTATGTTATAGAGATTAGCACACAGGCAAGGAACAGATGAGCCAGCGGTTGCAGCCGTCTACACCCTGATCGAAATGTGTCAAATAAAAGTGTGAAATGCATCTCTATATTATTTAGGGAAAATTATACACTTAATAACAGCAATTCCATGTTTTTTTTTTATTGAGGATGAGACAGTAGGCTATAGGGCCAAACGGAAACTGCAAGAGCAGAGGCTATCTTGCCTTTATACTGTCTACTGTACACTCTGTGGATAAAAAGGTGCTCTCTAGAACCTAAAATGGTTCCTTGGCTGTCCCCATAGGAGAACCCTTTGAAGAACCCTTTTTGGTTCCAGGTAAAACCCTTTTGGTTCCATGTACAACCCTTTTGGGTTCCATATAAAAACCTTTTCTACAGAGGGTTCTACATGGAACCCAAAAGGGTTCTACCTGGAACCAAAATGTGTTCTACCCGGAACCAAAAATGGTTATCCTATGGGGACAGCAGAATTACCATTTTGGAACCCTTTTTTCTAAGAGTGTACATTTCACTGTCACTGTTCATAACACTGACCATGTGAGTCCTTACTAGCATGGTTGCTGCTGGCTGGCTCTTTTGTCTGCTTGCGTCCTCCTAATTTTTCTCTTGACGCTCTAGTGCTCTCCCATGGCTGTTGTCATAGTGACTCTTTTCTTCAGAGCAGAAAATAAAACAAATTGGCCTTCCTGCCTGTAACTTAATAGGGCATTGTTAGGTGGTTGCAGGATGCATTTGTCTTACGTAACCCAGCACTTTAGTTTTGCTACACTGTGAGAGCAGTGAGTGGTTGTTACAATTGTTGGAGACCAAGCTTTAACTTCCTGACTGATGTCTTGAGATGTTGCTTCAATATATCCACATAATTTTCCTTCCTCATGATACCATCTATTTTGTGAAGTGCACCAGTCCCTCCTGCAGCAAAGCACCCCAACAACATGATGCTGCCACCCCCGTGCTTCACGGTTGGGATGGTGTTCTTCAGCTTGCAAGCCTCCCCCTTTTTCCTCCAAACATAACGATGGTCATTATGGACAAACAGTTCTATTTTTGTTTCATCAGACCAGAGGACATTTCTCCAAAAAGTACAATCGTTGTCCCCATGTGCAGTTGCAAACTGTATTCTGGCATTTTTATGGCAGTTTTGGAGCAGTGGCTTCTTCCTTGTTGAGCGGCCTTTCAGGTTATGTCGATATAGGCCTCGTTTTACTGTGGATATAGATACTTTTGTACCTGTTTCCTCCAGCGTCTTCACAAGGTCCTTTGCTGTTGTTCTGGGATTGATTTGCACTTTTCGCATCAAAGTGCATTCATCTCTAGGAGACAGAACGCGTCTCCTTCCTGAGTGGTATGACGGCTGTGTCGTCTCATGATGTTTATACTTGCGTACTATTGTTTGTACAGATGAACGTGGTACCTTCAGGCGTTTGGAAATTGCTCCCAAGGATGAACCAGACTTGTCTACAATTTGTTTTCTGAGGTCTTGGTTGATTTCTTTGGATTTTCCCATGATGTCGAACAAAGAGGCACTGAGTTTGAAGGTAGGCCTTGAAATACATCCACAGGTACACCTCCAATTGACTCAAATTATGCTAATTAGCCCATCAGAAGCTTCTAAAGCCATGACATCATTTTCTGGAATTTTCCAAGCTGTTTAAATTCACAGTCAATTTAGTGTATGTAAACTTCTGACCCACTGGAATCGTGATATAGTGAATTATAAGTGAAATAATCTGTCTGTAAACAATTGTTGGAAGAATTACTTGTGTCATTCACAAAATAGATGTCCTAACGGACTTGACAAACTATAGTTTGTTAACATAAAATCTTTGGAGTAGTTGAAAAATTAGTTTTAATGACTTAAATCTAAGTGTATGTAAACTTCCAACTTCAACTGTATGTAATGCACTGTATAGAAAGGGTCTCTAACCTTTAAGTTTGTCATTTCATGTCAGTGTAATTTGGGTCATGAATTTGAGGCAGGAATCAGGTATCCCATGAAAGGCACCTTTTATTCAGCACCTGTTCCCCTCTGCTCTGCAATTGTGCTTTCTCTGTCACAACACCAAACTGTGGATCACAACACATCGGGGATCACCAACAGCATAGTTTTAGGCTTGGTAGGGGAGGGTACTGGGCAGGATAAGGAGGCTGAGGTGGTTATGGCGGTGGCAGATGGGATCCTGTCTGTAACTGGATCCCTTGAGTGTTGTCTATTCAGAAGGGACTGGTGTGTGTGTGTGTGTGTGTGTGTGTGTGTGTGTGTGTGTGTGTGTGTGTGTGTGTGTGTGTGTGTGTGTGTGTGTGTGTGTGTGTGTGTGTGTGTGTGTGTGTGTGTGTGTGTGTGTGAGTGTGTGTGTGTGTGAGTGTGCGTGTAGGCTCCAATGGCTGTATTGATTGGCTGTGTAAATGCATGATCAGGCATCTCAGAGCCTCCATTATCAGGTTATGAAATGTGATCAGGGTCCTCCGATTTTTTCCTCTCTGGTGGAGCCGAGTTAGCAGCAGCAGCTGTAAGGTCAGTGTGGGCTTTTGTCCCCCAGCCCCCATGCCTGGGGGCTGTGTGACAGTGGTGATGGCCCCGGTCACAATGAAAATAGAGGCCTGGAAGATGGATCAAAACAACCTTTGGGGGTGTTGTAAATTATGCAATTGGGCTCTACCCTTCTCTGTGTTTCCAAATGCACTGCCATGCATGCCCCCACGCTCATCACTCCTGGAGGAATTCATGCCAGGCGCTGGCTATGTTCTGTTACAGTGTGTAGCATGATTCATGACTCACTAGGCCATTAACAGCCATGACACTAGTGAATCTCAATTCCAATTAAAACCATTTGACTAACATCCCAGTTGTTTACTGGCTAAAAGACCCTGGGGGTCTTTGAATTCATTTTTCGCCCTGCAGAGTGGATTGGACCGGATTCTGCCTGCCTGGCTGGCTGTCTGTCTGTCTCTCAGGCTTTGTCTAAGCTACTCTGGGTTATTTTGAGAATTGGACAAAGAGGAATGGGATGGTTGACATACCAGGGGAGACAGACGGGCCACTTAACCCCACTGCATGGAGGGAGTACTAGGCTGCTGGGGCTCAGCATGTTCCCACATGACCTTCTCTCTCTTCTTACACGTTTACATGTTAATCGTGCTTAAACACTGTACATAGAAGCCACTTACCATATATATGCACATAGGGACCTGAGTGTCCCATATAGTAGGCCTTTTATAGATATACTGAACAAAAATATAAACGCAACATGCAACAATTTTGTTGATTTTACTGAGTTTCAATTTTTATAAGGAAATCAGTCATTTGAAATAAATTCATTTGGCCATAATCTATGGATTTCACATTACTGGGCAGCCAGGCCCAGCCAATCAGAAGGAGTTTTCTCCCACAAAAGGGCAGACAGAAATACATACAATTATCTGGTAACAGCTCTGGTGGACGTTCCTGCAGTCACCATGCCAATTGCATGCTCCCTCAAAACTTGAGACATCTGTGGCATTGTGTTGTGTGACAAAACATTTTAGAGTGGCCTTTTATTGTCCCTAGCACAAGGTGCACCTGTGTAATGACCATGCTGTTTAATCATCTTTTTGACATGCCACACCTGTCAGGTGGATGGATTATCTTCGCAAAAGACAAATGTTCACTAACAAGAATGAGCTTTTTTGTGCGTATGGAAAATGTATGGGATCTTTTATTTCAGCTCATGAAACACGGGACCAACACTTTACATGTTGCGCTTATATTTTTGTTCAGTATGGATTGTCGAAGTGTGACGCGTCTGTCAAAGGAGCTCAAGCTAACTTGCCGATGTTTACTTACATGGACATCAGGTTACTGTAAGGATTAAAATAAAGAATTGTTGGCCACTTGCCAGCCAGTCTTGCGCCGATTACTCTGTTAAGTGCCTCTAGCTGATTCTATACCTTAACTAGCTGTCACTGTGAGATAAAGCTGAAGACATTATTTTAAGACATTTTCTGTCCTGTTTAGACAAACGTATAAGTGAACTGTTTAGTCTTCAAGCATTGACGGCAGCTGCCACTTGTGTAGCTGTACATTGTTAAATATGGAACCTTTACAGTTTTCATCTTTTGCCAGGCCCAAGGTTTGCCCTCCTGTGTGGTTCACAAAAAGGTGTAATTTGATTTGTCTCAAAGGGTATTATCTCACCTCCATAAGAAAAGAAACCATTCTCACACTTACAGCAAAGTGAACACCCCCACATCTACAGTCAAAGGAACCTCCAATGTTTATATTCTGATAATAAAACTAGACTTGTGGAAAACGTGTGTCACTGGTTAATGTCCTACGGTGGTGTTGATTGTTGTTGAGTGATTTCCATGAGGATATGTTACTCTAATGTTTTCTCACCATTCAGACATATGTGGGACTTCCATGTGTGAGTCATATTGGCAGATAAAGTGTTGCTCAAATAAACAGGAACCTATTCTAGACTTTGACTCAACTCTTGAGTGTGAAGAGAATGCTTCCCTCAAGCTGCCTAAGACTGTTTTCCACTTGGCCCAGTGGCTCTAAACTGTGTTTTAGTGGAGAGTAAACGCAAATAAATGCAGTTTACCCACTTTTTATTTTTGGCCAACAGTTTACCAACCTATTGCTAAAATATGCATAGAAAGTATACCGCTACACTGGCTCTAAAATTATGCCTGTAAGAACCCCGAGGAGCACTGTCTAAACTTTATTTATTTTTAGTAGATTGTATTATTATTAGACTTTCTCAAAGAATGACTGTACATCACACACACTCTCTAAAAGGAAGGTTTAAACAGGATTTTCTCAGACTGGCTTCCTGTGTGATACAGGGAAGAGAGGTATCTATTTCTGGCCTGGAGGAATTATAAGGTAGGAAGAAATTTGCTCTGTTCAGTCTCAAGCTGAATCAGCAACAGAACTACAGTCAGGCTGCACTGAAAATATCATAAACCTAACATGTTGTACTGTAAGAGCTGTGATCATGTGACCGCAACAACATTGGTTAGGCATAGGCTAAGTATGAAAATATGCTGAGTTGGTGTTTGTGGTGGGCTCTGTATTTCTGGTTGCTGTAGTGAGATGTCCAATATGCTGTATCCATTACAGTGAAACATGGGTGATGTGTTTGCTTTACGTGTTGTGAGGACCATACAGGCCTACATTTACCTCTTCTAGTTGTCATATCCAAGCTGTATCACAACCGGCTGTGATTGGGAGGCCCATAGGGCGGCGCACAACTGGCCTAGCGTCGTCCGAGTTTGGCCGGTGTAGGCCGTCATTGTAAATAAGAATTTGTTCTTAATTGACTTGCCTAGTTAAATAAATAAAATAAATGTATACAAGTATTTCCTAAGGCAGAAATTAGAGTAGTTTGTCATCTAACCACTAGATGGCAGTAGCTACTCACATCTTCCCTTCACAGCTACACTAACCTAACATAGCATGGGTAAAAGAAACGCCTGCATCTAGATCCCTACATACTTGTCTTGCACAGAAGAAGGAAAACTGACGGGTGAGGTTCGCTTCTGCACAGTTTAACCAATCCAGTACATTTGGAGGAGTTAGGATGGAGTGTCGGCTTCTAACGTCCAAAAGCTGAAGTCGCGTAACAGACTGCTTTAGTATTGTTTTGCTCCCCTCAGTAGCCTCCACTGTTTTTTACTTTATTGCTGAACACATAGTAATGTTAATGGCACTTAGAATACTGTGGCATTGATCTGAGGGAAGAGTTTTCTGTCCTTTGCAAACCTCATGTTTGTGTCATAGCCTTGCTATAAAACTGGTCAAAACAATGTCACAATGTATATATGAGGTCATCATTACCATGGCAAACCGTAGGGATGGTGTTTTAACTAGGCTAAACACGTAACACAGGGATACTCAAACATAATTTCCCACTCTGCACTGTCCTTGTTTGAACTTTGGCCCTCTTACTCGCCAAGTTCCTTACTGCTGTTTTTTTGCACCTTTTACAACCTTTATCTGTGTTTCTTCTCTTGTAGAACCTATTAGCAAGGACAGAGGAAAGAATCAAGAGTAGGAGACATACACGTACAAGCCTAACCGGGAAGAATAGGTGAAATATCCCCTATAGCTAACCACTGTGTGATTTCCTGTATTACACAGGCCGGTATTGACTGTTTCCCACTGTGAGTCTTGACACTTTTCTTCCCTACAGTTTTTTCATTATGACACAGAGGCCATCATTACCATGGCAAACCATAGGAACACCAGTTACCCTAAAGCCCCCTCCCTTTCTACCCCCTTCTAAAATAATCTGTCCTCCCCTGCTTTTTTTTGTCCTTTCCTGTCGTCTCTTCCTCCTTCTTGCATGACTCTAATGGCACCCGTATTTACCATACACCGTAAAATGTCGGCACACACTTTTATAAGGTTCTGATTGTAAAATGCCATAGACAACAATTGTTGGCTTAGATTCCTGAGGCCTGCTTTTCACATTGCTGATGTTGAATATTTGCTTTTTGTCTGATTGTACAACTACACAAGTGGCTGCTGTCGTCAATGCTTGAAGACTAAACCTTTCCACCCTTTTAATGTCATTTTCAAGTGTGCTAGTACAGTTTGAGAATACAAAGTCAAGTCAATCAATCTGATCAAAAACACCCAATTGAAAAGAAGCGATACAACCCAAATGTTATGCTCTTTGATTTAATCCAGTTAGCTCTTTATTGTATCTAGTTGAAAGTAGTCAGGAGTGCCTGAAAGGAAAACCGTCCCAAAGATAAAACATATGGAGGGCAAATTGAGTTGTAGAACATTGTAGAATGTTCTATCGGTTCGCTCTCTGCATGTTGCACAGGGGCAGCTGGTTGCCCCGGACAATGGTGCAGGTAAATCCTGGACTGTTTGTTGGGCAGTTCCGGATCTGCCTGTTTACGCAGCTAACTTAGGCCCGGTAGTTTTCCCAGTGAAAACATTCTCGCCATGCTGGGATCCAGGAGCCTGGCGGACGGTGGCTGATCCCGGCATCCTGCATCCTGGATGCTCAGAGCAACTAAACCCTGTCCATGGAGACCCTCACCCAACGAGATTCTGAGTGCTTTGACCCCCCAGGCCTCACACACAATAAGGTTAGCATGACAACCACAGTAAAAAGGAACACAGTCATTCTGCTAGATCTATGTCGAATACATAAGTATTTACAGTACATGGCAACTCGTGTCTGTGAGTTATGATTAAAGAGGATTTATATTGAAATGTGCCGATGTATAAGAATGGTAAGTCATTAAAAAAAACATAATGCGACAAAAAATACCAAATATTTCAACAGATTCAGGTAAGATATCAACATAATATTACTTTTGTTAATGCCTGTGTCAGAATGCATTCAAATGATTTTTAAGTTAAATGTCAGAGTCAAGATTTAAATGTCAGCTCACATTATTTTGTCACCACACAGACCCAAGGATGGAACCACCATTTTGTGTCTTTCCTGTCACTCACACCAGTCCCTCAGACTCCTGCGTAGGTGCCGTTGTAGAAGAAAGGCTTGTCAGTCACACAGTGGCCTACGACCTCTGGGGTCCATCTCTGGACCATGGGCTTGCCCTCTTTGTCTGGCCGGACAATGACTGTACTGCGGGATGACAGAGAGGGGTCCTCATCGAAGAAGTTGAAGGGGCGCAGGAAGAAGCCCACAGCGTTGCCGGGCGTCGCCGTATTGGGTATGTCCTCCGAGTGGGGCACGTGCAAGAAGCCCACTGTCACCCAGGCAACCAGGTCCTACACAAGAGACATTGTCAGGTTGATTGATGAATTGATTGATTGGATTTATTATTGAGTAACCTGTGTAAATAAGGAACTATACACAGTAATGCCATCCAGGGTTGAGAAGCTGCTAGTATGAGTCTGAGAATGAGTTGTGTTATTGATAGCAGCAGGTCTCACCTGGTTGGTGATGTTTTCATTGTTGCGGATGTAGTCCTCAAAGGAGACCACAGGCTCCCAGGGGTCGTTCTGAGTGTAGATACTACTGCTGGTGGGCTCGCTGTCCTTGTGCCTGGTCACAGCCAACGGGTATCTACAGAGGAAAAGTAACCCATGATCACTCTCACCAATACAGATTATACTGTACGTACTGCACTTTAGATAGACCGAGACTGTCTGACAGTAGATAGATAGGATAGATAGATAGATAGATAGATAGATAGATAGATAGGACACACACACAGACACACACACAGACAGACAGATAGATATACCTGTTGCCATCTCTTATAATAATGATCTGTACCCCCTTCATACACCATAGTATCCATTTCCCAGATTCTCTGGATCGTCTGCATGTAGTTCATGATACCTGTACGTTTCATTCATTATTTTATAATAGGGTTTAAATGGATAGTGCCCCTACTACCCCACCATATAACTGCCAATCTTTCCGATTCATTTTGGGTTGCGGTCTACAGTGAGAGCTACTCAACAGATGGAGCGGAATGAACTGAGGTTGACTTTAGACCTCTTCTGATTTATCAAAAGTAACATTTGACTAAATTAGATTTTAGGGTTAACTATCCCTTAAACTATCTGTGTGTTGCTATTACCTGGACCAGCTGATGCCGTTCTCCTCTCTCCAGCCACGGGGCAGCACACTGTTGGCGTGGGAGTTGTACTGGATGCGGTACCCCTTCTGGTGGCCCCACTTGTTCTTCTCATTGGGGTTGTAGAAGTGCACGTAGCGGGGGAACTTCTTGCCGAATCGGAAGGCTGCGCTGCGTTCTGTTTGGTGTTGTGTCTTCACGAGCTTGGATTGGACGACGGAATGTTTATGGCTCCACGGGTTGGTGAAGTTCACGTACTTGAGGTCCATTGACTCAAAGCTGTTCTCCCGACCTGGACCGTTTGACAAAAACAATCATATACTGAACCAAAATATGTAAAGTGTTGGTCTCATGTTTCATGCATTTAAATAAAATATCCTACAAATGTTCCATAAGCACAAAGAGCTTATTTCTCTTACATTTTATGCACACATTTTTTTTTTACATCGCTGTTAGTGAGCATTTCTCCTTTGCCAAGATAATCCATCCAATTGACAGGTGTGGCATATTAAGAAGGGGGGTGGTGCTGAGGAGTATTTCTTTCTGTCTGTAATAAAGCCCTTTTGTGGGGAGAAACTCATTCTGATTGGCTGGGCCTGGCTCCCCAGTGGGTGTGCCCCTGCCATGTGAAATCCATAGATTAGGAATTGTGTCTTTCCTGAATTTATTTCAATTGACTGATTTCCTTCTATGCACTGTAACTCAGTAAAGTATTTGAAATGGTTCCATGTTGTGTTTATATTTTTGTTCAGTATATTAATGGCGTCAAGCAGGGTTGGGGTCAAGAAGGATTGAGGTTTGCGGTGAATTCCATTTCAATTCAGCAAGTCCAAAGAAGAATGGAATGTCAGTTAGTGTTAGTCAATTAAAACCTCCCTTTATTGCCATTTGTTGATTTGAAAGTTCTGCAGCAGATATTGCACAGACTAGGCATAACATTTCACATGTGATTTATCAATTGTAATTGCCCATGGCGCGGAAATGAGAACTTCTTTTGTGTTTCTTGTCAATGATTCACCAAAATGGCTGACAATCTCATGTTATTGTATTTGGCTGGGCGCAACACTCATAAATTATCTTAGGAGCATCACTCATAATGCAATGTTTGACCAAAGGTCTAAAATACCTTTTAGAATCTATTTCACTAGAAATGTGAATACGCTGCCAGATTATTAAAACAGAACTTACCGGCAATATCAAGGTCAACCTTGTAGTGGATGAGATGAGTATGCAGGTTTCCCAGTACGTAGTTATACACCTTAGAGCCATAGTGCAGTCCGTTAGGCGTAAAGAAGGTGGCGTGGATGTAACCGGTGGCACTGACCCTGGACTCCATCACTCCGTTCTGGTAGAAGAGGAAGTCCCAGATGTAGTCGTAGTTATAGACCGTGGAGGTGGTACGAAGCACCAGCACGTGGTTCTCCAGACCTCCAAAGAAGTTGTAGCCCCCCTGGAAGTTACTGTTGAAGTGCCTCCTCAGAGGCATCCCTGTGGTCATTTCAAACACACACAAGGCGTTCTTGTAGCGCATGGGCTTGTCTGTGTCGTAGTAATGGTGCAGGTCTAGAAAGGTGGCGATTTCGGGGCAGTCGATGCCAGGCGCCAGCTCGTAGTCTACAGTGCCCATGGCCCAGCCGGCGTCAATGTATTTGGTCTGCATGGCGGCGGGGGTGTCGCCCGAGTAGAAGGCGATGGCCTCCTGGAGACTGACCTCGTAGGCGATGCGTTCTCCATTGAAGCGCAAGTCGAAGATCTGGAGGCCGGCGGACGAGCGGACACGGAAGGCAAAGGACCAGCCGGCGTATTCCACAAAGTTCCCATCCACGTGGTAGCGAGGGCCTTGGGGCTCCACCAGCTTGGGTCCATGAATGTCGGTGCGCGTGTTGCTGTGCCCACGGGGAATGTAAGTGGAGTACAAGTCTTCATCGTCATGGTCAGGAAGCTGGACCTTCTCCAGCGTCCCCTTCTCATATCGCTCCACTAGTTCCTCCAAGTTGTCAAAATACTGGCCGTTGTACCACACCTTCTCCACCGTCCAGCGCTCGGGGTCCAGATCTTTATGGTTCACCAGGACCTCAAAGCCCACAGGGTGGATGAAGTAGCCCTCCACGAACTTCTGCAGCATGATCCAGGTCCTCCTCTCGCCCGACTCCAAACCACGGGGCGCGATGTCCGAAAACGTCAGGCAACGGTCAGTGCAGTTGTTGAAGGAAAATCCGCCCGTGGTCTCAAAAAGGACCTTGTGGATCGTGGCGGTAATCTTCTGCAAGATGACGATGATATGCGAGTACTCCGCCATCGTGATGGGTCGCGACTCAAACCGAATGGGCCGGTCTCCCTTGAAAGTCTTCCTCGTGTACGAAGTAGGGAAGGGCAGTGGACTCACGATGAACTCAGTGATGTTGGGCTGGGCCTGGTTCCCGAACTGCACCACCACCCTGGCCTGGCGTGTGGGCTTGGCCTGGCCCCGGTCCAGAGCCCTCAGGGCCTCGTGCTTGCGAGGCAGGTGGAGCTCCATCAGCAGGATGCTGTTCTTCTTCAGGTCCTTGCCCCTGGCCGCTGTCAGACCCAGCTCTGGCTTGCCTTGCAGGTAGTCCCGGACAGCACGCATCTCACGGGGGGTCAGGTCGGCGAACATGGAGGCTCCGTGGTGAGCCCACTCCCGGTCACGAGAGGCTTCACACACGCCCAGAGCAACCACCAGCACTAGCAGACAGCAGCACCTCATGGCCATGTCTATGGAGACACAACAAGTAGAGAAGACGGCCAGGAATGATTGGAGAACGGGTTTTTATAGTCACCGACAACCCTGTTCTTCCTGCTGAAATGACCCTTGCACTTGAGTTATTGAGCTATGTCTGACACTTATCTAATAAAAGCACTTGAGTAAACCCTAGACTGATCTTATAGTGTGCTTCCTCCGTTTCCTCCAGTGCTGAAAAGAGAAACATATTTACTGTAGCATATCTGGCATCCAGATTGGGACACATTCCCCCCACCCCCGCATTCTCTTCCCCAAACCCCCCGTTCTCTTCCCCCAACCGTTCTCTCCACAGCTGGAAAAGCAAACCTCCTCCTTCCCCTCCTCCCCCTTTCTTTACAACTATTTTTTTCCGCTCCCTCTGGTCTTCTAACAGTATGGATTAGCTTCCATGCAGTGGGAATCTTTGTGCTATGTTTCCTTTCCTTCCTTCTCTGCCCTGTCTCTATTTGTGTTGCATGTGTATCGACCGCTGTCAAGTCTGTCCTGTTCTCAGCAGCACACCAACGGGTCCTCACTTGAATCTGGGACTTACAGTGGGGAGAACAAGTATTTGATACACAGCCGATTTTGCAGGTTTTCCTACTTACAAAGCATGTAGAGGTCTGTAATTTTTTATCATAGGTACACTTCAACTGTGAGAGACGGAATCTAAAACAAAAATCCAGAAAATCATATTGTATGATTTTTAAATAATTAATTTGCATTTTATTGCATGACATAAGCATTTGATCACCTACCAACCAGTAAGAATTCCGGCTCTCACAGACCTGTTAGTTTTTCTTTAAGACGCCCTCCTGTTCTCCACTCATTACCTGTATTAACTGCACCTGTTTGAACTCGTTACCTGTATAAAAGACACCTGTCCACACACTCAATCAAACAGGCTCCAACCTCTCCACAATGGCCAAGACCAGAGAGCTGTGTAAGGACATCAGGGATACAATTGTAGACCTGAACAAGGCTGGGATGGGCTACAGGACAATAGGCTTGGTGAGAAGGCAATAACTGTTGGCGCAATTATTAGAAAATGGAAGGAGTTCAAGATGACGGTCAATCTCCCTCGGTCTGGGGCACCATGCAAGATCTCACCTCGTGGGGCATCAATGATCATGAGGAAGGTGAGGGATCAGCCCAGAACTACACGGCAGGACCTGGTCAATGACCTGAAGAGAACTGGGACCACAGTCTCAAAGAAAACCATTAGTAACACATTACGCCGTCATGGATTAAAATCCTGCAGCACACGCAAGGTCCCCCTGCTCAAGCCAGCGCATGTCCAGACCCGTCTGAAGTTTGCCAGTGACCATCTGGATGATCCAGAGGAGGAATGGGAGAAGGTCATGTGGTCCGATGAGACAAAAATAGAGCTTTTTGGTCTAAACTCCACTCGCTGTGTTTGGAGGAAGAAGAAGGATGAGTACAACCCCAAGAACACCATCCCAACCGTGAAGCATGGAGGTGGAAACATCATTCTTTGGGGATGCTTTTCTGCAAAGGGGACAGGACGACTGCACCGTATTGAGGGGAGGATGGATGGGGCCATGTATCGTGGGATCTTGGCCAACAACCTCCTTCCCTCAGTAAGAGCATTGAAGATGGGTCGTGGCTGGGTCTTCCAGCATGACAACGACCCAAAACACACAGCCAGGGCAACTAAGGAGTGGCTCCGTAAGAAGCATCTCAAGGTCCTGGAGTGGCCTAGCCAGTCTCCAGACCTGAACCCAATAGAAAATCTTTGGAGGGAGCTAAAAGTCCGTATTGCCCAGCGACAGCCCCGAAACCTGAAGGATCTGGAGAAGGTCTGTTTGGAGGAGTGGGCCAAAATCCCTGCTGCAGTGTGTGCAAACCTGGTCAAGAACTACAGGAAAGGTATGATGTCTGTAATTGCAAACAAAGGTTTCTGTATCAAATATTAAGTTCTGCTTTTATGATGTATCAAATACTTATGTCATGCAATAAAATGCAAATTAATTACTTAAAAATCATACAATTAGATTTTCTGGATTTTTGTTTTAGATTCCGTCACTCACAGTTGAAGTGTACCTATGATAAAAATTACAGACTTCTACATGCTTTGTAAGTGGGAAAACCTGTAAAATTGGCAGTGTATCAAATACTTGTTCTCCCCACTGTATGTGTTACATATGGCCTCTTTGAAACAGTTTGATTTTATAACATGCTTATGTAACCCTATTTATGTAATATTGTGATATGCTGCAATGAGGCAGAACACGAAAAACATGCAAATCAGAGCACTGTAGGCAATGCACGCCTTTGTAACAAAGAAACTGACCTACCTACGGTATGCACTTCAAACGTTGAAGGGTACTCCTGCTTCCAGCCCTGAGTGAAACAATGTTGCTTTGTCCAGAACCAGAACAGCCCAAGCAGTTGTATCCTTCCCGTTGCAGTTCCGATGGAAGAGACGTAATATGAAAACAGGGCTCAATAGGCAGCTGCTTATATTTAGCCTTCAACTTGGCAGCGACGGAACGTGATTGGTCACCGAGGGGTTGTTAAAGTGTTGAAATCTCAGGTCTACTGTATAGATGATTAATCCCAGAGGTCTGCATGCAGAGGGGATTGCAGACACATTGAGCAACAAGTGGTTTAGAAATTATTTGATTAGTGTGGTATGCTGACATATTACTTAATGGGTCAAATATTCATCCTGGCAGAGGATAGTGGTTCAGTACACATGAGTAATCCTAACATGCAGGAGGTCTGAAATACTATATTTCTCATATGAGTCTGGAAAATGGAAGTAACACTGTACTCACATAAGGGATAATTTCACCCACAATAGGTGACCCCCCCCCCCAAAGGAAATGAATCTATTTTTTTTATGGTAATCCCCCCCACCAGGAAATGCTTTGGTATTGTAAATCATTTTACTTTGAACTGTTTACTCTACCTAGCCCTGAAAGGTTTCAAAGGATGTGAATATTACTCATAAAGAATCGTGCAAGATATTGCTAACATGATTTTGGTGAACACAAACATACAACTGTGTTCTCTCTGTTCCTCAGCAACACATCTACTCTAACCCTATACTTATCTCATAGAAAACCTGTGGACATCATATGAAATCCTCAAAGTCATTTGCAACTTTAGTCCATGGAGGAAAATACAAGATTATCAGTGTCTACATAATTGACATGCCATTATACAGTACAGTATGTGTTTGCAGTGTTTATTGGCGCCTGGATTGGCACCAACTAGTATTTACATACCTAGTTTTGCTTGTGTCAATTATAGCAGGATATATTGGCACCGGTGTTGTTTGGCCCGAGACCAGCTTCGAGGGCATTATCACTTTCATACAACAGGTTACCAACATATTCAAATAATGATTTACATTATTTTCATTAAAAAATTTATTTTGATGAATTTATTCACACTATTTCATCCTTCCACAAGATACTGTATTGTCCCGACAAATTTTAAAGAGACTAGTGTTCCATTATTAAGTGACCAGTGATTTCATGTCTATGTATACAGCATGCAGGGTTGAGGTTTGAGTAACCGTGTGGTATCCAGGTTGAGTAACCGTGTAGTATCTGGGTTGAGTAACCGTGTGGTATCCGGCTAGTAATGGCTATTTAACAGTCTGATGGCCTTGAGATAGAAGCTGTTTTTCAGTCTCTCGGTCCCAGCTTTGATGTACCTGTACTGACCTTGCTTTCTGGATGGGTGAACAGGCGATGGCTCGGGTGGTTTATATCCTTGATGATTTTTTGGGCCTTCCTGTGACATCGGGTGATGTAGGTGTCCTGGTGGTCAGGCAGTGTGCCCCTGGGGATGCGTTGGGCAGACCGCACCCCCTCTGGAGAGCCCTGCGGTTGCGGGCGGTGCAGTTGCGGTGCAGTTGCAGTTGCGGGCGGTGCAGTTGCGGGCGGTGCAGTTGCGGTGCGGGCGGTGCAGTTGCGGGCGGTGCAGTTGCGGGCGGTGCAGTTGCGGTGCAGTTGCAGTTGCGGGCGGTGCAGTTGCGGTGCAGTTGCAGTTGCGGGCGGTGCAGTTGCGGGCGGTGCAGTTGCGGGCGGTGCAGTTGCGGTGCGGGCGGTGCAGTTGCCGCAACGGCGGTGCAGTTGCCGTTGCGGGCGATGATACAGCCTTACAGGATGCTCTCAATTGTGCATCTGTAAAAGTTTGTGAGGGTCTTAGAGGTGTTGATGCACCTTCTTCACCACACTGTCTGTGTGGGTGGACCATTTCAGATTGTCAGTGATGTGTACGGTGAGGAACTTGAAGCTCTCCACCTTCTCCACTGCGGTCCTGTTGATGTGGATCGGGGGGTGCTCCCTCTGCTGTTTCCTGAAGTCCACGACCAGCTCCTTTGTTTTGTTGACGTTGAGTGAGAGGTTATTTTCCTGGCACCACTCCGCCGCGGGCCCTCACCTCCTCCCCGTAGGCTGTCTCGTCATTGTTGGTAATCAAACCTACTACTGTTGTGTTGTCTGCAAACTTGATGATTGAGTTAGAGGCGTGCTTGGCCACTCAGTCATGGGTGAACAGAGAGTGCAGGAGGAGGCTGAGCACGCACCCTTGTGGGGCCCCAGTGTTGAGGATCAGCGAAGAGGAGATGTAGTTTTCTACCTTCACCACCTGGGGGCGACCCGTCAGGAAGTCCAGGACCCAGTGTCGCAGGGCGGGGTTCAGACCCAGGGCCCCGAGCTTAATAATGAGCTTGGAGGTTACTATGGTGTTGAATGCTGAGCTATAGTCAATGAACAGCATTCTTACATTGGTATTCCTCTTGTCCAGATGGGATAGGGCAGTGTACAGTGCGATGGTGATTGCATCGTCTGTGGATCTATTGGGGCGGTGTGCAAATTGAAGTGGGTGTCAGGTAAGGTGAAGGTGATATGATCCTTAACTAGCCTCTCAAACACTTCAAG
Source organism: Thymallus thymallus (assembly GCA_023634145.1). Lineage (NCBI taxonomy): Eukaryota > Metazoa > Chordata > Actinopteri > Salmoniformes > Salmonidae > Thymallus > Thymallus thymallus. The sequence continues at coordinate 13,155,945 of CM042417.1, read as the reverse complement.
ATGACAGAAGTGAGTGCTATGGGGCGATAGTCATTTAGTTCAGTTACATTTGCTTTCTTGGGTACAGGAACAATGGTGGACATCTTAGATAGATAGATAGATAGATAGATAGATAGATAGATAGATAGATAGATAGATAGATAGATAGATAGATAGATAGATTGTAAGACTTTATCAGGCAATACGTCCTCCAACCACTAGGGGTCACACTCCTGCCAGGACCAGCGGTATGGCCCCCAGTCACTAGGGGGCGCAGGAGGTCTTTTTCCTGCAATCCTCCTCCCAGTTGCCAGGGGGAAACCATAGGCAAGAACTGTTGTAGTTAGCAATCATTGTTGATGATACTCACCTGTGTAAGGCCCTATTTAAGTTTGCCTTTTGTCATTGTTTTTTGTTCAGTCTTGAGCCTAGCTGTACCCGAGTATCCCGTGAGTTTGCTGTGAGCCATTGTGCTCATTTTGGTTTTCCTTTTTGTGACTATTGGAAGCTTTTGCTTCTAGTTTATTTGTTTGTACTTTGTTCTTTTTTTTATCATTCTAAAAGTAAAAATTACTTGAAGTTTATGCTGCTCGTCTCCTTAAGATTTTTTGCTACTCCTCTGCACTTGGGTCTCAACATCCCCAACCGTGAGTTAGTTCACTCTGGAGGAACACCAGCTCTGCATCTAGGAGACCGGGGTTCTAATCCCGCTAAAAGACACATTCCAGGTCTTAGTCCAGAGTCCCTGGTCCTATATCATTACAGCAAGACTGAACCAAAAGATGGACCCAGCAGAGGATCAAGGTCCTCCATCAAATGTGGAGAGAATATTATCTGAGCTCACCAATCAAGCTACCGCAATTCAACATCACGAACAGAAGCTCACAGAGATTCTTCAGCGTTTGAACTTTCTAGCTTTGCCTCAAAATCCTCCGTCCCAGGAGGCTCCTGAGTTACCCACGCCACCTCTGGCACCTCCCACCGTTCCTCAACCTATTTCGGCAGTTCATCTTAATGAGCCCAGGCTTCCGCCTCCTGAGAGATACGATGGAAATACCATGGGCTGTCGAGGCTTTATCACTCAATGCTCCCTAGCCTTCCAACTTCAACCCAGTAGTTTTCCTACAGACAGCAGTCGAGTGGCTTATATCATCATCTTACTGACTGGAAGAGCTTTGGAATGGGCTACGGCTCTCTTGGAACATTGTTCACCATTCACTTCTAACTCTGAGCAATTCCTAGCAGAGATGAGGAGGGTATTCCATCATCCAGGAGGAGGAGTCGGAAATGACCAACGATTACTTCGACTCACTCAAGGAACGCGCAGCGTAGCAGAAATGGCTATTGAGTTCCGTACCCTGGCAGCGGAGAGTGGCTGGAATGAACAGGCTCTTCAAGCAGCATTTCATCAGGCTCTTGCACCTGAGCTAAAAGATGAATTGGCCTTCCGAGATCCTGCGCCTAACTTAGATTATCTTATTGATGTCGCCATCCGAGTGGATAACCGAATTAGGGATAGGAGGTCTGAAAGACAACAAGACCGAGTCACAGCCCAAGGCAACGTCAGTCCAGTTCAACCTGCTTTCCAAACTCTTTGCACAGAGGAACCCATGCAGCTTGGGAAGAATCGCTTATCACAATCTGAACGAGACAAACGTATGCGGGAGCGGCGACGTCTGTACTGTGGAGAACTGGGGCATTTTCGAACTCATTGCCCTGAACTTGTGGGAAAAGAGATTTCTCGTCCAGAGAGAGGGGGGCTGAGACGAGAGAAATAATTAACCCCCGATCTTCAGCTGGATTTTCGACGGTGATGCATGTCTCCTGGGGCAATGGTTGGCACAAGGGTTCTGCATTTGTCGACTCGGCGCTGCTGGCAATTTCATGGACAGTACTCTGGCTAGGAGCTGGAAGATACCACTCATAACTCTCCAGGAGAAGCTCAAGATAACATCCTTAGACAACAGACCTCTGGGGTCCGGCCAGGTAACACACCGTACCATTCCCATTTCAGTTGAAATAGACTCTCATCAAGAATCACTGTCTTTTCTTCTTATTGACACACCCGAGTTCCCAGTTATCCTTGGTTACCCTTGGCTAGTTTCTCACAATCCTCAGATTGACTGGCCGACTAGCAGTTTCACCAGATGGGGATGTGCATGTCCAACGGCTGGAATTCGTTCATATCCTGATTCTTTTTTGGGGCCTAAACGACAACCCTGGATCCAACATGAGTCCAACACTCCAAGAACCAAGGTACTAGCCGTCCCTCAAGTTAAACTTACACCCCCTGCTCTGGTTGTTCCTTCTCTTGACCTACCTCGAGTTCCCCAGGTATATGTCGATCTCCAGGATGTGTTTAGTAAGTCCCGGGCCGATACTCTTCCTCCTCATCGACCCTAAGATTGCGCCATTGAATTGTTGCCAGGATCTTGCCCTCCAAGAGGTAGACTTTTCTCGTTGTCAGGTCCAGAGAGGTTGGCAATGGATGAGTACATTCAAAAGGCACTAGAGAATGGATTTATTCGGCCTTCCACGTCACCGGCAGGGGCTGGCTTCTTTTTCGTGGGCAAAAAGGATGGAGGTCTTCGCCCATGCATTGACTATCGTGGCCTAAACAACATCACAGTAAAGAACCGATACCCACTGCCACTTATGGCCACAGCCTTTGAACTCCTCCAGGGCGCTACCATCTTCACTAAGTTGGACCTCCGGAACGCGTACCATCTGGTGAGAATTCGGGAGGGGGACGAATGGAAGACGGCGTTCAACACCCCTACTGGGCATTATGAATATCAGGTGATGCCCTTCGGGCTAGCAAATGCCCCGGCCGTCTTCCAAGCCCTTATCAATGATGTCCTGAGAGAGATGTTGAACCAATGTGTGTTTGTATACCTCGATGATATCTTAATATTTTCCCAGAGTTACGAAGATCACGTTCAACATGTCCGGCAGGTTCTGTCTCGTCTGCTCTCAAACAACCTCTTTGTCAAGCTAGAGAAAAGTGAGTTCCATGTCACTACAGTCTCTTTCTTGGGTTTCATACTTTCATGCGGCAGTGTACAGATGGATCCCAGCAAGGTTCGTGCGGTCCTGGAGTGGCCCCAGCCTGATTCATTGAAACAAGTCCAACGCTTCCTGGGGTTCACCAATTTTTATAGGAGATTTATTCGAGGCTTCAGTTCCATTGCAGAACCTCTCACAGCTCTCACCAGGAGGTCTAGCACACCCTTCCAGTGGACCGAGAAGGCTAACCAGACGTTCGAACGACTCAGACAGCTATTTACTTCAACTCCCATATTGACTCTACCAGATCCTGAGTTATCGTTTACTATCGAGGTGGACGCATCAGACGTGGGTGTGGGAGCTGTTCTTTCCCAAAGAGCGACTAGGGACAATAAACTCCATCCTTGTGCCTTCTTTTCACGTCGGCTGACAGCAGCAGAGAAGAACTATGATATTGGGAATCGGGAGTTGCTGGCAGTTAAGCTGGCTTTGGAGGAATGGAGACACTGGCTGGAGGGGGCTAAACACCCATTTCTGATATGGACAGACCACAAGAACCTCACTTACATCCAGGGAGCCAAAAGGTTGAATCCTCGCCGAGCTCGGTGGGCCCTTTTCTTTAACCGTTTCGACTTTGTCCTCTCTTACAGACCCGGTTCCAAGAATACAAAGCCAGATGCTCTGTCAAGGCAGTTCGAGTCACAGGAAGAGGAGGACCGGTCGGAACCCATCATACCAAGGTCCAGAGTGCTGGCAGGCATCCAGTGGGACTTGGAGACGGCAGTACGGAAGGCTCAACATCGCCAACCTGACCCAGGTAATGGCCCATCGGGCCTCCTCTTTGTGCCAAACACCGTCAGGTCCAAAGTACTGCAGTGGGGTCACGCCGCACCTTCATCTGGACATCCGGGAGTCCTTAGAACCCTGAAGCGGATCCAATCCAAGTTCTGGTGGCCCAACATGGGAACCGATGTCCGGAGATTTGTTGCTGCATGTTCCACTGTTCCACGCCCAGAATAAGGATCCTAGAGCCCTCCCTCAAGGTAAACTACATCCACTCCCTATCCCGAGACGACCCTGGTCCCACATATCCATGGATTTTGTTAATGGCCTACCCAATTCTCAAGGTAACACAGTGATTCTTGTAGTAGTCGACAGATTTTCAAAGGCATGTCATCTCATTCCTACAGCAGGCCAGACTGCGGAACTTCTCATGCAACATGTCTTTAGAATTCATGGTTTTCCGCAGGATATGGTGTCTGATCGGGGTTCCCAGATTACCTCAAGATTCTGGAAGGCTTTTGGACGTCTAATCGGTTCCACCATCAGCTTGTCCTCAGGGTTCCATCCCCAATCCAATGGCCAGACAGAGAGAGTGAACCAGGAGATTGAGAAGACCCTCAGGTGTCTCGTCTCGAACAACCCAAGTACATGGAGTTCCCAGCTTGTCTGGGCGGAATTTGCTCATAACACCCTCCATCACTCATCATTGGGCATGTCTCCATTTGAATGCCAGTTTGGGTTCCCCCCCTCTCTGTTTTCTGAACAGGACCTCCAAGCACAGGTTCCAGCAGCGGCCCAGTTAGTCCGGAGGTGCTGGGGGATCTGGCGGAGAGCTCGGGCAGCCCTGTTAAAGTCGTCCCGGGAACAACAGAAACAGGCCAATCGACGTCGGCGGATAGGTCCGTCATTCCGCCCTGGACAGAGAGTGTGGCTTTCAACTAAGAATCTTCCATTGCGCCTCGAGTCACGGAAACTAGGCCCAAGATACGTTGGTCCTTTCAAGATCCTCAAGAAAATAAACCCAGTCTCTTATCGACTCCTATTGCCCAGGTCCATGCGCATACACCCAACATTCCATGTCTCATGCCTCAAACCTGTCATCTACTCTCCTTTGTCTCCTGTAGGTAGACTACCTCCAGTTCCTCGGATGGTGGAGGGGCAACCGGTTTACTCCGTGCAGAGATTATTGAACATGCGCAAAGTACGGGGAGGGGTCCAATATTTGGTTGACTGGCAAGGTTATGGTCCAGAAGAGCGCTCATGGGTACCAGCTAGAGACATACTGGACCCAGACCTCATCAGGGACTTCCACAGACAACAGTCGAACCGCACTAAAAGGAACGTCAGGAGCCGTTCATCAAGAGAGGGCTCCTGTAAGACTTTATCAGGCAATACGTCCTCCAACCGCTAGGGGTCACACTCCTGCCAGGACCAGCGGTATGGCCCCCAGTCACTAGGGGGCGCAGGAGGTCTTTTTCCTGCAATCCTCCTCCCAGTTGCCAGGGGGAAACCATAGGCAAGAACTGTTGTAGTTAGCAATCATTGTTGATGATACTCACCTGTGTAAGGCCCTATTTAAGTTTGCCTTTTGTCATTGTTTTTTGTTCAGTCTTGAGCCTACCTGTACCCGAGTATCCTGTGAGTTTGCTGTGAGCCATTGTGCTCATTTTGGTTTTCCTTTTTGTGACTATTGGAAGCTTTTGCTTCTAGTTTATTTGTTTGTACTTTGTTCTTTTTTTTATCATTCTAAAAGTAAAAATTACTTGACGTTTATGCTGCTCGTCTCCTTAAGATTTTTTGCTACTCCTCTGCACTTGGGTCTCAACATCCCCAACCGTGAGTTAGTTCACTCTGGAGGAACACCAGCTCTGCATCTAGGAGACTGGGGTTCTAATCCCGCTAAAAGACACATTCCAGGTCTTAGTCCAGAGTCCCTGGTCCTATATCATTACATAGATAGATAGATATAAGTGAGGGTAATAGTTTACTTAATATACAGTCTGGTTAAATGTACAGGTAAATTAATATTTGCATGGTTAGATATACTTAAATAGCTAAATGTGCGTATGATATAATTGAGGGTAATAATACTAATTCCTTTAAAGACAGTTAATTACAGATAAATGAACGTATTGCACATTCAATATACTAAATGCAATGAAAAAAAAGGATGCTACTGACAGGATACTAGTATACAGTCCTGAGTGAATGACTTTGCAAGTTCAGTCCAAGAATTACTTACAATATTGCATGTGATATGATATAACAACTGTACATGAATATGTACATACAGTCCTGAATGAATGAGTGCCGAGTGAATAAGTCCTGAGTGAATGAGTGATTACAGACCAGAGAGTTACTCACGGATGAATGGATGCCTAATTGTTAACTAGGTCCAAACACCCCAACAGTTCCAGGTCTATGTTGCAGATGGCATGGCACCTCGGTGAGGCATTAAATAGTCTAATAGCCGCCGTCAGGAAGGACTTCCTGTAGCACTCTCTGGCACACCGTGGTGGGATCAGTCTGTGACTGAAGGTGCTCCTCTGTGTCATAACCATGGCATCCAGAGGGTGGGTGACGTTGTCCACGATGGCCAGCAGTTTGGCCAGGATCCGTCTCTCCGCCACCTCCTCTAGAGTGTCAAGGCTAATCCCCAGAACAGAGCTAGCTTCCTGATCAGCTTATTTACCCGAGAAGCATCACCAGCCTTTATGTTGGCGCCCCAGCACACCACTGCAAAAAAGAATGGTAGAAAGTATATAGTAGTTTACTGCACACGTTGAAGGACCTGAGCCTCCTCAGAAAGTAGAGTCGGCTCTGGCCCTTTTTGTACAGAGCCCCAGTGTTACCAGCCCATTCCAGCCTGTTGTCTATATGGACTCCCAGGAACTTGTATGACCCAACCATTTCCACATCCATTCCCTGTATAGGGACTGCAATCGGTTGGGCCTTGGTTCTCCTGAAGTCCACCACCATCTCCTTTGTTTTGCTGATGTTGAGCTGAAGGTGGTTCTGCTCACACCACACCACACCACAAAGTCATTGATTGTGCTCCTGTACTCCTCCTGCCCACCCCTGATGCACCCTACATTGCGGAGTCATCTGAGAACTTCTGTAGGTGGCATGTTTCAGAGTTATATCTGAGGTCCGGGGCCCCTGTGTTGCTCACTGCCCATTCTGACACACAGCTCTGTAGCCGCACAAATTGTGTCCTACCGGTCAGGTAGTCCGTAACCCAGGAGACTAAAGGTGCTTCCACTTTCATCCTCCTCATCTTCTCACCCAGTAGCAGGGGCTGAATGGTGTTGAAGGCACTGGAGAAGTCAAAAAACATAACCCTCACAGTGCAACCTGCGTTGTCCAGGTGAGAGTAGGCCCTCTGCAGAAGGTAGATGATTGCATCATCCAACCTGATGTTGCGCTGGTATGCGAACTGCAGGGGGTCCAGTGATGACTAACCTTTCCAGGGTCTTCATGATGTGAGATGTTAGCGCTACAGGTCTGAAGTCATTCAGTACAGTGTGGTGCGCCTTCTTGGGCACTGGGACCAGGCAGGATGTTTTCCACAGCACAGGAACCCTTTCCAGGCTCAGGCTAAGGTTGAAAAGACGCTGGAGTATTCCACACAGTTGGTCAGCACAGACCCTAAGCACCCTTGGGCTGATGCCATCAGGGCCCACCGCGTTCCCCTGATAAAGTCTCTCCAGCTCTCTCTTCACTTGGTTGGTGGTGAAAGGCAGCCCAGGTGGGGAGGTGGGGGGAAGGGAGCTGTTGCAGAACAGTCCAGAGGGAACGGGTCGCTGATTGTCTCAAAGGAGGTGTCGTGTGAAAAAGGGGGGGGGGTGGGACAACCGTGATGGTGTGTGACCTGGAGAACTGGAGGGGAGGTGGAGAGAGCTAATATCGTACCTGTTAAAAAATTGGTTCAGGTCATTGGCTCTGTCCTGGGTCTCCTCTGTCTGCCCACAATTTGACTTTTTGAAGCCAGTGATATTTCTCATAGCCTTCCACACCTCTTTCACCTGGCTCTGCCTCAGCTTGTCCTCCATCTTCTCCTTATACACTCCGAAACTTTAGATCCCTCTGGACGCATTTCAATTTGTCCTTGTTCCCCTCCTTGAAGGCCCTTTTCTTCTCATTCAGCAGAACCTTCAGGTCGCTGGTGACCCAGGGTTTATTATTTGGAAAACAACGTACCTTCCTGGTGGGTACGGTGTTGTCTACACAAAAATTGACATAGTCCGTTATTCAGTCTGTAAGTCCATCAATGTCCTCCCCATGAGCCTCACAGAGGACATCCAAGTCTGTTGTCTCAAAGCAGTCCTGTAGGGTCTCATTCGCCTCCGGGGACCATCTCCTAATGGTCCTAGTGGTCGCTGGCTGCTGTTTGACCATAGGCCTGTAGAGTGGGGTGAGGTGGACAAGGTTGTGATCCAATCTACCTAGGGGAGGGAGTGCAGTGGAGTTGTATGCATCCTTCACATTAGCATATAACAAGTCCAGAGGTTTATTATTCCTAGTTGGGCACTTCACAAACTGTTTGAACGTGGGCAGCGTTGAAGAGAGAGATGCATGATTAAAATCCCCAGAAATGACAAAAAAGGCCCTGGGATGCGCTGTCTGTAACCTCGCGATAACAGAGTGGATGAAGTCACACGCTGTGTTTGCGTCCGCGGAGGGCGGGATGTAAACAATAACAGCAATGGTATGTCTTTTCTACTTTATGTTCTGTGGAAACAAAGTAGTTGGTACCGGAACTAGCTGAATCAAGCATTTCATCTCTCTAGTAACTAGTGAATTGAGTTCAAATAAAATGTTATTGGTCACGTCAGATGTTATTTCGGGTGTAGCGAAATGCTTGTGTTTATAGCTCCGACAGTGCAGTAATATCTAACAAGTAATATCTAACAATTTCACAACATATACCCAATACAAACAAATCTAAAGTAAATGAATGAGTTAAAGGGCTGTGGTCGCACATGGATCCAAAATGGCTGCCATGCTCCAGATGAGCACTACAGACAGGCAGGGCTTTGGTGGCAGCTGTGTTTGTGTCTCCTTTATCTGGGGGTCAAAGGGTCAGGCCAGGGATATTGGCCGGGCTGAAAGCCCCCCGGCTCCCGGCCATTGACACGTTTTATTAAATAAACGCCCCTGCCATCCTTCCCGAAACGCCTCTCTTTATGGGATTAGTACCAGCACAAACATATCCCTCGATCATGGATGAGGTCTCTCTCTCTTTGCCTGTACCCCCTCTGTGTCACCCACTTCACCCTCCTTCCTCCCTCAGCCCCTATCCTGCTATGTCCTGTACCGTTGGACAGGCAGGAGGCCCGAGTGTCACCCTCCTTCCGTCCGGTGGCCAATGGCGGCCCTCCCAGCTGTGTGGCCCTCAGGCTTCTCGGCCAATGACGTGCTCCTCAGATGGCATTGTACTCCTCCGGGAATTGTACGCCGTTTAAAACCCAGTGACAGGGGCACCCACCTCTCATAAAGCAACAGATCCCCTTACTAAGGATAGACTTTAAGGACCTGACAAAGAGAAATAAAACAGAGATACCTTGATCTAGGAAAGGGAAGTAAATCAGTGATATACCGTATTAGGAGCAACAGTAAAAGGAATACCCCCAGGTTATTGAAGTACCAAGCTCTACCTGCACAGCTTATATCCAGGTGAGAATTATATTATTCTATTCATATAATTCAGTTGGCTGTATTTTATCCCCAGTTCTCCTAAAACATCTTATTGTTCTTGAGTAACCTGTGTCATCTCTGCCTAGGGCGGCAGGTAGCTTAGCGGTTAGAGCGTTGGGCTGGTAACCGAAAGGTTGCTGGTTTGAATACCGTACGCTGACAATGTGAAAAACCTGTAGATGTGTCCTTGAGCAAGGCACTTAACCCTAAATTGCTCCAGGGGTAGGATGTCATTGTAAATAAGAATTTCTTAACTGACTTGCCTAGTTAAATAAAGGTTAAATAAAAATGTAAACATTTATTGCTGCCTTAGTCACTCAATATAATAAAGGGTTGCCCAACCACAGTTTAACGTTTTACTCCTGAAGGTGTGTAATTATTTAGAGATTTGTTCCCTTTCCTCAGAGGTCTATTCCAAGGCATCACAGAGCAGAGGGAGCAGTATGTGGGCTCTCCTGATGTCTCTGCTTGGACTGCGTGTGGTGATGGTGATTGGGTAAGAACTGACCACCGTAGAGTCTCAGAGAAAGTAAACACAATTTATTACTTTACATCCGTGCTTAACTTGGGCCGGAATAGTCCTCTAATTTTCTGATAGCACTGACTTTGCTCACAGCTGCGTGTTTAAAGAAATGTACTTATTGTGATCAAGATGTGGTTGTCCCACCGGCTATCCTAAGTTGAATGCACTAATTTGTAAGTCGCTGTGGATAAGTGCGTCTTCTAAATGACTAAAATATAAAAATGTATACTGCATATATGTGGTGCACTAAACTATGCACTTTTAAGTTAATCATATTTACAAATCGTTTTCCTCTTGTTTTTACACCAAGGTTCCATGCGTCCTTTATTTTCACTTAAATTATTTTTCACTCATCCGTAGCTCAGTTGGTAGAATCATTGTAAAAAATCAAATTGTATTTGTCACGTAGACCTGCACAGTTTACAGCATGTATAGAAGGTGCAGTGAAATGTTTGTGCGATAGCTCCCTCAACATTGCAGTACAATAATCAATAAAAGTTTCATAAATAAACATGTATAATTACAAGAAGGTAGTTTGCAAAGTAGGAAACTGATACTGTACCGTATTGACACAATAGGAGCATAGGATAGGATGAACTTTAATGTCCCCGAGGGGAAATTCTCTTAGACCCGCAGTACTGCTGTATACAAAATAGACACATTACACACTTAACATAATACATAAATTGCACATTTCCCAATATAAACATTCTCCACTTCTAATATAGCCATATATACATAATACATATTGCACATTTCCCTTGCATTCAGTCATTGACGTACTAACACAGCTCAGCATTACTTATTGCTGTTCAGGTATTTGATGGACATGGGAATGAAGGAGGGCTTATACCTGTTCAGTTTACATGTGGGAACCCTATAGCTGATAGTCTACTCAGAGTGAAGCACTTGGGAGGGGTCTAAAATACGTTTCTGCACTTGGTAGGGGTCTGAAATAAGTTTCAGCGCTTGGGAGGGGTCTGAAATAAGTTTCTGCGCTTGTCTGATAACGATCTCTTCAGAAATAGTCTGCAGGGAGGGATGCCGCCTCACACCCATGACCTTCATGGCAGTTTGTGTCAGGAGGGCAATTTTAGATTTTAGTTGGTCTAATAAATTGCCAAGGCAGACTGTGATGTCATATCTCAGGATAATCTCCATGACTGCATTGTAGAACAGGAGCATTATTTTCTGGTCAACTCTGAGTCTACGCAGGAAATAGTGGCGTTCTTCCACTGAAGCACAAGCATGGTGCTTGCAATGCCAGGAAAGTGGGTTAGATTCCCGGGACCACCCATATGTAAAAAAAAATTATGCATGCATGACTCTATGTCGCTTTCGATAAAAGTAGTAAAAGCATTTATTATTATATTGTATTATTCACTTAATTTCATGTTGTTTATCACCACTCCAGACACTGGTGTGAACACACAGTGGAGGAAAAAGTGGATCGGATCATTTCCCCCCGTCTTCAGCGTGAGGTGGACTGTTCCGAGGTGTACCAATACAACACGCAGGACTGGAGGCTGGATGTGGACAGGATGCGCCACAAGCACGGGGGGGATGACGGCATTGCACTGTACTACAAACAACTGGGTCGCAAGGCTGTCTGCTTCTTATACAAGTGAGGAGATTATGTTCAATTATGATATGATAGCTGCAATGACTTGAATGTACAAGAACAAAATGAAGAAGCCAGTTATTGAGTATATTTTGTCTTTTCCTGTGTGTAATTCCATATACTGAATGTGTTTTGAGCAGACCTGCTGAGATGGAGACCCAGAGGGTGAATAAGACAGTGAGGGGGTGCTGCGAAGGCTGGGGAGGGCCACACTGTTCACAGGGTAATAACATCTTACCATACAGTAGTACCATTCACTTTTTATTGACACTATATGTGTCTTTATTTATTTTATTGAACCTTTATTTAACTAGGCAAGTCGGTTAAGAACAAATTCTTATTTACAATGACGGCCTACACCTGCCAAACACGGACGACGCTGGGCCAATTGTGCACCACCCTAAGGGACTCCCAATCCATGTGATACAGTCTGGATTCAAACCAGGTTGTCTGTAGTGACGCCTCTAGCACTAAGATGCAGTGCCTCAAACCACTGCGCCACTTGGGAGCCCTAATCATATGTCTTAATGATTACATTGGCTTTGACAACAGGAGGGAGTAAAAAATGGACTGCTATTGAGAAGAATTTAACATATTTAACATATTCATTCTGTCTGACTAGCTGTCTTTCTCTCCCTCACACTGTCCCCGTCTCTGGTCCAGGCGTGGGTGTGCGGGGCCAGTGCTACTCCACATGGAGCTGCGAGGACTTCCCAGGGGTGCACAACTCTTCTCTGATATCCATGGAGCAGTGCTGTGGCAGCCTGTGGGGCCTGAGCTGGAGGAACGCGTCTGACCAGACCTGCCTGTCCTGTACCTACACCCTGCTGGCTGGTCAGTGCTGTAGGGCTGTACCACTCTCCGCAGCGCCGCACTCTCTGCCACCCACAGTATTACACTGATTGAGGTCAACATTTGTTAGTAGTCGAAATTGACAAAGAAAAATGGTCTGATTGAGGACAAAACACCACTCTATATTCTCTATTGGCTTTGAATGTCTAATGTACTTGATAAAGATCACTCATTTGGAGTAGGAGATCTAGACTGTCAGATGTTTTTCTTGTGGGGTTAAAGGTTGAGGTTCTTGGGGACTTTTATCAGAGGGGATTGGTTATAAATATGTCTGCTAGGCAGCTATTCCTGTGTGGCCTTGACGTAGAGCTGCCTTGAGTCAACATAATGATTCACATGTGAAGATGAAGAATACTTCATCAATTCAACACTGACCTCTCCATTGACCTTTCCCCTCTCCATGTCTCTTAATGTCTCTCTGTTTCTCTCCTCAACTCTCTCCATTTCTCTCCCCTTAGACTCCCAGTCGTCTCCACTCGTGCGGGGGGGTCTTTTGGGGAGCGCCCGGAACCCCCAGGGCTCGGCCACCTGTCTGAGCTGGGGAGGGGCTCACTATCGCACCTTTGACAGAAAGCACTTCCATTTCCAGGGCAGCTGTACGTACGTCCTAGCATCGTCTACAGATGGGACATGGGCTGTGTACATTAGCACTGTGTGTAACGGTCGGGGAGACTGCAGCAAGGTACAGTAGCTTCCGATGAGCTGAACTATCACTCCTTGTCTCTCCACTGTGATAGTCTATGTTCTCCCACAAAGCAGCTTGGTGGATGCTAGAGAATGTAGAGGGCTTTGGGTTGAATAAAAATGCATAATTTCTGCCGCCCATTTCACATGTTTGTGTGTTTGTTGATTTGTCATTCTCCCAGGCCCTGAGGATTATGCTGGGATTAGACCTGGTCTCTGTTCACCTCAGGAACCTAACATTAAACGGATTGCTAGTTCCTCAAGGAGAACCGCTCTTTCGAAATGGTAATTCAAACACCCCATAGTCAGAACAGTTAAAACGCCCCCTAGTCAGAACAATTAAAACATTCCTTTTCTTCTGCCTGTCAATTCTGAAGTTGTTGGCGAGCAAGCTCACATTCCCACAATACCCCCTGTTTCGTTAGCTAGTATGTACGATGACAATTTGATCTGCCTTCCTTCCCTCCCCTCACCGTGCCCGTGTACAGGAGTGAGTGTGCATTGGCTGGGGGACTTTGTGTTTGTGGAGAGCGGTCTGGGGGTGCGGGTGAAGTTCGACATGGGCAACACCGTGTACCTGACTGTCACCGCAGAACACCTGGCCACCACCAGAGGACTGTGTGGAGTCTATAACAACAACGCTGACGGTGAGGGGACCAGACAGGGGCTTTCTAGCTTCCTTTCCTTATCTCCTTCCCTTCATGAGTACTGTTGGAAAGTTGGAACACTAGGGACTTTTTCTCTGTAGTCCTTCAACTATCGTTCCTGTGTCCTCACAGACGACTTCACCACAGTGACTGGGAGTGTATCGGAATACGCTGCCAGTTTTGGGAACTCGTGGCGAGTGCCTGATCATCAGACTGAGGCATAGTACCATCTGAAAACTAGGCTAAATATATACAGTAGAGGCTCAATAGAGCCTTCAGAAAGACTTGAGCTTTGGCTGTTTTAGGCATTCTGTGTAATGTAGTTCTCCCGTCCTCCATGTTTCTCAGGGTTGCAACGACGCAGCAGAGCTAGGCCACAGCTGTGATGTCACAGGGGATTCTGCTCTGCGCAGGGAGGCAGAGTCAGTGTGTCACCGGCTGATGGAGACCCCCTTTGCACAGTGTCACCAAAGGGTGAGGAACTCCAACATAACTCATGCTTTCAGTTAACATGCACACACACACACACACACACAGACACCTACATACAACTCACTTTCCATATTACACAAACATATTTCCATCAATAGAATATCATATACCATCAATGTTATAACAATGTTAACCAATAACCCTTCTGTGAAACCCATGGCTTTGCCTTTCTGGTCAGGTGGACCCAGTGGCCTACATTGACACATGTCTGTACCTGCACTGCAGCCTGGGGACCAGAGACAGAGAGGAGGCCACGTGTGATACTCTGGCCAGCTATGCTCGCGAGTGTGCCCAACAACACATCATCATCAGCTGGAGGAGCTCAGGACTGTGTGGTAAAGCCCCACAGCCTCCTCCAGACCTCCTGTATTGGAAAGTACCAGGAAATACCCATTATCTGTTAGGGATTCACTGTCTCTCTCTCTCTCTCTCTCTCTCTCTCTCTCTCTCTCTCTCTCTCTCTCTCTCTCTCTCTCTCTCTCTCTCTCTCTCTCTCTCTCTTTCAATCTATTTCTCTCTCTCTCTCTCTCTCTCTCTCTCTCCTTCTCCCCCAGGGCGTGTGTGTCCGCGGGGGCAGGTGTTTTCCGACTGTGTGTCCTCCTGCCCCCCTAGCTGCTCTTCCCCTAAGCCCCCTTCCTCGGGCCAGTGCAGAGAGGAGTGTGTAGGGGGGTGTGAGTGCCCCCTTGGCCTGAACCTGCATCAGGGGCTCTGCCTGAGGAGGGACGACTGCCCCTGTTTCCACCGCAGACACACCTACCAGTCAGGAAACACCATCCAGCAGAGGTGCAACACCTGGTGAGTGGCTGGAATTACATGTCCATTATTGGAGGTGTCATAAAAATGTGGACAATTAATGTTATTATTAAAAGCTTATGTCCTCTCATCTGACCCATCCCTTCCTATCACCCCCTTCATACCTTTCTTTCTTTCTTTCTTTCTTTCTTTCTTTCTTTCTTTCTTTCTTTCTTTCTTTCTTTCTCTCTCTCTCTCTCTCTCTCTCTCTCTCTCTCTCACTCGTCACCTCTCTTTCTCTTTCTCTCTCTCTCTCTCTCTCTCTCTCTCTCTCTGTCCCCCCCCGTCTCAGTGTGTGTCAAGCAGGTTCGTGGCAATGTTCAGGGGAGAGGTGTGCTGCCCAGTGCAGCCTGATGGGTGGTCTCCAGGTGTCTACCTTCGACAAGAAGAAGTACTCTCTGCAGGGAGGGGACTGTGGCTTCACTGTTGTAGAGGTAAGACGCCATCAGCAACCGTTTCCATAGTACCTGGAACTAACTGAAAGTTAACCCATAAGAGTCTAAGCCCTGTCTAAGCCCGGTGAGGTCATACCAAGGTTCATTTTGCTATTTGATTTAGAATTTTTACACCACTTGAAGTATAAAAAAAATGTATACAAAAATAATTTGATGAAAAAACATAATTGGCCTTACTGCTATTAAACCATACAAAACGCATTGAACAACAGATTCACTACATGGAACAACACATAGTCCCTACATTTAAAAAAAAAGTAAGTTTGTTTTGAAGTGTCTGTCCTATATCTGAGAGATATAAGAAAGACCAGGAAACATTTGTTATTTTTTTTACATGTATTTAACACCATATTTTTGTCACTTAACAGTCTCCATATACTGTATACTGTACTTCCATAAATGTTTTCGACTGGTACAGGGGGACCTTTAGACGAGTCTTGTGAGGCCTGTGGGCGTCCCAGAGCAAAACAACCGACATGTGCATGAGAGAGTCTCACCTTTGCACAGAGGGGCCTCACAAGAATGTAGCTTAAACAGTTCAGTTGACAGATCTGTCTTCAGACGAGTCCCAAGACGCTTGTGGGGGGTCAAAGAGCAAAATGGAGAACACCATCATGTCCGTAATAGTTTTTATGCCAAAGATCATTCAGATGCTCCAGATTGTTTTGTAAGAAGACAGATTTTCTGGATGTCTCATGGTCTGACTGTCACGGTGCGTAGGATATATGGGACGATATACGGAGCGCTGGTGAAGTGTCATCCTTTTTATTGAAAATGAGATGTTCTCACGAAGCATTTACAATAAACAAGGAGAGTGAAAACAAAAACACGATTACACAAAACACGGTGACTTACTTTGTTTGTTGCAGGCAGTGCAGACAGACAAACGAACAATGATCCACACACAGGTGGCTGTGTGTGGAGCCTATATACTATCCCCAATCAGAGACAACGCTATACAGCTGTCTCTGATTGGGGATGATCATCTCCCTAGATAGGGTGTGATGACTTGGTTGTGTGCCTCTCTCCTCCCCTAGGTGGGAGTAAGAGGCCTTACCACAACCAAGCCATCACACTGACAAACACCGCTCTAGCTCTGTCACCTTTCACCGCAGATGCGGAAGTGTTACATACATAGATGCGATGGATTGAGACGCATCCAATGCAAAAAATCAACTTAAACTGACAATTTTTTTATTATGGTAATTCGATTTAAGCCGGTGGCTGACATCGACCTTAGGGTTAGAGTTAAAAGCATGTTTCTTGTAGAAAGTGTCACTCAAGACATCATCTGACATTTTTTCTTTGTCTTATTATGTATTGCTCCTTTAGAATCTGTCAGTATCAAACCCAGGTGGCTCTTGTGAAAAGTCAGGCTTTTGATTAGCTATTAGTTAATTGGAAGATCACTAAGGCACGTCTATGTGTTTTTGCTAGTGTGTCTAAGTCTGTTTGATAGAGGTAAAACATTTGTTGTGTATATGCAGGACTTTGTGGACAGGAAGCTGGTTGTGAGCATTCGAGGTGGAGACTGTGTCGTGGGTGGCGGACAGGGCTGTCTGAGAGAGATGTCTGTCACCGCTCTACGTACCACAGTGACCATGACTGACACAGGTCATCACAGTACCCCCCCCCCAAGGTGCGGACTCCCGATCGCACACACAACAAAAAGTCCCCCCTCTCCTGAAAAAAAAATTGTCCAAACTTCTAGGGGGGACATGGCGGAGTACTGAGGTGGTTGCTGGTGGGGGCTCCGGTTCCGGTTCCGGGCGTGGCACAGGCTGTGAGAGTAGCCTCTCTCCTACCTTTCCGTTGCACGCCCGGTCCGGTCCGGACCCCGACGCGGTGGTTCCCCCCTCAGTACTCCCGCCAGTCACCAAGTCCTGTCTGGACCCTGGTGCGGGAGCCCTCGACCCTGGAGAGGGGCTGACAACCGGCCCCGGACTGGGCACCGGTGGAGCGGACTGCTCCGGCACTGGAGCGACGCAGATGACCGGCCCCGGACTGGGCACCGGTGGAGCGGACTGCTCCATCTCTGGAGCGACGTAGACGACCGGCCCCGGACTGGGCACCGGTGGAGCGGACTGCTCCATCTCTGGAGCGACGTAGACGGCCGGCCCCGGACTGGGCACCGGTGGAGCGGATTGCTCCGGCACTGGAGTGTCGTAGACGACCGGCCCCGGACTGGGCACCGGTGGAGCGGACTGCTCCGGCACTGGAGCGACGCGGACGACCGGCCCCGGACTGGGCACCGGTGGAGGAGGCTCCAGGCCTTTAGCTGTGGCTGGAGGCTCCGGAACGCTGACCTTCGCTGGAGGTGGCGTGGCGCTGACCTTCGCTGGAGGTGGCGTGGCGCTGACCTTCGCTGGAGGTGGCGTGGCGCTGACCTTCGCCGGGGACCTCGGGCTGCTGACCTTCGCCGGGGACCTCGGGCTGCTGACCTTCGCCGGGGACCTCGGGCTGCTGACCGTCGCCGGGGACCTCGGGCTGCTGACCGTCGCCGGGGACCTCGGGCTGCTGACCGTCGCCGGGGACCTCGGGCTGCTGACCGTCGCCGGGGACCTCGGGCTGCTGACCGTCGCCGGGGACCTCGGGCTGCTGACCGTCACCGGGGACCTCGGGCTGCTGACCGTCACCGGGGACCTCGGGCTGCTGACCGTCACCGGGGACCTCGGGCTGCTGACCGTCACCGGGGACCTCGGGCTGCTGACCGTCACCGGGGACCTCGGGCTGCTGACCGTCACCGGGGACCTCGGGCTGCTGACCTTCACAGGAGGCCTCAGGCTGCTGACCTTTACAGGAGACCTCAGGCTACTGACCGTCACAGGAGGCCTCGGGCTGCTGACCTTCTCCGGAGACCTCAGGCTGGATGCTGTGCCCACCCTGGGCACCGACGCAGAGGTGGTCTTCAGCCCTGCAGCTGGTCTGGCTGTCGGCCCCAGACTGGGCACCGACACGCTATGGAGCTCCTGCTCCACAGCGGGACTGAACGTCGTGCCCACCCTGGGCACCGACGCAGAGATGGTTTCCAGCCCTCTGGTGGGGCTGGCTGTCGGCCCCAGACTGGGCACCGACGTGCTATGGAGCTCCAGCTCCACAGCGGGACTGAACGTCGTGCCCACCCTGGGCACCGACGCAGAGATGGTTTCCAGCCCTGTGGTTGGGCTGGCTGTCGGCCCCAAACTGGGCACCGACGCGCTATGGAGCTCCTGCTCCACAGCGGGGCTGAACGTCGTGCCCACCCTGGGCACCGACGCAGAGATGGTTTCCAGCCCTCTGATTGGGCTGGCTGTCGGCCCCAGACTGGGCACCGACGCGCTATGGAGCTCCTGCTCCACAGCGGGACTGAACGTCGTGCCCACCCTGGGCACCGACGCAGAGATGGTTTCCAGCCCTGTGGTTGGGCTGGCTGTCGGCCCCACACTGGGCACCGACGTGCTATGGAGCTCCTGCTCCACAGCGGGGCTGAACGTCGTGCCCACCCTGGGCACCGACGCGGAGAGGGTTTCCAGCCCTCTGGTTGGGCTGGCTGTCGGCCCCAGACTGGGCACCGACGCGCTATGGAGCTCCTGCTCCACAGCGGGGCTGAACGTCGTACCCACTCTGGGCACCGACGCAGAGATGGTCTCCAAACACAGAGCTGCGCTGTCGACCCTCGCAGTAGGCTCCGTGTGAGGAATGGGTGAGCGCGCCACTGCTCTGCTGCGAGGCGCAGGCACGGGCCGTACCAGGCTGGGGAAACACACCGTTGGGCTGGTGCGTCTAGCTGGCACGGGTCGCTCCGGGCTGGAGACACGCACCATGGGGCTGGTGCGTGGAGCAGGCGAGGGCCGTACCGGGCTGGGGAAACCGACTCAGCGCACCAAACCATCGGTGCGCAACGCTAGCCCGGTGAGTCCCGTACCAGCTAAACGCACCAACCCAACGGTGCGTTTAGCTGGTACGGGACTCACCGGGCTAGCGTTGCGCACCGATGGTTTGGTGCGCTGAGTCGGTCTCCTCCTCCTCCGACTCTGGACCGGCGCTGGAGGCACCGGACTGGGAACTGGCGCTGGAGCACGACTGTCCCTGTCGTGCCTACTCCACCGCCAATCCCCATCCTGTGAGGGCTCTTCCGGGAACCCCCACGAGTGAGGGAACAGAAGCACATCGTCGTCGTCTTCCTCCGACTCCTCTCTGTACTCCCGTTCCCACGGCTGTAGGGGCTCCTCCTGGAACCCCCACGAGTGCAGTGGTCGGGGCTCTTCTCCCTCGATCCCCGACCACCCCCATAGCCCCCCCCCAAAATCAGTTTGAGGGGTTTTCTGGGCTCCAGGCTGGTTCTCCACCGCATGATAATGGTAGACATCCTCTTTCGACAATTTCCCCATATCGTAGAGGATGTCTACCAAAGTCTGCTCTCGCTGCGTCCCAGGGTGGTGGATCATTCTGTCACGGTGCGTAGGATATATGGGACGATATACGGAGCGCTGGTGAAGTGTCATCCTTTTTATTGAAAATGAGATGTTCTCACGAAGCATTTACAATAAACAAGGAGAGTGAAAACAAAAACACGATTACACAAAACACGGTGACTTACTTTGTTTGTTGCAGGCAGTGCAGACAGACAAACGAACAATGATCCACACACAGGTGGCTGTGTGTGGAGCCTATATACTATCCCCAATCAGAGACAACGCTATACAGCTGTCTCTGATTGGGGATGATCATCTCCCTAGATAGGGTGTGATGACTTGGTTGTGTGCCTCTCTCCTCCCCTAGGTGGGAGTAAGAGGCCTTACCACAACCAAGCCATCACACTGACAAACACCGCTCTAGCTCTGTCACCTTTCACCGCAGATGCGGAAGTGTTACATACATAGATGCGATGGATTGAGACGCATCCAATGCAAAAAATCAACTTAAACTGACAATTTTTTTATTATGGTAATTCGATTTAAGCCGGTGGCTGACATCGACCTTAGGGTTAGAGCTAAAAGCATGTTTCTTGTAGAAAGTGTCACTCAAGACATCATCTGACATTTTTTCTTTGTCTTATTATGTATTGCTCCTTTAGAATCTGTCAGTATCAAACCCAGGTGGCTCTTGTGAAAAGTCAGGCTTTTGATTAGCTATTAGTTAATTGGAAGATCACTAAGGCACGTCTATGTGTTTTTGCTAGTGTGTCTAAGTCTGTTTGATAGAGGTAAAACATTTGTTGTGTATATGCAGGACTTTGTGGACAGGAAGCTGGTTGTGAGCATTCGAGGTGGAGACTGTGTCGTGGGTGGCGGACAGGGCTGTCTGAGAGAGATGTCTGTCACCGCTCTACGTACCACAGTGACCATGACTGACACAGGTGGGCTGACAGAACATCTGTTTATTGCCATTGCATTGGTGTTGTCTGTAATGTGTTTTTAATCAGTCAATCAATCAACCATTCAGTTTGAACTGGCTGGTGCAGAGCCCTCTATGCAGGAAAAAAAAAAAATATATGGTGCTTTGTTGTTCTGTTCCAGGTGCAGTGACTCTGAATGGCCAAAGGGAGGCGCTGCCAGTGGTGACTGGGGACTTGGTGGTGCGGAGGGCCTCATCCTCCTTCCTGGTGGTCCAGGCGTTCGGGGCACAGGTCCTGTGGCATCTGGACGGGCCCCTGGCCCTCATCACCTTGCAGCCTGGCTTTGCTCACAAGGTAAAACTCTACCTCGCTCCCACTCTAACTTTGCAACTTTACCAAACCAAGGTCCTGACTCTCAGGTTGTGTTTATACAGGCAGCCCAATTCTGATCTGTTGCTCAATTATTGGCAAAAAAACTGATTCTTCAAAAGACCAATTACCTGTTTAGAATTGGGCTGCCTGAATTGGGCTGCCTGTGTAAATGCAGCCTCTGTGGTGGTATTGAATTGATGTGTGAGTTTTCCTCCAGATCCGAGGGTTATGTGGTACATTGACCTGGAATCAGCATGATGACTTCACCACTCCTGAGGGGGACGTAGAGAACACTGTCTCCTCCTTCGCTTCTAAGTTCACCACGGGGGACTGTCTCCCTCCCCGTGCGGCCCCGCCGGACCCCTGTGGCTCCTACAGCCAGAGGAGACAGTACGCAGAGAGTGTCTGCTCTGTCATACACAGCCCTGTGTTCCAGGTGTGTGTGTCTGTGTATGTGTGTGTGCGTGCTCTGTTCTGTACCAGATGAGGTACAAAAGCACTGTCTTGTCTTCCAAGTAAAATGGTCCATGACAGCTTTAAATGTAGAGGTCGTTCCAACAATGAATGTATTTCTCCGTCTCTCCTTCTCTGGTCTCTGGAGGCCTGTCATGACGTGGTGGAGAGGGAGCCCTACCTGCGTCTGTGTCTGACTGAGGTGTGTGGCTGTGGCCCCCAGAAGCCCTGCCAGTGTACCGTCCTCACCGCCTACTCCCGCCACTGTGCCCAGGAGGGCGTGTCTGTCA
Source organism: Thymallus thymallus (assembly GCA_023634145.1). Taxonomy (NCBI): domain Eukaryota; kingdom Metazoa; phylum Chordata; class Actinopteri; order Salmoniformes; family Salmonidae; genus Thymallus; species Thymallus thymallus. Next base: position 13,133,982 of record CM042417.1, on the reverse strand, counting down.
GCTGGCGCAACCACACCTTCTGCCGTAACAGCCAATGCTTATATACCTAATATGTTACACAATGTTCCAATGTTAGTAGGAGGTTTAAGGTTATTGTCCTTAGGAACATTGGGGGCACAATTTGTTTAATGTCAAAGGTTCTCAAAATGATCAGTTAAACACTAAAATATGAAAACATACATGTACGTTTTCCAATACTCTTCCACTCTCCTCCAGCGGTGCAGTGTTCAGGGGGACAGGTGTACCAGGAGTGTGGTCGGCCATGCGGTGGTTCCTGTACTGACCTCCGGCAGGGCTGGAGCTGTGAGCAGGGCAACCGGAGCTGCGTGCCAGGCTGCCAGTGCCCCCCAGGCCTGGCACAGGACGACAAGGGCCAGTGTGTGCCTGTCTCCATGTGCCCATGCGTGCGGGGGAACACGCTGTACCAGCCTGGTAGTACCGTCCATAACAACTGCAACACCTGGTTCGTGCCTAGAGTCAAATGCCTTGTTGAATGCTCTGATTTATCATTTTCGCCACTCAACCCAACATCCTGGGCTTTTTAGTGTGTTTCATCATTTACTTTGTCTCTCTACTGAAGATGTTGAATTACAACACTTTCTTTTGACAACTACCACTGTGAGACAAAGGGTGACTTGGCTGACCTGGTGTCATTCTTGAGACACCAGATACAAACCCAAGTAGTGTCCCTATAATTCAAAAGCTTACAGATGGAAAGAGAGGTAAAGAAAATGAGAGAGAAAGAAAATGAGATACTGAATGATACTGTAGTAATGAACTCAGTTATCTTATAGATTTTTACGATCTCTGCAATAAATGCTGTGTCTCTTTGTGACCGACATGGCATGTGAAAGCGGCACAGCATTTGAAGGTCTTTATCGTCTGAAGCTGGTGAACAGCTTTGATAATTGGAAGGTAGGCATGAGTCAGCAGAAGTTATCTTTGACCTCAGGGCAGAAGCTCTATGTAGGCCAAAGGCCTATATGTGGGCGGCGGGTAGCCTAGCGGTTTGAGCGTTGGGCCAGTAACCAAAAGGTCGCTGGTTCGAATACCTGAGCCGACAAGGTAGACTGAAAGACATTGGAGTTTGTAGACGCTGTAGACATTGTGTCAAAATGTGTGGTCATTGAAGCTCAAATGAGTTATGGGGGTGAAGGGTCATTGTTTAATGCAGTAGTGCATTCATTGTGCAATGTATTCTCTTACTGGTGACAGTTTACCATAAGGGTCCATTAATAAACCTGTGTTCATTAATAAATAGTTAATACATATTTTATAAACCTTGATATATGTCTCCATGCAGTAGCATGATATGGTACTGTGATATGCAACTGGGTGTACTTACAATGTGTTATCCGTTTGTTCGTCCCTCATCCAATCTCAGTGGTGTAAGAGCTCTGATGAAATCACTCTATGGCCTGCTTTCTGCTACGCCAGGATAGGTTGATTTCATTGCATCACTTTGCCACATAACAGCGAGTCAACGGGATGGTGCATAGCAGTTTTGTCGCCCCGAACGGTAGTCTTTTCATTGCTTAGCTCTAACTGGCATTTCAATTACCAGTTTGAATAGAGAGTGCTAATGTATTTCGTATTCAGCTGTAGGATTGGCTTAGATAATGAAAATGTTGACCTGTGTACATGTACCTTGAGTGTGGTGTTGCACAACCCCCCCCCCCCCCACCCCCCCCCCTCCTCATCTGTCTTTATCGTTCTACCATTTACTCTGCCCCCTCCCCTTTTTCTCCCCTCTCTGTAGTGTGTGTGAGCGTGGGGTATGGAACTGCACAAAGGAGGTGTGTCCAGAGGTAGCCCAGTGTCCAGGCTCTTTGGTCTTCTCTCCACGCTCCTGTTTACTCACCTGCTCCAGTCTGGACGCACCGGGACAGGCCTCCCCTGGACCCCCTACCTCCCCCTGCCAAGAGCCCCAGGCAGGCTGTGTCTGCCCCCAGGGGACCGTCCTGCTGGTGGGTCCCTCCCTCCTCCCTGGTTGTTTGTCCCTCCCGTCTCAGCGCATACAGTAGTAGGAATGTCTTAGTAGATTACAATGAATAACTCCAGAACCAAACTAAGCATTAAAATTGGTCACATCCTCAGCCATTTTGTTGGGGGGTTAGATCAGCTATAGTACTGCAGATAGATTTTGGCTTCTAACAATGTGACTGTCTGCATCATTTCTAATCCCCCATATATTTGCCTGCCACCCCAGGGTGATCGCTGTGTCCTTCCAGAGAAGTGTCCGTGTCACCATAATGGTCGACTGTACTACAACAATGACACAATCACCAAAGACTGCAACACATGGTAAGCACCTGGGTTAATAAGTGGTTAACGAGTGGAAGCAATAAACTGATCACTTTATATAACCGTAAAGAACACTATACCTATGAATGTGAATACAGTGGATCTTAAAGGGGTAGTTCAACCCAAATTCCATGTTTTTCAGGTAGCTATGTACTGAACAAAAGTGGTTTAATGTACATTTCCGTTATGTCTGTTCTGATGAAGCTATTACACTATAGGCGTAAGGAGAAATCTGCAGGCCTCGATACAAAATGTTTAGAAAATATTAGAACTGTGGAATTATATGGTACTAATACTTCCCATAAATGTCATATTTGCGCTTAAAAACTAAACCTGTTCTAAATGCACATCAGTGTCTTTAACTCCTCATTCGCTGGGATTTGGGCTTTCCCTACAGCATATGCAAGGAGCGCCGCTGGCACTGCGGCCAGTCCCTATGCGCGGGGACCTGCGTGGCAACGGGTGACCCTCACTATGTGACTTTCGACGGACGCTGTTTCTCCTTTCTGGGCGACTGTGAGTATGTGCTGGCGCAGGAAGCGGGCGGTCTGTTCAGTGTGACGGCGGAGAACGTGCCCTGCGGCAGCACGGGGGTCACCTGCACCAAGTCAGTCAGCCTCAGTGTGGGCAACACCGCCATCCACCTGCTAAGAGGTAAGGGGAGACAGGGCGGGAGGGAGGGAGAAGGACAGAATAGGAGGGGGAGAAGAGAGGGAGGAAGGGATGGGGGATAGAGAGAGGGAGGGAGTTGGGACGAGAGGGGGGTGGGTAGAGGGTTGGAGGGTGGATGGATGGTACGTGAGAGAAGATACTTTGAGAGATATAAATACAATGTTGCATGTTAGAAAGCAGTGGTGTAAATTAATTAAGTAAAAATACTTTAAAGTACTATATAAGTCGTTTTTTTTGGTATCTGTACTTTACTAACTTTTACTTTTACTTCACTACATTGTGAAGAATATTGTTATTTTTCTCCATATATTCTCCTTCACACCCAAAAGTACTGGTTACATTTTGAATGCTTAGCAGGACAGGACAGTACAATTGTCCAATTCACACACTTATCAACCGAACATCCTTGGTCATCCCTACTGCCTGATCTGGAGGACTCACTAAACACACATGCCTTGTTTGTAAGAAAATGGTGCCATCTGGTTTGCTTAATATAAGGAACTTGAAATTATTTTACTTTTGATACTTAAGTACATTTTAAACCAAATACTTTTAGACTTTTACTCAAGTAGAATTTTACTGGGTGACTTTTACTTGAGTCATTTCCTATTAAGGTATCTTTACTTTTACTAAGGTATGACAGGTACTTTTTCTACCACTGTTAGAAAGTCACTCATCGTGATGTTAGCTATAAAAATACCAGGATGAAAACAACATAGACAACAACAAAGAAGTTCACCATTATGTCCCTGTGTGTCCCAGGTAAAGAAGTTCACCATTATGTCCCTGTGTGTCCCAGGTAAAGCCGTGACAGTGAATGGCATGCCGGTCACTCTACCCAAGTCCTACTCTGGCAGCGGTCTGACTCTGGAGAGAGTGGGTCTGTTTGTGTCCCTCTCCTCCCGCCTGGGGGTCACTCTGCTCTGGGACGGAGGTAGGGACTACCAAGACACACACACACAAACACAAAACACACACACACACACAAACACAGACACACACGCACACTGGTGATTATTGACTGTGACCATTGACTGTGAACATTCTTGTCCACTCCTCTAGGAATGCGTGTATATGTGCGTCTCGCGGCCCACCTCAGAGGGCGAGTGGGGGGTCTGTGTGGGAACTTTGACGGGGACACAGAGAATGACTTCACCACGCGTCAGGGTAGTGTGGAGTCTACAGCCGAGCTGTTTGGCAACTCCTGGAAGGTCAGCCCCTCCTGCCCCGATGTTCAAGACCAGGACCTCCGAGACCCATGCACTGTGAGTGGCACACACACAAACACACACACACACACATACAAATTCTTGCCCCCATGGAGTCTTGTGCAGCTAACTTTATGGGACATACAATTCAGTCCCATTCAAAAGCCTATTTTCACTAACCCCTAACCCTAAACCTAACCCTAACCCTAACCTGTTCCCTTACCCTAACCTTAACCTTAACCTTAACACTAACCCTAACTCTAAACCTAAACTTAAACCTAGCTGCTAGTTTCTAACCCTAACTCTAAAACTAACCCTAGCTCCTAATTCTAACCTTAAACCCCCTAGAAATAGCATTTGACCTTGTGGGGACCAACAAAATGTCCCAGGTTGTTTACTATTCTTGTGGGGACCCCACAAGTTTAGTTAAACACATCCCCCCCTCACACACACACACACACAGACATGCACACACACAGACACACACACACACACACACACACACACACACACACACACACCTTAACCTTTGTCCCGTGTTCCAGATCAACCCTCACAGGGTGATGTGGGGGAGGAAGAGGTGTGCTGTCATCACCCAGGACCTGTTTTCTCTGTGCCACCCGGAGGTGCCCTACCAGCAGTACTATGACTGGTGTGTCTTTGATGCTTGTGGGTGAGTGGCTAACCTTGACATCCCAGACTGGAGAGGTGATATTAAGGATTGCATAGCTTCCACAAATCGAACAATGCAAGTCCTAAAACAAAACTGATAGCAGAACAGGTTAAATAGAGGTAAGAGAGGTTATTACATATTGAGGTCAAGTTTATAACACCAGTATCCTATTCCCATACAGATGTTTAAAACCTCTTAAGGACTTTTTTTCAATTTTCACCTAAAATGACATACCCAAATCTAACTGCCTGTAGCTCAGGACCTGAAGCAAGGATATGCATATTCTTGATACCATTTGAAAGGAAACACTTTGAAGTTTGTGGAAATGTGAAATGAATGTAGGAGAATGTAAGATAATACATACGTTTTTTTTTTGTCACATCATTTTTTAAATGCAAGTGAAAGGTCATTATATTACTTAGGAGTCCAGGCATAATTTAGATTTTGGCCACTAGATGGCAGCAGTGTATGTGCAAAGTTTTTTTACAATAATTTATGGTGTAAATGTGATAACATACAGGAACTCAAGTCCTTCTGTTCACCCGACTTAGAATATCTCACAATCAAATGCCGACCATTCTACCTCCAGAGGGAATTCTCAGCCATCATTCCTACAGCCGTATATATCCCCCCTCATGCCGATACCACGTCGGCCTTCAAAGAACTTCATTGGACTTTATGTAAACTGTAAACTTTGATTTTTCGGCAGGGACATATACAGGATGGTACCCTCCACAACTTAACCTTCACTCAAGATCAAAACTTCAAACCTACAACCTACTTTTCGGACAATATTTACCTGGGAATTTCTATCAAGGAATTCATTTTCACAAGCTATTCAGGGGGTGCTCTGGCAATCAAAGTCCTGAGATCCTGGAATCTGATACAACTTTAACTAGCACTCAGGTGTGAAGAGAGGTGTTGAATCCTTTGAAGCTGTTCAGAGGCCATCCATCCGCATTTTTCCTCCAGCACACAGGCAAATGAAATGAAATCAAATTTTATTGGTCACAGACACATGGTTAGCAGATGTTATTGCGAGTGTAGCGAAGTGCTTGTGCTTCTAGCTCCAACAGTGCAGTACTATTTGACAATAATGTCTAACAGTTTAACAACATATAACACACATAAATCTAAGTAAGAAAGGATTGAGAATATATACATATGCCAGGGTGGCATTGGACTAAGATCCAGTGGAATAATATGCTTTAAAGTATACAATATACACATAAGAGATTGGTGATGCAGTATGTAAACACGATTAGGTGACTAAGATACCGAGAATAGTTAAGCGTACAGTTAGACATATGAGATGAGTAGTGCAAGATACAGAAACATTATTAAAGTGACTAGTGTTTCATTCCTTAAGTGGCCAGTTCTTTCTAATCTCAAATCAAATCAAATGTTATTGGTCACTTACACGTTTAGCAGATGTTAATGTGAGTGTTGCGAAATGCTTGTGCTTCTAGTTCCGACAGTGCAGTATATCTAACAGTAGGAATGAATTAGGCCTATAAGGACTAGCGGCATGGACTAAGATTTGGACTAAGATTATTTTTATTTTTTTATTTCACCTTTATTTAACCAGGTAGGCCAGTTGAGAACAAGTTCTCATTTACAACTGCGACCTGGCCAAGACAAAGAAAGCAGTGCAACAAAAACAACAACACACACATGGGATAGACAAACGTACAGTCCATAACACAATAGAAAATCTATGTACAGTTTGTGTAAATGTAGTAAGATTAGGAAGGTAGGGCAATAAATAGGCCATAGTGGCGAAATAATTACAAATTAGCATTAACACTGGAATGATAGATGTGCAAATGATGATGTGCAAATAGAGATACTGGAGTGCAAATGAGCAAAAATTATAAATATGGGGATGAGTTAGTAGGGTAGGCTATTTACAGATGGGCTGTATACAGGTGCAGTGATCGGAAAGCTGCTCTGACAGCTGATGCTTAAAGTTATTGAGGGAGATGGTAGTCTCCAGCTTCAACCTTTTTTGCAATTCGTTCCAGTCATTGGCAGCAGAGAACTGGAAGGAATGGCAGCCAAAGGAGGTGTTGGCTTTGGGGATGACCAGTGAAATATACCTGCTGGAGCGCATGCTATGGGTGGGTGTTGCTATGGTGGCCAGTGAGCTGAAATAAAGCAGGGATTTACCTAGTAAAGACTTGTAGATGACCTGGAGTCAATGGGTTAGGCGATGAATATGTAGTGAGGGCCAGCCAACGAGAGCATACAGGTCACAGTGGTGGGTAGTACTGTATATGGGGCTTTGGTAACAAAACGGATGGCACTGTGATAGGCTACATCCAATTTGCTGAGTAGAGTGTTGGAGGCTATATTGCAAATGTAAAGATACAGTAGAAGAGTATTGAATACAGTATATACAAATGAGATGGGGAAGACATGATATGTAAACATTATTTAAATGACTGTGATACCGAAGGATAGTATAGAATACAGTGATGCCAGATATGTAAACATTATAAACATTATTAAAGTGACTAGTCTTCCATACCTTAGTGACCAATGATTTGTAGTCTGTGCCTCTAGGCAGCAGCCTCTAACGTGCTAGTGGTGGCTGTATAGCTGTCTGATGACCTTGAGGTAGAAGCTGTTTTTCAGTCTCTCGGTCCCAGCTTTGATGGACCTGTACTGACCTCGCCTTCTGGATGACAGCGGGGTGAACAGGCAGTGGCTTGGGTGGTTGATGTCCTTGATGATCTTTTTGGCCTTCCTGTGACATTGGGTGCTGTAGCTGAGAGGAACCAGGCTCTGAGGGGTGGCCAGTTCTCTTCTGGCTGTGCCGGGTGGAGATTATAACAATTCATGGCCATTAAGGCCAGTTCTTTCTCCAAGATGTTCAAATGTTCATAGATGACCAGCAGGGTCAAATGATAATAATAGTAGTTGTGGAGGTTGCAACAGGTAAATACATCAGGAGTGAATGTCAGGCTTTTCAGTGCAATAGAGCGCAGGTGCAGTAGAGAGAGAGCGAGATAAAAACAGCAGGTCTGGGATAAGGTGGCACGTCCAATGAACAGATCAGGGTTCCATAACCGCAGGCAGAAGAGTTGAAACCGGTGCAGCAGCACAACCAGGTGGACTGGGGACAGCTAGGTGTCATCAGGGCAGGTGGTCCTGAAGCATGGCCCTCCGGGTAGGCTCAGGTCCTCCGGGAGAGGAGGTAGAGTGGGAGAGAGAGAATTAGAGGGAGCATACTTAAATTCACACAAGACACTGGATAATAACATCAGATTTAACAAACTGACCCTAGCTGCCCCTCACATAGACTATTGCAGCATAGACAATAAATGCAGCCTTGGGGTGTGTGGTTTCCAGTTTACATAAAGTCCAATGAAGTTCTTTGAGGGCCGACGTGGTATCAGCATGAGGGGGGATATATATACGGCTGTAGCAATGATGGCTGATTATTCCCTCTGGAGGTAGAATGGTCAGCATTTGATTGTGAGATATTCTAAGTCGGGTGAACAGGACTTGAGTTCCTGTATGTTATCACATTTACACCATAAATCATTAATTGTGACAGGCACTGTTACAATGGCTGCACATTTTTCTATTTTGGCATTTGCCTGATACCTCATACATGCTTTGTTGACTACGAACTTTCTTTACCAAATTGTGGGACAGACTGTCTGTTCCCACACTCGGGACTCTGACTCTCTATTGGTTACACAGACTTTTGGCCTACCATCCCATTCTGACCACCCCCCGCCGGCTTTGTATTCATGTTACCTGATGAAATTGCTGTACAATATGATCTTGTTGTCATTTCATGCACATTCAGATGTCATACATCAGCACTGCAGAGCTCTTCCTGTCCTATGCCGTGCCTTGATTATATTACTGTTGTTGATATCTGGTAATGTGCATGTACACCCGGGCCCATCTACTCTTGCTACTGTTGCTAGCCCCAATTCTGACTTGTGCTCTGATCTCGGCTTCACTGATTTCTGCTCTCGTAAAAGCCTGGGTTTTCTGCATGTTAACACTAGAAGCTTATTACCTAAAATGGATCAATTGAAAGTGTGGCTTCACAGCTCCAATCCAGATTTGTTGGCCATTACTGAGACGTGGTTAAGGAAGAGTGTTTTGAATACTGATGTTAACCTTTCTGGTTATAGCCATTTTCAGCAAGACAGATCTTCCATAGGTGGGGAGTGGCAATTTTTACCAAGGATCCCCTTCAGTGCTCGGTTTGTCTCCATCAAGTCTGTCCCCAAACAATTTGATTTTCTGGTTTTAAGTATTCAACTTTAAAATTACTCTTTGTTGACTGTTGCTGGGTGCTATCGTCCTCCATCAGCACCAGCCTGTACCCTACCTGCCATAAGCTCTCTCTTGGCCCCTTACACTAAATCTGAATGTGTCCTGCTAGGTGACCTAAACTGGGACATGCTTAAACCACCTGACCAAGTCCTAAAGCAATGGGACTCCCTAAATCATTCTCAGATTATTAGCAATCCCACAACGTATGCCTCCAGACACCCAGAAAAGGCTTCTCTTCTTGATGTTATCCTCACAAATAATCCTGATAGGTATCAGTCTGGTGTTTTCTGTAATGACCTTAGTGATTACTGTTTTACAGCCTGTGTTCGTAATGGCTGCTCAGTGAAACAACCTGTCCTGATTTGTCATAGACGCTTGCTAAAAAACTTTAATGAGCAAGCCTTCCTTCATGAACTGGCTTCTGTAAAATGGAATAGAATTATCTTGATCCACTCTGTCGAAGACGCTTGGACCTTCTTTTTTGATATTTTCAGTAGTATTTTTAACAAACACGGCCCTATAAAGAAAATGTAAAACAGGCTCAGCCCCTGGTTCGACCTTGATCTTGCATAGTTACTCCACCTCACGAATTTCATTTGGTGAAAGGCCCGGCACACGCTTACTCAGGCTGACTGGCTCTCGTTCAGGAAAATGAGAAATAAGTGCACTCAGGCTATCCGGAAGGCCAAAGTTAGTTATTTTAAGGAAAAGTTATTTCCCTGTGGGTCTAACCCCAAGAAATTCTGGAAAACGGTTAAAGACCTGGAGAAAAAACCCTCCTCATCACAGCTGCCCATGTCCCTTAAAGTTGATGATGTGATTGTTACTGACAAGAAGCACATGGCTGAGCTCTTTAATCAACACTTCATTAAGTCAGGATTCCTATTTGACTCATCCATTCCTCCTTGCCCGTCCAACATTTCCTCATCTGCCACCCCTTCTAATGCAACTATCCCTGATGCTTCTCCCTGTTTTTCCACTTCTCCGCTACAAAGTTTTCCCCTGGAGGCATTTACTGAGTCTGAGGTACTAAAGGAACTCCTGAAACTTTACCCTTTCTTCTTTAATGTTGTTGCCCCTATCATCGCCAAGCCTATCTCCAACCTTTTTAACCTGTCTCTCCGTTCTGGGGAGGTTCCCATTGCTTGGAAGGCAGCTACGGTTAGCTGATCCTAACTGTTATAGCTGATCCCTCACTGTTATAGGCCTATTTCTATTTTGCCTTGTTTATCAAAAGTGTTGCAATCAACTGACTTGCTTTCTTGATGTCTATAGTATTCTCTCTGCTATGCAATCTGGTTTCCGCTGAGGTTATGGATGTGCCACTGCAACCTTAAAGGTCTTCAATGATGTCACCACTGCCCTAGATTCTAAGCAATGTTGTGCTGCTATTTTTATTGACTTGTCCAAAGCTTTTGATACGGTAGACCATTCCATTATTGTGGGCCGGCTAAGGAGTATTGGTGTCTCTGAGAGGTCCTTGGTCTGACTTGCTAACTACCTCTCTCAAAGAGTGCAGTGTATAAAGTCAGAAAATCTGCTGTCTCAGCCACTGCCTGTCACCAAGGGAGTACCCCAAGGCTCAATCCTAGGCCCCACGCTCTTCTCAATTTACATCAACAACATAGCTCAGGCAGCAGGAAGCTCTCTCATCCATTTATATGCAGATGATACAGTCTTATACTCAGCTGGCCCCTGCCTTGATTTTATGTTAAATGCTCTACAACAAAGCTTTCTTAGTGTCCAACAAGCTTTCTCTACCCTTAACCTTGTTCTGAACACCTCCAAAACAAAGGTCATGTGGTTTGGTAAGAAGAATGCCCCTCTCCCCACAGGTGTGATTACTACCTCTGGGGGTTTAGAGCTTGAGGTAGTCACCTCATACAAGTACCTGGGAATATGGCTAGACGATACACTGTCCTTCTCTCAGCACATATCAAAGCTGCAGGCTAAAGTTAAATCTAGACTTGATTCCCTCTATCGTAATCGCTCCTCATTCACCCCAGCAACCCTGATTCAGATGACCATCCTACCCATGCTAGATTACGGAGACATAATTTATAGATTGGCAGGTAAGGATGTTCTCGAGCGGCTAGATGTTCTTTACCATTCGGCCATCAGATTTGCCACCAATGCTCCTTATAGGACACATCACTGTACTCTATACTCCTCTGTAAACTGGTCATCTCTATATACCGTCGCAAGAACCATTGGTTGATGCTTATTTATAAAACCCTTTTAGGCCTCACTCCCCCCTATCTTAGATATCTACTGCAGCCCTCATTCTCCACATACAACACCGTTCTGCCAGTCACATTCTGTTAAAGCTCCCCAAAGCACACACATCCCTGGGTAGCTTGTCTTTTCAGTTTGCTGCAGCCAGCGACTAGAACGAGCTGCAGCAAACACTCAAACTGGGCAGTTTTATCTCAATCTCTTCATTCAAAGACTCAATCATGGACACTCTTACTGACAGCTGTGGCTGATTTGCGTGATGTATTGTCATCTCTACCTTCTTGCCCTTTGTGCTGTTGTCTGTCCCTAATAATGTTTTCACCATGCTTTGTGCTGCCACCATGTTGTGTTGCTACCATGTTGTGTTGTCATGTGTTGATGCCTTGCTATGTTGTTGTCTTAGATATCTCCTTTGGTAGTGTAGTTTTGTCTCTCTTGTCGTGATGTGTGTTAGGTCCTATATTTATATTTTAAAATAAACCCATCCCCCGTTCCCGCAGGAGGTCTTTTGCCTTTTGTTAGACCATCATTGTAAAGACAAATCTGTTCTTAACTGACTTGCCTAGTTAAATAAAGGTTCAATAAAATAAATAAAAATACTGCCCAAATGTGCCTGTTGGTTTATTGATACATTTTCAAGTACAAAACTGTGCACACTCCTCAAACAATAGCATGGTATTCTTTCACTGTAATAGCTACTGTAAATTGGACAGGTCAGTTAGATTAACAAGAATTTATGCTTTCTGCCCATATAAGATATGTCTATGTCCTGGGAAATGTTCTTGTTACTTACTAGATCACATTAGCTCAACCATCCCGAGGGCGGGACACAATCCTTTAGATCTAGTAGTGACACCTTCTGAACCACAATGTGTTAATCCCTGTTCTCTGTGTGCGTTTAGATGTGACTCTGGGGGGGACTGTGAGTGTCTGTGTACAGCCATCGCTGCCTACGCTGAGGAGTGTAACCGTCGTGGCGTTTACATCCGCTGGCGGTCCCAGGAACTCTGCCGTGTGTACAGCTTCTCTTTATGACACACACACACACACACACACACACACACACACACACACACACACACACACACACACACACACACACACACACACACACGGATCGAACATTGACATTGATTGAGCAACATTCATTGGAATTCGGACAGACCTTTTTCCACATGTTTTCACCCTGCATGAGACAAATACAGAATAACTCTTTCCATTCCTCTCTCCCTCCTCCTCTGTGTAGCCCTGCAGTGTGAGAATGGTCTGGTGTATGAGGCCTGTGGGCCAGCTTGTTCTCCCACCTGTCCCAGTGAAGCCCAGAGCCCTGACTCCCAGTGTGGAGCCTTTTCCTGTGTGGAGGGCTGCTTCTGCCCCGCAGGCACTCTCCGCCACAGTAAGACGACAAGGGCTGTTGTTCCTTAACCATTGTCATCATTCACACTGGTCCTGGAGAGCGCCTGGGATGTGCAGGTTTTTGTTCTACCCCAGCACTAAGACACCTGGTTCAACTTATCATGGACTTCCATTCGGGTGTTGATTAGTTGAATGCGATGTGTTAGTGCTGATTTATAATATCCTTGCCCTGACTCTGTGTCTCCCCCTACAGATGAAGGCTGCGTGGCACCCTCACTCTGTCCGTGTGAGTGGGAGGCCTCTGTTTTCCCCCCCGGGGCCAGCACCACCCAGCACTGCCAGAACTGGTCAGTCTGTCCCCTAGCCTATCGGCTCAACTCATATACCGTCACCTTTGTCGTGTGAGGCCAATTTGACATGTGGGCTTTTCATTTAGGGTGTCAAAACGGATACTTACTAACACTGGTTCTCAGTTCAGCTAGTCTAATTTTGTCATTTTACACACCTGAAAGGAACATTTGATTAGTCGTGGGAATAGGTTTTGTTGTAGGTTCTGTGGCTGGGTGAATGAATAGAAAGGATGTTGTTGTGTTTTTATGGGTTTTATGTATTCTGTTTATCTGCCCTCTTCCAGCTCATGCACTGAGGGCTTATGGCAATGTGAGGGCCCCCCCTGCACCCCTCCGTCCTCCTGTCAGGAGTCAGAGTTCCTGTGCACGGGGGGGCGCTGCGTCCCCTCCCTATGGGTGTGTGACAACGAGGACGACTGTGGTGATGGCTCTGACGAGCTGTGCCCGTCCACCTGTGCCCCGGGGCAGTACCGCTGTGCCAGCGGGCCCTGTGTGGACCTGGCGCTGCGCTGTGACGGGCACCCGGACTGTGCCGACCAATCAGATGAGGAGTTCTGTGGGCCTGCCACCCCTGTGCCCCTGTGCCCGCCGGGGGAGTTCCAGTGTGCCAGTGGGCGCTGCCTGCCCGCTAGCCGTGTGTGTGACGGACGTCTGGACTGTGGTTTCGCTGACGGGTCTGATGAGCAAGGTGAGTGTGATTGGAAATGTATGTCTGTCTAGCGTCCATGAGTGTGTTTTTGGACTTTATGTATGTAGGCGTCTATTATTGTATAATTTCATATAAGTATCAACAAGCCTAGGTGTGTATGTTTGTGTCTATAAGCATTTCTGTTAAGGTATACGTACCTTTCTACTTTACATATATGATTCTATTATTGTCGTTCCCCCTCAAGTTCAAGTTCTCTGTTTATGTGTGTGTGTCAGAGTGCGGGTTGGTGTGTGGTGAGGGGGAGTTCCTGTGTTCAGGGGGCCGCTGTGTACTCTATCTCCACCGCTGTGATGGCCATGACGACTGTGGGGATCTGAGTGATGAGAGGGGGTGTGTGTGCGCCCCGGGAGAGTTCCAGTGCCCCGGGGACCAGTGCGTCCCCGCAGACAGGGTGTGCGACGGCCACAAAGACTGTCCCTCTGGCACCGATGAAGCCGTCTGCCCAACCAAAGGTACATGACTGCTTACTATCAGTCCTCACTATCACTTGAAAATAATAGACATATTGATATGAAACATTTGAATGCAATGTGTAATGCATTCAAAAACAGGTTGATAATGATTGATACAGTACTAATGACACATTCCTAGATATTACACATTTTCAAACAACATTGAGAGCTCTGGAAACACAATCTGATCGGCAAATGTGACTTAAGTGAGTGTGAGTGTGTTCGGGTGTGAGTGCGTACATGTACCTGTGTGTATACAATAAAATTATAATAACTGGTGGGTACTTGTATTTGTCCTATTTCATGCGTTGTGGCTAAACCTTTGTTTCTGTGACAGTGACCTGTGCCCCTGGTCAGTTCCTGTGTGCTGATGGCACCTGTGTGACACCCACCAAGCTGTGTGACGGGGTGACAGACTGCCAGGGCGGGGAGGACGAGGACCAGAACAACTGTCACCCAGTCACCATGGCCCCAGTTACCTCAGCAACACCCATCACCCCGACTACACCCACTTCTGGTAAGAGCAACAATACTGTTTAGAAAGTCAAGAGGGAAGGCTGGCACTCTGCCCAAGAGTTAGTCATGAGTGTCTCCCACACAACTCCAACTCCAACCTCCACCATAACAAGGCATGCATGAAAGGTTTGGATAGGTATCTGCAGGAAACAACCATCTTAATCCTCTCAGATCAATAAGACCTCCCTAGCTAGGTGCCTTGTGGGTAAGGGCCAAACTGACCCCCCTCTCTCTTACCCCAGCCTGCCAGCCCTATGAGTTTGCCTGTGCCAACGGGCAGTGTGTTCCCCGGGCGTGGCACTGTGACGGGGAGACAGACTGTTTGGACGGGAGTGACGAGCAGGGCTGTCCCCGGGTGTGTGGCCCCGGCCAGGTGCCATGTCTCAGTGATGACCAGTGTGTGGACTACCAGAAGTTATGTGATGGGATACCTCACTGTAGGGATGCCTCCGACGAGAGCGTGGACAACTGCGGTTAGTAATGCACCTGATGGAAAATAAATGAAACATATATTTTGTGCTGACACCTACTGGATAGGAACCATACTGTATAATACATGCATAGCAACACTAATATAAGCATCATATATGTACAGCAAATATATACACACCAACACGAGTACATGCATCCCATGAATTAATATTAATAGATGTTTGTAAAAAGAGCACCATCTGTTTTTTTTTAGGCTCTACAAGGATCCCACCTTGCCCTGGGAGCTTCCCGTGTGACAACCGCACGTGTGTGAACGCGACTCAAGTGTGTAACGGAGTGGCCGACTGTCCACACGGAGAGGATGAGCTGGTGTGTGGTGAGTTGTGAGAGGAAAAGAGAATCTAATGTGATGCAAAAAACATCACTTAGAGCCATGGAGCTCTACAAACCTTACTTTTCAATGTTGTATGATTGAATTGAGCCCATAGTCTGTGGTTGTATTCTCCTGTAACTAGACAAGACCAGCCCGTCCTCTGCTCCCCCTGGCGATAAGAACACCAGTCACACCTGTCCTGAGTTCACCTGCCTGGACGGATCCTGTGTCTCCTTCAAAGCAGTAAGATTTCCCTAATCAAACATTTTACTTCAGTGCTTTAAGACATTGAACAAAACAAATGCCAAAAATACGCAGCACAGTATATTATCATACCATGCCATTTATTTGTATATACCTGGGTCATGTTCATTAAGACAAGCAACAGTAAAAACATTTTACAACAGTGAATATGACCCTGGTATTTTTTGGAAATTAAGGGCCAATGCAGAAGTGTTTATGTCAATATCAAATCATTTCTGGGTAACAGTTAAGTACTTTGCTTTAATAGATTTCCATTAAAATGGGCAAAAACATATATATTTCTCAAGCACCAATTTTGCTAGAACTGTCTGGGAGTGGTCTGAGTGGGGAGGGGAAAACTGAAAACCAGCTATTATTGGCAGAGAGGTTTGGAACTCTCTTTGTTTATTGGTCTATTAATCAACTTGCTGCATGGCGATGTCACCATGGAAAGCCAAAATTCACACCCATGCAAACCTGCTGATTAGAAGGTAATGTGTAGATTGTATATTGCAACCAGTAACTATCAGGAAATAACACTGATTATTTTTTTCAAGCTTTTACAGTGTTAGATTCATCATCTGTATGATATAAAATGTGATATATTACTACAGATGCGGGTTCGAGCCCCATCTGTGGCGCAGCCGGCCGCAACCGGGAGACCCATGAGGCGACGCACAATTGGCCCAGCGTTGTCCGGGTTAGGGGAGGGTTTGGCCGGCCGGGATATCCTTGTCCCTTCGCGCTGTAGCGACTCCTGTGGCGGGCTGGGCGCATGCACTCTGACATGGTCGCCAGGTGTACAGTGTTTCCTCCGACACATTGGTGCGGCTGGCTTCCGGGTTAAACATGCATTGTGTCAAGAATCAGTGCGGCTTGGCGGGTTGTGTTTCGGGGGACGCACAGCTCTCGACCTTTGCCTCTCCCGAGTTGCTGCGATGGGACAAGACTGTAAATACCAATTGGATATGACGAAAAAGGGGTAAAAAATTTAAAATTTAAAAATGTAAATGTGATTCATGATATGAAACACAGCACTGAGCCTTTAAGTGGGGTGATCTAGATATGGTTCTAGTTTTGGTTCTTGGTGTGTGTTTTAGGTGTGTAATGGCATGGCAGACTGTGCTGACTCCCTGCTGGGGCCCTTAGGGGGGCCCTCTGATGAGCAGGGCTGTAGGAGCTGGGCCCCGTGGGGCCCGTGGAGTCCCTGTAGCCTCTCCTGTGGGACAGGTTCCATGCGCAGGCAGAGACTCTGTCCCCTGGGGGACGCCCTGGGTCAGTGCAGAGGGGACGACACCCAGAGACAGCAGTGTTTCAGCACGTCATGTCCTGGTGAGAGATGGGAGAGATGAGCCATGTGGTGGCTGTTTTTGTCATCATGAGATTAATCAGCAGCAGTAGTATCTTCATCATCATCACTTTTGTCTTCACAATCAGCATTGACATCATCATCATCGCAATCATCATTACATTTTACATTTACATTTTAGTAGTGAGTAGCATCTTTATCATCATCATCATCATCATCATCATCATCATTACTTGTTATTTATCACAATATGAACCCTCTTGGCATGACATACTTGCCTCTTGTCAACAGTGGATGGGCAGTGGTTGCCATGGGTGGCGTGGTCTAACTGCTCTAAGGATTGTGGGGGTGTGGAGGTGAGGCAGAGGGGGTGCATCCCTCCCCAGAACGGGGGCAGAGATTGCACCCAGCTCCCTGGAGAGTCTACCCTGGCCACGGAAATCAGTAAGTCCACTAAGACAGCAATATACCAGATATGGAAGGACTAATGATTGATGAAGTGCCATGAACTTAAATTAACTGCAAAGTCAAGCTCTCTCTCTGTCTCTCTCTCTGTCTCTCTCGCTCTCTCCCCCCCTCCAGAGCCTTGCCCACAAGATGGCTGTGCCAATGTCACATGTCCTAGTGGCCTAGTAAGACTCAGCTGTGCCCCCTGCCCATTGTCCTGTGCCCACATCAGCAGTGGCTCCGTCTGTGACCCGACTGCACCATGTTTCTCAGGTCAAATATCACATTTATTGGCTGCAGACCCCAAGACAACAGAATACTTATCAACATCGAGAATAGTTTGCAGACCTACAATGTATATAAAGCACTGAGTTTAGCCACATACAATGCAAAGCTCAAGCACTTGTTCAAGCTGGGGAATTGTTGTATTTTCAAGCCCTGGTCTTCACCATTTTTTACTTTACTCTCTCCTGCAGGTTGCTGGTGTCCAGAGGGTCAGGTGATGAACCACGCCCAGCAGTGTGTGTTGCCAGAGGAGTGTGTGTGTGAGGTGGCCGGGGTGCGCTACTGGCCTGGGCAGCATGTCAAGAAGGACTGTGAGATATGTACGTGTGAGAGAGGCAGACCTCGACACTGCCAGCCGAACCCAGAATGTTCAGGTTAGTTTAAACAACACTACGCAGTACACGCTACTGTTAGGTTGTGTTCAGTTGGAAGAAATGGGAGAATAACATTTTAAAATAGTATTCTTATATGGACATTGAGCGATTGTACCACTTCCCTTTTCAAAAGCACTTTCAGTCCCTACATCCTTTTTCATTTCCTGTCTCTTAAACAAGACCCCTCTGCTTCACCTCTGTTCAAGTTCAAGTAAAGACATGTAACTGTCCATACAAGATTCAGTAAAGGCTTATCAAATCAAATTTATTGGTCACATACATGTGTTTAGTAGATGTTATTGCGGATGTAGCGAAATGCTTGTAGAAAGTTTCCTAAGAGCTAGTCGCATGGCTGCCCTCTCTGTTGGCACCATGTAAACAACACAGTGTACTTGAACAAGATGTGTAGTTTGTACCACACTGCTGCATCACTGACTGTCAATGTGGGTGGCAGATAGCTTAGCGGTTGTGTTGGGCCAGTAACCGAAACCCTAATTGCTCTGGATAAGAGCGTCTGCTTAGTTACTACAATGTAACGTTGTGTGTGTGTGTGTGTGTGTGTGTGTGTGTGTGTGTGTGTGTGTGTGTGTGTGTGTGTGTGTGTGTGTGTGTGTGTGTGTGTGTGTGTGTGTGTGTGTGTGTGCCAGTCCACTGTGGTTGGTCGACGTGGTCAGCTTGGGGGGAGTGTTTGGGACCGTGTGGGGTCCAGAGTGTCCAGTGGTCCTTCCGCAGTCCCAACAACCCCAGTAACCATGGCAATGGGAGAAAGTGCCAAGGAATCTACCGCAAAGCTCGCCGGTAAGGGACACAGTACACATTCAATCACATTCATTGTGTTTATACATGATGATAAAAACATCTAAATTAACTACAATATGGCAGAGGTGTGGTAACATGTTTGTGTGTGTTTGTTTGTGTGTGTGTGTGTCTGTCCCAAGCTGTCAGACAGAAACCTGTGAGGAGTGTGAGTTCCATGGCCAGTCCCACGCTCTTGGGGACCGATGGAAGGCGGGCCAGTGCCAGCTGTGCCACTGTCTG
Source organism: Thymallus thymallus (assembly GCA_023634145.1). NCBI lineage: Eukaryota > Metazoa > Chordata > Actinopteri > Salmoniformes > Salmonidae > Thymallus > Thymallus thymallus. The sequence continues at coordinate 13,114,704 of CM042417.1, read as the reverse complement.
CCCAACCTGACAGTGCAGTGTGCCCCCTACTGCCCACATGCTGCCACTGGCTGCCCCCAGGTCAGAAACACTGAAGTTTACAGTAACTGTGCGTGTGTGTGTGCATCTGTGTGTGTGTGCGCCCATGCCAGAATACATCATGTTCTACCACTGTGTGACAAGAGGGTTCTTATCTAAAGTAAATGTACAACCCTCTAAAAAAACATCTATAATTCTGTTGACACACGACTCACTAGTTTCCTGTCAATACCCTGTGTCATAGCAACAATCGAATAGTGTATTTTGTCTTGCAGGGCCAGAGTCTGGTTCCAGGGGAAGCTGACAAGTGTTGTTATTGTAAAGGTAACTAGTATCTACAGTATTAACCATATGTTCCCTGTTTGTCAATTATTCCAACGCTCAATATCAAGCTGGAAAAAATCTATATTTGACTAAAATGTTAGTTGATATGATAGCTACTGAAGTCTATTTGAAATGGAAACCTGAGGTAGGTGTTATATCTGGCTTACCAAACACAGTTAAGGATATTAGGTGGTGACAGAATGCCAGTCGGAATGGGATTTTTCAGGCTGAATTTCTCCCTATTTTCAGGTGACAATGGCACCATTTCAGTGGCAACAACGCCTGCGACTCTGTCAGTGAGTGTCCAACCCTCCACCCCAACAGATGGCAGTATACCCCTGGTACCCACATACCCCCTTCCACCTGGAGGTCAGTTTCATGAATCTATTTTACCATTTATTTGAATAGGGACCGATACTATAAAAACATTTATTGATTTAACAATAATCAGATGCATTATCCCACACATTTTAGCTTGCGCTTTTTGTCATTGCATCAGCTTTATGAAAATGTTTTAATCTGATGTAAAGACCACTGATGAATATTGTTGGCAATCTACCAAAATGTAACGCAATATTTCATCTGTTGATCGTTGGTATTTGTAGTTTATCAAATATATTTGTAAGTATGCTGTGTTTGTGCTTGTATAGAGGAGTGCTGGTCACCCCTGGGGGTCCAGTCTCTCCCTGACTCCAGCTTCAGTGCCTCCTCACACCAGTGGGGTCACCCTCCACGGGCAGGGCGTCTGTACGCTCGGGACCCCCACAAGGACCTGCAGGGCTGGAGCCCTGACACAGACCAGTACAGGGACCTTCCTCCAAGGGCCCCCGAGGGCCACAGTGGAGCTGTGCAGGCCCCATATATCCAGCTGGACCTGCTAAGACCCCACAATATCACTGGTAATGAAACACTTCAACATAATCAAAATAAAACAAATCAAATCCGGGGGTCATATAGCTTGCAGCCAAAGTATGTTTTTTTTAACATCTTCTCACTCTTGTTTCTTTCTCTTTCTCTTTCTCTTTCTCTTTCTCTACATACTCACTATTTCTCTCTATCTCTCCCTATCTGTGTCCACCAGGTGTGCTGACTCAAGGGGGAGGTGTGTTTGACACCTATGTGTCCAGTTTCTACCTGCAGTTCAGTAACGATGGCAGACAGTGGTACACCTACCAGCAGCTGATTGCTGATGCCCTCCCCAGAGCAAAGGTTCCCACTACCCATCAACCCTAGCACCAACTACTTTCTAATGTCTATTCTAGCATGCCTACTACATGGGTTCATTCTTGAAAGTATGCTAGTGTAGAAATTGGAACAGAGCAAAACTCTAATTTGCTGTTGGATTTCATGGGAATCCATTTTCTCTGTCATCATCCAATTCAGGTCGTTATTGTAAAACAGAATGTCTTTTCAATTACTTTCCTGGTTAAATAAAAGGCACACAAAAAATCCAATCAACTTCAATGTTGATGCCCCAGGTGTTCTTGGGTAACCGTGATGACCGGAGTGTGTCCTACACCAGGCTGGACAGGATGGTGTTGGCTCAGTTTGTGCGTGTGCTGCCTCACGACTTCAAGAACGGCATCTACCTCCGTTTGGAACTTATGGGCTGCGGAGATGGTGTGTGTTGGACAAAGTCTTTACAGTTGTGTGTATGCTTTGGTTTGAAAAGTTGCAACATTGAAAAACAAATGTAAATCTACCATACAGCAGCAAAACAATGAGAATAAATGCTATAGAGTCAATGTAAGTACAAACCCCCTTTACACTCGTCCTCCCTAGGTTCCCGCTTGCTATCCACAGCCTCTCCTCTCTCCCCGGTCACCCCGGCCCGGCCCTGCAGAGATAGAGAGTTCCAGTGTGGGAACGGCCGCTGTGTCCCCGCGGGGCCCAAGGGGGTTGTCTGTGATGGGGTCAATGACTGTGGGGACGGATCTGACGAGCTGCACTGTGGTCAGTTCTGATATTTACCCAGCATTACTTGGCTAGATGATCTCTCTCATTGATTCATAGTAGTGATATGGTGATAGTAATGATATGGTGATAGTAGTAATATGGTGATAGTAGTGATATGGTGATAGTAGTGATATGGTGATAGTAGTGATATGGTGATAGTAGTAATATGGTGATAGTAGTGATATGGTGATAGTAGTGATATGGTGATAGTAGTGATATGGTGATAGTAGTGATATGGTGATAGTAGTGATATGGTGATAGCAGTAATATGGTGATAGTAGTGATATGGTGATAGTAGTGATATGGTGATAGTAGTGATATGGTGATAGTAGTGATATGGTGATAGTAGTGATATGGTGATAGTAGTGATATGGTGATAGTAATGATATGGTGATAGTAGTAATATGGTGATAGTAGTAATATGGTGATAGTAGTGATATGGTGATAGTAGTGATATGGGGATAGTAGTGATATGGTGATAGTAGTAATATGGTGATAGTAGTGATATGGTGATAGTAGTGATATGGTGATAGTAATGATATGGTGATAATAGTGATATGGTGATAGTAGTGACATAGGGATAGTAGTGACATGCATTAATCATAGTTATCAGATAGTTAGACAGACAGTATACATGAATCAGGTATGCTGAGAAATCCATGCATTGAACTTTTTTACAGGTACTCAGCCCTCCCCTACACCTACAAGCCCACGGGGCTGTCCCAGAGGTCAGTACTCCTGTCCGCCACCAGGGGGCTGTATAGATGCAGCGCTGCGCTGTGATGGAATCCCCCACTGTCCCAGTGGAGAGGACGAGATAAGATGCCTCCCTCATGATAATACCACCCAGGCAGAGAGGCCTTACAGACCCACACCAGCTCCTCTAAGGACTCCTAGTATGGCCGCTGTCACTCTGCCTAAGACTACCCCTACACCTACAGTAGGTCAAGGCACTCCTGATAATATTGTATTCATGTTTTCTGAGTGTCTCTTGTTTGTCATGTTACAATAACCTTTCTTTTTTCTATACCCCACAGGCAGGTGGCCCTGGGTATAGAGGTCAGTTGAACATGGATGCATGAAGTTGCTTAGAATAGTGTCATTGTTGAATTTTGCTTATATTAAATTATTATTTAAGGAATCAACTTTTGAGTAGAAATGAAAATTATAGATTGTGGCTTGAGGTACTGAAGTATCTGAATTGGGATACATGCAGGCATCTGTTCCTCTGCACTGGGATTGGAGGACGGGAAGATTCGCTACGGTCAGCTGACCTCGTCCACCCACCGCGAGAACAACCCTGCGGATGCCGGGCGGCTCAACATTGTGCCCAACGTGTGAGATCCCAAAACCAATAATGTGTCAATAATGTATCAATAATACCATATATTCTTGTTCTTGAAATATTTGGTTATTTACTCGTTATTTGCATATTTGTTGTCGACAGATGTTCTCATTATCATGTCTTATGTTTGTCTCATCATCTCATAGTCTGATCATGGAGCCAGGTTATTGAAATGTTAATTACATATCCACCTATTTTCTAATTAATTTGTCTTATGTCAGTTTGATCATGGAGCCTGGATGGAGCCCCCTGCCAGGCGACCCTCAGCCCTACCTGCAGGTTGACCTCCTAGAGCCTACCTGGGTGTCTGGCGTGGTGACCCAGGGCAGTGAGAGGATGTGGGGCTACCTCTCCAAGTACCGTCTTGCCTTTGCCGTGGTCCAGAGCCACTTCACTGACTACACCGAGACTGGAGAGAGGGGCAGTCCTGCCAAGGTAGTCATGATTATGACCATAATACACTTTATTTGTAAAGTACTTTTTACATCTCAGGTAAGTACCAAACCTCTGGAATGACAGAACAGTACATGTTCCACCAAGTGGCCTGGAATGTGGAGACAGAGAGATAAAGAAACAGAGATGACTGTATGTGTGTGTGGGTGTGTTTGATAACACGTTTTTATTCATTTATTTATTTTCCTTTATTTAACCAGTTAAGTCATTGAGAACACATTTTCTTTTACAGTAACACCCTAAAAGTCAGGAGAGAAATCCTTTGCTTTGCTCCCTGTACCTAAGAAAGCAAAGGTAACTGAACTAAATGACTATCGCTTAGTAGTACTTACCTCTGTCATCATGAAGTGCTTTGAGAGACTAGTCAAGGATCATATCACCTCCACCTTACCTGCCACCCTAGACCCACTTCAATTTGCATACCGCCCCAATAGATCCACAGACGATGCAAGCGCCACCACAATGCACACTGCCCTAACCCATCTGGACAAGAGGCATACCAATGTAAGAATGCTGTTCATTGACTATAGCTAAGCTCGAGGCCCTGGGTCTGAACCCTGCCCTGTGCAACTGGGTCCTGGACTTCCTGACGGGTCGCCCCCAGGTGGTGAAGGTAGGAAACAACACCTCCACTTCACTGATCCTCAACACTGGGACCCCACAAGGGTGCGTGCCAGGAAAACAACATCTCACTCAACGTCTACAAAATAGGGAGATGATCGTGGACTTCAGGAAACAGCAGAGGGAGCACCCCCCTATCCACATCGATGGGACCGCAGTGGAGAAGGTGGAAAGCTTCAAGTTCCTTGCCGTACACATCCCTGACAAACTGAAATGGTCCACCCACACAGACAGTGTGGTGAAGGAGGCTAAAGAAATTAGGCTTAATACCCAAAACCCTCACAAACCTTTACAGATGCACAATTGAGAATATCCTGTCGGGCTGTATCACCGCCTGGTACGGCAACTGCACCGCCCACATCCGCAAAGCTCTCCAAAGGGTGGTGCGGTCTGCCCAACGCATTACCGGGGGAAAACTTCCCACCCTCCTGGACACCTACAGCACCCGATGCCACAGGGAGGCCAAAAAGATCATTAAGGACTTCAACCACCCGAGCCACTGCCTGTTAACCCCGCTATCATCCAGAAGGCGAGGTCAGTACAGGTGCATCAAAGCTGGGACCGAGAGACTGAAAAACAGCTTCTATCTCAAGGCCATCAGACTGCTAAACAGACATCACTAGCACATTAGAGGCATAGACTAGAAATCCCTGGCCACCTTTAGAAATGGAGCACTAGCCACTTCAATAATGTTTCATTACTCATCTCATATGTATAAATTGCACTCTACACTATTCTACGGTATCTTAGTCACTTATAATTGTGTTCTCATATTGCATCATATGCCCATCTCATATGTACAGTATATACTTTATTGTATTCTATACTACGCCACTGACTGTTAAATAGCCATCTCCAGCACATCAGAGGCTGCTGCCTATAGACATAGATTCTATACTCTGCCACTGTATCTTAGTCCAATGCCGCTTTGACATATATGTATATATTCTTAATCCAATCCTTCCTTAGACTTATGTGTATTTGGGTATATGTTGTGAAACTGTTAGGTATTACTTGTTAGATATTACTGCACTGTCGGAGCTAGAAGCACACGCATTTTGCTACACCCGCAATAACATCTGCTAAACAAGTGTATGTGACCAATAACATTTTATTTTATTTGATTTGAGAGAAATCCAAGGTGAAGCCTTTATAATGTACTTTAATCAGTTGGTTTAAAAGCACAACATTTTGTCCAACCTCTTCTCCTTGTTTGTGTACAAGGTGTTTGAGGTGCGGATGGTGGGCAGGAACCCGGTGACGCGTTGGCTTGGGAGGCTGGTCCGAGCACGCTACCTCCGCATCATCCCAGTAGAGTTCAGACACATCTTCTATCTCCGGGCAGAGATCCTAGGCTGCAAAGGAGGTAAGAGGTCTGACATCAGTCGGCAGAAAAGCGGAGCAAATATTTTGAAATGAAAGAGCTTGTGTCTTTTTTGTGCTTTAAAACTAGATGCTCTATCCATGATACAGTACATCACACTTTTCACACATCCGGATTATTTTCTCCAACACCATCTGTCAGTCTAATGTCAGGATTCACCCTATATGACAGATGAGTTGGTGACCCCTAGCAGCGCCACGACTCCCCGTGGTGTTGGGGTGGTGACAGTGAAGCGCTGCTACCCAGGCCAGTTTGCCTGCCACAGTGGGGAGTGTGTTCCTCTGTCTGTACTGTGTGACGGCCGACTGGACTGCAAAGACCACTCGGACGAGATCAACTGTGGTGAGTAGGGGTCACCGATGTGTTTAGAATACAGAACCATGCAATATACACGTGTTACTATTTTCCAATGTAAACAGAGAAATAATATTCCAACATTGGCACTCATATCTGTACTATTGCAATATATCAAGAACTGATTACATCACCACAATTTCTCAAGTATATCTGGAACTGATATGAAGTTAAATGCACGAATGAACCACTCTCTACACTCCAGGCACAGTGCCCACCAGGGGTCAACCCGGGGTACACACCAAGGAACCCCAGGATGGCCGCCCTGGCATTGCCACCACGGGCACCCCGGGTCTCAGTCCTGGGATTCATGGGTTCACCACCCCCAGGCCAGGGCAGTGGACATCCAGATCCACAGGGTACCCAGGGGTTGGGCCCAGCACCCTCCACCCCGGAATACCTGGACTGCAGTCTACAACAGGTGAGATTCTTAAATACCTGGACTGCAGTCTACAACAGGTGAGATTCTTAAATACCTGGACTGCAGTCTACAACAGGTGAAAAACTATTGGGAGTGGCCTGTCTTTTATCTTGTTTATCTTATCTAAGAGTGTGTGTGTGTGTATGTGTGTACACAATATGTAATGTGGTCCTTGACATGATCCCTGACATGGCAGATATGGTATTTGAACCAGTGTTCTCAATTGACCCACAAAAGCCTGGGTATTTATGAGTCTGGAGCACAGGTACTTGAGGCCTGAGGAAGGAGACGTCGCTGTACAACGCTAACTAGCCATCTCACTACATGTTTATGTGCTTGTTGTTTTGTTTATCCCTAGCTCTCTGGGTCACCACCACCGCCCATGACGGGGGCCTACCCAGAGTCCTGTGCGTGGAGGGCCAGTTCTCCTGCAGGCTGTTTGGCTGTGTGGACGCCGCGGTGGTGTGTGACGGTCACCAGGACTGTCTGGACGGCTCTGACGAAGACCAATGTGGTACAGTACCTGTCACCAGAGTCTGGTTCAATTTCTCCCCCTTCTCCTCTCCTTCTCCTCCTCCCCCCCCCCCCCTCATCATCATCATCATCTTGTTCTTCATTATCATCATCACCATCATCATATTTGACTCACAGATTGCATGAGTTGACCTTGAAAATGTCACAGTATCATCTATAACCATTACCTTGCCTATACTGACAGACATACTGTAGGATGGTGTTGTATCACCTATTGCTCGCTGTAATAGTCCTGATCGTATTCCTGCTCTTCCTCAGGTACTACACCAAGGCCAACAGTAACGACACGGCGCCCCCTAGTGCCCAGCCCCTGCTCCCCCAAGCAGTTCTCCTGTGGCAGCGGAGAGTGTGTGCACCTTGACAAGAGGTGTGACCTGCACGGGGACTGTGCTGACGGATCAGACGAGCGAGACTGTGGTACGGCAAGCCGGGAGGGTTAAAACTGGGGGGCAGTATGATTTACAGTAGATTGCATTGAATACATTACAATGTAAAATACATGGAGACCTTACAAAAAAGTGCTGCATTGCATCCATAAAGGGCAAGGTAATGCTATCTGTCCTTGTCTGTGACATTGTCCCCTGTCATTGTCCAGTATCATTGTCCAGTAATGGTAATTAATTAATCATTAATACTGATGGTGTCTATCTGTCTGTCTGTCCCCTAGTGAACTGTATCATGTCAGCGTGGACCGGCTGGAGCCAGTGTAGTGTGACGTGTGGCCTGGGTTCCCTGTTCCGCCAGAGGGAGGTCCTGAGAGAGGCGCTGGCCGGGGGAACGTGTGGGGGTGCCCAGTTTGACAGCCGAGCCTGCTTCCCTAAGGCGTGCCCCGGTGAGAGGGCACCCCGAGATCTGACCCTCTCTTTTGACTGTTTTTATTTCTGTCTTCGTCTCGTTTTACTGTTTTTATCTCTGTCTTCCTCTCGTTTTACTGTTTTTATCTCTGTCTTCCTCTCTTTTGACTGTCAATTCTCCAGATTTCCAATTCTTCTCTCTCTCTGTCTTTCCGTCTGCCTTCTCTCTCTTCTTGTCTCTCTACTCATTATTTCCCTATCTCTTTATCTCTCTGTCTCTCTTACTTTCTATCTCTCTATCTCTCGTCTCTGGTCTCTCAAGCAGTTGCTGTATCCTTTGTTTTACACTAACACGCTCTATCAAGTGCTAAAATATTTTGCCAATGCAAAGACTTCAACAAGCCCTGCTCATTCAATGTTCCCCTGCTCTCCTTCTCTCCCACCTCCCCCATCCCTGCATCTCTCTCCCAGTGGACGGTCAGTGGTCAGAGTGGACGGGCTGGTCCCCATGTGACACCCAGTGCGGGGGAGGGCTGACGGGGAGGAACCGGACCTGCTCCAACCCTCCCCCCAAGAACAGGGGGCGTGACTGTGAGGGGATGAGTCTGCAGACCCAGAGCTGTAACAGCCAGCCCTGCGGCCCCAACACAGACTCACAGACAGGTGAGATGCATATAAATTCTATGTTTTCGACTGCCGAAGAACCCATATTGGTTCAAGATAGCACCTTTTTTCTCTAAGAGTGTACAAGTGTTCATGTTGTTTTATGGTTTGATCATGTTGTCTTGGACAATAGAATGGTTGTAACATGCTATAAAAAAATATACATTCTGTGGCACACATCATTTAATGTGCAATTTCTCATTAAATTGTTACTGATAATAGTAAAGTACTAATAATGTCAATTCCATGCTGTCTAGGCTGTACTGAAGGCATGGTGGTGGTAAGAGAGGCAGACTGCCAGTCTGGTAGGGTGGAGTCATGTCCCCCCACCTGTTCACACCTGCACTACCCCAACTGCACCTCCCAATGTGTCACAGGTATTTAAGTGGTGTGTGTGCGTGTTTGGATATGCAGTGTGTGTGTGTCTGTCTGTAGTTAACTCTCTTCTGTCTCGCTACCCAGGTTGTCGCTGTCCGGCTGGTTTGTTCCTGCAGGATGGGCGCTGTGTGAGCGCCAGTCGGTGTGTGTGCCACTGGGAGGGACTGGCACTGCAGCCTGGACAAGAGGTCAGCAAGGACAATTGCAGCACATGGTGAGACGCACACATACACACACACACAACACCAAGCCTGCCTACAACCCACATAATTCCTGAGCTTACGGTCAATAGTTGTGTTGTGTTGTCGTTTCATTCCATGTCATGTTGCTACATGTTGTGTCTCTCCCTCTCTACTAGTGTGTGTGAAGATGGCCGTGTCTCCTGTGACAACTCCAGCTGTGTGGCCAGCTGTAATTGGTCAGCCTGGTCCTCCTGGACATCATGTGACAGCTCCTGTGGGGTGGGACTACAGCAGCGCTTTAGGTGGGTTCACCAGCATCCCACCAACAGTGACACATAAACCATTGTGTGGTTCATCATGTGTCTCTGATGGCTTTCTGTCCCCTGTCCTCTGTCCTCTGTCATCTGTCATCTGTCCTCTGTCCTCTGTCCCCTGTCCTCTGTCCCCTGTCCCCTGTCCTCTGTCCTCTGTCATCTGTTACCCGTCCTCTGTCATCTGTTACCTGTCCTCTGTCATCTGTCCCCTGTCCTCTGTCCCCTGTCCACTCTCCCAGGTCTCCTGTGAGCCCAGCAGGGGTGGTGAGAGTCCAGCCCTGTCCTGGGGACTCCTTAGAGGCTGGTCAGTGCTTCACCCCCTGTCCCCCTGGTAAGGATGAGCCTGTGTGGGGGGAATGGACGGCCTGGTCAGAGTGCAGTAAGACCTGTTTCCACCACGTGGACGAGGTGGGGCTGAGGAGGAGGTTCCGCACCTGTAACACACCCACCAACACACACAGCTACACACACACTAACACACACATCTACACACACACTAACACACACACCGACTGTGACGGAGACGCAGAGGAACAGGAGCCCTGTAACACCGTGCACTGCCCAGGTACATCCTCTATACACACATCCTCTATACACACATCCTCTATACACACATCCTCTATACACACAGGTACATCCTCTATACACACAGGTACATCCTCTATACACACAGGTACATCCTCTATACACACAGGTACATCCTCTATACACACAGGTACATCCTCTATACACACAGGTACATCCTCTATATACACAGGTACATCCTCTATACACACAGGTACATCCTCTATACACACAGGTACATCCTCTATATACACAGGTACATCCTCTATACACACAGGTTCATCCTCTATATACACAGGTACATCCTCTATATACACAGGTACATCCTCTATACACAGGTACATCCTCTATACACACAGGTACATCCTCTATACACACAGGTACATCCTCTATATACACAGGTACATCCTCTATACACACAGGTACATCCTCTATACACACAGGTGCATCCTCTATACACACAGGTACATCCTCTATATACACAGGTACATCCTCTATACACACAGGTACTTCCTCTATACACACAGGTACATCCTCTATACACACAGGTACATCTTCTATACACACAGGTACATCCTCTATACACACAGGTACATCTTCTATACACACAGGTACATCCTCTATACACACAGGTACATCCTCTATACACACAGGTACATCCTCTATACACACAGGTACATCTTCTATACACACAGGTACATCCTCTATACACACAGGTACATCCTCTATACACACAGGTACATCCTCTATACACACCGGTACATCCTCTATACACACAGGTACATCCTCTATACACACAGGTACATCCTCTATATACACAGGTACATCCTCTATACACACAGGTACATCCTCTATACACACAGGTACATCCTCTATACACACAGGTACATCCTCTATATACACAGGTACATCCTCTATACACACAGGTACATCCTCTATACACACAGGTACATCCTCTATATACACAGGTACATCCTCTATACACACAGGTACATCCTCTATACACACATGTACATCCTCTATATACACAGGTACATCCTCTATACACACAGGCATTCACACTCATGTTTTATATTCTGTCCTGTATCCACCATATTGCTTTCACCCATTCTGTAGTCTCAGTAGATGAAAGGAAGGATAGAACTTTACACTATTGAGATACCCCCCCGTCCTCCGTCCCCGTCCCCAGTGAATGCCGGCTGGTCGGAGTGGTCCGCATGGTCCCTATGCTCGTCAGAGTGTGACTCGGGGGCTCAGACCAGAGAGCGCTTCTGCAGTTCCCCTCCTCCACAGCATGGGGGCAGGACCTGCCCAGGGCCTCACATCCAGACCCGAGACTGCAACTCCCACCCCTGCTCAGGTAATGAACTGGAATCTTACACACATTCTGTAATCTTACACACATTCTGGAATCTTACACACATTCTGGAATCATACACACATTCTGGAATCATACTCATACACACATTCTGAAATGACTGACAAGGCTTTTACTACTAGTGCACCTAGTTCTACCTGATCAGGTAAACAGTAACATGTATTCCCACCAAGGCTACTACATATTATCTGTGGGACTTAATGTAAAGTGGTAAAAAAATGTGACAGATTACATTAGTGTGTGTCCCACTATCTGTGTGGCATTATACATATAGGAGTGTGTCCAGAGGGTATGGCTTACATGAGCAAGGAGCAGTGCCAGGCTCACGGTGGTGCCTGTCCACGGGTGTGTATGGACATGACAACAGAGGTGGAGTGTGCCACGGAGTGTTACGACGGATGCTACTGTGCCCTGGGACTCTACCTGCTCAACAGCACTTGTGTGGCCCTCACCCAGTGTCCATGCTACCACCAGGGAGAGATGTACCCAGGAGGAGCTAGTGTGAAACTGGACGACTGCAACAACTGGTACTGCCTTAGAAGAATATATACATAATGTTATTAAAAAGGAAAAAAATATGTAGTAGTATAGTATAGTATAGTAGAGGACTCTACCTTGGGCCTTCTTCAGTAGTTGAGGGAAGCAGGTATTCAGGTAAACTTTACATTCCATCTATGCACCCGTTTCTTTTGTCCTTAGCACCTGCCATAATGGAGCGATGGTGTGTGGAACAGCACCCTGCGCTGGTGAGTGTGGTACAATGCAGCCTACTCATGTCATATTGTTGATGATGAATTTGATCAAATAATGTTCACTCAGTATTCCTCAGGAAAGTGCGTCCCTGGTCAGATTGAAGCCAAGCCGACACCCCAAACAATCAAGAGAGACTGTCAACTTTTCTCTCTCTTTCTCTGTCTCTGTCTGTCTCTATGTCTGTCTCTCTCTCTCTCTTTCTCTCTCTCTCTGTCTCTCTTTCTCAGTGGACTGTGGCTGGAGCAGCTGGACCCAGTGGAGCGCCTGCAGCAGGACATGTGACGTGGGCGTGAGGAGGCGGTACCGCTCGGGGACCAATCCTCCGGCTGCGTTCGGGGGACGTGTCTGCAGGGGCGACAGGGTGGGGATGGACACCTGCAGTCTGGAGCCCTGTCAGGGTAGGGGAGGTGACAGACAGACAACCTCATTACACTCCTACAATAGGCTGGTTCATTTCAGTGGCTCCTACAGGTGTTTTCTTGGTCATTACAATGAGTAGGAATTAGATACAGCAGATCTAAATCGCACATGGCTTATGACGGTGATGATGCAATACGGTCCACATACCTATACTTTTGCTGGAAATGTCTAACCCACAATGTCTACATCAATGTGTGTGTGTATGTGTGTGTGTGTGTGTGTGTGTGTGTGTGTGTGTGTGTCTATGCCAGGTGTGAAGGAGCCATGGAGTGTATGGTCAGAGTGTTCGGTGACGTGTGGAGGGGGGTACAGGAACAGGACGCGGGGACCCCAAAGAACCCATGGTACTGCCCAGCAGTTCTCTGCCTGTAACCTGCAGCCCTGTGGTGAGTACAGAGAGAGAGGGAGGGAGTCACCAGGCTCTGATCTCCCACTCTGACTTACAGTATGACCATGTCTAATGAGCTTTGAGGATGTTATATTTTGATATTCATATATTCCTTTCTTTCTTTTGATGCTGACACCGAGTGCAGTGTCTCTCTCTGAAGCAGACCAGACCACCTTGAATACCCTTCTTGATTCAAGATCATAGGCATACCAAAGACACCTACAGACACACTAAAATGTTCCAGAAGCAACTCTATACTGACACTATGCTGTATATATCTATGCAGCTATGCAATGGTCTTTCACACTTGATCTGTGGCGGCAGGTAGCCTAGTGGTTAGAGCGTTGAAGCGAAAGGTCGCTGGTTGGAATACCCGAGCCGACAAGGTGAAAAATCTGTCGATGTGCCCTTGAACAAGGCACTTAACTCTAATGCTCTACTACTATGGCTGACCCTGCAAAACAGCGTATTTCTTGATGTTCTTATGAGTTTGGGCTGCACCTCAAATTGCATTGATTGATTGATGCGTTGTTGTCTCATCCACCCTGTGTCAGGTGATGGGACGGGCTGTCCTGGGGGACAGATGTGGACGGTGTGTGTGGAGGGGCCGGTCACCTGCTCTGACATCAGTATGGATTATCAGAGGAATTGTACACCGGGCTGTCAGTGTCCACACGGCACTGTCCTGCAGGTCTGTCTGTCTGTGCTCACACACACATGCAAACTGGACTTGAACGTGGATCTTCTGCGTGCCACAAAACTGTGTTAGCCCACTGAGCTAAAGCCTGGGCAACAGCTCAAGGAGCAAACTGACTGTTCTCTGTTTCCTTAGGATGGCAAGTGTGTGTGGGTGTCTCAGTGTCGCTGTGATGTGGATGGGGAGCAGTATGGACCTGGAGATGTTGTATCCAGGGACTGCAACAACTGGTACTGGGAGTTGTAATACGCCTACACTGTACTATACAGTAGTATACAGTAGTATGGCATCACATAGTATGTACGTGATATTATTTCATTATATTAAACCTAAATAGACTGTTTGTCTCCTCTCCTTCACAGCACATGTGATTCTGGGAGGCTGGTAAACTGCACTCAACTCAACTGTAATGGTGAGTGGGTGTGGCTTACTAAAAAGTATACTTAAGTAGGAGAAAACCACAAGGGTGAAATTGGTTTTGATACAGAAATAGTTTTTTCTCGCAATTTGCGTTATAGTTGGTTATTGTTGTGGTCCCTAGCTTTAACCCAAGCCTAACCATAACCACCCCCTCTCACAGTGGACGGTCAGTGGTCTTCCTGGACCCCCTGGGGTCAGTGTTCAGTGGGGTGTGGACCAGGTCTCCAGTCCCGCTACAGGTTCTGTTCTAGTCCACAGCGGTCTGGGAGTGGTCTGCCCTGTATCGGACTTGACCACCAAGACCAGTTGTGTATGACTGCCCCCTGTGATCGTAAGTAATGCCTTGATGAAGTGCTCTTTTTATATCTTTGAATGATAAATACATTACTGAATTAGGTTACACTTTATTTGGAGAGTCCGTATTACGAACAACAAACTATCTGTTTATAAGCAACTGCTTGCTAAGGTTAGGGCTAGGGTTAGGTTTAGAATAAGGGTAAGGGTTAGGGCTAGGGTTAGGGTTATGTTTAGGGTTAGGATAAGGGTTAATGTTAGGGTTAAAGCTAAGTTTAGTAGATAGTAAGTTGAAATGTTACTGATAGTCTTTACAGATGGACTATCCAAATAATACCCTGAATTGTTGACACATACTGTATCATTTGAAGTGCTGGATTTGACATTGTTTTATGGATTATCTATGAGGATTCAGCACACTACCATTTTTGCGGTTGAATAATAATTTGATTGAGCATTAATCCTTTACAGTACTCACCCCATTATTTTACTACTTTGGTTTAGCCTGTGTTGTGTCATGGTCTTTACAGGTAATGGTGGCTGGGGGGAGTGGAGCAACTGGACAGACTGCACCAAGTCATGTGGTGGGGGTGTTCAGAGCAGACGCCGGGATTGTGATAGCCCCAGTCCAGAGGGAGAAGGGGACTACTGTGAGGGGCTGGGCACAGAAGTCATCTCCTGCAACACTGACCACTGTCCAGGTACGCAATCAGAATGTGTGTGTGTGTGTGTGTGTGTGTGTGTGTGTGTGTGTGTCACGAGAATTTCTATCTCAATGTTCTAAATGAACTCTTTTATAACTCTGTATCTGTATCCTGAAGTTTGTAATGCTTCCGTTTACAATGGTCAGTTCTTTATTCATGAGAGCTCTCCCTTCTGAGTTCAGGGCACATCTTTTATACACACACCTCAGTCAGAAAGCCCCCACCCTGCTTGATTGGGGCTGTAAGTTCTCAGGGTCTGCCTTCAAAGACACACTGTCCTGTTATCCCATGTCACTCAATCATGTTGTTTAAATAAGCCTAACAGCCCACTCCCCCTCCCTGGGAAAGCGGAGACCACTCTCCTGTTATCTAGTTTTTACAACATTCACAAATAGCCTGTCTTCTCCTTTGTTGTCTTAACTACATCCTGACTGTTTTACCAAATGGTAACATACTAACATAGTCTTGACTTGTCTATGTACACACATTCTTAGGATCATAATCTTATCATTCTAATACATCTCACACATTACACAATTTCAGGGTGGAATACTTTAGTCATTACAAATGTATTTATCAGTGTGTGTGTGTTAATTGGCACATTTATAGTAATTTGAGATGGTAAAACATATTTTTTTATTAAACATGTGATCTTTATGACAGAATGTTAAAATTAGGTGAAATTAATTGTTATTTTTGACAAATTTACACGACCCAAAAGGCATTCTATTCATCGAATGACACATCATTTTACTGTTCCACTGTTACAGTTAGAGGTGGTATCAGCCCTAACTATGCTGTTTCACTACTACAGAGACTTTCTCTGGTAAAATCCTCAGATGTTTACTACAAAAGCAGGGAAATACTCTCTTGGTGAAAGTCTGTGTAAATGTGTGTAGGTGGGTGTTATTAACAGGGTCAGAGAATGACAGCTTTCCTCTTTCCCAGTCCAGCTGCACTCTGATCCTCTGGGGTCTCAGTCTATTTGAGAGAGGGACACTTTGCTCTGATGAGGAGCGAGCTTTATATACTCCTTTGTTATTGTCTACACGCCAGTGTCCTTTCATTGAGGCAGTGGCCCCCTTCCACTGGTCCGATTCTGTGGCCACACCAACAGACCATAACATACTGTCCCCAACCTCAACGTCCCAGCTGTGTGTCCCTGAGTTAAAGCCCTCAGAACCCAGAACCGATCGGTACTTTTCAAATCTCTCTGGGTTGTCAGGAAGCTGCTGTGTCTCCGTACTATGTCTCAAACTAATCAGGTTGTCAGACAGGAGGAGGTGGGGGTGAACAGTGTTGGGGTCTAAAGTCACAGGAGTGAACTGAACAATCTCCTGCATCTTCTCCCAGACTCTGAACTGCAAGTTGCCCAGGTATTTGGCCACGTCTATCAGCGCTCCTGAAACCCTCTCTGGATCCGTTGGTGTGCACTTCAGGGCTCTTTCTTTTATAGCCTTGTAATTCTGCATAAACACAATGTCTTTCCCTCTCAGCTCCACCTCTATGTATCTGATTGTGTCTGAAAGGGATGATATCTCTCTGCTCATCTTTTCAATGTTCCTCTTCATCATCCGACTCTTCTTCTCCTCTTCCTCATTCAGTGCAGCAATCCTGACTACCCTTTCATCTCTTAAGAACTGGTGAAGTGTTTTAAATTCCTTCATAATCTGTTTTTCTGTGTGCTGGGCCTGGCTTCTGATATGCTGTTCAGTTTTATCACAAGTTAGTTTCACTGCATCAAATACCTTCAGCTTCTCCTGTAAGACCTTCAGCACAGACTTGAGTTCCTCCTTGTAGTCCTGTGCAGCCTCATCCACAGGAGAGAACTTATGGTTTGCATGTTTTCTGGAAGTCTGACACACCACACATGCAGGCTGTTTATCCTCTAGACAGAAGAGTTTGAGTTTCTCACCGTGCAGACTGCAGACCACCTCAGACCCTGCTGAAGCTCCCCCCTCCTCTTTCTGACTTCTCTCCTGTAAGGCTTCACACAGGTTCCTCAGAGCCAGGTTACGGTGAGCTGCTCCTGAGCCAAATCTTTTCCTGCATACGGGACATTCATTCACTTTTCTTTCTCTCCAATATTCCTGTAGGCATTCATTACAGTAGCTGTGGCTACATGGCAGGATGACAGGATCCTTGAAGATGTCACAGCACACAGGACAGCAGAGATCCTCCTCTGCGAGAGACGATTTAGAATCCATTTTCTCTCACCCTCCTCTGGGATAGCCGTTGACCAGATATGTTTACTTTCACTTACTTAGAATGAAGAGTGAAGTCAACAGCAGCACTTAGAAAGTTTGCCCTATCATACACTCTTTTGTTATTCTCTTCAGACTTTCTATTTGTTACACGCATATTATTTAACAGCACTGAAAGTTTATTTTCCACACCAAATGAGGGATCCAGGTAGGACTGCTGCTGTTGTTCTGTATTTCCTCATTCAGGACAGCTTCGTCACAGATAGACCAATGAGACAGATATTTCACTGGATTTTTTTAAATGTGAAGCATCCGGTGGGTGTTTCCACTCACTACCAAATATGGCAGTGAGAGGAAGCCCACAGGCTGGCAATGGGAGAAGATGGATTTGGGCCGACATTCTGCAAATGTTCTCATCAATTAAACATCTCAATACAGTTTTCTGTTCCGAAAACTAGAATCTGTTATGAACAGAGTGTAATAAGTTTTGTAGACTACCTTTTGCAAAAGTTAACTAACGGAAATATGCAGAAGTATACTAGAACGCGCCAATAGGATATTGCTAGCCAACCTCCTTGCTTGTTCTGCCCACTATGACTCATTTGTTCACATTGGAAATGTCTGTTGTGGTTTAGTTATAAAAAATCTTTGGTTTCGTTTCTGGATTCTTCTTTGGGGTTCTATGGTGGTTGGCAGTCCAGCTGTACAGTACCGCCATCTAGTGGACTGTGATGTGGAGAAAAAGAGAAAGAGACTGTGTTTGTGTGTGTGTGTCTGTGTGTGTTTATATGACTGACACTGTGTGTGTTTTCAGTTGCGCCTTGCTCTCAGGTCCCTGGGACAGTGTTCAGTAGCTGTGGCCCCTCGTGTCCTCGCTCCTGTGATGACCTGTCTGTGAGTGTCAAAAATTGTTTCTGTTTTCCATATACATTATCTATACACACAGCTTCTGGCTTTGTCAACTTTGCACAAGGATGAGTATGATGATGATAATGATGATGGTAATGGTTATGGTGGTAATGATTATGATGATAATGATGATGTTATGGTGGTAATGATTATGATGATGATGATGATGGTTATGGCGGTAATGATGATGATGATGATGATGATGGTTATGGTGGTAATGATTATGATGATAATGATGATGATGTTGGTTATGGTGGTGATGATGATAATGATGACAGCAATAGTTATGCTGATGAAGATTATGATTATGTTGATAGGTATTATAATAATGATTATGCTGATACTTCTATTGCTGCTACTTCAGATGATAATGCTACCCCCCCCATATCCCCCCCCCCCACCCCCCATATCTCCCCTATACCCCCTGCCCCCCTGTGAAGCACTGTGAGTGGCTCTGTGAGGCGGGGTGTTACTGCACGGAGGGCAAGGTGCTGTCTTCCAACGGGACTTCATGTATGGAGAGAGAGGAGTGCCCCTGTCTGGACCTCAACACCGGCCTGAGGTTGTACCCTGGAGAGAGCACCACTGCCCCGGACGGCTGCAACAATTGGTGAGAGAGAGAGGAGAGTAGTGTGTGTGTGTGCTTGCTTGCTTGTGTTCGTGTGTGTGTTAGGTTGTTATTGATGTCATTTGTTTTTCAGCACCTGCGAGGGAGGGAGGCTCAACTGCTCCAGTGATCCCTGTCCAGGTAAGTAATAGATACTGTCTGAATACCCAATTTCCATTCACATTAAATATATACAGTATATCAACAAAAGCACATCGACTCACGCGTATGTCTGATCCATCCTGAGTCTCCCCCACCCCCTCTCCCCTGGTGGACAGTTTCAGGTGGGTGGTGTGAGTGGTCTGGCTGGACTCCGTGTTCTAAGACGTGTGGGGCAGAGTGGGTGTCCAGATATCGCAGCTGTGTCTGTCCAGAGCCCAAGGCGGGAGGAGCCCCCTGCCAGGGGGAACAGGAAGTACACGGTGGGGTGGGGGTACAGATCCAGAGACAACCCTGCCCTGTGGTCACCTTCTGCCCAGGTACAACATAGTACTCACTTTAAAGGGTTTGTGACGTATAGATAGACAACATTTTAGTATGTGGTTAGTGCAAAGACATGGACAGACAGACAGACAGACAGACAGACAGACAGACAGACAGACAGACAGACAGACAGACAGACAGACAGACAGACAGACAGACAGACAGACAGACGGACAGACAGACAGACAGACAGAGATAGTCTGGAGTGCAAAAAGCTATAAAAAGACTGCATAGTATGGGTGGATGGCTGAATATGTACACTATACATTGTTACATTGAGTGTTAGGCGAAAAAACACTCTGTAACAGGCTCAGGCTAAGTTTGAAGCGTCGCTGGAGTATTCCACACAGTTGGTCATCACAGACCCGAAGCACCCTTGGGCTTAGGACAGCCGTGAGGGTGTGTGGCCTGGGGAGCAGGAGGGGAGGTGGACAGGACCAGTATCGAACCTGTTCAAAAATTGGTTCAGCTCATTGGCTCTGTCCTGGGTCCCCTCCGCCTGCCCACTGTTTGACTTTTTGAAGCCAGTGATATTTCTCATACCCTTCCACACCTCTCACACCTGGCTTTGCCTCAGCTTGTCCTCCATCTTCTCCTTATACCCTCTCTTCCGCTCAGCAATCCGCAACTTCAGCTCCCTCTGGACGCATTTCAATTTGTCCCTATCCCCCTCCTTGAAGGCCTTCTTCTTCTCATTCAGCAGGGCCTTCAGGTCGCTGGTGACCCAGGGTTTATTATTTGGAAAACAGCATACCTTCCTGGTGGGTACAGTGTTGTCGACACAAAAATGGATATAGTCCGTTATACAGTCAGTAAGTCCATCAATGTCCTCCCCATGAGCCTCACAGAGCACATCCCAGTCTGTTGTTTCAAAGCAGCCCTGTAGGGCCTCATTCGCCTCCGGGGACCATCTCTTATGGTCCTAGTGGTCGCTGGCTGGTGTTGGACCATAGGCCTGTAGAGTGGGGTGAGGTGGACAAGGTTGTGATCTGATCTACCAAGGGGAGGGAGTGCAGTGGAGTTATATGCATCCTTCACATTAGCATATAACAAGTCTAGAGTTGTATTATTCCTAGTTGGGCACTTCACAAACTGTTTTAACGTGGGCAGCATTGAAGAGAGAGATGCATGTTTAAAATCCCCCGAAATTGCAAAGAAGGCACTGGGATGCGCTATCTGTAACCTCGCGATAGCAGAGTGGATGATGTCACACGCTGTGTTTGCGTCCGCGGAGGGTGGGATGTAAACAATAACAGCAATGGTCGACGTGAATTCCCTCAGCAAATAGTAGGGTCTCAGGCTAACGGCTAACAGCTCAATGTCCGGGCTACAAAACTGTTTCTTAACAGTGTAATATGTCTTGGATTATACCATCTGTTGTTAACTAATAAAGCCAGACCCCTCCTTTACTCTTGCCGGAAGAAACGCTGTCCCTGTCTGCTCTGATGGTCTGGAAACCGCCGATAGTTCCGTTCTCTATGGGGATGTTATCATTTAGCCATGTTTCTGTAAAGCACAATAGGCTAGCTTCCCGGTAGTCTCTTTGTCCATGGACCAGCCCCTTAAGCTCATCCACCTTGTTATGTAGCGATCTCACGTTGCCCATGATGATAGACGGTATAGCCGGCTTGTACTTCCTCAGCTTTTCCTTACACTTCCGACCTGCCCTGCATCCACGCTGTCGCCTTTTCAACTCGTACGGAATATCAAACTTTTCCCTGGGGTGCAATAGTGCTGAGTTTGCTAAATCCTGGATCTGGGCTCGGTTGTAAATAATTGAGGACTCGTGTGAACGTTCGGCACTGAGAAAGTTGACTCAGTGATAAAAAGGACCGCTAAAACCTTCGTAAAACAGTAGCACTCCATAATCCTGAACTATTTTAGTTCAACTGTTGCAAAAAACTCACGAAAAACATACTAAAACAACAATTAACGCACAGGGCGGTGCCAATCTATATAAGTACAAAGACATGGAAAACATTATAGTATGTGGTTAGTGCAAAGACATGGAAAACATTATAGTATGTGGTTACTGCAAAGACATGGACTCCTCTACTTCCTCGTCTCACCTTTTCTCTCTGTCTCTCTCCTTCTTTTGTCTCTTTATCCCCCCTCCCCTCTTTCTGTCTCTCTCCCCCTCTCTCTCTCCCTCTCGCTCTCTCTCTCTCTCTCTCTCTCTCTCTCTCTCTCTCTCTCTCTCTCTCTCTCTCTCTCTCTCTCCATCAGTCCATGGTTCGTGGAGCCTGTGGTCGGGCTGGTCAGAGTGTGATGGTTGTGAGGGGGTTTCTGTGAGGACCAGGGAGTGTAACAGTCCTCCTGCCAGGTTCGGGGGTCTGCCCTGCCACGGGGAGAGCCGGCAGAGCCGCGGCTGCCATGACAACGTCACCGTCTGCTCAGGTCAGCTGATGACATTTTGACTGTGCCAAAGTGCGGACATGTTACAAAAATGTCATTTCAAATACTTGATTCAAAATGACTTGGGGATATTATGATTGGATTGAATTTCACTCAAATCCTGCTGTAGTAAGTCATATTGTTGTTTTGGTCTCTGTTTAATCCCAGTAGTTGAGTGACCTCATATTGTTCCCATGATGCTCCTCTCTCTCAGACTGTGGCGGGGTGCAGGTGGACTGGCCATGTGGGAAGCCCTGTCCACGCTCCTGCTCTGATCTCCAAGGCGACACAGAGTGTCTGGACTTGGCGGAGTGCAGTATGACCTGTGGTTGCCCGGGTGATCTGGTGCAACAGGACGGCCAGTGTGTAGAGAGGGAGGAATGTCGCTGTAAATACCACAACAGCACTACTGGTGAGACCAATGGAGAACACTTACCTAGACAACATCTTTTTAACACAACTTCATTGGTAATTACTGTCCTACTACTCCTATTGTTTTTCTCAACTCCTAACGATATGCTAAGCAGCAGCGAGGTCAGCAAACATTTTGAGTCTCTCTCTTTCTCTCTCTCTCTCTCTCTCGTTCTCTCTCTCTCTTTCTCTCTCTCTGTCTCCATCCAGGTGGGCTAGACTCTAGAAACACCTCGTGGGCGTGGCCTGGTAGGTCAGATTGGCAGTTCGCAAATCCAGGAGAGGCCATCATCGCTGACTGTAAAAACTGGTACAGTACACAACCTCATGTTTCCCCACCGGTAGTATAGCATAAATTATCGGTAAGAATATACCGTTTTCGTAATACAGTCTGCATCGGAATGTATTCACAGTCTTCTTTCTCTCCCCTATACCGCAGCACCTGTGAGGCAGGTGTTCTCCACTGTCAATCAGTCCCTGGTTGCCATGTCGACGGCGGCTGGAGCCAATGGGGAGGCTGGTCAGAGTGCTCAGCCCCCTGCGGGGGTGGAGTCAAGCTCCGCGTGCGTCAGTGTGATAACCCCGCCCCTCAGAGTGGGGGAAGGGGCTGTGCGGGCATGGCTGAGCAGCAGAGAGAGTGCAACAACCACACCTGCACAGGTAAACACTGGGACAGACTTGGTGGAAACATACCATGACATATCACAATGTTGACTGCTGATAATGCATACACTACCTTTGAACAGATTGCATTACATACACCCCCATATTTCTGGACATACAGTACCTTACTGCCTCCAAAACACCATGGTACCTGATGTCCCCTCTCTGGTGTTGTGCCCCCATCCAGACTCTGGTCGCTGGTTGAACTGGTCCCCCTGGTCTGTGTGCTCAGTGAGCTGTGGAGGAGGGGAACAGTCTCGTACCCGTCTCTGCAGCTTCCCTCCCTGCTCTGGGATGAGGAGGCAGAGCAAGACCTGTAACACCCAGGTCTGTCTCGGTGAGTACATGTAGATGTTACACGTGTTCCTGTGTGGTTCAGTTGGTAAGAGCGTGGTCGCGCGATGCTAGTTACACCACGGTTGTGGGCCCGATAGATAGCAGACCGTGAGATAAAGTACAGTTCAAATTCCCTTGCTGAAGCTACCACTAATACGTTAGTGTTTTATGCGGTAAGGTGCGCAGTAGCTCAGGGAGCAACCAATTAGATGGCACTGTGTCATTTAGACTCACAGCCCTGATGACTACCCACTGTAGGGCTGCAGGGCCTTGCATGGTGTGAAGAGTCAATCTGTTGAATGGAAAAATATTTGCTGCCGGGACGGATAGAACATGTCTCTCCACATTTACAGCATTAATGGTGAAAATAGTAGTGGTATTACTAATAGTAGTAACTATAACCAAGGTGGGAGTAGAGATACTACACAGAAGATGTTTTTGTAGTACAAGTAGTGTCAGTAATAGTGATTCATTCAGTATTTTAGAAATATTATTTTAATATATGCAAGTATTTCACAATGAAACTCACACTCTATGCACACATTTTGATCATTGCTCTCCTGTCTGCCCATTTTACCCAAACCCCTGCCTTGGTATCAGAGGTTGGCTGCCCCCCGGGTCGTCTGTACAGGGAGTGTGAGCGGGGCGAGGGATGCCCCTTCAGTTGTGCCCAGGTCAGCGGGCGAGAGGGCTGCTACTCTGAGGGCTGCGAGGAGGGGTGCCACTGCCCCCTGCAGACCTTCCAGTACAACGGAGCCTGTGTACAGGTAAGAATGTCCTGTGAATATATTTCAAGCGTATTTCCAATGAATTAAAACTTTTTGTTAATGTATTTCAGATAAGTAAAAGGTTATAATAAGTGTATTCCACACAAATAAACAGTTAATTAATATATTTTCCACATAAATAAACAGTTACTTCATGTTTATTGAATAAGGGAGCTAGTAAACCAAGCACTGTGTTTCATGTTTAGGAGTGCCCCTGCCTGTTGGACAAGGAGCTCCTTACCTCACTACAGAATGTGTCTGTGACCCCAGTGTTGGCCCACCATAACCTAACCCAGGGAGACGAGTTCCTGTCTGGGGATACGTTCATACATGACTGCAGTGTCTGGTGTGTGAGAAAGATACACCACATCACACAAATAAGCACAAATATGTTCTCTAAAAGCTATTTGTTGTGTTTAGACTGCATTGTTACTCCCACATGAGGTGCAACAGTGCCTTCAGAAAGTATTCAGACTCCTTAACTTTTTCCACATTTTGTTACGTTACAGCCTTATTCTAAAATGTATTAAATCGTTTTTTTCCCCCTCATCAATCTACACACAATACCACATAATGACAAAGCAAAAACTGTTTAAATATGGCATTTACATAATTATTCAGACCCTTTACTCAGTACATTGTTGAAGCACCTTTGGCAGCGATTACAGCCTCGAGTCTTCTTAGGTATGACGCTACAAGCTTGGCACACCTGTATTTGGGGAGTTTCTACCGTTCTTCTCTGCAGATCCTCTCTCTCTCTCTCTCTCCAAGCTATGTCAGGTTGGATGGGGAGCGTCACGGCACAGCTATTTTCAGGTCTCTCCAGAGATGTTCGATCGGGTTCAAGTCCAGGCTCTGGCTGGGCCACTCAAGGACATTCAGAGACTTGTTCCGAAGCCACTCCTGTGTTGTCTTGGCTGTGTGCTTAGGGTTGTTGTCCTGTTGGAAGGTGAACCTTCGCCCCTCTGGAGCAGGTTTTCATCAAGGATCTCTCTGTACTTTTCTCCGTTCATCTTTGCCTCGAACCTGACTAGTCTCCCAGTCCCTGCTGCTGAAAAACATCCCCACAGCATGATTCTGTCACCACCATGCTTCAACATAAGGATGGTGCCAGGTTTCCTACAGATGTGACGCTTGGCATTCAGGCCAAAGAGTTCAATCTTGGTTTCATCAGACCAGAGAATCTTGTTTCTCATGGTCTGAGAATCTTTAGTTGCATTTTGGCAAACTGCATGCAGGGTGTCATGTACTTTTTACAGAGAAGTGGCTTCCGTTCGGCCACTCTACCATAAAGGCCTGATTGGTGGAGTGCTGCAGAGATGGTTGTCCTTCTGGAAGGTTCTCCCATCTCCACAGAGGAACTCTAGAGCTCTGTCAGACCATTGGGTTCTTGGTCACCTCCCTGACCAAGGCCCTTCTCCCCCAATTGCTCAGTTTGGCCCGGGCGGCCAGCTCTAGGAAGAGTCTTGTTGGTTCCAAACTTCTTCCATTTAAGAATAATGGAGGCCACTGTGTTCTTGGGGATCCAGACCCAGATATGTGCCTCGACATAAGGTATACTGTGTAACATAGAATATAATTTAATCAGCACAACAGATTACAGCTGTGCTAATATAAGGGTTTTCTAATGATCAATTAACTTTTTAAAATAATAAACTTGGATTAGCTAACACAAAGTACCATTGGAACACAGGAATGATGGTTGCTGATAATGGGCCTCTGTACGCCTTTGTACTGTAGATATTCCATAACAAATCTGCCATTTCCAACTACAATAGTCATTTACAACATTAACAATGTCTACACTGTATTTCTGATCAATTTGATGTTATTTTAATGGCCAAAAAATGTGATTTTCTTTCAAAAACAAGCTACAGACCTAGTTGAACGATTCACAGCACTTGCCTAACTTATTTTCTGACCCTCCTGTCTGCCTATAGCGAATGTCAACATGGTTTGTGGAACTGTTCCTTGGAACTGTGTCCCGTAGACGGGGGTCTGTCTCCCTGGGGCCCCTGGAGTCCCTGCTCCCTGTCCTGTGGGGGCCTGGGCCTGAAAACCCGCACCCGAACCTGCATCCACCCGGCCCCGGCCTACGGGGGCAGAGACTGCCTTGGGCCCCGGCAAGAGAGCACCTACTGCCAGGCTCCGGACTGCCCAGGTACTGAACTGTACTCTCCAGGAATGTAATACCATACCATGTAAGCAATATAGAAAAATATGATGTAAACCTATATGTTGTCTAATCCTTTTTACAGTGATCATCGGCCCCACAGAAGAGCCCTCTCTACCAGGTAATTCAACACTCCACACACCACAGGACTTCCTTACCCTTGAGCCCTCTGTCTGTCTCACTATTGATGCTCCCCACTCTCTCTCTCTCTCTCTCTCTCTCTCACACTTCTTACTTCCCCACTGTACATGTTATATCTACAGTATGAACTATTCTGTTCTATGAACTCCTTAGTTGTACAATAAAGACTTGTTAAGGCTCAATTGATCTCCCTCCCTCCCTCCCTCCCTCCCTCCCTCCCTCCCTCCCTCCCTCCCTCCCTCCCTCCCTCCCTGTAGATGAGGATGCAGGCTTCTCTCAGTGGTCGTCGTGGACCACCTGCTCTCGATCATGTAGCGATTCCCTGACCCCAGCCCTCAAGTCCCGTCAGAGGCGCTGTGTCAGACCCCCCTGCTCAGGGGACACCCATCAGGAGAAGGCCTGCAACCTGCCCCAGTGTCCTGGTAATGTCCTCTTTCTACTATGTCCCCAACCCCATATCCTGATGTCCAGCTACGGTTCCCTCAGATATGCTCTAATGCAATAGTCCTATGTGTATTTTCTGTTTGGTTGAATGTGTCCTTTTTCAGTACAGTAGGAAAGTGAACAAATACAACATTTTTTAGCATGGATCCTCACAGTCACCCCCTCACAGCCATCACACTCTGACCAGCCCGACCACAGGCTCCACGAACCATGGACTGATAGAGAGAGAGAGAGAGAGGGAGAGAGGGGGGGGAGAGAGACAGAGAGAGGGGAGGGGGGATAAAGAGAAAAAAAGAGGGAGAGAGACAGAGAGAAAAGGTGAGACGAGGAAGTAGAGGAGTCCATGTCTTTGCAGTAACCACATACTATAATGTTTTCCATGTCTTTGCAGTAACCACATACTATAATGTTGTCCATGTCTTTCCACTTGTGTGGTCGCCTGTTAAGCAGCTCCCATGGTTTCTGTGTTAATTGTTGTTTAGTATGTTTTTCGTTTTTCGAGTTTTTTGCAACAGTTGAACTAAAATAGTTCAGGATTATGGAGTGCTACTGTTTTACGAAGGTTTTAGCGGTCCTTTTTTTCACTGAGGCACATTTTATTTTTCTCAGCGCCGAACGTTCACGCAAGTCCTCAATTATTTACAACCGAGCCCAGCTCCTGGATTTAGCAAACTCAGCGCTATTGCACCCCAGGGAAAAGTTCGATATTCCGGACGAGTTGAAAAGGCGACGGCGTGGATGCAGGGCAGGTCAGAAGTGTAAGGAAAAGCTGAGGAAGTACAAGCCGGCTATACCGTCTATCATTATGGGCAACGTGAGATCACTGCATAACAAGGTGGATGAGCTTGAGGGGCTGGTCCATGGACAAAGAGACTACCGGGAAGCTAGCCTATTGTGCTTTACAGAAACATGGCTAAATGATGACATCCCCATAACGAACGGAACTATCGGTGGTTTCCAGACCATCAGAGCGGACAGGGATAGCCTTTCTTCTGGCAAGAGTAAAGGAGGGGGGCTGGCTTTATTAGTTAACAACAGATGGTGTAATCCGATCAGTGATTCCGACCCAGCCATTCCCATGAGCCCCCAATTAAGGTGCCACCAACCTCCTGTGGCATGGATGTATAAAGTAAATAATGCTGCAGGCCTCAGTTCTCCTTCTTTATGTCATTCATGTTAGCAGTGTCCCTTATATTGAAATACCACAGTCCTCACTATCGTGCATGTTTGTCTTTTGCTGTTTGTGTTACCAGATGGCGGTGGGGTGTGTGTGAGGGACGACTGTGCCCAGAGGAACTGCACGTGGATGGAGTGGGGCGAGTGGGCGGCATGCTCGCGCTCCTGCGGCGTGGGTCAGCAGCAGAGGTTACGCACCTTCCTGACTCCCGGGGTTAACGGTACCTGGTGTGATGACATCCTTGGGGGTAACCTGGAGAACCGCTTCTGTAACATAAAGGCCTGTCGAGGTTGGTGGACTGACACTGTTATAGTGTGTTCGTTAACCGTAGTTCAATTTGATTTTTGTACAGTCCACTAAAATGATTTGCCATTCCAAACTTATTTGATCTGATATGAATGTGTGGAAATGAATCACTTCTTAATAGCCGCTCATATATCTGAAAGCATTTGATAGATAAGCACGGAATCTTGGGCTGATTTTGTGCCCCAGAGTGGAGGCATAGTTAAAGGACCCTTTCTCTGTGTGTCAGTGGATGGAGGCTGGTCTCGCTGGAGCCCCTGGTCTCGCTGTGACAAGCGCTGTGGTGGCGGGCGCTCTATCCGAACCCGCTCCTGCTTCAGCCCCCCGCCCAAAAATGGTGGGCGCAAGTGTGAGGGAGAGAAGAACCAGGTGAAGCCCTGCAACACAAAACCCTGTGGTAAGACAGATCTCTCTCTCTCTCTCTCTCTCTCTCTCTCTCTCTCTCTCTCTCTCTCTCTCTCTCTCTCTCTCTCTCTCTCTCTCTATCTCTGTTCTCTCTGCTTTCTCTATCTCTCTCTGCTCTCTCTCTCAGTATCTCTCTCTCACCTCAGTCAAAAAAATTAAAAAGATGGATGGATGGATGGATGGATGAAGAAGTGTTTTTAAACATACTTAACAATACTGTACCATCATAAATCTGTATCTCTCCCAGATGAGAAGGGTTGCCCAGTGGGTCAGGAGTTTGTGTCCTGTGCCAACGAGTGTCCTCAGCGCTGCTCAGACCTCCAGCAGGGCATCCAGTGCCAGGGCAACACAGAGTGCCAGCCTGGGTGCCGCTGCCCTAAAGGCTAGTGACGGATCACATTTTCACTGTCAACTATTATTTTTGTCATGAATTGACATTAACTATTATACTGAGCTATATTAAGTATGGTACACAGATCAGATGTCTTCCATTGCATGTATAAATCTACTAATAACACTATAAATGTGTGTGTTGTTCCAGGTCAGCTGCAGCAGGACGGGGTGTGTGTGCAGGTATGGCAGTGTGACTGTGTGGACTCTCTGGGTCAGAGCTGGGCTGCAGGCAGCTGGCACCAGGTGGACTGCAACAACTGCAGCTGCGCAGACGGTTTGCTTTCCTGCACCAATCAGAGCTGCCGAGAGGCCAGCTGCACCTGGAGCTCCTGGTCCAATTGGGCGTCCTGCAGCACTTCCTGTGGGCGGGGCCAGAGAACACGATTCAGGTGAAAAAATAGAAAAGAGACACACACACACACACACAGGATGTCAGATATTGATATTGTGTGTGTGTGTGTGTGTGTGTGTGTGTGTGTGTGTCTGTGTGTCTGTGTGTATGTGTGTGTCCTATCAGATCTCTAATACCAGAGAGTGAGGGAGCGGTTTGCCAGTTTGAGGAGGTACAGCACAAGTCATGTGACCCCGCGCCCTGCCCACCCCTCTGTGTCCATGACAGCCAGGAGCTGACCGTGGGAGACACGTGGCTGCAGGGAGAATGTAAACAATGGTGAGGTTGTAGAACTAAAATATAGATGATGAAATATCTCAGTGATATACTGTTATAGATGATGAAATATCTCAGTGATATAGTGTTGTAGATGATGAAATATCTCAGTGATATACTGTTATAGATGATGAAATATCTCAGTGATATAGTGTTATAGATGATGAAATATCTCAGTGATATACTGTTGTAGATGATGAAATATCTCAGTGATATAGTGTTATAGATGATGAAATATCTTAGTGATATAGTGTTGTAGATGATTCAATATCTCAGTGATATAGTGTTATAAATTATGAAATATCTCAGTGATATATTGTTGTAGGGGCATTAGTGGTACAGTAGATCTTTTTTACAGATTTTTGAATTCTAATATATTCTGTGTTTTCTCTCTCTCAGTACATGCACCCCAGAGGGAGACTATTGCCAACATATCGACTGTCAAGGTGTGTTAAATACGTTCTTATACCTAACTACACATTTGATGTATTGATGTCATGTATTTGCGTAATATTGATCTTCTTTGATGGATTGCGAAATCAAATTTTATCATAAAAAAATACATATACAACCATATCACTGCAGAGAGAATACCTGGCATTCCAAATTTTATGATTGCCTGTGTATCCTGCCAATCACTCCTCTTGTGGTTGACAGTGGATGGTGGATGGACGCCCTGGTCGGTGTGGTCGGACTGTCCGGTGACGTGTGGGCGGGGCACTCAAATTCGGAGCCGGGCCTGTATCAACCCTCCACCCCGTAACAACGGGACACACTGTAGCGGACTGGAGAGAGAGGCTCAAGGCTGTGTCACACCTCCCTGCCTCGGTAACACAGACTCCTGTCAATCAATTACAAACCCAACCCTAACACTTTTCCTTAGGCCCTTGATGTAGATCTGACAGAATTGGACAAAGTACCATATTGATTATACCATTCAGATTCATTCATAATGAGTAACACTCAAATGGCTGAAGGAAAGTGTTAGCAAAAACGAACCTATTCCATCTGGTTCTGTTCTGAACCAATGGGAGTGGTCTGCACTCTGCACGTATAGAAACTGTAAACTTGCAGGTCTACAGGGACATCTCTCTCATCCTTCTGTCCCTCTTTTTGTAACTGTTGTTCTGAACCACACGTCTACTGTTTCCAGATGACCTTTGCCCCTGGTCACCATGGTCCCCCTGCTCCCGCAGCTGCGGCGCGGGGGTGGTGTCACGACGCAGGGTGTGTGTGTGTGAAGGGGAGGGAGAGGGCGCCTGCCCCCCTGAGGTAGAGATGGATAGGAACAGAGAGGAGACCCAGCTGTGCTATAAGATACCTTGTCCAGGTAGAACCACCTCTATAATATCCCCTGACTGTATTCATGTCTACTCCTAGACACCAAGCTCATTCTATAATGGCATGGCAGAATGGAACGGATACTGATGCATACTCTGTGCTGTCTGTTCAGACAATATCTGAAGTCTGTTGGTAGTTATTATTATAATTAAAACAAACACATGATTTACTTAGTCTGGCCAGGAAAGACTGCTATCCAGCCTCTGCCACAAAGTAAACAATTAATACACAAACCCAAAGTCAATCGCTAGACAATACTTTCACGGTAGGGCTATACTTTTCTCCATCTTTACTTCTTTCCTGTTGTGTGTGTGTGCCCAGAATGCCCCATGTCAGAGTGGACTGAGTGGTCGGCCTGCTACTGTGTGTCCCAGAGGCAGCAGCGTCACCGCGCACCGCTCTCGCCAGCCACCAAGGGGCAGCACTGTTTAAATCTGGACACCCAGAGCAGAACCTGCACACTAGACCACTGTCAAGGTGAGGCCTCATAGTAATGCGATCTGTGGGTTTTCTCTGTTAGTGTGTACGTGTGCGTGGTTTTCTGTGTGCGTGTGTGCGTGTGCGTGTGTGTGCGTGTGTGCGTGTGTGTGCGTGTGTGCGCGTGTGCGCGTGTGCGCGTGTGTGCGTGTGTGCGTGGGTGCGTGGGTGCGTGCGTGTGACATGAGATCTTCTCTCTTCCAGACTCTTGTGAGAAGCCGTTCCAGTACTCTGAGTGTGGCTCCCCCTGTGAGAAGCAGTGTGCACTGCAGGGGCAGATTGCTCTGTGTGTGGGGATACAGAAGTGTACACCTGGCTGCTACTGCCCTCAGGGATTGCTGCAGCAGAATGGGACCTGTGTGCCCCCAGAGCAGTGTGGCTGTGTGCACCTCAAACACCAGGCCTCAGAGAGACCTGTCTCTGTGATTGTCCCACAGGGGACAATGGTCACTATAGACTGCAGCACCTGGTGAGTGACAACACATTCATATCAGATTTAAGTGAAGGAGAACCTATACAAAGTTTCAATACGGTACCCATAGTATCAGAATAGATACATATAATAACGAGGAAGCAAAAGCCAAGAGAGAGGAACACTAAGATAGACCATTAAATATATATGTATTTTTAAAGCTACTTGACCCCTGTGGCCACCGTAGATCCATACACGGAACATTAAGATGACCTTATAACATCTGCATAGCACAATGTCTATGAGACGGTTTTAGAGGTAAATATACAGTGTTATGACTCTCTTTGTATTGTCTGATTCCTTCCCAGCCTCTGTCATAATGGGACGTTGCAGTGTGACATGCGAGAGTGTGAAGGTAAGACATAATGTAGTCCAGATATAATCAACCAGATTTAGCCACGGGGTAATTTTTTCTGGGGTGGATGGTTGTGGGACCGGAACATAATTACAAATAATTTGTTGACTGCAAATTGACAGCAAGAAGTCCAAACAGATATAATATTTGACTAAAACATAATAATTTCTAACCTTGCTCACATTTGTATACAATCATGTGTCTCTCTATTATGATTCGTAACAGATTTCCAAAATGAAAATAAAAATGTTTTACTCAGAAAAATTGGCGGGCCAAATAAAAACCACTCACGGGCCAAATTCGGCTCGCCGGCCGCCAGTTGGGGAACCATGCCATAGTACATTAATTTCCTGGTTTTAGAGATAGTATTTTGTATGGATCGTAGAACAGTTTGACATAAGTTTACTTTAGACCAACACTAAGCTCCATCCCTATCCCCATCTCTCTACCTTACTCTTTCTCTCCCACCCCTCTCTATTTCTGTACCCCTCTAAACCCTCCCCCTCTTTACCTCCCTCCCTCTCTCTTTCTCCTTCAGTCATTCTCAGTGAGTGGTCAGAGTGGACCCCTTGCTCTCCGTGTGTGCCCGCCTCCTCCCTGCAGTCCTCCTCCTCTCCCCAGGGTGGCGCTGCAGCCCTGGTGTCTGTCCGGCGGCGCTACCGAGCCTGTCTGGACCTGGACTCAGGCCAGCCAGTCTCAGGGGAGAAAGAGGGGGCACAGTGCCCCGGGGAGCTGGAGGAGGAGAGGTTCTGCCAAGACCCCAATGCATGCAGAGGTGGGTGGTACTGTACACTAAGAATATGCTAGACTCAGTCAGTACAAAACAACTGTCATGACTCATGACGCTTTACAGTATGATGATGATGATGATGATGATAATGATGATGATAACGATGTTCATGCTGATGTCATTTCCTGTCCAGACCTGTGCCAGTGGAGTGTGTGGAGTGTGTGGAGTGTGTGTCAGGAGCCGTGCAGTGGTGGGGTCAGGCAGCGCCACAGACAGCCCCAAGCCTCCCCTCCAGGACCCCAGTGTCAAAAACAGCAGACCCAGACCCAGAGCTGCAACACTGGCCTCTGTCCAGGTGCCCTTTAACCCTTTACTGGACATTTTAACAATGTTCCTATACTGTATGTGCATAAAACGTCTTACAATGTGGTCTCCAAGGAGACAGTGTTGATTGACACCATTCTTGTGTGATCTAGGCGAGCGCTGTGAGGACAGGGGGCGGGTCTACCAGGTGTCTTGTGCCAATCAGTGTCCCCGGAGCTGCACTGACCTCTGGGAGCATGTGCAGTGTCTGCAGGGAGTCTGTCACCCAGGTACTGGACCTATGACCTCATGTCACTGTCTCCTTTATATCAGTGTGACATACTGGCACACTTTGTGACTTTGTGTGCTACCTTCACAAGAAGAGGAAGTCCATCCCGACCTTTCATACTGGCACACTTTGTGACTTTGTGTGCTACCGTCACAAGAAGAGGAAGTCCATCCCGACCTCTCTCTTTCTTTCTCCCTCTTTTCCTGGTAGTTCTCTCTCTCTCCCTTTCTCCCTTTTACTTTCTTGTATGCTAATGCTCTAACTCCGGCTCTCCCTGCTTCCCTGTCTCTCCTTCTCTCTCCCTCTCTCTCCCTGCTTCCCTCTCTCTGCCTCCCTCCCTCTCTCAGGGTGTCGTTGCCCAGAGGGCTGGCTGCTGCAGGATGGGGACTGTGTTCAGGTGTCGGAATGTCGCTGTGGGGTTCCCATGGGCAACGGCACCCTGGAGATCAGCCCTGCTGAGAACGTCACACTGGACTGCAACAACTGGTGAGAAGCCTGGTTAGGAACCTGGATGATCCTCATATCCACACGTCCTCAAAATTAACAACACCAGAAATAGGCCAAATCTTAACTTGTACGTAACTTTTTTTTGTACATATCTTCCACTGACATCAATGGAAGATGTATGTGTGAGTTACACATGCGGATCTCAAGTTTGAATTCGGCCCTCTATCATTACTATCACACAGGTTATTGCATACAAATGACTATGTGAGTATGGTTTAGTGCTAGATTTTATCACAGACATAATCAGAATATGTAATCTGACATGACTGATGAATAATTGACCTGTTGACCAGGTAAAGTGACCTGTTGCATCTTGTATGGTCTATTTCATGGAGACACCTCCTACTAGAGACAACAGCTATTGTTCTAGTCTATCCTTATTGACTCGTCCAAAGGAGACCCGGTCCCGGATAAAACAAAATTATGGAAGTATGGAGGTAATTTTGTGCCAATTAAAAAAGGGGTTAAATCTGTGTCCAAAAAATACTTAGACTTAGACACAAGTGGTCAAATCTGTCCCCCAACAAGCAAGACTTAGACTTTTCAAGGTTAATTAACAACCTCTCCATCTCTACTCTGTCCCTGTGTGCTCCAGTGTGTGTGAGAATGGCACCCTGGTGTGCACCGACCTGCTGTGTCCCGTCTACGGCCCCTGGGGACAGTGGAGCGTCTGCTCAGTGTCATGTGGGACGGGACAGAGGACAAGGATACGTCCCTGCAGTGACACAGACGGAGGGCCACCCTGTGCTGAGACGGTCCACACTGAAACCTGTGCGCTGCCTCCTTGTCCAGGTCAGTGACATACAACACATGGTCCAAATAATATGGATGGTACCACACATACAACACATGGTACCAAATAATATGGATGGTCCCCCACAGATGACCTGAAGATGGCTAACATTTACAAGTTGGAGATTATCTGTTTGTTAGTTTAAGAAATTATCATTCTTTCTCTCTCTCTCTCTCTCTCTCTCTTTCTCTCTCCCTCCATCCCTCTCTCCCTCCTTTCCAGCTGGGTGTGTGGTGAGTGAGTGGTCGTCTTGGAGTGAGTGCAGCGCCTCGTGTGGTGGAGGGGTGTCATTACGTAACAAGACCGTCGTACAGGAGCCCCAGCCCGGGGGACATGAGTGTCCTACTCCCTTAGAACAACACACTGCCTGTAAAACCAACAGCTGTCTTCCAGGTAACACACCAGACACCAGGTAACACAACAAATTGAAGTTGAGCATGCTTATATTTTGTCTATACAGGTGGAAAGTAGAGACATATATCATCATACATACCTGGTACACTTAATAACTTACCATTGACACATTGAAAGCACACTTGTACTGAAGCATACTGGTCCTATGTATTGACATGAAACGTGTCCCTGTTCAGAGTGTTCATCCAGCCAGGTGTTCAGCCAGTGTGCTGGCTCCTGCCCCTACAGCTGTGAGGACCTCTGGCCAGAGAACCAGTGTGTATCTGGACCCTGCATCCCTGGATGCACCTGTCCCCCAGGCATGGTCAGTACACTCAGGCATGGTCAGTATGCTCATGCACGGTCAGTATGCCCAGGCATGGACAGACAGTGACAGTGACAGTGTACTTATTATTGAGTAAAGCAAGTTTCAATGCAATGAGAAAAGATCTGAAGGCCTTGTTATTGCTACTAGATAGTTGTTATGTAGTTACCAGATGAAAAGATGATACTAATCTAATCTAACTATCACGAGTCATCTGATCGTCTTCCTTCACCAGGTGCTGTACAACGGATCATGTGTTTTTCATGATGCGTGTCCCTGTTCTCCTCACTCTCTCCCGGGGACTCTGAGCATGACCTTGGATGACCCCAAAGAAGAGGTGGCCCCTTGGACGGTTTTACAACACCAGTGCAACACATGGTAGTCAACACCTCCATCAGTAGCCATTATTACACCGTTACTTACTAAAGCTTGTAGTATGTCTTCAAAACGGTTGTAGATGTGTTTAAAAGAGACGCAATCCAATTCCATGATTGACAGATTTGATTTGGGATATGTAGAAGTCATAGCGGTTGATTGACAGATATACATTACCTAGACCCAACATACTGTACAGTATTCCACATCTTTGGAATGTAACTGATCGTCTTGGCACCCTGAACCAAATCTTGGGTGCGTACTGGCCAGCTACATTTATGTACAGTATATATGTCTGTCACATGAGACAATGTAATGGAGAGTCTGTCAGATTCAGACGTGAGGTAAATCATTTAATCTTTCAGCCCAGGGTTTTGATACACAGCTAATAGGCTGAGGGACTGAGAGACATGATTGTTTGATTAACTGACTGTTTGAGTTTCACATCTTTGGATCCTAATGTGTCAGGTGAATACTCTCTCTTTCTCCCTCACTTCATAAGTGTTTGTCTAGGAGGAGTATTCAATTGTACCGAGGACCCATGCAATGGTGAGTATAGCTCTTTGACCTTAACTGTGTAGCTGTGTACAGTGTTGACCTGATACAGAAGCCACTGTGTGTAGGAAACTAGAAATCTGCTCTACCAGCAAGTGAAACGTTGTAGTTTCCCACTGTAGCAAAACTATCAAATTAAATGATATGTCCCAAACTAGACTATCAACTACCGGCTATCACCAAAGGATTTCAGTGCCCGAATCCCTCTGTGAAATGACCCTCCTTTGTAATGGACACTATGTATCAGACCAAACATATCTCTCACTCCTCTCGCTTTCTTTCTCTTACCCTTTCTCTTTTTCTATGCCTCTTTCTGCATCCATAACTCCTTCACATCCTTCTCTTCCTCCATACGTCTCTCCAGTGGACTGTGAGTGGGCTAGTTGGTCAGAGTGGAGTCAGTGCTCAGTGAGCTGTGGTTCTGGACAGCGGCAATCCAAACGGACCGTCTTCCAGCCTCAGCAATATGAAGGGGAAGAGTGTGAGGGCCCGGCCCAGCGTACAGCAATCTGCAGGGCCCCTGATTGTGGTGAGTGTCTGAGGCCTAGTATGAGGGACTGGGGCCGCATTTCATTCTAGAGCAGTGTTTTCCAACCCAGTCCTCTGGGACCCCCAGCCGTTGCACATACAGGTAACTGCCAAAATAAAGGAAACTCCAACATAAAGTGTCTTAATAGGGGATTGGGCCACCACGAGCCACCAGAACAGCTTCAATGCGCCTTGGCATAGATTCTACAAGTGTCTGGAACCCTCCCATAAGTGTTCAATTGGGTTGAGATCTGGTGACGGAGACACCAACACACAAACACACACACTTTAAACCCCCTATGCTCTTTTGAAACACCTCTTTCAAAGTCACTGAGATCTCTTATTCTAGCTGTGGCAGTAAAAATAATGGGCAACTAGATTTTTATACATGATCCTAAGCATGGGATGTTAATTTATTAACTCAGGAATTCATTTACTAAAGTGTTTCATTTATTTTGGCAGTTGCATGTATTTGTTCTAATGCAGAACAAACACCGCTTGATGATACGTTGATTTGTTGAATCAGTTGTGTTGCAGTTATTATAAAACAGTGTGACTTTAAAGGAGTTTGGTGAGTAGGACCCAAACTGTCACACAACTCTCACTACTTCCCCCTGCCCTTCTCCTTTTAGCCTGTCCTGATGGAGAGAGATGGAGGAGGAGTGTATCGGAGGCTCTGTCTGTGTGCGAGAGGAGCTGTGTAGAGATCTACCTGACCTCCCCGCTCAACTGCAGCGCCACCGAGGGGTGTGTGTGCAAGGAGGGGCTCTACCGAAATGCAGAGGGCCGCTGTTTGATCCCTGCACTCTGCCCGTGTGAGGATCAGGGGACGCTGAGAGAGGTACACAGACGGACGGACGGTGGGACAGACAGACAGACGTGTTTATGTAAACTTACATACTGCACACCCACAAAGTTACATAAAGTAGTATAATTATACGCCGGAAATGAACTCCTACCCCTCCTGCAGTGCAGATTGTACCTCATTGTCCTTCATCTACTGGATTCTATCTCCCCTTTGTGTGTTCTCACATAAAAGAGGGATGAGTAACGATGATGGAGTGTGTGTGTGTGTGTGTGTGTGTGTGTGTGTGTGTGTGTGTGTTTGTTCACACACAAAGAAGGGATGAGTAACGATGATGGACCTTCCCCCTGGGCCACATGAAAGTACAATGCCTTAAAGTACAATGCTCCACTATCAATAATGCAGGAAACTGTTGAAAGCTATTATAGTGCTACAGATATGAACTGCACCATCTCTTTAAAGACGTATAATAGGAATATTTAATGAGAAGATATTATATGACGGATTAATCATGTGATGACGGGGGGGGGGGGGGGGGGTCGGTTTCACCTCTGTCTTTAGTTGTTGTGAATAATGTCCATATGAATATCTATGTGGGGGTTATAATCAGCCACCTCTATCATTAGTGGCAATAGCATTGTAATAGCCACTGCAAATGCAATTAATTTATTGTTGGTGTGTGTGTGTGTATGTGTCTCTCACAGGCTAGCTCTGAATGGGAGGAGGGCTGCTTGGTGTGCCGCTGTGTGAACGGGCAGAAGCGCTGCCAATCAGGATGCCCATTGCTGCAGTGTGAAGAGGTGAGAGATAAGAAACAGCACTTTCACGACATCTCAGTTATTCTTACAGCTGGAGAAATTCCCAGAACATGCCAAACAGTGCTGGGGGTTGTGTGAGTTACAGCCCAGATATGTAAGTACTTAAACAAAGTAGTCAGTAGCTTTCTCAGTTGACTGTTCTCACCTCCTTTAAATAACTGGGTTTTCCATCACCTCCAGTTTAAGAGGCTATCGCTATACACACCCTTACAGTTGGCTATCAATAACTACATCTACTTTAAAATACTGGTTTCACCCTCCCTTTTGACCCCTCCCTTTTTTAAGTAGCTACAAAAAGAACTGAGGATCACACTTACCTCCCATTTGTTTACATAGTTTTCTTCATTTTTTTTGTGCAAAACATAACATGCTACCTGGTGGCAGACAAGCCACATAACATCCATAAACAACAAATTAAAACACAAAACAACACTAACAAACAATTCACGAAAGCACAAAGAGCAATAATAGGGATATAATTAGTTTGCGTCCATTACGACACAGGCAAAGTTGTGATGTGAGCAAAATGGGTGCATCTACCGGACCTGTACCCCCCCCTTTAAAAGAAAACTCTATATATCTTAAATAATCGATTGCTGACATGTAAAACATTTTGGGACTATATCAACAATGGACTAATGAAACAAATACCAAAAGATAGTTTTTGGGTGGTTTTCCTTTAAATAACTGAAGATCAACCTTTCACCCCCTTTAAATAACTTAGGATCACACTTACCTCCTCTTTAAATAACCAAGGATCACACTTACCTCCCCTTTAAGTGGCTGAGCGCACCTTCAGCCTCCCTGGGGCTGGGGCGTGCCTGGAGCAGTGCATTGTGGAGGGGCTGGTGGTGCACTTGCTCCTGTCCGCAGACCTCTCCTGGGAGATGATGATTAATTCCTGAAACAGCTCTATTCTATTCTCAGGACATGGGGACTCAATTACTAAGCTAAGATAGTGACAAGTCTTTTCTCTTACTCTCTTGTCTAATCTTGTCCTAATACTCCCCTCCCTCCCTCTCCTCTCCTCCCCTCCCCTCTCGTCCTCTTCTCTGCTCCCATCCATTATCTTCTCCTCCCCTCCCCTCCCCTCCCATCCACTCTCCTCCTTTCCTCTCCTCTTTTATCAGGGGGAAGTGAAAGTGGAGGAACCAGGCAGCTGCTGCCCAGTTTGCAGGAAGGAGTTCCCTGGTAAGAGTTCTTATCTTCCTGTATTTATAAAATCTTTTGTCTGAAACAAAGTGCTTTAGGTCCTAAATTGTCCACAGGGCATGTACAATAAGACAGCATTTATCTCTTTCAATGTTGTAAAATGGCACAGTTGGTGAGGGGGCCTTGAAAGTCAATGTGCCTTTGGAGCTCTCTCTCTCTCTCTCTCTCTCTCTCTCTCTCACTCTCTCATTCATTAACTCAAACACAAAACCCTCTTATATTTTCTCAACTCCCTGTGCTGCCCCCATCATTATCCTCTTTCTCCACCTCTCCTCTTATCTCCCTCTCTCCCTTTATCTCTCCTATTATGTCCTATTTTCTCCTCCGTTCCTCCTCTCATCTTTTCAGGGGACCCCACGTCGGAGTGTCGCCGTTACACGGAGGTCAGGAACATCACTAAGGGAGACTGTCGTCTTGACAACGTGGAAGTCAGCTACTGTAGAGGGCGCTGTTTGTCCAAAACTGACGTCATTTTGGAGGTTTGCTGATGTCTCCGGCTTTCACCCACTCTTATGCACTGGGCTGGGATGCAGTTTTGCAGACAGAAACATAATTTGTAGAGTGGGCCTGATTCCCTATCCTGTAAGACATAGAAAGAACCATGTATATTCTATACAATACGTTTCTATGTGAATTTTCTGTAATGTTGCAATAGGCCCCATTTGTGTGCTTTTTTAACCAGTTGAATGTAGAGCTATTGGCACTTCATTGAAAACGGAGAGATCCTAGACCAATCACCCCAGTGATTTTTTTTTTACTCTTAAACTCCCATGGTAGAAAAATGATGTAATGACATCACTGTGAAAATGTGACTAAGTAAAAATAAACATGATCTCAGCTAAATGTTTCACTACCTTCCGTTACCATGGTAGCTAAAATAGCTGGTGGTTGGTGTCAGTTTCAGTCCCGAACTCACACCTCTCTCACACGCGTGCACCCTTTTCCCTTTCGCTACCTCTCCATCCCTCCCTTCCTCCCTCCTTCCTTCTCTCAGGAGCCTTACCTCCAGTCGCTGTGTGACTGCTGCAGCTACCGGTTGGACCCTGAGAGCCCAGTGCGCTTCCTTAGCCTCCTGTGTGACAGTGGGGAGAGTGAGCCTGTCGTCCTGCCTGTCATACACAGCTGTGAGTGCACCAGCTGCCAAGGTGGGTACAGTACAATCTGACACACACATTGACCCCTACTCATCACCTCATCTGTAGCCTCTTTAAACCTCCCACACACAGACAGACAGACGCATTGTCTACAGTACACGACACACACACACACACACACACACACACACACACACACACACACACACACACACACACACACACACACACACACACACACACACACACACACACACAAGCTGATATGCACACACAAACAAACTTACATGTGCAAACAAACACACACACACTCACTCTCACACACACAAACACCCTCTCTCCCACCCATCCACTTCCTGCCAGCGCCCATGCTGTTAGTCATGCTGTCTATCAGTCCATCACGCCCAACCATCATGGACACTCTCTCTGACACTCACACCCAGTTGCAGTCCCACTGTCTCTTCCATTAGTTTTCATTCTCCGTTAAAACGAATGGAAACATGTTTATGTTTGTTTATGTTTCCCAACATGCATAATTAAATCAGGACCCCACTTAGAATAACCATAATCAACATGGCTGATTGTATTAGCTAATTTGATAGTTATATCACTGCCGTGTGATATAACTATCAAATTAGCTAATACAATCAGCCATGTTGATTATGGTTATTCTAAGTGGGGTCCTGATTTAATTATGCATGTTGGGAAACATAAACATTTAAAGTGCATTAACGGAGAATGAAAACGAATGGAAGAGACAGTGGGACTGCAACTGGGTGTGAGTGTCAGAGAGAGTGTCCATGATGGTTGGGTGTGATGGACTGATACAGCGCTCAAATTCTTAAATCATACAGTTGGGAGGGCATTGACTGCTGAGCAATTAACATGTGTATTAAATGTATGTATTTAATACTTTCTCAGTGAAGACCTCATTTAAGGAAGATTACAGCTGCCAATCTGTTACTCTTGATATATGATACTTTGGCATTGTTTTTTTACAAAGCAATTATCTTCAATAGCTCTTATTTCATTGGTGTGTTTGCATTCTTTTCATACACAGGGGGAGATCTGTCCAGACGCTGAGTGTGTGTGTATAGGCCTAGTTTGTGTGTATGCGGAGGGACAAACAGATGGATAGACAGACCAGGTGTCCTGATTTCCTGTATTATAGACATGTTCTGTGGTCCATAGTCATTATATGACTGGATCAACTATCATAGAGTGCCTTCTGAAACTCTCAGATCCTTTACACTGTACAGCGTTTTTGCTACTTTTCTAATAAATCACTAGTGGTTTTTATGAAAGCATAATCTGTTTCAATGTATTATTCTGTAAAAAATATATATATTTAAATATTATGTATGCTGCTGAATGTGACATCTATACCAGTAGATTTGGTAAATCTATGCATATGCATGTCTCTGTGAAAAGATTGGCGTGTAAAATGTAAACAAGCAGTCTCAGAGAGAGAGAGAGATATTCACAACGGAAGGCCGGCTGGAAGAGCTCACTGGGGGACGCTTACATGAGACCACCGCGTGACTGTGTCCTCCTCCTGACTAAATAAGGGAGTTGGAACGAGAGGGAGGCAGCTCGCCGCCCCACGGAGCGCTATGGATCCCCCTCAACTTCACATTACCGCCTTAAACATTAAATACATTAAAATCTATCAGGATAACATGTGTTATTGTGTATTTGTTGTATTTAGTTAACAGGATACTGTGTATCGGTTGGGAGAGTTGAGCATCATGCTGTAAAATAATCAAAGTGCCAACAACATGCATGCTGCACGCGGAGCGCCCTTTGTCTATCTCGCACTGGTGACGAAAGGGGAACCCCACATCCAGTGCTCTTACATAGGCAGTGACGTGTCTGCTAGTCTGAAGCCCCTTCATACACGAGGCAATTGAGGGTACAACCCCAGCATCCTTCCATGAAATTAACAAAGCGCACCGATAGTCCTAAAAAAGCGCATTTTGACAAAGAGGTGAGACAACGCATTGGGCACTTCGCATGCCAACTTAAATCGACCACAACCAGCACTGGTTTTCGATTGCAATTTAACCTTTAAAATTAGACTCACAATGAATAGCGACTGTTGTGTGTGCGAATTCGGTTAAAGTCTAGCCCACGCAGTGATGTCATATGGGTTAGCCTTCACCTGTGAATGTAAATGCAGCTGCACCTGTGTGGACAGTCACATACACGTAATCGTTTGACCACAGAGGCAGCTGTTTGGTTTAGCCTATTTCAAACCAGATGCTGTTAGCTCTCTAGTTACAGCAGACAGTTCTTCAGAATAGTCGCATCTCTTTCTCTTTGTTAATTCGCTTACGCTGCTTCTATGCTAGATGGGCTAAATTCATGTAGGATATTTATATTACTGACCACAAAATTATCAAAATTGTGATTACATTTAATGGCTGACGAGGTTGTGCTTTGTATTGTCAGACAATATTTAAACAGTTGTTTGCAGACGATGAAGGGTTAAAGAGGCGCAGTCGCCACCACCAGTGAGCAGAAAGCATCTATGTTGAGCGCACAGACCACTCTCCTCCAGAGCGACCACATCACAACGAACTAGAACGGACGTTACCCTACGGTTTCTTCAACTAGACTACTGGGTTATCTCTGTTGATACCATCGGGTGCACGGAAACAGGGAAGAATACGAGGGCCTGGAGAGAAAAAGGAACGCAACTATGACAAAACCAATGTTCCTTGGCAGGCTGACCGACTCCCCTTCCCCGGAGTCTGCAATGACAAATGACAATAATTAACCTCTCGTCTTGCCATTCACCTGAGAGGATATAATATTTGACAGCTCAAGGGACCTAAACAAACACGCGCTCCTCTCCGTGGAAACTCTCTGGCGATCCCCCTGGTGCGCAAATAAAGTGGAGGCTCATTTCTAGAACGCACCTTTTCATTTAGAGGACTGTCCGTCTCAGGAAGTTACAAAAACTTCGGTCTAGGATTACACTGTTTATTATTCTATGACGAGGGCACAGTGAATGTCGTCCGTTTGTCGGGATTCGTTGACGTAGAGGTCAGCACCTGCGATAGAAAGTCCAACAACTCCAGTGGGATAACGTACAGCAAAGATGCCAGTCCGAAGGGGTCACGTGGCACCACAGAATACCTTCCTCGATACCATCATTAGGAAATTCGATAGTCAAAGTAAGTGGTTTGATAATTGCATGAGGATTTATGAGGATTTATTATTTGCGTCCAATAATCAATTGGTGTCTATTAGCCTATTCATACATAGCTTAAACAAATTGGATGACAACCTTCGCTAACATAGGCCTGCCACATTCA
Source organism: Thymallus thymallus (assembly GCA_023634145.1). Taxonomy (NCBI): domain Eukaryota; kingdom Metazoa; phylum Chordata; class Actinopteri; order Salmoniformes; family Salmonidae; genus Thymallus; species Thymallus thymallus. Next base: position 13,070,176 of record CM042417.1, on the reverse strand, counting down.
TTTTTCTTTGCATGGTAAGAAAAATTGTGGCATGCTCATTCGCAAATATTTGTCAAATATGATGCAAATAATATTGGAATAATTATTTTCTCTTGAAAATAGAGGTTTTGAACATGTTATAAGGACTTTTTATGAGAACAGATTGAAAATGAAAACATAACAAATGATGCTGGGATGACATTATTGAGTAAAGTTAATAAACACAATGTTGCAAAATACAGCGAGCATAGTTTATATTAAATTGCCTAAATCAAAGCCCTTGCCTGTGACGTTTATAATGGAATGAAGATAATCACCTCAGCACCATAGATTAGATTAACCATATTGTAAAACAAAGTCCAATCACTTCAAACTAAATTATTTTGACACCTAAAATTTCAGTTTTGCATTTCATATGCTGTGGGTAGGTGACATGATATATTATAAATATATATTTGTGGATGTTTTGTACATTCAACTCTAATTCTGTGTATACTGTACATATCCAGCAATGCCAAGAAGAAGGCTGACCTATCACATTGAACACAGGAGATAGCCTAGCCCCAGAGTCTACACATTCACACTGTGCATACAGTACAGTTGCAGTTTCAAATCCTGCTGAGATGAAAGTATTCGGTCTCTCACGATTAAATGTGGTCTGTTAACGATCAACAATTGTGCTCACAAAATAAACCCCATATTTATTGTTTTAAAGCTGCAATGTGTAACTTTGTGCAACCAGACCAAATTCATATAGAAATGTTAGTTAGATCTGTCATTCTCACTAGCTCGGTTTCCATCCAATTGGAGACAGATTTTCATGTGAATATTCTAATATATGCATAAAGAAAATTGAGCATTTTCCCACCAGCGGTGTGTTTCCACCAAACAGACTTGTTGCGAATACAAATCAGTGTGTGATGAAGTAGTGCACACAAAATGTTATTTTTGGCTTTCATGTACCAAAGAAAAATCTAGTTCAATGTGTTTCCATTTGTCACGAAAACTGTTGCGTTAAATAGCAAATGTGGGTAGGCTAGTCTACATGATGAGATTATTATGGATAAGAATATTTTTATTTGTCAAGGCAGTCAAGCATCGATCATCATGTCACCAGAATCTGACCCTCGATATTTATTGGAAAGGAGCATCAAGATCACCGTGCTCTTTCACCACCCAGTGAAGTTCAACATAAATTATGTAATCTGTAGCCTAATAAATGGCATGCTTCCTAGAGTCGTGGTGGGAGGAGCACACATCATATCATTGCGTGACTCCAAGTTTACTTCGATATGATGGTTATTATATAAATGTTTACGCATAAAGACGTTTCCACCGCCATTTCTCGCATAATTAATTCTACCGACACAAAAAGATCCCACCATGTTGAGCAAACAAATTGTCTGTCTGCATTTATAAAATTGTATCGAAACTTCCTGTTTCCTTTACAGCTGTCGTGATTTTTTTTATACGGTATGACTTTTTTATACGTATGAAAGCAAGTCTAAGAAGCGACAGATCTGTTCTACAGTATGTGTGCTATTTCTATACTTCCTGTTCTTAAGCTTCGTTTTTGAGTCTTTTACTTTCTGTTTTGTACACCAGCTTCAAACATCTGAAAATACAATATTTTTGCTTATTGAAAATATATTTCACAGCGGATTAGATGGTACAATGATTCTCTACACTATACTTGCTTGTTTTGTCACGTAAACTGAAATTAGACAAACTATTAGAATTTTAGCAACCAGGAAATGGCAGAGTGATTTTTGCATATTGCACCTTTAATAATTGAATGTTTAGTTTATAAAATTAAAATAAAGTCAACATGTCGCCTGATTGGAGCCATGAGCTTTCTGCCCCTTGATGTCTGTATTTCAGTGTTGCAAAGTGTTGACAAGCGTCATTGGACCTCAATGGCCTGCGGTGCTATCTTTGATGCAAATCGGCCACGTTTTTCCATTTCTAAATTGTCCCATAGATGTGACTTGCTTCCCAAGCATGGCTGATGGAAAGGTGGTAAACACTGGTGTCACGAACAGTCACCACAGCACTGCCTTAGGGAAATTCACTTGAATTAGGGCTGAGAGAGAGAGAGAGAGAGAGAGAGAGAGATAGAGAGAGAGAGAATTTGAATACAAATCGGATGTGAGTTGGTGGAGTTAAAAGTGAACAGGAATCAGCAATCAGCATCTAGCACCTCTGGCCTCAGCAAGAGCAGCCTGATGGTGGTGTCCACTGAGCCACAAACCACCTAGCTTAGTATGCTTCTTGGTGTTCCTATATAGTGTCCTCATAAATCTTCCGGAAATCGACAAATTGGGTGCATAGAATAGACCAATAAGCAGGAATTTATCATAGGGAACACTTTCCAAATTTACAGCTGACCTTGAACCTTTCAAAAGGTTGAATAAATATATTTTGTACTACAGTAGCCTATGTCTAATTCCAGTTAAGCATATAGTAATATTCTCAGTCTGCATGCACCCAGAGCCCAGTTTTTCAGACGTCTGGTGCCTGCTAAAGGGGAATCATTGACGTTTTCTGCCTAGGGTGCATTGACAGTGTTTCATGCCAATAGTTGCTAGGCATGGATAACTCACTAGATTACTGATAAAGGAATGAGCCCTAGGAGCTGCTGCATATTCCTAAAGCTTAACATTATCTTGGTCAATGTTGTCTTTTGGTATTGCTAGTACTTATCTCCTCAAGTATGTCTGAACTATTATGAATTGGTTTCACTCTGTTTTTGCAGTCAAATGGCAAAGCATGAGGTTTTGATTTCAGTATGTTTTATTATGTAATGGATTACAGCCACTATGCGTCCTTTTACACTGAGTGTACAAATCATTAGGAACACCTGCTCTTTCCATGACATACAGTGAGCGCAAAAAGTATTGGGACAGTAATTCTGTTGTTGTTGTTTTGGCTCTGTACTCCAGCATGTTGGATTTGAAATTATACAATGACTATGAGGTTAAAATGCAGACTGTCAGCTTTAATTTGAGGGTATTTTCATTTTCTTCCATATCAAATGAACCGTTTAGAAATCACAGCACTTTTTGTACATAGGCCCCCCATTTTAGGGGACCAAAAGTATTGGGACAAATTCACTTATATGTGTATTGAAATAGTAACAAGTTAAGTATTTGGTCCCATATTCATAGCACGCAATGACTACGTCAATCATGTGACTCTGAATGGTAAATAATATATTGTGCCATTTTGGAGTCACTTTTATTGTAAATTAACACATAAACATTAATGTGGATGCTACCACATAATTACGGATAATCCTGAATGAATCGTGAATAATGATGAGTGAGAAAGTTAAAGACGCACAAATATCAAACCCCCAAGACATGATAACCTCTCACCATTACAACAAAAGGGGAGGTTAACATTTTTGGGGGGTATGATATTTGTGTGTCTGTAACTTTCTCACAAAATCAATTTGTCACTGTCCCAATAATTGTGTAGCTCACTGTAGACTGACCAGGTAAATCCAGGTGAAAGCTACGATGCCTTATTGATGTCACTTGTTAAATCCACTTCAATCAGTGTAGATGAAGGGCAGAAGACAGGTTAAAGATGGATTTTTAAGCCTCAAGACAATTGAGACATGGATTGTGTATGTGTGCCATTCAGAGGGTGAATGGGCAAGACAACAGTTTTAAGTGACTTTGAACGGGGTATGGTAGTAGGCTGGCTTCCGGGTTAAGCTGGCGGTGTTAGGCGGGTCATGTTTGGAGGACGCATGACTCCACATTCGCCTCTCCTGAGCCCATTGGGGAGTTGCAGCAATGAGATAAGATCGAAAATTGGGCGGATAAATAATAAAGATGAAAAAAAACAAAGAAAATGGAAGGGGTGGATGAAATACTCCTAGCTGTTACATTGCTGTCTAATCATTTGGTGATGGATGCTTGGCTTTTCTCTCTGCATATGTGGGTAGCCTGGCTGTCATCCATTGCCAGTACTTCGATGTACTGTATCTATTCTTAAAGGAATAGTTCACTCCAAAATGAAAGATTGTCAGATATTTATGGATCTCAAAAGTTGTCTTATTTTGAGAGTAGTTCATATCCCTGCCATCATTTGTGTAGTTATGGTATATGCCTGAATGGGAAATACGCACCATCTAATTTCCTCATTTTATTTGGCGCCCGTTTTTTCCATTCATATGGGTTTGAGGCGTAAATATGCATCTACTCAATCAATGGCATAGGATATGGACCCATCTCAACATAAGACTACTTTGGATGTATGAAATCAACTACTGTTGATGGAATTTACATAGAGAATATTTATGTGTTTAGGAGAGAAAATCAATCGAAAGCAAAATCCTGTTTGATTAGCACACTATTAACATTACAATTGAGCATCCTGAGACTTCCAACAAAATATCAAAATCCATTATTTTACCAGGCTATACAGTCATGATCAAATCAATACATACTAACTATCTATAACCAAACTTTGTATTCTTGTCCAGTTGCACCCCACCTGGACAAAGCCGAGTATAGACACTAAAACAAAAAAGATTGCTATTCTATCCAGGGCAACTCAAGCTGAATGACCTCTTTCATTAGGACATCGGGACTTAAGATTAAGATCACTTTATTTGTCAATTGCATACAAGGTCCAACTGGAATTTGTCTTCCGCACATACATTTGTCTTCCGCACATACATTTTTTAGAGCGGTGTGGGGGGCAGGTACACTGGGTGCCCTGGGAGCTGTTTTTGTGGGGGGTTAAGAGCATTGCTCAAGGGCACAACAGCAGTCAATGACATCTAGGATTTGATACCAGCAACCCTGCGGTTGCCAGCTCAGTTTCCTCCATATTTTTCCTATTAGATCCGGGATTCAAACTGGCAACCCTCCATAGATCAGCTTTAATATTGCAGATGTAATTGTTTGCATCATTTCCAATACCCCATATATTGTTTTGTAAATATATATATATATACTGTATATGCTGAACATAAATATAAATGTAACAATTTCAAGGATTTTCAAGGAGTTACAGTCATTTGAAATAAATACATTAGGCCCTAATCTATGGATTTTAACATTACTGGCAATACAGATATGCGTCTGTTGGTTACAGATACCTTACAAAAAATGGACCTCAGAATCTCGTTGTGGTATTTATTTGCATTCAAATTGGCAATCGAAAAAATGCAATTGTGTTCGTTGTCCGTAATTTATGCCTGCCCATACTATAACCCCTGCGCCACCATGAGGCACTCTGTTTACAATGTTGACATCAGCCAACTACTCGCCCACAAGACGCCATACACATGGTCTGCGGTTGTGTTGCCAGTTGGACGTACTGCCAAATTCTCTAAAACAACGTTGGAGGCGGCATATGGTAGAGAAATTAATTAATTAATTCTCTGCCAACAGCATTGGTGGACATTCCTGCAGTCAGCATGGCAATTGCACACTCCCTCAAAACTTGAGACTGTGGCATTGTGTTGTGTGACAAAACTGCACATTTGGCAGTTTAGTGTATACATGGGACCAACACTTTACATGTTGCGTTTATATATTTGTTTAGTGTATACATGGGACCAACACTTTACATGTTGCGTTTATATATTTGTTTAGTGTATACATGGGACCAACACTTTACATGTTGCTTTTATATATTTGTTTAGTGTATACATGGGACCAACACTTTACATGTTGCGTTTATATATTTGTTTAGTGTATACATGGGACCAACACTTTACATGTTGCGTTTATATATTTGTTTAGTGTATACATGGGACCAACACTTTACATGTTGCTTTTATATATTTGTTTAGTGTATACATGGGACCAACACTTTACATGTTGCTTTTATATATTTGTTTAGTGTATACATGGGACCAACACTTTACATGTTGCTTTTATATATTTGTTTAGTGTATACAAGGGACCAACACTTTACATGTTGCGTTTTAGATTTGATCAGTGTATACATGGGACCAACACTTTACATGTTGCCTTTATATATTTGATCAGTGTATACATGGGACCAACACTTTACATGTTGCTTTTATATATTTGTTCAGTGTATACATATTTTAATATATTGTCCTTTAGTTTTTTCTCCTAACACTACCACCCCTAACCTAATTTGAGTAAACTAATGGACAACAAAGTATTCTACTTCCAGTTTATACAAACTATTTACATTTTACGGACACAGTATATTTTACATTAGTTTTTAGTCCCAACCTTCAGCTACACTCAACCCCTCCCATCTATCTCTGAAGACCATACACTTTTGATTTCTATATGCCGTATTTTTTTCAACTGTGCTGTGACGTTTCACAAAAGTTCTGAACCTTTCTAATCTCATAGTTTCTACAGATTGTAAATTAAAGTATTATTATATTATTGATCGGTTGACTATGACTTTTCAAATCACCCACTAGTGCTAGCGCCAGGTAAATGTTGCAATTCTTCATTCCTGAACCTGAAACCTAAAACAAGCTACTTATGGACAGTACCAAAATCTATGATCTAATGATTCAACCTTCCAGTTGCTGGCTCGCCTCGCTAACCACTAGGCTACCTGCCACCTTGTTTCCTCTGGCTGTGTAGTCCCCATGAGAAAGAACCCTCCAATTAGCACTGTATGAGATAGGACCTGGGGAGGACATTAAGCTTTACAAACACACCATCACCATGGCAACTAGCCAGGCCCGGACAGAGTGCACGGTTCCCCAGAGGACAATGTCCTTCGTTCCAGTCTTTCAAGGTAGCTGACTCAATCAAGGCTCTGTCTGTAGACAGAGAACCAGGATTGTGTGAATGATCAGAAATCATATGCTACTGTACATTCGGCACCTGAACACTCCCCTGCTTTGAGCAGTGTTCAGGAGAGGGCCTTGATGTTCCTTCACACTGAACCTGCGGTGTCACAGCCTTAACGAGAGAGAGAGAGAGAGAGAGATTGCAACTGTGGTGCGGATGGATCATGACTAACATTGGCTCTGCATGGATTAGCTATAGGTGTCTATAATCATAATATGTAGTGTTTCCTCAACCTGATACCTAGTCACTTAGCGGTAGTGTTTCCTCAACCTGATATCTAGTCACTTAGCGGTAGTATTTCCTCAACCTGATGCCTAGTCACTTAGCAGTAGTGTTTCCTCAACCTGATACCTAGTCACTTGCGGTAGTGTTTCCTCAACCTGATACCTAGTCACTTAGCGGTAGTGTTTCCACAACCTGATACCTAGTCACTTAGCGGTAGTGTTTCCTCAACCTGATACCTAGCCACTTAGCGGTAGTGTTTCCTCAACCTGATACCTAGTCACTTAGCGGTTGTGTTTCCTCAAACTGATACCTAGTCACTTAGCGGTAGTGGGGGTGATTATCCATGCATGCAGGGTCACTGATGTTATTTTTCCATCTCTCCCACCCTCAATTGTGGAACTTGGTGCGATCCCCGCCATATCAGCACAGACACAGTGTGTTTAAGCTACAGTTATAAGACCCCGTCCAATCATCTCCTTTAACCAAGACAGCCATTAACACAATCTTTCCATCTCTGCATCTGTTAAACTGTTATTTGCTATACCTCTCTTCCCCCTCTCACTTCGTTTGACTCTCATAAATGTCTGAGCATGCTACAACACTCTCTCTCTCTCTCTCTCTCTCTCTCTCTCTCTCTCTCTCAGCATCTTCCCTTTTGTACTCTGTTGTCTCTGTTGCTAGGTGTCATTCCCAGTCTCTCTGAGCGACCTGCTGGGTTGCAATGGTCTAACAGTTTCATCCCCCGCTGCTGCCAGGTGCCCGTCCAACTGGGGAACATGGCACCTGCTGAGGAATTGAGCTCCATACTTCCGCTTCCAAGTGGGCTGCTGCTTTCAAAAGCCTTCCGCTTCCATCCTGTCCTGTCCATCACCAAGTGTCCTTTGTTTGTGCGTTCCAGCTTTAAACGACACAATGCTAGCTCGGGTAGCTAGGCTAGTGTGCCAGTTAGATTTTTATTAATTTTACAATTTAAATACACAAAATGTTGGCCTAACAAGGCAACAGATACATATACCAAAACTGTGAGGATCCAAAAAAGTCAAGAGACTTGTTTCCATTGTGGTCCTCTCAATGAGAAGATGAGGTTTTATTGTTGATGTGAACTTGCATCATTTTCATAAACAGACTAGCTATGCTAGCTACTCTGATAACGACATGCTTTTTGTGTGAGATTTAATTACCATGTTTTATTGTATTATCACATTTGAGGTCAAATGGTAAAGTGAGATATCTGAAACCTCTCAGGTGCGTTCTTCTCAGATGAGAAGGTGCCTTTTTAACAAGAAGTATCTCCTCTGTTTTTTCATTGGGATTGCCTTTAGGCAATTCTACGGTAACAGAATGACAATGAGACTCAGATCTTTCACTTTAAAAGTAGCCAACAAAATCCATTGATTGCAAAATTAAACAAACCATGCAACAATTTCCACAAAACATTTTACAAAAACATAGTTTTTTATGTGACCACGTTTTTCAAAAACGCTGTTAAATATCTATTCTGAATTGAGATTCAAAGATGTCTGCAGCAAGAATGGGGTGTCAGCTATGATACTACACCTTGAGTTTGAAACAATGTAACTACAGTAAGTGAAGTGGATTAACACTCGGTAACAGAATGATGGTAGCAGTATGACATCATGGGTCCCTGATCTGTACTATACAGAAATGCATCATTATGAATGTCGTTATTTTCATGGTGATGTATCCTGAATAGGTACACAAAGGTAGAAACATGTACTATCCTCCTTTGCATGTTTTGGTATTATTCTACACACTGGTTATTATTGTAATGAGCTCCGCCCGCAAACCAGACAGAATTTGATTGGTCCGGACCAGACCAAATCTGTACCAATAATAGTACAGAACTATGTTTCACAAGTTTGGACATCACAGTAGAGCACAGCACATCACAGTAACGTAGAGTTCAGTACAGTATAGTTCAGTAGAGTACAGTACAGTAAATTATACTGTACTGTAATCTAGTGTGCTCTTGTGTACTGTACTAAACTCTAGCGTACGGTATTGTGCTGTCCACACTTGTAAAACCAGATTTGGACTGACTTTAATTTCAACGTCCATAGGCGTCCGGAGTCAGTCCGTGCTCAATCGGAGAGAAGGCTGGTTACAGTAAATGGAAAGAGAGGGGGCTCATGGGTAGGTGTCAGTAAGAGCCAGGAGAGGGGACATTAACTGGAGAGAATAGAGACAGGAAAAGAGAGAGCAAGGGGTTGGCCAGACCGTTTTCACACTCTCGCTTTGAGCTGAACATAACAGTATGCCAGTGGAAGGGAGGGGAGGAGCAGGCAAACTGTGGTTTGTGACTACTATGAATTCCCATTGTAGCCAATTCAGTTGCGGTCATTCAGTTACAGATTTTTCTGTCATTTGGTAACAGAACACCTTCTCATTAAACGTTTTTTCTTTATTTTGACCATTTTCTACATTGAGGAATCATGTTTTAACCAAAAAAGTGTTAAACAAATCAAAATATATTTTATATTTGAGATAATTCAAATAGCCACCCTTTGCCTTGATGACAACTTTGCACACTCTTGGCATTCTCTAGACCAGCTGCCTTCTTAAAATTAAATTTGTGGAATTTCTTTCCTTCTTAATGCGTTTCAGCCAATCAGTTGTGTTGTGACAAGGTAGGGGTGGTATACAGAAGATAGCCCTATTGGTAAATGACCAAGTCCATATTATGGCAAGAACAGCTCAAATAAGCAAAGAGACACGACAGTCCATCATTACTTTAAGACATGAAGGTCAAGAACTTTGAAAGTTTCTTCAAGTGCAGTCGCAAAAAACATCAAGCGCTATGATGAAACTGGCTCTGATGAGGACCGCCAAAGGAAAGGAAGACCCAGAGTTACCTCTGCTGCAGAGGATAAGTTTATTAGAGTTACCAACCTCAGAAATTGCAGCCCAAATAAATGCTTCACAGAGTTCAAGTAACAGATACATTTCAACATTAACTGTTCAGAGGAGACTGTGTGAATCAGGCCTTCATGGTCGAATTGCTGCAAAGAAACCACTACTAAAGGACACCAATAAGAAGAAGAGACTTGCTTGGGAAACATGTGCAATAGACATTAGACCGGTGGAAATATATCCTTTGGTCTGGAGTCCAAATTGGATATTTTGGTTCCAACCGGCGTGTCTTTGTGAGACGCGGTGTGGGGGAGCGGATGATCTCTGCATGTGTATTTCCCAGCGTAAAGCATAGAGGAGGAGGTGTTATGGTGTGGGGGTGCTTTGCTGGTGGCACTGTCTGTGATTTATTTAGAATTCAAGGCACACTTAACCAGCATGGCTACCACAGCATTCTGCAGCGATACACCATCCCATCTCGTTTGGGCTTAGTGGGACTATCATTTGTTTTTCAACAGGTTAATAACCCAACACACCCCCAGGCTGTCTACGTGTTTCTTGGTCCAAGCAAGTCTCTTCTTATTATTGGTGTCCTTTAGTAGTGGTTTCTTTGCAGCAATTCGACCATGAAGGCCTGATTCATACAGTCTCCTCTGAACAGTTGATGTTGAGATGTGTCTGCATTTATTTGGGCTGCAATCTGAGGCTGGTAACTCTAATGAACTTATCCTCTGCAGCAGAGGTATTTCTGGGTCGTCCATTCCTGTGGCGGTCCTCATGAAGCTGGTTGAGAGAATGCAGTGTGTGCAAAGCTGTCATCAAGGCAAAGGGTGGCTCCTTTGAAGAATCTCAAATATAAAATATATTTTGATTTGTTTAACACTTTTTTGGTTACTACATGATTCCGTTTGTGTTATGTCATAGTTTTGATGTCTTCACTTTTATTCTACAATGTAAAAAATAGTGCAAAAAAAGAAAAAACCTTGAATGAGTAATATTCTAAACTTTTGGCCCCCAGTGTAAATGCCCCTTTTAGGATTTTTAAGTGTGGATATGTGAAACGGTGAGACAAGCTGTGTTTTAATACATTTCTTGTCAGTTTGTTGCTCAAACTTTATTTCTTATGTAACTCTGCCTTTGCTAAACATGGAGTGGAATAAAAGGTTCTACTGTGCATATAATTCCCCATGTAACAGCTAAGAGGAAAATTAAACGAAATGGAACAACTGCAAGCAATAATTGATTTATTTTTGTTATATTTAGGGAGTAGTATGCGTATACTACGAAGAGTAGCAACCAAATCTGTGGCAACAAAATTTGTTTGAATTGAGTTTTGAGTTTATAAAGTAGTTTGAAAGCTATTCAAGCAGCACAGTTGGAAGCGAAGGTATATTTCAGTCCTCGGTGTCGCTTCTCTATCAGTGGTCCACTCTGAGCTCCAACAGGCAGCACTTTGTCACTTTGTCCTCCACCCGCTGCCTCCTCCTCCTCCTCTTTGCTGTCCTTCACTCTCCTCCTCTTCCTCCTCCTCCTCCTCTTCGCTGTCCTTTACTCTCCTCCTCCTCCTCCTCCTCCTCCTCCTCTTCGCTGTCCTTCACTCTCCTCCTCCTCCGCTCTCATTTCTGTGACCATTCCTCCATTCCAACACTCCATCCTGTGTCAGCCCCATCTCTCTCTCTCTCTCTCTCTCTCTCTCTCTCTCTCTCTCTCTCTCTCTTTCTCTCCTCTGCCCCTCTCTGCCTCTCCCATGAAGCTGTTCGGCTATATGCGTGTCTGCTCTACCAACTCTCTTAGCACTCGTCTAGGAAATACTAACCATTTTATAGACTAAAGTCCTCCCAGTGTCCTCGGAATGAAACCATCTTTGCATAAATCTGCATTACCCCATTTAGGGACTTCAAACTCACTTCATTGAGAAATGGCCCATAAAATATTATGTTGATTGTAAAGATTTAACGTTCTAGGGAATGCATTGTACACTTGTAGAAAAAAGGGATCCAAAGTGGTTCTTCGTCTGTCCCCATATGAGCACCCTTTTTGGTTCCAGGTAGAACTCTCTATGAAAAGGTTTCTACAGGGAACCCAAAATGGTTCTACCTGGAACCAAAAAGGGTTCTTCAAAGGGTTCTCCTATGGGGACAGCCAAAGAACCCTTTTAGGTTCTAGATAGCACCTTATTTTTAAAGCTTATAGTTAGGGTTTCGGATTGGGAGAGGGAGAGGGAGAGGGTAAGCCTGATACTAGATCTGTCCCCAGAGTGGATGTCATAACATGTTATGATGACCTCAACATCCCTTTACACACTGCAGTCCTGTCTGGAATAATGAGGTCAAGATCCATTGACACAGGGACAGGCAATGCAAAATAACTCTTTCCATGATATAGACTGACCAGGTGAATCCAGGTGAAAGCTATGATCCCTTATTGATGTCACTTGTTAAATCCACTTCAATCAGTGTAGATGAAGGGGAAGAGACAGGTTAAAGAAGGATTTTTCAGACTTGAGACAATTGAGACGTGGATTGTGTGCTATTCAGAAGGTGAATGGGCAAAACAAAATATTGCCTTTGAACAGGGTATGGTAGTTGGTGCCAGGCGCACCGGTTTGTGTCAAGAACTGCAACGTTGCTGGGTTTATCAAGATCAACATTTTCCCATGTGTATCAAGAATGGTCCACCACCCAAAGGACATCCAGCCAACTTAACAACTGTGGGAAGCATTGGAGTCAACATGGGCCAGCATCCCTGTGGAACGCTTTCGACACCTTGTAGGAGTCCATGCCTGAACGAAGGCTTTTCTGAGGGCTAAAGGGGGTGCAAGTCAATATTAGGAGGGTGTTCCTAATGTATTGTCTTCAGGGTTTTGTCTGCTAGTCTCATTCAAGGGCATACACAGATATAAAACAGCTCAATGTCACACACACACACACACAGACGATTTTACTGCACTGTTTGAGATAGAAACAAGTATATCACTGCACCTGCGATAACATCTGCAAATCTGTGTACGCGACCAATAAACTTTGATTTGATACACACACACACACACACAGTCTTTCATATGCTAGTCATAGGGCTCCCTACGCCCCCTCACCATACGGTGCAGGTCCCCAAGCTACCCACTCACAGATGGGCTAACCGTAGTGAACAGATGCCCCTGAGGCCTGGTGAAATATTCAGGCTGCATTGTGTTTCAAGTTTCAAAGTTTATTCGCCATGTGCACAGGATACAACAGGTGTAAAACAGTACAGTGAAATTCTTACCTAAAGAGCTCTTTCCCAGCAATACAGTGATAATGCTAATAATAATAATAATAATAATAATAATGGTAATATAATATTAATAATAATTATAATTATAATAGTAATACAGATAATAACAAAAAATATGATAAAAATAACAGTAAGAATAAAAACCACACAAGAACTACGATAAGAGTTAAAGAAACACGAGAATGCAAGTATGTAGGGTTGAGGTGGGTTTATATACAAAAAGTGACTACAGTCGTGGCCAAAGGTTTTGAGAATGACACAAGTATTGGTCTCCACAAAGTTTGCTTCTTCAGTGATCTTAGATCTTTATGTCAGTAGTTACTATGGTACACTGAAGTATAATTACAAGTATTCCATAAGTGTCAAAGGCTTTCATTGACAATGACATTCAGTTTATGCAAAGAGTCAATATTTTCAGTGTTGACCCTTCTTTTTCAAGACCTCTGCAATCCGCCCTGGCATGCTGTCAAATAACTTCTGGGCCACATCCTGACTGATGGCAGGCCATTCTTGCATAATCAATGCTTGGAGTTTGTCAGAAGTTGTGGGTTTTTGTTTGTCCACCCGCCTCTTGAGGATCTCAATGGGATTAAGGTCTGGGGAGTTTCCTGGCCATGGACCCAAAATGTCGATGTTTTGTTCCCCGAGCCACTTATCACTTTTGCCTTATGGCAAGGTGCTCTATCATTCTGGAATAGGCATTGGTCGTCACCAAACTGTTCTTGGATGGTTGGGAGAAGTTGCTCTCGGAGGATGTGTTGGTACCATTCTTTATTCATGGCTGTGTTCTTAGGCAAAATTGTGAGTGAGCCCACTCCCTTGGCTGAGAAGCAACCTCACACATGAATGGTCTCAGGATGCTTTACTGTTGGCATGACACAGGACTGATGGTAGCGCTCACCTTGTCTTCTCCGGACAAGGTGTTTTCCGGATGGCCCAAACAATCGGAAAGGGGATTCATCAGAGAAAATGACTCTACCCCAATCCCTGTACCTTTTGCAGAATATCAGTCTGTCCCTGAAGTTTTTCCTGGAGAGAAGTGGCTTCTTTGCTGCCCTTCTTGACACCAGGCCATCCTCCAAAAGTCTTTGCCTCACTGTGCGTGCAGATGCACTCACACCTGCCTGCTGCCATTCCTGAGCAAGCTCTGCACTGGTGGTGCCCTGATCCCGCAGCTGAATCAACTTTAGGAGACGGTCCAGGCGCTTGCTGGACTTTCTTGGGCGCCCTGACGCCTTCTTCACAACAATTGAACCTCTCTCCTTGAAGTTCTTGATGATTCGATAAATGGTTGATTTAGGTGAAATCTTACCAGCAGCAATATCCTTGCCTGTGAAGCCCTTTTTGTGCAAAGCAATGATGATGGCACTTGTTTCCTTGCAGGTAACCATGGTTGACAGTGGAAGAACAATGATTTCAAGCACCACCCTCCTTTTAAAGCTTCCAGTCTGTTATTCTGAATCAGCATGACAGAGTGATCTCCAGCCTTGTCCTCGTCAACACTCTCACCTGTGTTAACGAGACAATCACTGACATGATGGCAGCTGGTCCTTTTGTGGCAGGGCTGAAATGCAGTGGAAATGTTATTTGGAGATTAAGTTCATTTTCATGGCAAAGAGGGACTTTGCAATTAATTGCAATTCATCTGATCACTCTTCATGACTTTCTGGAATATATGCAAATTGCCATCATCAACACTAAGGAAGCAAACTTTGTGGAGACCAATACTTGTGTCATTCTCAAAACTTTTTATACATGTAAACAGGAGTAATAGTGTAGCAAGATAAATAAATAGATACTAATGGTAATTGCAATCAATGAACAGCAGTGTAATGGTATTAATAAATCAAATCAATAATCATTTTTAGCAGCAGCATGGGTTGTGTCTGAGTGTGACCTGTGGATGGGCATCGGGTCAGTGTGGATCGACTGTGGGAGAGGTAGAGCAGTAGTCGTTAGCCATTTCACAGTCTTATGGCCAGGGTATAGAAGCTGTTTCGAAGTCAGTTTGTTCAGAGCGTTGGTGCACCGGTACCGCCTGCCTGACAGGAGCATGGAGAACAGTCCATGTCTCGGGTAGCTGGTGTGTGTGTGTCTCTGGTAGCTGGTGTGTGTTTGTGTCTCGGGGTGTTAGTCAGTGGGATTGTGAAAATGCTGTCTCTTTCCTTCCCTGTGAGTTTCACTGGTTTATCTTTAATCAGCATCTCTCTTCTTCCTCTGCCTCTCTCAGCCAGAGCCTCATTAGGAGGTGTTTGATAAGTACTGCCCCCGGTGACACCCCAGCCTCTCTGCACCCAAATGGAGCCTGAGAAAAGTGGAGCCTGAGAAAAGCTTACCAGAGAAAAGTTTTCAAACTCTTCATTTTTATTTTTATTTATTCAGGAACCATCCCAGGACAAAATATTTTTCTTTCCCTGAACGTCTTTTATGATTGTTGAAGTTCTGAAGGGGAAGAACACTGGTCTTTGTCAGCAGTTCTCTAGCATTCATTCTCTGTGTGTCTGTGTGTGTGTCTGCCTCTTATGGTAGGATATCTTTACTCCTGGCATACATCTTAACCATTGTACTTACATATCAACTTACAGTTGAAGTCGGAAGCTTACATACACTTAGGTTGAAGTCATAAAAACTCATTTTTCAACCACTGTACAGATTTCATGTTAACAAACTATAGTTTTGGCAAGTCGATTAGGACATCTACTTTGTGCATGACACAAGTAATTCTTCCAACAATTGTTTAGAGACAGAATATTTCACTTATAATTCGCCATATCACAATGCCAGTGGGTCAAAAGTTGACATACACTAAGTTGACTGTGCCTTTAAACAGCTTGGAAAATTCCCGAAAATGGTGTCATGGCTTTAGAAGATTTTTGTAGGCTAATTGACATAATTTGAGTCAATTGGAGGTGTACCTGTGGATGTATTTCAAGGCCTACCTTCAAACTCAGTGCCTGTTTGCTCGACATAATGGGAAAATCAAAAGAAATCAGCCAAGACATCAGAAAATAAATTGTAGACCTCCACAAGTCTGGTTCATCCTTTCCAAACGCCTGTACCACATTCATCTGTATAAACAATAGTACACAAGTATAAACACCATTGGACCATGCAGCCGTCATACCGCTCATGAAGGTGATGCGTTCTGTCTCCTAGAGATAAACGTACTTTGGTGCGAAAAGTGCAAATGAATCCCAGAACAACAACAAAGGACCTTGTGAAGATGCTGGAAGAAACAGGTACAAAAGTATCTATATCCACAGTAAAACAAGTCCTATATCGACAAAACCTGAAAGGCCGCTCAGCAAGGAAGAAGCCACTGCTCCAAAACCGGCATAAAAAAGCCAGACTACGGTTTGCAACTGCACATGGGGACAAAGATCGTACTGGTCTGATGAAACAAAAATAGAACTGTTTGGTCATAATGACCATCTTTATGTTTGGAGGAAAAAGGGAGAGGCTTGCAAGCAAAGAATACCATCCCAACCGTGATGCGTGGGGGTGCTTTGCTGCAGGAGGGACTGGTGCACTTCACAAAATAGATGGCATCATGAGGAAGGAAAATTATGTGGATATATTGAAGCAACATGTCAAGACATCAGTCAGGAAGTTAAAGCTTGGTTGCAAATTTTTTTATTTATTTTTTATTTAACCTTTATTTTACTAGGCAAGTCAGTTAAGAACAAATTCTTATTTACAATGATGGCCTAGGAACAGTGGGTTAACTGCCTTGTTCAGGGGCAGAACGACAGATTTTTACCTTGTCAGCTCGGGGATTCGATCTGGCAACCTTTCAGTTACAGGCCCAACACTCTAACCACTAGGCTACCTGCCGCCCCAAATGGGTCTTCCAAATGGACAATGAACCCAAGCATACTTCCAAAGTTGTGGCAAAATGGCTTAAGGACAACAAAGTCAAGGTATTGGAATGGTCATCACAAAGCCCTGACCTCAATCCTATAGAAAATGTGTGGGCAGAACTGAAAAAGCATGTGCGAGCAAGGAGGCCTACAAACCTGACTCAGCTACACCAGTTTTGTCAGGAGGAATGGGACAAAATTCACCCAACTTATTGTGGGAAGCTTGTGGAAGGCTACCCGAAACGTTTGACCCAAGTTAAACAATTTAAAGGCAATGCTACCAAATACTAATTGTGTGTATGTAAACTTCTGACCCACTGGTAATGTGATGAAAGAAATAAAAGCTGAAATAAATAATTCTCTCTACTATTATTCTGACATTTCACATTCTTAAAATAAAGTGGTGATCCTAACTGACTTAAGACAGGGAATTTTTACTAGGATTAAATGTCAGGAATTGTGTATTTGGCTAAGGTTTATGTAAACTTCCGACTTCAACAGTACATACCTGGTTAAATAAAGGTGAAAATCAACATATCCTAACATCTCCTCCCTTAGGTCAGAACCAAGCCTTATACATTTCAGGCATGTTTTTCCAGCGCTATCGTTTGTAGCTATCCATTAGCGCTCGCCAAATGAGGCATGCTCAGATCGTAGTTCAATTGGCCAAGGAAATAAACAAACCATTGAACATAGCGGCAACCTGGAGAAAGGATAGCCTTTGTTTCCATGCATATCTGAGTAGCCTTGCTCCAGGACCTGTTTTTGTGTTTTGACTTTGGCCCTGGTTTTTTACTTTATTTTATTAGGATCCCCATTAGCTGACTCCATGACGACAGCTAGTCTTCCTGTGGTCCGAATAACAACAACTAGTCTTCCCTTATTCTCCCACTAGGGATAGGGGTGTTGATGTAGCAGTGGAGGCTAGATAGATGCAGTCTTTGGGAAAATAGCTGGGAACAGTACCAGTGAAATTAAATAGGTTTTCATCCTACGTTCACTCTAATAGTAATCATTTAAAAATACCAAAGTATAAGGTTAGATTTTAATCGTCAACAATTTTACAATCCAAATTACAAGTCAAAGGCCACTTCATTTGTGCATAGCATAGGATACAAGCTGTGCCTTATGGGAGATAGGATTTGGTCAGGGCCTTGCGGTGTTTTGCCCTCTCTTTCCTTTCCATACCTGGGTGGGAGTTGTAGTTCTATCTGTGTTAGTGTAGTTTGTGATCTATCTGTGTTAGCGTGAGTGTGTGAGAGAGAAAGAGCAAGACAGTTATGAGGGAGAAGTAGTAAATGAG
The DNA here is from genome assembly GCA_023634145.1 of Thymallus thymallus. Classification (NCBI taxonomy): domain Eukaryota; kingdom Metazoa; phylum Chordata; class Actinopteri; order Salmoniformes; family Salmonidae; genus Thymallus; species Thymallus thymallus. The sequence continues at coordinate 13,051,853 of CM042417.1, read as the reverse complement.
AGGAAGCGTGAGAGAGGAAGCTGGCGTGTTGTTTCTGCATGTATGTGGCTCTTTTTTCTTCAGACAGTAAGAGCTGGTGGTGCAGGGCAAGCTGGTGGTGTGAGGCCCGTGAGGGGTGTGTGCGTCTCTTTGTGTGTGGGTGAGAAAGCGAGAGAGAGAATAAGAGAAGACGGGTTGTTATTGTTGCTTCCCAGGGTTCTCTGGAACAGGTGAAAACAACAGACGGTGCATGGGCCGTGCCTGGAATACCCATCGCTAAACACACACAACACACACACACACAGGTTGAGATCACAAAATAAACTATCGCTGGGAGTGGGACACTAAGGTAGTCGATACTGTCATAACAGATAGTGAGCCAAGTTATAGCTTAGCAATTGATACACAAACCTGTCCCATACTCATACATCTTTGGGCCATTAACTTTTAGATTCGGACTACAGTTCAATACAAAACCTAATTTCAATACCATATCGGAGTTAGAACAAGCAGATGTTATTCTTTGAACAATGTTTGTTGGTTCAGTCAAAAAACTTGAATGGAATCCATCTGCCACAATACCAGTTTGAATTGCCCATTTTGAACCACACGTGGAATAAGTCAGCTTCTTATTTAAGAGTTGGGATGCATTGTGCTCAAGGTCTAAGGTGATGCGTTGAACAAAAGGCAATTATGTGAGCAAAGTCTCGTAAGCATTCTCAATGCTGAGACACTTTGTGCTTTGTGTGCTTTAGTCCTTGAGGAAGATTTATCGGCGACAGCTCCTGTAAAGACCTCCAATAAATGGAATGGAAATCGCAAATGTGTCTAAAATATGTAGGCGGAGATACATCAAAGCTATATATAAAAAAGTATTTAAAACATTTGGATGGTGAAATGTTTTCAGTGTAAACTTAAATGATTACAACCAGATATAAAGTATGGAGAAAAGATAATGGAGTTATTATATACAGTATTTCTAAGATAATATTTGAGAACTAACAACCACCAAAATAAAAACTAGACCGTCGGAGAATGTAAAATTCCAAAAATAGCATGGCATGGGGGCCACTATTTATTTTGTTATGTTTGAATCACTCAGGTAGCATAAAAACACAGTATAAGCCATGGCAAAATGTGTAGAATTGCAGGAAATTAGCTGTAAAACGGCCTAATAGCCAAAATGTTTAGAGTTTTAGGAAATTAGCATTATAACTACAAATTTCTCTCCGCCCCATGACAAAATGTGTAGAATTGCAAGAAATTCGCTTCAAAACAGCAAAATGTTGTCTCTGCGGCCAAGAGAGCCTGTTTGGCGCCGCCCTGAGTGGTCGCCTTTTAAGCAGCTCCCGTTGTCCGTGCATTAATTGTTGTTTTAGTTCGTTTTCTTTCGTCTATTTTCTTTAGTTTTATTTTTTATTTTGCTACAGTCGAACTATAACAGTTCAGGATTATGGATTTTATGGATTTTATCGCAGCTGAACGTCGACAGGAGTCGTCAACTGTTATTGTTTACAACCGAGCCCAGCTCCTGGATTTAGCCCACGCAGCGCTGCTGCTCCCCGGGGAAAAGTTTGATATTCCGGACGAATTGAAAAGACGACGCCGTGGATGCAGGGCGGGATTGAAATGTAAGGCAAAGCGGAGGAGGTTCAAGTACAAGCCGGTTATACCGTCTATTATTATGGGCAATGTGAGGTGTCTACATAACAAGATGGATGAGTTGGCGGGACTTGTTCGTGGACAAAGGATTTATCGGGAAGCTAGCCTAATGTGTTTTACTGAGACTTGGCTGAACGATAACATCCCCATACAGAACGTCACTATCGACGGTTTCCAGACCATCACAGCGGACAGGGATCGCGTCTCTTCCGGTAAGAGTAAGGGTGGTGGGCTGGCTTTATTAGTTAACAACAGATGGTGTCATCCGAACCATATTACTCTTAAGGAAAAGTTTTGTAGCCCGGACATTGAACTGCTAGCCGTTAGCCTGAGACCCTACTATCTACCTAGGGAATTCACGGCGGCCATTGCTGTTATTGTTTACATCCCGCCCTCTGCTGACGCAAACGCAGCGTGTGACGTCATCCACTCTGTTATCGCGAGGTTACAGACAGCGCATCCCAGTGCTTTCTTTGCAATTTCGGGAGATTTTAACCATGCATCTCTCTCTTCCACGCTGCCCACGTTCAAACAGTTCGTGAAGTGCCCAACCAGGAATAATAAAACTCTGGACTTGTTATATGCTAATGTGAAGGATGCATACAACTCCACTGCACTCCCTCCCCTCGGTAGATCGGATCACAACCTTGTCCACCTCACCCCACTCTACAGGCCTATGGTACAACAGCAGCCTGCAACCACCAGGACTATTAGGAGATGGTCCCCGGAGGCGAATGAGGCCCTACAGGACTGCTTTGAAACAACAGACTGGGATGTGTTCTGTGAGGCTCATGGGGAGGACATCGATGGACTCACTGACTGCATAACAGACTATATTAATTTTTGTGTAGACAACACTGTACCCACCAGGAAGGTACGCTGTTTCCCAAACAATAAACCCTGGGTCACCAGCGACCTGAAGGCCCTGCTGAATGAGAAGAAGAGGGCCTTCAAGGAGAAGGACAAGGACAAATTGAAATGCGTCCAGAGGGAGCTGAAGTTGCGGATTGCTGAGGGTAAGAGAGTGTATAAGGAGAAGATGGAGGACAAGCTGAGGCAGAGCCAGGTGAGAGAGGTGTGGAAGGGTATGAGAAATATCACTGGCTTCAAAAAGTCAAACAGTGGGCAGACGGAGGGGACCCAGGACAGAGCCAATGAGCTGAACCAATTTTTTAACAGGTTCGATACTGGCCCTGTCCACCTCCCCTCCAGCTCCCCAGACCACACACCCTCACGGCTATCCCACCCCCACTTTGCTCACAGCACCTCTGCTGAGACAATCAGTGACCCCACCTCCGCCCCTGCCCCCCCTGGACTGATCCTCAACACCCCCCTTCCCCCCACCTCCCTACCTGGGCTGGCTTTCACCACCAACCAAGTGAAGAGAGAGCTGGAGAGACTACACCAGTGGAAAGCGGCGGGCCCCGATGGCATCAGCCCAAGGGTGCTGAGGGTCTGTGCTGACCAACTGTGTGGAATACTCCAGCGTCTTTTCAACCTTAGCCTGAGCCTAGAAAGGGTCCCTGTGCTGTGGAAAACATCCTGCCTCGTCCCAGTGCCCAAGAAGGCACACCCCACTGTCCTGAATGACTTCAGACCTGTAGCGCTAACATCCCACATCATGAAGACCCTGGAAAGGTTAGTCCTCGCTCACCTCAGACCCCTGGTGTGTTCATCAATGGACCCCCTGCAGTTTGCATACCAGCGCAACATCGGGGTGGATGATGCAATCATCTACCTTCTGCAGAGGGCCTACTCTCACCTGGACAACGCAGGTTGCACTGTGAGGGTCATGTTTTTTGACTTCTCCAGTGCCTTCAATACCATTCAGCCCCTGCTACTGGGTGAGAAGATGAGGAGGATGAAAGTGGAAGCACCCTTAGTCTCCTGGGTCACGGACTACCTGACCGGTAGGCCACAATTTGTGCGACTACAGAGCTGTGTGTCAGAACGGGCAGTTAGCAACACAGGGGCCCCCCAGGGTACGGTCCTGTCCCCCTTCCTGTTCACCCTCTACACCTCAGACTTCAGATATAACTCTGAAACGTGCCACCTACAGAAGTTCTCGGATGACTCTGCTATTGTAGGGTGCATCAGGGGTGGGCAGGAGGAGGAGTACAGGAGCACAATCAGTGACTTTGTGTTGTGGTGTGAGCAGAACCACCTTCAGCTCAACATCAGCAAAACGAAGGAGATGGTGGTGGACTTCAGGAGAACCAAGGCACAACTGACTGCAGTCCCTATAAAGGGGATGGATGTGGAAATGGTTGAGTCATACAAGTTCTTGGGGGTCCATATGGACAACAGACTGGAATGGGCTGGTAACACCGGGGCCCTGTACAAAAAGGGCCAGAGCCGACTCTACTTTCTGAGGAGGCTCAGGTCCTTCAACGTGTGCAGTAAACTACTGCATACCTTCTACCAGTCTGTGGTGGCCAGTGCCATCTTTTTTGCAGTGGTGTGCTGGGGAGCAAACATCAAAGCCGGTGATGCTTCTCGGGTAAATAAGCTGATCAGGAAGGCTAGCTCTGTCCTGGGGATGAGCCTTGACACTCTAGAGGAGGTGGCGGAGAGACGGATCCTGGCCAAACTGCTGGCCATCATGGACAACGTCACCCACCCTCTGCACGCTATGGTTATGACGCAGAGGAGCTCTTTCAGTCACAGACTGATCCCACCACGGTGTGCCAGAGAGCGCCACAGGAGGTCCTTCCTGCCGGCGGCTATGAGACTATATAATGCCTCACCGGGGTGCCGTGCCGTCGGCAACATAGATCTGGAACTGTTGGGGTGCTAGGACCTAGTTTAACAATTATGCATCCATCCGTGAGTAACTCTGTTCCGTCAGCACTCATCCACTCAGGACCTACTTATTCATACAGGTCTGTATATACATACCCATGTACAGTTGTTATATTATATCACATGCAATATTGTAAGTAATTATTGGACCTAGGCATTCACTCAGGAATGCATATTAGTATCCTGCCAGTTGCACCTTTTCTCATTGCTTTTAGTATATCAAATGTGCAATAAGTGCAGTTGTCTGTAATTAAACCCTGCGCACTAAGGACTGTATTTTAAGGGAATTACTATTATTACCCCAATGATATCATACACACATTTAGCTATTAAAGTATCTCTTCCTGTCATTTACCTGTACAGTTTGTGTAAACATGCAAGTATTCACTTATCTGTAAATATAACTGTATACCTAACTGTACAGCTAATTTAACCATGAAAAATTTTCACTTACCTGTTCATTTACCCAGTCTGTCTATTAAGTAAACTATTATTACCCTCGCTCATATCATACGCATTAGCTACTGAAGTATTTCTCTGCCATCAACCTGTATAGTATAGTTAACCATCCAACATCCACCAATGTATAGTGTACATATTCAGCCAACCACTCATACTACGCAATGTCCTTTTATAGCTTTTTTTTGCACTCCAGATATCCTGTATTTCTATACTTTTTCATACTGCCGCTCTATGTATCATGTACCGTGTATCTGTCTTTTGTGTACTTTCGTTGTGGCATTTTGCACCTGCCCTGTGTTTTTGTTGTAGCTGCTTGATAATGAAATTTCCCCCCCGGGGGATCAATAAAGTACCTATCTATCTATCTATCTATCTAAAAAGACTGCCATTGGCCACGCCCACTACCACGTCCCTCCCATGCTAACTTTGCCACAACTGCTAGAAATAGTGTCCTGCTCAATTGGAGAATAGCAAACATTCTTCCTCCCAATGTCCTTGTTAGCGGCCTTCAGATGTGTTTTGAGTCAGCCTGAGCAGTCATTAGTCTATGGTTCCCATATAACAAGACAGCTGTGAGGAGCAGTGCCAAATGAATTCCACCGTCACACACACACAATGTGTAGCTTATGTAACCAGTGTGAAACGTCTAGCTAGTTTAGCGGTGCACGCTAGTAGAGTTTAAATCGGTGACTTCACGCACTCTGAGACCTTGAAGTAGTTGTTTCCCTTGCTCTGCAAGGGCCGCAGCTTTTGTGGAGCAACATGTAGCGATGCTTCGTGGGTGACTGTTGTCGATGTGTGCAGAGGGTCCCTGGTTCCAGCCCAGGTTGGTGCAAGGAGAGGGACGGAAGCTGGCTATGGTCGTCTGCTAGCTATAGCTTGATAGCCAAAGCTATGGTGGGCTGCTAGCTATAGGGTGATAGCTAAAGCATGGTGGGCTGTTAGCTATAGCGTGATAGCCAAGGCTATGGTGGTCTGCTAGCTATAGTGTGATAGCCAAAGCTATGGTGGGCTGCTAGCTATAATGGGTTTAAATGGGCCCTCCACTGTGACCATGAGATTATAGCTCTCTCTCATCATGTCAAGGATGCACAAGTTTGCACTAGACACACATACACACCACACACACACCACACACACACACAAGCGCACACACTTTATCTTCCCCTGCCATCTTCCTCATCTCCCTCTTCCTCTCATCCTCAGGTCGTAAGTTCATCATCGCCAATGCCCGGGTAGAGAACTGTGCCATCATATTCTGCAATGATGGGTTCTGTGCCATGTGCGGCTACTCGCGGGCTGAGATCATGCAGAAGCCCTGCACCTGCAACTTCCTGTACGGCCCTCACACCAAGCGGCTGGCCATCGCCCAGGTGGCTCAAGCACTGCTGGGCTCGGAGGAGAGGAAAGTGGAGATCAACCTCTACAGGAAGGATGGTAGGATGATACTCTGTGTGTGTGTGTGTGTGTGTGTGTGTGTGTGTGTGTGTGTGTGTGTGTGTGTGTGTGTGTGTGTGTGTGTGTGTGTGTGTGTGTGTGTTTGTGTGTTTGTAGCTCATTTAGTTGTGTGGCTGCCAGCCAAATAGCATTGCACTTCTGTTGTCACCTGATGAAAAGTAAGCTATTTTCTGCCGAATGTGTTGCACAAATGTATTTTCTGTGAAGGAAAACTATAGTTGCACGTCCCTGATCACTCTATTGAAGCAAAAAAATCATAGTTGACTTTCAATATAAAACGCGACCCCTGTCAATACAAAGCTGGTCTCACCTCCTCCCGCTTTTTCCCGTTGTGCTATTTATAAACAAACACGACTGGCTCAACTATTCTGGGGAACTACTTAAGCTTCATAATGTAACAATTGAAATAAAAAACGCAATCTGCTTTATCTCCTAACGCATTGCACAAGTTAACTGCAGGTATTTGATAAAAAAATTGCAAAAAATATAAAAAGGTATTGAAAGACTTTCATTAAATAGTTTTGAAGGTAGATGGTATTGAAAAACCATCCCGTGGCTTTTTCCAAATACCTCGATATATGATATATACAGTAGCCTAAAGAGTATTCTTCAAAGGAAGCTTCTCTAACATCTGATATGTACAATGCGGTATCCCTCAGGGTAGTTGCCTTGGGCCGTTACTCTTCTCTATTTTTACAAATTATTTGTCAGTTGTCTTACAAGAAGCTGAAATGCCTATGTATGCTGATGATTCTCACACTACATATCAGCAACTACAGCTAGTGAGCTCCTAGCAATAGGTAATTAACAATAAACTGGTCTAAAACCCAAAGCATTGTATTTGGTTCAAAGCATTCTCTTAGACCTAAACCTCAACTGGAGGTGTGCATAAAGGGTTTGACCATTGAACAAGTTGAAGAAGCTAAACTCCTAGGAGTAACATCGGATGGTCAGTTATCATGGTCAAGTCATATTGACAAAGTTGTTGTGAGGATGGGGAGAGGTATGTCTGTTATAAAAAGATGTTCTGCGTTTTTGACACAAAGATCAGATGTACTAGTTGTTCAGGCTCTGATCTTGTCCCCTCTTGATTACTGTCTGGTAATATGGTCAGGTGCAGCTTAGAAATACCTATCAAAGCTGCAGCTGGCTCAAAACAAAGCAGCCATTTTGCCCTTAACTGCACACACAAATTAACATCAACAACATGCATGATAGTCTTTCGTGGTTGAGGGTTGAGGAGAAATTGACTACTTCTCTTCTAGTCTTTTTAAGAATCATTGTGTGTGCCTAACCACTTCTATAATCTATTTGCATACAGTTCAAAACAGACATACTGTACATACCCCACCAGGCACTTCTTATGGGTTTCTTCACAGTACCCAAACCAAAAACAGATGTAATGCATCGCTCAGTTATGTATAGAGCCATGTCATCGTGGAATGCACGGCAGAAAGAGTGAGAAAGAGAGTGAAAGAGAGAGAGAGAGGAACAGAGAGAGGTGGTATTTCTCAGTTCCTCGCCTAGCATTACGTGTGCTGATTAAGAGAAGAGCCAGCTGTAACTGTAGCAGCAGAGAGTTACATGATGCCAGATGTTTGCTCTCAGCTGATAATTCACATTCTCTTGAGTGCTGCACTGGGCCACCCCTGGTCCACCAATCGGACTTTCCACTGTTTATACTCAAGAGTTATCGGTTTCGCCTGTATACACAACTCCCCCCTTAGCCTGCAATGGATGAAGAAAGAACCTCGTAATTTGTGTGTATTGTACTGACCCTCTAGTGCCCTACTCTGTTTCCAGTAGTTGCTACAATGTTAACGATAACAGTTAGCTACAATTGTATGACTCATTCCTACACTGTATAGGCTCTAGTAAGTGATAAGAGTTATAGAGATTGTTGACAGCTGCTATCTACTGCTTGGATGAGGCTGGCCCTGTCCACCTAAATGTTGAGAGTACCGAAGCACATATCCACTCTGGAACATTGTCAAGGGTGCTCTTTTTTGTACAGCAGGAGGAGTGTTTGTACTGTCACCAGGGAGACCGTCAAGAGGCTCTCTGCGTCGCCAGGGTTACCCAGGTCCCATGTGATTGGGGGATCACAAGAGGGAGTCCCAGCCCTCCCCTTCGGCCCACTCTCCCTCCGTCCTTCTCCCTTGGCTCTTCAGTGTCTGATAGTCTTAGGACTGAGTCAATTTGCGCTTTCAGGGGCAGGCCTGATCCTCTGATAGGTCAACAGGTCTCATCTGCGCCAACCCTTTCCAGCGGTGAGTCTCCCTCGGCTCATCAGAAAGTCACGGTCGAAACTCAACACACCCTGGAAGCTCATACATAACACATGATGTGGAAATGCAATGCCTCCTCCCTCCTCCTTGTTCAATGGAAAGAATGGGGGGGGGGGGGGGAGGAGGGGATGGGAAGGGTAGTGCAGCGATACCCCACTCCATTCATCTAATGCTGCTCTCCGGCATTAGCCTTCACCATGATGGATTGGCCCTTCTCTCACGCTCAATTGTCCAATGCCGATCTGACCGCCACTTAATCATTTTCTCCAGGTAAACTCCGCCACCACTGATGCAGAAGCGGGGAGTTGGGGACAGTGCAATGTGTGAGTTGTACATCAGCGCCCGTTTCCCGTCAGCACATGGTCCCTAAACAGTCTCTTGATTTCAAAGAATCTGGACCTCTTGATTCTGTGATCTGTTTTTTTTTTTTTACAGAACGTAGCCTTTTCTGTCCCAGCTCTGTCCCAGTTCTAGAAGCAGGTGTCCCTGCTCTTGCCCTCAGGATGCTCCACTCAGACTGCCAGTCTCTTTGTGTGTACCTGTTATCCCAGAGATCTGAGGCCTACATGGCAACCCCCAGCAGCCCCCGGGCTCATTGCCCACTTCTGGATCCTGATTGGCCAGGAATGAGTGCCAAGGGGGCCCATAAATATCCCTAATTTCCTTAAGTAACCCTGCATGCAGGCCTTCTGCAGCACCTGCCCTTTTTATGCTCCACTGGCTGGGCCAATCTGAGTTATCCCCCCTGGTTCGGTAATGGTACCCCTCATCTTTGGTTCCCTCATATTATTCTGCATTGAATTTCTTTTCCATTTAGCTGACAAAGACACACAAATCATGTGTGGCTATAGATGTCCACTTCACCTCCTCTTTGGAGTGGCTATCTGGAGTCTGACAGCTACAGTAAGCAGGCTTGTGTGGGAGTCTTGGAGACACCAGGTGTCTATTTGATACTAAAGCAAGTCTCAGACGGCTGACAATAGCTAAAAGCCCTGGGCCTCTTCATGTGATTGCTTAGCAGCCGCAGCTAAGGAGCGTGCTTAAAACTGGCCCTGAAGTACTTGCTTTCTTATGGAGATTACCTCCACGGCTGAATCAAACACCCACTAAAAGCCCCACTAAAAATCAACGCCGTTATAAATGGCCACACCATAAATTATCTTCATAATTACAGTTGCACACTGCAAAGGAAAAGCTTCTCAAGGCTCCTGCATCAATTTCTTATTATGTTATTATTATGTAGCTGTTTCATTGGTTTCTTTCAGCACACACCAGGTCTTGAAAAAAAGATTACATTGAGGTGCTTGTAGAATAGAATGCAGCATCAATGGTAGTGTAATGCAAATTGTTGATAATGACCTGTGCATTAGAGATCTTCATTAAATTCAGACTTTTGATCCTGGTTCGATCTCCAGTCTGTGTTGCAGCCGGTCGCAACCGGGAGACCCATGAGGCGACACACAATTGGCCTTGTCCTTGTCCCATTACACTCTAGCGACTCCTGTGGCGGGCCGGGCGCATGCATGCTGACACGGTTGCTAGGCGTACAGTGTTTCCTCCAACACATTAGTGCCGCTGGCTTCCAGGTTATGCGAGCATTGTGTCAAGAAGCAATGCGGCTTGGCGGGGTCGTGTGGCAGGCTCTCGACCTTCGCCTCTCCCGAGTCCGTACGGAAGTTGCACCGATGGGACAAGACTGTAACTACCAATTGGATATCAAAAAATTGGGAAGAAAAAGGGGTAAAAAAAATAAATTTGTCTCGGTTCTCAATTTTACGACAGCTGAACCATCAAGTGGACAATCATTGTTTTAGGAAGTAAAAACCAATAAAACAATAGGCTGTAAAGTTTTGAATATGCTACACATAAAAATTGTTATAAGCAGTTAAGGACACGTAACTGTGGATCATTTGGTCATTATCACTTATTTATGGATGGTGCTGGGAGCAACTGGTTGGAAGTTTCTTTATCTCTGTCTTTCTGCTCTCGGACTGAACCGGTCTCTCAGATCCAAACTGGCACGGGTCTGTTTGAGTCTGTTTTTCTACAGGCCTTTTCAGACTGTCCTCAGATCCACTTTTTTGACCCGTGAAGACCTCTAGTGTGGATGTGTCTTAACATTGATGGCTAGACAGCACTATTTGTGGGAGTAAATAGCATGTGAGCAGACTGAGTGCCATTCTAAACTACCAAAGTCAAGCTGAACGAGCCAAAGAAGAGAAAGCTCAGTGGACACAGAACATACAGTATTTCATACAGGTCTGCATATATGCAGGTGTATGTAAGCCTATGCATATACGTACACTGTATATTCAATTATCCACTATTTTATACCAACACAATTGGGCCTTTAGGGATAAATACAATTTAATTAAATTGAATTGAATTAAACATAACCCAATAAACCACAGTGCTACAAGCACGATGAATTCCTACTGTGGCAGCAGACTAGACCCAGGCGGTGTTATTGTAGTGTTCTCCTCTTTTGTTGACACCCGAATAATGAATCATGACAAGGCGCTGTGTGATAGCGGCGCTGCCATGTGTCTACCTCATTACACACCCAATGTACTGTAGTAGTGTGTGTGTGTGTGTGTGTGCCCACTCTCCACCAGCCTCTCTCTCTCTCTCTCTCTCTCTCTCTCTCTCCGCAGGCCCAGGGAACCAGCTACACAAACAACCCCAACGGTTCACTTAACAACCTCTACCCACAAACACACATACAGTATATTAGATTATACATGCACACGCAAACATTGCACCTACGCACTTGTGTATACATGCATGTGTGTTCTAATGACATGCACTGTACATGAACTTTGTTTTCACTGCACAGGCAGGCTGGTGCGCACACACATACACACACTCACACATGGTGCCAAAGTAAAGCTGAAAGGGTTAGCTTATGAGTCAGACAGACAGTTGGATTATTTAACCCAATTATTATTATTATTATTATTATTATTATTCAATGCCAGTGCGTTTTGGACATCAAGCCCATGTAAAAAGAAATATTGTGTTTGAGCTACAAACGTCTGGGTTGCACCATTGGATTTGGCAATGTATTTTTTGCATCCGTAGATACCAACCATTAGTCTGTGATTAATGGGGGCAAAATATTAAAAACTATCTATGAAAAGTTGAGACTTTCATGAATGCGCACATCTAACAGGTTCTGCTCTTAGACACCCATAAGCGACACAAGAATTGTTAAAAAGTAAGGGGTTCTTCTACATAGAAGATCATAGGATATGATCCAGGATATACAGTGCATTCGGAAAGTTTTCAGACCCCTTCCCTTTTTCCACATTTTGTTACGTTAGAGCCTTATTCTAAAATGGATAAAATAATTTGTTTTCCTCATCACCATTCAAATGACAGGACATGATTTGGAAAGGTACACACCTGTCTATATAAGGTCCCACAGTTGACAGTGTATGCCAGAGCAAAAACCAAGCCATGAGGTCGAAGGAATGGGAGTACCTTCAAAAAGGACAACCAGCTCTGCAGCGCTCCACCAATCAGGCCTTTATGGTAGAGTTGCAAGACGGAAGCCATTACTCAGTAAAATACACATGATAGCCTGCTTGGAGTCTCAGACTATGAAAAACAAGATTCTCTAATCTGATGAAACCAAGATTGAACTCTTTGGCCTGAATGCCTAGCGTCACGTCATGCTATGGGTATGTTTTATAGCGGCAGGGACTGGGAGACTAGTCAGGATTGAGGGAAAGATGAACAGAGCAAAGTACAGAGAAATCTTTGATGAAAACCTGCTGCAGAGTGCTCAGGATCTCAGATTGGGGCAAAGGTTCACCTTCCAACAGGACAACGATCCTAAGCACACAGCCAAGACAACGCAGGAGCCAATTGTGCGCTGCCCTATGGGTCTCACGGCCGTTGTGATACAGCCTGGAATCGAACCAGGGTGTCTGTAGTGACACCTCTAGCACTGAGATGCAGTGCCCGAACCATATCGAACATCTCTGGAGAGACCTGAAAATAGCTGTACAGCGATGCTCCCCATCCAACCTGACAGAGCTTGAGAGGATCTGCATAGAAGAATGGGAGAAACTCACCAAATACATGTGTGCCAAGCTTGTAACGTCATACCCAATAAGACTCGAGGCTATAATCTCTGTCAAAGGTGCTTCAACAAAGTACTGAGTAATGGGTCTGAATACTTATGTAAATGCAAATAAATTCAAATCAGATAAATGAAAAGTCGATTTTTGCTGGGTTCTCTGGATTGATAGAGTTAACATTCAACGGGCAAGGACAGGGGTTGTGTCCCAGGTGTGGGGGGAAGCCATACTTCATCTCCTATCTGTCTGTCTTCATCGAAGTGTGTGTGTGTGTCTCTCTCAGAAGCCTTTTCACCTAATTACAGCTGCACACACACTTCCTGTATATGCAAATACCCCACACTCCAACTCTTGTTTTGAATATGCAAATATTCAGAACCATCTCACAAACGGAAAGATTTTATTGGTAGTATTACAATAATGATGGCTGAGGGCTTGATACTAACATATCCCCTCTCCCAATACTAATGTTTAAACAACATTGAAATAATGTTGAAACATCATAACATTGGGAGTTATCAATCGATTTGAAATTGTTGTTGTTAACCTAGCTAACTGAACAATGTCGTTTTACATTTCAACTACAATTGTAGTTGTTGAACATTCCCTCCACCACTCAATCCAGGTTTAATATTTTACTTTATTGCAAAGCAGCATGCTGCCTCTGTCTCTAACCCCTCCCCTCTCAAAAACAACATTTTCATACAGATCAACTGGTCTCCATGGATATCCTGCATCTCATGAATAGCAGTGTGTGCGCGTGCGAGCTTGCACATTTGCAGTTTGCACCTGTGTATATAAATGTGTGTACCCACATGAAAAAATACTGTAGTATATTATGGTCTAAATACTGTACTATATTTATATTTTGCAGACTTTACTCTAGTATACTATAGTATTCACTGTAGCGTGTTTGCAGACATGATTGTAGTATAGTATAGTGTTCATTGTAGTGTTTTTGCGGACTGTAGTATAGTATAGTAAGGTATTCCCTGTAGTTTGTTTGTAGACATGAATGTAGTATAGTATAGTATAGTATTCACTATAGTGTTCTCCAGTAGATTTTTCCTCCTGAAAGCCCTAATCTGCTCACTTAAATGAATAGAGATCCTGGTCATGGTGCTACAGTATGTTGTTACAGGGCTATTTGCAGGACAATACAGTCGTATGAAAATGTTTGGGCACCCCTCTGAGGCTGCATAATAATTTACTCTGTCGTCACAGAAAATGATCACAGTGGCATGCCATTCATTTTCTAATAAAAGCTGAGTACTGGGGTATTGTCCAGACAAAGATTTTTAGTGTAGCAATATTAAGTTGTATGAAATTAAATCTGAAATTTAAATCAAAAATCTGGGCACCCTTGTCATTCTGTTGATTTGAATACCTGTAACTACTGATTAATTGGAACACACAATTGGTTTGGTGAGCTCATTAAGCCTTGAACTTCATAGACAAGTGCATCCAATCATGAGAAAAGGTATTTAAGGTGGCCAATTGCAAGTTGTTGTTCTCTTTGACTCTCCTCTGAAGAGTGGCAACATGGGGGCCTCAAAACAACTCTCAAAACCTGAAAACAAAGATTGTTCAACATTATGGTTTAGGGGAAGGCTACAAAAAGCTATCGCAGAGATGTAAGCTGTCAGTGTCCACTGTGAGGAACATAGTGAGGAAATGGAAGACCACAGGCACAGTTCTTGTTAAGGCCAGAAGTGGCAGGCCAAGTAAAATATTGGAGAGGCAAAGGCGAAGGATGGTGAGAACGGTCAAAAACAGCCCACAGACCACCTCCAAAGACCTACAACAACATCTTGCTGCAGATGGTGTCCCTGTGCATCATTCAACAATTCAGCGCACTTTGCACAAGGAGAAGCTGTACGGGAGAGTTATGCGGAAGAAGCCTTTTCTGCACACACGCCACAAACAGAGTCGCTCTAGGTATGCAAACGCACATTTGGACAAGCCAGCTTCATTTTGGAATAAGGTGCTGTGGACTGATGAAACAAAGATTGAGTTATTTGGTCAAAACAAAGGGCGTTATGCATGGCGGCAAAAGAACACAGCGTTCCAAGAAAAAGACTTGCTACCCACAGTAAAATTTGGTGGGGGTTCAATCATGCTGTGGGGCTGTGTGGCCAGTGCCGGTACTGGGAATCTTGTTAAAGTTGAGGGTCACACTCAATATCAGCATATTCTTGGGAATAATGTTGAAGAATCAGTCACAAAGTTGAAGTTACGTCGGGGCTGGATATTTCAACAAGACAATGACCCAAAACACTGCTCAAAATCTATCCGGGCATTTATGTAGAGGAACAAGTACAATGTTCTGGAATGACCACCTAGTCCCCAGACCTGAATATCATTGAGAATCTGTGGGATGATTTGAAGCGGGCTGTCCATGCTCGGTAACCATCAAACCTAACTGAACTGGAGATGTTTTGTAAGGAGGAATGGTCCGAAACACCTACCTCCAGAATCCAGACACTCATTAAAGGCTATAGGAAACGTCTAGAGGCTGTTATTTTAGCAAAAGGACGCTCTACTAAATATTGATGTGATTTTTCTGTTGGGGTGCCCAAATTTATGCACCTGTCTAATTTTGTTTTGATGCATATTGCAAATGTTCTGTTAATCCAATAAACCTAATTTCACTACTGAAATATTACTGTGTCCATCAGTTATTTGATAGATCAAAATGAAATTGCTGATCCAAACACCCAATTATTTATAAATGGAAATCATGGAAATTGTCAGGGGTGCCCAAACCTTTGCATACGACTGTAGATTAGCAGGTTTAATAGCCTGGCTACTGTAGGTGTGAAAATCCCCCCAACGTGCAATGTATTTGATGCTTAAGTAATCTAAACCTTTAACCTCATGCAACCACAAAATGTTGGATAAAGTAAATACAATTTGTTTTTACTTTGTCAGAAGAAGCTCTAACTGGACCATGTAACACGCATAGAGACGCATATACAGTATTTGTTCATCAACATAAAATAATGATAAAAACAATATTTCAAAATACAGATGTTTATTTCAACAACTGTACATCTCAGCTACATTTTAGTTGCACTTCCCCCCCAGCTCCACGACCACAGGTAATCAATATATTTGTTGCATTGTTGTATCGTCAGTTTCTCTAGCCAAAACGTCTTGATGGCTTTCACCAGTTCATCTTTGCTTGTAGGCTTGGCAGAGTTACGGATGAATGTTTTATATATATATTAACAGTAGAATAGCCGGGACTCAACAAGTAGCCTACCAACAGCCGCCAGTCTAATAAATCAATTTAATACACACAATCACAAAGACATCCATAAATATTTAGTTTGTACTGTACTTCTGATGGTAGAAAAGAAAGAACACTTAACCTCTGCATTGACAGAAACAATAGATTTTCTAGAAATACAAATGACTTTGCTTGAAGACAGTCACCTTATTGAAGGGCGCTGCAAGTAAACTGCCTGGACCTCAAACCAACAATGCCTCTCTAAACAAACCAACTGAACATGACCAAGGGACGCTTCTATACATTTCCTGCATGTCCTCCCCTAATAAGTGTGCCCAGGAAAACACTGACCAGAACTTTGATTTCTAGCCTGTCACACAATATTAGGTGAGGGTTATCAGACCAATAGACTCAAAATGGCTCTTTAACTGAACCGTTAGCATTTTGCAGCCATTAACGGCTGATATCAACTATACAAAACAAACAATGGTGAGGGAGTCCTCTTCTTATCCTCTTTTATAAGATAAGTACTCACATTTCAATGACTCATACTGGTTGTTGTTTGTGAGAGTTGGCTGTCATGCTCAACTACTCAGCTCTGTCTGGGTGAAGGACCTGATTTAAAGGAGGCACCCTCGAAACTGCCCGTATAGATACCTTGCCATATAATGACATAGAGAGCACACCTCACAAGTGTCCTCCATCCTCACGTGACCATAGAGATGGGTAGAGGGCACACCTGCCACTAATGCCCTTCCCGGCATCCACTTCACTGAGCATGGAATTCTAGACAAAGATTAAAAACTACTCAGACAATCATAAATATGCTAGTTATTTGAAATTATCGTCTTTGATGATATGATACAGTATGTGACTTGAAGTATTTATGATTGTCTGAGTAGAGCAAGCCAATATCTGGGTATGTATTATTGGTTGTCTGATGATTGTTGTTGATATATACTGGTAACCACAAGGTGCTGACAAGGTAAAAATCTGTCGTTCTGCCCCGGAACAAGGCAGTTAACCTACTGTTCCCTGGGTGCCGAAGACGTGGATGTCGATTAAGGCAGCCCCCCTGCACCTCTCTGATTCAGAGGGGTTGGATTAAATGCAAAATACACATTTCAGTTGAATACATTCAGTTGTACAACTGACTAGTATCCCCCCTTTCCCTAAACTAGTTGCCAGAGAGGAAGGAAACCACTCAGGGATTTCACCATGAGGCCAATGGTGATTTTAAAACAGTAACAAAGTTAAATGGCTGTGATAGGTGATCATTGAGAATGGATCAACAACATGTTAGTCAATCCACAAAACTAACCTAAATGACAGAGTGAAAAGAAGGAAGCCTTTAAAGAATACAGATATTCCAAAACATGCATCCTGTTTGCAACAAGGCACAAAATGTGGCAAAGAAATTAGCTTTTTGAATTGAATAGAAAGGGTTATGTTTGGGGCAAATCCAACACAACACATCCACTGAGTACCATTCTTCATATTTTGAAGAAAGGTGGTGGCTGCATCATGTTATGGGTATTCTGTTTCATTCGTTGTCATGTCAAACATCAACAACACTGTATCCCAAATGCCCACTATATTCCAACTTTTGGTTGAAGTTTCATTGAACAGTATGAAAACATCGGAATTGACCCATTAAAAAACACTTAAAATCTATGAGTTGCCACCCTAGGGTCATGCACTATTCATAAAGCATATTTAGATCCGTCATACCGTCAAAAAATTGAAAAATATTGTGATATGACATTTTGGCCATATCACCCAGCCCTACTTGTACAGCAGTGACTTCCTGGGGAGGTGTGTTAGCTAGCACTGCCTGCCTGCCTGCCAAGCTCCTGTTTACTCTTTGGCTGCTTTTTAATATGTGCAGCAGCCATGCCCCCGTATTGACCTGTTTTACTGGCCACTATAGCCCCCTATTATTAGATTGTGTTTATCTTGATGTCATATTGATTGGAGGCCGGGAGAAAACTGATAGACGTTGAATCCTCCCAATCCCTTGAAGGACAATTAGTCACCTTGCAGGGCAGGCATGGCATGGATGCCCCAGGCTAACAGCTAGCTAACAAACACACTGGCTGCCCTCCCTGACTGATTGCATAACAATGAGTGGAAATGATTATCTTATTCTGGGATTTGAAGTGTACTGTTGGGGAGTGTGTGTGTGTTTGTGTGTGTGTGTGTGTGTGTGTGTGTGTGTGTGTGTGTGTGTGTGTGTGTGTGTGTGTGTGTGTGTGTGTGTGTCTTAAGCTGTGTGAAGTAGGGATGTGACAAATAGGCAATTTTGCTTAACTTAAACGCAAAAAAAAAAATCATATAATTCAAAGTCAATTCACAATGCAGAATAATGGACTTATTAAGTGGGCCTATGTTTGACCACTAGGGCCAGACAATTAAGTTATATCAACCTCAGGGTGTCCATTAGCCGATCATTTCTGGCTTTTGGCCGATAAAATTAATTAAAAGCCGATAAATAAAATCGTAGCCAGCCAAATTGTCCGAGGCTGTATATCATACATCCCGATTTCACACTTTAGCACCATTCTCTCACTTCTTGCACTCTGCCTGAGGAGAAAGAGAGAGCGACAGAGGAGCCTTGGGCTACTGTTGATTGCGAAGATGGAGGCCTACAAGGGGAATGTCCTCCATATGGACATGTTTTAATATTGTAGTGGATGGGAAGAAAGTTGGCGCGGCCAAATGCAGGCTACTGTGCAACTTTCTATTCAGGATCCAATTTTATAAAAGCTTTTGTATTTATTTCCCTTTCTCGTCATATCCAATTGGTATTTACAGTCTTGTCCCATCGCTGCAAGTCCAGTACGGACTCAGGAGAGGCGAAGGTCGAGAGCCGTGCGTCCTCTGAAACACAACCCAGCCAAGCCGCACTGCTTCTTGACACACTTAACCCAGAAGCCAGCCGCATCAATATGTCGGAGGAAAGACTGTACACCTGGCGACCGTGTCAGCATGCATGCGCCCAGCCCGCCAGAGGAGTCGCTACTTCACGATAGGACAAGGACTTCCCGGCCAGCCAAACCCTCCCCTAACCCAGACGACGCTGGGCCAATTGTGCGTCGCCTCATGGGTCTCCCGGTCGCGGCTGGCAGCGACACAGACAGGGCTCAAACCCACATCTGTAGCAACTCATCTTGCACTGTGACACATTATTGTGGCATATTTATTCATCTAAGCCAGTTCTTTAAATATGCTAAATGTGTTTTGTTTCATTCTGTTAAGACATTTTCGTTGGCTAAATTAAGTTTAATTGTGTGCTCCTTATTTAGTTTAAGATTATAAGTAGGCCTGTTGTAAAAAAAATATATACCATATATCATTAGCCTATTCTGTCATTTGTTGGGTACGATAGGCACTAGCCTTTCTGGGTAATTGCTGCAATACAACCTGTTCAAAAGTTTTGTGAGGGATTAAACCAGTTTGCTAATTTTGGGTTTCATTCTAAGCCATTTTCTTTTGCCAAATTAATTTCCAACTGTAATGTTGTGTTTTCCGCAATATAATATCCTGCTCTATTTTCCCTATAAAAATTGTCTCGACTTACTTTTGATATTAGCCTAATAAAGTTTAAAAACGTTTGTGAAGGTTTGGTGTGGTGTGGCTATTAGCCTATTATACTGCAGACCTTTGATATGAAGGCAGTGCGCACCGGCGCTCCAACTGACTCCGACAGTTGAACTTGAGGTGAAGAAGAATGTTTTAGGCCTACCAGAGTTACTTCTATAATCTTACAATATAATATTCGGAAAGAAAATTAACAATTAATTTGCCTCCTTTTGTAGTCCCATATCTGTAGAGGAGACGAAGCAGGCTAGCCTATCTGACAAGGATAATGAAATGCATGTCAGTGTTGTAGCATGCCGCCTATCTTAGACCTAAGCTTCTCTTCCTTTATATTTCTTATTTATACATATGAATATACAGTGGACGCCTAAGCCTATGCATGCAATGCCCTGATGCATTTAATTTCTGACAGCTGAACCGTGAGGTGGACAATTGTTATCTTAGGAAAGTAAAAACAAATAAAACAATAGGCTATCAATTTTCGTAACTCTACACATGGAAACACAAGGAATCGTTTTTTTGTAATTTGTTACAGGTTGTTTTGAAGGACACGTTTATTGGAGTCGCTGGCTGCGTGGGTGGAAGCCCTAATAGGTTACGCACCCAATGCATATGGATGACGGGTACATTTCTCAAATGTCTGATAAATTAAAATCTTCCCAGTCACTTGTCCGGTGCCAAATTTTCGGAAACCCTGAT
Organism: Thymallus thymallus; assembly: GCA_023634145.1. Taxonomy (NCBI): domain Eukaryota; kingdom Metazoa; phylum Chordata; class Actinopteri; order Salmoniformes; family Salmonidae; genus Thymallus; species Thymallus thymallus. The sequence continues at coordinate 13,031,586 of CM042417.1, read as the reverse complement.
ATACCGCAGTCATAATTAAGGTCAGATTTGACTTTTTCGCAGCAGGTTAGGAGAACTTATGCAGTAGGTTTGCAGAATTAATGTAGCAGTTTAGGAGAATTAGGATAAGGTTAGGAAAAGCGTTAGGGTTAGGGTTAGCTAAAATAAAATAAAATCTACTTTTGATGTTAATTTGAGAAAAGCTGGAACCCGTCTAGCCATGAACATCAATAGGCGGCCAGAACTGTCAATCAAATAATCTTGAACTGCTAAAAAAGTACTTTAAAGTTAGTTAAATACCGAGACTTACCAAGACATTAAGTAGAAAGAAAACACATCTTCCGCTAGGAATCTGCTTCTAAGATTCTGTATTTTTGGAACAGACGTGTCAGGCTCTGGCCATAGAGAAACCTATTTGCTTCTCTATGTAGCCATGGTCAGAGTCTGACAGTTCTTTTCTTTCTGTTTCTGGTGGTGGTTTGTGTTGGATCCCTAATTAGAATCAGCTGTAGTGCATTGTCTCTAATTAGGGATCCTACATAGGTTTGTATGTTCCACACCGGGGAGGTGGGTCGTTGTCGTATATTTCACAGTCACGGTGACAGTAAGTGTGCCACATTTGTTACGTCCGTTCATTCGTGTTTGTTTTGGTGAACGTGACGTTTTGTCTATCGTGTTTGTTTTGTTTTGTATAGTTCGTTCATTTGGATATTTATATAAATAGTAAATAATAAAAATGTCGAACTATAATCCCTGCGCTGCGCCTTGGTCTCTCACCGTCCCGACTCGAGACTTTTGCCGTACTTACTAGAACACAAACACTCACAAACATTTTCATCTAGGCCTATATTTCTTGTCTGGCAATGTATTGTAACCTCAGTAAAGCAGGGCCTATCATCAATGAATACTCTAGGATATTCTACACGCAACAGACAGAAGACTGAACACACACTCGCATCATTAGTAAAGAGGAAGAGCAGGATGTACTGTGATAATTTAATTAAATTTAACCCAAAATTAATTTAGTTGTTTTTCCATTAGGGATTTTTCCTTTACACCCCAAGCATGAAGACATGACCTCTGTACAGTGACTGTACAATATCCGATCTCTGAAAGAGAACAAGAAGCCAAACAAAACACACGTTTTCCCCTAACACACACACTCCATCCTCTCTCTCTCTTATACAGTTGAGCCAGGTTGAGGAGCGACCCAGTGCTTGTGCGTGTTTGCCATTTCTGGGCACACAGGCTGTATTTTTAGCTGGTGTGTACACAGCTGCTCCAGGTCAGCTGGCAGGCCCACTGATGCGTCCTGCTAAGCAAAGAGCAAACCTCCCTCCTCTCCTCCCCACTGATCACCTGTCAACTCCCAGACTGGGATAGAGGTGGGCACCAGTGCTACTGAATACCAAAAACCTGCTAATCACTGTCTAAATAGTACTCTAAAAGACTAAAGATCATGGCGTTTTGTAGTAGTTCTTTGTTGTGGCGTTGGGAGTTGTCTTAGTTTTGCACTTCTAATAGACTGTATCGTGCTTTTAGAGTTGTAATGTGCTGTAGCATATTAGATGGATTAAATATTCAGTCTGCGTGTGTATGATCAACTGGTAGAACTGGGAATGGCCAGGGACCTCACAATACGATATTATTAGTAGGGAGTTGTAGTTTTCTACATAGGCCAATATTCTACATAGTTTAGCGCATAAAACGTGGTAGTTAACTACTATGACCATAATCCATTGTGGATCTACTTGTCCGGTCTGTGTTTCTTTTACGCCTGCTATGGAAGAGACAGAAGAATGCATGATCGTGAGGGGATATAGAGAACAGCTGTTGCTTCGTGAGGAATCTCTACCTGAAAAATACATCATCTAAGTGATTGAAAGTTGATATTCAGCAGTCATAAAAGTATGCCTTATTTACTTTGAAGAACTACAAAATATGGATTTTGTCAGACAGCATAGGCAGCAGCTCTATAGAGATGAGATGATGACTTGTAATGAAATAATAAAGTCATTAAATAAAACAAATGTAATATACACAACAGTGATTACAGCTGTCAGTCTTTCTGGGTAAGTCTCTTTACACACCTGGATTGTGCAACATTTGCTACTTCTGTAGTCATCTGATAAAAATTAAGCTATTTTCGGCCGAAATGTGTTGCACTAATATATTTTCTGTGAAGGAAAACTTGAGTTGCACGTCCCTGATCACTCTATTGAAGCAAAAAAAACACTGTCAATACACAGCTGGACTCACCTGCTTTCTCCCGATGTGCTATTTACAAACAAACACGTGACTGCCTCAACTGTTCTGGGGAACTACGGTAAGCTTCGTAATGTAAAATAATGTGAGAGGTGAAATGAAAAACGCGATCTGCGTATTGCACAAGTTGACTGTACGTATTTACTTAAAAATTAACTACAAACATAAACATTTATTGAAAAACTTTCAATAAAAGTTTCAACAGTATTGACGGTATTGAAAACTAATCCTGTGGCCTTGTTGCAAACAAGATGCATGTTTTGGAATGTGTGTATTCTGTACAGGCTTCCTGCTTTTCACTCTGTCAATTAGGTTAGTATTGCGAAAAAACTACAATGCTACTGATCCATCCTTAGTTTTCCCCTATCACAGCCATTACACACTAACTCTTTTAAAGTCACCGTTGGCCTCATGAAATCCCAGAACAGTTTCATTCCTCTCCGGAAGGACGCCTGTATCTTTGAAGTGACTGGGTGTATTGATGCACAGTCCAAAGTGTAATTAATAACTTCTCCATGCTCAAAGGGATATTCAATGTCAGTTTATTTTTTTTACCCATCTACCAAGGTGCACTTCTTTGCAAGGCATTGGAAAATCTCCCTGGTCTTTATGGTTGAATCTGTATTTGAAATTCACTGCTCGACTGAGGGACCTTACAGATACAGTGGGGAGAACAAGTATTTGATACACTGCCGATTTTGCAGGTTTTCCTACTTACAAAGCATGTAGAGGTCTGTCATTTTTATCATAGGTACACTTCAACTGTGAGAGACGGAATCCAGAAAATCACATTGTATGATTTTTAAATAATTAATTAGCAATTTATTGCATGACATAAGTATTTGATCACCTACCAACCAGTAAGAATTCCGGCTCTCACAGACCTGTTAGTTTTTCTTTATGAAGCCCTCCTGTTCTCCACTCATTACCTGTATTGACTGCACCTGTTTGAACTCGTTACCTGTATAAAAGACACCTGTCCACACACTCAATCAAACAGACTCCAACCTCTCCACAATGGCCAAGACCAGAGAGCTGTGTAAGGACATCAGGGATAAAATTGTAGACCTGCACAAGGCTGGGATGGGCTACAGGACAATAGGCAAGCAGCTTGATGAGAAGGCAACAACTGTTGGCGCAATTATTAGAAAATGGAAGAAGTTCAAGATGACGGTCAATCTCCCTCGGTCTGGGGCACCATGCAAGATCTCACCTCGTGGGGCATCAATGATCATGAGGAAGGTGAGGGATCAGCCCAGAACTACACGCCAGGACCTGGTCAATGACCTGAAGAGAGCTGGGACCACAGTCTCAAAGAAAACCTTTAGTAACACACTACGCCGTCATGGATTAAAATCCTGCAGCGCACGCAAGGTCCCCCTGCTCAAGCCAGCGCATGTCCAGGCCCGTCTGAAGTTTGCCAATGACCATCTGGATGATCCAGAGGAGGAATGGGAGAAGGTCATGTGGTCTGATGAGACAAAAATATTGCTTTTTGGTCTAAACTCCACTCGCCGTGTTTGGAGGAAGAAGAAGGATGAGTACAACCCCAAGAACACCATCCCAACCGTGAAGCATGGAGGTGGAAACATCATTCTTTGGGGATGCTTTTCTGCAAAGGGGACAGGATGACTGCACCGTATTGAGGGGAGGATGGATGGGGCCATGTATCGCGAGATCTTGGCCAACAACCTCCTTCCCTCAGTAAGAGCATTGAAGATGGGTCGTGGCTGGGTCTTCCAGCATGACAACGACCCGAAACACACAGCCAGGGCAACTAAGGAGTGGCTCCGTAAGAAGCATCTCAAGGTCCTGGAGTGGCCTAGCCAGTCTCCAGACCTGAACCCAATAGAAAATCTTTGGAGGGAGCTGAAAGTCCGTATTGCCCAGCGACAGCCCCGAAACCTGAAGGATCTGTATGGAGGAGTGGGCCAAAATCCCTGCTGCAGTGTGTGCAAACCTGGTCAAGAACTACAGGAAACGTATGACCTCTGTAATTGGAAAAAATGGTTTCTGTACCAAATATTAAGTTCTGCTTTTCTGATGTATCAAATACTTATGTCATGCAATAAAATGCAAATTAATTACTTAAAAATCATACAATGTGATTTTCTGGATTTTTGTTTTACATTCCGTCACTCACAGTTGAAGAGTACCTATGATAAAAATTACAGACTTCTACATGCTTTGTAAGTGGGAAAACCTGCAAAATTGGCAGTGTATCAAATACTTGTTCTCCCCACTGTAATTGTATGTGTGGGGTACAGAGATAAGTTAGTCATTCAAAAATAATGTTAAACACTATTATTGCACACAGAGTCCATGCAACTTATTATGTGACTTGTTAACCAAATGTTTACTCCTGAACTTATTTAGGCCTGCCATAACAAAGTGGTTGAATACTGGTTAACTCAGGACATTTCAGCTTTAAATGTTTTATTAATTAGTAAAAATGTCTAAATACATAATTCAACTTTGACATTTTGGGGTATTGTGACAAACAAGAACCCAATTTATTCAATTTTAAATTCAGGCTGTAACACAACAAAATGTAAAAAAAAGTCAAGGGGTGTGAATACTTTCTGAAGGCACTGTATGTTACATGTACAATCAAATGTGTTATTGACGATGTTGGCTTGGCCAGACATTACTAGCTGTGTGTTGATTGCCCTGATGCAATGATCTCAGGGACCTGAGATATGTGTCAGTGCAGGTGGAGAGGATCCATGTTCAGGTTACAAAGCAGGTTTCCACTGGGGTGTTTCCACCAATAATTTTCCACTGTGGAGAGAGACTGCAATACGGTGACCACACACGCGCGCGAGCGGACACACGCAGACACAAACACGGACACATACGCAGAGACACATACCTCTTCCTCACCACACAAGAAAGATCATATTTAGGGTTAGGGGTCAAAGCCACTAATGGAAAAATTGTCCACTCCACTCTGGCCATTATGCACTGGCCTTGACATGATCTCATCCTCGTCACACACAGAGACACAAACAAGCTAATGGAGCCCTTAGATCTTGCACAATAGAGAGAAATGGAGAGAGAGTGTGAAAAAGGAACGAGATAGAGAGTGATAGATGTCATTGAGAGAGATGAAAAGTGGGAGAGATGGAGAGGGCAATAGGGGTGGACTCATTTGCAAACCTTTATTGTCTCATTTCCTTTCTCATCAGTCCATCATTCCCTGTCAATCACAGGTCTGGCTGTCTTTCACAAATAAAATACCTCAAATATATAATTCCATCTTCAAGTCAGTGGAATTCTATCAGGCAAATGGCTTTGGAATTGAATGAGCTGGGAAATAGCCAGAAGTATACAACAAGTAAAGAGGTCATTGTTAGAATATGAGATCTTTTTTTTATGTAGCTATTATGTGATGCTGATAGGCTACCTCTATTTGCAGATAGTTATTCCATAGAAGTCATTGATGTACGGTAAGGCTATGCTATTATATTGTATTTTTCATGTGACATTGCTGGTGTCCCCCACTGTTCTTGTCAGAGCCTGTCTGCCTGGTGGCGGTGGAAATAGCTTCTCTCTGCAGTTTTTCTCCACTGTGACAAAGAATGCCTGCCACACATTTATTCACATACACACCGGCAAGTTTGTGCTTGTTTGTGTACCTATCCATATGTGTTAGAAACTCTGTGGTGACGGAAGCAGCGATGTCACGTACCACGCTCAGGCTGACACTGTGCAGAGGCCTCGAAGATAGTCTGGCTCAGTGTAAACTGTAGGGTTGGAATGGTATGTGGGACTCCTTCTGTCCACACACACACACACAGATGAAGAGCTAGGCAGAGATAAATAGGATGAGGGAGAGAAAGATGAGTGGGGGAGACAGCAATGGGGAAAGAGTAAGATAATTAAGGAGAGGGAGATAGTGAGGGAGGGAGAGTGAGAGATAAGTGAGGTGAGATGAGAGATAAGGGAGGTGGAGGGGGGCATGCAGATGGTAAGAGTAAGGAAGGAAATTAGAGGAACAGTGCAAGAAAGAATAGAAAGAATAGAGAATAGAGAGAGTAGAGAAAGAGGAGAGAGAAGAGACAGAGAGGAGACAGAGAGGAGACAGAGAGGAGAGAGAGAGTAGAGAGAAAATTAGAGAGAGTGAGAGTAGAGTGAGAGTGGAGAGTAAGGAGAGAGAGAGGAGAGAGAGAGGAGAGAGTAGAGAGAGAGGAGAGAGAGAGGAGAGAGAGAGGAGAGAGAGGAGAGAATATTAGAGAAAGTGAGAGTAGAGAGAGAGTAGAGAGAGAGGAGAGATAGAGTAGAGAGAGAAAGGAGAGAGAGAGAGTAGAGTAGAGAGAGTAGAGTAGAGAGAGAGAGAGTAGAGAGAGAGAGAGAGAGGAGAGAGGAGAGAGTAGAGAGAGAGAGTAGAAACATGGTATAAAGGAGACAGGCCCACCGGTTGGCCTCTAGGTTACAGAGAGCTGGTAGTCCCATCCACCAAACTACCAGGTGTGAAACAGGGTAGAGAATCAGGGGATATGCTAATTTGGTATAGAGCAGACCTAACCCACTCTATTAAATTAGTCAAAACAGGAACATTTCACATCTGGCTAGAAATTAATAAGGAAATGATCTCAACAGAGAAGCATTTCCTCCTGTGTGCTACCTATATCCCCTCACTAGAATCCCCATACTTTAATGATGACAGCTTCTCCATCCTGGAGGGGGAAATCAATAATTTCCAGGCCCAGGGACATGTACTAGTGTGTGGCGACCTAAATGCCAGCACTGGACAATAACCTGACACCCTCAGCAGACAGGGGGACAAACATATACCTGGAGGTGACAGCATTCCCTCCAGGCCACCTGGAGTGTTGGGTAAAGTAACTAAAAAGTTGCTGGATCGAATCCTAGAGCTTACAAGGTAAAAATCTGTTGTTCTGCCCCTGAACAAGGCAGTTAACCTACTATTCCCTGGCTGCCGAAGACGTGGATGTCAATTAAGGCAGCCCCCCGCACCTCTCTGGTTCAGAGGGGTTGGCTTAAATGCGGAAGACAGTTGTAGACAGTTGTATGCGGAAGACAGTTGTACTGTCCCTTTCCCCACATTCCCCCTTAGGCACAACTACGACAACATAACCAACAAAAACGGGTCACAACTCCTGCAGCTCTGTCGCAGCTGGGTATGTACATAGTTGTAATGATGATTTCTCTGGTATTGAAGGATTTAAGATGTGAGGAGGAAACACAATGCTCAATTAGAAAGTTGACACAAACATTTATTATTAGACGGATCCAGTTTCCTCAACACAAGCTTGTCATAGGAACCACGAATGAGCATTTACATGTGGTTTATATAAGGTAATCCTTCAGCCTGCTTCTATGAGCAGAGTGCCCCAAATATCCTTCATGATGGCATGTCTCCAATGACACAAAATGCTTAGGAACCACATTCTATAGAAAGGTCACAGCCAGAATAGCTTGCACTCCTAGTTACAACTTAGCAAACACATATCTTACCTAGAAACACGTAATATCAAAAGTCAATGGTAGCCTTCGAGGGGACTCCTATGGTGGGTACCCCTATAGCTCATCTCTTGGCAGTAGTACTGTAGACTACTTTATCACTGACCTCAACCAGTCTCTTAGAGCGTTCACAGTCAGCCCACTGACACCCCTATCAGATCACAGCAAAATCACAACGACTTGAACAGAGCAATACTCAATCATGACGCATCAAAGCCAAAGGAACTGAATAATATTAAGATATGGTATAGATGGAAGGAAAGTATTGTGGAAACATACCAAAAAACAATTAGGCAACAACAAATTAAATCCTTTTTAGACAACTTCCTGGAAACTTTTCACTGTAATAGTGACCTCTCAGCTTCCCTATAAAATCTAAAAATATCAAACAGAAAACCGAAGGAAATTAACAACAATGACAAATGGTTCGATGAAGAATGCAAAAACCTAAGAAAGAAATTGAGAAACATATCCAACCAAAAACATACGAATCACTAGAACAATACAGAAATACACTACGTAAAAAGAAGGAACAGTCAGAAATCAGCTCAATGTAATTGAAGAATCTATAGACTCTAACCACTTCTGGGAAAATTGGAAAACACTAAACAAACAACAACACAAAGAGTTGTCTATCCAAAACGGAGATGTATGGGTAAACCACTTCTCCAATCTTTTTGGCGCTATAACAAAGAACAAACAGTAAGAAGATATACATGATAAAATACAAATCTTAGAATCAAATCTTAGAATCAACTATTAAAGACTACCAGAACCCATTCTCCAATAACATTGAATGAACTACAGGACAAAATGTACTGACCAAATGTCAAATTAGCTTTTTACCAAATTACCGTATGACAGACCAAATATTCACCCTGCACACCCTAATTGACAAACAAACAAACCAAAACAAAGGCAAATCTTCTCATGCTTTGTGGATTTCTAAAAAGCTTTTGACTCAATTTGGCACGAGGGTCTGCTATACAAAATGATCAAAAGTGGTGTTGATGGAAAAACATTATAAAATCCATTTGCACAAACAACAAGTGTGCGGTAAAAATTGGCAACAAACACACACATTTATTCCCACAGGGCCGGGGGGTGAGACAGGGATGCAGCTTAAGCCCCACCCTCTTCAAGCCCCAACCTACAAGAATCTGAAGTAAAATGGCTACTGTTTGCTGATGATCTGGTGCTTCTGTCCCTAACCAAGGAGGACCTTGTTTATTTAATTTGTTTTGGTAATGTAAACATATATTTCCTATGCCAATAAAGCCCCTTAAATTGAAATTGAATTGAGAAAGAGATGGTACAGACAGACAGAATGTACAAATCAAATCAAATGTTATTTGTCACATGCGCCGAAAACAATATGTGTAGACCTTACCGTATTGTATAGGCCACATACATGTGATTAGCAGATGTTATTGCGGGTGTGCTTCTAGCTCCAACAATGCAGTAATATCTAACAAATTACACAACATGTACCCAATACACACAAATCTAAGTAGGAATGAATTAAGACTATATACACTACCGTTCAAAAGTTTGGGGTCACGTAGAAATGTCCTTGTTTTCCATGAAAACATACATGAAATTAGTTGCAAAATGAATAGGAAATATAGTCAAGACGTTGACAAGGTTATAAAAAATGATTTTTAATTGAAATAATAATTGTGTCCTTCAAACTTTGCTTTCGTCAAAGAATCCTCCATTTGCCTTGCAGACCTTTGGCATTCCAGTTGTAAATTTGTTGAGGTAATCTGAAGAGATTTCACCCCATGCTTCCTGAAGAACCTCCCACAAGTTGGGTTGGCTTGATGTGCACTTCTTTATAGACGGTCAAGCTGCTCCCACAACAACTCAATAGGGTTGAGATCCGGTGACTGTGCTGGCCATTCCATTATAGACAGAATACCAGCTGACTGCTTCTTCCCTAAATAGTTCTTGCATAGTTTGGAGCTGTGCTTTGGGTCATTGTCCTGTTGTAGGAGGACATTTTCCAGCTACAATAGTCATTTACAATATTAACAATGTCTACACTTTATTTCTGATCAATTTGATGTTATTTTAATAGACAAAAAAAGATTCACTTTCAAAAATAAGGACATTTCTAAGTGACCCCAAACCTTTGAACGGTAGTGTACATACATGGACGGAGATATCAGAGCGGAACAAACTAAGATACAGTAGAATAGTATATAATACAGTATATACAGTGGGGAGAACAAGTATTTGATACACTGCCGATTTTGCAGGTTTTCCCACTTACAAAGCATGTAGAAGTCTGTAATTTTTATCATAGGTACTCTTCAACTGTGAGTGACGGAATCTAAAACAAAAATCCAGAAAATGTATGATTTTTAAGTAATTAATTTGCATTTTATTGCATGACATAAGTATTAGATACATCTGAAAAGCAGAACTTAATATTTGGTACAGAAACCTTTGTTTGCAATTACAGAGATCATACGTTTCCTGTAGTTCTTGACCAGGTTTGCACACACTGCAGCAGGGATTTTGGCCCACTCCTCCATACAGACCTTCTCCAGATCCTTCAGGTTTTGGGGCTGTCACTGGGCAATACAGACTTTCAGCTCGCTCCAAAGATTTTCTATTGGGTTCAGGTCTGGAGACTGGCTAGGCCACTCCAAGACCTTGAGATGCTTCTTACGGAGCCACTCCTTAGTTTCCCTGGCTGTGTGTTTCGGGTCGTTGTCATGCTGGAAGACCCAGCCACGACCCATCTTCAATGCTCTTACTGAGGGAAGGAGGTTGTTGGCCAAGATCTCGCGATACATGGCCCCATCCATCCTCCCCTCAATACAGTGCAGTCGTCCTGTCCCCTTTGCAGAAAAGCATCCCCAAAGAATGATGTTTCCACCTCCATGCTTCACGGTTGGGATGGTGTTCTTGGGGTTGTACTTTTCCTTCTTCTTCCTCCAAACACGGCGAGTGGAGTTTAGATCAAAAAGCTAAATTTTTGTCTCATCAGACCACATGACCTTCTCCCATTCCTCCTCTGGATCATCCAGATGGTCATTGGCAAACTTCAGACGGGCCTGGACATGCGCTGGCTTGAGCAGGGGGACCTTGCGTGCGCTGCAGGATTTTAATCCATGACGGCGTAGTGTGTTACTAATGGTTTTCTTTGAGACTGTGGTCCCAGCTCTCTTCAGGTCATTGACCAGGTCCTGCCGTGTAGTTCTGGGCTGATCCCTCACCTTCCTCATGATCATTGATGCCCCACGAGGTGAGATCTTGCATGGTGCCCCAGACCGAGGGAGATTGACCGTCATCTTGAACTTCTTCCATTTTCTAATAATTGCGCCAACAGTTGTTGCCTTCTCACCAAGGCACACAACAGTGTGCCTATTGACCTGTAGCCCATCCCAGCCTTGTGCAGGTCTACAATTTTATCCCTGATGTCCTTACACAGCTCTCTGGTCTTGGCCATTGTGGAGAGGTTGGAGTCTGTTTGATTGAATGTGTGGACAGGTGTCTTTTATACAGGTAACGAGTTCAAACAGGTGCAGTTAATACAGGTAATGAGTGGAGAACAGGAGGGCTTCTTAAAGAAAAACTAACAGGTCTGTAAGCGCCGGAATTCTTACTGGTTGGTAGGTGATCAAATACTTATGTCATGCAATAATTAATTATTTAAAAATCATACAATGTGATTTTCTGGATTTTTGATTCCGTCTCTCACAGTTGAAGTGTACCTATGATAAAAATTACAGACCTCTACATGCTTTGTAAGTAGGAAAACCTGCAAAATCGGCAGTGTATCAAATACTTGTTCTCCCCACTGTACATAGTATGAGATGAGTAATGCCAGATATGTAAACATTATTCAAGTGGCCAGGGATTTCTAGTCTATGCCTCTAATGTGCTAGTGATGGCTGTTTAACAGTCTGATGGCCTTGAGATAGAAGCTGTTTTTCAGTCTCTCGGTCCCAGCTTTGATGCACCTGTACTGACCTCGCCTTCTGGATGATAGCAGGGTGAACAGGCAGTGGCTTGGGTGGTTGATGTCCTTGATGATCTTTTTGGCCTTCCTGTGACATTGAGTGCTATAGGTGTCCTGGAGGGCGGGTAGTTTGCCCCCGGTAATGTGTAGGGCAGACCGTACCAGCCTCTGGAGAGCTTTGCGGTTATGGGTGGTGCAGTTGCCATACCAGGCAGTGATACAGCTCGACAGGATGCTTTCAATTGTACATCTGTAAAAGTTTGTGAGGGTTTTATGTTACAAGCCAAATTTCTTTAGCCTCCTGAGGTTGAAGAGGCTCTGTTGCGCCTTCTTCATCACACTGTCTGTGTGAGTGGTCCATTTCAGTTTGTCAGTGATGTGTACGCCAAGGAACTTGAAACTTTCCACCTTTTCCACTGCGCCCCCCGTCGATGTAGCTAGGGGGGTGCACCTTATACTGGGTGCTGAGGGTCTGTGCTGACCAACTGTGTGGAATACTCCAGCGTCTTTTCGTCTTTTCAACCTTAGCCTGAGCCTAGAAAGGGTCCCTGTGCTGTGGAAAACATCCTGCCTCGTCCCAGTGCCCAAGAAGGCACACCCCACTGTCCTGAATGACTTCAGACCTGTAGCGCTAACATCCCACATCATGAAGACCCTGGAAAGGTTAGTCCTCGCTCACCTCAGACCCCTGGTGTGTTCATCAATGGACCCCCTGCAGTTTGCATACCAGCGCAACATCGGGGTGGATGATGCAATCATCTACCTTCTGCAGAGGGCCTACTCTCACCTGGACAATGCAGGTTGCACTGTGAGGGTCATGTTTTTTGACTTCTCCAGTGCCTTCAATACCATTCAGCCCCTGCTACTGGGTGAGAAGATGAGGAGGATGAAAGTGGAAGCACCCTTAGTCTCCTGGGTCACGGACTACCTGACCGGTAGGCCACAATTTGTGCGACTACAGAGCTGTGTGTCAGAACGGGCAGTTAGCAACACAGGGGCCCCCCAGGGTACGGTCCTGTCCCCCTTCCTGTTCACCCTCTACACCTCAGACTTCAGATATAACTCTGAAACATGCCACCTACAGAAGTTCTCGGATGACTCTGCTATTGTAGGGTGCATCAGGGGTGGGCAGGAGGTGGAGTACAGGAGCACAATCAGTGACTTTGTGTTGTGGTGTGAGCAGAACCACCTTCAGCTCAACATCAGCAAAACTAAGGAGATGGTGGTGGACTTCAGGAGAACCAAGGCACAACTGACTGCAGTCCCTATAAAGGGGATGGATGTGGAAATGGTTGAGTCATACAAGTTCCTGGGTGTCCATATGGACAACAGACTGGAATGGGCTGGTAACACCGGGGCCCTGTACCAAAAGGGCCAGAGCCGACTCTACTTTCTGAGGAGGCTCAGGTCCTTCAACGTGTGCAGTAAACTACTGCATACCTTCTACCAGTCTGTGGTGGCCAGTGCCATCTTTTTTGCAGTGGTGTGCTGGGGAGCAAACATCAAAGCCGGTGATGCTTCTCGGGTAAATAAGCTGATCAGGAAGGCTAGCTCTGTCCTGGGGATGAGCCTTGACACTCTAGAGGAGGTGGCGGAGAGACGGATCCTGGCCAAACTGCTGGCCATCATGGACAACGTCACCCACCCTCTGCACGCTATGGTTATGACGCAGAGGAGCACTTTCAGTCACAGACTGATCCCACCACGGTGTGCCAGAGAGCGCTACAGGAGGTCCTTCCTGCCGGCGGCTATGAGACTGTATAATGCCTCACCGGGGTGCCGTGCCGTCGGCAACATAGATCTGGAACTGTTGGGGTGCTAGGACCTAGTTTAACAATTATGCATCCATCCGTGAGTAACTCTGGTCCGTCAGCACTCATCCGTCAGCACTCATCCACTCAGGACCTATTTATTCATACAGGTCTGTATATACATACTCATGTACAGTTGTTATATTATATCACATGCAATATTGTAAGTAATTATTGGACGTAGGCATTCACTCAGGAGTGCATATTAGTATCCTGCCAGTTGCACCTTTTCTCATTGCTTTTAGTATATCGAATGTGCAATAAGTGCAGTTGTCTGTAATTAAACCCTGCGCACTAAGGACTGTATTTTAAGGGAATTACTATTATTACCCCAAATGATATCATACACACATTTAGCTATTAAAGTATCTCTTCCTGTCATTTACCTGTACAGTTTGTGTAAACATGCAAGTATTCACTTATCTGTAAATATAACTGTACAGCTAATTTAACCATGCAAAATTTTCACTTACCTGTTCATTTACCCAGTCTGTCTATTAAGTAAACTATTATTACCCTCACTCATATCATACGCATTTTTAGCTACTGAAGTATTTCTCTGCCATCGACCTGTATAGTATAGTTAACCATCCAACATCCACCAACGTATAGTGTACATATTCAGCCAACCACCCATACTATGCAATGTCCTTTTTATAGCTTTTTTTTGCACTCCTGATATCTTGTATTTCTATACTTTTTCATACTGCCGCTCTATGTATCATGTACCGTGTATCTGTCTTTTGTGTACCTTCGTTGTGGCATTTTGCACCTGCCCTGTGTTTTGTTGTAGCTGCTTGACAATGAAATTTCCCCCCCGGGGGATCAATAAAGTACCTATCTATCTATCTATCTATCTATCTATCTATCTTCCTGAAGTCATCTCCTTTGATTTGTTGACATTGAGTGAGAGGTTGTTTTCCTGGCACCACACTCCCAGAGCCCTTACCTCCTATATAAATGGGTGGCCATTTGATTAATTGTTCACTCTCCTGAGGGGGGAAAGGCGTTGTTGTGCCCTCTTTCTTGGTGTGTTTGGACCATGATAGTTTGTTGGTGATGTGGACACCAAGGAACTTGAAACTCTCAACCCGCTACACTACAGCCCTGTCGATGTGAATGGGGGCATGTTTGGTCCTCCTGTTCCTGTAGTCCATCTTCTTTGTCTTGCTCACGTTGAGGGAGAGGTTGTTGTCCTGGCACCACACAGCCAGGTCTCTGACCTCCTCCCTATAGGCTGTCTCGTCGTTGTCGGTGATCAGGCCTACCAATGTTGTGTCGTTAGTGAGGGTGTTGGAGTCGCGCTTGGCCACGCAGTCGTGAGTGAACAGGGAGTACAGGAGGGGACCCCGGTATGTGTGATAGAGAGAAAAGGAGATAGACAATTTGTGGACGAAAAAAATCCATTTAACTTTATTCATTCTGCAGTCGTCCACTCTGTCACCTGTTGTTTTCATGTGTAATTCCTTTCCAGCATTGTGCTGCTGTGTCACCATTAGTGCAGATGGAGCCCCGGGCCAGGTGGACATATTTGCTGCCATATTAGTTTCATCATAATTACCATGGGCCCAGCCCGAGGAAATTGTGCATTAGGGCCGTGTGAGTGTGCGTGGGCATGCTGGCTGTCAGATGGACGTGCTTGATGAGAGCCTCCCTCTTTCCTTCACTCCATCCCTCCTTCTATCCCTCCCTCCCTGCGGCATGTCACGATTATCTGGAGATCAGTGAAGCGGAGGCTTTGGAGTCCCTTATCGATCACGCCTCCCTGTAATAGGCCTCTGCAATACAGGCCTGAGTCTCTCTCTCTCCCTGACTGAGACACAGTGTTCACATTCACAAAGCCCTTAGAAGTCAGTGCCATTGGAGCCTGTAACCCTGAAATGTGGGCTCACTCCGAGGTTTTTTACCTAGAATGGTGCTATAGTAATACCTGTACTGCCATGTGCCAAAAGGATACTTCTATGGCCTGGTTAAGTACCTTTGAAATGCATCCCTTCCTTTGGGGAACGCTATGCATCCCCATCCTCAGCAACCCAACCTCAGTGATGACTTCAAGGAAGGAAGGAAGGAAGGAAGGAAGCATTATGCAGTATCGGAACAGGGCTCCAGTATTTACAGTATGGCATTCAACCTATTGGACCATTGACTTCAGCAGGAGGTATCAACACACTCAGAAAAACAGTTCTGGAGTTGCTGGAACCTACTTGTTTAACTAGTTAGCTCTTTTTGGTTTGGCCTCATCTTGTTGTGAATTGAGGGTTTAATGTCAAAACACGTCAGCAAAATGTGTTTTTATGACGTACCAAACTTGCGACCTGACAAATGTTCTATCTAACAGGAGAACCTTTGTGAAACGTTTCACAACTTTTGGGAACATTTGTAATATGTTAATTAGCTATCTGGGTACAGCGCGCCCCTGTTGGTCCATGGAGATGTGTGTTAGGTGTGTGCTCTCTTCTCTAAGTTGTGTGTACGTCAAAGGGATCACACACTTCAGTGCTCCCCCTCTACTACTGCTCTGGCCATCCTTTTTTTCTCTGACACGCTGACTGTTCTGCTTTTTATCCCTCCAGCTCCATTTGTCTGTCTCTGTCTCTCTGCCTCTTTCTCTCCCTCTCTCTGTCTCTGTCTCTCTGTCTCTTTCTCTCCCTCTCTCTGTCTCTGTCTGTCTTGTCTCTCTCTCTCTCTCTCTCTCTCTCTCTCTCTCTCTCTCTCTCTCTCTCTCTCTCTCTGTCTCTGTTTGTCTGTGTCTCTCTCTGTCTCTGTCTCTCTCTCCCTCTTCCCTCTCTCTCTCTCTGTTTCTCTCACTCTCTCGCCCTCTCTGTCTGTGTCTCTCTCTCTCTTTCTCTCTCTTTCTCTCTCTCTCTCTCTCCCTCTCTCTCTTTCTCTGTCTCTCTCTCACTCTCTCTCTGTCTCTCTTTCTCTCTCTCTCGCTCTGTCTCTGTCTGTCTGTGTCTCTCTCTGTCTCTCTCTCTGTCTCTGTCTGTCTGTGTCTCTCTCTGTCTCTGTCTCTGTGCCTCTCTCTCTGTCTGTGTCTCTCTCTCTGTGTCTCTCTCTCTCTCTCTCTCTCTCTCTCTCTCTCTCTCTCTCTCTGTCTGTCTGTGTGTCTCTCACTCTCTCTATCTCTCTCTCTCTGTCTCTCTGTCTAGCTGTGTTGCTCTCTGCCTCTCTCTCTCTCTTTCTCTCTCTCGCTCTCGCTGTCTCTTTATCTCTCTTTCTCTCTCTCTATCCCTCACGGCAGGCACATTGTGCAGAAAGAGAGAGTGAAAGAGAAAATAACTGAAAACATCACGCCTGCAGCCTGTATTCCAGTATCAGTCGTGTCTGAAGGGAGGTCAGGTCACAGTGTCCTTGTAAGGACATAGAATAGAGGACAGGGATCCAGGGGGGAGGAGAGAACGTCATAGGAGAGGGACAATCGGGGCTGCATCTCAATAGCCTAAAGTGGTTTCATCTCCTCGTATCATGTACTCTTCTTCTGTACTGATCACAAAACACAGGCATTGTGAAAATAATATGGATAATGGGTACCGGAAGGTGCTTTCACGTGTCCAGCTCTATCACATCAGTGCAGATGAAGGAGAGGAGATGAAGACCATAGACTATTGAGACTTGGCTTAGTATCTTGAAGTAGTGGTTGCCTACAGGACTCAATGAGCCTATATGCACAGGGTCATATTTCTATTTCTATTATATTTCTATTTCTATTTTTGAATCCACCTTTCCCTCTCGCTCTACTCTACATGCTAATACGTCAGTTGTATATTAACATGGTATGTATAATATAGTATATATTACGTCAGGGGCTAGAAAAGGAGAGCCTTTATCGTTGGACTCTCTTTCACTCTTCTCTGTGGAAAACACACACTGGGACCGATCCCTTATGTTTTTCTAGCTAGGTGACTGATGGAGTTGACATATTGTTTTGGGAGTCATGCCAGCGGGATGTTTAATAGCCCTGCACATTTAATGATGTCGAACACGTATAACGTGGAGCTAGCTGTGCCATTGGATCCTCTGCCACCGCATCTAGCAGCCCTGTTCCATTCCTATCTGCTTAATGACTCTGTTTCCATTGTCAGCTCTACCGGCGTGAGATGGCGATGGCTGTTATTACTCACACCGCGTGATCGCAGTATGACAATGTAAAATATTAGCTAGCTGAGACGAATACATGAAACGCACAGAGCCATGACAGAAACAACTTGTATTGGCGATGATGGTGATGAAACAACGCCTTTTTTCCCCCCGACATGGATATTGTTATTACTGGGTAGTTTGTGAATATCAAGCCCCTATGTTTAATGGTGATGGTGTGTATTTATGTGGGCACTTTAAGAGAGAGAGAGAGGATAAATGGCACTTCAAGAAACTATGTTATTGGGCTTTATATCTTTCCCAGGCAATTTAGACTTAATGTAGAGCAATTCAGAGAGACAGAGGGGGAGGAGAGAACACGTGATGGAAGAGGTTGGGTATAGGACAGAGAGAGAGGCAGGGGGGAAGTATAGAGCAGTAGAATACAAGGAAGCAGTATTCTATTTTCTGCTTGATTGGAGCTTGCATCTCAAAAGCATTTTAGGATATTTATGTAATGTATTGATCAAGAATCCTACTCGTCACCGTTTACATTAGTTACATGTACAGGTAACTGCCTAAATAAATGAAACACTTGAGTAAATGAGGGATACGAAGTATATTGAAAGGAGGTGCTTCCACACAGGTGTGGTTCCTGAGTAAATTAAGCAATTAACATCCCATCATGCTTAGGGTCATTTAAAACTGCCCCGTTGCCCATTATTTTGGTTACCATGGCTAGAAGAAGAGATCTCAGTGATTTTGAAAGAGGTGTTTCAAAGGAGCATAGGGGGTTTAAAGTGTGTGTTTTTGTGTGTGGGTGTCTCAGTTACCAGATCTCAACCCAATTGAACACTGGAGCAGCACCAGAGACAGCGTTTTCCACCACCATCAACAAAACACCAAGTGATGGAATTTCTCGTGGAAGAATGATGTCGCATCTCTCCAATAGAGTTCCAGACACTTGTAGAATCTATGCCAAGGCGCATTGAAGCTATTCCGGTGGCTTGTGGTGACCCAACGCCCTATTGGCAGTTACCTGTATCGTCTTCTACAGTACCTGAGTGATGTCAACTGTAATGACATTTTGTTATGGCATTTACCTGTATAGCCTTCTACAGTACCTGAGTGATGTCAACTGTAATTACATTTTGTTATGGAAGTTACCTGTATGGCCTTCTACAGTACCTGAGTGATGTCATCTGTAATGACTCTATGTTACGAAAATGTTACATAAACGTTTTAACCTTGCATCAGTTGTCATCTTTCTTAGCACTGTTGATCCCCACCTCTATCCTCACCATGCTCCCCTGTTGTCCCCCTCACTCTGAAGGGGAGTCCCCTTGCCCTATAGTCTACGTCATAAACTGTGACACCCACACCACTAAACTGCATTTGACCCAGCAGGCCAGGTTGATAACTATGGAGGCTGGATAGAGCCAGCCTGGTGGTTGAAACAGGATCTGTGTTCACTGAGGGGCCGCCAGCTGGGCCCCACAACCCACCGATCACACAGGTGCCAATAAACCATCCATAGCAAAGATCCATGAATTATGGAAACAGTGGCCCCAGTGCCAAGTAATGTTTCTCATTACTGGTGTCCTACGTGTGCTCTCCCTCTCTCTCAGCCTTGTCATAATGACCTGTTCCCCTCAGGTCTCTTCATACTGTCCATTGGTCAGGCTGGGGAGCTGGGCCTGGGCCTTCTAACAATGTGTACAGGTATGATGGAGTACCCAATCCAATAACAATGAACTGAACTACACTCTATGGATTTATGTGGACTCATAGTCAGTTTGTGGAGTGGGTAATGTTTTAGTGAGGAAAATGAACACAGCTGAATATTAGCTTGTAATATTACGCATTACTTGTCGATTATTGATCTTTTGCAGTTGAAGACAGAAGTTTACATACAGCTTAGCCAAATACATTTAAACTCATTTTTTTCACAATTCCTGACATTTAATCTTAGTAAAAATTCCCTGTCTTAGGTCAGTTAGGATAACCACTATATTTTATTTTAAGAATGTGAAATGTCAGAATAATAGTAGAGAGAATTATTTATTTCATCTTTTATTTCTTTCATCACATTCCCAGTGGGTCAGAAGTTTACATACACTCAATTAGTATTTGGTAGCATTGCCTTTAAATGGTTTAACTTGGGTCAAATGTTTTGGGTAGCCTTCCACAAGCTTCCCACAATAAGTTGAGTGAATTTTGGCCCATTCCTCCTGACAGAACTGGTGTAACTGAGTCAGGTTTGTAGGCATCATTGCTCGCACACACTTTTTCAGTTCTGCCCACAAATTGTCTATAGGACTGAGGTCAGGGCTTTGTGATGGCCACTCCAATAACTTGACTTTGTTGTCCTTAAGCCATTTTGCCACAACTTTGGAAGAATGCTTGGGGTCATTGTCCATTTGGAAGACCCATTCGCGACCAAGCTTTAACTTCCTGACTGATGTCTTGAGATGTTGCTTCAATATATCCACATAATTCTCCTTCCTCATGATGCCATCTATTTTGTGAAGTGCACCAGTCCCTCCTGCAGCAAAGCACCCCCACAACATGATGCTGCCACCCCCGTGCATCACGGTTGGGATGGTGTTCTTCGGCTTGCAAGCGCCCCCCCTTTTCCTCCAAACATAACGATGGTCATTATGGCCAAACAGTTTTTTAAAAAATTAATCAGACCAGATGACATTTCTCCAAAAAGTACGATCTTTGTCCCAATGTGCAGTTGAAAACCGTAGTCTGGCTTTTTTATGGCGGTTTTGGAGTGGTGGCTTCTTCCTTGCTGAGCGGCCTTTCAGGTTATGTCGTTATAGGACTCGTTTTACTGTGGATATACAGCGGGTGAAATAAGTATTGAACACGTCACCATTTTTCTCAGTAAATATATTTCCAAAGGTGCTATTGACATGAAATTTTCACCAGATGTCCATACATACAAAGAAACCAAAACAAATACGTTCAGAAATTAAGTTATGTGTAATCATGTGAAATGACACAGGGAAAAAGTATTGAACACACTTACTGATATTTATTTAATACTTTGTACAAAAGCCTTTGTTGGTAATGACAGCTTCAAGACGCCTCCTGTATGGAGAAACTAGTCGCATGCATTGCTCTGGTGTGATTTTGGCCCATTCTTCCACACAAACAGTCTTCAAATCTTGAAGGTTCCGTGGGCCTCTTCTATGAATCTTGATCTTCAGTTCTTTCCATAGATTTTCAATGGGATTTAAGTCAGGTGATTGGCTGGGCCATTCTAGCAGCTTTATTTTCTTTCTTTGAAACCAATTGAGAGTTTCCTTGGCTGTGTGTTTGGGATCATTGTCTTGCTGAAATGTCCACCCTCGTTTCATCTTCATCATCCTGGTAGATGGCAGCAGAGTTTTGTCAAGAATGTCTCTGTAAATTTGCCCATTCATCCTTTCATCAATTATGTGAAGTTTGCCAGTACCATTTGCTGAAAAGAAGCCCCACACCATGATGTTCCCACCTCCAAACTTCACTGTTGGTATGGTGTTTTTATGGTGATGTGCAGTGCCATTTCTCCTCCAAACATGGTGTGTATTATGACATCCAAACAGTTACATTTTGCTCTCATCTGACCACACTATATTCTCCCAGTATTTCACTGGCTTTTCAAAATGTTGTGCAGCAAACTTTAAACGAGCTTCAACATGCTTTTTTTTCAGCAATGGAGTCTTGCGTGGTGAGTGTGCATACAGGCCATGGCGGTGGAGTGCATTACTTACTGTTTTCTTTGAGACAACAGTACCTGCTAATTGCAGGTCTTTTTGAATCTCTCCACAAGTGGTCCTTGGCTCTTGGACAACTCTTCTGATTATTATTTTCACTCCTCTGTCAGAAATCTTGCAAGGAGCACCTGGTCAAGGCAAATTTATGATGAAATGATTGTCTTTCCACTTCCGTATTATGGCCCCAACAGTGCTCACTGGAACATTTAGAAGCTTAGAAATGCGCCTATAACCAATGCCATCATTATGTTTTGCAACAATTAGGTTGCGAAGGTCTTGAGACAGCTCTTTGCTTTTACCCATCATGAGATGTGTCTTGTGTGACACCTTGGCAATGAGACCTTTTTGTAGGCCATCAGTTGGGACTGAACCAGCTGATATTAATTTGCACTGACAGGAGGCTGGATTGCTTTTTAATTACTGATAGTTTTCAGCTGTTGTCTTGGCTTTTTGCACCTCCCTTTCTTCATGTGTTCAATACTTTTTCCCTGTGTCATTTCACATTATTACACATAACTTAATATCTGAACTTATTTGTTTTGGTTTCTTTGTATGTATGGATTGTTACCAACATCTGGTGAACATTTCATGTCAATAGCACCTTTGGAAATCTATTTACTGAGAAAAATGGTGACGTGTTCAATACTTATTTCACCCGCTGTAGATACTTTTGTATCTGTTTCCTCCAGCATCTTCACAAGGTCATTTGCTGTTGTTCTGGGATTGATTTGCACTTTTCGCACAAAAGTACGTTCATCTCTAGTAGACAGAACGCGTCTCCTTCCTGAGCGGTATGACGGCTGCGTGGTCCCATGGTGTTTATACTTGCGTACTATTGTTTGTACATATGAACGTGGTACCTTTCAGGTGTTTGGAAATTGCTCCCAAGACTTGTGGAGGCCTACAATTTTTTTCCTGAGGCCTTGGCTGATTTCTTTTGATTTTCTCATGACGTTGAGCAAAGAGGCACTGAATTTGAAGGTAGGCCTTGAAATAGATACAACAAAACACAGGGTAGGTGCAAAATGCCACAACGAAGGTACACAAAAGACAGATACACGATACATGATACATAGAGCGGCAGTATGAAAAAGTATAGAAATACAAGATATCTGGAGTGCAAAAAAAACTATAAAAAGACATTGCATAGTATGGGTGGTTGGCTGAATATGTACACTATACATTGGTGGATGTTGGATGGTTAACTATACTATACGGTCGATGGCAGAGAAATACTTCAGTAGCTAAAAATGCATATGATATGAGCGAGGGTAATAATAGTTTAATTAATAGACAGACTGGCCAAATGAACAGGTAAGTGAATATTTTGCCTGGTTAAATTAGCTGTAGAGGTAAATATACAGTTATATTTACAGATTAGTGAATACTTGCATGGTTACATAAACTGTACTGTTAAATGACAGGAAGAGCTAAATGTGTGTATGATATAATTTGGGGTAATAATAGTAATTCCCTTAAAATACAGTCTTTAGTGCGCAGGGTTGAATTACAGATAACTGCACGTATTGCACATTCGATATACTAAAAGCAATGAGAAAAGGTGCAACTGACAGGATACTAATATACATTCCTGAGTGAATGACTACGTAAGTTAGGTCCAAGAATTACTTGCAATATTGCACGTGATATGATATAACAACTGTACATGAGTATGTATATACAGACCTGCATGAATAAATAGGTCCTGAGTGAATGAGTGATTACAGACCAGAGTTACTCACGGATGGATGCATAATTGTTAAACTAGGGCCTAGCACCCCAACAGTTCCAGATCTATGTTGCCGACGGCACGGCACCCCGGTGAGGCATTATATAGTCTAATAGCCGCCGGCAGGAAGGACCTCCTGTAGCGCTCTCTGGCACACCGTGCTGGGATCAGTCTGTGACTGAAGGTGCTCCTCTGCGTCATAACCATGGCATGCAGAGGGTGTGTGATGTTGTCCATGATGGCCAGCAGTTTGGCCAGGATCCGTCTCTCCGCCACCTCCTCTAGAGTGTCAAGGCTCATCCCCAGGACAGAGCTAGCCTTCCTGATCAGTTTATTTACCCGAGAAGCATCACCGGCTTTAATGTTGGCTCCCCAGCACACCACTGCAAAAAAGATGGCACTGGCCACCACAGACTGGTAGAAGGTATGCAGTAGTTTGCTGCACACGTTGAAGGACCTGAGCCTCCTCAGAAAGTAGAGTCGGCTCTGGCCCTTTTTGTACAGGGCCCCGGTGTTACCAGCCCATTCCAGCCTGTTGTCCAAATGGACTCCCAGGAACTTGTATGACCCAACCATTTCCACATCCATCCCCTGTATAGGGACTGCAGTCAGTTGGGCCTTGGTTCTCCTGACGTCCACCACCATCTCCTTTGTTTTGCTGATGTTGAGCTGAAGGTGGTTCTGCTCACACCACAACACAAAGTCACTGATTGTGCTCCTGTACTCCTCCTCCTGCCCACCCCTGATGCACCCTACAAACTTTGAGTCATTCGAGAACGTCTGTAGGTGGCATGTTTCAGAGTTATATCTGAAGTCTGAGGTGTAGAGCAGTGCTTCTCAATCTTTTTTCAATAACGTACCCGCTATCCATTTTTTTCTCAGCCAAGTACCCCCTGACCGGCCCCAATCTATTTGAGATAGAAATAAAAGCTATGACTACAATATAGTGATGTGCCATCATTATGAGATTTATTAAAACATTGTAAATGAAAAACATTTGCAATAATAAACATTTGCAATAATAAACATTTGCAATAATAAACAATGTATAATTACCGATCATGCAGTTTAAGTACCCCATGACTGGCCCCAAACATGTTTGATATAAGAAACCTATATAAATAATATATATACAGTGTGTATATACAGTGGGGAGAACAAGTATTTGATACACTGATTGATTTTTAAGTAATTAATTTGCATTTTATTGCATGACATAAGTATTTGATACATCAGAAAAACAGAACTTAATATTTGGTACAGAAACCTTTGTTTGCAATTACAGAGATCATACATTTCCTGTAGTTCTTGACCAGGTTTGCACACACTGCAGCAGGGATTTTGGCCCACTCCTCCATACAGACCTTCTCCAGATCCTTCAGGTTTCGGGGCTGTCGCTGGGCAATACGGACTTTCAGCTCCCTCCAAAGATGTTCTATTGGGTATAATAATTTTTTATTATATATTTTTTTATAAATCTCACGTACCCCCTGCAGTACCGCAACGTACTCCTAGGGTTACGCGTACCCCCATTTGAGAATCACTGGTGTACAGGGTGAACAGGAAGGGGGACAGGACCGTTCCCTGGGGGGCCCCTGTGTTGCTCACTGCCAGTTCTGACACACAGCTCTGTAGTCGCACAAATTGTGGCCTACCGGGCAGGTAGTCCGTGACCCAGACTAAGGGTGCTTCCACTTCCATCCTCCTCATCTTCTCACCCAGTAGCAGTGGCTGAATGGTATTGAAGGCACTGGAGAAATCAAAAAACATAACCCTCACAGTGCAATCTGCATTGTCCAGGTGAGAGTAGGCCCTCTGCAGAAGGTAGATGATTGCATCATCCACCCCGATGTTGCGCTGGTATGCAAACTGCAGGGGGTCCAGTGATGTACACACCAGGGGTCTGAGGTGAGCGAGGACTAACCTTTCCAGGGTCTTCATGATGTGTGATGTTAGCGCGACAGGTCTGAAGTCATTCAGGACAGTGGGGTGTGCCTTCTTGGACACTGGGACGAGGCAGGATGTTTTCCACAGCACAGGGACCCTTTCTAGGCTCAGACTAAGGTTGAAGTGACGCTGGAGTATTCCACACAGTTGGTCAGCAAAGACCCTAAGCACCCTTGGGCTGATGCCATCAGGGCCTGCCGCTTTCCATTGATGTAGTCTCTCCAGCTCTCTCTTCAATTGGTTGGTGGTGAAAGTCAGCCCCGGTGGGGAGGTGGGGGGAAGGGGGGTGTTGAGGATCAGTCCAGGGGGAGCAGGAGTGGAGGAGGGGTCACTGATTGTCTCAGCAGAGGTGTTGTGGGCAAAGTGAGGGTGGGACAGCCATGAGGGTGTGTGGCCTGGGGAGCTGGAAGGGAGGTGGACAGGGCCAGTATCAAACCTGTTAAAAATTGGTTCACCTCTAATTGACTCAAATTATGTCAATTAGCCTATCAGAAGCTTCTAAAGCCATGACATCATTTTCTGGAATTTTACTAGCTGGTTAAAGGCACAGTCAACTTATTGTATGTAAGTTTCTGACCGACTGGAATTGTGATATAGTAAATTATAAGTGAAATAATTTGTCTGTAAACAATTGTTGGAAGAATGACTTGTATCATGCACGAAGTAGATGTCCAAACCGACTTGCCAAAACTATAGTTTGTTAACATGAAATATGTGCAGTGGTTGAAAAATGAGATTTATTGACTTCAACCTAGGTGTATGTAAACTTCTGACTTCAACTGTAGTTATGCAACTAATCTATTTGGTATCATTAGTACGCTACTGCAAACACGATGTTTGTGTGGGCCCGTTGTGTCTGGCTGCACAGTATCTTAAACACATCAGTGAGCTGGTGCTGTGTAGGTAATTGGTTGGAGAAGCTCTCTGGCTAGATGGGGTTCATGACCAGGCCACATACCATATGTTGTACCAACGACATGTCTGGAATGAGCTGGCCCGGTGCCAACGTGTGTGTGTGTGGTGTTTGTTTGAACTTTAAAGAGGGCAGAGGGGGCGAGAGTGAATCTGCTCTAATCATGTGTGAAACAAGATCTGTTAATGTGATATCACCTGTTGAGTTACTGTAATAGTTGGTTTCGCCTTTTCACAAGAAAAGGTTTTGAAAGGGAGCATAGTTCAACGTGTTAGCATGTTAGAATGTTGGTTGTACATTGTTTTAAAGGTAAGTGCATATTCACGGTTGATTTGAAAGAAATATCAGATTTGGTGATGGTGAACGCCATTGGTCATAAATGTAATGCAATTCTGGATGCTATATGAGTTGGTTAACATGGTCAGTCTAGAGCTGGCAATGCTATTAGTGTTTCAACACCCTGCTCTCATATGCACATTGTTTCCATGTATTGTGAGTCAGCTCGGAATCTGTGAGACTTCTTAAGGCGTTGTGCTGGCTTTACGTTTCACCTCGGCACTCTCCATGTTATTCTGGATGTGGAAGGTATGCCTACCTGCCGGCGCCTGCCTTTGTGTTCGTATACGTCGGCCAGTCTCGAATGACACCGGCCCATCTTGTTAATTTCCCTAGTGCCCCATCCCCCTCTCTCTATGTTCCTCCGGCCCCCCAACAGACCCACCGCATCTCAGCCCTCTGTCACGGACCACCAGGTCTGTCAAGGAACCCTCGGACGGAGGGTAAGGCGAGACGGAACAGACAGAAACATATGGGGGGGGGGGGCAATAGGGGCCCTCCCAGCCTAGATATCAAATCGCATGTCAGATCTGGTGGCCTGAGAAGAGAGGGAAGAAGGAGGGGTGGAGGAGGAGGACAGGAGAAAGACAGATGACCTTCAACCCTAAGGAAGACAGGTTGTACCATCTCAGTGTGGAGTGTGACTGTTATTGTAACTCCACTCCACTCCGGCCCCACCTGGGAAAGCCACTACCAGACTTCTCCTTTACTTCTCCCCTTGGGGCACCACACCAGCAGCAGAGGCTATGGTTTCTCCTGATTGCTTTTCCCCTCCCTGCCTCCCTGTCTCACTGTTACAGTCGGCTGGATTTCCCCATTCATTTTTAATCCCCCAGTCCTAATCTCATTTGGCCCTGGGTGGCTAAAGGTATAAGTAGTTTTGAAAAATCCGAAAATCCCACGGATGTACTTCATGCTCAACATTTTGTGCGGCTGAAAAGCCATCGAGCCCCACTAACGCACTTCTACTGTTGCAATTCGATTTGACGTTTCAGCCAATGACCTTCAACTGTAAAAACAACAAATCGAAGCCAGCGCAAGAGCTTGTGACTATAAGGTTGTATTTGTATTTTTGTCAACATGTAGTTATTGACATAGCCTTGTTCTGTTCAATGTTCTCTCCCTATATAGTACTCTAAGTACCCCGATTCATTTATTTTTGCAGACACTCGATGGAGGGAAAGAGAGAGAGAGTTTCTGTGTTCCTGTATCCCCTCTGAAACGTTTAGTTCTGTCTGGGTGACATCGCCGCTGGTTCTAATGCCCTGGCTGACGGATGGAGATAATAGTGGCAGTAGAGCCAGCTCTGGGTCCGGCAGGAACTCTAAATCACAGGTCCCCATCGTAACACCCAATCGCATCGTTCATTAATCAGAGTCCCCTGTCTAACTGGGTGAGACAACAGAGCCGGCGGTGGATTTGCCAGATTGGGGGCTATAGCTTGTCGAAGCCACTTTTGGCTGCTAGAGTTGACGTCTGACCCGGCCGACTGGTCCCAGTCAAAGTTGTTTAGTCAGCAGGCGGGTGATAAATGGCATGTGGCTCGTGGCTTGGTACTCAGGAATGTCTTTATGCTCCTTGTTTTCCTGCAGCTGTAGCTGCCGGTGTGTTTGTATTCTCAGTGGTGGCCACCCAAGGAACAGGAAGCAAACCAGGGAAGCTCCAGGGATGGGAGGGTAACACCAGCAGTTACCAGCCCCAGTGCTGAGAGACCAAACACTAGTGGGGCGCCGCCCCTAACACCCTAATGGGCGAGCCTCTGCTGGCTTTGCTTATCAATGCACAACCACAAGCACCTTTTTCCCCACTCCTATCGATTTCAATAATTGCATTAAGTAATACAAAAGTGTTACTGTGCGTGAAGTTTAAAATGCATTCTGTCATTACTAAATGTGTAATGTGATATATTTTAACATCACTATTTTTTAACACACAAAAAAACGTTTGATTAATAACATATTGAATCAGTCTTCTTGCTCAAATGAAGGGGATGATGACGCAATCTTTGCAAGTAGGAGGAAATCTGAGTTAGCCTGCCCCGGAGCAGGTTAGTTCTGAAGGATTCGTTGGCACTTTCGTATGATTCGTTGCCACTTTCGCTAACTCCTCAAACCTGCTTTGTAGGATACCCCTCTGGTCTTCATTACATGTACATCTTCTAACTCCCCCTTCAAAACCGCCCCTCTCTCCTCCCATCCCTCCCCCTCTCTTTCTCCTCTCTCACTCTCTCTCATCGCTACGTCACCTCAACCTTTCACCCTAGCTTCTTCTCTCCTCCATTACGAAACCCCCTCTTTCCCTCCCCTCTTTCTCCTGCTTCTCCCTCTCTCATCTCTACCTCACCCTACAGATAGATAGATAGATAGATAGATAGATAGATAGATAGATAGATAGATAGATAGATAGATAGATAGATAGATAGATAGATAGATAGATAGATAGATAGATAGATAGATAGATAGATAGATAGATAGATAGATAGATAGATAGATAGATAGATAGATAGATAGATAGATAGATAGATAGATACTTTATTGATCCCCGAGGGGAAATTCCTTTGTCAAGCAGCTACAACAAAACATAGGGCAGGTGCAAAATGCCAGAACGAAAATACACAAAAGACAGATATGTACACTATACATTGGTGGATGGTGCATGGTTAACTATACTATACAGGTCGATGGCAGAGAAATACTTCAATAGCTAAAAATGCGTATGATATGAGTGAGGGTAATAATAGTTTACTTAATAGACATACTGGTTAAATGAACAGGTAAGTTAATATTTTGCATGGTTAAATTAACTGTAAAGGTAAATATACAGTTACATTTACAGGTAAGTGGATATTTGCATGGTTACATTAACTGTACAGGTAAATGACAGGAAGAGATACTTAAATAGCTAAATGTGTGTATGATATAATTTGGGGTAATAATAGTAATTCCCTTAGAATACAGTCCTTAGTGCGCAGGGTTTAATTACAGATAACTGCACGTATTGCACATTCGATATACTAAATGCAATGAAAAAAAAGATACAACTGACAGGATACTAATATGCATTCCTGAGTGAATGACTACGTAAGTTAAGTCCAATAATTACTTACAATATTGCACATGATATGATACCAGTGGTTATCATAACATTCATGATGGTTATGGAAATGGAATGCAAATTGTGACCAATCCAACGTAGCAAAGAGACACCAGGAAGAAACGTCTTGTCAGGTAAAAATAGACACCAGGCAGAAACGTCTTGTCAGTTAATTAGATGGCACCTTTCTTCTCCTTCTCTCTGTAAACGGTCTCTCCTCGCTCCGCTCTGCCCCTCCCTCCCCGGTAATTAGGGCTTGCTTTCTTGTGTCCACACTCTAATACACAACCCACTCTGTCAGGAGAAACTCTATTAGCACTCTCCCAACCACACTCAACCCCACACTATCGGCTCCAGCCAGTACCCGGCAGGCCGCTCAGTCTGCCTACCCTGGCAGCACCCACCATTTGGGGAGAAAGGCCACTCCATTAGTGATCAAATCACATTAGGCCCTGCCTCCCTTTGCGAGACTGCTGCCTCCCTCCATCAATTTTTTTGTGATTGAATTACAGACATAGCGGCATGTGGTAAACTCTGAGCCTCTGACATTTTATTTCAACCCAAGACATCCATTAACATAGTGCTCTCTCACTCTCTGTCGTTCTCTCTCTCTCTCTCTCTCTCTCTGTATGTCATTCTCCCCTGCTCTCTCGCTCTCTGTCATTCTCCCCCCCCCTCTCTCTCTCACTCTCTCTCTCCCCCTCTCTCTTTCTTTCCCACTCATGTGTTATACTGTGGTAATTGCTCTCTGCCATTTCTCTGTATTGCAGTGTGCATTATTAATACCTAGGCTATGTGGCCTTGAATGCAGTATTATGAGCAGTGTTACTCCCTGTTGTTTGTGTGACTGAGATTCTGTTGTAGCCAAGTGTATGTTTTCCCAGTTATTTAACAAATGCAGCATCACAAGGAATTAGTTTTACATTGATTTATCTGTAACTGCTGAATCTGAAGGAAAATTAATTAGATGGGGTTTTATTTAAATCATGCCAGGACACACCTCAGTACACAAGCTTAGCCCTACCTAGATGGGCAATGGGCCTAACACACAATTATCTTGACACTTGATCTAGGTGACTCTGTATGTCACCTGGCATTAGGGACGTTCTGTATTTTTTAAAAGCCTGCTCCTCTTTTTCGCTGGGTTTGTGTTCATCCGTAATTTAATTAGTTTGGAAACAAACACTTACAAAGTGTTTTTGGTTAGCGCCTAACTGAACTCCCATATTTCCTTCCATTGATGAATGAAACAGAGGTTTGGCTCTCAATAAGAAAAGGCCTTATTAAATTAATCATGATAAAATGACTTTCTGTGTATATACATCTTATCTTACGAAAACAACAAACATCAGCGTTTTTTTTTATAGTTCTGGGATTCATACTCCTTGTTGCCACCATACTGTAGCACAACTAGATTCAGCTGTGGGACGATATTTGTCGGAGCGGATGGTCGAGGGGCCAGAACATAATTAAAATAATTTGTACACTCAAATTGACCACAACTAAGCCCAAAAAGAGATTGTATTTGAAAATAATTTCTTACCTCGATTACATTGAGACACGATAACATATGTATATTGTTTTGTTGTTGGAATAAATATGTCCTAAATTAAACACATTTTTAGCTGAATTCCTGGTGATTTTAGTATTTTTATTTTTAATTTTTTTTAACTAAAGTTATTTATTTTTTTACAGTATTTTATGTAGCCCTTTCCTGCAGTCAAATGACCTAGTGGCCTCTTGGGTGGAATGCTATTCATATTTTTTTTATAATTTCATAACTAAATAACTATTTATTTTTTATTGGGTGTTTCTATGTCAACGGTTTTGTTATATTTCAGTCTTCTGTGATGTATATAAAGTGTAATATTGGGATGCAAACGCAAAATGTAATACATTTCAACCTTATATCTGACATGGTACAGGTGGCCCATAACCATGTACTTTTGTTTGAAAGTACATTTCTTTAAGACTAACAAGAAACACTCTATGTGACCCTGATTTAGCCCACTGCAGTAAAAGGTTAAACCCTAGCCTTTTAGTCAGGGGTTTCAAGCTTGTACTTTGTGATTGTGTGTGTGTGTGATTTGACATAGCCATGTGTCTTTGATAGTGCCACATAGCACTGAACACATCAAAAGTGCAACCCTCACTCAACTTACAAATGACAGAAAACTACAGGAAACGGAGGGACGAGTACGCCCCATTCACATCAACAGGGCTGTAGTGGAGCTGGTCGAGAGCTTCCAGTTCCTCTTTGTCCACATCACTAAGGATCTATCATGTTCCAAACACACCAACACAATCGTGAAGAGGGCACAACAATGCCTCTTTCCCCTCAGGAGGCTGAAAAGATTTGTCATGGGCCATCAGGTCCTCAAAAAGTTCTACAGCTGTACCATTTAGAGCTGCATCACTGCTTGGTATGGCAACTGCTTGGCATCCGACCGCAAGGCGCTACAGAGGATAGTGCGTACAACCCAGTACATCACTGGGGCCAAGCTCCCTGCCATCCAGGACCTCTATACAAGGCGGGGTCAGAGGAAGGTCCAAAACACCCAAGCCACAGACTTCTCTCTGCTACCGTACAGCAATCGGTACCAATGCACCAAGTCTGGAACCAACAGGAACTTAAACAGCTTCTACCCCAAAGCCATAAGGGTGGCAGGTAGCCTAGTGGTCAGAGCTTTGGGCCAGTAACCGAAAGGTCCCTCTTTCTCTTAAAAATAAAGCACTTTCAAAGTTTGGAAAAGTAACAGACTTTTATTACGCAAGCAACAAAACCCGAGGAGCCTCCAGAGACTTCTGATCTTCCCAGACTCCTCTGCGCTTCTTATACACATTCGTGGTCACATAGCATACATAGCCCATCCCTCACGGGTAGGCTGATTACCACCTCTTAACCGTTTTCCACTATCGTTTCAAAACCTTTGGTCCTGAGTTGTCTACACCCCTTTGGCACTGAGTGGCGAAACCCCAGCAATAGTACAAACTCTCAGGACAGCACCTGCTCATACTCTTTGTGGTTTCTAACCTTCCAATTCTGTTCTTTGAATCATAGTCCTAAAAATATTGAACAAAAGCTTAAAATATTCAACAGTTCGAGTACCTGCAACGACAAGGTGAAAAACCTGTTGATGTGTCCTTGAGCGAGGCACTTAACCCTAATCTGCTCCAGGGGCTGAATCTGTAGGTAGGCTGTCATTGTAAATAAGAATTTGTTCTTAACTGACTTGCCTAGTTAAATAAAGATTAAATAAAATAAGACTTCTAAACAAGACTGCTAAATAGCTAATCAAATGGTTATCCGGACTACCTACATTGACCCTTTTTTGCACTGACTCTATGCATACACACTGAACTCAAACCACACACTCACAGATATTTACACTGACACCTCAACACACACATACAAACACACACATACACTACATACGTTGTTGGAAAAAGGACCCGTAAGTAAGCATTTCAGCTGTTGTCTACTAAGCATGTGACGAATCAAATTGGACAGAACCTCCTCCCTGTCTTGTCAGTGTGTCTTTGGTTCACCCTACGAGTAACTGGTTACACTACTCGACCCCTGTCAAAAGGCAACATAAAAATGTCAACCCATGTGCCAGCTGATGGCAGCTCATGACAGACTAGGGCCTATTAGACCAAGGATTAGACAAGATTGTCTATGTAGGCAACCCTGACCAGTCTAAATTCAACACACCTGGTCTTCCAGGTCGGTTAAATAAAAAACATGAAGTGGCTGGAGCACTCCAGGACCAGGGTTACCTACCTCTAGTCTATTTGTCCAGGTCTAGCAGGTGCAATCAACCATAAAAAAGGATATTACTTTTAAGTTGTCAATGCCAAGGGGATTTGACTAGCAAACTGGGAAAATATGTATCTGTTTCAATATGGGGGGGTTATTTCACATTAACGACCCATGACACAAATGTAACTGATCTCAGCCCCACGGTAGGGTTTTATTTGCAATCTGAATTACTACCCTACCGAATCACAATCAACCATCAAAAGCCTTTCACTGCGCCGTAAAAGCAGTTTGTCAGCTCTACTATCTGGCTATCCTCCTCCCCGTCCCAACACTGATCTGATTGAGCCTGGCAGGCAGCTGCAGTTCGCTCTGTAGAGAGATGGTTCACTCCGTTAGCTTTGGTTGGTCGCGCTATAGTAAGTGTAAGTGTCTATCAATTGGAAAATGGCATTCTCATAAAAGGGCGGTCAGGTATGACGGATGACATTTCATCACCGCAATGCAATACACAGGTTGTATGTATTGTGATTGATGCAGAATTAATTGCTTCATTGAGGACATTGCTGTAATGGCTGAGATCTCCCCTTCCCACCTGAGCTCAGAAGGAGCAAACACTCTGACACTCAATGGATTTCTTCCCCCTAAGCGGGTGTGAAAGGTCAACAGTGTTAGGCTTCAAGATGACATGAGAGCTACTGTTGTATGTCCTAGGTAACCCCTAACACCACCCATCATTTACATGGTTTCACACAGCCCGCTGATATGGACGTTCAACCATCAAACACCACTTGAGGTCAGCCGGTGGATTAAAGACGAAACGTGGAGGTCGCAGCCTCGCCTCATCTCGTATGGCTCATATTAGCTGGGAATGGGCATTCGTTCTGGTTGCTCCCTTAATGCCCCCCTCTAGTTAATTGCCTGTGTTTTGACCTTGGCTTGGTCTCTGGAATAGGTTCACACACTGTGTGAAATGCAGCCTGACTGCCTGTAACATGCTGAAATGGCATTAATGATGTTACAGCAATGGCACCTCTGGCTCTTTCTGCTTCTTAGGCCCCTCAGACCCTTTCCACACAGAGAAATAAGTGGTACTAATTAGGGCTGTGGCTGTCATGAAATGTTGTCAGCCAGTGAATGTCATGCAAATAACTGCCGGTCTCACGGTAATTGACTGTTAATTAACATAAACACGTTTAGCATCTCCTGGCTTCCATACATAGTCTACAAGCCACTGATGCGGACCTTTGGAGCATCTACATTTTAACAAGTCTAATAAATCTATTTAAAATAGCCTACACCATCACAATAAATCCATTATTTATTTTAGGCACATTAAAGTCATTAAAACTCATTTTTCAACCACTCCACAGATTTCATGTTAACAAACTATAGTTTTGGCAAGTCGGTTAGGACATCTACTTTGTGCATGACACAAGTAATTCTTCCAACAATTGTTTACTGACAGATTATTTCACAAATTATTCACCATATCAGAATTCCAGTGGGTCAGAAGTTCACATACACTAAATTGACTGTGCCTTTAAACAGCTTGGAAAATTCCAGAAAATGGCCTCAGAAAAACAATAGTAGACCTCTACAAGTCTGGTTCATCCTTGGGAGCAATTTCCAACGCCTGAAGGTTCCACGTTCATCTGTACAAACAATAGTACGCGACCGACAGACAGACAGACAGACACAGACAGACAGACAGACAGACAGACAGACAGACAGACAGACAGACAGACAGACAGACAGACAGACAGACAGACAGACAGACAGACAGACAGACAGACAGACAGACAGACAGACAGACAGACAGACAGACAGACAGACAGACCGACAGACAGACAGACAGACAGACCGACAGACAGACAGACAGACAGACAGACAGACAGACAGACAGACAGACAGACAGACAGACAGACAGACAGACAGACAGACAGACAGACAGACAGACAGACAGACAGACAGACAGACAGACAGACAGACAGACAGACAGACAGACAGATAGATAGATAGATAGATAGATAGGTACTTTATTGATCCCCGAGGGGTAATTACTTTGTCAAGCAGCTAGGAAAAAAACACAGGGCAGGTGCAAAATGCCAGAAATCAAAATACAAGAAGTCTGGAGTGCAGAAAAGCTATAAAAAGACATTGCATAGTAGTGGGTGGATGGCTGAATATGTACACTATACATTGGTGGATGTTGGATGGTTAACTATACTCTACAGGTCGATGGCTGAGAAATACTTAAATAGCTAAAAGTGCGTATGATGTAAGTGAGGGTAATAATTGTTTACTTAATATACAGACTGGTTAAATGAACAGGTAAGTTAATATTTTGCATGGTTAAATTAACTGTACAGGTAAATATACAGTTCAATTTACAGGTTAGTGAATATTTGCATGGTTACATTAACTGTACAGGTAAATGACAGGAAGAGATACTT
This sequence comes from Thymallus thymallus, assembly GCA_023634145.1. NCBI lineage: Eukaryota > Metazoa > Chordata > Actinopteri > Salmoniformes > Salmonidae > Thymallus > Thymallus thymallus. The sequence continues at coordinate 12,995,993 of CM042417.1, read as the reverse complement.
AAATAGCTAAATGTGTTTATGATATAATTTAGGTTAATAATAGTAATTCCCTTAAAATACAGTCCTTAGTGCACAGGGTTTAATTAGACATAAATGCACGTATTGCACATTCGATATACAAAAAGCAATGAAAAAAGACACAACTGACAGGATACTAATATGCATTCTTGAGTGAATGACTACATAAGTTAAGTCCAAGAATTACTTGCAATATATCGTACTATTTGGAGAAATGTCCTCTGGTCTGATGAAACAAAAATAGAACTGTTTGGCCATAATGACCATCGTTATGTTTGGAGGAAAAAGGGAGAGGCTTGCAAGCAAAGAATACCATCCCAACCATGAAGCACGGGGGTGGCAGCATCGTGTTGTGGGGGTGCTTTGCTGCAGGAGGGACTGGTGCACTTCACAAAATAGATGGCATCATGAGGAAGAAAAATTACGTGGATATATTGAAGCAACATCTCAAGACATCAGTCAGGAAGTTAAAGCTTGGTCGCAAATGGGTCTTCCAAATGGACAATGACCCCAAGCATACTTCCAAAGTTGTGGCAAAATGGCTTAAGGACAACAAAGTAATTTGTTGTCTCCAAAGTTATTGGAGTGGCCATCACAATGCCCTGACCTCAATCCTATAGAACATTTGTGGGCAGAGCTGAAAAGTGTGTGCGAGCAAGGATGCCTACAAAACCTGACTCAGTTACACCAGTTCTGTCAGGAGGATTGGGCCAAAATTCACCCAACTTATTGTGGCAAGCTTGTGGAAGGCTACCCGAAACGTTAGACCCAAGTTAAACAATTTAAAGTCAATTCTACCAAATACTAATTGAGTGTATGTAAACTTCTGACCCACTGGGAATGTGATGAAAGAAATAAAAGCTGAAATAAATCATTCTCTCTACTATTATTCTGACATTTCACATTCTTAAAATAAAGTGATGATCCTAACTGACCTAAAACAGGGAATTTTTACTAGGATTAAATGTCAGGAATTGTGAAAAACTGAGTTTAAATGTATTTCGCTAAGGTGTATGTAAACGTCCGACTTCAACTGTATGTGTGAGATTAGTTTTGATTTAGAATGGGCCATTATCATGCAGCTGTCAGAACGGGCAGGGGAAAAAAATACATGTCATCCACTTTTCCCATGGTTCATTTTCTTGCCAGCCAGGAAGGCTGTACTCCTGTTGTAAATATAAGCAATGTGCTTAATATTAGGAAAGTTGAGAAATAAATATAGTAGGCCTAGCCTATAGAAATGTGATGGGATCCTCCTCTTTTTAATAGAGGCCAACAAAACTGTTTTCTCACACAATTGCATAGGCTATAGAAATGTTATGCCACTTGGGCATATAGGAACACTTATTTCATTCAATGCATCAACCAGCAATGAGGATCATATTCCGCTCAAACTCTGAATGCCAGGGCTCTCATAAAGTGTTTGATTTGATTCTAGATTGCATTTCCATTCATGTCAGACTGATTAGAGGGATAATAGAGCACTGAGTACCGGCCATTAGCAAGTTTGGCTGCGGTCGTGACTCATGACTGCCGGTGTGGCGATAATACGGTCACCGTAACAGCCCTAGTACTAGGCAGTGTTTCCTTTACTTCTGTCTCCCACAGATACGGTGTTTCAGATATGAGGGGCGGGACCGGACATTAATCATGTCGTTGTCTTTTGGCTCAGAGTGCCAACATCTGTTAATGCATGCAGCGGTTATAATTAGGAGGCGCCATGATCGGGGCCATTAAGAGTATTTAATTATTTAATTGACTGTTATTTATGTCAGATTCATTTGTTCGCTCTGCCTCTATCTCTACCTCCCTCTCTCACACACACATTCTCCCTGTCTGCCTATTTCTCACCCCTATCACAAACACACACACACACACACACACACACACACACACACACACACACACACACACACTGAAATGGGAGGTGCGCCACTTTATTTCCCTTTCCTTTGTCTCTTTTCTCCCTTCTCTCGCTTTCTTACATTCACAGAAAAAACACTGATGAGCTCAATAGGAGGTAAACCTCTTTCACACTCCAGTTTCTCATGCTCTCTTCCATTGCTCTCTTCTCCTCTCTCTTTGCCCATCCCTTGGCCTATCTGCTAAAGTAAACCGCTGAATGTTTTCAATTAGCACTCAAATTTCCTGCATTGATTCATTATTGACTGGGCGGATGGGGCCAGTGTCTCTGGGACCGAGCCATAGCCGGTAGTTCAATTGACGTTAATGGACACTGTTGTTGTAAATTAACCAAAAGGTCAGCCGGGGGTTGAGCGATGATGTCACGGAACGACCAACGAATAAGTCAACTCCAGAATACCTAATTTCTCTACAGGTGTGTTTCTCTTGTACCTCTGCCAGCGTGTTGGGCCAGGGCCAGAAAAAGCCCTGCTGCCAACTGTCACTTGAAACTAAACTAAGGGTATGATTAAAGGTAGCCTTGGTGAGTTTTCCCTCAATGTTTTCACGAAAGGCCTCACAGGACTCATAATTCTCATAATCACAGGACATAATTTCTAATCTACAATGTTTGTTGGGTTACAGTCATTTATGTTAATGCATCAATATATTATTATTACAGTCTTTTACCGTTCTCCTTGTCAGAGTGGATACGTTGTTTGCGGACTGCACTGCCTAGGCTAAACTTGTGAGGAAAGATTTGGTTTATTTCATTGCATTTGGGAGTTGTCAAGTTATTCATTGTCGTTTGTTTGCAGCGCTCTTGTCAATGTTGTCTATATAGGGCCCCACAGTTGACAGTGCATGTCAGAGCAAAAACCAAGCCATGAGGTCAAAGGAATTGTCCGTAGAGCTCCGAGACAGGATTGTGTTGAGGCACAGATCTGTGAAAGGATACCAAAACAATTCTGCAGCATTGAAGGTCCCCAAGAACACAGTGACTTCTATCATTCTGAAATGGAAGAAGTTTGGAACCACCAAGACTCTTCCTAGAGCTGGTCGCCCGGGCCAAACTGAGCAATCGGGGGAGAAGGGCCTTGGTCAGGGAGGTGACTAAGAGCCTGATGGTCACTCTGAGATCCTCTGTGGAGATGGGAGAACCTTCCAGAAGGACAACCATCTCTGCAGCAGTCCACCAATCAGCCATTTATGGTAGAGTGGCCAGACGGAAGTCACTCCTCAGTAAAAGGCACATGACAGCCCGCTTGGAGTTTACCAAAAGGCACCTAAAGACTCTGACCATGAGAAACAAGATTCTATGGTCTGATGAAACAAAAATTGAACTCTTTGGCCTGAATGCTAAGCGTCACGTCTGGAGGAAAGCTTGTTGGTGGCAGCTTGTTGGTGGGGATGTTTTTCAGTCGCAGGGACTGGGAGACTGGTCAGGATTGAGGGAAAGATGAACAGAGCAAAGTACAGAGAGATCCTTGATGATAACTTGCTCCAGAGCGCTCAGGACCTCAGACTTTTGCTTTATGGAGTATTGTGTGTACTCCATGTTAATAGTTGATACAATGTTTCAAGTTCCTTGCAGACAGGCCATGCATAGCCAATGTGATTTATATTTTTATCAGGATATTTTCTACCTGCAGGCTGCAAGGTTTTTATTTGTTGGCTTTATGTAAGCTATTTTTACATAGTTGGCCATGGCAATAGAAGTTCCTTTTAGATTGTTGATTAACCACATGATAATGATTTTGAGATAAAAAATACTTTATAAATTAAATTAAACTGTTTCACGAAAATGAGCATATAGAAATCCTAATGGTAAGATAAATTGGAGCTCCAAATGAAAAAGGTTTGCCGACCCCTGGTGTAACCTATTAGCAGCGTAACAGCAGAATCTGCGAAGGCCAGCAGCAGAGGGAGGAAGAGGGTTATCTTGATCTCTGGCTCCCTTGAGTAATTTGTGTGTCTTAATTATTTAATCACAGTGTGCTTAAAGCATCAGACAAGTTCAGTAACCTATATATGGTTGATTTTATTAAAACACACAGGGGGTGTCTCTATATAGGGAAAAATAATAAGTTAAACATTTTTGATCAATTGATTGAACAGACGACTCTAGGTCGACCAAGATTATTTTTATTTGTCGGGGACAGCCCTAAAATCAAGACATACTGTTTAATGTAATAATGAAACTTTTAAAAATCTCACTGTTACTATGTCTGTAGACCTGGTGTCTCCAGCTACAGTATTGACTCTCTGTCCACAGTCTACTACTGTAATTGGTTGTTCACAGGAGATATAAATCCCAATAGTCCTATTCAGTAGCCTTCTGTTGGTCCAGTTTTGGCTCGGGCTTGGTTTGGCTTCTGGTCAGTGAAAGGCAGACAGATTAGCTCGGACTCCACCAGCCTCTCGCTGATTAATTACAGAGGCCCTGGCTTTAATATGGCTGCCACCCGAGCTCAATAGCCATCCTTTTAAGTTAATACTATCTGGACACACTCCATTCATAATGCCAGGTTTCGGTGTAATGGCATCAGAGAAGAGCTCGAGGGGGTTCATTGATTCAAGACAAACCTCTGATTGGATGGTGTTGGGAATAGGGCTATGGCAGTCAAGGCATTTTGTTAACCGGTTAGTTCAAAAACCTTTTAAATATTTATTTTATTTTATTAGGCAAGTCAGTTCTTATTTACAATGACGGCCTACACCAGCCAAACTCGGACGACACTGGGCCAATTGCGCCACCCTATGGGACTCCCAATCACAACCAGTTGTGATACAGTCTGGATTTGAACCAGGTTGTCTGTAGTGACACCTCTAGCACTGAGATGCCGTGTCTTAGACCACTGTGCCACTTGGGAGCCCTTGGAATCCTGAGTTGCGAGTTTAGGAAACACTGCTATAGGCCCAAGACCCCTGGATTTAAAAGAGTATCACAGCTTTTTCGTGCTGCTATATTTATTGCTCAATTCTTAAATTTAAGCACATTAATACAAAAGGGTAGCCTACCCATTAAAAACCGCACGTAACGAATGCCCATTTCCAGCTAATATGAGGCATAGCAAGTTTGGTAGGTTACTAATGACCATCAGCAGCATCAGAGCTCAGTTTTGGAGAAGCCTAGTAACCACGACTCAAAAGTCCCGTGGAATTTGACTACGGTCATGACCCGTGACTGCCAGTGTGGCAGTAATATGGTCACCGTAAAAACCCTAGTTGGGAAAGGGAATAACGTTCTGTGACTTTTCTCCCCTGGCCTATTTTTGACATTTCCATTTGCCCGCAACCCCTCCAAAGTCATTACCCCGTGGAAAGAATGGCAAAAATCTAAGTCCTGCTGTCCACCTGCTTGTCAGTCTGTCCTTTACTGGAATGAGGTACTGCGTTCCACTGTGATAGCCGCAACCTGACACCGGGTTGTGTCTAAATCTGTGCCTTGTAGAGTCATGGTGAGCCCAGCAGTGAATGGAGTATAGAGCTAGTTAACATAGAGCAGTCCCACAAGCCTCTCTTCTAGCAGCCTATATATAATATAACTCTCTTAAATCTTCCTAAAATAATTGAATGTTAGTGAATTTCAAAGGGAATGGACAGAATAACACAAACAATAACTTTTATTCCTCTAAAGATCCATCTACTTGTAAGTCTAAGTTTACTTGTATGGCTGTTTGTGATGTTTGCTTATATCCTCTTAAGATATTTTAGAATCCTGATACCAGCGATACTCCTCGGCTGAAATATCCTCTTTCATCTCTCTCGAAATTATGTGGTGTTAAGTGGCAAGGGTGAACGGAGGGGAAGAGGGAGACGGACGGAGAAAGAGAAAGAGAGAGAGAGAGAGAGAGAGAGAGGGAGGGATGGAGAGGGAGGGAGAGTGAGAGAGAGAGGGAGGGGTGGAGAGGGAGGGAGTGAGATGGAAAGGGAGTGAGGGAGGGAGGGAGGGAAGTAGAGGAAGGGATGGAGAGGGAGGGAGGGAGGGAGAGGAAGGGATGGAGAGGGAGGGAGGGAGGGAGGGAGGGAGGGAGGGAGGGAGGGAGGGGGAGAGGGGGAGAGAGGGGAAGGGAGAGAGAGAGAGAGAGAGAGAAGGAGGTATTTTGATCTTCACAGACTGATTGATGGAATTAATTCAGCACTTCGACTTCTCTTCCCCTTCATGGCAGCACATTTTATAGTGTATTACTGTACAACTACAGAATTTCCTGATCTGGACACATGGTCAGAAAAAACTCAGGGCCCTAACTGCATTTTTCTCATGTTAACCATGTCAATTCATCATGTTTTTAGGAATGGTGTCCATTGCTCCAAATAAAATGCATTGCGACAAGTGGTTCTTAGATAGAGGTGCATTCTGTGCAGTTTGTTCTTTGTGAGCATTCAGACACTCTTCAGTTCAGACGCCCATGGTGCTCAATGAATAGCCACTCAAACCAGGCTTCATATAGAGAGTGTTGGTTTAAAGATGTTGACTCCTGAAGAGAGCTATGTAACATGAATAGGTGTTCAACACATCCTGGCTGTGTCACGCCTGCTCCCATCACTACACACTCCTGCCACCATCATTACGCACACCTGTTACCCTCGTCACGCGCATCAGCTCTTCATTGGACTCACCTGGACTCTATCGCCTGTTTCATCACCTCCCCTATATCTGTCTGCCCCTCAGTGTTGTTCCCCGCTTGTGCATTCATTTTCGTTTTGTGTTCTTGTCCAGACGCTGTTTCTGTTCTGTTTGATGTCCGTTATATTAAATGTTTCACTCCGTGTACCTGCTTTTCGTCTGCCAGCATCTTTCCTCACAGGCTGCCCATTGCCTCATGGTCTTCAAAGCGCTACTGGAAATAGAAATAACGAGGACTTTCTTCCTGGAGTTTTCTTTGAACAAGGTAGTGAACGTTGGACAGACAATGGCTTCTTTGAAAGTGGTTTGAAAGCTTTTAAGTGAAGACGGGCAGGCAAGCCATTACAGAAGTGTGATGTATTCTCATCAACAATGTTAATGATGATAAAAGAGATAAATAAACACACACACACACACACACACCCACACACACACACACACTCACACACACACACACACACACTCACACACACACACTCACACACACTCACACACACTCACACACAGGCACCAAGCTGAAACATTGACGAGGAACACAGCGAACATCACATCAATTATTTATAGTTATTTTCCCCCTACACAGCTACAAAGCTGGTGAAAAACACTGGAATCCATGCTTTGTAGCTACTTGATCTACCTAGATGAAAATACTGTTGCACTTGACACTATTACTGCAAAATGCAGTGCATACCAGGCCACAAATGTACTGAAGTCTACTGATGAAAATAAGGTCTAATTTAACGGGTTTCTACTAATCAAAGTGTTTACGTAAGGATTTGCATAAGCAGACACACACACCATTACATTACACAAACAGTACATTTGATATTGTATATTGGGTATTGGACATTGGGGTAGAATGACAGTCAATAGCAAAACAAACCAGAAAGACATAGATACTTTACTTACAAAACACATTAAACCAAGAGATTGAGAAACACTATCCAAACGTAACTGTATGCCAAGCCCCCAGTACAACAAGCTAAAAAGGGATATGTAATGCCAGTTCCAAAATTCTTAAACTGAGAAGAGTGCCTTGACTTGTCACTGTGAGAGTAATAATAATTAATTGGATTTATATAGCACTTTTCTACCAACTGAGGTACTCAAAGTGCTTTACTTACAGCAATATGTAGCACCCACCTAGGTGGTGCACGGCAAACATTTTTGTGGCAAAACACTCACCATACATAAGCTGGAAAGGTAAGGATTGATATATACCCATTAGGAATGAGGGGGATGATTAGGTATCCATGGTGGAATGGGGCCAGGTTGGGAATTTAGCCATGACACCAAGGTTAACACCCCTTTTCTTATAATAAGTGCCATGAGATTTTTTATGACCGCAGAGAGTCAGGACACCCGTTTCACATCCCATCTGAAAGACAGAAAACCCTACGAAGGGCAATGTCCCCTTCACTGCCCTGGAATCTCCTTAGACCAGAGGAAAGCGTGCCTCCTATTGGCCCTCCAACACCACTTCCAGCAGCATCTGGTCTCCAGCTATGACTGACCCTGTTTAGCTTCAGATGCAAACCAGCAGTGGGATACAGGGGGGTATGCTGCTGGATAGAGTTATTGATCATGATGGAAGAGCCAGCATCCCTGCCTCCTGGCGTGGAGCTAAAAAGTGTTTTTCCCGCGGCCTGTGGCTCGATAGCCAGACCTGATGAGCTCCGCAGGTCAATACTGGACCGCCGCGCCTCACCTCTTTTTCTGGAGTTTCAAGTTCCCTTGTTAAAAGGCAAACTGTGTTATATAACGACAGGCTCCTTTTGCTTTTGTGTAGAACCTGGCTGGTGTAGAACAGCCTGTATCTGCCCACACCCTCCCCTCCCCTCACTGCAGTTCTTGGTCCTTCTTTGGATTTCCACTGCGATTGGAACAGTCAAGCTAAGCTAGCCTGCTTCCCCCAGGGGTTCTCCCAGATCCGATTGCCCCATAGCCCCCATTAGTTTGGTAGCTCCAGGCTATTTTAACCCAAGCTCAAACCAATGGTCGATAAATGGGATCTGTAAATGTATTGATCCAAACCTCTCTCTGTTTTTATTGGCTCTCCCTCTCAAAGGACCCCTGGCTATTGGCAGACTGTCAGTGTGCCTTTAGCCCTCAGGTCGGTCACGTTGAACTTGTTAAATCGGGGAAGCGGTGGCTGTTAAAATGCAGTGGCGCTGTGAAACTTTCAGCATGGTACGGAAAGAAAGGTAATCCTTTCTCAAGGTGCAGTGGAAACAGGCTTACAGGTTTTCTTCTCTCATCTGCTAATTGGGTTGAAAAGTGCTGATCAAAATAATGTGAAAATAACATACCTCCATTCTTACTAAACATGAAAGCCCCCCCCCCCCTCCCCCCTGCCCTTTACTAACCATACTAACTGTAATCTCTCTCTCTCTCTCTCTCTCTCTCTCTCTCTCTCTCTCTCTCTCTCTCATCTCCATCACTCTCTCTCTCTCCATCTCTCTCTCTCCACATCTCTCTCCATCTCCATCACTCTCTCTCTCCCCATCTCACTCCATCACTCTTTCTCTTCCCATCTCCATCACTCTCTCTCTCTCTCTCTCCCCATCTCTCTCCATCTCCATCACTCTCTTCCCATCTCCCTCCATCTCCATCACTCTCTCTCTCTCCATCTCTCTCTCCCCATCTCTCTCCATCTCCATCACTCTCTCTCTCTCTCTCTCTCTCTCACTCTCTCTCTCTCTCCATCTCCATCACTCTCTTCCCATCTCTCTCCATCTTCGTCACTCTCTCTCTCTCCTATCTCTCTCCATCTCCATCACTCTCTCTCTCTTCCCATTTCTCTTTATCTCTCCCTCTTTCTCTCCACCATCTCACTCACTTTCTCCATCTCTCTCTCTCCATCACTCTCCATCTCTCTCTCTCTCTCTCTCTCTCTCTCTCTCTCTGTGCGTGAGTGCGTGGTGAGTGCGTGGTGGGAGTGTGTGCGGTGAGTGCTGCTGAGAGCGTGCTGAATGTGAGTTCTCTACTTATCTTTTTTTCCAAAACTTTTGTTTCTCTGTTGATGCTTTGAGAATTTTTTTTTTTTTTTTTTTTTTTTTTTTTTTAGAGAATCAGTGTTTTTTGGGGCTCGGTTGTGTTTTGTTTGGTGGAGGCGGCGGCTGCCGGCGTTGCTGGTCAGCATGGCTGCAGCAGGTGAACACAGTTGTTTGCACAAACTCACGCGCCGACACGCTATTAAACTCTCTCCGCCTAACGGGTGTTCGGTTGAAGATTGTAGTCTAGCGGTGGGTGAGATTGTCGGATATGACAGTATTAAATCGGCTTCTAGGATGAATAGTGCCGTTGTGATCTTTTTGGACAGTGTGGACAAAGTAAATCAGCTATTGGAAAGTGGAATCGTGATTCAAGACACATACACACCAGTATTGTCTCTAGTAAACCCGGCCAAAAAAGTAATCATTTCAAATGTACCCCCGTTTATGAAAAATGAGTTGTTGGAAAAAGAACTAGGGAGACACGGAAAACTAGTGACACCGATAAAGATGATTCCCATCAGCTGTAAATCCCCTCATCTTAAACACGTTGTGTCTTTTAGGAGACATGTACACATGATTCTCAAAAAGAGTGATGAAGAGTTGAACTTAGTGTTTAAGTTTAAGGTTGATGAATTTGACTACACTGTGCATGTAACATCAGAGACTATGAAATGCTTTGGGTGTGGGACTGTAGGGCATGTGATTCGCTCGTGCCCAGAGAGAGCAGGTGAGACGCGGGCTGTTAACGCAGCGGACCCGCCGCCCGCTCGGGCCGAAAGCGGAGCCGCGTTACCTGGCGAACCGCAGAGAACTGCGCAGGAAGAAAAACGAGATGGTAGTGATCAGGAGAATGAGGTGGGGGAAAATGTAGTGAGTGAAAAAAATGTTGCAAAAGATGAGTTAAATGTTGGTCATACCGCGACTAGAGTAGCTGAGTCAGTGTTGTTTAATGAGGAAGATGTCATGATGGATGCTGAAATTTCCAAACTGGCAACCAAGAGGAAAAATCCAGAAATTAAATCAAACACTGAACAAGTTACAAAAGTGTCAAAATCGAATCTAATGGGCTGTTCTTCTCAGTCAGAGGATGTGTTGATGAACACTCAAGAGTCTGAAAGTGATGTTAGTGGAGAGACGCAGATGGATGTGGAGAGTACTTATGCTTTCACCAAAATTCAGTCCTTTTTACAAAGAACTAAAGGTCTGAGATCAGTCAAAATTGACGAGTACTTCCCGGACTTAAAGTTGTTCATTGATTCAGTTAAATTGTACATGAAAAATACAGAAAACCCTGACCAACTGACCTTTACAGATCAGGAAATTTTTCGTTTGAAAAAATTAATGATAAAAGCGAGAGCACAATTAGCTAATGATGGCTAAGTGTCTTTTATTTTTATTTTTATTTGTTTGTGTTAAGCTCTCTGTTCTGTTTAAATGCAACTTAACATCTACTATGTGTGACATCAAGTTGGGTTCTTTAAACGTTAATGGTGCCAGAGAAGATGGGAAGAGAGTTTCCCTTATCAGTTTGTTTAAAGTTAAAAAATTAAATGTCATTTTTTTACAAGAAACACATAGCACAGCTGAAAATGAAACCGAGTGGAAGAAAGATTGGGATGGGGAAGTTTTTCTCAGTCATAAGTGTAGCAACAGTGGTGGAGTGGCTATCTTGTTTTCTAGAGATTTTTTACCCATCTCTTGTGTTACTGAGGAAATCATTGCAGGGCGCTTGTTAAAAATACAAGCTGTATTTGAAAGTGTAAAAATGACTTTCATCAATGTTTATGCTCCTACTGTAGGCCCAGAAAGGGTGGTCTTTTTAAACATTCTAAACGATGTAATAAGCAACTGTAGCGCTGATGGATACATGTTCCTGGGTGGGGATTTTAACTGCACTGAGAACGCAGCTCTAGACAGAAACCACCCAGAACCACACGGAGCCAGTAAGAAGTGTCTTATAAAAGTAATTGAGATGAATGATTTGTGTGATGTTTGGAGGTTTTTTCATGCCACTCATCGTCAGTATACTTGGACTCATGTTAAAGATAATTCTTTGTCTTTGGCTAGGCTTGATAGAGTTTACTGTTTCAAACATCAGAGTAATGTACTTAAAGGTTGTTCAATACACCCAACTGGTATTTCAGATCATTGCCTCGTACAAGTTGCTATCTTTGTTAAGGATGTGAAATGTAAAAGTGCCTATTGGCATTTTAATGTATCTTTGCTCTCTGATAATGCTTTTAAAGATGCTTTTAAGTACTTCTGGAGTGGTTACACAAAAGAAAAATCTGAGTACACTTCATTACAACAGTGGTGGGACATAGGGAAGGTCAATATAAAACAGCTGTGCCTACAGTATACTCTCAATGTCACGAGGGACATGACTAGATCTATGAAAGCTTTGGAGAGTGAAATAGTGAAGCTGCAAGATTTGGCAGACTCAACAAGAGAAGGGGAACACTTTAAAGTTCTCAAAAGGAAAAAGTCAGCTCTATCTAACCTGTTGGGTTTCTCTGCTCAAGGTGCTCTGGTTCGCTCACGTCATCAAAATATTGCCAAAATGGATGCACCTTCTCATTTTTTTTTCGGCCTTGAACGAAAAAATGGACAAAGGAGACTTATGCACTCTCTGCGGTCCAGTACTGGACAATTGCTGCAAGAGTCTGTGGACATCCGTAAATCTGCAGTGGCTTTTTATGAGAAACTCTTCAAGAGTGAGTTCCAAGAGAGACCAGAGGTGGCGCAGTCCTTCTATGAGGGCTTGCCTAAGGTTTCTGAGGAGGCTAACGTGGAGCTGGATGCACCGATCTCTGCTGATGAACTATATTCTGCGTTGCAGAGTCTAGAAAGCGGTAAATCTCCAGGCATTGACGGCCTTCCTGTGGACTTTTATAAAGCTTTCTGGCCTGTGATTGGCAAAGATTTGTTGCTTGTTCTCAGAGACAGTTTAAGAAAAGGACATTTACCTTTGAGTTGCAGGAGAGCAGTCCTCACCCTTCTCCCCAAAAAAGGGGATTTACAAGAGATAAAGAACTGGCGGCCGGTGGCTCTGCTCTGCACTGATTACAAACTTTTGTCAAAGGTGTTGGCAATGAGACTGAAAAATGTTATGGAGCACGTCATTCATATTGACCAGACTTATTGCATACCCAATAGGTTGATATCTGACAACATTATTTTAATTCGTGATGTTTTGGACCTCTCCAATTCATTGGGTTGCGAAATTTGCCTGATTTCAATTGACCAGGAAAAGGCATTTGACAGAGTTGAACATCAGTATTTGTGGCAAACGTTAGATGCGTTTGGGTTCAGCTCTGGTCTAATAAACATGATTCGAGTCTTGTATAGTGACATTGAGAGCATTTTAAAGATCAACTGTGGTTTAAGTGCTCCGTTTAAAGTTCAGAGGGGGATCAGACAAGGTTGTTCATTATCTGGCATGCTGTACTCCTTGGCCATAGAGCCTCTTCTGCACAAATTAAGAAAATCTCTTGTTGGTGTAAGCCTTCCTAGATGTGAAACCGTTTTTAAATTATCTGCTTATGCCGATGATGTTGTTTTCATTGTCAAAAAACAGGAAGATATTGACACCCTTGTTGAAAATATTAATGGTTTTGGCGTATTGTCCTCTGCCAAAATTAACTGGGGGAAAAGTGAAGCTGTAACAATCAGTAATGAGTTAAGCAGAAAACTTGTTTTACCTGCCGGGTTAATTTGGAACAAGGGTGGTTTTAAATATCTTGGTGTTTATCTTGGAGATGATACTTTTCTGTGTAAAAACTGGGACAATGTTTTAGAAAAAGTTGAAGGACGTCTCAAAAAATGGAAATGGATCTTGCCACACATGTCTTTTAGGGGTCGAACACTAGTGATCAACAACCTAGTGTCATCAATGCTGTGGCACCGATTATCATGTGTAGACCCTCCTGCACAACTGCTGGCCAAGATACAGGCAGTGTTGGTGGACTTTTTCTGGGACCGTCTGCACTGGGTTCCACAAAGCGTACTGTTTTTGCCAAAGGAGGAAGGAGGGCAGGGACTCATTCATCTCGCCAGTAGGGGCGCTGCCTTCCGACTCCGTTTCATCCAGAGACTCCTTGTTGGGCCCGCAGACCTTGTCTGGAGACCCTTGGCCAGAGCCATATTGACCCGAGGCGGGAATTTGGGTCTTGCTGAGCCTTTGTTTTTAATGGACCTGAGTGCTAAAAAACTGTGTAACCTCCCAAAGTTTTACCATGGACTGTTCACTGTGTGGGGGATGTTCCATAAAAAGAGAGTGACAAGCTGTGAGTCCCTGTCATGGCTGTTGAAAGAACCAGTGGTGAATGGCACTCGTTTTAACGTAGAACAAATAACTGGACCCTTCATTATGCAGTTGTTCTGTGCGGCTGGAACTGTTACTCTGAGACATGTGGTGGATCTGTGTGGACCTAATCTGATCGACACTGCAGGTCTAGCCTCTCATGTGGGAGTTAGATCGATCAGGATTATAAATCAAATGCTCAGCACTTGGAAGTGTGAACTCACAAAGACTGAATTATCCTTGCTAAAAGACTACTGTAGTGGACAATGTCAACCAGTTGTTGATGATACTTTTCCAGCATTGACTCTATTTCCTGATTTTAAAGACTGTACTGGCCAACTGTTAGAGTCCAGAGAGACTCTCACAAATGAATTTGATGACATGGGAGGAAAAACTATGTATAAAATGTTTGTAAAAATTGTAAATAAAGGTAAACTAAGTGGTCGGGCTGACACTCCTTGGAGAGCTCATCTGGGGCTTGACAATGAGGTCAGACCAGTATGGAGAGCAATTTACAAACCACCGTTGACCAAAAGAGTAGGGGACCTACAGTGGAGAGTCCTACACGGTAGTGTGGCTGTCAATGCGTTCATTTCCATTATCAATCCCAATGTAAGTGAAGATTGCCCTTTCTGTTTGCAGAGGGAGACAGTTTATCACTGCTTTCTGGACTGTAGCAGACTGTGTTCTTTTTTTCAGTTGTTGCAACAAATGTTCTTGATGTTTGGAGAGGAATTTTCTAAGGATCTATTTATTCTTGGTTTTAGCTACAGTCAGAAAAGGAGATTGAAATGTCAATTGTTTAATTTTGTATTTGGTCAAGCAAAAATGGCTATCTACCTCAGTAGAAGGAATAAGATTGAAGAGTCCTTAGATGCTGACATAAATACTGTTTTTGTTAGAATGGTGAAAGCTAGATTGAAAGTTGATTTTGATTTCTACTGTACCACAAATAATGTTGAGGAGTTCATAAGCATTTGGTGTCTTAAAAATGTTTTGTGCTCTGTTGTAGAGAATGCCTTGTGCTTTGGAAATGTTTTGAGTTAAATCATGCTCAATTATTGTTTTTGTTTTTTTGTTTTGGAAATAGATTTCTCTGTGTTGTAGAGAACTCTGTTTTGAAAAATAAAGAGGTTTGAAAAATCAAAAAAAATCTCTCTCTCTCTCTCTCTCTCTCTCTCTCTCTCTCTCTCTCTCTCTCTCTCTCTCTCTTCCCATCTCTCTCCATCTCCATCACTCTCTCTCTCTCTCTTCCCATCTCTCTCCATTTTCCTGATCTGCAAGGGGTTGGTTCATTTTGGTAAGTTTGCAAGTGGTTTTCGTGTGTTATACAAGTTGTCTCCTTTCGTAGGCAAATGTTTATGTTTCTTAACAATGCAGAACAGCAGCTAAATGTACACTTCAAGGTTAAGCATGTGGAGGGGTGGTTCACAGGGTTTGCTTGCAGAGATAGTTCGCAATGTTTTGAGTGTGGGGACTTACGTCACAAGAAGTTTGCATGCCCACACAAGGTCCCGAGAGAGGGACATAGTGCTAGTGCAGACAGGCGCGACCAGCCGGCAGCGGGGGCTGGGACACGGGGGTGGGTGGGGTTG
This sequence comes from Thymallus thymallus, assembly GCA_023634145.1. NCBI lineage: Eukaryota > Metazoa > Chordata > Actinopteri > Salmoniformes > Salmonidae > Thymallus > Thymallus thymallus. The sequence goes on along the minus strand of CM042417.1, from coordinate 12,980,549 downwards.
GGGTAGCAGAGGCTGGGGTTAGCTCTGTTGCGGGGCAGGCTACTGGAGGGGGTACCGAGGGAAAGGAAAGTAGAGCTGGGCCAAGTGGTGGTGCGCAGCGGGGACCTAGGGGCTGTTTTTCAGATCAATGCAAAATTAACACTTGTGAGAGCTTCATTTTCCAATTTGAGAGAGATGGATACTCCCAGCTCTTTCTTCTGTGGGTTGTGGAAACCAAGAAAATCCATTGTTTATGTTTGTCTGATGAATGTGTAACTTCTGCTGTGGCAGCGTTGAGGGAGTGGGCTGTGGAGTTCTCTCCTATCCTGTGTGTTCTCAGGTTTTTCTCACAGACCTTCCCAAACTCTCTCTGTCACAGAGAAATTAAATGGACAATTCCCTGGTCTTTCACGAACTCTCAGCTGCCGTCTCTAAGATGGGCCCCAGTGTTCTGACTGTGAATTTTTCAAAAATGTTTACGAGAATCATTGGATAGGACAGTGGTGGGGGAAATCCTCTAAGTAGCTTTGACCCTCCTGTCCAAAAAAGGGGACTTGAGTGACATTAAAGAACTGGAGGCCTGTGGCATTGCTCTATGTGGACAATAAGGTCTTTGCCAAGGTCCTCTCTAACAGACTGAAGTCCCACCTGGACTCTATTCCCCGCAAGGACCAAACGTACTGTGTACCAGGATGCTCAATCACAGACAATTTGTTCATAATCAGGGACCTGCTGGACCTGTCAAGGCTTTCAAATGTGAACGTTGGACTGCTTTCCTTGAACAGGGAGAACGCCTTTGATAGGGTGGACCATGAACATCTGTTCAATGTGTTGTCTTGTTTTGGTTGTGGGGAGAATGCGCTGATGACGTCTCACTGATGGTTAGGGATAAGCCGGACCGACTGGCCCTGGAGAAAAGTTTAAGGGGCCACCACCGTTTCCCCCACTGCAAGTGACAGCAGAGACCAGGGGCTGGTAGGACAGTCCGGAGGACGTACTGACTTTTAACACTCCGAGCCTGGGGTCAATGGACCCTGTGTTATTATTCAAATGGTGGTCTCTACACGCCTTAGGGTTGAATTTGTGTTTTATACAATTATTAACAGTGTGGAGATGTTTTAGGAGGTATGGGGGCTCAGTTGTAATGTGGTGCTGGAGGGTGGATTGTATTGTACTGTGTTGTTGTGTACAGTGTAATGTGATTGTGTGGAGGTTGTGGTGGCATGCGATGCAGTTTTAGGTGGGGGGGTTGTGGTGTTTTTAATGTAATGAGGATGGCTCATTAAAGTAGGACAAAAAGTCAAAAGTCTCTCTCTCTCTCTCTCTCTCTCTGTCTGTCTCTCTCTGTCTCTCTCTAGAACTAGTTCATATTTAATCCCTCCTGAAAGATTCACATCCAGAGGCTCCCAATTGGTTTTGTTGTTGTGATCTTTTGCTGTTGTAAAACTTTACTGTGCTTTTGATAGTAACTTGTTTGTTTCAGCCTGTCTGTGTTTCCACAGGCAGGCAGGCAGGCAGGCAGGCAGGCAGGCAGGCAGGCAGGCAGGCAGGCAGGCAGGCAGGCAGGCAGGCAGGCAGGCAGGCAGGCAGGCAGGCAGGCAGGCAGGCAGGCAGGTGGACTGGCAGCCAGGCAGACAGGTAGAAAGACAGGCAGACAGACAGATAGACATGCAGACAGACAAGTAGGCAGACAGGCAGACAGACAGGGCTACTGTGTGGGAAGGGAGGGTCTCCCTGGCCCTGTCTCACTATATCCTCATCACTACACCTGTTCTGACTGGGTGACAGTGAGGGTTTGGGAATTATAGACAGATATGTAGACAGTTTAGGGATAATATGTGTGTGTACCTTTCTGTACCTAATGGTGTGCGTGTGCATGCGTGTGTGCACTTTATGCAAGGGTGTAACCAGATCCACTCATAGGTCTATACAATAAGCAGAAACACCAGATGTGTAAATACACTAGCCTCTGCAGCCTCCATGTCCCTTTGTGGAGTTGTTTGCATCCCGCGTTGATGTCAAATCATCGATGTGGAAGTAAAATAATAGACACGATTGAGCTTAGATAAATAATCTCTATGTGAAGACAACGCCATGTGGCTAAAAGACTACAAGGCCAGTGAACATGTCCTGTCTGTTTGAATATCAGATATCACATTCAAGCGTTATTAGTTGCGAGGGGACTTAATCAAATTCAGTTTGCCAAACCAAATACCCTAGTGGCGTATAAATCATAAGTGAGTCGTGCAGTGTTGTTGGGAAGGAGAGGTAATTGGAAGACCTACTAGCTCTATATTAATTATTTAATATGTTCAGGGGGCTCCCATCCTGTCGAGTCCAAGTCAGGTTTGGGAGTAAGCTGAGAAGGACATCTGGTACTGAACATACAGTTCATTAGACGTTAATAAATTGAACAAAAATATAAACTAAACATGTAGTAGTGTACAAGTATTGGCCCCATGTTTCATGAGCTGAAATAAAAGAGCCTAGAAATGTTCTATAAACACAAAAAGCTTATTTCTCTAAAATGTTGTGCACAAATTTGTTTGCATCCCTGTTAGTGAGCATTTCTCCTTTGCCAAGATAATCCATCCACCTGACAGGTGTGGCATATCAAGAAGCTGATTAAACAGCATGATCATTACACAGGTGCACCTTGTGCTGGAGACAATAAAAGGCCACTTTAAAATGTGCAATTTTGTCACACAACACAGTGCAAAAGATGTTTTAAGTTTTGAGGGAGCGTGCAATTGGCATGTTGACTGTAGGAATGTCCACCAGAGCTGTTGCCAGAGAATTTAATGTTCATTTCTCTACCATAAACCACCTCCAACGTCGTTTTAGAGAATTTGATAGTGGCATAAGCTACGGACGAACACGCTTGCATTTTATCGATGGCAATTTGAATGCACAGAGATACCATGATGTCGTGCCATTCATCCGCCGCCATCACCTCATATTTCAGCATGAAATTGCACTGCCCCATGTCGCAAGGATCTGTACACAATTCCTGGAAGCTGAAAATGTCCCAGTTCTTCCATGGCCTGCATACTCACCAGACATGTCATCCATTTAGCATGTTTGGGATGCTCTGGATCGACGTGTACGACAGCGTGTTCCAGTTCCCGACAATATTCTGGAGTATTTATGTTTGTAATGAAGCCCTTTTGTGGTGAAAAACAAATTCTGATTAGCTGGGCCAGGCTGCCCAGTCATGTGAAATCCATAGATTAGGGCCTAATTAATTTATTTCAATTGACTGATTTCCTTATATAAACTGTGTTTTTATAGTGGACGCATGTGGCATTCCGGCAACTTTGCCTAAAAACATTTTATACCGCGAGTTGTGCCTGTTGTTTACATGCGTATCTGCCCTCTCATTGGCTTCAATTTTCCCGCCTGATCCCTCCACCTCAAGAAGTTCCCGCTTCCTCCTGCAGCCAGGAACCTTTCGAAAGTACGCAGCAGTCGCCGTCCATGGTGCTGAATTACCTGTTGTATGCAGTTAAATCCTTCCTCTGAACTTTATTGCATCTATCCACTTCTGCTTTGACATTTTCTCTCGCCCTCTCTCCCCCATCATAAAAGTTATTCACCCCCCCGTCTCTCTCTCTCTCTTTCTATATTCCAGCTGCTGAGACAGCTTCCTATCCTCTTTCAACCTGTCAAAATGTTTCACACATCACCACTTCAATGGAAGAGTCAAGCATCAACCAAATACCTCCTACGATACTGTATAAAAACATTCAACTGTAAACACATTTTATAAATGGTTGGTTCGGCGGTTTTATTGTGCAATATGCATAGACACGACTTCAAGCCAATGCAAGGTCAAACAGCAAGCAGCCAGATCATTTCCCCAAGGCAGAGTAGATTATCATTCGTATAATAGAGTCTGTGCCTACTGTTTGATTGATACGGTTTCAGTGGGTGTCATTGCATGGCCGTGATCTGATTTATCTCCTCACATCGTCGTGTGTCACAGGAGGTTGGTGGCATCTTAATTGGGGAGGACGGGCTCATGGTATTGGCTGGAGCGGAATAGGTGGAATGGTATCAAATACATCAAACACATGGTTTCCATGGTTTCCTTGTGTTTGATAACATTTACTCCATTCCAGACATTATTATTGTCAGGCTCTGGCCATAGAGAAACCTTTTGCTACTCTATTTGGCCATGGTCAGAGCCTGACAGCATATACAGATGATACGTGAGCAGTGAGCAGTCTGTCTCATTTACAGTAGGTAGTGAGGGGCATTAGTCACACAACACCAGCCTCCTGGAGGCCCAGTGGATGATATCCATGCATTACTAATTAACAGTCAGCCTGTCCTCCCAACTCTCCCTCAATCCCCAGCCCTGCCCCGACCAGCCCAGCCCTGCCCAGACCATCTCAGCCCAGTCCTGGCCAGACCAGCCCTGCCCAGACCAGACTCACCTGGGTTCCAGCTGTCAGGCCATTGTATCATGCCTGAATAAGCCACCTTCAGGGCCACTGAGGGGACCTCACTGATGGCCCCTGGACCCTCTCAGAGTCCCTCTATCCCTCCCGACAACTGTGACAGAGCTATAATGACGTGACATTGAGGTTGGCCAACAAGTGGCGGATGATCAGAGTGCCGTCCAATCAAAGTGCTCTCTCTTTAGACTGAGGAGAGAGTTGTGAGGAAAGTAGTTTGACACTGTAGGTCAGTGGGAAATGGACTGTTCAATGCAGATAAATGGACTGTTCAATGCAGATAAATGGACGGTTCAATGCAGATAAATGGACTGTTCAATGCAGATAAATGGACTGTTCAATGCAGATAAATGGACTGTTCAATGCAGATAAATGGACTGTTCAATGCAGATAAATGGACTGTTCAATGCAGATAAATGGACTGTTCAATGCAGCACTTTTTCCAAAAGTCAAACGAGAATATACAACTGTACTTTTACTATTGACGTTACTCTAAATAATTTTAAGTAGAAACTTGGGGAATAAAAAGGATATTTTACACAGTAATTTCACATTTCTCTCTATCTCCCTATCTCTCTCTCTCTATAGATTCACACTGTAGTTAGCAGGTGAGGTGGTTTGAGTGGTACGGATGTGTGCTGTCTCCATACAGCAGAGGGCTGTTTGCAGCAGCAGGCGCTGCTCGGTGGCAGGTGCCCAGGGCGTAATGGAGACGAGTACAGTAAGCATTATAATCCTCTGTACCCGCTCCTCTGACCGACTACACACTCATACGCACACACACACACTACCCCCTGACAGAAATACAAATACACAACCCCCTGACACACCAAGAATACCCCCAGTCCTTGTCTCTCTCCAGACACTGGCTCTTCACCTGGGGTGTATTCTTTCCAAAGATTCTGTTGCAAAAGTTTTTTTAAGAAACAAATGGAACAACATTGACTTACCTGAATTTGTCCAATAGAAACTCTTGTTTTGCTGTTTGGTTCTTAAACGGTTTCCTTAATGAATGCACCCTAGGCATATGCCGGGCCTTGTGCCAGCCTGCTGGGCATGGCAGCGACAGACACTGAGGGGGCAATGGTTGGCACACCACCTGTACCCTCCAAAATATCCATCTATTTCTAACATCCTGAGACATTTTGTAATGTTCGGATTTCTAAGTGATTTCATAAAATGTGCTAGACTCAACACACACACACTCCTCCTCTGTAACACATGAGAATAAATGGAGGAGCAGGCAGACAGACAGTGTGTGATAATGACTCTGATCCCCTCCAGGCTCTGTGGGGGTGACACTGAAACTCTCTCTTATCTCTCTAGGCAGATAGAGGGGACGGGGGGGGGGGGGGGGGGGGGATTTGGGGTCTCTCACACCCTCCCTGCAGACGTGTCTCTCACACCCTCCCTGTAGGCTGCTCTAGTCACACAACAGCCAGCCAGTCAGTGCCACTATCACTGACCACCAGAAATGAGTGCAGGATGATGTCATGAATGCAAGATTCAACACCTTGCATGGGGATTTTAGGCAACGTAACATTGGATGTGTTGTTTACTTTGTAAGAGATGGAATGTAACAAATGCCTCATTACCAAAACTTGAATAAACACAGTGTCTCTGTTTTGGACCTTCCCACCCTGTCAGCCCTGTGAATCTGTGTTAAAAAAGCCTGTTTTATTTAATATAAGTATTAAGTATTACTGACAACTCTATAAGTTGAGAACTGGGTCACTCCTCTTAGAGGTGACAGTGTGTGGAGGTCATTGTGAGCTCTCTGCAGTGCTTTGCCCTGAGTGACACTCAACTCTGTGGGGTACTGTAAGTGCCCACATGGCCCATTGCTAATGGAGTCAGTCCCCTCAGACCTCTAACCCCCCCAAACACACACACACACACACACACACACACACACACACACACACGCATGTACACACATACAGTTGAAGTCGGAAGTTTACAAACACCTTAGCCAAATACATTTAAACTCGGTTTTTCACAATTCCTGACATTTAATCCTAGTAAAAATTCCCTGTTTTAGGTCAGTTAGGATCACCACTTTATTTTAAGAATGTGAAATGTCCGAATAATAGTAGAGAGAATGATTTATTTCAGCTTTTATTTCTTTCATCACATTCCCAGTGGGTCAGAAGTTTTCATACACTCAATTAGTATTTGGTAGCATTGCCTTTAAATTGTTTAACTTGGGTCAAACGTTTCGGGTAGCCTTCCACAAGCTTCCCACAATAAGTTGGGTGAATTTTGGCCCATTCCTCCTGACAGAACTGGTGTAACTGAGTCAGGTTTGTAGGCATCCTTGCTCGCACACACTTTTTCAGTGCTGCCCACAAATGTTCTATAGGATTGAGGTCAGGGCTTTGTGATGGCCACTCTTACCACAACTTTGGAAGTATGCTTAGGGTCATTGTCCATTTGGAAGATCCATTTGCGACCAAGCTTTAACTTCCTGACTGATGTCTTGAGATGTTGCTTCAATATATCCACATAATTTTCCTTCCTCATGATGCCATCTATTTTGTGAAGTGCACCAGTCCCTCCTGCAGCAAAGCACCCCCACAACATGATGCTGCCACCCCCGTGCATCACGGTTGGGATGATGTTCTTCGGCTTGCAAGCCTCTCCTTTTTTCCTCCAAACATAACGATGGTCATTATGGCCAAACAGTTCTATTTTTGTTTAATCAGAAGAGAAGACATTTCTCCAAAAAATGTACAGTTGCAAACCGTAGTCTGGCTTTTTTATGGCGGTTTTGGAACAGTGGCTTCTTCCTTGCTGAGCGGCCTTTCAGGTTATGTCGATATATGACTCGTTTTACTGTGGATATAGATACTTTTTTACCTGTTTCCTCCAGCGTCTTCATAGGGTCCATTGCTGTTGTTCTGGGATTGATTTGCACATTTCGCACCAAAGTACGTTCATCTCTATTAGACAGAACGAGTCTCCTTCCTGAGCAGTATGACGGCTGCGTGGTCCCATGGTGTTTATACTTGCGTACTATTGTTTGTACAGATGAACGTGGTACCTTCAGGCGTTTGGAAATTGCTCCCAAGGATGAACCAGACTTGCGGAGGTCTACAATTTATTTTCTGAGGTCTTGGCTGATTTCTTTTGATTTTCCCAAGATGTCGAGCAAAGAGGCACTGAGTTTGAAGGTAGGCCTTGAAATACATCCACAGGTACACCTCCAATTGACTCAAATGATGTCAATTAGCCTATCAGAAGCTTCTAAAGCCATGACATCATTTTCTGGAATTTTCCAAGCTGTTTAAAGACACAGTCAACTTAGTGGATGTAAAAGTCTTACCCACTGGAATTGTGATATAGTGAATTATAAGTGAAATAATCTGTCTGTAAACAATTGTTGGAAGAATTACTTGTGTCATGCACAAAGTAGATGTCCAAAACTATAGTTTGGTAACATGAAATCTGTGGAGTGGTTGAAACATGAGTTTTATTTACTTCAACCTAAGTGTATGTAAACTTTCGACTTCAACTCTATACACACACGCACCCTCTCCTGGTGCAGACAGATAGCTGACGCATCTCCAAGACCGGGTGGGAACTAGTGCATGGCAACAATCACCAGGACGATGCCAAGGGGACGAGGGCCCTTGTTATATTTTAATGGGATTGGGACAAAAGTCGGCGTGTCGTCTGTTATTATAATCGTCTCTGGCTTCCTGTGTGACCATTGACATTCCCTTTGTCTCTTCTTGAATTTGAACGTTTGAGACAATTCTGTATTGATCCTTTGTTGGAAGACCATTCAAATCTTTCATACAGGGCCATGTAGTTAAAATTAATTCAGCTCCCATCCTTTTCACTCTTTACAAATGCTCATTAGGCAACGGCGCTGTTTGGGTTTTGACTCTGCCTTTGCCCAGGCAGGCTGAGTTCCAGTAGCCCGATTTACAGTGATTGCACTCCTCATCCAAACGAGTGGTAACTACAACCCATCTCCTGATCCAGCCGGTCTTCAAAGAGGGTTTAACCAGTCTTCCAATGTGTCTGTGTATAGAGAAACTTCTGAAGACAAGCACAGTGTTGAGCTGAGCGTCTCAGAGAGTTTGGAGACTTCAGCTCTTTTGGCTTAGCAGGTGCATTCCACTCTAGGAGGCACTCGATAGGCTTTTAAAACGTATTTTCCACCTCATCAAACTGTTTTGGTCTTGGGATTTGCTGCGCTATGCTGTATTTTACGTTCCGCCTGTGTCATTCCCCAACAAAGCATCTGTTGAACCCACACAGCTGTAACTCTCTCCAGAGGAACCCTTCACTCCAGGAGTTTCTGTCTGCAGTGAGTGGGGACTGGAGTGCATGATAATTACAGCTTCACCTGGGATAATAATGGAGTGGCAGTCTTTAACTCCCTCATGATGCAGACAGGAGGTGCAAGTCGTAGTGAGATAAATGTCAAAAGTAGCCTGGCATCAGCCAGATCGACCACGTGGTGCATCGTTAGCGCAGCTTGCTAACAATGTGGCTAAGAGACAGGCTAAATCAGAGTTCTAAGCCCTATCTTTGCTCTATTACCAGGCCCCATAGGGTTCTCTTGAGTTGGTGACACCACTTTCCACTCGTCCCAAACATTCAAACAGCATTGCCAGATGCAGCCAGGATCTTGTCCATTTGTGAATGCAAATAAAAAAAGATGATTAGTCCTCGCAACTCTTTTAAAAAACCTCCACGCTGATTACATTTGCCCATCTGTGGTTGGCCCACTCTTTGGGAGAGAGCTATTTTCCCCCACTGTTAAATGCCAGCCTCTCACCCTGAGGTAATCTAAGTCTGCATCCTGCAAGTTAATTAAACTGAGGCCGCTGCTCAGCTCTAGTGCTCTGACTGGGTTCCACACTCCTCCTCTCTCACCTGGAGCTGGTTCTAGGCTATAGGCACCGCACCGCTCAGGATACTGAAGAGCCACTCTCTGTTATCTCTCCACCCCTCAGTACTGTACTGCACTTCAAGGCTGACACTTTTCAAAACACTAGACCCAGGTTCTCTTTCAAGCATTGAAAAACAGTCTGAGGGCAAGATTTGTTGTGGTTGGCCTCGCAGTCGTAGCAGCAGATTGTTGTGTCTGGGGGTCATGTTGTTGTTTCTGGGAGAAAGAACTGCAGGTGTGGAGATGTTCTACTTTCTTTGGCTCCCAAAACAGTGTACGACGGGAAAAGAATAGCAAGTTACTATTTAAGCCTCTTTTTCATGTAAATCTGTGTTGCTTCTGTAGCTTATTGTCTGGCCATGGTTCCCCATGTCATGCCAACATTGACCATCACTCTCCAGTTAAGCCTAGAGCTTAAACATTTTTGTGTGGACTGCAGAAAAACTTGGGCTTAAAGATTTTTGAACAGTCTACAATAACAGAATTCAGGCAAAAATAGATATATTTTCTGCATGCTAATGCAGTATTGTGCATAATAGCTTATCCACATAGTAGTAACACAGTTTCTCCTAACTTCCTTACCTTACCGATTAAAACTGTGATGGTAAGCATGCTGCAGCAGGGGGCCATGGAGAATATATCAAAGGTCACTTCTTCATGAAAGGTCACTTCTTTCCTCAGTTCCAGGGGGACTCTATCAAACATTGCTTTATATAATGAAGGTGAAATTCTTCCATGGGAAGCATCTCCTATCCCCCCATATCCTTTTTTTCCCCCTCTCCTCTCCTGACCATGTCATAAATCTCTGCCTGGAAATTCCAAACTGACCCCGGAGCCACTTTATGAAAGGCTTAAAAATGACTCAGGCTTACATTAGCTGTCTCAGCTACTTGTAACACGGGCTGGTCTGGCAAGGTCTATCCAGAGTGGTTACTGATTGCCCCATGCTTTTAAGTGCAGTACAAGAGTACGGCATCTCAAACCAGTCACCTTGGTCTGGAGTGGCCAGTGTCCATGGGGATATATTTAAGTGCCCGCCTCTTTGTCCTTAACCTTTCCTCTCCATTGGCTGGTCTGTTGGAGTGATTGTCGACCTGGATCTCCCCAGCCAATTGGAATGGCAGGTTATCCTCAGAGGGAGGCGTCCCTCTGCTGTCAAAGCCATTATAGCTCTCATCTGTATCAGTCAGCATCCTCACTTCACACATCCATCCATCAGCTATTCAGTGTGTAGCCTGCCGCACATCAGAGTCTCGCCTCAGTGCAGCCACATATACTGGAGCTCACTAACCTCTCGCCCTAAAGCATTTGACGAGGAAATATGTGCTGGTTGTCTCAAGCACTGCTCGATATCGATTCAGACTTGTTACATTAATCATGATTTGTTGATTCTCAGGGTAGTTGCTTTCCTCTCAAAACAGCCTCCACTATCTTTGGTCTAACATGTAAGAAAAGTATTACTACTCCTCCTCTGTACCAAAGTTGCCACCTAAAGGCAACTAGCTCCTACTTTACCACTTTGGGATTCTGGACGTTCTCTTATTCTTTTGCACTCCCACGACTGGTGGGTAGCAATTGAATCACCAGAGTATTGGGTTCCTGTAACACTCTCCCATTCGTTCCCCTCCACCGGTCCTTGTCCCCCCTCCAGGACCTGCGTTTCCTCCCCAGAGATCACACCCAATCAGATTGTGCTGTGCCTTCTCATCATGACCCCAGGGATGTTGCCTTTCCTTTTATTCTCAAACTCATTTAGAGAAACTTTGGTGTTTCCGTCCAAACCCCCACAAACACTCTAACCTTATCTCCTTCCCTTCTACTAACAGAGAGTGACTATCTAACGACAGCACCTTCCTCTTTTTTAATGTCCATCTTCCTTTGGGCCACTACAATTACTGTAAAACTCTTAAGTGTAATTTAATTTGGACATTAGCGGTGCCTAATTTGGCTTTCCCCGTCAGTTTTCTATTGATTCCCGCTCAGTGCCTGGCACGATGTCCCTGGATGCCACCAGCAGCCTGAACTGTCTGCCAATCTAATCGTGTGCAGGGACCCCATACCGATAAAAGCTGTGCCATTTTCCCAGCCAGACTTTCAGCCTTTTTTCAGTCAGGCTCCATCTTCTCTAATTCTCTTCAAGCTCTCTTGTTACTGTGTGTTATTTACTACGAAGCAGAGCCTGAGCTTCAAAGATTTTCCGCATGCATAGTATTCAGATCACATCACAATGTAAGTTGGGTTATTCGCCTCCTGACTTCATCACACTCCAACACCAACTCCTCGATTTGTTCCCCCCTGGAGCCACATTCTGTCCACGTTCCCTTCCTTACCCAGAATGCAGGTGGAGTTTTCCATTACCCCATTAAGCCTTGTTGGGGAGATAAGGTTCTCTCGTCTCCTCACCTCTCCCTCGAGGAGGCCTGCTGTTGTCAGGAGAACATAAACACACACGTTAGGCCGTCGCTGTCTGGTCCTTCTCGCCTCCCTGTCACCCTGTGTGGTCTTCCAACCATTGAGATATTCTCCCCTTTTCCCTAGCACTGCTGTTCGTCATTTTACCATCACTGCTGCTGCTCCTGCTGCCTTGCTGCTGTTATTACATGACTGTCTAACAAATAGGACCTGGCTAATCATGATTAGCATGATTATCCACCTGCCGGCCAGGTGTTCTGCTAGGTCTATAATGTTTCATGCAAAGCGTAACACTGGAATATGAGTACATAATCTGTCAAGGTGTACAGTACAGTATGTCATCAGGAGATGCACAAATATCCATATTTCTCCAATATTTATAGTATTATAATATAGTAATTATGCACAGTATTTGCAGTATAGCAGGGTTCCCCAACTGGTATATCCCTTTGAGCATTGTGAAGTTATTAATGACATACCCAAATCTAACTGCCTGTAGCTCAGGACCTGAAGCAAGGATATGCATGTTCTTGATATAATTTGAAAGGAAACACTTTGAAGTTTGTGGAAATGTGAAATGAATGTAGGAGAATACATTACATTAGATCTGGTAAAAGATAATACAAACAAAAAAACATTAGTTTTCTATTATTTTTTTTGTTGCATTGCTTTGAAATACAAGAGAAAGGCAGTAATGTAGGATTATAGATGTAATTTAGATGTTGTCTACCAGATGGCAGCAGTGTTTGTGTAAAGTTTCAGACTAATCCAGTGAAGAATTACATCACTACACAATATTTGTGTGCCAGGAGTTTTCCCAAATGTGCCAAATTGGTTTTCTATAGAGAAAAATGCTATGGTAATACAAAATTAAAGTTTGCACACAACCAGGAATGTCATACATGATGGATCACTAGCTTCATGCATCAATCAAATGAAATTGTATTGTCACGTGCGCCGAATACAACAGGTGTAGACCTTACAGTGAAATGCTTACTTACAAGCCCTAACCAACAATGCAGTTTTTAAGTAAAATAAGTGTTAGGTAAACAATGGATAAGTAAAGAAATAAAAGCAGTAAAATAACAGTAAAAATAACAGTAGCGAGGCTATATACAGGTGGTACCGGTACAGAGTCAATGTGCAGGGGCACCGGTTAGTCAGGCTAATTGAGGTAATATGTACATGTAGGTATAGTTAAAGTGACTATGAATAGATAATAAACAGAGAGTAGCAGCAGCGTAAAAGAGAGTTGGACAATTTTTAGGACCTTCCTCTGACACCGCATGGTATGGCAGGAAGGTTGGCCCCCGTGATGTACTGGGCAGCACGCACTACCCTCTGTAGTGCCTTGCGGTCGGAGGCAGAGCAGTTGCCATGCCAGGCAGTGATGCAACCAGTCACAATGCTCTCGATGGTGCAGCTGTAGAACTTTTTGAGGATCTGAGGACCCATGCCAAATCTTTTCAGTTTCCTGAGGGGGAATAGGCTTTGTCGTGCCCTATTCACGACTGTCTTGGTGTGTTTGGACCATGATAGTTTGTTGGTGATGTGGGCACCAAGGAACTTGAAGCTCTCAGCTTGCTCCACTACAGCCCCGTCGATGAGAATGGGGGTGTGCTTTGTCCTCCTTTTCCTGTAGTCCACAATCATCTCCTTTGTCTTGTTGACGTTGAGGGAGAGGTTGTTATCCTGGCACCACACGACCAGGTCTCTGACCACCTCCCTATAGGCTGTCTCGTCGTTGTCGGAGATTAGGCCTAGTACTGTTGTGTTGTCTGCTAACTTGATGATGGTGTTGGGTGGCCGGGCAGGGTGGGTGTGGAACCAGAGGTCAAACTGTAGAACCCAGTTCCTACATTTTAATATAAAAATAAATGTTCCCGAATACAGGACACCGATCCTGTAGAGGTTTTAAGTAATACTGCAAAAAATGTGCAAAGAAATTAACTTTCGTCCTAAATACAAAGTGTTATGTTTGGGGTAAATCCAACACAACACATCACTGAGTACCACTCTTCATATTTTCAAGCATGGTGGTGGCTGCATCATGTTATGGGTGTGCTTGTCATCGGCAAGGACTAGGGAGTTTTTTAGGATAGAAAGAAACAAGATACAGCTATAAGCACAGGCAAAATCCTAGAGGAAAACCTGGTTCAGTCTGCTTCCCAACAGACACTGGGAGATGAATTCACCTTTCAGCAGGACAGTAACCTAAAACACTAGGCAAAATATACACTGGAGTTGCTTACCAAGACGACATTGAATGTTCCTGAGTGGCCTAGTTACAGTTTTAAATCGGCTTGAAAATCTATGGAAAGACTTGAAACTGGCTGTATAGCAATTATCAACAATCAACAGAGCTTGCAAAAAAGCTATAAGTCAGTTGTGTCTTGATATTCTTTTTTGAGAGCAGAGGCTTCTTCCTTCCTGACCTCCCATGTAGTCCAAGTTTGTGCAGTCTCTTTCTGACAGTGTACCCATGCACTTCGACATTGATTGTGGCAAGAGAGGCCTGTAGATCCCTTGATGTTACCCTGGGGTTCTAGAGACTTCTATGAGCATCTTTCGGTCAGCGCTGACTTTGGTGGGACGACCTGTCCTAGGTAGTTTGCCAGTGGTCTGGAATTTTCGTCGGACATTGGAATGATGTACTTCGAATTGCTTGGAAATGGATTTGTAACCCCTCCCAGACTCATGGGGATCAATAATCTTTCTTCTGAGGGCCTCGGGTAGGTATTTTGATCTTTGAATTGTGTTACCACACACCCATATGGTTAAGACCAAACCATACCAATTTTCTTATCTTTATGGAAAGCTGGAATCTCCTAAGTTTCTCTCTAATGTTTTCTAATCATTTGCACTTGTTTTGGTACACCTAATTCTAATTTTTGCCATTTTATGTGTAGGGATGTACTAACTTATTCCCCATAAGGAAAAGGCATGTTTGTTTATTTTAATTGCATAACATTTCTTTGTGTGTGTGATTTGTTAAATTGGGTAACCTTTATCTGACAATAGTGTTGAATTGAAGATTACATATCCATTTGTCCAAAAAATAAAAAATAAAATAACTTTCCAGGGGGTGTGTCAGGCTCTGGCCATGGAGAAGCCTAATTGCTTATCTATGTAGCTATGGTCAGAGTCTGACAGTGTCGTTCTTTTCTGTTTCTGTGTGGGGTTTGGGGTTGGATCCCTAATTAGAGGCAGCTGCACCGCATTGTCTCTAATTAGGGATCCCATATATGTTGAGTCTGTCCTTCACTCGGGTGTGGGTCGTTGTCGTTGTATGTTGCAGTCACGGCTAAAGTAAGAGTGTTCTTTTTGTTACGTCCGTTTCATTCGTGTTGGTTTAGGTGAACGTGACGTTTTGGTATTGTAGTGTTTGTTTTGAGTTCGTACTTTTGGATTGTTTTTATATATACATAGTATTAGTATAAATAAAACAATGTCGAACTATGAGTGCGCTGCGCCTTGGTCTCTCCTTCCACCTAACCGTGACAGAACGACCCACCACTACCAGACCAAGCAGCGTAACTGGGGAGAGACGGAGAGAGAGGAGGTGCCGCCGCGTTATGCGCGACGCGCGAGACGGGGAAACGCCCGCAAACATCCCCAAGAAAATGTCGGGGAGGGGCTATGGGGGTGGTCTGGCCGTGAAGAAGACGAGCCAGTACCACTCCCCATATGGAGCATGGAGAGGTCGAAGTACAGATGGGGGGCTCAGAGCAAGGTGGAGGAGGTGTATCTGGAGGAGCATTTTGGAGAGGTTCTGGAGGAATTGGTGGAGATAGAGGTGAAGAGATCGAGAGGGAGATGGCGGAGTGGTCCAGTCCAGGTCCGGTCGTCTACTCCACTCCCAGGCCGGAGCAGTCCGCTCCACCGGTACCCAATCCGGGTCCAGCCGTCTGCTCGCTCCAGTGCCAGAGCAGTCCGCTCCACCGGTACCCATACCGGGTCCAGCCGTCTGCTCCACTCCAGTGCCAGAGCAGTCCGCTCCACCGGTACCCAATCCGGGTCCAGCCTTCTGCTCCGCCCCAGTGCCAGAGCAGTCCGCTCCACCGGTACCCATTCCGGGTCCAGCCGTCTGCTCAGCCTCAGTGCCAGAGCAGTCCGCTCCACCGGTACCCATTCCGGGTCTAGCCGTCTGCTCCGCCCCAGTGTCAGAGCAGTCCGCTCCACCGGTACCCATTCCGGGTCTAGCCGTCTGCTCCGCCCCAGTGTCAGAGCAGTCCGCTCCACCGGTGCCCATTCCGGGTCCAGCCGTCTGCTCCGCCTCAGCGCCAGAGCAGTCCGCTCCACTGGTACCCATTCCGGGTTCAGCCGTCTGCTCCGCTCTAGTGCCAGAGCAGTCCGCTCCACCGGTACCCAGTCCGGGTTCAGCCGTCTGCTCCGCTCCAGAGCCTGAGCAGTCCGCCCCACCGGTGCCCAGTCCTGGCCCGGTTGTTTTCCCCGCTCCATGGCCGGAGCCGTTTGCCCCACCGGTGCCCAGTCCGGGCCCGGTTGTTTTCCCCGCTCCATGGCCGGAGCCGTTTACATTTTGAATTCAGGCTGGGGTATGTCTACTTTTTGAAGGCACTGTATACATTTTTTTTAACATAAGAACGTACATGCAGTTGTGTTCGTTGTCCGTAGCTTATGTTTGCCCATATCATAATGCCACCGCCACCATGGGGCACTCTGTTCACAACATTGACAGCAGCAAACCGCTTGCCCACATGACGCCATACACGTAGTCTGCAGTTGTGCGGCCGGTTGGACGTACTGACAAATTCTCTAAAACGATGTTGGCGACCAACACTTTACATATTGCGTTTATATTTTTGTTCATTGCAGTACTTCACTGACATTACTGTATTGTCTTTGTTATCTCTGGTCTAGCATCTGAGCTCCCAATTTCACAGCAGTTGGTCGGGAGAGATTTGGCTCTCTCCGCGGAGACCCAGATTTCTGCAGAAGGAGAGTAGGAGATGGACTTTCTGTAAGTGAGTGTTTTCCGTGCTTCGACATGACTCGAAAGCTGTATCCTCGGTAGGCTGGCCAACTCCTCTTTATCGGCTTCTCCAGGGGGGCCCGGGCATTCACTGTGCCACTCTGATTTAATTGTGCTTTCTGGATGACTGCCTTTCACCTTCGTCTCTCCCCAGCTTAGCACATCTCCACCATGATGAACTACTGCAGACACGACATAGGGAGACAGGAGAGACGGGGAGAGGGAGATAGAGAGGAGGAGACAGGTGGGCTGGATAGAGGGAGAACGAGAGAAAGATAGGGTGGCTAGAATGGCTAGAGAAAGCTCTTTATTTGCCTCTCTCAAAATGTCATTAAAAGCTGAAAAGATACTACCTCTGAAGAGGAGCTTTGCTGCTTCCTAATTGCCCACTGTACCTGCAAAATGTCATGTCAGCAAAACATGTTGTCCAGAGCCATTATCAATTCTTGGCCCTTTCTCTCTCTTCATTTAACAACATTTTTATTCTGAAATACCTGGTCACAAATGCCAGGAAGGTCACAAAGTTTTCTCTTTTTATCTACTTAGCTGAGAAACTGTGAGCCACCGCTTAAGTTCCTTAACAGCCTTTTGGAAGAGTCGCTGGGCCACTCAATTATAAGCATCAGTGAAAATGCCACAGCACTGGTGTCTTCGCATGAAATTGATTTGTTCAGACAATGCCATGTATCATCCACGAAGGAGAAAGATGTGTGGAGGTTGAGGATGAGCTGACTCAATATGGTGCCTCTTTAGTGAACAATCACTTTGTTTTTGTGAGAGTGACACATTTCGAAGGAGAAGAAATAAGAGAAACAGAAGCAACAGAGAGAGGCAGATCGACACAGACATACCTAAAGAGACCTTGATAGACAGACTGCTTGTGTCCATATGAGTCCACAGTACGTACAATAAGTAAGTCAACACTACTGGCAACCAGTGGTGGAAAAAGTACCCAATTTTCATACTTGAGTAAAAGCAGAAATAGAAAATGAATCAAGTAAAAGTGAAAGTCACCCAGTAAAATACTACTTGAGTAAAAATCTGAAAGTATTTGGTTTTAAATATACTTAAGTATCAAAAGTTAAAGTATAAATAATTTCTAATTCCTTATATAAGGCAGACCAGATGGCACCATCTTCTTGATTTTTAAATTTACGGATAGCTAGTGGCACACTCCAACACTAAGACATATTTTACAAACAAAGCATTTGTGTTTAGTGAATCCACCAGATCAGGTAGTAGGGATGTCCAGGGATGTTCGGTTGATAAGTAGGTGAATTGGACCATTTTGGGTGTCAGGGCCAATGTATGAAGTAAAACGTACACTATTTTCTTTAGGAATGTAGTGAAGTAAAAGTCAAAAATATAAATAGTAAGTACAGATACATAAAAAAATACTCAAGTAGTGCTTTATCGTATTTTTACTTAAGTACACTTTACACCACTGCTGGCAACAACAGGGATTGAAAATGAGTGGGACAACATCAATCAACAGCCTGATCAATTCTAAGCGAAGGAGATGTGTTGTGCTGAATGAGGCAAATGGTGGGCACACCAGATACTGACTGGTTTTCTGATCCATGCCCCTACTTTTTCTTTAAGGTATCTCTGACCAACAGATGCATAGCTGTATTCCCAGTCATGCGGAATCCATTGATTATGGCCTAATGAATTCATTTAAATTGCTGTATTTCCTTGTATGAACTGTAACAGTAAAATCTATAAAATTGTTGCATGTTGGGTTTATATTTTTGAGACCGGCCTCTGTCATTATTATGTAAATTACCCTATTTCACAGTAACTCATTTTGTTGTAAATAAATTGTGCAGCCATTAGGACCATAAATAATTTGCATAAGTACCAGAGTGCAGTAGCTAGGATGGTGAGAGACTTTTGCCTCTCTTTACTTGGGGCGTTTTTCTGTCATCGATCCTTTAAAAAATGTCACTGTTGTCATGGATCCTGCAAAGAACCAATCCACCTACCAGGTGCCTCAACTTGATTTCTGATAAATGGATTCATGTGACTGTGCAAATGGCATGGCAGTGGAAAGGATAAGGGATAATTTTAGATATACCTTAGTGAGAATTACATAATATGTTGCATACTTTCCAGATTCAAGGGATGGGGAAAGGGTAACCTATTCTACTTGACTTCAATATCCCCAGGAATGATAATTTGCTTAAATGCCCAGTCAAAATTGGCTTAGATAGGGTCAGGTGGAATGTACTCTCCTGAGAAATGTCCACCCATCAAAGGACAGACTACGGTAACACTTTATTTGGATAGTCTGTAGAGCATCTACAGATGGACTATCTACAGACTATCAGTAACATTTCAACTAACTATCTACTAACCATAGCCCTAACCTTAAGCCTTATCCTAACCCTAAACTTAACCCTTACCCTAAACCTAACTTTAACCCTTATACTTATTCTAAACCTAAACCTAACCGTAACCTTAGCAAGCAGTTGCTTATCAACCCTAATCGTTAAAGCATTTACTAATGGACTATCCGGACTATACAAATAAAGTGTGACCCATCCTACTCCTTTGATTAAATGGAATAAGTTGGCCTCCTTGCTGCGCTCTCTAATTGATGCAATATAGAAAAGTGATTGTTTTCCTGTTAACAGTCTCAAACGTTCCTTTTTAAAAGTTTACCCTCTGCGTTAATTATTGATCCATTTCTTCAGTGCAATATTATAATGGCTTTACGTGGCAATTTGACCTAAAAGTGATTGATTATCAATTAGGCAACAGCCTCCAAGTCATTTTGTCCTCATAAATAATTGAATCCCAATAAGTAATGTTGTCCCAAAAGAACACAAATGGACAATACATCTTAATACAAAGCTAGAAGAGAGCACTCAGGCCAACCAATCATATTCAATCAAAGAAGTTCTACATTTTTTTCTAGAGATGTCACAACGATCTATACATGACATTTACAGTGCCATCAGATATTCAGGGAGCATGGTGCCACAACCACTGAGACTGCATTGTAATCTGCACAGATAACCTTTGTGAAATCTGGCTAAATAAAACGGATGGAGGCATTCAGAGCTTGTGTGGGCTTATCTTGTCTACCCTGTCACAATCCCAGCACGTTGTGTGCATAATGTATTAGCACATATTGTACACTCATACACTATGGTTACATTATAGGCCTGGTCTTCCAATTGACAATAAACACTGTACAGGCCTCATACTCATACATCATTCTAATGGGCTTTTACCTATAACATCTGAAAGCTAAAACCATTAATGTTTTCAGTGAACATCCACAAATAATCAATGTTAGCCACATAGTGGGTGTTTCCCAAACTAGGGGTCGCCTGATTTGAAAATGGGGTTGTGAGAAAAACTTGGACCTTTTTTTTTTTAAATTGCACTAGGTTCATAGAACCGGTAGCCTCCAGTAGCCGCTAGATGCGGTTGTAATAAAATAATGGTTTCTGTTTTCTTCCTACGAATGTGGCTATTGAGTCATTTAGGCTACAAAATATTATAACCCCATCACAGACAGATAAGACTATCAGGCAGGCTCCGGGTCAGGGCAGGAAGAATGGTCAACACCGGGAAAACTAGGAAACAGGAACAATCGAGAGACAGGAGCAGCGGGACAACCGCTGGTAGGCTTGACGAAACAAAACGAAATGGCAACAGACAAACAGAGAACACAGGTATAAATACACTGGGGATAATGGGGAAGATGGGCGACACCTTGAGAGTGGTGGAGACAAGCACACAGACAGGTGAAACAGATCAGGGTGTGACAGCATGTCTTCTGTTTCCCTCTGCATTGCCCATAAGCCGAGCAGGACTCCTTAGAACAGAGTGGACACTGTCAGACTGATTTGTAATAGACTGTCATAGCCCCAATTAAAAAACGAAACATTGGTTGTTGATTACAGTACTTTTTTTACATGGTGGGGGCGCAAAAACATTTTGATATAAAAGTTTGGGAACCCCTGCTCTATGCTCAGTCATATATCTGAGTTTGAATGGATAGAGAGGGAAACGTTGAAGGACATGTCCCACTACGGCACACAGAGACTCACTGGCTGTTTGTCTGTGTGTCTATCTGTACGGGAAGTAGTGCATCATAGGCCACTGTAGCTAAGTGCTGGTGGCTGAAACACAATAATACTAGAATATCTCATGGCTTCCGAGTGCCAGTATGTGTGTGATATGACCACAGAGACTATTAGGAGTTTCCTGTTTAGAAACTCAATACCCAACTTTTTTCCTTGACTTCCAGTTAACTGTGTTCTCTGTCAGTCAAGTTTCCTCTTAAACCCAAGATACGCAGACTCACTCACTGATGTGTTTTGTATTCCTGTATCGTCCACTAAGTAAGCGGTTATTAGAAAGCGAGGTCTGAGCATACCCGACATAATGGCTTTAATGATCAGGTATTTAATCATCCTGAACTAAAAAGCCTGTCACGTTTACCCACTTCCCTAGGCATTGATCGTCCTATGCTCTCCATACTAATCAGGTATGGGAGGGTGGGTGTGGGATGGATGTATTGTGGACATAATTGTAAGAGACAGGTGGTGAGAAAGGAGCCGGAGACTGCAGCCAGGCTTGCAGTAAACACTCATTAACACATGTTATCATTGATCACCGCCGGGGCAGGCGGAGTGCCGGGCACCTATCCCCCCACACAGCTGGGCCTCTGTCCGTGGTGTCAAAGGAGCAGGTCTGCCAGATGTGTGGGAGGATTCACTACAAGACACACAGGTCCTCCCCGTTTTGACACTGGGGAGAAATGGTGTTAGCATGAAAAGAGAACATAACTGTATGACTGACAAAACTTTTACTTACAACTTCGTCTCCTTTTTGGGATGTCCATATGAAAGCAGTGATAATCAATGAAGGTTTTAAATTCACACAGTGTATATGTGAAGCAGTGCATTTCCACTTTACTTTTTCCACTTCACTTCAGGCTTCTTTTTTCATAGAAAATTTTTAATTCGCTAGTCAGGAAAGTCTATATAGCCTTCTTCTCGCCGTTCATTTGTCTCCATAATTTGCATGCTGGTAGGCTACTACTGCTTTTTGGCGATTATCTGCAGATAAATTAGGAAAACACTCAATGAAGATGTTGAATCCTCAGTGCAGGAACAATAGCTAGTGGAGAGAGAGACTCATTTTGGTCCAAAATATATAAAATAAAACAGATTGAAGGTTATAAAAGCTATTATACTTATATGGTATTATTAAAGATATTGATATAGGCCTATTGATTTGATGTGTCAAAATGGAGTAGTCAACTGCTGCTTTCTGTGTAGCAAAGCCCATGTTTAACACCTGCTTCCTTCTTTGATCATCCCCCTGAAAATGTTTGTATTTTTAAAACCAATTCTATATTGTTTCTCAACAGGGAACCCATTTTTACTTGACAGAACACAACTTTTTTTGCCACAATAAACTCAATTGAGTAGACTAAACTTGTTTGTCTGGCTAGATTACTAATCTACCGCCTTCGTTCAAAGTCTCCCCCACATTGATTGAAGGGTCTGAACCCCTACCACCTCTGTGACTAAAACATCCTGCCCCCTACCCTGACAATCCCACCCGCAGTGATTGATTGACAGGCCAAACTGTTAAAGGGGTAGTTCACCCAAATTACAAAATGGCATTGGTTTCCTTACCCTTTAAACCGATTTATGGTCAATCCGTAATCTGCAGTGGCCTTACAGCATTTACGGCATTCATAGTTCTTGCACTTCGGGAGCAGAGCAGAGTGGAGTGTGTCATATGCATCCAATTAGTTGTTCTGCACCTCTTAAAACACAGAACTCGTAGTGATTCAGGGCTAATCTCTACAGCCAGCCAGCTAATTACGAGCAACTGGCGAAGTGAAAAGAAAAGACCTTACCTCTTCTGAGATGTTAGAGTCAGTTTCCCGGTGCTTGCCAAGATATAGCATGATGTAAAAAGGCGGCACCGTTTTCCACTTCAACCCATTTTTATTTTCTTTGCTTTACTAGCCTGTCCTGCAACTGTCTCCACTTCTTGTGGCAAGCTTCCTCTTCCATAGAAGTGGTAAAGAGGTCAATGGAACTTGACTAAAACAATGGAAATGGCATGGAAACGCCTGAGGGAAAGATGCCGTGGAGGAAAGATGCCATGGGGGAAAGATCCCGAATCTCCTCACTGGCCCCCAGAAGAATTTGCCTACATTTAGGCTATTGTTTATGTGTATTTCACACTTTTTTGAGGTAAAAATCTGAGTATAATGTTTGTATGGATGTCAACCCCGTCATCAATCAACTGTATTACAGTTAAAAAACGTCTTTGACCTACACCACCGATTTCTTTATGCTAGCTATGCTACCAGCTTATAAGAATGGGAGTTAGCATTTAGCAGTCACCTACTGTTAACCAATCATGTCAATGCAGAGTTATATAGCGCTATAAGGAGCCCTCCGCATTGTTAAAAAATATGGGAGGCGCACGGCATTACGTACAGAGCTTGATTTGGCCTCTGCAAGACTCCAGAGGCTCCTCAAATTGCGTCACACCCTCCGTACGGAGCCTCCTCACCGCATTGCCGGATCAATCATAAATCAGCTTTTAGTGTCCACACACTCAGAGCCAAAACAAATACATAATTTGAAGGACAAACATCATTTTGGCAATTCATATTGTGCAGTAAAACTGTAAATATGACTATAATCTCAAGAGAAGAGAATGTTTAATGTTAAAAAAGTTTACCTTTACTTAGAAAATAGTCCTGATCATATAGACCTATGCCTAGACTAGGCACTCGTTGTGGGCTAATATCAAATTGTGGCCACCCTAAGAGACAATTTTAATCTTCCCTTCAAATTCTTCGTCAAAGTCTTTTTCATTCCTTGCATCACCACCACAATTTAGTTATTGAACAGTGTTTAAGCACACTGGCATGTAGCCAAACACTTTAAGCTACTGTCACGAACAACCAGCTATACATGTCGCAAGGCTCCATGTTTCTGTCAAAGGATTGGCGAATTGATTAAATTACTTAATTATCTGGGAGAAGATGACACAACTAAATCTATGGTATCTTCATGGAGTGCACTTTGAGTATTGAAGACCTCAGTATTGATCCATCCAGATCACCCCTTCATACGATTGAGCGATAGAGGCAGCGGTGAGGAGTGTTTAACCTTGGAGCAGAGAGTAGGAAAGGCACTGGACTCGAGTGACCCTGGTGACTTGAACCAGACCTCTGGCAGCGAATTAAATGAATGAATGAAAGGATAAGGACGATCAGTCGCATTTGCCAAAATGGCTTAAAGTACACGCCGGATACAATTGCCCTTTGGTGATATACTAGTAGCCAAGCGCTAACAAAAAAAAAGCTTCCTCTACCTCTATTGTTCTGGGCCGGTTCACGTTTACCTCCGTGCCGGGCCACTGCTCTGGCAAAGCTCAACGTGACTCTGGAGCAGTTGTGGGTGTGTGGGCGACTGTGTGACCGAGAGAGTGAGTGATGCCCCTATGCATCTGTCAGCAAGGCTAATGGAGGCTGCCACACTTGGCCAACCGCAGACTGACAGGTGCCCCCATCAGCCGGCCAGGACAGTGCCAGGAATGCCAGCTCGCTTTACCTCGCTGAAGGGTGTCACCGAGAGAGCCCCGGTGCTGGGCTCGGTTTCTTTTATTATAATGCACTGTGACTCAGTGACTCACTGAAGAGAGGTCAACTACTGCTTGAAAGCCTCAATCACCTGTGAATCTGTAGGCTGCCATAAGCCGATTTGTACAGTACTTTGTTGACAAAGCTTTTATGTACAGCAATAACTTATTCAGCAGCGCGTGGGAGTGAGTGTGTTTGGTCTTTATTTACAAGGACAACATCTTAAGATCTTGATAATCAGACGGTTGCTGGTAAGAATAGCACTTGAGGTTCTCAAAAGCGAGTTAAGTATCTGTTGTCTCCACCGTGATTACATAATACAGTGTGACTCACCTCTATGAAAAGTCACATGGACTTGACTAAATTGCTTGTCACAAATTCCTCGAATCGTAGGTGGCCATTTCAAAATAGTATTAGTCTCTATTTTGAGAGCATTTTAAAACCTTTATAAATCAGAGATTTTCCCGTACAAGCACATTTCAAGTCGTGAACAGTATCTTTCTAGAGTAGAAGGTTTCCAGGTTTCCATGGACCACACTAACAGCTTGACTCACCAGAATGGAAAGTCACAACTATTTGACAAAATTGCTTGTCACAGCCAGACCCCTGATTCTTCCAATCCAGGATGGCGCTTTTTGATTGTTTCCACCTCTTCCCAGTATATGAGAAGCAGCGGCGGCGGAGGGGAGGATTAGTGTCCCTCTGAGATGTCACTGTATCTGTCCTTTGTATCAGGTTCTCCTGGAGAGACAGGTTGCTGACAGAATGGAACCAGTCAGGGCGCCTGGTGAGCTCATGTCTGTTTTCATTTAGTTTTAGCGCGGTGGCTAAAACTGGCCTGGGCCCAGCCGGTCCACTCTCCTCTCCTCAGACAGCTCCATCCAAAGAGCTCCTTTGATTGAGAGGCCTGTGGTAATGGGTAACGGGACACCGGGTCAAGAATTTAGATGCTCCGGGTAAGCCACTTATGGAAAAAAGCCACTTATGGTGTAAAGTACTTAAGTAAAAATACTTTGAAGTACTACTTAAGTAGTACTAAACACAAATACTGGGTTTGTAAATGATGTCTGAGTGTTGGGAGTTTGCCCTTGTCTGTCCATAAATTTTAAAAACAATAAAATGTTGCCATCTGGTTTGCTTAATATAAGGAATTTGATGTATAACGTTTACTTTTACTTTTACTCAAGTATGACAATTTAGTACTTTTTCAACCACTGTATTTAAGTTCCTTTTAAAACCTGATACTTTTAGACGTTTACTCAAGTAGTATTTTACTTGGTGACTTTCACTTTTACTTGAGTCATTTTCTATTAAATTGGGTACTTTTTCCACCACTGTATGTGACTTTTCACATGTGAAAACGTGGTTTTGGATTCACGTGAATACAAAAAACATTTGTTATGATACACACAGTTCTTTTAACATAGTATTTTCAACGTACATATTTGACACACTTCGACATACATGACTACATTGTGTATGTTTATTTATACAGTAATTATTATTCAACCTGCCCTTACCTGGGATTTGAACTCACTTCATTCCAATCTTTCTGCTACGCCACAACGCCTGTGTTAATAACAAATTGTACCTGTATTCTTACACTTTGGACTTCAAAGTGAATCTCAGCTTTGTTAAAAATAAACTAGAGAAAAACTATTATATTTATCATAGTGATTCAGGAGTAATATTGCAACAGAACAATATGATGAGAGAATAGTCAGATTCATTGATAACTAAAGTAGCAGTGCAGATGGCACTCTTTTGCTAAGTTAGAGATGTATGATAAGTAATTAATGTTTTCACATGTGAAATGTCACACTTGTTTTCCACGTGAAATCCAGTGGGTTTTCCATAAGGGGGATGCCAGCAATCTGAATTTCCTGCTACGCCACGAGGTCTGTGATCACAGATTTATTGGCAAGAATAAATTTCTACACTACTAAAAGTTGCCCAGAAGTCAATAATTGTGTGATTAACACCAAAGAAAAAGTAGCAGTGTTCAGGGACACTTGACATTAATGCTCTCTGGAACTTGCAATCTTCTTGTTCTGGAGTGCATTAATGTCTCAGTGCCACTAGATACATATTTGTTACCAAGAACATATACACTCACCAGACCTTTTATAAGGTACACCCATCTAGTGCCAGGTCGGACCCACCTTTGCCTCCAGAACAGCCTGAATTCTTTGGGGCATTCTACGAGGTGTCGGAATCGTTCCACAGGGATGTTGGTCCATACTGACACAAAGATGCTCTATTGGGTTGAGGTCTGGGGACTGCGCAGGCCACTCAAGTAAACTGAATTCACTGTCATGTTCCAGGTCATGTTTTTCCACTCCTCAATTATCCAGTGTTGGTGATCACGTGCCAACTGGAGCTGCTTCTTCTTGTTATTAGCTGATAGGAGTGGAATCTGGTGTTCCAAGATAATGTTCTGCACACCACTGTTGTACTACACCTTTATTTGTCTGTTTGTGGCCCGCCTGTTAGTTTGCGCAATTCTTGCCATTCTCCTTCGACCTTTCTCATCAACAAGCTGTTTTCGCCCACAGGACTGCCGCTGACTGGATGTTTTTGTTTGTCGCACCATTCTCTGTAAACCATAGACACTTTCGTGACAAGCCCATCAAGGCGGCCGTTTCTGAGATACTGGCTCCGACAATCATACCACGCTCAAAATCACTTAGGTCAGTAGTTTTGCCCATTCTAATGTTCAATCGAACAGTAACTGAATCCTTTCTGCCTGCTTTATATAGCAAGCCACGGTCACGTGACTCAATGTCTGTAGGAGCGAACCATTTTAGTGAACGGAGTGATGTACCTAATAAACTGGCAATGTGCTGGCTCGGGCTCATAAACATTTTTGGGGGCATGGTGTAAAATATGTTGTTTTGTGCCAACTGTCAGTGGAAATGTTTTACGAGTTTAAGTGGTTTATCGTTATGTTGATGAAGGTTGAATACCTATTCTAACACTGTCAGTTGAGCTGTACTGTTAAGAGGTTACTGTGCATTGTCCAGTAACTTAATTACAGCTCGTTCACAGCAAGTGTAATTTTCTTAAAACGTAATGTCAACTTACTGAACATCAGTTATTGTAAATTTCACAGTAACTTACTGTAGCTAATCTATCACAACCACTGACCTGATAGTGTGGCAGGGAAGTGAGTATTACAATAAAATGGTGACTAGCAATAAATGAAATATTGCATGGCTCTGTGGTATCACATGTACTTATGTCAGCCTTAACCGAGGCTGGAGAACTGACAGTATATAAGCTTAGTGTTTATGAACAGAATAAAACAGAGCACATTAACTGGGATGACATTCTCTCTCATGGGAGACCAAAAAGAACTAGCTGAAAGCCACGGGCGGCCTTTTCAAGCTTATTTGGGGGGTCTTGATTCCTGAAATTACTCCTCTCCTTAGATTCAACAGATTTAGGTGTAATAAAACGCCTTACCCGTAAATGTTATTTTATTTCAATGGGGCAAAAGACGTTGTGGTTAAATCTAACAGCACCTCTAATTGGCCCATAAGAAACCTGGTGCCATCGACACATAATTTGGGGGAGGTGCGGTCCACTGCTGTTTCCACAGTAATGATTCACACAGTTTAAATAGCTGGGAGTCCCAACGATGACAGTCAGCGCAACACTGGAGCTAACAGATCTGTTGCTACTGAGATAAACAAGTCGTTAATGAAGCCGCACTCTGGGATATGTTATTTAACAAAACAGTGATTTACCGGCTGTGGGAGAGGGCCAAGAAGAGATGGGCCTGGTTCTCCAAGTCTCAGGACTACCTGTCCCCCTCTCCTGCCCATTATAAAACGCCTCTCAGCTGTGATGGCTATCCCCCGTTAATCACCCATCCAGAGGAATGTTATTTGAGATTTTATCGATCCACTTCGTTGAGGGCTACATGATTCCACCGCCATTGAACCCCATAGTAAGAGACGGGAGTGAAATCAGGTTATGGCAATGGAAGATGAAATAACACATTAAAAGTTCCATCAGGAGCTCAAGTGGGGGGAGACAGAGTGTTGCAAAGTGCTGGTCCCTCAGCCATAAGAATAGAGAGGGGAGACATTCAAGAGCCAAAATGGGGCACGTGGAGGGTTTCTCAGAATCCTTACACCATACAAAGAGTTAGTAATTGCCCAAGTCAAATTGCAACTCTATGTCTAGGGATATAAAGGTCTTGCTAGCCTCTAGCATTAGTATTAACTTTCTGATAACTTCTTTTGTAATTTCTTTGGACTGCTGCATCGTTCAAATATCAACCCATCTGCCCTTTTGCTCCATCCGCAACCAACCTCAGCCCTTAGTGACGACTAACCTCACTGCAAAGCCAGAGTATCCTTTGCTTACAGTTTAGCACGCAATTAAGTTTCCTTTCATTAAAGCCCAGGAACACTATGGCAACAGCCTCGTTAGGGCTAACAAACTAATATAACTTATCCTTAATGAGAGCGGAGGAGGGTAGGGGCCTTCAGGACCACGTGGGGGGATTGGGAATTGGTTTGAATCGACCCAGCAGCCCTGAGCCCGTAAACCAGACCCAATATGGACAAGAAGACGGTTTTAATTGCATAATTACATTGGCTGCGTTTAGACAGGCTGCCCAATTCTGATATTTTTTCCACTAATTGGTCATTTGACCAATCACATCAGATCTTTTTTACATCTGATTTTCTTCCGTGCTGATCTGATTGGTCAAAAGACCAACAAATGAAAAAAAGATAAGAATTGGGCTGCCAATGTAGCTCAAAGAAAGTAAATTAACTCACACAGTTGCGCTGGCTGCAGCATTAGCAGCTACTTTAGCTAACTGTATTATAAATAAGACGCTACCATGGCTATGGATCCGTGATACTGTCTGCGCTTTCAGGGGCCCATGTCACACTGGGCCTTTTCTGGGCAGAACTCTGTGCAGCAAATGAGAGACTCATATACAGTATAAGCACTGTCTGATGTTTGTGTTTCACTGTCATCAATAAATCATAAACAATGTCTGTTATGCTATATCTAGCCAATATGGGTGTTTGTCTATGTGTCCCTGCATGTGTTTATGCATGTAGTGTATATAAGTTAATAGCCTTCATGTTTTGTGTGTGTGTGTATGTCAGCTTGTGTGTTCACACACCACAGTGGGCAACATGGCGAGTGTAAACGTCCACGCTCTGCGCCGCAGCGCTAATTGCCGTTGCTCGGTGACGGATCCCAAACACACAGCGGGCGGAGGGTGTCATTCATCACCATAGGGCTGTCATCAGATACATAGACAGTGTACAGCAGTGTCATCCCCGTCACAGGAATATACACACCCCATATTTATCTCCATAAACACTGACATATCCAGGCGAGGTGGCTCCCCTCTCCAGAACAGACAGAACTAACTTGCATATTCACCCATCAACACATGGCCCATGCTTTTGGACTGTATATGTCAATTGTGTACATGCAGTACAGTTATATAAAAAAAATACTCATTATTACCACTTATTCATTATTACCACTACTGCAATGGAGCTAATGTGGTTGTCCACAGGTCTATATTAACAGTATGTATCCATTATGTAGTATGTTAAATTCTGAGTGTCCATCTGAAGTGAAGTAGAACACTAGACCAGTTTTTCTGTAGTTTTAATAAACCTGTCAAACTCAAGACTCCTTCTTCATTTAATTACTCAATACAAATGGAGAATCTGGGAGTCTGATTAAAAAAGTAGTCATAAAGTTAGAAGAAGTCTTACAGAGCTTTGCTCTGTGCATCTGTGTGTAGAGCTGCTGCAGGATACTCCTGTATAGTGAGGTGCTGCAGGATACTCCTGTATAGCGAGGTGCTGCGGGATACTCCTGTATAGCGAGGTGCTGCAGGATACTCCTGTATAGCGATGTGCTGCAGGATACTCCCGTATAGCGAGGTGCTGCAGGATACTCCCGTAGAGCGAGGTGCTGCAGGATACTCCCGTATAGCGAAGTGCTGCAGGATACTCCTGTATAGCGGGGTATTGCAGGATACTCCCATATAGCGAGGTGCTTTGACGTGCCAGTGCCCATCCTGTCACATCCCGTTTGAGAACAGGTCATCACCTCTCCATACACGAGCCCAGCTAATATAATAAAGGGATGCTCTGCAGCTCAGCGGTGCTCCCAAACCCTCCTCACTCACCAGGGAGAGCCTCTTCAGAAAACACAATTCATAATTGTCCCCCTAATATCCAAGCAAGGCCACATTGGAAAGCAGTTTATAATTGTCCGGCTAATTCATTGAGATACTGTAAAGCTAAGTTAAGCATTTTGGGAATAGATTTGAGCTCATTAATTTTAATGAGGCAAATAGCGCATTATCGGCGTTATGTGGCGGCGAATAAATCAATGCTCCGTAATCAGGTGCAACAAGGCAGGGTCTTTTTCACACCGCACCTGTCGAAACAGGGGAGAAGAGCCGCCATGATATCATAATCACTTGATTTAATTAAAGAGGAAAGCGGGCTTGCAGCAACACTCTCGCGATTAACTAAGCTCCGGATCCCGCTTAATGCATGCAGACAAGGCGACAAACGGCTGGTACTTTGTTGCCCTGGCAACAGCCCAAAAAAAGTCCACATCGAGGGCTGGGGAAGGATAAAAGGAATGGAGTTGCGGGTTGGGTGCTGGTGCTGGTTCCCTGATTGTCACGACTTCTGTGTGGGTGTTTCGCTTCTGTCGACGGCTCACCTGTCATTTGTCATCAGGCTGAGGGCTTTCTGTGATGGAGCACAGATCATGCCTGGCCTGCTGCTTCTGGCACTATGTACAACCTGGTGCTACTGAGTCCCTAATTACACACACACACTGATACGCGTAGATGCACGCACATGCCACGCACACGAATACACACTAAGGCATATAGACACAGACACAGACACACACACACATGTACATTAATGCTAGCACAAATACAGATCGAACACACACACAGTCCAGCTGTCCA
Organism: Thymallus thymallus; assembly: GCA_023634145.1. Classification (NCBI taxonomy): domain Eukaryota; kingdom Metazoa; phylum Chordata; class Actinopteri; order Salmoniformes; family Salmonidae; genus Thymallus; species Thymallus thymallus. The sequence goes on along the minus strand of CM042417.1, from coordinate 12,949,181 downwards.
GATGGCCTCAAGGCAAGTACTGGTTGCACAAGGCCACATCTGCATCTGGCCATAGACGGGCCACTCTTCCACTCTACACCCTCTGTCCTCCTTTTCTCTCTTTCACTCTCTCTCTCCCCCGTTCTCTCTCTCTCTCTGTGTTTTTCTCTCTTTCCCTGCATGTTGATCCTTTCAGTCTTTTACTGACAATATAATATGATGGTATCTCCCACTCTCTCTTCTGTTTCATTCCTCTGAGCTGTGTTCGATACAGTCCTTGCCCTCACCGTGTCCTCAGCAGCCTAGCTGTTATGGAGCCCCGTCCCACTGGCTACTATCTGTCTGTCACCCTCCCAGCTAACGAGGCATGCTGAAGTCCGCAGGACTGACCGGGGGAACAAGGTCCCTCTAATTGGAGCAGAGAGCCCAGTTCTCCTGGCAGTGCCATATATCAGAGCCAGGGACACTGTTCCCCTGCTTCCCTATGGTCTATAGCTATAAACTGATCACATCCCCTTTATTACATACTGTAACCCTTATTTAACTCACTACTGTCACCTAGCCTCCAGCTCTGTCACTACAACCACTTCCTTATAGAGACACAGGTTTGGAATCAGATCAGCCTCCTCACATCCTAACCTGAAGCATACCATGGAAAATGCAAAACTCCCCTCAGATTAATTTCTTCAGGCAACTTCATCCTAACCCCCTCACCACCTGAACCAGGGTCAGATATAGCATTTTAATCCCCCTAGTGATTACAGTGAGGATTTTAGTGGTTGGCTGGTGGTAATCTGATCCTAGATCTGTGTTTAGGGGCAACTTCTTCCTGGAAATAGTAGCCTCCTGGACATCGACTAATGACCATAAGCCCCTGTATCATACTTCCTCAGCCAGCTCCATTGTTACATACAGTACTATCAGCCATGGATCCCTTGCAGGGCCCCCAGGCCCTCCATTAGTGGTGATTACTGTCTCATAAATCTGGTCTCACTGGGGCGCTATCAATTACCCATAAAGAATAAGAGGAGGGGGTGAGGAAGACCACACAGTCAGGAGACCAGGGACATACAGGTAACTGACAAAATAAAGGAAACACCAACATAAAGTGTCTTAATAAGGCGTTGGTTTACCACGAGCCGGAACAGCTTCAGTGCACCTTGGCATAGATTCTACAAGAGTCTTGAACTCTATTGGAGGGATGCGACACCATTCTTCAGCGAGAAATTCCATAATTTGGTGTTTTGTTGATGGTGGTGGGAAACCCTGTCTCAGGTGCTGCTCCAGAGTCTCCAATAAATGTTCAATTGGGTTGAGATCTGGTGACTGAGACGCCCATGGTTTACATCGTTTTCACGCTCATCAAACCATTCATTGACCACTCGTGTCCTGTGGATGGGGGCATTGTCATCCTATGGGGGCATGGCCATAATGCCCTTCCCAGCATCTTTATCCATGACCCTAAGCATGATGGGATGGCAATTGCTTAATAAACTCAATAACCACACCTATGTGGAAACACCTGCTTTCAATGTATTTTGTATCCCTCCTTTACTCAAGTGTTTCCATTATTTTGACAGTTACCTGTATCTCAATAGTGTGAAGTGGATTCCTCCACCCTATGTCGTTTCCTTTGTCTCCACTGCAGCGATCTATAACTCTGGACAAGTTTAAAGCCAATAGGCTTTCCTCATACCTATCCTCTCTTGATTAGTGCAGATGAAGGAAAGGAGACAAGGACTGGAGGATCAAGGCTGCTTATCATAACGATATCAATTCTTAACAGTAATCATTATAAATCTTAAGCAAACAAACCAAACCCCCAAACAATCACCAGCGTTCCTCATAGAATGAGTTCCTCTAGCATCACCCACAGCTCAAGGGCTTTCACGTCACCACCTGATCTTATAAACCTGTTGTCGCCCATATCACCACCCTATTCTGAGCTACTGTAAACCTAGCGCCAGTTGAACAGATGAACAGCTCCCCACCATGTGTGTGCCTTAACAGGGCTTTTTAGGAGCTTAAGTGACAGCTGGCTAGGAACCACCGTGGCTGGGTCCCTTCCGTTTACTTAGAAGTCCTATGAAGTAGCCGCCGGTGTCTTTGATATGTCCGAAATGGCTTCCCTCTATCAGATGACAAATGTGATTCAATTGCGGCAGTCAGTGGATAAGCAAGTGTTTAGAGACAAGTAATGGCGGTGTCACTCAACTCCGTCTCTATCTCATTCTCTTTGATAGAGAAAAGTAAGCAAGAGAAAAGTGAGCAAAACAAATTATGCCGGTTCCTCCCATCTGCTGTATTGTTAAAGGGGATTTCTCTCCCTGTAATCTGCATGCAGTAGGGTGTTTGTGTCTATGTGTGTTATTGATCATGGCTGAAAGCAGCTTTAGTATCGACAGCTGTCTTCAGTCTGCCCTGATCGCAATGGTGGGGGTTACATGGCTTCTTCTGTGTGTCTGGTGGTGTGTGTAGTTCTGTGTGTCTGGTGGTGTGTGTGTGTATAGTTCTGTGTGTCTGGCGGTGTGTGTAGTTCTGTGTGCCTGGTGGTGTGTGTGACTGGTGGTGTGTGTGTAGTTCTGTGTGTCTGGTGGTGTGTGTGTGTGTAGTTCTGTGTGTCTGGTGTGTACGCACCACATTCCCACCTTGAGATACACATTTCCATATTTGCATATTTGTTTCTGGGAGTATACACACTCACATGAAAAAGCCTGGAAGCAAATCGCTTCTCCCCTCCTCTCCTATACATTTTGCATGGACAATAGCTCTCACTTGTCATTCAAATGAGGTGTGCTCTCCCATGACCACTTGATGTTCTACTATGATGACTCCACCCAGAGTACACCCGTAGGAATCCTACATAAATATGGGAGATTTTATATGAGTGTCTATATGATCCCTAAGGCTATGGTGGTTGAACTCCCACATACTGTGTGTGTGTGTGTGTGTGTGTGTGTGTGTGTGTGTGTGTGTGTGTGTGCGTGCGTGCATGCGTGCGTGTGTGGCCATTTTCAAGTGTTTGGATGGCTGGATAATTGGCTTCTGTTATCCTAAGGCCAGGATGTATCGTCCATCCAGTGATGAGGGAACCCTCCATATCAAATGGTGTAATGCGTGTGGAAGCATCGCCATTCCCCTTGAGATCATTTGAGTGCCCCACTGTAAGAAATAGTACTTGCCAACATGTTGCAATCAAGCTGCTGTTGCTTCACGGATGTTTTGACCCTTGTAGAAATGGGTTCCTCCCTTTTTATTTCTGGGGAGGAATTTCTACAATAAGAGTAATTATCTCACATACTTCTCTCTGGACTAAGTGTGCATTCTGCTCCGACAGTAAACATTAGTCTGAAGGAATGTCCGGCTGACAGGGAAGGAGAGGAAGGATCCTAATCCTAAATCACCCCTGTTGGACCTTGTAGGAAATGGGTCTCTGTCTCTCGCTCTCTCTCTCTCTCTCTCTCTCTCAAATTTTGTGCACAAATTTGTTTACATCCCTGTTAGTGAGCATTTCTCCTTTCCCAAGATAATCCATCCACCTGACAGGTGTGGCATATCAAGAAGCTATCTATCTATCTATCTATCTATCTATCTATCTATCTATCTATCTATCTATCTATCTATCTATCTATCTATCTATCTATCTATCTATCTATCTATCTATCTATCTATCTATCTATCTATCTATCTATCTATCTATCTATCTATCTATCTATCTATCTATCTATCTATCTATCTATCTATCTATCTATCTATCTATCTATCTATCTATCTATCTATCTATCTAAACAGCATGATCATTACACAGGTGCACCTTGTTCTGGGGACAATAAAATGCCACTTTAAAATGTACAGTTTTGTCACACGACACAATGCCACAGATGTCTCATGTTTTGTGGGAGTGTCCACCAGAGCTGTTGCAGTTAAACGAATTAGAACACCTCGATCGAATAATACCCCATAATGACAAAGTTAAAACTTGTTTTTAGAAATTTTTGCAAATGTATTGAAAATTAAATATAGAAATATCTTATTTACATAAGTATTCTAACCCCTAAGCCAATACTTTGTTACCTTTGGCGGCACATCTGGATTTGGGGATTTTCTCCCATTCTTCCACAGATTTTTGACGTTGCTGTGTTGCCGTAGCAATGTGGTCTCGTTGACATGTAATCTGCGGTTGTGACATGTAATCTGTTAACAATAGTGTGTGTGACATGAGCAGTACGGGCGGAATGGGTTCCAGTGTCCCGTTCCACTCTGAGCAGATCATCAGACCAAACACTTAGACAGCCTGCTATTCATCTACTGCAGGTGTGTAATCAAGCTGTCACTGAGTATGTGAGTGGGGACTTGTATGGATTTAGAATGGGCCGTGTATGGTTACATGTGTATGTGCGTGTGACAAATTGTGTATGTGACGAAGTGGGCTTACCATGCAGGTGTGTGGATGTGTGTGGTGCTTTATGAGTTTACAGTTCCACAAATGTACCTACCAGTTGTGAGAATGGGTTTGTGCTTTTGAAGGTGAGACCGGTTTGATCTGGAAGGGCACAGTGAGGAGTGGAATCAAGCCTAGCGCTGTGAAAGCTTAACCCGCTTATCGATTCCTTCATCCCTTCATCCCTTCATCCCTTCATCCCTTCATCCCTCCAATACTCCTTCCCTCCTTTCAGCTCATCGATAGAACACGACCCAAAGGGCCAAGCTGGAAAACATCCGCTGAGGCTTAATGAAGACGTAGACTGAGGATGCCAATTAACTCACCCTCATCTGCCAGAGAGGGATGGAGAAAGAGCGTTGTAGAGAGGGGATCCACATGGCACACTGCCCACAGAGAGAGAGAAATTGAGAGAGAGAGTGAGAGAGAGAGAGAGAGAGAGAGAGAGAGAGAGAGAGAGAGAGAGAGAGAGAGAGAGAGAGAGAGAGAGAGAGAGAGAGAGAGAGAGAGAGAGAGAGAGAGAGAGAGAGAGAGAGACAAAGAAGGCTGTGGAACCCTGAAAAGGCTTGGGTACCCTCATTATAAATGAGTAATGAATGGGGCAACAGAATTTCAGCAGCTTTAGGTTGAAGTTGCCCAATGACACATATCAAGGATGAGATTACCCTGCCCAAGTCCTAATCATCCTAAACCATTTGCATGATCACACAACTGACCTTAGGTCAGTGTCTGAGGGCAACTTCATCTTACGCCAACTACCACACATAATTCAGAGCTTCCATCAGTTTTCATTTGATATGGGTGGAAGGTTACTGTTAGGCCATAGACAAACACACTATCCAGGTGACACTGCCACACTCCAGTCCCCCAGGTGGCAGCAGCAACCTTGTCCAGATGCTGAGCCTGCTTGATAAGCACATTATGAGCTGCCCATTAAGGTGATCAGTCAGTGCCAGTTTGGAGAGCCGTGAGGTGGCTGGTGGGTTTGTAGTTGCTTTTTTGTACATATTTATGTTTCATCACTATCTGAACACATAATAATCTGCTTGGACAGGCCGACCAAGAGTTCAAAAGAGACAGAGCTGGCCCTGGAAAAAAGGTAATGTTGCTGTCTCCCTGGGCACATGTACATTCAACACCTAGGCGAATACGCTGATTTCTCACAGAAATGCACACATTCATTCAGGTTATAGACCATGTAACTAGGCCTAGGTAGCGAGTGCAACAATATCCGTAGGCTAGTTATGGGTTTTGTAACAGAATCAATTCCAATCAGAGAGTGCTGCCACGGCCTGTCTTAGTCTGTCCCTATTCAACTCCATTACCCAGAGGGAATGTTGATGAATGACTGTTGGATGAGTTGGCCTTCTGTAGGCATTCACTGAGAACCAAACTTCAAATTAGGGTCAGGGGTGAGCTGGGTAATGTGTGTGTGTGTGTGTGTGTGTGTGTGTGTGTGTGTGTGTGTGTGTGTGTGTGTGTGTGTGTGTTTGTGTGTGTGTGTGTGTGAATGAGACACTCTCCTGCCTGGCTCTTGGCTGGTGAGAGACACATATCATTTGTAATGAGTGTCTGGCATGCTACTATACTCCAGCTGGTGCCCACTTCCAGAGTGAGGGGTATGAAGACCCCCCTCTGACACACCTCTCCTGGCCAAAACCCAAACACACCCCTCTCTCTCTATTCAGACCCTCCCTCCTCACTGCCAAACTGCTCTACCAGCATCCATCTGACTGTAAGGGTTGGTGTAAGCATGGGTTAGAGAGAATGTCTACCATATCACACCAATCTAATGCTTTACTGGGTATCATTGAAGGGGAGTGATTATGTGAATGAGGGTATGAATCAGAATTTGCAACAAAGACAATGGCTACGTCTGAAATGGCACCCTATTCCCTATATAGTGCACTACTTTTGACCAGGACCTATAGGGTTTCAAGTTTTAATGCCATGTGCAGAAGTACAGTGAAATGCATTTCTTGCAAGCTCTAAATCCAACAATGCAGTAATCAATAACAATGTAATACTAAAAATAACATAAGGTGGAACAAAAACATAAATATATTATAATTTAAAAAATTATAAATAACTATAACACGAGAAAGTCAGGAGCTATATACAGGGTCTGTTCCAATACCATACTTTTACAATGTGCAGGGATACTGGAGTGGTAGAGTTAAGCATGTATATGGATAAGGAAACTTTGTATCTGGATATATGATAAACAGCAGCATAATTTTTGATTGTGTGTGTGTGTGTGTGTGTGTGTGTGTGTGTGTGTGAGCACACTGCGAGAGCGACATCATTGATGTATATAGAGAAAAGGGTTGGTCCAAGAATTGAACCCTGTGGCACCTCCATGGAAAATGCCAGAGGATCGGACAATAGGCCCTCCGATTTGACACACTGATGCACCCAATGAGATCTCCTGGAGTGTGTTTTTGCCAGCATTCTCATATTGGTTCTTTACACACACACACACTCTGTATTACTATCCTTGTGGGTAGGTCCGTAAATCCCCAAAAGTCCCCCCACAGGGTTAGTAAAACATGGACAATTCTTCCATGTGGGGACATTTCCCAGGTCCTCATGAGGACAAAGTCTTAGAAGTTAGGGTTAGGGTAAAGAGCCATCCACACCAAGGAGGATAAATATAACACAACTATAACGATAACAATAAATTACACAACTATAAACGTTGGAAAGCTGTTCTGCAGTACACCTGTCAATCAACTGATCAACGCATCCAACTGCAGGGCTGTATGCGTTTTAATAAGGTTGTAACACACCATCAGTGGAGGCTGCTGAGGGGAGGACGGCTCATATCAATGGCTGGAACAGAGTGAATGGAATGGCATCAAACACATGAAAACCATGTCTTTGATGTATTTGATACAATTCCACTTATTCTGCCACCAACCCCCTGTGACACCCTTCCTTCTTCCATATACATGTAATTAAAAATAATTTAGAAGTTCATATTTAAATGTAGCAATTCAACGACAAGCGTGTAATTGCTTCACACTGGGCACACATTGGTTGAATCAGCGTTGTTTCCACATCATTTCAACTGAACCGACGTGGAATAGAAGTTGAACTGATGTCTGTGCCCAGTGGGTTGCATCATTGCTCAAGTGGTTTTGCAAGTGATTTCCATTCTTCTAATCATTGTCAATTCGTTTGGATCTTATTTTTCACTCTACTTATCTCTCTGTCTGTCCTCTCTGCAACCATTCGCAATGCAACAATGGTATCTATCATCAATGGCCAAAGTGATCACACAAACGCACTCTCTCTCTCCTTAACTTTTCCCAACAGTTCATTTGGCCTAGGCCTGCTAATGTACCTTTCTGGACCTTGTAAACTGTCGTGAATAGACCTATAACTAATCCAAATGGTTGCATAATCAGGTCAAGCATTCAAAACGGGACGTTTGAGCGGTTATTAACAATTAGCCTACATCACTGCAGTTTAGAGCCCCAGACAATAATTGTGTGCTCACTTGATAACAATAATACATGTCTCATTCCACTGTGTTGTTGTAACTTAGATATAATAATGTTCATGTCTAAAAACATAGGCCTAATCATTAGTGGCGCTTTGCGTGTCCTACTATTTAGCTAATGAATGGCCTAATATCTAGCTAATATTTAGCTTCTTACTTCAGGTACACATATCTAGCGTCTCTCGCCTCGCTCTTCCAGCTGTTCCCGTGCGCATTGGGCTATAGGCTATGCAAGCTCTCCGCTATTCCTCTTCACGTGAAATCCCAGGAAAAGCTATAGGTTACAAAATTTTATTCTATGCTTAATAGCCTTTTCGTGGAGACATGCAGGCTTGTTATTGTGAAAGGCTGAATGTAAAATAGGCCTAGGCCAAATGAACTGTTGGGAAAAGTTAAGGAGAGAGAGAGAGTGCGTTTGTGTGATCACTTTGGCCATTGATGATAGATACCATTGTTGCATTGCGAATGGTTGCAGAGAAGACAGACAGAGAGATAAGCAGAGTGAACATTTGTTATTATCAGATTATGAAATGACAGGTAGCCTAGGATAGTCTGCTCTCCCAGTCCCCGCGGGAACGGAGCTCGGAGCACAAACCATTCCTCCCAAGTCGTCCTATAATTAATGTGGCCAACAGTATGCTCACACCTGCCCAGTTATTCAGGCAAGTTTACCATGTGCTCTGCCTCCTCTCCATAGCGTTTTTGATTGGTTGTCAATGTTTCATCATAGGAGGGACAGGGAAAAAATCGTTCTGAAAGTGATCCAAACGATAGCTCTTGTTATCGTTCTCCACTCTTCTTGTAGTTATCCTTATAGTGTGAACGCCCCTGGTCAAATGAATTATACATTTATATTATTATTATTGTTATAGTTATCGTTATAGTTATCATTCCTGGTGTGGAAGGCCCTTTAGGGTTTGGCAAAATAGGATTTTGAATGGAAATACGTTTTAGGTCCCCACAAGTAAAACATATGCTGTGTGTGTGTGTGTGTGTGTGTGTGTGTATGTGTGTATGAGGGAAGAAGTTGTGTGTGTGTTTGTGTATGAGGGAAGAAGTTGTGTGTGTGTTTGTGTATGAGGGAAGAAGTTGTGTGTGTGCTTGTGTGTCAGTTTGAGCAAAAGGGAAGATTTCAGTATGAGAGGAAATAGGAGACGTTTATTGTCTCTTTCTTTCTGAGGCATCATCCTTCTGTGTGATGCTTCTGTCATCTCCCAGAGCAACAAAATAACCTCTTTGAGACCTGAAGTGGTTTTATTCCCACAGTGAGCTGCATGTCATAGTGACAGGTGTCAGCATAATTGAAAAAGGAATGTGTGAAACATTTTGGCAGTATATCCTCACTGGTGGCAACAAAGCTGTTTTTGTTACATCACAGTTTGAAGGTGACTGTTCTTTGAATGCTTTTACATAGTGCACTTGAGCACAATTTCACTTGAGCAATGCATTTTTTTGCAGTGGCTTTTAGGTAGCTGTCCTCTTGGTTGATCTGTCTAGTCGGATAGTTATTGATAAACAATGACAATCTATGCAATCTTGTGTGGCGTGTCCTGCTGGGTTGTAGCACCAACTACTGTGTTGTCATTTTCCCTGATGTGTATTTTTGAAGAGAGCGTGTGTTGCTCACTGTTAGCCCACACGACTTTGCACAGACAAATTACTGGCTTTGGCCGCCACTGTTTGCTAGTTGTTTGACTGTATACCACTACAATCTTATCCTGGTGCATGTACAGTCTGTTGGCCACTAGAGGGCAATACTATCTTTGGAAACACAACACCTAACTTGATCCAACCCATAATGTACTTAGTCATTCTGTGATTCTGGCTCTGCATTGACAATTATTTAGACAAATTCACATAAAATGTATCTAATGTGGTGTATTGTCACGTAAATCTTAAATCCACAAAGGGGTCACACTTTTACTCTGTCACACCTCTCTCTCTTTTCCTCTTCACCTCAAGTCTTTTCTTCAGTTTACCTCTCTCCTCAGCTCATAGACGCTGTCTATTTTGGTCACCAATTCCCTGTCGAGCCATTAATACCTTCACAGCCTTTCATTGGTGGCTATGAACATTGTGTCTCTGTCACAAGTTGTATAATGACTTGATTGTGACAACAAAGTGATACAGAAGGACAACCATTTGACTGAAAGGGATGGACACTTTCACAAAACAAAATGTCTGAAACAGATGTGATTCACAAAAAAATAGTTATTTGCCTCTAGTTCTAAACTCCGTCGTTCCTTCTGAGCCCAATGGAACATCATCATCATCACAATCTTCTTCATCATCTGTCAATCTTGCCGTCCCAAAGGAAGGAAAGGAATGTCTAGATTAATCTGTTATCCTCAATCCACTTGTTCCCTGCTGGAGATTACACGACTAGGCCCTAATCCCACACATCACAGGGCGAAGAGAGATGGGCATTTCCTTTTTTGACAAGGGCACAGGGGTACATAAGGGTTACCTGGGGGGCGGCCCAAGCCAGGTTTTCAATTCTCTAATCCTCTCTCATCCCCTGTAAGCTTTCCTAAAATGGACCAGGGATAATCCGCTCCGTACTCCTACAGATGTGGGACCCGACAGGGTGTCCACCTATCGCCACTGCAATTCGTAAATTCTCGTTGAAATACCCATAGAATAGGATGGGTTCGACGTAGTGTCACCCATACACTGCAAGGGTGCGTTCTGTTCGCTAAATGTTTGGCTACGTTCTGAACGCCATGTTCTCTCAACTTTCTCTTCTCTATCCCGTCTCTTTGAGCTATGTCAATTCATGGACATGCTTAAGAATAGTGATGCATCAACTGAGTGGATCAGTACCGGTTGGAGTCTAGGCTTTACTACTCATCCTGTTTGGGGCAGGGTAGCACAATACAGTCTGACACCCAGGCTAGAGTGTGTTGTGGACCAATTGCACGACTCTTATCGTGCCAAATGCTCCCAAAGCTTGAAAACAAGTCCTGGCAGTGTTAGAACTACGTGAGATTATCAGGTTATAAATGTGGGATTGAGTTCTGTGGTTTTGAGCCAGCTGGCCACCTGTGTAAAGTAGTTGGTTCCCTGATTACATTCCCATTCATCTTTCAAGTATTTGCATTGAGAGCTGGGGCTGTATGCCTTGGCATTATACAGAACAAATTGGTCTCAATGAACCTAAAGCATATATACTCTTACAGATACGCAAATCCCTCATGTTCCAGACATTTAAAGAATCAGGACACACACCAGTAGCCCCCCCCCACAGACTGCATCTTAGAGTGGATTAGTCGTTTTAAGTGGGATGGAAAAAAGAGAAAGCGTAATGAATTAAAGTCAAATCCTCTTCCCAACTATTTTTTAATCCTCTGTGTGTGTTTGTGTGTGTGTGTGTGTGTGTGTGTGTGTGTGTGTGTGTGTGTGTGTGTGTGTGTGTGTGTGTGTGTGTGTGTGTGTGTGTGTGTGTGTGTGCGTGTACTTGTGTTTTCCTGAGTGTAGCCTATTTGTGTGTATGTGTGAGATTTAATTGTGTGTTTGCGGAGGGTACAGTGTGTGTGTGTGTGTGTGTGTGTGTGTGTGTGTGTGTGTGTGTGTGTGTGTGTGTGTGTGTGTGTGTGTGTGTGTGTGTGTGTGTGTGTGTGTGTGTGTGTGTGTGTGTGTGTGTGTGTGCAGTAGTGGCCAGAGAGAGAGGGAGAGGTGTTCCTACCACTAGGATTACTGTATACTGTAAACCCTCATGTCTGTCAGTAATAGATTACTGTATACTGTAAACCCTCATGTCTGTCAGTAATAGATTACTGTATACTGTAAACCCTCATGTCTGTCAGTAATAGATTACTGTATACTGTAAACCCTCATGTCTGTCAGTAATATATACATTCATGAAATATTGTATTACATGGTCCCATCTTATATCAAATGGTGCGAAGACAGTTGAGCTTTTTGCATTGTAGTTAGTAGTTACATAGGGAGTTATAGTGAAATAACCCACATGTTGGTATGTTACAAAGTCTGTAACTCCAGATGTAATGTATCTAAAAATAACTTTGCTATGTAACTACGGTGTAAAAAAAAAAAAAAAAAGCCATATATGTAAAATCTGTGTAGAATGTGATTTTTATTTTATTTTTATACTCTGATCAGATTGTTAAGATAAAAGCACATGTGCACTCGGCGTACACACACACACACACACACACACACAAAAGGCTGGAGCCAGATGATGGTTGTGTGGGGACATATAATCCTCAAAACCGTTTTCCTTGTTTTTATCCGTGTGGGTGATTACGTAGAGGTCCAATCCCTTCCATGGGCCACACTCCTGTTTTGTGATGGCTCAGAGATGAATGACGGGTGGGCTGGGCGCTAGACTGAACACTCACTCGTGTGTCCACAACACAGCACATTACTCTTTAGACTGCTGTAGCTGCTGCCAACCTTGCTAACCCAGATTGTCAACACCAACCCAGCGCCAGTCACTGACTACCGACCAGGTAAGGGTAAGGACATGGGGTTAGGTAGGGCAGTATAGGATTGGGTTACCAGGAAGGAATAGTGATCATTTGTCTTGGAAGACTGTTGAGAAATAAGAAGCTTGGATTTCTGTTCCACCCATGTGGAACACATGCAGTAGAGTTGAAGGTTTCTTGCATAGAATTAGGAATTAGAATACGTCATTTTATTGGATCTCTGTATGGTTTCCTGTAGGTTTGAGAAAGAGCACTTCATATACATGACGTACTGGTGGTGTCACTGCCGTGTCTTTTTGGTGGGGGTATCAGTTACAACCTTGTTGATGCTTTCAGACTGTGAATTCATAAAACAAATTTGACGGAATGCCTGATTCTTACTGTATTTATGAATGAAGCTTGATTTTGGCAAAATGAGAAAGAGACTGGCAAGCGAGCCATGTTTCTGAGTGTTTGATCTGTTTTAGCAGTGTAAATACCAGATGCTGTGTTGGTAGAAAAAGGCTTTATGCCGTAACGTCTCTCTGAGCTGATAAAAGTACAGTATTGAAATATCCACATGGTCACTGCTGACATCCTCTACAGGAGTTAAAGCCCAATCAACATGTTGCCTTTCATTACATTCAACCCTACTGAAGCAGTAATTTAATTAAACCCTACTGAAACAGTAATTTAATTAAACCCTACTGAAACAGTAATTTAATTAAACCCTACTGAAACAGTAATTTCATTCAACCCTACTGAAGGAGTAATTTCATTCAACCCTACTGAAACAGTAATTTAATTAAACCCTACTGAAACAGTAATTTAATTAAACCCTACTGAAACAGTAATTTCATTCAACCCTACTGAAGCAGTAATTTCATTCAACCCTACTGAAGCAGTAATTTAATTAAACCCTACTGAAGCAGTAATTTCATTCAACCATACTGAAGCAGGGCTTTGTAGGTGGACAGCTACATATTACCATTAAGTCTGATTTAATGCTTTATCACGCTCTTGTGAAGTGAAATCACTGTGGTTGTCTTATGGCATAGGCATTACGTAGGAATGTGCTCAAATAAATGTGATGAAGAGAATTTCTGCATGTGTGTGTTTATGCATTACCCTTTCTCTTTCTTCCATCCCACTTAAAAATACTAATCCACTCTAAAATGCATCCTGCATTTTCAATCCCCTGTATAAGTAATTTCATATACAGGAGATCATTTGGCGGTGGGGGGTGGGGGTGCGTGTATGCGTGTGTATGCATCATTGTGTGTGTCAGTGTATGTGTGTCAGTGTGTGTATGTGTGTGTTTATGTTTTGTGTCATTATAATCCCTCTATCTCTCTCTGTCAGGTGTGTGTTTCCTGTGTCTGGTGGATGTGGTGCCGGTGAAGAATGAAGATGGCCTGGTGATCATGTTCATCCTCAACTTCCAGGTCATTTCAGATGAGAAACAGCCCAACCAGGACCTCAACCACAAGCTGCCCCCCTGGCTCCCCACAGGTAACCCCAAGCTGCCCCCCTGGCTCCCCACAGGTAACCCCAAGCTGCCCCCCTGGCTCCCCACAGGTAACCCCAAGCTGCCCCCCTGGCTCCCCACAGCTTAGTTCAATTCAGTTTATTGCTCTCTCTGGTCTCTTCCTTTTTCTTTTCCACTCACTCTCTTTCTCTCCCTGTCGGCCTTTTAACCACTCTTTTTTACTCTCCCTGTCTCATTTTACCAACCCTCCCACTCTTTCTCCCTCCCTCCCTCCCTCCCACCCTCTTTCTCTCGCTCTGTAGGCCGGCCGCGTGGCTTCAAGCTCCGCCTGCCCTCACTTCGCTCCCTCAGCAACAGCAAGGCCTCTCTGGACGACCCAGAGACGGGGCGCCTCCCGGCCCCTGGCTACCCCAGCCACGAGTCCCTGGTTCTGGGAGAGCTGCTCTCCCTGCCCCCAATACCTCCGGGGCACAAGAGCTCCAGTAGCACAGGCAACAGCAGCAGGCCGGCCCTCCTGTGGCCCGAGGACCAGCGCGCCCTGCTGGGCTCAGAGCCTCCGCCGTCCACTGCCCCCTCCTCATTGCCCCCCGGCCAGTCGCCCTCCCGCATCGCCCTCCGGACGCTCAACCCGGACGTCTCGCTGTCCAACTGCAGTCTGTCACACAGTCGCTCCCGCGAGAGCTTCCACAGCATGCGGCGGGCGTCGTCAGTAGATGACATCGAGGCCATGCGGCCGCCGTCAGGCCGGAAGTACAGCACAGGTGGGGGAGGAGGGGGGAGGGCAGGGGGGGGCCATACTTCCAAATGGCGTTGCACCTTGAGAAAGCAAATGTACACCACCTCCTTGCCTGTATTTGAGCTGGATACCAAACACCCACAAACACACAGAGGTAAACAGTGTGTGCAGTAGGAATTTGTACGTTGTCTTTCAGAAGCTTTGAAAAACACAGAAGGCACCTACATTCCCTGGTTGTATTTAACCACACACCTTTTAGCAAGTTCCCATACTGTGTGCAGTGGCAAACTACTTCTAATGAACATGGAGAAGTTGACTAAAGCACAAAGGGATCTGGACCCCACTAGGCCAACCACTTACCGCTCAATGAGATCAATGCATGTTTCATGTGATGGGTCAAAGATATACGCTTAGGATGTGCACCTGGGTTCAAATTTTATTTGAAATCATTAAAATACTTGAGTGCCATATAGGCAGGGTTTGATGTTTTGGGACTATTCTATTGTTTCCATTGCACCAGGCAAGCTCAATTAAGAACAGCTAAAGTATTTGAAACTATTTCAAATAGTGTTTGAACCCAGGTGTTGTCCTAATAGTCTGGGCAGTCCTCTCACAGTGTGTTCTTTCAGGGGCGGTGAAGTCCAACATCCTCAACTCCACCTCGGACTCGGACCTCATGCGTTACCGTACCATCAGTAAGATCCCTCAGATCACCCTGAACTTTGTGGACTTCAAGGCGGACCCCCTCATCACGCTGCCCGCGGGGGACATGGACATCATAGCCCCCTGCAAGCTCATCGACCGCACACACCACGTCACAGAGAAAGTCACCCAGGTAAGAGGTGCCGTCCGTGTGTGTTCAATGTGTGTAAGTCAGGTGTGTGTATGAGGGGTGGGTGTGTGAATTTTTTTAATTTAGTCGGGTAGTGCGTGAGCTAGGGGTGTGGTGGGGGTGCTTATAAACTGCTGTGGTTTCATTCATTTCTTCCTTCTGTGTTTATACTGTGTGTTTTTGCTGAAGGCTGCAATGCATCACCCAGGTGGTAGCGTCCCATTGGTGGGGGATGGGGTGAGTTACCCCACAAAGCACTGGCTTGTAGACCTAGTGAAAACGCTCTGCAAATACAATACTAGTGGATGGGTGGTTGAAATCTTGGAAACTGTTTACCAGTGCTCCTTGTCTGCGGTGAGCCATGCATTAGCGTTAGCTAGCTTGATTGTATGAGAAGTGGATGGATGGCGCTCAGATTAAACAGTGACCGATGATTCTTCGCTATGGCGCTCTCGTGTGCGGTGCAGAATAACATATAATTGGTACAGTAATTCATATGATGTGAAAGTGGGGGCTTGATCCCCAGCTGGACACCTCGCATTGTAGTACGAAGTATATATCTCAGTCATAGTAATGTTTTTCAGCAAAGTCAGTGCTAGTAGGAACAGTTAAGAGCGAGTGTTAGTTAGTTGTTGGTGTTTTTGGGAGGGCTGAATCAAGATACTTCTCTCTCCCTCTCACTCTCTCTCCTCCATGTTTCTCTCTCGTTCCCCCCTCTTTATCTCTCTCTCTCTCTCTCTCTCTCTCTCTCCTCCTCCCTCCCTGTTTCTCTCTCTCTCTCTCCCCCCTCTTTCTCTTGCGCCCCCAATGTTTTTTGGAGAGGGTACTTTACTGTCACCAAGCTGTCTAGTTACAATATGAACCTCATTCTTGAAGAGGAATGCTGCTGTACATCCTGTG
This sequence comes from Thymallus thymallus, assembly GCA_023634145.1. Taxonomy (NCBI): domain Eukaryota; kingdom Metazoa; phylum Chordata; class Actinopteri; order Salmoniformes; family Salmonidae; genus Thymallus; species Thymallus thymallus. Next base: position 12,932,872 of record CM042417.1, on the reverse strand, counting down.
CATGACATACTACGTTATACCAAGAGCCACTACTCACTAAGGCAGGCTGGCTTTACAGTATACACAGCTTTTAAATAGATAAAGGGGGAGGGGACCCAGGACAGGTGCTACCGTACAGACTGGCTGTACTACCGGTAGGTGGATTTCAGGGGCATGACAGTGGTCCCCTGTCCTCTGGGTGCCCTGTGGTGGTGTAACCACGCGTGGCAGGTGGCAGGCAGGTTCATGGCAGGAAGGGGGACCCAGTACACCAGCCAGACCAGGAACCATCAGGATGGAGGAAGCACAAGCTGTCTCCTAATGCAGTATGTGGTGGTAACCGGGGTGTTTATAGTTTGGAACCACAGATGCAGCACACACAGCAGGTATGGGTACAATATGTAGGCACATAAGTTATATACACATCTAAACAACAGTTGTGGGGATGTGGTTACAGAAACGCACACACACACTTGCTCACACGCGCACACACACACGCATACGCACGCATCCACACGCATACACACACACACAACTGCAATTGCACAGAGCTGTTCACAGACATGCATAAAGACCTACAGTACACGCACACTGGTTAATATACCATGTCATTATCAAAGTCAAGACAGAACATCAGGGTTTCCAGACAGCTTGTAATCTTTTTCCCATAAGTGATTTTAAAAAGAGTTAGTTATGAGGCCATCAAGTTTATTACACGAAGGCAGAATAACTACTTTACCATCTATGGCCTGCAGGTGGCAGCACCATCCCACACTTCTCTGGGCCCAGATTTTCAAAGTTATCTGTCTGGATTTCAAAGTTATATATCTGATAGGATTAAATGCATAGAAATAGAATGAATAGAACTGAAGAATCATTGCCTTGAATGGGACTGTCTTTCATCCTCCCTCCTCCACAGAGATCTCATCCCTCCATCCATCTCTCCCTGCATCCATCCCTGTTGAGCAGGTTATATCACAAACACAGGTCAGCCACACAGTCAAGCCCTCCTTTCTACCATGCAGTTAATACCCCCCCCCCCCCCCCCCACACACACACACACACACACCCTCCTCCAACACATAAATAGATACAGATCACATGAAGCCATTCCTTCAGTCAAGACAGGTCCCTAAAGAGAGAATCTGCAAATGAGCTCTAGGAATGTTTTATGTGAGTGTTGTGTATTAACTACATGGTAGACGGGAGGGCTTGAGTGTGCGGCTGACCTGAGACTACGTGAATCAGGCCTTCATGGCTGAATTGCTACAAAGAAACCACTACTAAAGGACACCAATAATAAGAAGAGACTTGCTTGGGCCAAGAAACACGAGCAATGGACATTAGACAGGTGGAAATCTGTCCTTTGGTCAAATTTCAGATTTTTTGTTCCAACCAACATGTCTTTGTGAGATGCGGAGTAGGTGAACGGATGATCTCCGCATGTGTGGTTCCCACCATGAAGCATGAAGGAGGAGGTGTGATGGTGTTGGGGTGCTTTGCTGGTGACACTGTCTGTGATTTATTTAGAATTCAAGGCACACTTAACCAGCATGGCTACCACAGCATTCTGCAGCGATACGCCATCCCATACCATATGGTTTGCGCTTAGTGGTACTATCATTTGTTTTTTAACAGGACAATGACCCAACACACCTCCAGGCTGTGTAAGGGCTATTTGACCAAGAAGGAGAGTGATGGAGTGCTGCATCAGATGACCTGGCCTCCACAATCACCCGACCTCAACCCAATTGAGATGGTTAGGGATGAGTTGGACCGCAGAAAAGAAGCCAACAAGTGCTCAGCATATGTGGGAACTCCTTCAAGACTGTTGGAAAATAATTCCTCATGAAGCTGGTTGAGAGAATGTCAAGAGTGTGCAAAGCTGTCATCAAGGAAAACAGTGGCTACTTTTAAGAATCTCAAATATAAAATATAATTTGATGTAGAAAATAGTAAAAATAAAGAAAAACCCTTGAATGAGTAGGTGTGTCCAAACTTTTGACTGGTGCTGTATATATACAGTATATATATACTTTTTTATTTATGTATTTTAATTCAATCAAATCAAAATTAACTAAATCAAATTAACTATATTATAAAGTGAAATGTGAACTAATATGAAGTGTAGAAAGTATCGCTGTATATAGGCTGTATTTTATATTTCCATACATCACAGTATACTGCATCCTGGCTTGTAGCTTCCTGAATATGCGTATGGCAACACTTCATATGTTGCTGCTGGGTTGTTAGAGCTCTTTCCCAGCAATTCAGTGATAATGATAATAATAATAATAATAATAATTATAATTATAATATTAATATAGATAATATCGATAATAATAGGAAATATATAGATTTTTTTTTTAAAAGTAAATAGTATATACAGGTCAGTGCCAGTACAACATTGCTTAATCTACAATGTGATTATCAAAGTCAAGACCGTACATTGGATTTTCCAGCCAGCTTTTAATCTTTTTCCAGGAAGTGATTAAAAAAAAAAAAAGTTAGTTATGAGGCCATAGAGTGTATTATGGCTCCTAACCAAAGGCAGAATAACTACTTTACCACCTATGTTGCAGGTGGCAACAAATGATCAACATTGCAGATTTTATTGTAAACATCAACTCGATAGATTCATATTGTGTATATACATATATATTTATATTATAATCTAGTAATTTGGTCACACAGCAAATAATTGTGGTGGCTCTGCAAATCTCATGGAGAGAAGTATGTAATTTGACAGGTGCGTGCACAACCACTTTTTTAGCTTTTTTATTTGTTTGCTTTTCATTAGGCAGCATTCAGCTTCTCTACTTTATAACTGAATCAAAAAACTATGCCATGGTTGTATCTCCATATTTCCTGTTAGATTTGTTGTGAGCAGAGCAGATGGCTCCAAAATGTATTTTAGTGTTAGTGTCTGGGATTTAGAAATTGCTCTGCTCAAAGGAATGTCTTGCATTTGCATACTTTGGGTGAGTATGCATGAGCTCTTTAAATAGTGTATGACGTAAACGATTCAAAAGTGGATATATTTAGCATCTAACATGTTTTCGCCTAGGACATGCCAGAGGCTGACTTTTAATATTATGCCAAGGTTGTTTTTGTGAAATGCATGGGTTCACAAATTGTGATGCACTCTCCCATTAGTTATGAGCTATGTAAAATATTTTTCAAATGTGTTTTTCATGGTATGCAATTTCATTCAGTTGAAAACCTCTGCTTTTCCAAGGTCTCCTCTTTATTGAGTAAAGAACGAGTGAGGCAAGTAAGCAAGTACATCAGAGACTCGTTGAATAGCATCCTACAGTATGTGACTTTTTAACATGCACACTCGCGCGCACACACACAGCCATAGAATCGTTCCTTCTATAAAAATGAACTCACTCTCAAGCATCTGCTCCATATCACTGCAATCTACTGTATGTCTCCCTCCAAACCCTCTATTAATTTGAAGAAAGAAAAACAAATTAATAGTGTCTACGGATTTTCTCATTTGAAACGTTCTATATACTTTGCGGTTTGCTGTTGAGTCAACGGGCTAACTTTGTTGTAGCCACACACTCTGTGGGAGGCTGCTCGTCAGCTTTGATTGATATTAGCTGGTGTGCTGGACAGCTGTGCATCCAGACAGGGGGGTTAGGGTTCAAAACGTACAGTATCCTCTGACCATCAAGGTCCTTTGGAGTTGCCCATTAGTTTTAACTAGTTTTAACTGGTTCTACTAACGTTGCTCAATTCTTCAGTACTCTTTTCAGAGCGAGCAAAACACACAGTTTAAGGTATGTAAGGTAAGGTATGTGATCCGTTCCTCTGGGAATATATAGCAGGCAGTGTCCGAATGAATATTGAGGTGGGTTAGTGGTCATTGGTGTAACATTTCAAACACACAGTTTATGTGTGGGGGAAGGTATATGATCCGTTCCTCTGGGGATATGTAGTAGTAAGATAGATCCACCTCTTTCTCTCTCCCCCCAACCTTCTCTTTCTCTCTCTCTCTCTGTCTCTCCCCCCCATTCTCTCTCTCTCTGTCTCTCCCCCAATTCACTCTCTCTCTCTCTCTCTCTCTCTCTCTCTCTCTCTCTCTCTCTCTCTCTCTCTCTCTCTGTCTCTCTCCCCCAACTCACTCTCTCTATCCCTCTCTCTCTGGATCTATCTTACTACTACACATACCTTTCCCCACACATAAACTGTTTGTTATAGCCAAGTCCACTGATGTCTTTAAAGCTCAGTCAGGCAGAGGAGATCAGCGCTGATTGGAACACTGAAAGAGTCAGCGACCTAACAATAGAACAGATCTTCGTTTTGGATGCCAGGTGTTAGTTTGGGTTGCCAGTTCTGGTTGATTGAAAAGGTAGTGCTGGTCATTAGATTGTTAAATGTATCAATTTAGACTTTTCTTTATGTAATAATACTCATGTAGGAACTTAATGCTTTCAAATAAAGTTTTTCTTAGTGCAGGAATTTAGACTGTACAAGGCTGTAGAATGAGCTGAACTCTGAAGACCAATAGGCTAAGTAGGTTTATTTTCCTAAGCCTTTGCCTTTTGTGTCTAGAATGTCCAGTTAAGACTGCAGTTTATTTTACAAGGCACTTTTAAGTGTTCACGTCACAAGGCATTTTATTTTTGTAATGGGTATTTGAACTGCGCTGTGTTAAGACAGTATCAGCTTTTGCTCTCAGTTATCTCTTAAACCTTAGCCTTTGTGTCCAAACCTCCTCAGTTACCGACATACTTGATATTATAAGGCACTTTTATGCGTATTGTTCATATGGAAAGGCACTTTATGTGTATTTTTGATTTTACACTTTATCCTTGTTGCGGTGATATGGTCTGTACTGACTTAAGACCTGGGTCTAACCCCTTGGTTCTTACCTGTCAACCCAAAGCCACCAATCGGCTTCCCCCTCTCTCTTTCTTTATTTCTCCGGGTTGGGTCCGCAGCAGGCACTGTGCCCGTCCCATCCCTCCATCCCTCCATCCCTTCATCCCTCCCTTGCTCATTAGTTTGTTCCGGCGGCGTTGGCTAAGAGGCTGTCTGGCTGATTTACGCCTAGGCAAGGGAGCTTCTCGCTTGGCTGATTACTTTTCCCCGCCACTGGCGGTGACCCCGTGCGTGTGGCGGGAGGAGAGGGCAGGGAAGGGGAGGAGGGGATAGGAAGACGCTGACGTCCAGGGCTAAACGGGGTGACGGGCACTTTGACGTCCTCTCCCGGGAAAATGGCAGCACAACGCTACACAGGGAGAGGGGTGATAGGGGGAAAGGTTGAGGGAGACAGAGGGTGAGAGAGAAATATGGAACAAAAGGGGCAAGAGAAAGATTGAGTAGTAAAAGGAGAACAAGAGAATACAGACGGAGAGAGAGAGAGGGGTGGTAGAAAGAAAGAGAGAGAGAGTTAGAGAGTTACCTCAAGCCACACCTCTCCCATGTCCTTCCCCTCTTTGTTTACCTTTCTCCTCCCTCAACATACTCTCTCTCTCTCTCTCTCTCTCTCTCCCCCTCTCCCCCTCTCCCCCTCTCCCCCTCTCCCCGTCTGTCTGTCTGTCTGTCTGTCTGTCTGTCTGTCTGTCTGTCTGTCTGTCTGTCTGTCTGTCTGTCTGTCTGTCTGTCTGTCTCTCTCTCTCTCTCTCTCTCTCTCTCTCTCTCTCTCTCTCACTCTCTCTCTCTCTCCATCCCATCCACCTCTCTCTCTCATCCCTAGACCTCCCTCCCTCCCTCTCTCTGCTGGTGACCCTTTTTTTTCTGCCCTGGCACCATTAATCACAGTAGATGCCAACTGGGCTGTGCGCCTCACCGCCCTACCTCATCACGGGAAGGTAATTGAATCTGTGAGGAATCTGGCTCTAAGAATAAGCACCATTGATTGGCCGGTAATTGACCCTCTTTATTTATGATCAGGTATAGGTGGGCGGGGCGGGGGAGTGTTAGTCCAAGATGATGTAGTTGGATATGACAGGACGGTAAACTTGTTCGACCCAGACTGTAACTTATAGAGTAGTTAAACCCATGGACTGTCTCTAGGAGAGAAGGACAATGTCTGCTGCTACTATCTGGCAATGCACGCTGCCCACGTTTCAACTGGTAGTGCATCCAATTATCATGCCATCCACAATGATTCCTGACAACCACCAACTGGGAAATGGTTAGTTCCAAGTTTGGCGCTGAAGCAGCCAGCGACACAGCGAGAGGCCAATCCATCAAAGGTGTGAGGTGGGCGTGGGGAGCGGACAGGCTCATCTTGGGAGGCAGTGGAGGGAGCCGGGCCACAGTGTGGTGCTCCATCTCTGACAGAGAGACCCTGGTATCACTGTAGATCACTTACCTGGCCTTGTCCCCTGACGGACTTTACCTGGCCTTATCCCCTGACTGACTTTACCTGGCCTTGTCCCCGATATACACTCAATCTGTAGGTAAATATACTGTACACTCCACCTACACTTTTATCAGTTAGCGTGCGAACACACACAAATCTCACACTCACACTGCCTCAATCACACCCAAGGTTAAGTTTTTGTGAATTTCACCACCATCACTCCCATAGAGTACTGTACACCCAGGCAGCTCCCTTCCTCACAAAGACCCACAGACACAGAATCCCTCCTGGGGCCCCTGGAAATCTCACGAGGGCCCAGGAGAAGAGCCTCTGTCTGCTGTGAGGGCCTCTGATGGGCTACCTGGGGGAATAGAATGCCAAGGCTGCCATTTGAAAAAGAAAAGGAGAGATACACTCTAGGAGCTCAGATGCAATCATTTAATAACCTAATAACCAACGTTTCCACAGACAAGCTGTCTTCATCAGGGCTGACATTTAAAACACAGTCATTATCCCTGACCCCATAGACTACCCTGGGCCTGCTGAAAATACAACTGTAAATACCAACGGAGCCCCACTGCGCCTCAAGACTCACCAAACTAGAAGAGACTGGAGCACTGTGCACTGTAGGGTACCGAGTGATTAATTCTCCTGTTCTGTACCTTTAAAAAAAAGGGGTTCCAAAAGGCTTCTTTGGCTGTCCCCATAGGAGATCCGTTTTTGATTCCAGGTAAAACTCTTTTAGGTCCCACATAGAACCCTTTGTGGAAAGGGATGGAACCAAAAAGGGTTCTTTAAAGGGTCGTACTGTGAGGACAGCTGAAGAACCCTTTTAAGTTCTAGATAGCACCTTTTTTTCTAAGAGTGTACTGTACACTAGCTTAGAACATTGCACAAACAGAAGGAGTTGGGTTGCAAGCTAACCATTGGTACAATACTTTTGCAGAGTAGACAATATTGTTTTTTATGAAGTGGATATTGGTTTTGCTTTTGAGTGTTTCCTTAAACCAGAATTTTAAAAAGTAAAATACACACACAAGACTTCTTTGTACCTTATTGCATTCACTCAGTGCCTTGACTCTCTGTTGAGTCCAGCTCACTTCCTGTGTGTGTTCTGATTATCCTACTTCCTTATAAAGACATCCAGCTGTAATGTTGGCCTGTTAGCCGGACAGAGACATCAGTGGCAACCATGGATTTCCTAGATGCTATTGTGTTTTTATGTTGAAAGGTTGTGATTTGTTCCAGTGAAGGTGATTGTGCATGCTGGTATTTCTCTCTAGTTATATTGTGTGTACAGTGCACTGTACTGGTGGTCCTAGGAGTCTGCCCTCTTAGTCCTGTTTTGACTCTTCAAGGTATAATGTCTCTGTTGCATTGTGTCCATGGCCACGGTGACGGTAGCTCCCAGGTAGACTGTGACCAATGTGCTGGAGATGACAGGAGAGATGGTGACACACACACCTCTATCCTGCTGCCTGTATGTTCTCAATGTCACCTAGCATGGTGCCAAGTCACCCCTGTAGAAAAACTAAGAGGAAGGTTAGTGGAGAGACTTACTACTGACCTCCACTGTCACCTAGCATGGTGCCAAGTCACCCCTGTAGAAAAACTAAGAGGAAGGTTAGTGGAGAGACTTACTACTGACCTCCACTGAAACACCAAGGGGGAGAGAAGCAGGGGGATGCCGGTGCTGGACTGTACCACACATACTGTTCAGTGGAGAACACGTCTTAGAGACGGGGAGATACAGCACCAGACCTGTGTTTCGATTGGCTCACCTTCAGGAAGTTTAACGTTATTTAATTCCAAGAACACATCTTCGATCCTTCCAATAAGACACAAAGGGACAGTTCATCAACAAGCCATTTCTCTAGCGTAATCACAGGAAATTGACATTGTATCCGTTTCCTATTGGTCACGCAGCTTGTCAATAGGATAATGCGATTACAGTTGCTAAATCATAAATCATTTGACTCTATGTTCCCTGAAGAGCAATCAACATGTTGATGAAGATTAATAATCTAGGTTCAATTTGTTTTCTTGTTTCTTGTTTCCTTGCTGCATAAGCAGCTTCTGAAAATTGATGTTCCCCCAGAAGCTTCCTTAACACACTATTGTTCACTACACCTGAGAGAGCACACAGTGCCATATTGTATCTACTGGAGGGTTACACCACTTGTCTTCGCAATATAAAATAGATACATAAAAACAAAACGTGTGCTGAATTCTAAAGAAATAGCTTCTGTTCTCCTGGCCTATAGTGGGATCCAGCTCCCTTTTATAGATGTTCCATTGGGAAATACTTTTCTAATTGTGCCGTCATGCTGTAGCTCTGAGAATAAGATAAGACAAATTACATTACAGAAATACTTCACTCAAATATGTTTTTAACAATTTTTAGGGTGAAACTTTTAGTGACCCCAGAGAATAATACATGGAATAATATTTGACATGACAGGAAATCCCATTAGAGCCCCAGTGTCATGAAACAACCAGTTTTAAACTCAGAGTTAAGGATGAGCGTTAGGACGGGTCCCTCCCTCTCATGGTGTTGTCAAAGACCCAGTTTGGTAATCTCTCCCCTCTAACCGCCCCTTCTACCGCTATCTGTCACCTCAATTTGGGCTCATTACCCAGCGGCCCCCATCCGCCACAGTTCAGCGCCATGCATTCCATCTAAACGCAACGCTATTGGCGTAGCCCGGGGGTGACACGACTCCCTTGGAAGTGTGTGTGACACGACTCTCTTGGAAGTGTGTGTGTGTGTGTGTTGACGTGGATCTCTCCACAGCTTTTAGAATGGTTGTTCTCATCTCATATTATCCAAGTGGACCCTTATTAGATGTGCTGACCCAGGAAAAACACTGCATTATTTATGAAGTTGTGAGACTGTGTGTGTTGTGGGGCGGGGCACTGTTTGCTTTCTCTGGCCAGCTCAGTGTTAGGTCGCTATGGAGTCATCTGGGAAAACTTCCACGTCACCACTGGAGCCTTATAGGGATTGTCAGTGCCGTCACTTGGTCATCCAGCTGATTCCGTCCCATCAACTCTGATCTTTAGCTCAGAGGGTGTTTAATCACTTCTCGAAATGGCAGAGAAAATGCGAGTGACTAATGTTTGTCTGTATTAACTTGAGGAGACGCAGAGAGGAAGAGGCGAAGCGATGCGTTTCTACAGGCTTATTTTGGTTTCTATGGGCCTTTGGGACAACGACTCCCATTGTTATGGCGTCGACATGAGCATCTCTTCATTATATACATATCTCTGGTTGACGTCAAACTTCCATGTCACTGGCTGCACAGGAAGTATTTTGTGTAATAATTAATTGGGGTGATGCTGTGGTTCTCCCAAAAATGTACACCTTGATTCGAGTGCACTTTCTTGACAGACCCTGATAAACTCTAACCAACGGTTAAAGTGGTTACAGACAAAACAAGCTTCATGGTGTAATGAAATTAGCTAGCTTATACATTGGTCATCCTGAAATTACACCAATGCCTTTATGCAACTTCCTGTTGATACCATGAAACTCCTGTATTTTACTGTGCTTTGCGGACTGGCTGCTAACAAGTTAGCCAATAAGGGGAATCTCCCCAGAAGGACACTGCTTCACACCACCTCAAAAAAGATACTGTAGACTATTAATCACTCCCACTGGGCAAAAACTGTCTCAATCAACATTGTTTTATATTAAAAAAATATTAAAAATCAAGATGATGACGTTGAAGCAATGTGAATCATTTCTTGGATTTTCAATAAGTAATCAACGTAGGGCCATTTCATTTTTTTCATCCAACTTTTAACCTAAATCCAGTGGACATTTTTGGTTGATTTTACGTTGAATTCACGTTAGTTGGTAACTCAACCAAATGTTAATTAAAACTAGATGCTGAACGACGTCTGTGCCCAGTGGGCTGCTTCATTTCGTTTTTATATCGATATGCATGCTCTTCATTTATCACTCTGTACAGCCCAGTGAGCATGCTACCACTGCTGTTGTTAGTCAATATAAAGATACCATTAGCGATTAGCCGCGGTTGAATGTTTGCGTTAGCCGTTAGCCGTACTCCAACTCTTCAATGAGAATGAGCCAACCCAGGTGAAGGACACTTGGCTAGTCTCACTATTGACTTTGAGCTTGATTCTGTAAAACACAAAAGGTGTTCAGAATATGAAGAAATAATAGCATATTTTTTTGGCAGTTAAATACAATGGCAGAATTGGTCTAAGTGCTTTAGAAATCTTTGTCCCATTTTGTGAAAATAAAGACACCACCATAAACCACCGTGGGGAAGGGTAATGAGATGTTACGGAATCAAATGGTTTAAACGGTCATTCAAAAACCACCACCGTTTCGCCATTTAAAGAGCAAGTGCCTCAACCTTCAAACCTTTTCGCTCTCTCAGCATGCATCTCTCTCCCCTGTCTTTGTGAGCGGTTGAGAAAGGTTATTTCCACCAACAGAGAGGTGCGAAGCGCCATCCGATGTGACTCGCCTGGGGAGCAAGCCCACTGATGATGTCTCTACCCCCTGTTGAGATTTGTTCAAGGAAATGGACATAGTGTTTAGAAAGCAATTTCCCCTGTAACTCGAGGCATTATTGTAGCATACTGTAGATATTCTGAAAAAAATTGCAGTTTCACAATGATGATTCAGAAATGTAGATATGATGGTAATGAAGAAATAAAGTGCATCACCATGTCTGGTTTGTTTATTCTGCAGCAGCATATGTTATTGGAGTAATTTACATATTTTTTCTCTCATTAAGTGGTCGTTATGTGAAACAGAATCACAGCCACTTGAGTATGATTATAGTTCCATTTCAACTTTAACCCCCAGATGCGTATTACTTTCCTGTATGTCACTTCCTCATGACTCGCCTCAACTTCCCTCAGAGCACCCAGAGGTCATGTAGACCCACATCACCCAGTCTGCCCCCTTCAAAACTGTACACACACACACACACACTGGTTGTTTTCATCTCTGGAGAATCTTCCTCCTAATCTAACTGGGCTAATTTAAGCGGTTTTAAGATGAATAAGGATTTGTCCCGGTTCTGATGCGTGATAAATCCTGCCAGTATGGGTTTGGCCCGGTTCTGATGCGTGATAAATCCTGCCAGTAAGGGTTTGGCCCGGTTCTGACGTGTGATAAATCCTGCCGATAAGGGTTTGGCCCGGTTCTGACGTGTGATCAATTCTGCCGGCTCTGTAACTAGATTACCTCGCCACGTCATCCAGGGAGCGTCAAGCTCTAATAAGACCGGTGAGTCATCACAATTCCATTTTACAACCGTGATGAGAGGTGGGTGGTGGCTGGAGTTGGAGCTCGTTATTTGCGTCAAACCAACAACACTTCGCTACACTCAATGGGTAATTAACGTCACACACCCCCAAGTCCAGGCACTCAATTTACCCCCACACACAAACAACCATGAACTTTTGGGAGCTTTGGGCAGGGCATGAGGAACACAAGGTCGTCCTGCTCTATCCTTCACCCCCCTCCGGCCCTGGCATTATCCCTCCATCCCTCCATCCCTCCATCCCTGGATATAGCAGACCATCCGTCTCCCAGGGACCGCTTATCTGGCTCTCGTTCTGGCACGGACGTCATTGGAGGCAGAGGGATAAAGAGGGGTGGGGCGTCCTTCGTCTCACCTTGAGTGCCATGTGATATCACTCCTCTCTCGACACAACTCCCTCCCCCTAATTCTCTCTCTCCAGTCATGATACGTTTTCCCGGCTGAAGACTGGTCTCTCCAGTCAACGCAGGCCTTAAATAGTTCTCTTGAAGGGCGATAGTGCTCGTGAGTGATATGGGGCGAGTCAGTGACAAGCATTTTCAAGGCTGTACTCGACATATCACTTTGGCAAAGTACAGTACATACGCAACTCCATGCAAGACTTGCTCCCAAGTGGTGCAGCGGTCTAAGGCACTGCATCCCAGGCTTTATCACAACCGGCCGTGATCAGGAGTCCCATAGGGCGGCGCACAATTGGCCCAGCGTTGTCCGGGTTAGGGGAGGGTTTGGCCAGGGTAGGCTGTAATTGTAAATAAGATTTTGTTCTTAACTGACTTGCCTAGTTAAATAAAGGTTAAATAAATGAAATAAAACAAAAAGACTTGGGCAAGTTAAGCATTGAATCTCAGGGGGAAAAGTTGTCATTGGCATCAGAGAGAGTTTTGACAAATAACCTACAGATAGATGAAGGATCTTAATTTGACCACTATTGTCCCAGAAAAAATAATCCTGCAGCAACAGGATTTGAACATTTAGTCCATAATGTTGCTTGATCGGTGGTTAAGCTATTATCTGTCCAAAATTTAGCAACATGAAAAGTGCAATACTGTTAATATAGCTGCATGTTAGTGCAGGTTTATCAGTGAATTTATGTAAATCATGAAGCTCGTCTGCATTCAGAAAAATTCTTAACAACAAAAGTGATCAAATTATGATCCTACATCTGTAGGTGTGTTACAACCAATCTCCACACACACACACATAAGCCCTCCACTCCTCTACCTCTCCACGTCTTGGGGGAGAAAGACAGACCCAGAGCGGAGCTGCCTAGCTTAGCACTCCTCCCTCCCTGCAATAAGTGAGGCAGCGTGCTGAGCCTCGGAGAGGAGAAGTAATGGTGTCATTTGTTATCCGTGCAGGAGAAGGGAGGCGATGGAAGGCGGGAATAATACGGCGCTCAGTTTACTTTCACCTGGCGAGTCCGTCTCTCTGTCTGTCACTCGGTCTGTCTGTCGGTCTTTGTGTGACAAAACATACGGAATGTGAATGCGTGCTGTGCAGGTTTTTAGACACAGAGAGCAACGTAGCAGAATCAAATTAAAGCAGCGGTTTGCTTTCCATGATGATAACTAGCAACTTTAGTATGTGTTATACACTGAGTGTACAAAACATTAGGAACTCTTGCCATGACGTAGACTGACCAGGTGAATCGAGGTTAAAACTAGATAGATAGATAGATAGATAGATAGATAGATAGATAGATAGATAGATAGATAGATAGATAGATAGATAGATAGATAGATAGATAGATAGATAGATAGATAGATAGATAGATAGATAGATAGATAGATAGATAGATAGATAGATAGGTACTTTATTGATCCCCCGGGGGGGAAATTTCATTGTCAAGCAGATACAACAAAACACAGGGCAGGTGAAAAATGCCACAACGAAAGTACACAAAAGACAGACACACGGTACATGATACATAGAGCGGTAGTATGAAAAAGTATAGAAATACAAGATATCTGGAGTGCAAAAAAATATAAAAATATTTTTTTTTAACTATAAAAAGACATTGCATAGTATGGGTGGTTGGCTGAATATGTACACTATACATTGGTGGATGTTGGATGGTTAACTATACTATACAGGTCGATGGCAGAGAAATACTTCAGTATGATATGAGTGAGGGTAATAATAGTTTACTTAATAGACAGACTGGCTAAATGAACAGATAAGTGAAACATTTTGCATGATTAAATTAGCTGTACAGGTAAATATACAGTTATATTTACAGATAAGTGAATACTTGCATGGTTACACAAACTGTACAAACTGTACAGGTAAATGACAGGAAGAGATACTTTAATAGCTAAATGTGTGTATGATATAATTTGGGGTAATAATAGTAATTCCCTTAAAATACAGTCCTTGGTGCTCAGGGTTTAATTACAGACAACTGCACGTATTGCACATTCGATATACTAAAAGCAATGAGAAAAGGTGCAACTGACAGGATACTAATATGCATTCCTGAGTGAATGCCTACGTAAGTTAGGTCCAAGAATTACTAGCAATATTACACGTGATATGATATAACAACTGTACATGAGTATGTATATACAGACCTGCATGAATAATAAATAGGTCCTGAGTGAATGAGTGCTGACGGACCAGAGTTACTCACGGATGGATGCATAATTGTTAAACTAGGTCCTAGCACCCCAACAGTTCCAGATCTATGTTGCCGACGGCACGGCACCCCGGTGAGGCATTATATAGTCTAATAGCCGTCGGCAGGAAGGACCTCCTGTAGCGCTCTCTGACACACCGTGGTGGGATCAGTCTGTGACTGAAAGTGCTCCTCTGCGTCATAACCATAGCGTGCAGAGGGTGGGTGACGTTGTCCATGATGGCCAACTATTATCCCTTATTGATGTCACCTGTTCAATTCACTTCAATCAGTGTAGATGAAGGGGAGGAGACAGGTTAAAGAAGGATTTTTAAGCCTTGAGACAATTGACATATGGATTGTGTATGTGTGCCATTCAGATGGTGAATGGGAAAGACAAAATATTTAAGTGCCTTTGACCAGGGTATGGTAGTAGGTGACGCTCAACAGTTTCCCGTGTGTATCAAGAATGGTCCACCACCCAAAGGACATCCAGCCAAATTGACACTGCTGTGGGAAGCATTGGAGTCAACATGGGCCAGCATCCCTGTGGAACGCTTTCGACAGCCTCAATTCCCCGACGAATTGAGGCTGTTCTGAGGGCAAAAGGGGATGCAACTCAATATTATGTTTTGTACACTCACACATTTGTTACAGCTTTCTTGGAAGAACAGATAATGGAGTTTAATGGAGGCTGATATCACTTTTTCCTGCTGTAAAGGAAAATTGCCCCTTGCCAAACTGTCTGGTTTGAGATTATATACTGTACATCCTTGCAGGCGTGTTGAGGTACAGTGGAATCTGACCCTCGTCCTCCCCAAAAAGTGAATAAAATAAATCCAAAGTTGTTTGAGAACATAATTTCGATTTAATCGTTAACTGCATCAATCTCCTTGGCTATCTGAAAAAATATGAGCATTATTATCACTGCTATACTTCAACCAGTTACAGTGCATGGAACATTCTCTGTGCTCAATAAGACCAGAATCGACTCCCCATAGACGATGGTCAATATTTGCCCAATGAAACACAAAATATTGTCTGTGTGCCACTGGCTTGTGGATTTGACTTCATAGCGATAGCATGCCTTGGTTTATATTTTGGGATTCACTCTTTCTCTTCCTGCCTCCCAGCCTGGACACATTGACCCTGGCCTTGCCTTGTGTGGCCTGAGCTGTCAGATAAGGCAGCTAGTGACGTTAGAACACCAGGGCCAGGATACACAAAGTGTCACAAAGAGTAGGTGTGCTGATCTACGATCAGTTTAGCCTTTTAGATCATACTTATATGGACCAGGGGTAACCTGATCCTAGATCAGCACTCGGGCGAAGACCTCTGTCATCCCATAATGGCTGTGTCAGTGTCCCACATAAAGGCAGCTGTCACAAAGCCCCCAGAGGGTCCATCCCCTCCTCCAGTCTCTTCTTCCATTCTCCTGACTGAACACAAGTAGCCTGTGGACTTTATGACTCCATTATCCTTATGATTCCATTATGTCATCATGGCTCTGTTGTGCAGGATCTCGTTGTATGTTCGTATTACAGCGTCCAACAGAGACCTACCTACAGCTTCGGTGTCGGTTACCACGTATTAGATGTAACGCTGAGGCGTAAGAGAGCGTGGAGGCGTGAGCGTCACGTCTCCACATACATATCCACCTGTGTTTGTTTACACCATTCTAGAATGATACCCCCAAAGAGGACAGGCGGGCAAGCTGTGGCGAGATCTACCCATTATCCGATACATGTAGCCAATTCAAAATGCCCGCCAGGCTCATTGTGCGAGGGAATCGTAGCGTGGTAGGAACAGCTGCGGCCGCCTCCAATGCTGACGTTGGCTGAGAATCCGATGGGCTTGTAACAGGGGGACGTGAAAATGCCGGCTGACACATACTGGGAATAGCCGACTGCAGCCCTGCATCCTCCCACGTCTGCAGCTGCAGAATGGAACCTTTGGAGGAGGGAGAGAATAAGTCAGGAGGAGGGCCTTGGTTCTGTGGTTCGTGAATAGAAACCAGTGTCTGTCTGCCTTGTCCAGTTTTAGAATATTTATTGACGTAATATTCCTTTTGATGATAGGAAATGAGGAATTGTTTACCACATATTTGGTCAGACGGCACTACCAGACCTTATGTGATAAAGCTAATTTTAGGAAAAGGGAGGGAGGTGCAGGCGAGGACAAGATCGTAACTGAAATAGCAAATGTTATGCCACAGACCCATTTTGGCAAAATATTTGAAAGAACAACTAATCACACATGAGTTCTCATTAAGATGTTTGCAATGAGTTGACTGGAGATCAACTTAAAGGAAAAGCAAATTACAGTGTATTCGATATACCAGTACAGACACCGAAACATTAAAACAATTGATTCCATAATTGACAAACTATAAACATATGTGGTGGACTTTTTAAAATACGCTGATTTGCACATCCATATTGAGGAAATGCATGAGAATTCCTCTAACCCACTTTGGGTTGCTATAGGCAAGTAGAAATATGACGTTGAATTCTACATGGAGATGTCTTGTAGTCAAAATAATCAGAACCAGAAGAGGCATGAGATGAGATGCCTGTCTCTAACAGAAAGGAATCGAATTCTCCCACACAAATAGACCTACTGTATCTTTAGGTTTCTGTTTTTTATGCTGAACGAACCCCTTGAGATACATTGTTCTTATTTCCAAGGCAGTCCTGACAACAGCAAATGCACCATTAATGAACACAACAGATTATATTACATTTTTACAAATACTTAAGTGCCTTGCTTAAGGGCACATAAACTAATTTTTCACCCTGTCGGCTCGGGATTCAAACCAGTGATTTTTCGGATACTGACGCAATGCTCTTAAACGCTAGGCTACCTGCCGCCACTATTATTTCATGCTTACTACTCCACAGATCTAATTAGGCCAAAACCCTACATCAAAACAGCTGAAGTTTCTTAGAAAAATGCGTATTTTATTTTTCAGCAGTTGCTCCTCTCCTTTTATGGAGCGATATCTCTAAAATGCTTTGTCAACCACACTTTCATGAATCCGTACTTTTGCTGTTTCTCAAATTTATCTCAGCTTGGTATTAAAATAAATTATTTGATCAGTGCATTAATCACCATCAAAGGACTGTTACATAAACATGGAAAGCATTAGGAAAACAGGCCTGATATTAGATCAGCATACTGGACTGGAGTCCAAATACTTTGAAGAGCAAATACAGGCATATATGGTTGGACTAATTCCTCTCACATTTTGTGACCACCTAAGTGCATGGGAGCAGTGTTTATGCATGTTATCATCCGGAAATGTACACAGAACAAAAGCACACTAGGTCACAGTATTGCATTCAATGAGTCGTTGAAAAGTATAACTTGCATACATTTTAATTAGTTCAACAAAAGGATGCCATCATTTTAGCCCGGACCCCATAACAATCTTTTTAGCTGCATTTTAGACACTTGACTTCCCCATTACTGTAGCCATAAACTAATAGAACGTTATTGCAGCTCAAAACGTCACAGTACAGTACAGCAAGCCTTTCAGAATACAGTCCAATCCTGATAAATGTTGGGTATACTGCACTAGCATGAAGCATGTGGCTGATTATCAATAGCTCAAAATAATATATTTGAATAAGGAAGAGTAAACTGTATAAAGAAGAGTCTACATCTAGAGACATCTGTGGGCCAGATGTACGTACATTTGCGAACGCAGCGTTAATAGCGCCATGGCCAAGACGCAGAAAGCGCTTGATGTGAAACCGCAGTGTGCGTGTTATGTACCAAACCTGCAGTTCATCAGGTAATCAGCGCCTGTCCCCACTCACTATACCGTAAATTGCGCTGGGCCTCCTCCTCTCTTTCCATCATGGATCAGCCACCAAGAGGCAAAACAGCGAAAACAAAAAAAATAATTGTAATGTAGCTAGGAGTTTAACAACTGCTGGAATGGAATGTGAACGCTAAATCGGAGATTCAATGTCATCTTTGATTTCTTCCAGTAACTGTAATATTGCGTAGCTGCTTAATCTGTAATGCTTAATGATTTCGTTTTCACTCAACTGAAAAAGTGTGATTCTTGTGGCAAAAATCTTTTCAGCTCCTCTGCTTAGCCTATGTCTTCGTCTTGCTCGGATTACTGCTGCCATTTCACCAGGAGGTATGCCAGGAAACCCGCTTCCTAAGTTACACCTGCTTTTAAGAGGCAGAGAATTTTCAGTGCAAAATAGAGCTTTCACCGGCTTTTTCTGTACATAACACGGAATACATAATTAGGCGCAGTTTACGCTTCCCCCTTGACCATCCCATGAATGCATATGCATGACACGAAAAGCGCCTTTTGCCATTTTCAGTTCCCGCAACAGGCAGTCTGCGCTTTCATCTCGGTGCGTCCCGTTCGTACATACCTCGCCATGGTTTTATGCGCACTTTGCGAAACAAATACACCTGAAGTGGGCGCAAAAGCGTTAGTACATCTGGCCCACAGTGTCTTCAAAAAGTCACACCCCTTGATTTTCCCACATTTTGTTGTGCTACAGCCTGAATTTAAAATGGATTACATTTAGATTTTGTGTCGCTGGCCTAAACACAATACCTGTAATGTCAGTGGAATTATGTTTTTATGTTTACAAATTAATAAAAAATGAAAAGCTTAAATGTCTTGAGTCAATAAGTCTTCAAGTCCTTTGTTATGGCAAGCCTAAATAAGTTCAGGAGTAAAAATGTGCTTAACAAGTCACACAATGTGCTTAACAAGTTGCATAGACTCACTATTTGTGCAATAATAGTGTTTAACTATTATTGCACCCCACACATACAATTGTGTGGGGTGCAGGTCCCTCAGTCGAGCAGTGAATTTCAAACACAGCTTCAATCACAAAGACCAGGGAGGTTTTCCAATGCCTCGCAAAGAAAGGCACCTATTGGTAGATGGGTAAAAAAAGCTGACATTGAATATCCCTTTGAGCATAGTGAAGTTATGAATTACACTTTGGACTGTGTATCAGTACAACCAGTCACTACAAAGATACAGGCGTCCTTCCGGAGAGGAAGAAAACTGCTCAGGGATTTCACTATGAGGTCAATGGTGAAGAATAAAAATATTCCAAAACATGCATCAGGTTTGCAATAAGGCACTAAAGTAAAACTGCAAAAAAAGTGGGCTAAGAAATTAACTTTATGTCCTGAATAGAAAAGTGTTGTTTCGGGGCAAATCCAACACAACACATCACTGAGCACCACTCTTCATATTTTCAAGCATGGTGGTGGCTGCATCATGTTATGGGTATGCTTGTCATCGGTAAGGACTCTTGTTTTTTTGGGGGATAAAAATAAACTGAATAGACCTAAGCACAGGCAAAATCCTAGAGGAAAACCTGGTTCAGTCTGCTTTCCAACAGACATTGGGAGACAAATTCACCTTTCAGCAGGACAATAACCCTAAAACACAAGGCCAAATATACACTGAGGGCCAGACGTACTAACGCTTTTGCGCCCACTTCAGGCGTATTTGTAAAACCATGGCGAGGTATGTACGAACCGGGCGCGTTTAAATACGCGCAATTTACGGTATAGTGGGTGGGGACAGGCGCTGATTACCTGATGAACTGCAGGTTTGGTACATAACACGCACACTGTGGTTTCACATCAAGCCCTTTCTGCGTCTTGGCCATGGCGCTATTAACGCTGCGTTCGCAAATGTACGTACATCTGGCCCTGAGTGTACAACACATTAGGAACAGCTTCCTAATATGGAGTTGCATCCCCTCTTTTGCCCTGATAACACTAGCAATTAGTCGGGACATGGACTCCACAAGGTGTAGAAAGAGTTCCACAGGGATGGTGACCCATGTTGACTCCAATGCTTCCCACAGTTGTTAAGTTGTCTGGATGTCCTTGATTCACACAGGACAAACTGTTGAGCGTGAAAACCCCAACAGAGTTGCAGTTCTTGACTCACATGCCCCGTTCAAAGGCACTTTAATCTTTTGTCTTGACCATTCACCATCTGAAAGGCATACATGCATGCACAATTCGTCTAAATTGTCTAAAGTTTTAAAAAAGTATTCATTTAACCTGTCTCCTCCCCTTCATCTACACGGATTGAAGTGGCATCAATAAGGGATCCTAGTTTTCACATGGATTCACTTGGTCAGTCTATGTCATGGAAAGACCAGTTTTACTGAAATCGGCTTGAAAATCTATGGCAAGACTTCAATGGCTGTCTATCAATCAGCAACAACCAACTTGACAGAGCTTGAAGAGTTTTTTAAATAATAATGTGCAAATATTGTACAATCCAGGTGTGCAAAGCTCTTAGAGACTTACCCAGAAAGACTCACAGCTGTAATCACTGCCAAAGGTGATTCTAAAATGTATTGAATAAGGGTGTGAATATTTTGTAAATTAGATATTTAATTTTCAATACATTTGCAAAAATGTCTAAAAACATGTTTTCACTTTGTGGGGTATTTGTGGTGTATTGTGTGTAGATGGGTAAGATAAAAAATATATGTTATCAATTTTGAATTCAGGCTGTAACACAACAAAATGTGAACTAAGTCAAAGGGTATGAATACTTTCTGAAGGCACTGTAGATACATATTCTCTATGTCACGTATCTGTGCACTTAGTCATGAGTGATTATCAATTATAGTTTCTCCACCAGTGTAATATGAGTGAATCCATCATGGCCGACGTATGATGATGGCTCTCCGGCAATCAATACACTCCTTCACCTCTGCAGTAATGAGCCATCCACTGTGTATGATGACCTCACAGCGTAGCCTAAACCCTCTCTTTATAATCTACCCCTTATCTTCCATCGCTGTTCCGTCACTGCCATTGGCTCAATCAATCGCCTGCTGCTGCTCTATACGGGTGGCAGTGGGGGATGTTGTGCTGTTATTTATGATTACGGCTTGAGGAGCGGAATAAATCAATTAAATAGATGGAGGGGTGATGAGCTGTCAGTGTGTTAGGAACTGACATAGCTGGAATGAAGGGGAGAATAGGGGGTTCGAGGGTCGAAACAAAGCTTTTAAAGGGGACAAAATGTTTTTGATGGAGCGACAGGGTGCCCCTCCACACCCCCCGCCCCCACACCCCACACACACACCCCCCACCCCCACACCACACACACACACCCCCCACCCCCACACCCCACCAATATCATGCAATGTAAAGTGCTTTGAGCTCCTAGAAAAGCACTATACAAGTCCAATGTACTATTATACTGTATTATACTGCATTATGGATGGAATCACTTCAACTATCACTGCCTTTAATATTTCTCCAGTGGTGAGAAGGCATCTGAGGAAGCCTCTCTGAGGAAGCCTCTCTGAGGAAGGCTGTGTGTGTTGGGTGTACAGGACAGGACGTGTTCCTGGCTGTGCAGTGCAGACCGAGGCTAAAAGAACAGAGACTAGGGCTTCTAATTAGTAGATGATTTACATCCTGTCTCCCCAGCCTCATCATTACTGTAATAATGAGCTTTAGACTGCTGCACGGCCCTCTTCTCACCCTCCCTGCCCTGATACACTCTCTACGCTACGCTCTATACTACTGAAGCATCAGCTTTGGCATGCGCTCTGCAATATCTTGTTGGCTCTGTGTGTGTGTGTGTGTGTGTGTGTGTGTGTGTGTGTGTGTGTGTGTGTGTGTGTGTGTGTGTGTGTGTGTGTGTGTGTGTGTGTGTGTGTGTGTGTGTGTGTGTGTGTGTGTGTGTGTGTGTGTGTGTGTGGGATGGGGGAGATTGTGGGTGGGTGGAGGGGGGAGTTTGAGTGTGTAGGGGTGTGCGTGTGTTGACTTTGTACATTATAGTAATGTATAATACCTTACTGTAACTGTTTTTTATTCATGTAAATACCTATAACCGCACTTCCTGGCCAAGTTTAAACACTGTTCTAATGGTTTGTCTGAGATTCAGTCGGAACAAGACTCCCTGGGAGTGTGTGCAGAACAGGGGACTCTGGATATGTGCAGACTTCTGGATATAAGAAAAAAACTAAGTCTTAAAAAAAAGGATGAACACTTTAAAAGTCAAGCTGAGGAGAGAGGAGCAGAGAGGAGACGCAGACGGTAATGGCAGCGCCACCATTCAGGTCACAATGCCCCCGTTTTTAGAAAGTGTCTGACCTCCGCCACGACAAGTCAGCCCGGCTCACTTTAATTGCCTATCGTTGTCGAGGTAGCGACAAGGCGGACTACTTTATGGGTCCCGGCTCAATGTTTTCCTGTGGCGTGCTGCACAAAGGCTCATTAACGGGGACCTGTCTTAGACTGACGGAGCATACACGGCTCAGACTGGAGCCCCTACACGGAGCTCCGTCACCAGGCCCATTCATCTCATCTCCAGCTAAATTATGCAGCAGCTGGGTCTCTGAAAACACAGGTTTTTCTCTTCTCCTCCACTCTCCGGAGTTCCCCTATTGTCTGATGGCGGATAGTACAGTAGAGTAGGCATACACACACACACACAGACACACAGACACACACACACACACACACACACACACACACACACACACACACACACACACACACACACACACACACACACACACACACACACACACACACACACACACACACACACACACACTCACTCACAAGCATGCTTGCATGCACACACACGTCAATTAATTAAGTCGTGATGTGCTGTTTCCTTGTTTCCCTCTCCAGGTTCTCCACTTTGGAACGTTGTCTTGTTTCATTCCCAGGGACAGGTACTGTTCCGCCCTGGTTATATGTTTTGGTCTAATTACAATGTCTAGCTCTGTTTCAGTGTTTTCAAACACCATAATCGCCTATCTGATGTTAATGATTTATTAGGAAATATTTCTGAGACATTAGGAGGCATGTTTGTTATATAATCAATTCAAAATGACAGTCTGGTGGTTTTGGATTTTGTTCAGTTTTTCCTACAGAGTGGTGTTTTGGGTCTGTTATAAGAACAATCTCTCCTCTTGGGTCATCTTATCTGCGGAATAACAGAGAGAAGATCTTGTATGTTTACTTTCTTTATACCGTAGTGAACACTGTAAAGTAAGCCAGTAGCAGGTTAAGCCCAGCATGCCATCCAGCAGGAAACCAATCAATATTAATAATAGCACAGCAAACGTCTATTACATCAAACAAAATTACGATTGCTTGTACTGACGCAAACAGATGCGTAGAACAGCATTGTGTGAAGAAGTCACAACATTTTGAAGACATAATCATTTGATTTGGCCATTTAAAAGACATAAATATGTTACGCCAGGCAACATACAAAAACAGTCATAAGACTAGTTTCCAATTCGTCTGTTTTTAGACAAGGGCTGCAGGGCAGAAATCAAGTGACATGGGCACTCTGTGCTATCCATTCAATCATATACAAAGTCCAAATATTTACATATATACAAAAGGCAAATATAAACACCTAGTAAATCAGTCCACTAGCGCATAGTGGTTTACACGAGGAGGCTATCTTATCATTAACCAAGCCTTGCAAAAGTGTTTGAACCTATGACTGGCAGAAACAGTTTTAATCGCAGCTTGGAGTTTGCTCCTCTCCACCACTGCCGTATATAAAAACGTGTTTTGTCAACCATTAGTATATTATAATAGGGTTTATAGCAAGGATCATCAACTACATTCACCCGTGGGCAAATCTCTTCTTGAGTGGATGGTTGGGGGGCCAGAATATAATTACAACTAATTTGTAGACTGCAAATTGACCACAAGAAGCCCAAACAGATATAACATTTGACTATTCAAACCTTGCTTACATTTGTATACGTTCACGTCTCTGTCTCTCTATCACGTGCAATAGTGTAAGTAATTCTTGGACTGAACTTACGTAGTCATTCACTCAGGAATGCATATTAGTATCCTGTCTATCTTTTTTCATTGCTTTTAGTATATCGAATGTGCAATACGTGCATTTATCTGTAATTAAACCCTGCACTAAGGACTTCATATTATTACCCTAAATTATATAATATGCACATTTAGCTATTTAAGTATTTCTCAGCCATTGACCTGTATAGTATAGTTAGCCATGTACATATTCCTTATTTATCTATATCAACTTGGAGTATATATTTTTTTTTTTTCACCTAACACTCTGTAACAATTATACTTTTTCATACTGCCGCACTATGCATTGTGTATCTGTGTATTTGTATATTGTGTATTTTCGTTCTGGCATTTTGCACCTGCCCTGTGTTTTTTTCGTAGCTGCTTGACGAAGAAATTTCCCGTTGGGGATCAATAAAGTATCTATCTATCTATCTATCTATCTATCTATCTATCTATCTATCTATCTATCTATCTATCTATCTATCTATCTATCTATCTATCTATCTATCTATCTATCTATCTATCTATCTATCTATCTATCTATCTATCTATCTATCTATCTATCTATCTATCTATCTATCTAATGCATGGGAATACTTTTTGTCCAAAGAGGAAAATTAAACCCAAAAAAGTTGGCGAACCCTGGTCTATAGGGTTCGTTTGAGGAGATGGGCACTCATCAAGTACGTGTGTGTGAGAAAGGTAGCTAGCAAGAAGGAGATGCACCATCGTGTTTGTTGAGTGAGTGAGTGAGTGAGTGAGAGAGAGAGAGAGGGGAGCCAGTGGTGAGTGGAGAGAAGGGGGAGAGAGGAAGAGCGTTGTGACAGACAGCAGCAATTAGAGTTGATCCAGAGGAGGATCTCCACAGAGGGGAGGGAATGGAAAAAAGAGTGTCGGAGAAGGAGGGAGGATATAAGAAAGGGAGACAGAACAAAAGAGGGAGAGAGAGGGAGGGAGGATATAAGAAGGGGAGAGGGAGGGAGATAGGGACAATGACAGTTATAGTAGAAAGTAGAGGTACTGAGAGAGAGGAGAGAAACAGGTAGGAACTGTTACCATAAAGTGGAGAAGATAATCGGATGAGAGAGAGAGAGAGAGAGAGAGAGAGAGAGAGAGAGAGAGAGAGAGAAGAGAGAGAGAGAGAGAGAGAGAGAGAGAGAGATGGGAGGAACCCAAGCACAGCGAAAGAGTTCCAGCAGAGTCACGAGAAGAGAGGAAAGCTGCAGCACTTTGAGTTGGCTGGCTCTACTGTAAACCCTCTATTGGAGGGTTAAACCTCAGAGGACTAGAAAGACCAGGAGGGGATCATCAGGCCGCTGGCTCGCAGGCTGAGTGCTGCTGCTGGAGGTGGAGGGTGGGGGGACCCGGACCTAGGGACGGCTGACGGAGTGGCAGCAGCACGGGGGTCCGACGATAGCCTGGGGGGCCGCGGCGGCAGGGGGGGTGGCCCCCGGGGGTCGTTTGCTGCCTGGGGATCCGAGATGTCGCTGAGTGGGCGTGACAGCATCCCCCAGGAGGGGGCGGCGGGTGCGAGGAACGCGCGCGTCAAGCGGGCGGTGCGCATCTCGTCGATCGTGGCTCAGGAGGTGAGTTATTGGCCGCCTCTGGGATACCACACCATTTTGCTGATCAAAGCCAGGATCCAGCGGGTTTGTGTGGGTTAACTTTGTTAGCCGCTAGGGAGAGACCATTTGTTTGGCCTGTAGATGTATTAGTCTATGGAGAGAGACTGTACAGCTGCTACTACCCTGGGAAATAATCTGTAGCCAGACTAGAGTGCATTGAACCATATCTGTGCTTGGCTAGCAGACAAGCTCAAACCAGGGGGACTGTTATTTGATTGAGAGATTCCAGTTTTAGCAAACAAGACTCTGGCCCCACAGAGCAAATACAAATATCCCATATCTATTTCTCATAGAGATAGAGATAGGGTTCTCTGTTAGATGTGCGAGACGAGGCGTTAAGAGTTTTTATTGCTGACGTTCTTCAAATGTTGCTGTTTACACTCTCCTCTCAGAGCCTTATTCTGTAAATAGAGCCATGGGTGAGCTGTCACCATCTCCATTAGAGAGAGAGCAGGAGGAGTGAGAGAAGGAGAGGAAGAAAGATAAAGGGAGAAATATACCAGTCAGAATAGATACTGCGAGAAGCAAATGAGACGACTCTCTGGAACAAATTCGTTGTAGTCTTATAATGTAGTTGTCTGAATAAAGCTGTGAGTAAAACAGACTTAGATCAACTGTGGTCCATACAGTGTGTGGTGATACTGTACACCACAGTAAATAGGTGGTGTCTTTAGGTGGCATTTTGCTTTGTAAAGACTGTTAGTTCCGTAGTCTCTACAATTAACCACAGTGTGAGTTCACTAGTTCCATAGTCTCAACAATTAACCACAGTGTGAGTTCACTCCATAGAGAGAGACTGTTCTACGTATATATATATATGGTTCACTTTCAGTGAGCCCCTTGCATGGACACTGTGTGCATGGACACTGTGTGCATGGACACTGTGTGCATGGACACTGTGTGCATGGACACTGTGTGCATGGACACTGTGTGCATGGACACTGTGTGCTGGCTACTTTAGCACAGCCGGTCTGTTGGTATTGATGGAGAATTGTGTGCGTGCAGAATGGGTTGACGTGCTGCAAGACTGTGCTGGTGGATATTGGCAGACATTATGGCATTGGCATCAATAGTGGAACATTGAATGTTTTGCCTTACATAAGGCTCAGTCTCATTTAAATGCATCTGGTGTTACACGTCCAAGTTCACACTTCCTACCTAAACAATGACCCTAAGAGGTAATAGTGAGCAGGAAGAAATCAATGATTGTCTCTGAGACGAATTGCTTTTTTTATGTGTGCACTTTTTTGTGTCAACAATTTCCAGAGAGATGTTTGGCCTTGCAACGCAAAAGTGACTGGGGGGAAGAGGAGGAGGAGGAGGAGGAGGGAAACGGGGGAAGCAGTGGGTGAGAGAGAGCGGTTCCAAGTAAACAACCGCCATCCATCACATTTACAAACAATGCCCTTGAACGCAGAAATCAGTGATTCTGGACAAATAAATGAAGACACTCTTCCTCTGCTCCTTAAATTGTATCTCCTCCAGCAGCCAACCAGCCACTTCTCATCTCCCAGAGGCCTCGGCGTGGCACGTGATGGAGTGCGCCTGGTGCCTGGGCTTGGTCTCTTTCCCGTCTCTCCCGGTCTCTCGCCCAGTCTTCCCCTCTCTCTCCCCCTCTCTACATCAGTCTCACAGCCCAGTCTCTTCCCCTCTCTCTCCCCCTCTCTACATCAGTCTCACAGCCCAGTCTCTTCCCCTCTCTCTCCCCCTCTCTACATCAGTCTCACAGCCCAGTCTCTTCCCCTCTCTCTTCCCCAGTCTCTCCCGTAGTCTAATCTCTCAACTCTATAGACTGAGAGAGAGAGACCAGCCCAGCACTCTGACCAGTATTTTCCACTGTATTTTCCATTCTTGAATCCCTGAGCAACAAAACATGACGTACACATAACAAAGGTTGACTACAGTAGTCTATATAGGATAGTGTGTGGCCAATATGGACATATACCCAGTCAGCAGCCACACATTAGGATAGTCAGTGACCACTGTCAATGTGCATAATCAGCGTAAAGATATTGTGTCATCGAGTTTGTAATTGGTGTTGGTTATTTAGTAGTGCTAGACAGTAGTGTGTAGTGTTATGTATGTACTATGTATGACTATAAGTGTGCGTGTGCGTGTATGTGGGTGTACTATGTATGAGGTGCTGTATGTATGTAGTCGTATGTATTTAGTATGTAGACAGCAATTGTAATACCTGTATGTGGGGTGATCCTATTCTGTGTTGTTTGACCTGGGTGTCAGTCCACTACTGTGTTGTGGTATTGTATGGTACAGTAGATTAAATAGTATTGACTGGGAACATTAGATTTAATTGATATCCCTCAGTCTCTCATATGGTAACCAATTGCTACAGTTCCGACACACACAATCAGGTGTTGTCATTTTATTGATAGACAGCTGTTCCTCAGTGATAGTTATCCATGCCTCATTCAATAGTTATTTTCCTATTTTTTTTACGCTTTTCCATAATACAGCAATGCGTCTGTGTGTGTGCGTGTGTGTTTGTGTGTGCACGTGTCACACTGTTCCTGCTGAAGGACAGAAGGGTTTTGGCTCTCTTTGAGGCACTGTGACTCGGCAACCATCACAGCTCAGTCTCTTTTGCTTTAGAAGCCGATTGGAAGGTATAATGGCGGAGGAGGGTGACTGGGCCTGTAGGGGATGTGGGTAATGGGGATGCAGGGCGAAGCGTCCCATCCACTCTGGATACATTTAAGGATAAGGGGACTTTTGGGACACCTAAACATACAAATCAGTATGCACTCATTAGATGAGGAGCAATTGGGACTTACAGTGCATTCGGAAAATATTCAGACCTCTTTACTTTTTCCACATTTTGTTACGTTACAGCCTTATTCTAAAATAGTCAATCAATCTACACACAATACACCATAATGACAAAGCGAAAACAGCTTTTAGAAATGTTAGGAAATGTATAAAAAAAAATAAAAAACCTGAAATATCACATTTAAATAAATGTTCAGACCGTTTACTCAGTACCTTGTTGAAGCACCTTTGGCAGTGATTACAGCCTCAAGGGGCCTGAATACTTTCTGAATGCACTGTACACTCTTAGAACAAACGGTGCTATCTAGAACCTAAAAGGGTTCTTTGGCTGTCCCCATAGGAGAACCCTTTGGAGAACCCTTTTTGGTTCCAGGTAGAACCCTTTTTGGTTCCAAGTAGAACCATTGTGGGTTCCATGTAGAACCATTTCCACAGAGGATTCTACATGGAACCCACAATGGTTCTACTTGGAACCAAAAATGGTTCTTTAAAGGGTTCTCCTATGGGGACAGCCGAAGAACCCTTTTTTTCTAAGAGTGTATGTATCAAATTGAGATTTATGTAAAGTGCATTTATCAGATGCATTTATTCAGGCACATTTCCCATTGACATTGCTAATGATTTACAACACACACACTCTTGTCTCAGCACTCCTGATATATCCTGCTGAGAGGTGTCACACACACACAGTAAGGGACACAGATGAGGCATGTAGTGACTGACAAGATAATAGATTGATAATTAATTCAACAACAGAGAGTACAGAATCCCTGAACTAATTAACTAACTAACTCATTATTTGGGGTGAAACCCTAAACTACATATAAAAGTTTTAGGGCTCGGAATTGCCAGGGACCTCACGATTTGATATTATCACGATACTTATGTGTTGATACGATATGATTCTGAAACTCACTGTATTGTGATTCGATACTGTGATTTTATTGTCATTAGATGTTCCAAATCGTATGTGTGTGCGCGTCTGCTTTATTTGTGTGTCAGGGATGGGCTCAGTGGCGCAGAGCATCGTATGTATGTACAGTTGGGCAGAATGGCTGTCTGGAGGCACCAGGCTGGTGGCTGGGGGCTGACAGTAATGGGTTCTCATACACATATCATCCTGCAGCTCCCCCATGAGAGATAAAATGCTGATAGGAAACGGAGAAGAGAGGGCACTGCACTGGCTCTCCCAACTGTTCTAGCACACAGAACTCAGAACAGAACACAGAACACGGAGAACAGGACACAGAGAACAGAACACAGAATACAGAACAGAACACAGAACAGAACACAGAACAGAACACAGAACACAGAACATGGAGAACAGGACAAAGAAAACAGAACACCGAACACATAACAGAACACAGAGAACAGAACACAGAACACAGAGAACAGAACACAGAACACACTGGACTATTTGTGTGCATGCTCACACGCAACCACACATGCAGATAGCATATTGTATACAAACAACCTTATGTATACTATACATACGAGACTCAGCATTCCTTCCTTTTAGGTGTTTTTTCTGGATCATAGTTATTTTCTTTCACCATTTCTCTCTCTCTCTACCCATTTCCTTCCTCTCTACCCTCTGCCATCTCTCTATTCCGATTGCAGCCAGGCTGACTGCTGTTTCATCTGTGTCATCGCTAGAGGTCTGCCTCATCCTCACAGGACTGTTTAGGCTGGCACAAAGATTATAAACGGTCACTTCCCTGTAAAGGTGAGACTGATCCATTACAACAGGAGCAGGGTAATGTTTTGTGGGAGTTGCACTCCACTAATGGTATCATCCTCCACCTCCTCTCTCCAGGTTTGATGTCATTTTTGCTTTTTAACACCAGGCTTGTCAATCTGTCACTTGTCAGGGTGAATGTTCAGTATGCTGTCGGTGTCTCCTCCTCCTCAACCCCCGTAGCTTCCTCAGAGGACGGGCCTGCACCACCAACACACTTTGCTCCTTTACTAGTAATACCCTGTTGAATTTCAACACTCCCTTTTGACATATTGCAGTGTTCACTCCTGGTGATTTACTCTTGAGTTTTAGGACTGGATTCAGTTACAATTCATATCTACTTTCCTGTGATGTATAGCCTTGGTTTTTAGCGTTGTGTTTTTAGTGACTTTATCGATCATAATGCCTTTAATGCAGCTGAAGTCTAGGTTGAGAAGTTCACTTTGTGTCACCTCTATTCCATTAGTTGTAAATTCCATTTGTTCTGACCCAGATAGAGTTGCAAAGCTACTGGTAATTTACCAGTTACCAGAATCTAAAGTAATTTTGGTAATTAACAGAAAATCTATGGCAATCTATCGTAACTTTGTTAATTTATACTTGAATAACTTGGAAAAAAGGAATTCATATATAATATTAATTTACTATATTTGTGTTCATATTGTCCATGAGTTTCTAGTAGATATACCATATGGTTCAAGAGAAAATAGCCTAATTAATGATAAAAGCATCTAATTAACAATTATTTGCATTATTTTCAATTAACTCTGCAACTCTTCCAACTTTTGACTGTGTTCACAACTGCCACCAGTTTGACACCAAAACATTGACAAAAAAAATAAATATATATATATATATATAAAGGATATTTCATGCTGAAACCCTCATATTAAACACCTATGGTATTCACCGAGTTGATGGTTTATATTAACGATAATGTTTTACAGCTTCGTCATTCACCACAAAAAAATGTTTTATCATCTAATTGAACTTTTTCATATATTGTACATATGATAAATCCACACAGAGGGCCATAGATTACCAGCTAGCTAAATGTACGACATGTACAAACTTCAGAGAGAGGTTGCAGTACCCAAAAGGGCCAATAGATGTCTTGTGAAAGATTACATAAAATCATTGAAAGATACCAAAATTCTTGTAGTTTACTGGTAAACTTTGAAAGTTGCCAGTAACATACCCTCCTTTTGCAACCCTAGACACAGATGATGCTCTGTTCCGTGACATTCCATGGTATGTCATCCATCCTCACATCTAACGTCCCCTGTATGACTTGGCCAGGCCCAGAGCCAGATTGCAGCTTGTCAGCCCCTGCCTGTATTAGCATCAGATCTGAACCAGGTTGTGGAAGTATGATTAAGAGTCTCCTTTGCCGGGAGGTTGCTGATGCTGAAGGACTCCTTGGAGTCACAGCTCAGTTTATCACCCCCTGCGTCAGGAATCCGATTCGTTGCTGAGGCCACCATTCACCGGACCCCATCCATCAGGTTGACAAATGGCTGCGGGGAGGGCGGGATCATCCATCACCATGAGCCGCCCCATAGGACGATATCAGCCGGGACGAGCTCCAACAGTCAGCTCCCATGAATCACTGCATCATCTCACTCCTGTGGTGACTGGGACGTGTGTGTCACACACTGTTCGAGGTGAAGCTTTACTCATAGGGAATGTGTTAGCGAGTGTGTCAGTCAAAATGGAGAGGGTTAGATTTGCATGTGTCTGTCACTCCGATGGAGTTATATTCCAGAGTGGCGCAGCGGTCTAAGGCACTGCATCTCAGTGCTAGAGGCATCACTACAGACCCTGGTTCAATTCCTGGTTGTATCACAATCCGGTCGTGATTGGGAGTCCCATTGGGCGGTGCACAATTGACCCAGCATAGTCCGGGTTTGGCCGGGGTAGGCCGTCATTGTAAAGCTGACTTGCCTCACCTACCTCTATGTGCGTTCTGATTACTGTGACATCACTCACTCTTACAGGTGTTAACCTAGTGAATCATCATTCCTAAAAAGTGCCCTGTCACCAATTCCCACCTCTGAAAATAAATGTGTCACTAATGCAGGAAATGTATGCGTCACTCATGCATGGAGAGAAAAGTCTCCTAGACATTTTTACGGCAGCAGGCAGCCTAAGTCTTTGTTGTGGAATATTCATGGCTGCCCTCCCTGTGTGGTGAATTCATCAGTGTTATTCGCTGGACAATCTGACATGGGTTTGCGTGCTGTGAAGGCGCTTCATGCCTTCTTCAAAATGTAAAATGATTCCTCTGAGGGCATGTAAATGTGAATTTGAATGAATCATGAAGTCCCGCTGACTGAGTAATATGCCTCGGGGTTGGATGAGACTGAAGATTAGGCTGTCGGTTTTTGGTCTTCGAGATCCTTCGAAGCCTTACTAGCTTACAGACTTACCTGATCTAAGGACAGTGTTGCCATCTTTACCTGTAATAGATGAGGTTAATATGTGGGGAAGGTCTCTACATTGCTATACTATTTCGCCAATTGCCTTTCCACATTGACACGTGTGAAAACACTTTTAGATAATGAGTTCACTTACAAATCAGAGCTTGGATATATTGGACAGAGGGTAAGAGGGGTGAGAACTAGAGGAGGAGGAGGAGGAGGAGGAGGAGGAGGAGGAGGAGGAGGAGGAGGAGGAGGAGGAGGAAGAGGAAGAGGAAGAGGAGAAGGAAGAGGTGAAGTAGGACGGGGAGAAGGAGAGGACGGGGAAGAAGAAGAGGAAGGGAAGTCAGGAACACAATAACTGATGAAATCAGAGCAACTGTGGTTGACCATATTGTCAACCATGGGATGAGCATGAGGGAGGCTGGGCAACGGGTTCAACCAAATCTGAGCCGCTATACTGTTGCAGGTATCATATTCCATCCGGATTTCGAAATGAGAACCGGTAAGTAACTGTAAGTGCTGTAGTCTTACTGGTACAGTAATATGTACTGTACATTCATAATGAGAAGGATCTATCACTAAAACTATTGAAATGTTTTTACAGAACCGCAAGAAAACCAGTATCTGGTGGAAGAGGTTGACTGTTCACCCCAGAGCAGGAGACCCACATTGTAAATATGGTCATTGCAAATAACTGCATCAGACTCTGCAGGACCACATAATAGCCACATAATAGCAGATAACAGCATATTCCAAAACGTTGTCTCTGCACTGTCTCGTCTACTGAAACACAATAGAATTAGGATGAAGCAGCTGTATAGAGTCCCTTTCGAAAGAAACTCAGACCATGTGAAACAACTGAGATATGAATATGTAAGCTATACTATCCTATCATTGGTACTGGATCTGGAAGTGTATGGTGCTACATCATATTGACTGATCACTGTCTTTTCGTACTGAGCTCCGTTGTTTTGTCTTGTCTCTTTCAGAGAGTCATGGAGCTAGAATCAGATGCAGTGCATCATGAGCAAATTTATGTGGACGAGGCAGGTTTCAACCTTGTAAAAACATGGGGCTGCGGCAGAAATATCATCGGACACCGTGCCATCATCAACGTCCCGGGACAACGTGGTGGCAACATATCTATTAGTCAAAACGGCGTCCTTCACCATCATGCAATCCTAGGCCCATAGAACACTGCACACATTACCAGATGTAGCCTCATTTTTTCTAGCACAAATGTTTTTGTTCTCTACTACTGAGCTTTTGTTGTCAAAAAATTTGAATTTTTTTTAAATAACTTTTCCCCTTATTTGTATTGATAGTGTGTTATGTTCGGAATACACATCCATACTTTACCCATTTGGATACCTGTGTGTATGTGTGTTTACTACATGTATGACAATACCTTATTGCAAACTGCTATGTCCTGCACACAGAAAAAGCAAAAGCCACAAGTGTTTTTCATTTATACTATCAGTGCGTAGTTGATGCTTCGTGTGCTTATTCAAATTATGGCTTGTGTGAACTGTATTGACGCGAAAACACAATTTTTTAAAAGAGTTTGAAGAGTTTTGCAAGAAACTGTAAACTAGCATCTTGCATCAACCCGACCTTCACTTGAAATCGGTCATCGCAAACACATTTGTGTGTGTGTGTGTGTGTGTGTGTGTGTGTGTGTGTGTGTGTGTGTGTGTGTGTGTGTGTGTACTTCAGACAGAGCCGTGGGTTGCTGGTCACTGATGTGTGTGTCATTTGGATGAGATCAGCAGGAGGCCAATGTGGAGATTGAGTGTGTTAGGATCAAGGATTTAGAGGGTCTGTAGAGAGCAGAGCTCTGAATAATGCTCAGGGATGTTGTGATCTCTCCACATTTCACGCATGCAGGTGTCTCACACACTCACACACACACACACACTTACAGACTTACACACACACACTTGACCAACACTCACACAAAGATGTTGTACACACACACACTCCATCGCTCCCTCTTTCCCTCTCTCCACTCAGCCTCTCTCCCTCTCTTCCTCTCTCCACTCAGCCTCTCTCCTTCTCTCCACTCAGCCTCTCTCGCTCTCTCCACTCAGCCTCTGCATGTTGAAAGTGCAACTATTTGTCATTTAAAATGGAAGTGACGAGACAGGGCTTTTGATTTAGGTGGCAGCTGAAACGTGGCTTGAGTTGAGTGTGTGTGTATGTGTGTCTGCATGTGTGTACGCACCTTGGCGTGTGTATGTGTGTGATGCTGATGAGTTTGATCAGCGTGGAGGGAGGTTTTACAAGCTCCAGATGCTCACTTCCCATCTCTCCTTATTTATAGCATCTCTCACCGTCATACGGTAGATCTCCACCGCTCA
Organism: Thymallus thymallus; assembly: GCA_023634145.1. Lineage (NCBI taxonomy): Eukaryota > Metazoa > Chordata > Actinopteri > Salmoniformes > Salmonidae > Thymallus > Thymallus thymallus. The sequence goes on along the minus strand of CM042417.1, from coordinate 12,897,881 downwards.
GCACCTGCAACCTCTCTCTGAAGTTTGTACATGTCGTACATTTAGCTAGCTGTGTTTCAGCCTGATGTGGCATCTGTGTTACTTGCTGCTTTGATCCATTTTTCTATTGTTATGTTTGTGTTGTTACCAAATTGAAAAACAAAGCCTTGGCGTGGACAACGGTGATGTGAAGTACATATCTGTCCTCTCTATATTTAGGTACAATATGACAATCTTATGGTCTGAAGTCAAATACTTTAGCTGTCAAATACTTTAGCTGTGCTTGGTTGACATTGCCTGGCACAATAGATGGAGTAGTCCCAAAAGTGCAAACCCTGCCCATCTGGCGCTCCAACGCTCAAAGTTTAACCCAGTTCTATTCTTTGTACACTAGTTGAACCCAGCTCTATTCTTCGTCCACTAGTTCCTCAGAAACACATGGGGGGTCATGTGCTCATCCACCCGCCACACATGATGAATAATGCCATCAATCTGCGCCGTGGGGCAGTCAGGCCACATGCCACCGTGTTAGCTCAGGGCATTGTCCAATCATCTGGTCACCTGTCATGTTTCTGTGGTTACCGTGGAGAGGCGGGTCCTGAAGGTCAGGGGTGAGCTGGCGATCCGGTCCGGTTGACATGGTATAAATGACTCCCCTTCGCAGTTAGACCACTGTAACTATCTGTCAGGGAAGCGGAAGGGGAAGCGAGGATACTAGTCAGTTGTACAACTGAATGCATTCAACTGAAATGTGTCTCACCTGCACACAATCAAACTACAGGTCACACACATAAAGAGAGAATGAGAGGAGGAGGAGAAAAGAGAGAATGAGAGGAGGAGAAAAGAGAGAATGAGAGGAGGAGGAGAAAAGAGAGAATGAGAGGAGTGTATTGTGTGAAAGGATCCGATATGGAGTATTTAGATCAAACATGTTTGCTTTCTTTTAACATATAGATGGCAGCTGAATTCATATATAGTGCAATGAATAATTTATTTGGCCACTTAAAGGTTTTGCAGAAAGAGTTTAGAATATTGAAACGTGTGGAAAACAGGTGAATAGTGTTTACGGTTTTGAGAAATGTGTGTGTTTTGGGGAATGAAGTAAGGATATGGGTTTTTGTGCTACAGGAACCAATTTTTGTGTTTAAGCAATTCTAAGAAAAACTGTATGTGTGTGTGTTTGTATGTTGACTAATGAAATTAGCAGCTTATAGCCAGTCCTTTATCCTGAGTCCAGCACCCCCCAGAGAGGTCAGAGGTTATGTGAATCATTCATCACAAACAGGGCATTAATTAAGAGAGAGCTGTGCTCGTCATGCAGGCCTCAGCATGCTGTCTTGTCCCTGTGTGTGTGCATGTTTGTGTGTGTGTGTGTGTGTGTGTGTGTGTGTGTGTGTGTGTGTGGTGTGTGTGTGTGTGTGTGTCTCTACCACTCTACTTTTTCTCCATCATTCCATCTCCTTCTCTCTCCCTCCCTCTCTCTCTCTCTCTCTCTCTCTCCCCACCCTTCTCCCTCTCTCCCACTCTCTGTGCTACCTGTCAGGTGGTTTGGCTGTGTTTCCAGCCCCATCAGAACAGGTATGAACACTGTGAGCTTGATAGAGAATAAGGAATAGATAGGGTGACTGGGGTAAACAGAGCATCACGACACAACACCTCCCCATAACAGTGAACATGAGAGCTTAGTGTCCCAGTATAGCCTAGCCACAGTGAACGTAAGCAGCTCAAACAGGACTGAGGGACTAACTGGGCACCTAGCAGTGGCTGTGTTACAAATGTAGCTTTACTCAATCACAGAGAAGATGACTGGCTACAAATGTTACTACTGTGTGTGTGTGTGTGTGTGTGTGTGTGTGTGTGTGTGTGTGTGTGTGTGTGTGTGTGTGTGCATTACCCCATAATGAAATCAGCCTCACTTCTCAATTAGAGCAGGCAACCATTATCTATAGACATTATGATGATCCATCCTGGGTCTTTTATCATCTAGGACCATAATATACATTTTTGGGAAGGTATTGATGTTTCTGGTACTGGGTATGTTTCTGGCTCGATGCCAGTGCAGTATGGCTACATCCCAAATGGCACCGTATTCCCTATTTAGTGCACTAATGTCGATCAGGGCTCGGGTCAAAATGGGCTCTGGTTAAGAGTAGTCACTAAATAGGGAATAGGGTGTCATTTGGGGTGCATACCATAACAGTATGCCAGCGCTCTCTGTCATGTGACGTAACGGCCGTCGAGGGGAGCTGCTCACTCCTGGGAAGAGGAAAACCCATTTGTTGGAATGAGAGCAGTAGTGTGTGTGTGTGTGTGTGTGTGTGTGTGTGTGTGTGTGTGTGTGTGTGTGTGTGTGTGTGTGTGTGTGTGTGTGTGTGTGTGTGTGTGTGTGTGTGTGTGTGTGTGTGTGTGTGTGTGCCATGCTTGTGTACATGCATTTGGGTTTAGTTGGTCAATGTGTTGTTGGGTAACAGTTCCCCGTCATCCTCTCACCAGTACCATGACACTGATGCATCAGCATTTATAACATACTAAAACCTGCTATCACTATTTTCATATACTGGATTAATTGTTTTGGCCTTAGTGCCCTCCTCACTTCTTGTTTTTACCAAGGCAGTGTTTATCCACTGACTGCTGTGCACTGATGGAGAATAATTGATTTTGGATACATCTAGTGTATATTTTCTGTTGCTTTGCCTGCATACCTGCTGTGCTGTTTGATGAACAGCCTGAGAATGATGTAACTCAAAGCTCCAACAGCACAGCTAAAAGCCACTGTGCTGTATTCATGTGGAGTGTCAGTGTAATTTTCTGTTTCCATGGTTAATTCTGAACTCGTGCCTTGTTGAATGAAGAACTCAGCTCTTATGGTTTAATTTAGAACAGGGTATTTATCCCATAGACGAGTTAGTTGCAGAAACGAACAGACACCTTGCATAGCTGACATTTACAAGTGGAATTTGCTGGAAAGCTAGCGATTCCAAGATGTCGAAATAACATTTACACTGAACAAAAATATAAACGCAACATTTAAAGTGTTGGTCCCATTTTACATGAGCTGGAATAAAAGATCCCAGAAATGTTCCATATGCACAACAAGCTTATTTCTCTAAAATGGGTTTATGGGTTTATGGTATGGGCAGGCATAACGAACACAATCACATTTTATCGATGGCAATTTGAATTCACAGAGATCCTGAGGCCCATTGCCGTGCCATTCATCCGCCGCCATCACCTCATGTTTCAGCATGATAATGCACGGCCCCATGTCGCAAGGATCTGTACACAATTTCTGGAAGCTGAAAATGTCCCAGTTCTTCCGTTGCCTGCATACTCCAGACATGTCACCCATTAAGCATGTTAGGAATGCCCTGGGGGGGGGGGGGGGGTAGTAGAAAGTGCTTTAATATTGCAGGTACAGTACCATTGCAGATAGATTATAGCTTTCATCAATGTAATTGTCTACATCATTTCCATTTCCCCATGATTTAACTTCTAAGTGGTCCGTCTGTGAAAATCAAGGAATTGTGATGGAACGCGTCGTAGCTACAGTACATCATTCTTGTTACTGGAGATAGGGGATCTGCTTATTTCGCCATGACAAAGTATATATTTCGCTTAGATGTACTCTGTCTAAACAGTGTACCAAATTATTCAACTCTAGCTCTGCTGACAGATACAGGCATGATGTCACAATGCGCCCTGTGTCTGTGAGAAACGGAAAGAAAGTAGAGGATAGGAATCCCATTGTGAATGAATGGATAAACGCTGCACCCAACTGGCTGTCGACCCATCACATTCACGTTGTCATGCTTCATCACGCGATTGCTAAGCTATCGTCACGCAATCCCTTCTCGAAGTCAGGGTTTGAGTCAAGAAACCTGCCTATTTTCCTCGAAAGTATGTAATGCCACGATTCCAAAGCTATACAATATTACAGAGAACAAGTTAGTTATCTTACATCTTGAAAAATATTTACAATGTTGTACTTGTTCACAAAATTCATGCAAATGTTCGGTTTTTGAGCTAGCACCCAATTGACTCCCATCTCCTCAAATGTATCTCTGTGGAAAACCTTACGCTGTTCGCTTTGGGCAGATACGTCGTTTATAGCTCAGTGGCAAAGACAAACTGCAAGATGAACTCCTAAATTGATAGTGCAGTTAGTTTAGGCGATTTTACAGCCAGCTAGCTTTACATGCTGATATTGACTTTGGTATTATTGTGTGTAGCTAGCAAGCCAGCCCAGAGAGAGAGAGCATTGCGTTGCATTGCATTGTGGGTTTTTTAGTAGACTTGAGCTTCCACAGATTTCCACCAAACTTGTTATAAAAATCATTGTTTTCACACAGTGTTATTTAACACTATTTAACATTGTTAATCATAGGAATTACTGGTTTGGGGTGGATTATCCCTTTAACCATGGTATTAAGTCAGCCACACATCAGTGTGAAAAACAACAGCATGAACCAAAATCTTTACATTTATAGCGACCAATGGGGCCATAATAAATCATGTTGCAGACCGCAAATGGCCCCAGGCCACAGGTTTGAGACCCCTGTCCTGGCCCTGCTCTGCAAATGGGGCTGTTCAGGAAGAAAGGGAAGGGAAAGGGGGATACCTAGTCAGTTGTACAACTGAATGCATTCAACTGAAATGTGTCTTCCGCATTTAACCCAAACCCTCTGAATCAGAGAGGTGCAGGGGGGCTGCCTTAATCAACATCCACGTCTTCGGCGCCCAGGGCACAGTGGATTAATTGTCTTGCTCAGGGACAGAACGACATATTTTTACCTTGTCAGCTTGTCAGCTCACATGCCTGACCTGACAGAAGTGACATGGGAGGTATGTCACCTCTGTTACGTTACATTAATGACTCCACTCTAGGGCCAGCCTATACCTGACTCGTCATTCACCAGTAACGTATCTCTGTGGTGTGTCCCTTTACAAAAAAATATTGCCGTTTTGAAACTGCAGTAAAAGTGCAGTAACTGCAGTCGACTGTGGAATTTTGTGGTATCTCTGTGGTGTCTCTGTGGTAGGGAACGTATATGTGTGGTGTCTCTGTGCTAGGGGACGTGTCTCTGTGGTATCTCTGTGGTGTCTCTGTGCTAGGGAACGTATCTCTGTGGTGTCTGTGCTAGGGAATGTATCTCTGTGGTGTCTCTGTGGTAGGGAACGTATCTCTGTGGTGCCTCTGTGCTAGGGAACATATTTTTTTGTGGTATCGAACGCATCTATATATGTGTCTCTGTGCTAGGGAAAATAGCTTACATAATTTCACATTATCATAAGCAAAATGTCTCCAATCAATGTTGTGACGTCAACAAATAAAAGCTTATTGGACTGTGTGTGTACAGTTCCGTGATGGTACTGTACCTGTGTGTTATTGTGGGTCACATACATGATCCTCCCTCTGCCTCCATCTCTTTGGGTTTAAATTTAGACAGAAGTTACCATCTCTCCCGTATCCAGGCAACCCAGCCCGTTGTGTAAAGAGTGACGGGCGGTGGTGCTGCTCTCTTACCCTGTCTGTCTGTCTGTCTGTCTGTCTGTCTGTCTGTCTGTCTGTCTGTCTGTCTGTCTGTCTGTCTGTCTGTCTGTCTGTCTGTCTGTCTGTCTGACTGTCTGCCTGACTCTGTCTGTCTACCAGTTTGTCTGCCTGCCTGTCTGACTGACTCACAGACTGTATGTTTGTCTGAAAAGTGTTAACGTAAAAAATTGCTAACATTCTCAAAACACACAGAATGCAGAAATACACAAACAACCATGTACTGTACCCCCCCTCTCTCTCACATACACAGACATACACACAAACACACACAGACACACACACATACACACAGACCAGCCATATCAGGGGGTTGGGAAGCGAGCTGTCACGTATAATTCTGTCCCAGAAACAGCACAACGACATTTACCCCTGCAGACATTAGCTAGCTCTGCTGACAGATACAGGCATGATGATGGAGATGGAGGAAGAGAGGCAGGGGGGGAGGGAGGGAGGGAGGGAGGGAGGGAGGGAGGGAGGGAGGGAGGGAGGGAGGGAGGGAGGGAGGGAGGGGGCAGAGAGAGAGAGAGAGAGAGAGAGACAGAGACAGACAGAGACAGAGACAGAGACAGAGAGGAGAACAGGTGCCTTTGCCACCCTTTTGGCATTTTCCTCCTATTAAGGTTGTCTGACCATGTTGTCATTCATTTAGTTAAGTATTGCATTCATCTAATTGGGGAGGTTGTATTAGAGGTGATTGGGGTCTATACACTGACTGACCCATCAGATCCAGAATCAGATTTTAATCTGGAGAACCATGCCCTCATTGTGATTTGACCTACACATATACAGTTCAAACACACACGCATGTACGCAAGCACACACACACACCTTTATGTACCCCTGGTTCGCTGTAAGGAGTCCATTGAGAGAATGAGACCAGTCAAATCTTTACCCATCAGAAGAACCTCACACACACAGGGGTGATGACAGTCTCCCACTGTATGCGTGTTAGCAGCTTCAGTGTTAGCTGAACATCATTATCATGGCTTTCTCACATAGCAGACACACACACTGATTCTTTTTTTAAATGTTTTATGAGTTGGAGAAAACATTGGGAGGGATCATAGACCATTTCTCCATACAGAATCTTTCCAGATCCTTGATATCCTTCGTCTGTGCTTATGGACTGCCCTCTTCAATTTAAACCACAGCTTTTCAGTGGGCTTCAAGTCCGGAGACTCAGATGACCATTGCAATATTTAGATTTTGTGACCAATTAAGCATTTCTTTGTGGATTTTGATGTGTGCTTGGGGTTATTGTCTTGCTGGAAGATCCACTTGCGGCAATGACAGAGGCAACCAGGTTTTTGACTAAAATGTCCTGGTACTGGGTAAAGGTCATGATGCCGTTGACCTTAAGAAGGGCCCCAGAACCAGTAGAGCAAATAACATCAAACATCCACCACCCCAGGACCACTATAGCCCCATAACATCAAACATCCACCATCATATTTAACAGTAGGCATTCTAATTTCGACGTGGCCAAAGAGCTCTATTTTCATGTCGTCCAACAAATGTAAACTCCTGGAGTTTGCTAAACGGCATCGGCACTTGGATTGGATCAGTGCTTTAGAATACATGAAAATATAGCCATTTGGCTACGCACACCAGTGCTGGGTTTGGCATTGAAATGTACCTCTGTGTGCCTATGTTGAGCTACTTACTATATGTGTTTATAATGTAGGTTATTGTCTGGTTGCCAATGCAGAGGAATAATGCACAACGCTGGGTTCAGTTTTCTGCCCCAATAAGTAGCCAATCTGGCAACAAAGAGGATTGACTCTGCAGTGTTTATT